>OX371263.1:55152694-57552694 GCA_947311025.1 Lypha dubia
CTTTATTAAATTAACTCTATACCTGTCACAAATTTATTTTTAAATTTTCTTTAGAAATGCAAAAACGTAGTAAAAATCTATGAAAATGCCAAAATATCAACTCTACCAAATAGTACTTCTGTTAAATTTCAGAGTTTTCTTTACATTTGATGACTTATTGTTGTTAATTATTTATTTCATGGTTTAAAATTAGTTTTTTATTTTTATTTATTACTCGTATACTACCGACTACTGACAAAATATGGACCGTTTCCATTTCTAAGAGTAGAGAAACTAAAATTATTTACCTGATAACAATAAATTTAAAGTTTTCTAAAAAAAATTTATACTTGCAAAATAAATAAAAATTCTTGGAATCTGCTATTTCCAACATATATTTTTTTTGGCGTTCAGAAATATTTTTTTCTTGAATCCAAGAATATTTTGAGTAATTTTTTGGGTTGCTAGTTGTTGATGCAAAGAGAAACATTTTTAAATATTACTCATTTTAAGATCGCCATATTTGTCATAATAGTCGATTTTGTGTTTGGTTGGAATGGCATATATTTTTTTTTTGTTTGGTATTCCTTACAGCGGCATATTTTTTGAAAGAATAATTTTGTGTATGTGTTTTTTTGCATTCTTGTGTTGATAGCTAGTTTTCATTGGCAAGAAATTTTTGATGAACAATATATTACAGAGAATTTATATTTATTTTGTGTGCAAGTAAAAAATTTTACTTGGCACATATTTCTGGCATGTAAGCTACTTAATATATTATTTGGCTTGCAATTATAAAATATTTTTTTTGAAAACTGTAAATGTATTTGTTATCAGGTAAATAATTTTCTAGTTTTCACGTAAAATTATGAAGTATGACGGGAGTTCTTATTAAATATATTAGTTTTTTTTAAACCCTGATTTCTTTATTTATTGATGTATACATACACATAATAAAAACCATATTTTTAGAAAGGAGTAGGTAGCGGTTCCATAAGGCCTTTCTGAGAAGGCAAGCGAGCATGAGTAGTGGATCTAAAAGAAGCTCTATGAAGGCCGTATAAATGAAGGCCTCCAAAAGTTACCCGCTGAGTTTAAATACAAACTTGCACATGTATACATACATATACACTTGCATAAATCCATATGAATAAACACAATTCCATTTAAATTTTACTATACAACTAATATTTTTGATAATGATTCACGACACATGTTTATTTAGTGTAAAATTTATGCGATTGTGATGATGGATGCGTTTAATTTTAGAAACGCAGACACCCCAAAATTATTATTAATAAGTATGTATGTATGTACATATGTATGTATGTAAGTATATAAACTTTATATTATTTATATTATAAAGCAGCCTTTGTCATAAAGAGAACATGTAGGAAATATCAATGTATTGGTGTTTTTACACATGTAGAAACTGATGGTTACATTTATTTTTTTACTGTAGCCTAACATCATATTAAAAGTTTGTATGCATACACACTGGATTGGTTTAGCGTGTTTATGGACGAAAGAATGAACGAATGAGTGAATTGACATAATTAAAAAAATTTTCCATTAAAAAATATATATACAAAAAAGCTTCTTCCCACTCAATATTCCACATCCTGAAAAATTAATATATTCACAGTGTACTATGAATAACAAATAAAGAGACTAAAAAAAAATAAATATTTTCTTGCCCTCTTTTGCATGCGTTTTGTTGTTGCAAATTCTAAAATAAAGCGACAAATGAGTATGTTTCGTATTTTAGTTTGTCTCTTCTGTTTGGTTCGTGTTCAACACGACGTGTTGTGTATGTGAAAATGTCGATTGGTGCTCGGCCCCTAGGGGCTAGTTTGACCATCAATGTTATAAAGACAACACATTTACTTGTATTATATACACACCCAAACGCTCACTTGGGAAATATTTACGAATTACGAGAAAACAAGTGTAAATCTGATTATGCACCAAAAATATTTGTGTCTCACCTCCACCCCTAAAATGAAAAAAAATTAAACAAATTAAAAAACAACGATGTTTATTATCGAACTCCTGCGAAACGGCTCGACCGATTTTATTGAAAATTTTTATGTATATTTGTTAGGTATGAGATTAGGTTTTAAAGTACATTTTAAACCGCTAGTGGCTGAAGAGGGGAGGGAGGGGGCAATTCCTGTATTTAACCCAATTCGTATTTCAAACAGAACAAAATTATGAACGACAGATGGCGCTATGTCCGCTCGTTTACGAGAAGCGTAGCATCATATTGACAGACAGATGGCGCTATATAGCCTCATTCGCTAGAAGCGTCATCGTTCGTATTTCAACAAAATTATTTATGTTGTTGAAGGACAGATGGTGCTACGTCCGCCTATCAAAATTTGAAAAATGGGTTGATGAGTGTGGACAATGGTTCCCACATATAAGAAAATAGCTTCCCGACGAAGCCATTCCAATCACCTAGTGTTTTCATAAAATTTATGGAAACAAATTTTAAATCTATAAAACTTAAATTTGATACTCCTTGCATGGAGCATTATTTCAAAAATGAAATTATTGAAAAAAAAGAGTTTTGATGGTTAAAATATAATTATTAAGATTCTGCGTTTCGTGCCCAGAAAATATGTGATAATTGCGAATGGAAGACACAAGAAAATTTTTAACTGATGGAAAAATTTCTATGTGGCTCTAATCGCCTAGTTCGGACAGATATAGTTTGTCCGGATTAGTGGATCGTCCGGACTGCAATTAAAATAAATTTTTAATTTTTATTACCGAACAGAACTATAAGTACACATAAAAGTTCATTTGCATTTAATTAATTTACAAAAAACATTAAGAAAAATCCTAAAAGTGACCAAAAATATTAATTTCCAAAAAAAAAAGGATTTATTCGTTTACAAAAATTTGTCTGTGAATTTCAAAATTATTCAATTGTTGTTTTGATTAATTGATAAATTTTATTTGTGTCTTTTTTAAATACTTTCAAAAATATAATTTAAGATAATTTTATAGATTCCATGAACTGTTCGAAAAAACTTAAATGTCTGGATTACTAGATAGTCCGATTTAGCTATGTCCGTATTAGGGAGGTTGTACATACAATTTTTTTATATCACTATTTTCTTCGACCACAAACAATTAATTTTAGACTAAACTACAAATTAATATCCAATTTTTCAAAAATGGTAATAAAGATTTACTGTTGAGATGGTATTTAGCGACCAATCAAATGCAGCATATAGATTACCCACAACAAATCTATTAACTTTTTCAAACATTTGAAGGAATGAAATAATTCAAATTTAAAAAAGTAACGTTTTCACATTCATAACATTAGGTTTGTTCGAGTGATGGGAACACAAGCTAATTATAAAACACATGCCCTCTGGTATGCATTTACTCGTATATTGTATTCAGTTGTTGTAAGAGTTGTACTGTGTTTTGTCGTGTAAAAATATAAGAAATGGTAATAAAGTAGTGAGGAAATAAAGTAAATGTACTCTATTTCATACGGAATAGTATATGATCATATGGTTTTGTTTACATTTTTAAAACATTGTAGTATACAGTGCACTCGCGAAAACATGAATACCCTATTATATGAAAACCCCAAAATATGAACACTCTTTTTTTCCATTTACTACTGTAAAATATGAACTTAGTGCAAAAGCTTTAAAATGCGAACAACTTATTTTAGCATTTTTTAACGGATTTTTATCGAAACAGTGAAGAAATCTTTGTAAACAGGGGGTTGTAGATAAATTCTGCTTCAACTGCATAATAATTTTGGGATTTCCCTATTTGTTTTTGAATTGCTATCAGCTGTCAATCAAAATTTCATACATGCACTTTTAGTTTGTGCGCTTTTTTTTAGTTAGTGCTCATATTGAGGTTTTTAATATAAAGAAATTCAACATTAAAAGTATTTAAATATGTATGCATAAAAAAAGCATAAGTTTTTAACTTTAAAAGAAAAATCGGAAGTCTTAGAGAGAATAAATTTGGGATGAATAAGTCTACAATATATGGAATAAAAAAAATAAAAATGCTATAAATTAATGTGTCAACAATACTTTTATTGGTCGTGGAGTACCCAAAAATGGATTATGCTTTATACCGATTGTTTCTGGATATGAGAGACAAAAAATTCCCTATTAGTGGACTTATGTTAAAAAAAAGGCCAAAGATCTTCATAATAAAATAAAAGAAAATGGTTTGGAGTTCAATGACAGTGATGGATGACATCAAAAAGCGACACGGTGTTCTCTTGCTTCAAATATATGGAGAAAAACTTTCTTCACAGCCCCAATTGGTGGATCCTTTCAAAATAAAGCTCAAGGCTAAAATTAAAGAGCTGGGATTAGTCACTGACCACCTTTATAACGCTGACGATTCCGGATTGTTTTGTAAATTGTTGCCACAAAAGACGTACAACAATAGGAATTAAAAATTTTTAAACAACAATAACAAATTTAATAGAATAAACTTTTGTTTTTATCGGAAAAATGTTTCTAAGGGAAAATTAGATGCTGTTCGCAAATATGAACAATCTTGCAAAAGTGAACTGTTGGTTTTAATTAGTTCATATTATTACAATAAAAACGGTAACTGCCACATTTTCCAGGTAATATATAAAATGCTCAAAATACGTTGATGATGTGTTTTCGATCACTTTTGCAACAATAATGTTGCGATGAAAATACATACATACGTAGGTATACACATACTTATGTATGAAATTGTACACACATACTTATGTATATTCTTATTTTGGTATTGGTTTTAAAAAATACTTTAAAACTTATATGACAATTGTAAATTGTTGCATAAAACTTATTATTAAAACAAAACTATGTTTGTGACGAAAATATATGTATGTAATTTTCCCTTTTGCATTTTTAATTTCAAGATCAATTTTACACTAATAATGCACAGACACTGACACACACTGCCTGCTAATGAAATGATTGCAAATAATTTTTCGTCATTAATTTTGAGCCAAATATGGTTGATGATTAATAACAAAGAAACAGAAACAAAAACAAAACCCAAAACGCATTCACAATCCTTAAATTTACATAGAACGCAACAACAACAACAACAACTACAATCAATGAAAGCAACGATAGAAGAAAAGATGTATGACTTCATGTGCTAAAATTTATTTTTGTACACATGATTTTCAGACAAAATAAATAACGATGTGTTTAAAATTTAAACTTTTAAATCGATTTCTGTTTTTGCTGTTGTTGGATTCTATTTGTTTGTTTGTTTTTGGCATGATTATAACTGCTGTATGAGTGAGGATTGTACTTGTAACGGTACAAACAATTACCCTTGGTCTCATATACAATTTTGTGACAATTAGAGCACCTTAAAAGAGTGCATTCATGAAATAAATTCAAGGGTGGTCCAACCAAAACGCACAATTTTAATTGTAAATAAAACAAAAAGTTCTCAGAGAATTATCTTAATTTATTTTATTATGATAGAAAGATCTTTGAAAATTATGTGTAAAAAAAATATCGGCCAAGTGATCGCCACGTCTTCGATGGTCCATATTTTCAATGACTCGTGAGACGTAATTGAGGTTCAATGTTGTTAATGTGCCGAAGAAAGAAGTCCACAGTATCAAATTCCGATAAACATCGCCGCGACGTGAGATAACACAGTCATTGAATTTCTCGCGCAATACAGCGATAGTTTCGCGGACTGTGTGGCAAGTGGCACCATCCTGTTGGAACCACATATCGTACAGGTCCATACCCTCAATATTGGTCATATGAAGTACGTTATCATCTCGCGATAGGGATCAACATTCACGGAAACTTCTTGGTTCGCCTTATTTTTGAAGAAGTACTGCCCGATGAAACCGCCAGCCCAAAAATCCACCGAACACTCTTTGTATATGCATCGGCTTTTCACAACAACCACTCGTAGATTCTCATTTGCGGCAAATCTTCTTGTTAACGAATCCACTGAGGTTAAAGTGTGCCTCTTTGCTGAAAATGATTTCCTTTTTAAAGTCACCATTCACTTCTGTCTGTTCAACCAACCATTCGGCATATTGACGACGCTGCAAATGGTCTGCAGGTTTCAGCACTTGAGTCAATTTAAACTTGTTAGGGTGAAAATTCCAATCTTTATTCAAAATTCACATCAGTGATGTTCGTGACATGTTCAATTGTTGGGCACGACGACGTCGATTCCAGGTTGATGGCTCTTCTACCACACTACCGCGAACAACAGCAATGTTTTCCGCAGAACAAACTGGGCATGCGTTCACAGATCTTTTCACATTTTCCACACACCCGGTATTTTAAAATTTGCGCACAATTCTGCCGATTGTGGACATGTCAATTTTGATTTAAACGTCCATTTTCGTAAATGGCTTCAACAATTTTAACGCTCTGCTCAATTTTTCTGTTTGAATTTTAAGCACAAGCAAGTAAGCAAGTCTAAACGAAAGGATCATTTTGGGGTTACAGAAAGTACAACACAAACTATTTAAAGAACCTGCAAGTTTGTCCGTCCCGTATATAAAACGACGGATTTCTAAATCGGCTAGAAAAGAGTAGAGCTTTGACGCTTTCAAGCACTTTCATTCACAACACTAATATTGCAGCACTTTTTCATTGAATTCGTAAAAAGAAAATAAAGAACAAGTTTTCATATTTTGTAAGGTTTCGAAAAATTTTATTTTTAGTTGTGTATATCATTGTTAGCAGATTGGCGTTTGCGAAACTCTTTACAATAAAACAAACATCAAAAGCTGTTAAGACGTATTTTTTTTTTTTTGTGAATTTTTTTACTTAATTACTTAATTAAAGCGTGTTGCAATTGTTTTAAGTTTCTGTCTGCCATTTGCCGCCTTTTCAATTGCCAACAGCAATTGTAACTGTTGCAACAAAACGTTGTCAATAACGGAAATATCATTAAGCACAAATCATGTTCATGATTTTATGTAAATTTAAATATTTAAACAATCTCCGTTTTCTTTTTTTCTTAAAAATTTAATTTATGTTATTATTGTGATATTGTATTTGAAGTTTGTGTAATTTATATAATAGATATTTTAATCTATGAATTACAAACAAAATCATTTGTAATTTCGCAACAAAATATTAATAAAAAAAATAATAAAAAGTAAATTATTTGAATTCAAATGGAAATGAAAGCTGATAACATGTTAAAATCAAATAGATATCGGAAAAATTTATTCAAAATCTATTTACTATTTTTATTTAATTTATTTGTTTAATTAAAACTGCGTAACGCATTTACTGCCATTTGTTTCGCTCGAAGTGGCCAAAAAAATTGCGCACAGTTAACACTAGACAACAAATGTGTTAAACAAAAACAGTTGTGATTTTTCAACATCTGAATCTCTTTTAAACACAAACTGAAAAATATTCCAAGTAAAGGCCAAGTTATGCTTACGTATGCGTATAAGTTACGACTCAGCTGATCTCCGTTAACCTTACGAAAGATGTGTGTACATAAGTACTCTTCTTCGTATACTTTACATTGCATCGTAGAGCTGTCCGCTATGTATACGTATCCGCAACATTTACGTAAAAGTAATGGAGCCTAAATTTAAAAAAAAAATTATTTTGTTGCTCAGTGTAAGAACCTTTACAAACAATTGGGATGTTCACACTGTTGTCATATCAGTCATATTGTCACAATGTCTTATTATTTTACAATAGTTTAAAAAAATTGTTGTTGTGCTTCAAACAAAAAAGTCATATAATAATAAGACAGTTTGAGGTATGTTTATGGTTTGTCATAAAATAATAGTAGAAATCTTAGTCGAGCAGCTGCAACTCCTTATTCGAGCCGGCGATAATATTTTTAAGCCGCCGCTACTTTTAAATAACACAAGAATGAAAACAAGGCAAATTCATTACCAGGTACATATATGCACGACCAAGGCGAATTAATTGTAAGATGGATGCAGTGGCGAATTCACGCGAATTTATACATTACCTACACAGTCAAATTTGTTACATATTTTCAAGCGCCATTTTAATGTAATTTTCGTGCAAAAGGCAAATTCATTACGACTACAATAATTCTACAACAAAGAAAACAACAGACATTTTGTTTGTGTAAACGGCGAATTCATTACCTACGCTGTCAAAATTCTCCATGCATAAAAATTACATTAAAGTGGCGCGGGAAAAAAATATGTAACAAATTTGACAGTGTAGGTAATGTATAAATTCGCGTGAATTCGCCACTGCATCAGCCTCATAATTAATTCGCCTTGAATGAAAATATGTGTTTGTGTAACTGATCTGTTTGGCAGCTTGTGAACCTGTTTTCCACTTGCTGCCATCCAAAAATATAGTTCAGCTCATGTTACCGGCAACAGCTGCTTTTGATTATATTTATTTCAGCAAGTTCGTATACATAAAAAAAAATTGAAAATTTTAATTGGTAATGGACATTTTACAAAATTTGCAGGAAATTTATTAACAATTAAAAAACATTTACATTTAAGCCAAAATGCAAACGTATGCTCAATAATCCGACTAAAAATGGAGTGTTGTTAAATGTTTATCAGCTGGCACTATTATGACATAGCACACTTATTTATGACGGGGTGTTCACACTTGTTATATTTTGGTGTGCTATTATTTTATGACATATGACTTATGACTACAGTGTGAATACCCCAAATTATTATTTTATCGTAATTTAATTACATTTCGTTGTTTAACATTTTCTTTTATTTGTTGCTACTGGCCACAATATGCTTAAATTTCAATTACTTTTTGACCACACAGACAGTCAGCCAGTCATCCAAACTTCATTCATCTATTCAATTTTAACAAAGCAAATTAATAAAGCCGGCTCGGCCCGGCCGCAACAATAAACCTCAAAATGCTGGTGATTTATAAAAATCAATAAATTAATTAAAATTTTCGTTTAAATGTATTTTGTAAAAGGCTGCCAAATTTACATGACTGTGTGAGTGCCAGGTACATTTACTTATCAGTTATAGCACAGCTGATTACAATCATTTTGCCTGCTCCTGTCAAATTTGTACCAAATTGATGTTGTGAGAAAAACGTGTGTAAAAGCAAATTAAAAATAAATTCTCATAAGTTTTTTCAGGAGCAGGAAGAAACAGCAACACTGTGCAACACGAAAAAATATAACCATATATGGACACCACTACGTGATAAAAGACCAAAAAAAAAGACCCGTGTCTTTTAGTTTTGCCTTAAGTCATGAATTATTTGTTTGGAGCCCCCAAATATTTGGGGCCTCGGTGTCATTTTTGCAAAAAACTAATCATTTTCTCAGGCTCATATCTTGCAAACCGTTCGGAATTTTGATTTACTCTCTGAGGCAAAGTTGTAGTTCTTGTTATAAAGAACAAACATATAAAATCAAAAAAAAATTTCGTTGTCAAGATCAAAATCGCAAAAACTTTAAAAAATTCGATTTTTTAACTATTTTCCCCTGTTCAGGTTCATAGCTAGCAAATCGTTCAAAATTCAAGTAAACAATCAACTCAAAAATTTACTTAAGATCTCAATAAACAACTTTTTAGAACTTATGAACATCCTAGGAATGATTCTTAACACCGATTAGGTAGCGCTTAGGTAGCCTCAAAAGTGAAAAATTTCCGGAAATTTTTTTAATTTCATTTGTTTTTTCTTTACTTCAACATTGAGATTCTATGCTATCTATGTATTACAAAAATAATAAAAAAAAAGAAGAGAAGTGTCTTAGGACACCCGGTAATAGTGTCGATTATTTATGTTACGAAAAATAAAATTCAACCCTCATCGCGCCATTAAGAGCATAGCTCTAAAAAATATTCGTATTATGTTCATAATGTTGATGGCCCTGTACTTGCAAATCCCACTCTCTTAGGTTGTGGATCCAAATCGTCCGAATCTGACTCTGACTCATACTCTGACTCTTATTAAAGTTATTGTGGCATTAATGTACGAATTTCGTATGAGAAACCCAGTTTTTTATTGTGTTCTTTAACTTCACCAATCCTTTATGAATAAGGGGTTTAGTTCTTAGAAATTATCGTACGTTTTTGCAAGTTAAAGAAAATATCAATTCAAAAATTAAAATACCTATGGCCGGCCTTTATAATCAGGCTAAATCAATTTAAAAAGCAAAGTAATTTGTGACATGAATTTTATAAATTTACTTGATTTCAAGTAGGCAAACAATTTTTGTGACCAACTGTAAATGGTTTTGAAATTGACTAACAATTAGTAATTTTTTTTTCAAAAATACTTATATCTATCAAAAAACCCGTCTCTCGCTTAAGCGATTTGATAAAAAAAAAACCAAATTACTTTAAGAAAGAGCATTACAGAACAGAAAAATATATAACTTTTCTACTCAAATTTTGCAAAAAATATTTGACCTTGTATCAGAAATATTAATCTGGTGCTCACGGTCGGATCGTGTCGGGTACACAATGGTGCATAGAGTTTTAGAAAAGAATTAGGACTACAAAATAGTGCTAATTTTTTTTGTTCCCTTTGACCTCTATAAGTTATACTCTATTATATTTAAGAGTTTAGGAAAATTTGGACCTTTAACTACTGAGGTGAAATATTTGCGCGTAAATGCTGAGGTGGTGGTAAATTTTACCCCTTTTTAATTAAAAAAAAATTTTTAGCTATTTGTTTTTAATTGGAATAAGAAAACACATTTTTAAATGAAAACAAAACTAAGATTTTATTTCATAGTCACTTTTATTATAAGTTAAAAAAAATAACAGAGGGTAAAATTTACCACCACCCCAGTAGTTCAAGGTTAAAAACAATATATTTCTAAAAGTTATAAACACTTTATTTTTTTAGTACTGATAGCTAACAAATTAGGCAATTATGCAAAATTTATTTTGTTTCAAAAACTTTTAAGATAAAAAAGTTATAGATGTTTAAAAATCAAAAGCAAAACGCTGAGAATGTCCATTTTGAATCATTTAGCTTCCGAGGTGCACTAGTTAGTGTCTACATTCGAATAAACTTTAACATTTTACAATCGGTGACCATAAAAAAATGAGTTTTGGCCGCCTTCTCGTAAAATGGTCCACAGTGCGACAACGGTTTGTGCTGGGTGCAAATAATTCCTATTAATAAGCCCATTCGTTAACTTATTAGAAATTCTCCATTATTAGTTAAATATAATTTGTGCCATTGATGTTCCAGATAAAGTTCAAGAAAATTTACTCTACTTCTCTTATTATTTGTAATATAATTTTTCAAGAAAACTTGTTTTTTGTTTCCTACAAATGAACTCGCTTGTAGATTGAATAAAATTCTTATAAATTTAAAAGTAGAAAAAAAAAATTGCTAATATTATTTCTCACATCATCATAATCATAAAAGTCAATAGCAACAGCAGTAAACGAACGTAGTTACTTACTAAATAAATAGCAAAACAAACAAACGACAGCAACACATTCGATTTGATGACACGTAACGAATGTGATACGAATACAATAGAAGAATTTCGAAGATAATTTTGCTGCTTTAAATATTCTGACTACTGAATAGAATTTTTATACACTTTATCACCACATCTGATTCATATTCTAGTAAACAAAATTTTTTTAGTACATACATATGTATTTGATTTTGATTTGCTTTTTTTATATTTTCAACGAAAGTAATCATAAACAACTCCTGCTTGAGCAACAATTTAAATGATTCATCCGCACTAATGAAAAACCAAATCCATTTGCATTTTAAAAATATAAAATTTTTTTGGAAGATGATGAATGAAAATTATTTGTTTTTCGAATAAATATTTTGCAATAAAATAAACAATATTGAGCTGATGCGTAGTGTAGTATGTCAGAGTACTTAGCGTATTGTATGATTAAATTCATACGCCTCAAGACCAATTGTCAAATAATGAATGACCGACGCAGTCAACAGAATAGACTTGTATACAAATGTGTTATTTTTCAAATTACAAATTGTGCTGCAACAAACTATTAAAATCAATATTTTTAGTAAATTTGTTTTTTTTTACCACCCATGAAGCCAATTTTGATATTTAAGGCAACTTGTCTGAACATTTTATAGATTGGATATTATGAGTTTGGGTTTATATAAAAAAAAGTTTATGTATGTGTTTGTATGTACTAGATATAATCGAATTATGGTCAGAATAATAAGTTAGGACCTTTGCAGCTAAACCAAAATCAGAGTGTTGAGCGTAGCGTCAACAACAGGGTACGTATTTTCAGTGAGGCCCAAAACTTAATTTAAATGTGCTTAAAGTAAAGGTACGTACCCTGTTGCTTACGCGACGCTGAACACTAGATATTATTTTGGTTTCACTCTCAGTGGTATCGGGGCTCATTTTTTGCCCTGCGAACAAGAATCAAAATCGCAATTCTGCTAATATTCAAATAAATTTTCTTTGAGTGGGAACCAACAGATACGGAAAAATAGCAGTGCACAGTGGTGTGAAATTAGAAAAAATATGGTAATAAATCCGTACAGATTACTATGATTGAATTGATTTGCACGAATCACTCACTTTCTGACACATTGAAGAATTCGTAAATTTAATGAATATTGTATTTGTTACAGTTATTGAAGTGTTGCATAAAATACTTTTATCGTTTATTTAATTAAACAGTTTTTGCCAAGGCAAATTCATAACAGGTAGTCTGAACAGCCCAGGTGATTATTTTCGCCTTAATTCACCCCTTGTGCTTTTGCGCCAGTTACTTTGTCAAATGCTTTGTTGACACATTTATCGGTACATTTTTTGACAAAGTAAGTGGAGATTTTTCAAAGCGAATTTAGCCGAGTCTACCTACTATGAATTTGCCTTGGTTTCTGCGTTACAAAAAATGTCATCATATTATTTTTGGTCATAAACGATGTTAGTTAAAAAGCCTATTAAATATGATGACAGCCTAAAGCCAACCTAAAGCAACCTCTAATTATAATTTTATATTCGCCTTGAAAGGAATAAAATCTCAAATATAAAACAAGTTGAATTAAATTAAAATTCGAAGATACTTCCTGAGGCCTCAAAAGACTGAAGTTAGATTTTTTGAAAGGCGTTAAAGAATGAAAAAAAAATTTAAAACAACATTCCAAACAAAGCGAATTCATACAAGGTGGTCTCGCGCGAATTTGCCTACCAGGGCTGTCAATTAAATGTGCTGAAAAATGTGTTTTATTCAGGGACCGAAAATAACAGTTATTTTAAAATTTTAAAACAAGTATACCATATTGATCCTTATGCATTAGTCTATGATAAAATACGTTGCTTTTTAAAATATTGATTTTTATTTTTTCGAGCAAGAATAAAAGTTATTTTTTGTTTTTAATTTTTACGAGCAAAAATAAAAGTTATTTTTGATTTTTATTTTTTCGAGCAAAAATAAAAGTTATTTTTTGATTTTTATTTTTTCGATCAAAATAAAAGTTATATTTTGCTTTTTATTTTTTTTTTAGCAGAAATAAAAGTTATTTTTTGAATTTTATTTTTTAGTGCAGAAATAACAGTTATTTTTTGCTTTTTATTTTTTCGAGCCAATATCAAGTATATTTTAAACATCAGAATTTAGTTTTACTATCATTAGAGCTTCCAAATTGTCCACTGACAAATTATACCGCGACTCTCCTAGAATCAGTTTGAGGGCAGAGAAGGATATCTCTACACTAACTTGTGTCGCAGGTACAGAATGCTCAACAAAAGCCAGTCTACGTAGCCAGGGAAGTACATATTTCTTACTGTTCCAGTATTCCATCAAATCCTCATCGACATTCATTCGTTTTTCCGTATAGTTATCAATTTCATAAAAAGCTTTGCGAACATTGTCATTAATTATTATGCCGTCATCATTATCATCATCATCATCATCATCATCATCATCATCATCATCAGAGGAACAGTTTAAAATTTCCATTTCTCGCAAACCACTTTTTAGTAAAAAACATGAGCTTTAAACGCTGTTTTCGTCAACTAAAAATAGGTCATCTTCACCATCTGTTGGCACTATAGGCTGATCTTTTTGCTTTAATTAATAAAAAGATTTATTAATTTTTAATAAAACAAGCTGTGACTGACGAACACACCAAATATAACTTACCTTTTTTAAATTTTGAATTTGCTGAAAAATTTTTTTAGATGCCGTTTCGCTGCTTCTTTTTTCGCACGTGTTAGTAAACGTCTGAATCTAGGGTCCAAGAATAATGCAGCATATATTGTGTCATTTTCCAATAACATAATTTGTCTTGATTCGATGTTAGCCAAAATGTTTTTACTTACATCGGTGTTTATATTTTTCAAATGAAAAGTTAGTTCCAGCCAAAACTTATAGAAGTCACCAAAAAGCAACTGACTTATTTGCAGTTTTAAAGTTAATACATGTACAGGTGCTAGAACTAACACAATTTTTTCGATTGATACTCATTCATGATCCTTGAGTTGATCAGATACTGGTAAATTACTTAAGCAAAACTACTTTAGCTCCAAAAGTCGCACCAACATATAGTATGTAGAGCTCCAACGTGTCACAACATCTAACTGTGGTTTTGGGATATTTTGTATTTTCATTTTATGAATATCTAAAAATAAATAAAATAATATTTGACAAATCAAGTGATAACGTAAGAATCTATCACGAAGACGTGTCGAAAAAATAATAGAAACAAGCTAAGGTTTTATTGCGACATTTCGATTGAAAATTCACAAACTTATGGAGGAGGAGGGAGGATTTATGAGTAAAATTTACTTACCCGAACGATGGCATTCTCAAAACTTTTACAGCTTTTCGTGCTCGATCAATATCATGAATGAAGTCTCCAAGAAAATCTTTAACAGCTAGCTTAAGCGTGTGTGCAGCGGAAGTGACTTCTTGAAGTAACGCAGAAGTGACTTCTTAAATTAGTTAAATAACTACCATTTATTTTTTGGCCACAAGATTTGCATTCGCATTCACCCTCGTTTTCATTAAAGAATTTGCGTAGATATAAATTACGATTGCGTCTTCTTAAGAAACTTGAAAATGGCATACTTGTCAAAACGATATGTAACTGGGGGTCTGTCTCCACGTTCAATAAACTTGGAAATAATTATGTTCTCAACTGTCAAATTCTATTTCCAACACCATATGTCCACGTGTGGACCGCAAAAACATTTATTTAAACATTTATTGAGAAATAGTTGTTCGCACTTATTTCCAAGCAATTATGTTGAACATAAACTGTCAAATTTGGATGTTAGTTTTCTGAAATATGCATTTCATGCGAAGTACATAAAAATAAAAAAGGACTTTACTAATAATACTGATATCCGCAAATAGATTCCTATTTTTCAAACAAAAAGTAAGTAATTTATTAGATATTCATACAACCTTTCACAGCAAATTTGTTTAATTTATGTTCATCACTCCATACGTCTTCTAAGCTTGCACATGAACATAACTATGCAGTTAATCTGCCGACGTTATTGCTTATGTTCGGAAATAATTATTGAACGTGGAGACGTGGAGTAATGAATACAAGGTTCACAAATCAACAGTAGGTAGAATAAAAAAAAAATCACTTTTTCCCTTAAAAACATGAATCTTTAATTTGATAACAACCATCAGTACAAATTAACATACATACATTTGAATGTGTATTTTATTAATTTTTTTTTAGATGTATATTTTGTTTTTCTCTTTTTATTCTTTATTTCAGTCAAATAAATACGATTATTAAAAGCTAACCTTGGTTTTTTTTTTTATAAAATTCTTGATTGGTTTAAAATAAGCTTTTAAATAGAAAAATGTGACTAGAAATTTGTGACTTGGTTTGCGCAACAACTTGGTTATCGCAACAGCCCAAAATTTCTATTGGTTGCGTTCACCGAGGTTACACTGTACTTGATATTGGTTCGAAAAAATAAAAAGCAAAAAAAAACTTTTATTTTTGCTCTAAAAAATAAAATTCAAAAAATAACTTTTATTTTTGGTTAAAAAAAAATAAAAAGCAAAAAATAACTGTTATCATCTGAATTATATGAAAAAAGGAATAATTATTAAGGTCCCTGGTTTTATTATTTGAAGGAGATCAGAAATACTAGCGGCGAAATTGGCGCTCTTAAAACCACTTGTATGAATTCGCTTTGATTACAAATATTGACATGGCGAACTCGGGACACACCTCTCTTGATAGAAACCCTTAAATAAATTGTATCAATCTAAATATTTAGCAACCCTCCACTATTTCTTAGTTTATTTTTCTGTGACATTCTATTTTTAATATCAAGAAAT
Source organism: Lypha dubia (assembly GCA_947311025.1). Classification (NCBI taxonomy): domain Eukaryota; kingdom Metazoa; phylum Arthropoda; class Insecta; order Diptera; family Tachinidae; genus Lypha; species Lypha dubia. The sequence continues at coordinate 55,168,956 of OX371263.1, forward strand.
AACAAATCGAAATTCATTTCGTCATTACATAATGCAGCCTGATTTTTTAAATAAATGGGGGTAATTTTTTTTTCTTAACTACAAAACTAACATTGATTTCATTAAAATTTTGCAATTTTAGAAAATCGTTAAAAACTTCCCGATTAAATCTGCAACAAAAATTTAAATTAAAGCCGATTAAAACTTTCCGTATGGGTTTCTTTAAACGGGCAGTTTTAAAGCTCTTTGTACTTTATGTGGCAACTGTAGTTGTTTACACTGCAACAAGCCAAGATGAGTGTTAAGGAATCTTTTATATAATTTTATCAGCACTTTATTTTATTGATTTGCTAAATAAATTTAATAGTTTTTAAAATTAGAAATGTTTTTTATCTTTTCGTCATACGTTTTACAGCCGACAAATAAAACAGACCAGGACTTTTCCGGATGATCAAGTTTTTGCTTAACGTTCAAAGATTGCGTTTTTCTTAAAATAAAATCAATTTCATATTTATTAATATTTCAGATTTATTATCATCTTCATTTACCTTAAATCATATAAAAAACCTGTACATTTTTCGGGAATGCAAAGTAATTTTGGTTTCGGTTTCAACTCAAATATTTCACTACTTGAACTTCGTTTATTCAAATCACCGCTCAGAGAAGAGCAAGATGATTGTTGTTTTGGAAAAGCTCCACTCGACATTGTCTGGAAATTTCGAAAATAGTTTCACTAGAAAATTTATAAAAGGTTTGACCTAATTTATTTATTTGATTTCTGGTAATAAAAATATTTGACTTATCGAAAAAAAAAATATTTATGTATATAAACAAGCAATAAAATTAATTAATGCCGTCATATTTGTGGGTACCCACCAAAACCAAAGATTTCGAATTTTTCTGAATTCAGACCTGCCGTAAGTAAATCGTTTGTTTCATGGCGTATTTAACCAGGTGGCAGCGGGTGAAAACAAGAACTTGGCAGCACGAGAAAAGGTAATGCCAATACAATAGAAGCTGTCAAAAATATAATCAGAAAACAGCTCTTTGACGTTTTCAACTAAAAAATTGGTAGGGCAAAAAAATAGTCAGCTGTTGTAACGCTACCACCTTCTTTAATTCCCCTTGGTTTGTTTGGGAAAATTTCTTTTGTACATTTTTCATAATGCAAATTTTAACAGGTAGTCTCAACAGCCCAGCTGATTGTTTTCGCCGTATTTGGTCTCGTGTATTTGTGCGCCAGTTGCTTTGTCAAATGCTTTGTTGGGCACATTTTTCGCTACATTTTTTGACAAAGTAAGTTGAGCTTTTTCAAAGCGAATTGAGCCGAGTCTACCTGTTATGAATTTGACTTGCATTTTTCGTTGTGATTTCGGTGCCTGCATATCATTGCGAATATATCGTTAAAATGCTTTAAATTTACTATAGCTTCAATATCACTTCAATTAACTAATTGCATAAATAATGTATTTGGTTATTTATTTTAAACAATAAACAAAAGCTAACCTAACTTTTAAACCTTAAACAAATTTTGACATCTTAGAGTTGCACAGCTGAATTCGCCTTGGATTTGATCGATCATATTGATTTATAAAATAGTCCCAAATATTTAAAATATTGCTGGCAGTAAGAAAATAACAAATATTTGCTATTTTGGCTGCCGATGTGGTAGAAATCTAAACAATGTTTATCGGGGATGGAAAATATAATATTATTGCCCTTTTTTATGAAATAAACTAAGTTTTCTCAGATATAATATTTCTTTCCAAATAGCGAAAATATATTTCGAAAAATTCTTAATGTGTAAAAATCGAAGGATTCGATGATGTATTCAATTATTTCGATTTAAAATGTACTTGGGATATGTTTTCAATAATATTTGCTCTCTTTAATTTTTTTTATTTATTTATAATGCAATATAATGTACAATTTTATGGTCAACATTTTCGTAGAACATTTTATTGCCGCCCTTCCCTTTTCAGGGTGTTTTTTACGATTTGTTAGAATAAAGCCACAAAATGCAGTAATGCGGGGCATTATAGGGTTAATATGTTCTACAAAAATATTTCCTATAACATTTTCTACAAAGGTGCTGAGCATACCCTACACCTCGGATGTAAAGAAGACATAGTTTTATATACCGATATGTTGCAAGAACAGGCCAAAGCTAGGAAACTTTAACCGCCTCTAAAATGAAATTCTGATGAAATCTTTCAAAACGACGACGCGTATATTGTTTTTTTTTTTTTTTTTTTGTGTCTCCTCTACGAGAATCAATTGTCGGAACACCATAATTTTGGAAAAAGTTTGAAATTGTTGTAAAGTGTTATCAACTAATATATAAATAAACCCTGTCTCTTACTGTTACACTTAAGCCCGGTATTGTGTTCAGTATGTTTTGTATAAAAACTTTTCGTAAAAATTTTGTGAAAAAATATGGCAAGACTAGTACATATTCTGTTTTCTTGAGGAAAAACATATGAAATTTTTCTAGCAACATTTTAATAAAGCTGTGAAATAAAGAAAACGTGCATTATTTCATACGGTGTGCCGAAAGCTGATCAACTGTTTACTATACTTAAAAACAATAACAATTAGAACGTTGCAATTTCTAGAACTCCCTAAATATATATTATAAGAAATATTACTGTTGGTGTAATATTTTTAAATCTTTAGTTTCCATACCTGACATTTATTCATATACAACATAGATTAGCTTGTGATTGCATACTTTTAGGCTGACAAATAACAATTATTTCACCTAAAAATTGTTGAACACTTCATAATAAGATACAAAACAAAACAAACATAAAGCAGATTATTTTGCTAATTTTAAAAAATTGCTTAAAAGTATTTAAGAATTACGAGGCGTAGAAAAAATGCACCAAGTTGCAAGCATGTTCATAAATATTGAATTTTTTTATCTTAAAAATATTAGAACGAAACAATAAAAAAAGACTAAAAATCTTAAGTTGTTAAATTCTTAAAAGACGTCTGTCTGTCTGTATGTACAGGCACCTGATCGTTTAATGATCTGTGCATACAGACAGACATACGGCTTTTACTCAAAATTCCTGAAGAAGAGTACCGAAGGTTGCCCGAAATATCGAAAAATAAATAGGAAAATATATTTAATAAAACAAACCGTTGTTTTATTGTCAAACACCTATTGTGACCTAGAGCCTAATTAAAAAATAACACATCATTAACAACTTAAGGTCGAAAAAATTAAAAAATACATCTAATAAAAAAAAATGTATTCAGAAACACTTTTTCTTCAGTAACGTAAAATTTTTTTTTTTTTTTTGTGAAAAAGAGTCATATTCATTCATCTGGAAGTTAAGAAAAGGCTAATCAACGCAAATTATTTTTAATTTAAACTATTTATAAAATATATTATTTTCAATCGCCACACCAAAATACCCAAAAAATTTCTAAATTACATTTAATATTTATTCTTAAATTTAAAGGGGGAATGTCCCTTCGCTGCAACGTTTTTTTTTAATGAGCGCTTAATTGCACATTCAACATTTCCGTGCCGTTATTAGTGAGAGCTTTAATTTCTTGTGGTGACAGTAAAAGCATACGACCACTTTTCCAAACATCTCTGGCATTCTGGGAGTTTCTTATGGAATACATTTCTCCCGAATAGACAACGTGACACGAAGGAACACTGCCAGTTCTGGACCAAACGGTTAACGCGACGGATATGGGAAGCTCTTCGGGAGCAATGCCAGTAACCCAAATAAGGAAATACTCCACAATCGAGTTTGGCCTGTTAACACCACACATTTGATTGAGTGAAATACGGGTGGTCATAACCAATACGGGAAGATAGTGTTTGTATTCACTGCTGCCCAAATCGCAAATCTTATCACACATTAAATACAGCAAATGACATTTACTTGAATCGCAACGAAATAATCGTGCATCCAAAAAGAAATTTTTGCACTGAAATGGAATTATACGTTCCATGGGTAGATGGTTGTGATCCACCACCAAATGTCTGCAGAAATCTGATACAAATATCATTCGCTCACAAGTCGATTGAGGACATTTTATGGGCGATCGCGGTATATTGAGTAAATAGACTGGAACTGGTTTAGTTTTCGAAAAGTTTGTTTGCTTCTTAAGGAGCTCTTGGGCCAATGCATTAGAGCAGGGTACACTTTGAAATTGTGGTAAAGGTGGATCTTGTTGAGCTGCTTGCAAGTGTATATGGAAATTATTTACCGGCGGTATAAACTGTCCCGGAGCATTGTAATATGCCCGATGTGTATTTAATAAATGCTCAATTAATACACAGCTGTTGTCCTCTTTCTTGGCAATTCCTCTCACAATGTGCTTCTCGTCCTTTTCTTTCCGTTTTATTTCAGTTGGCATTTTAATTAAATGTGACTTTTCGGCGAATTTTATCATTTTCGGATCTTCTTTTATAGTTTGCAATATTTTTTGCATTCGTATGTCTACATTGGATTTATTATCACTTTTATCTAAAATTATATTCAAACTTTGTGGAGCAGCAGCGACTCCCACTGTCTGCATAACAAAGTAATCATGGGATCTTAATTTTGATGCTTCAACTTTCTCTGCTGCTTCTAAACTGATCGACTTGAGACTTGGATCCGAATCGGTCGAAGCACTCACAGTTGTCATTTCAATTTTTTGTTTTGTTAATTCAGGAATAAAATGATAACCAGAATATTGGCAATTATATGCGGGGTCGTAATGAAATGTGGGACTATAATTTTCTAAATAATTATGTACGACTTCCCTACTAGGGACGGTGTTGTGCGAATCGAAATCTCGTAAGATTTTGGCTGACAGAGATTTCAGCTGTTCATCATTGTTGCATGGTGCTGTTGCAACTTCTTCGTGTTGTGAGTTTAAAAATAAATTGTTAAAACTCTCACTTGGATCCATGAAACGAATTTCAGATGTATTTATTATATCGCAATCGTTAGGATCCTGAAAATGTAACAACATTTATTGAAAGTGTATTTAGCGAAAATTCTGAAGACACTTAGAATGCGTACCTCTTCAAATAAAAATACATTCTCTCTTCTCTCATGCATGCAGTCCTTGGAAAGATTTGGTGTTTTATTATTTTCCACGTTAGAAATTTCGTCTGCGTTTAAAGCCGGCAACTCAGTACGACAAAATGAATTGTCTGCATTTGCAGCACCCACAAATAAAGTTTTCATAGAATTTCCTGTTTTAACACAATTTCTATCGATCGCATCGTCAAAAGTCTTTTCATCGTTAGTGTCGATGTGTTGTGTATTTTGGATTATACACTCGCAAGAATCCTTCATACTTAAGTGCTCCTCAGATATTCTGGACTGTGTTTCGATTTCTGCAAACATTTTCTTTGGAAAAGCCCCGCCTAATGATTTTTCCTTATGAGTGACACTGTGGCGTGGATCGGATTGTTGAACAGGAACAATTGACTTCGTTACGGCCATAACGGGTGAATTGAATTTCATTTCAACAAATTTTGTTCTGGCTTTACAGATGGCACAGCCATCTTTGGTGAAGTTATTGCACTCGTAACACTGAAGATGGTTATTGTAGCAGAGATAACCACCAAACGGTTTTATTTCGGGACTAATTTTATTTGTTTTGCAAATCGAACAGTTCATTTTTTTTTAATTTAATGCGATTACTTTTTTCTTTTCGAAAATTAAATTTTAAAATTTTAAATAAAATACAAATTGCACTAAAAATATATACGGTGTTATAAAATTTATTTAGCTGTTGCAAATTCGAAAACGTTCAAAATTTTGTTTGACCAAAATAAATTGAAAAAAAATAACTGAATTTGTTTTTTGGATTGATTGAATTAATTGAAATGTTTTATACAAATTTAAAAATATTTCTTTGATGTTTCGACACATTCGTTTGAAAAATCCCACTTTTACACTTAAAATTAATTCATGTACTAAATATTAATTTCAGTTTTTATATAAATTATAAATATGTATGTATGTATATGTGTGCTTGTCGGGTCATAAATTTCTTTTAACATTTTGCAATCTTTATACAACAAAAGAAAAAAAAAACATTTGCATTAAGTATATGCGAATTTTCTTTTGTCAAGACAATTCGATGGTTCGTCAATTCGTACACGCAAAGAAAAAACATGGTTGATGGAATCATAATCGCAAACTATCATTTCATGTTCAGATTAATGACTGCAGCTACTATATATTGCATTTGCCATTTAAGGAACATAATATGTTCTTCATAAATCTCCCTCTGACAATACCATTGTATAAACATAGTATGCTCTGCAAATGCTGAGAAATTTGAGCGCATTATAGTAACTATGAAAATGTTATTTTCCTGGTTTATGTAAAAAATTTGACATTTTGCTTAGATAAAAGCAAAATCACACACAAATACATATTAAATTAAATTAAATCAAATTATATTTTTTGATAAATATTTTTAAATTTTATTTATTTGTTGCGGGTTAGCAATATCTAAATATATATTTCGTTGGTTGCCATACCAACTCATCAGTAGATATATATTTATACATAAACTCACAAACAGATTTGTGAATTACAAGGCATTAACATAGTCTTTTCAAAAACTTTTCAAACATACACAACAAATAATTTTTCATTATGAATATCTTTATATATATAATTCTACTGTACGTGCGTTGTAACTGAACTCCTCCTAAACGACTGGACCGATTTCCATAAATTTTTTTGTATGCGTTTGGGTGGCGCCCCGATTCGGTCCAATTGGACAAAGAGGCGTGGCACCGCCCATATAACCCAAAAATTTAAATCGCCATATTTTGGGCATTTTTTTACCTACGTCGATGATATTTGGTACATATGGTATTGGCATAATTTGGAATACGTACAAGGAGAAAAGTGGGTTGGAACTCCCCTTTTTAGGAAAATTAAAAATCGTAATATAGTCTTAACTACTGGACCGATCGTCATTCAATTTTCACAATAGAATATATAAATACTTTTAATTTTATTTTATAACGAGGGGGTAGCGAAGCAGACCGGGATAAGCTAGTATGTATGTATATTTAGTAGAGATGTGCAAATGTCGTGAATTTTTCGTGTCACGCGTGACTCACGCGTGAATCACGTGATTAGTGATTAAAAATTTATAAAATCACGCGTGCGTGCGTGATCGTGATTCAAAAATATAATACCGTGCGTGATTTTTTAATACAATTTTCACGCACTCAAAATAGTTCTCTGTGTTAAGCTTTTTCTTCTTTCGAATTTTTTGATCTTTGCTAAAATTACATCCATTCATACATACATATGTCATTGTGGCTTCATACATTAAAATCCCTGTTACAAATGCAGACATTCATCAACATACATACATACCTTTGGAAATCTTGCGTTAACGTAAACCTAACAACACTAGTGTTCCTTTTCAATTCCTTTACATATAAGTAATAAATTTAAATAGCCTGCCTTGGTAGACAGTGCTAGATTTTTTATATTAAGTTTATCTTTGTATTGCTAATTTTTCGGGCATTTCCTGATTTTTTTTTTTTAATTTAATTAATGATCGTGAAGTAAATAAAGAAATTAATTACAAAATAATATTTTTTAACATATGCTAAATCTTTTATTGCAAAATTTGTATTTCATCGAGAGCATGCGTGCAAAATTATTCCCGTCGTGCGTGAAAGTACGTGATTAAACATATTGCGTTCGTGAGCGTGCGTGATCGTGAAAGTTTAAAATCATGCCGTGCGTGATCGTGCGTGAAAAATATTTATGGTTCGTGATCGTGCGTGATCGTGAGCGTAAATTTACTCAAGCGCACATCTCTAATATTTAGATATTGCTAACCGTCAACAAATAAATAAAATTTAAAAACATAAATTCTTGAGTACATGCTCAAATAAATGTAAAATTTGATAAATATTTTTATTTGAAAATATTTTTCGAATAAACTTTTCTGGACAAATTATCTACCTACATATATATATAAAAATCAAACGCTGTGTCTTAGTCTCGCTAAAACTCGAGAACTACTTGACTGATTTGTATGATTTTTCTTTTGTTTTGTTCGCTTAATCACGACGAAGGTTTAGAAAAAAAAGAAAGTTCAGAAAAGCCCAAAAAAGGTTAAAAAATCGAAAAAAACGAACATTGTGTTTTGAATGCAAATTTTACATTGCACCATTAATTGCTGTGGATTAGTCTGCTTAAACTCGATAATTTCTTGACCGATTTCAATGATTCTTTTCTGGTTTTTTTCGTCTTATCACCAGTGTAGCCAAGTAAATATTGTCTAATGTCACCAAATTAAAGAGTGTTGTCCCCAAAAATCCCCATTTTAAAACTGGAAATCCCCAATTTTGTCCCCAATAAAGATATATATATATAAAATAAGCATCATAAAAAACAATTTTTTTTATTAATTTTATTACATACATTTATTTAAGTTAATGCATTCGTATGTGCTCAATGGAACTTTTGAATCCATAGAATATTTTTAAATTCCATACCGGGATCAAATTTATGTTTTTTATGCTTTCGAGTTGTAAATTTATAAATAACTCAAAATTTTCCATACTCTCAGTGAATATTTTATGCATTTATTTTGCTAGTACAGTTAAATAATAAAAAAAAATTGTTTTAACTCCTTTTGCTTCTAATTCCTTTGAACATTCTATGCCAACATCAATTTTAGCAAAACCAAATTACTTTCCTTATCGTCAATTAGTACATCCATTTTGGCAATATCGAATTCAATAAATTCTGGTTTTAAAAATGTTGAACAAATTGTTATAAAAACCAACATCCTCAATACCATCGCCTTGAAATAATCGAAATATGGAGAAGAAAAATGCAAAGATACATAACCATATATGTATGTATGTAAATAAATGTATGAAAGAAAATGGTAAAATAAAGCAAAATTGATAACAGGTATACGGAAAATGAAAAATCCCCAAATCCCTCCCTACGATAATCTGTCCCCAAAAACCACCTAAAATCCCCAATTTGGGGAGAAATCCCCACACCTGGCTACACTACTTATCACAGCGATGGTTTCGAAAAACGGAAGAAGAAAACCAAAAATAAAAGACGAAAAATCCAAAAATCTCAAATGTACGTTTTGTATGCAAATTTGACTTAATACCACCAAAAGGATTTGTATTTCTTCAGTTGGTGTCGGACCCATTGTTTGACAGCTGCACAGAAACAAACCAAATTCATTGGTTTCATAAAATAAACCAATTAAGAACTTTGTTATATGAATTAATCATCCTATTTAAATTAATTTACAGCGTTCTTTCTTGCGGCAAAATAATGAAAATCTGTCACTTTTGGTACTATTATAACTTCTTATTAAAAAAAAGTAAAATTGTTTTTACAATAACGTACATTAATATAGTATACTTTCTTGGGTGTAATATAAGGAAAAGCAGATACTTTTAGTGCGTTTTGCTTTTAGTACTTTTTGTTTTTTCATTAACATTCAGCGTGACCGAAGTCACGGGTAAAATCTAGTATATAATAAAATTAAAAATAATTAGCTTATTTATCGGCATATTTATGTTAAATCCAATTGCCATGTTTTGCAGTTCCGTAATGATGAAAAGAAACATACATTCGTATTTTTAATTCACTCCATATATTAGTATGTACTCGTATATGTACCCTAAACCACTGATATATGTTTTTTTGTTGCAAAATTAAATAACTTTCATCATATAATTATAATTTTAACATTAATTTTTTCACTTCACATTTCCTCGTCTTATAAAATTCTATGAACGACTGAAGTTACATACGATTGACAGCTAATTTGTTTCTTTTCAGCACACAAACAATGTATTGTCACAATAAAATTTAATTTTAAATAAACTTTTATTATTCCCATTTGCAAAAGCGGCATTTGTAGCAGCGAAAATACTTTGTTTGATACATTAAATGATTATTTAATTTTTGCATCCAATATTTTAATAATTGAAGAATGTTTAATACAACCATATTTGCTTCAATGAATAATTATTTGGTTGTGGCAGATACATATACTTAGCTGACATGAACATTTTGCAATCATGACTTTTCTCTGCGTGTATTGACGAATAACGAAAACTATAAGCTATCGCTACTGATGATATTGAGTCACGACTCCAAATCTCCTGTGATTTTAAATGACAAATTTTTCTGTACAACTATTTGAAAGCCATTTAAATTTTGATACTAAGTTCATGTCAAATATTTTTTATGCATACGATCGCTTTAATTGAATTAAGCCCCTATTAGACGGTCATACTTGGTATGTGAACATGTTGTGATGAGAGAGAGTGTTTTGTTATTAGACTATCATACCAAGTATGTCAAACATCATTATTAAAGCAAACATTGAATGGTGAGGTTTATGTTTTAAATGGCGCGTGAAGCTCCTAACTTCTCGTTTTATTTAATTTTTTTTTAACTCGCGTCTGTAACAGCAAAGCAATTTATTTAATTTTTTTTAACAACTCCAATTGTTGCTTCTGGCTCAACTGTTTTAAATTTTTCTAATAATTTTCCATAAGCCTTATACTTAATGTGTTTAATGTGGTATATTTTACTTTTTATCTGGGCAAACTTTCATAAATTTCAATAAACTCCTTTAAAAATGCGCGCTCGAAGAAAGCCATCTTTACCATTAGCTTACGAAAACAACAATGAAATTTGCACTGAGTTTGACAGAATTGCTATTAAACGAGTATGATGGTATGATGACAAAATTTTATGAAAACCATCCAACCAAGTTGACAACCACGCATTTTGCACTATTAGACGAGTGTGATGGTATGCCATCACACCATGTTCACATACCAAGTATGACCATCTAATAGGCGCTTTACATATTAGCCAAGTTATTGTTGAATAATCTCGAAATGAATTCATGTGGCTGAAGTAAAACTCTTTTTTGTTTCCGTTTAAAATTTCACTGATGTTTATAATGAAGGCTTATAAAATCGCAATAATTAATCAAAAATGTGATTTAGAATTATTTTTTTTAATTACGTGATTTTGCTTGTCAGCTAACGATTTGTTTGTATGTTTGCATAAACAGCGATATGAGATGACTAAAAGAATTTTTGCAAACTGGTTGAAGAAAGGTCATATTTTTATAAACAAATTAAATAGACTAGCAAACATTAGTTTACGCAAGGTTTCCTCTACTATGTATGTATGCATTTGTGTGTGTATGTACGTGTCTCTTTTAAAAAAAACGTTTATTTAATAAAAACAGTGAAAGCAGTGGCCATGTCTTGAGTTTTATAATGTTTTTATTCAATCGTTTAATAGATCTCTTGAAATCAACTTGAAGCCTACAAATATTTATTTAATTTGTCAAACTGTATAAAATAAGTCAAATTGTGACATGGAAATGAGAAATTTCAACTGCCCTACAGTACGCATAGACAAATTCATTCGACATCAACCGTTATTTAGGAAAATTTTCAAAAAAATTTAGAATTCGAATAATCGCCAAAATTACGGTTGTCGTAGTCGTTGTCGAACTTTAACGACCCCAATGTAAAACATATAGCGAACGTTGCCACATTTTACACATTTCACAGTGACACTCTTAATAAGGCCGATTAAGAAAATAGTTGAATTTTTCTTTCACCGGGATTTGCTTGAAATAATCATTGAGTCAGATTCAAATATAAAAACTGTCTGTTCTAAGATGTCCACAGAGTTCTTTAATTTGTATTTCAGAATTCAGTTTTTTTTTTAATGTAATTTCGCGAAAGAATAACTGTCGACATCGTGGAACAGACAGTAAATACGATTAATTAGTACTCTAATTGATATTCTACGATTATAATTTACATGAACAAAAAAAATAATATCTGAATTAAACACAAAGATTAGACTAATTCTCGACTGGGCTAAAAAATGACACAATACTTTAACAAAATTAATTTCTTAAAAATGTCATAATATAAGGTTTTCCAATAAGAGTAATATGATTTCTTAAAAAAAAACACACTTATTGTTAAGGAAATTCAAAAGTACAATCCATACAATTAAGTTCTAAATAAAACGTCAATCAAATGGCCTCCACAACTACTTCTGCAGGAACGAATACGATGAGCACTTTTTCCACTAAATCAAGTCGTTTGTCATGAAGGGAACGTTCAATATGGACTTGTAAAGCTTGAAGAGAGTCTGGTTTATTTCGAAAGACCAATAACTTCAAATAACCCCACAAGAAATAGTCTAATGGTGTTAAATCAGAACTTCTTGGAGGCCGTTCAATATCACAATTTCTTGAAATAATCGAATCTCTAAACTTCAAAAAAAAAAAAAATCAGCAAATTCACGACGTTTACGGTGGCATTGACTTCAGTTCTTGAGTGAGAACAATTTTGTACGGATGCAATCCCAAATCCTTTCTCCGCCAGGTTGTTGTTTGAGACAGTCCCAATTGTTGAGAACGTCTTGGAATCGACAAATTGCGGTCTTCAGCAACACTTGCCTGAACGGCAGCAATATTTGCATTACTTCGAGCGGTTCTTTGTCTTATTGGCACTTGAACATCACGTAAAGAAAATGTAACCACAAAATTTTCAACAATTCGACGACTAGCGAGCACACTTCGACGATTATTATGACCATAAAATGGCAAAAGTGCACGAAAAGTTGCAATTGGAGAACGATTATTTTGATAAAAAAAACTGAATATTTTGTAAACGTTATTCTTGCGTTTATCTCTCCATGATGAAATTGTAAAAACTACTGAATACAATGAAAAACAAATGACAGATCATGACATATTACAAATGGCCGAAACGTCACTTCAAAATCATATCATCCCTATTGGAAAACCTTTTAAAACTTGACATTAAAAATCGTTGCTAAATTGTTGTTACATATAATTAGAATACGAGTTTAATTAAACATTCGCTTTACTATTCAACAAAAATTTCAAACATGCGAAAAGTTAAGTCATCTTGTTTGTAAATGCAAACAATAAATAAATACCAAACGTTTGTTTCGTATTCGATGGATGGATGGATGGATGAATGTGTAAAATTCTGTTTGTGTTGATGATACACTTGAGAAAAAGTTCAAGATGTAGATGATGTTGAAGATTTTTATTATCGATTGTAGCTGTAAATGGACTGCTTGCTGAACGCTTAACCACTGAAGGCCGGCCTTCTCATCGAATTGATGAATTGTTATTTAATTATTTTTGCATTTTGACAAAATTAAAAACTGGCTGGTATAAATACTGCTTGAGTTTTCAGATCATGCAACAGTTTCTTTTTTAATTTTATAGTCTTGAGTAGTAAATACTCGTACATATTAAGGAATTATTTCGTTTTTTTTTTATTTATTCGGCAATAGGAATGGTAAGTGTAAACGCCATTTTATAGACTTTGTTCAGAAATTTTAATTAAAAAAATTCAATAGTAATTTTCAAGGCAAATTTAAAACAGGTAGTCTGAACAGCTCAGGTGATTATTTTCGCCTTTTTTCATATCTTGTATATGACATCGGAATTGGATGTTTTTCAAAGCGAATTGAGGCAAGTCTACCTGTTATGAAATTTAAGCTTAAAATGACTTTGTGAGACAGCTACGAAAAATTTTTGGATTTGTAAAAATCTGACTGTACTGTGGGGGTACCCCCGGGGTACGTTTTGTCATCTTGGTGATAACCACACCTGGTGTTGAAAAGGATAATTGTGTTTTCCAGACATTTCCTTTTGTCAAATACCCCATTTAAAGTAGAGAATCTATGTTAGTCTGGTAGAAGGTGATAGAACACCTAAGGTCTCCCTCATGATCAAAGTCAATAGAAAGTTAATCCTTAGTGGTTTTCTTTAGAGGCTTAACCAGTAACCGTACACTGGTACCAGACATCAGCAACAAGTGGTAAATTTGCTGGCATACTTAATTATGGTCTGATCGTTTTTGTTCCTAAACAAAAAAATACTTGTTTACGCAACCGTTCGTTTCAAACATTCAGTTTTATTCACTTGTTGTTTTGTACTAAAATGAATGTTCTGACTGTAAAAGAATGATTCCTTGATTATTTTCTGAATGAAACTGAGAATCATTCAAGCATTGGATTAAAACTTTTTTAATGCATTCATTGTGCCAAAAAAAATGAATTGACTGGAAGTATAAATCATGTACTTCAAGAAAAACAATCTTTTAATTTAATTCATTTTACAAAATAATGAATTGAGTTAAAATTTTAGTGAATTCGTCTTGAATTAAATATCTTTAATCCATTAACTTCATATAAATACAAAAAAATTTATTAAAATTTGAATGCATTATCGATGATTTAAGGGAAAGGAATTGTAATACATTTTTCATTCACTTCTATAGTTGGCATATAAATTCCAAAAATTATCTCTTCATCTCATACGCTGCTCTGCAACATAGAGTTGGTGTTTTCTGTATTTCTGCATATGCCTTTTATTCATTGTCTCATGCAATCAGATCATGCTCATTCGCATCAAATGATCGAAATGATTTACAATGGTTGATGAATTTTCTGCTTGTGCATAAAAAGCGATCGAGTATAAAATTGAATAATACTTGTTTGTGTTGTTCTTAAAATTCAACGTTGGGGAATAAGTAGGCACGATCATACTTGTTGCAGCTCACTGCCTGGTACCACGGGAGCCGCTAAGCCCCACAGTAGAATGTCTACCAAGGAGTAGAGAGTACTATTCCTATATTGGACTCACATTGCGATGTGATATTGCAAGATTCATATCTGTCCTTTTGGGGATGGATATGATATTGCCATACTCCTTCTCCTTGAGAATGGATGTGCTGGCAGCCATCGCACTACACTCGTTGGTGGCATGATTCCGTGATCGGTTACTGGTGAGGGCTGCTTCGAGAGTACATATGATGGCTGTGGTTGCTACCAAAAGCTGGAGGCGATATTGGTTTAACGACCAATACTCGACCAGAGCTAGTGGCTGGCTGGACATTGGTCTCCCAATAGAAAGCTTCATTGTGCTGTTGCGAAACAATAGATAAAAGAGATTAGATAGCTGGAACACTTAAGCAAGGTGCTTACGCAGGGATGGGGAGTGGAGCATTAATAAGAAGTTGCTACTTTATGTGACCATCGAGGTCACATTTGCTTGTCCTTGGGGTAACTCGGGGGTGTTTGTGAACACATACACACACACACGGTGCTAAGAGCACTGTGGGCTTAAGCCGTAATGTAATCTGTACAGTGAGGGTTAATGTTCACTTCCAATTCATTCGAAATAAAAATATATTTTCTTAAATGTTAATTTACTTTAACTTATTTTAATAAAGGGTTTTCCAATAGCTACACTTGACAACTTTGAATTTAATTTGTGAACGCTCTATTTCACTGATCATCTAACTGTTACTTTCCTTTTATAATAATAAAATTCATAATGTTTTGATTTTATTTCAAGTCCATCATAAAGTTTTGGAAATATCTCAAATGGTTTACGTTTTATTTAAAAAAAAAGTTGTCAAGTCCTTATTGGAAAATCCTATACAAGTAATGATATTTTTTCTAAATAACAGACATATTTTGTGGTATAAATATTTACATTTTTAGAACTGACTCGGCGACTATAAAAATACAACTTTTTTTTATTCTAATAAATTTCAAAGAAATCTTTTCTAGTAACTTTTGCCATTTTGGTTGGTGCTGTTTCGGCAGATATTTCCCATTTGCCCAGTCATTATTTGCCAACAAATTTCAAACAGGAAAAGCATCATGATCGCCATCTAGATGGTATCCAATTCAATCTAGCAGAGGATCAAAAACTTTCACCAGCTAATAAAGGCCTTTTCGAAACTACTATTCAAAAGCATGAAGTTTTCGAGTTACCCACACAAATTGAGATTATTGACGAGGGTCAGCCCATCTATGGTGTGCATTCTTTATCTTCTAACAACAACAACAATAATGTGCACAAAATAAAATTCCATTATGTGTCACCAGAAAATCATGATGGAATTTTGCAGCCGCCGCAAGTTCCATATGAAGCGCCAATGAAATCTTATTTACCACCAGTTCGAATTGAATCTACCACCATGGATACTACAAATATGCCAGCAACAACTACCTTCATGCCAATCACCACAACCAATGGCCCTTTAATAGATGAAATAATTAACTTTTCAATGTCTACCAATGAAATGCCAGCCGAAGAGAAACAATTATACGAAACAACTACGATTCTGCCTGATAACAGTGATGTACTCGTAGCACAAACTCAATATCTTCCCCCCTTTGGGCTAATGTTGCCACCTTCTGAACCCATGCCCCAGATCACATACCAACAATATCAGCAGCAATTGATGCGTACAGAGAACATGAAACAGATGAATCGCGATCAAGATCTGCAACTGCCGAAATATGAAAATACCGGTATAGAATACCAGACATTAGAACAGCCTGTTGTTCCGTTAGAATATGATGATAATTTTTCACCTCAAGATGGTTACAATTATGAAACGGCTGACGAGGATTTTCGCCGTTATCGCTTTCGTCAATAAATAGCGATCAATTGATGTTTATTATTAAAAATTGTTGCGTGTAAATAAAAATGTTAATTAATTTTGATGATTGGTTTTTACTGTTGCAAGTGTATCGCAAGTACTGCGAGTGATCATATCCATAGATTTATGTTATATTTTTCAGCAATCTCTGTAGTGCATCAGTTTTGGCTAAAAGTTCTTCTATGCTTTGTTATTTTCTTCCAATAAAAATTTTACGTAGATGTAAGAAAATACCGAATAAAAAAACATTAATGGGGTTTATTACGGTTCTCGATTCGACTTCGACTGCTGTAATAGATTAAAGAAATATTTCCGTGTGTTTCTTTAATCTAGTAGAATAGTCCAAGTCGATTCGAGAACCGTAGTAAGGCCCAATTTATTTGTTATGGGTTTCCTAATCTATAAGCTGCATTTCATTAGTTGCTAAATACCAATTCATCAGTGGATTTACCACCATTTGCTTAAAAATTTTCAAACTAATTTGCTTATGCACAAACTCTCAAGTAATAAACGAGAATTTCTTATTAAACTCTGCTTAGTTTTCAATTAAATATTGAAAGTGTTATTCAGAAAAAAATTTAAACATTTAATACGGTGCTAAAGTCTGCAAAATAAGCTTATAATCGTTTGTGAATAATACTTTAAAGAATTTTGCTTAATAGTGGATAGTAAAGCTACTTTAACTTTTTCTGAATAACACTGTGAGAGCTTAACAATTTTAAATGTTTAATGAATTGTAAAGTCTCAAAAACCGGAACATGGTTCCATTTGCTTTTAATTTTTTTACTGAAATTTTCGAATGATGTAAGAATTTATATAGTGAATACCAAGCAAGCAAAGAAAATTGAGACTGTATTCTGAACATTCCCAGAATTCCAAAAAAAGTTCCAAGAATTACCAAGATTTTTATTTATTTTTTTTTTTTTTTTTTATAAAAGGACCAAAGATGAATTTTTTAAATTGCAAGAACTTTATATACATAAAAAAATATTTGGAATCAGACGAAATGTGGGCTCCTACATAAAAGTAAATTATCTTCATTCGTTCATTCTTTTAGTTTACTTTCGTTTAATAAAAACACTCTTAAAGGGAATTTTTAGAATAGAAAAAATAAAATAAATGCAAGAGCACAGCTGATCGTGTTTTTTTTTAAACTCTGCTGAGCAGAACTATAAAAGAATGATTAAAATTTGGTTTTTAATTCAAAATAATTTACAAAAAGTTTAATTGATTAATTTTACACAAAATGTGAATTTAATTAAAACACGAATGCATTCCTCATGAATTAAAAATTGTTGCATGCATTTACATCACTAAAAAGATTAATTCAATTAAAGTTTGAGTGAATTCATTTGTGATTTAAAGAAAAGCATTTTTCCCACCCACTTTTCTCTTGGTATTTATTCCAAATTATGCCAATACCATATGTACCAAATATCATCGACGTACGTCAAAAAATGCCCGAAATATTGCGATTTAAATTTTTGGGTTAAATGTGCGGTGCCACGCCTCTTTGTCCAATCAATTTAAAATTTTCACAATGGGACTATTGGGCAGTATATTTATTTATTTATATATTTTAGAAAAAAAACAACAGTTTTTCACACTAAAATGTCCCTGAACTTGTTGTCAAAGGACATGCTCACCTGCCGGAATTTAAAACAAATTATATACAACCAAAGTATTTTTAATAAATTTTCTTTTTTATTTAACATTTTGAATAATTTTAAGTATAAATAAATATCCACAAACTTTAAGAAATAAATAATATTTACAATGAATTTTTTCCAAAAGCGGCCGTCCGTCCACCGTAAAACGGAAATATCACAAATCAGAATTACTTTTTTTTTTTTTGCTTAAATCTTATCTGATTTTTTCGGAACTCGTTGTCTTAGTGATTCCTGACCTGCATATTGACTCTGTGCATAGTAAATTCAACGTTATAATATGGAATGTTAAGTGTCACAACAATGCAATAGAGTAAAATTTGCAAATATTTAGTACGTAAAATATATGCCGTTCCTTGGTCATTGGGAAAAAGTGGCTTCTCACGACTTTGGCAATCGAACATAAAGTAACCACCATCATGACCAGGTATATAACCAAGAGCTAAGCATTTGTTTGAAATTTGCAGTATTCCGAATTGGAAATTCTTGAAGAAATACATAAGAGCCTCGGCTAAATTCATGCGATCATAATAGGGACGAGCGTAGAGATGGCCATGTGCCACGATTTCAATTTGAACACTGAATTTCATATTGTCCAGCATACATTCGGTATCTAAATCTTCCAAAGATAATTGATGATCTGCACATTTAATAGTTAGCAAACTCTGTTTCAGATAACGATCACCACTAATAATAATTGAGTCCAAAATATGTGGGCTCCAATCGGTTAATCTATAGAGGCTAGCGGCGCATAAGGACATGACACAGCAAGCAAGATACTGTTTGCCTCTTGACGTAGTATCGAAAACAGGTGCCAGGGGATGCAGATTTCCCCATAACGACCATAAGCGCTGATCAAGTTCAATATCGTAATTCTTGAATTTGGCAACATTCCAATCACGATTTTGTCCAGCTGCATTTCTTCGATTCAATCTGCTCCAAATAGGCAAACAGTGCTCTAACCACGTAATTGATTCATTGTGAGCACATATGCCCATCTCCCGTTCGTCGATTACATTACAAGTCTGCATATCTGTAAGTAGTTGTAGCATAAATGTGCTTCTTGGTGCCTTTTTATATGAAATTATTTCCAATGTCATAAAGGTATATTCTCGTTTCTCTTTCCACGCAGTGGTGCAGGCCCTGTCATTTATATATCCGATCATATCTTTGATATTGGAAAAGAGAATCCATGAAGCTGTATTGCGCTCACGATAACGCTTAATCGACTTGGGATATTTTCTTTTAGAGTCCGAATCTTTCATTGCTTTCGCTTTCTTCTTTTTCTCTTTCTTTATTTTTTCATCCATTAAAATCATGCTACCATAAGGATCAAATAAATTATAATATTTATCTTTGATCATTGCGTACGAACAATTGGCTGTCTTCAAAATTATATATTTGTTCTGGTCTAGAACTCGTTCAAGTTGCTTCTCAAGATCTTTTCGCCTTAAGCCAAGAGGCTGATGAACTTTTATCACAATATTAAAAATATATTCATCTACTGAAATATTTTTTACAATTCTCTCTGGCATAATAGACATATTTTCAATTTTATTTATTATTATTAAACAGGAATCAATAACCTGGTCGACGCGATGAGATGTCCATTCGTTGAGAGGCTTAAGAATGGAATACAAAATGGCTAAAGCACTGGCAAATAAACAAGGCTTAATTTTATCATCAATACAAAACTTTCTGCCTTCCAGTGCTTTGCTGCCTTGTATTTTATACAACAAATCTTTTTCGCGCAATCTGTAGCCATAAAGTAAGGGACGGGGCGCTAGATTTTCTTCGGCTTTAAGTGTTTCCGTATCGGAATCGAAATTATGTTTGGCAGTCACAACACATTCGTCAATTCCTTCTGCATATGTGCTTGCTTCGTCTTCGTACTCACCTTCAATTTCACTTCTCATTCCATCTATCGTCGTAGATCCCCCCGAACTCTTGGTTTGTGAAACTTTACTTTCGATACTCTTCGTACGTTTCGCCTCAAAGTCTTTAATGCGACGATTTTCCTTGGCCAACTCTTCATCTATGAAATGCATTTTGGACTTTTTACTATTTTCAATTCTTAATTTATCTTTCAATGCTTCACTATACATTTGCTGTTCTATATTTCTCGGCCAAGATCTATAACGGCCCTTTGATTCTAAAGTTATATCACGCACCTTCAGTGGCACAACAACATAATTCGGTATGTCGCAACTGTGAGGATTGCAACCAAACTCAATACGTCTTATCACAGAGTCTAACTCAACGAAACGCATCATGCAGCCTGGACCTGTATTGTACTTCCTATAGCCCACAGAGTTTACCGGGAATCCACAAAACATATAGAGAAAGTTTAACCTTTTCACAATCATACAGCAAAATCTTTGACAAATCACCATTAAACGATTGTAATTGATCAAAGTCTCGATTAAGACTTGTCTCAAGGTTTTCTGAACATCCGATTTTGTAACTTCCTGTACGTTTACTTCATAAACGTTAGTGCCCATCAACAGTTTGGGTATGTTTTTGCTTAACAAAGCTCCCAAAGTATACTGATAGCTATGAAAGTCCTCATTAAAGCTATTGACTGCATCCAGAGCGTAGTCTATTAATTGGTTAGTCCAAGTTGAAACTTTGTACTTGCCTGTAAGAGCAGCACAAACAATGGTGGATAAGAGAGCCTTTAACATATTTTGCTCTTCAGTTGGACGATTCAGTTGCTGAGTACCAAAAATAATCCATGTACCATCAGGTAAAGACTCAAAGTTATTTGGTAATTTTAGTTCTTCTTCCAACGGAATGATTGTCATATTTTGATCGGGTTCAGTTTTAAATGACATATCCATGTTATCATAATCTTCATCACGTTTAAGCATATACTTGAGATTTTCTAAATATTCTTTATCCGAGCGTAAGAGAATATGTGCTGCCGATTTGTATAATTTAGGTCGGTCCACAATTTCTTCAGGGAATTTCTCAACAATGTCGCATACAATTTCATCTACAATTGGTTCCACTATTTCAAAACTTTTGATCTCTACAACATCTCTCTCTTTTTCATTTAATGTTTTAATGCTGCATACTTTGGCAAGTTTATCTTTTGCCTTTTTACTTCTCTCATCTTCCTCTACTTCCTCATTTTCCCTCAGAATATCACCTTGTCCCTGGTTATCATCGTACGTTTCTGGTGTTAACTTCAATTTTGGATATCTTAACTTTCTCTGTTTGCCATCCATTATGGGTTTGATGCAGCCCACATTAATTGCGTGTATAAAGAATTTGCCACCTCTACGGATTTTCAACGACGATTCATGCAACAACCTGAGCAAAGACTCAATATTTGCATGCATTTGCAGTATGGCAGCACCCTTGCTCCTGTAGTCATCTGGATCTAAAACTTGACCAGCCCTACCTCGTCTAAATGGATCGTAAACATAAAATAAGTCATCATCACGCCAAATTCCCAAAACGGAATTATCAATTTGTAACAGAGCCGCTTTCCAATTATCATTAAACATTTCTTGCATCCCACTGCTCAAGAGAGCATCCGTAAATTTTTTACAAAAATCTGTCACGATTCCAGTATAGATAAACGGCACCTTTTTAATAGAAGCCTTAAAAGTACCCAGTACGTATTTGTCCGGTAAATCAACAATTGTAACATCCTGAGGCTCCACCAAAGCCAGTTTTCTTTTAAGACTTTTGTAATAGGCGGTACCAAGTCTTACAAGTTCGTCCACTTGATCTGGTCTCCAGGTATTGCCAGGTTCAATATGAGAGTACAATATGGCCATTAGCGATATTAACATGGATGGATTGTGTACAGCCGATGTTGTGGGCTGGTATATACCATTAGAACAACCTGGTATCACTGCATACGATTCATTAACAACAGCCCATTGCTTATGAAAAGTTTTCGGGAATGGTTTTTTCGGCAAAGGATCCTGAATTTTGCCATAACTGGTTAGAAAGATTTCATACAATTTGAACTCGTCTTCTAAATTCGCACAACTTATATTCACAATAAAATGAACTAAATGTTCCACAAAATGGGTGGACAATAAAGCGCAGTTGCCATTCTGGAAATCTCTGGTGCAATTTTCCATTCTGCCATTTGGATCATAAACATAAAAGAATTTCTTGCATCTCTTCCATATCAATAAGTATAGATTTGTTGAGCATAAAATGCAGGCATTATATTTCGAAAAATATACACTCAAGGCTTTGAAAATGTTCGGTTCACTTTTAAGGGGTCCCGCAAAATGCACTTTTATATTAACAGAAGCTTGCCTTTCATGGATTTGAGGAATTATATCGTATTCATTATCCTGCGACTTGTAGTTCAATTGAACACATTTTTCAATCAGCTTTCTAGCCATTCTGATAATGTTGTCCAGCGTTTCGGGCGTCCAGAAGTCAGCATTCAAATAGAAACTTTCAACGAATGCCACATACAGACAAGCTATCTCATGTGGTCTGCAGTAGCGCCTGAAATAAAAATTAAAAATAAGTTATTTATTAGTTATTAAACCCAAGCAAAAGATTTTACTTTGTTGGAGTTATAGCGCTGTAGTTTCCTTTTCCCGTAGTTGCGGTTCACTTATTTAAAGGCACTAAAAATTCCATATTCAGCAGCCTGTATCTTTTGCAATTTTTAACCGATTGCAGAATTTTAAAATGGAAATGGAAGCTAGACATCATGAGATATAAAAAAATCATGACAATAGTGGTTTCTCAAATAAAGAACTTTTTTTAAGCAATTTATCAAAAGAAGTCCAAAAATGTGCTTTTTTTTTTGTTCACTTGAATGAAGGCACTTTATTTTTTTTTTAATTTATTTTACTTTATTTAAGAAGTGTTAGTAATGGATAAAACCCTCTTTGTTTTTAATAACTTCAAATATACGGGTTTTCATTGACAGATAAAGGAAATTTATGTAATCCAACGAAATTTGATTCCAAGGATCCTTAATGGTTTGAATTAGTGACTGCTTGTCATAAAATTGTCTACCTCCTTCATAGACCTTACGAGATAACCAACCCCAGACATTTTCGATAATGTTTAGATCTGGCGAATAGGGTGGCCAGTCAAGAATATTAACATTTTGGCTTGCAATGAACTCCTTTACTACTCTGGCGTTGTGTATAGGGGCATTATCCTGTTGAAATATCGAAGATATGGGACCAAGTAGTTCACTGAACTTCGGAAAAGCCGATTTCAATATCGTTTTATAGCTTGCACCAGTCATTATTGAGCTTTGAAATTCAAGATCGATGGTGCCATAGTACGTAATAGCACCCCACACCATAACACCGCTCTCGGCTGAATCGCTTTTATTTGCGCAGATCATGGAAATAATAGTTGCAGCCATCAGGCCCATCCAAATTAAACTTCTGATAATCCGTAAATACAACGGTTCTCCATTCATTTACATGACCTCTTTGCTGCACATCCCATACCATGTAGTCTCTTGCGAATTCAAGGCGTGGCGACTTTTGCGCGTTAGAATATCCTTCAGAACGGTTAATATCGATTTTAGTTTTTTCCGATAGATTTAAAATTGTTTGTTTTGCCATTTTGACTTGTAAAATGATCAAGATGTAATAAATTGTAATAAACAAACGCTCCCTACAAAAAATCATCGCTTACTTTAAAAATAATAAAAAAAATAATAAAGTGCCTTTATTCAAGTGAACCAGATAATACAATTTTAGACTTTTTTTTTTTGATAAATTGCTTTAAAAAAGTTCTTTATTTGAGAAACCACTATTGTCATGATTTTTTTATATCTCAAGATGTCTAGCTTCCATTTCCATTTTAAAATTCTGCAATCGGTTAAAAATTGCAAAAGATACAGGCTGCTGAATATGGAATTTTTAGTGCCTTTAAATAAGTGAACGGAAGTGTATATAAAAATTTTATAACAAATTTTTAGGAATGAAATTTTAAGCTCAAATTTTATTCCTTGCTTGGTATTCCTTCTTTCGTAAAATTGCATTTAAAACCAAATGAAATTCAAAAACTTTTATTATTTCGTTACGAAATTAACTACAGCCATTCGGAAGCATTTCATTTTGTTAAAGAATATTATCTGTTTGAAATAAGCTTTTGGTTTTTTTTTATAAAAAAGAAAATATTCAATTTTATTCCTAATAATTTTTGTAAATATCGTATATTTTACGAAAAGTTTTCGCAATGTTTGCAAACAAATATTTTGCATTAATTTTCTTCAGTGTATCATTTATTTAATTGTAAAAGGTTTTCCAATAGAGATGATATGATTTTGAAGTGACGTTTCGGCCATTTGTAATATTTCATGATCTGTCATTTGTTTTTCATTGTATTCAGTAGTTTTTACAATTTCATCATGGAGAGATAAACGCAGGAACAACGTTTACAAATTATTCAGTTTTTTTTTATCAAAATAATCGTTCTCCAATTGCAACTTTTGCCATTTTCTGGTCGTTATAATCGTCCAAGTGTGCTCGCTATTCGTCGAACTGTTGAAAATTTTTAGCTTACATTTTCTTTACATGATGTTCAAGCGCCAATAAGACAAAGAACCGTTCAAAGTAATGGAAATATTGCTGCCGTTCAGCCAAGTGTTGCTGAAGACCGCAATTTATCGATTCCAAGAGGTTCTCAACAATTGGGACTGTATCAAACCACAACCTGGCGGTATGGATCGATGATAATCAACTTTTTATGGCCAAAATTGGAAGAAGTTGATCTTGACAATTTGGAGATTCGATTATTTCAAGAAATTTTGATATTGAATGGACTCCAAGAAGTTGTGATTTAACACCTTAAGACTATTTCTTGTGGGGTTATTAGAAGTCATTGGTCTTTCGAAGTCAATATTGAACGTGCCATTCATGACGTACGACTTGATTTAGTGGAAAAAGTGCTCGAAATTTGGGTTAATCGAATTCGTTTCTGCAGAAGAAGTCGTGGAGGCCATTTGAATGACGTTTAATTTAGAACTTAATTGTATCGATTGTACTTCACATTAAATAAAAAACTTTTGAATTTCCTTAACAATAAGAGTACTTTTTTTTAAGAAATCATATCATTCTTATTGGAAAGCCTTTTACATATACAAAATGAAACTTACGGTATCTTACTCGATATTGGCTTCGGTCGAACTGCTCTAGTACCAAGTGTTACGCTTGCCGAAAATGTTTTATCTAAATCATCAGGTATCCTGTAAACTACCAACTCTGCATTATTACATTCTGTTCAAAAGAAAAGAAGAAAATGAAATATTATTATTCAATGTACGAGCAAATTTGCAACAAATTATTGATCGTAACCAGGGTAGTAAATAATTCCCACATCACTAACAACGTTGTTCTATTCTGTTGTGTGAACTGAAATTTATATATTCAACAAAGATTTTTCTGTCTTGCGAGCATTCCCAAAACATTTTGAACCGAGTACCGGGTCCAAAATGTGCAGATGTGATGGCTTCACTCGATTTCTATCGAGCTTTCTCAGAGATCGCACGACCCGAATTGTTGCAGATGAGATCTCATCAAACGAGTTCAAGATAAATTCAGGGATACCACAAAGCTTCGTTCTTTCTCCTACCCTTTTTCTAATTTTTCTTAATGACCTTCTGTGTCAAACTTCCGACACACTACTCTTTTTGAGATGACAGCAGCATCTTTAATTTGTATTCATTTAGTTACAGGTCAAAACCGTCGGAGATCCGGACAATGAAGGATGCACTAAATCGCGACAATTTCTAATTGCGGGGGTTATGCTAATAGGGTCGATTTTAATGCACGTTAAGACCCAATGTGCTACGCTCACGAACAGTCGTATGACCGGACATGCTGCTCCATCTGTAATTATGGAGGGTATAAATATTCAGGAATCAGAAGCTCTTGATGATCTTGGCATGAAAATTCATTGTGATTTTCGATGAAATGATTACATTTTTCATGTCTCAAAAGAAGCATTGAAGTGCCTCGGTTTTTTAAGACGTTCTAAGACATACTTCACTTCATCTGATCTTCTTAATATTTATACTATCTTTATTCGACCGAAAATGGAATAAAACTCTCATGTATGGGCCAGTGCTTCAAAGTCTATTTTGAAGTTACTCGATCGCGTACAAGATAGAGCGAAGAAACTTATCGGAGACAGTAGGGTAGTTATTTGTTGACTGTTCTATCGCTACTACAACGGAATGTCAACAAATTTTTAAATTTTGGATCAAATGTTTGTGGACTATGGCAGTCCAACAAGAAATGCCTGCCGCTCACTTATTTTAACTTTCGGTGAATTTCCCGTATTAAATGTCTTACCAAACTTCGGCACCGATGCTTCAATAAAAATGCGATCCAGCTCACTTTCTTCCTTTTGCAAACCCACATTCCAAGTCCACATATTTTCGCTGTCCTTACAAGGAATCATGTCA
Organism: Lypha dubia; assembly: GCA_947311025.1. Classification (NCBI taxonomy): domain Eukaryota; kingdom Metazoa; phylum Arthropoda; class Insecta; order Diptera; family Tachinidae; genus Lypha; species Lypha dubia. Next base: position 55,195,558 of record OX371263.1, read on the forward strand.
ATGCTTTTAATATTTTGAGCATCGAACTGTTCCTGCAGCGCACGTGGATTGTAGATGCTGTATGGAATGTCATCGTCAGGATTAAATATTGGTCGTTCAGTTTCGTTGACGTAAATACCACTTTTAGGACTTTTAAGTGCTAGCTGAAAAAAAAAAAATAAATAAAAAAACTGGCTAATAATGGTGCTACGTAATTAGTGAACAATCCCTTAAATGTTAGAAATTATAATAAAAGTAAAATCAATTACATTCCTTTCGTTGTAAAGGGGGTTTTTTATAGAGTGACACAAGTTTAAATCATAATAAAACAAGGAAATATATTTTTAATATCAATGAAACAGGCTTTATTGGAAAGACAATTTTATGAAATTAATGTTTAAATATGGTTTTTGCCATGTAGCGTCCACGACTGGCGCGTAGAAGGCGCAATCTGGAACACCAATTTGCAACAACTTTTCGCAGCATTTGCGGCCGTATTTCTCTGATAACTCTTCGAATGTTGATTTCCAGGTTTTCAATTGTTTGTGGTTTATCGACGTAGACAAGTGATTTAACGTAACCCCAAAGAAAACAATCTAATGGGGTTAAATCACACGATCTAGGTGGCCAATTAATTGGGCCATTACGTGAAATTATTTTTTCATCAAATGTTTTTTTGAGTAAATCAATTGTAGCGCCCGCTGCACGATGAGTTTGACTAATAGAACAATTATTTTGATTAAAACTTTCAACAATTTGCACGCGTTGCTCTGGTGTAAGTCGATTCATTATGAAATTTCAAAGCAAACTAAACAAAAAGCAACTATCAGCTGTTAAATGGGTGCTCAAACAAAGCAGTGATGCTAACTCGGAAGTTGTGACACTCTATAAAAAACACCCTTTATAAAACAAAAAGGGTAAAATTTTACGACTAATTACAAAGTTAAAATTCTCAGCTGGCTGACAATAAATAATCCTCTGATCGCATGAAAACTGTCAAAACACGATTTGCAAAAAAAAAATCTATCACAGTTGCATTTTTAGTTCACACTTCCATACTTTTTCAACACAAGTGTCATATTTGGCAAATCGCACGATTGTGTTCGGGAATGAAACTCGATTGGGAACAAAACTAACTAACGAAAGCCTGATTAGATTGTACTTGTTATTTAGTGCTAGTGATTGAGACGTCTTGATCATACTTGTGGCAGCTCACTGGTATGTATGTATGTATGCATATTCGTGTGGAAGTGGGTTACTGTGTGTGGCTGTATTTGTTTTACAATCTTATCAATACCGCGTGTTCTTTACAAAAGCACTCATGTTGAGTTATCATATATCTAGCTTGCGTCCGAATTTATTTGTATGAGTACGTGTTGTTGTTGTTGTTATCGTACACCAGGGATGGGTGATAAGTTCAATAGTGCCATTGTACGTATTTCAGTACACTTTACAGTACACTTATTACCAATTGAATTTTAATTGAGTGATTTTAAAAACGGAAATTTTACGAAGTAATTTTTTAGTCATACTAGAAAAAAATTCATATTCTTTTGCAATTCGGGTATCCATACATCTCTCCCTTTAATCAAAAGATATTATTTATGGCTGAAAAAGAAACTTTTGCTGGTTTCAGTGGTTAATTTATTCATAAATAGTTACAAATTTAGAACTTTTAGTATAACAGAAAGTTAATAAAAAGCACCAATATCATATCCGGACAAAAAAGAAACAACTGAAAAATGTTTATTATTATGGGAATTATGAACCCATTGAAATTTGTGAAACCATTGACATTTTTAAAACTCATGCCAAAATATATATTCTTTTCTCATCTCGCCATATTGAACATACTTTGACTTTGGGTCATCAGATTTTTTTTCAAATCATTGGTTTTCTGCTTTGCTTTTCATTTTTAAAAAATATTTTTAGTTTTTAATGTTGATTAACAATTTTAACATTTCATATATAAAAGTTTTTTTTAAATAAAAAAACTTAGTAAAATTAAATTAAAAAAGTACATACGGTCAATTTGAAAATCACAAATGACATCCCAGTTGCACACTTTTAAATTCTTGGGGGTTATTTAATTTATTTACTTATTTTTTATTACTTTCGTGTACTCCATGCATAACGAATACACCTACATGCATACAGCCATACATTCATACATATGTATGTACGTAATATATAGGGCTCGCGAAAGCGATTTCATACAATAGATTAGGTGGGTGAAACAGTAATTTCGTAAAGCGTATTTTTATTGAATTTTTTCTTATTTATTAATATTAATGAGAAACTATTCTTACTATTTGGCTTAAGTTCAGTTTTATTGAATTAATGAAAATTCAAATAACTAAGAGTTGTTATTTGTTAATATTTGTACAGGCTAAAGTTCGTTTTGAAAAACATTAGCATGTGCAGACTAGCAGAACGTATGCGCATACCAATTTCAAGACCGCTACACATCTCATTAGTGTTCATTTGTCCATTTTTACAATTTTCGTTAAGTGGATAGGTACTAATTGGGAAAGAATATCAACTATTTAACCAAGTTTTCAACAAAATTAGAATACGAGAATTGCTATAATTTCTTTTTTTATTAAATTTTTACATGTTGAAAAAAATTTTGGTTAGCCTGAAATTCCCCTTGTTCTGATTGGAATTTGCTAAGAATCCAAAAACACTCATAGTCCGTTATCATTAGTGCAGTCTTCTTTGTAATTTAACGTATTGTTGTTTTCTCTGAATATTAGGGTGTTCACATCACTGTGACCCTATTTTAAGGGAATAGCTAGTTCCCAAGCTCATTTATACATTAATAAAGTTCAAAAACTAATTACGTTTATTCGTAATAATATAAAATATTTAGTAATATTTTTAAAAGGATACAGTAGGCTTGGAGCCAGTTTTTGACACTATATTTAAATTATAATTATTTTTAAGTACTAATCAAATACCAAATTGTGTTTTTGTGTGCACATTAAAAAATATGCTTAATTAATAATTAAATGAACAACCTTGTGTATTAAAATCATAATTAAGTTTCACGAATTTCCATATGTTTCGATTGATTTGCCTTCGTATTTAAAACAGAAGGACCATTTCTTTACTTCTACAGTAAAATGCAGTAAAAGAGAAATAACTGAGTAAAAAGCAGAAATTACTCTCCAAAAATATGTTTGTCCAAAAATGAACGCGAACGGAAAAATTGTAAAAATTCGTAAGAATTAGGCAACAGCTGATGGAAAATAAATGTAGTGTTAAAAAATTTTTTCATTTTTGGATATTTGATATTAAATACTTTTTATAACACAAATATTTTAATAAAATATAAACAATTTAATTTACGATATGTACTCTTTCCCATTTCTTCTTTTTTTATTTTATTTGATTTTACATATTTTTTGTGGTTAAATTTATTCAAAGTACATGAATATATGTTTTTGCTACTGACTATCGTAAAAAGAAGTGCATTACTAAGTACCCAAGTAATTTAGAGTATCAAAATTCCAAAGAATTAAAATAACAACTCCACAAAACTAAAATAACTTTTATTTTCCATTAAAAGGCATATAGGTAATTGTTTCACAAACAAGACCAATTTAATGTTAATTTACTTTTAGTTTTTTTTTATTTTTACTTAAATTGTTAGTTTGATAAATATTTTAGTCACAAATTGCACACTTTCTGTTTGTTTACCATTTGAATCATATGTTTTCTTGTTTTACTAAACTGTACTGCGAAAAATTTCTGCAGTAAAAATTTGCAAGTTCTCAATTAAGAACTGTCACTTTACGCTCTCAATTTGTGTTCTCATTTACTGTATTTTGTGTAAACGAAGGCAATTTAGTAAAATGCAGTAAAGTTCAGTAAAAAAATAGTATAAACTTTTGCGTACTCGAAGACACTTAAAGCAAATACAAAATTTGTGACTTCTGGGGCAAATTGCATAAAATTTTGCCTTGTACTCTCGCTATTAAATTTTTAATCAATTTAAAAGTTGCAGTTCTTCAGTAGTTCTTAATTATTCTTATTTTAAGCCAAAATAAAAATATTTTTTTTTTAATTTTTCTTTATTTCTTCCAATCAGCTGTTCTTTAGGAAATTTTTTATATTTCATAGTGCTACCATATTTTCATCGTTATTAAATAAGAACTTTAATTACTCACTGAAAAAATTAAATGTTATTTAAATGCAACATAAATTTAAAAAAAATTTACTAATACATACATACATATTGCCTATTTCACTATGTCGAAAGAATTTTCCCATATGTTTTGAATCGTATAAATAAATTTGAAGCAAAAACAAATTCTAAAATTTTTTTATCGTATCAAATGTATTTGTACGAATGAAAAAAAAATTGAAAATTCTTCCGACATCGTGAAATCGGCAGTTATATTACAAGTCTAAAACTGGCCCTTATACATCTAAAATCGGCACTTTAAAATTAATGACCCATAAGCAGAGGAATAGGAAAAGTAGATAAACTTTTAAGAGTGCTAAATTTTACTTCTGTTGAAAAAATACATATTTTCTGTCTACTATACACCGGTGACACTGAATTTTAAGTGTAAAAGTCTGCTTTAAATTTAAAAAAATGAACTTAGAAAGTCTGAAGCAGATGCTTTTAATAAAAGATGTGCAAATATCGTGTTTACATTCGCGTGATTTAAAAAACAAAATGTTACTTCCACGCACTCAAAAATAAATTTTCTTAGCGTAATTAAATCTAGATATCTAGTTTTTATATATGTAGGTATATATCCATATATCCCGAAGCGGCGGTGATTACCAAAGACTGCATTTGCCGGTATCGTCCAGTATATAAAATTTTAGAGATTTATTTCACTATTTTTTTTTTTTTTTTTTTGGACTAAGTTTATTCTCAAAAAGTAGTTTTTGATATAGAGTTTTTGGTATAAATTTTACTTACATATACTGTTTTGGGGCCATTTTTCATTTTTTTTAAAAAAGAAAAATAGCCCCAAATTATATGAAAAAAAATTTTCAAAAGCCCTAACATAGGAAAAATAGCGCCAAAAATATTTATTGTTGTTTTCAATGTAAAAACTTAGGGGTTATATTCACAAAAGGTGGCGCTGCAGGCGAAAAACGTGGATTTTCTGGATTATTTGGTAAAAATATGAAAAACAAGATTTTTTAAAATTTTGTTTCAGTTTGCCATATACGAGTTTTAAACAATTGGGCTCTTTATTTTTCATACATATTCTTCACCGAATAATCTTATTCATGAGATTAGTAATTGGCAATATTAGTTATGTTACGCAGCGATTATATATTTGGGGTATTCACACTGTAGTCATAAGTCATATGTCCTAAAATAATAGCACACCAAAATATGACAAGTGTGAACACCACATCATATATAAGTGTGCTATGTTATAATTGTGCCAGCTGATAAACATTTAACAACACTCCATTTTTAGTCGGATTATTGGGCATACGGTTTGCATTTTGGCTTAAATGCAAATGTTTTTTAATTGTTAATAAAGAAAACAATAAACTTCCAGTAAATTTTCTAAAATGTCCATTATCAATTAAAATTTTCAATTTTTATTTATCTATATGAACTTGCTGAAATATACATATATAATCAAAAGCAGCCGTTGCCGGTAACATGAGCTAAACTATTTTTTGGCCGGCGGCACGCTGAAAAACGTTCACAAGCTGCCAGGCAGATCAGTTACACAAACACATATTTTCATTCACGCGAATTTATACTTTACCCACACATTCAAATTTATTACATATACCCGCGCGCGCCATTTTAATGTAACTTTTTATGCATGGAGATTTTAACAGAGTAGGTAATGAATTCGCCGTTTACACAAACAAAATGCCTGTTGTTTGCTTTGTTGTTGAATTCTTGTAGTCGTAATGAATTTTACTTTAGCACGAAAATTGAATTAAAATGGCGCGCGCGGAAATATGTAACAAATTTGACTGTGTAGGTAATGCGTCCCATACACGTTTCAATTAAATTGTCAATTGAGTCTTTCAATTGAATTGATTCTGGGCCACACACTTCATAAACTGCATTGAAAGATTTTCATTCAACTGTCAATTTGCTAGCATTTTTATCCAGCCTTATGTCAAAAATTTCTCGATTTGTATGTATTTGTTGTCCTAATAACACCACCTGCATTATTTCAGCATGCTATACACATAAATTTTGACAGCTTATCAAGAGACTCTAGCAACACAGCACAATCGAATTGAAAGACTTGCTAGCCAACTTGAAAAATCAAAATTCTTTGATTTTTCTTCAACCAACTCGACAACTGCCAAACTTATCAATTGACAAGTTTTTGATTTGAACAACAACCGACTCAGTTGACAATTGGATTGATACGTGTATGGGGTGCTTAATGTATAAATTCGCGTGAATTTGCCACTGCTTCCACCTTATACTTAATTCGCCTTGGTCGTGCATATACCTGGTAATGAATTGGCCTTGTTCTCATTCTTGTGTTATTTAAAAGTAGCGGCAACTTATAAATATTATCGCCGGCTCGAATAAGGAGTTGCAGCTGCTCGACTAAGATTTCTACTCTTATTTTATGACAAACCATAAACATACCTCAAAATGTCTTATTATTATATGACTTTTTTGTTTGAACAACAATTTTATTAAACTATTGTAAAATAATAAGACATTATGACAATATGACTGATATGACAACAGTGTGAACACCCCAATTGTATTTTATTACTATTCTCGACGGGGTGGAAGATTTCATTTGTTTAAATTTTCTTTTGCCAAAAAAAAAAAAAAATAAATTGCCTTTTTTACGCACCAACACCACCTGATTGCGGGAACAGGTTGTGTAGGGAGTTTATTATTCGTTTTATTAATACGTTTAAACAAGTGTGACTACGGATGGGTACTTAAAAGCTCTATAACTTTGTATAGTGTATAGACGAATGCTGATAGCCATATTTGTATGTACATATTTATTTATGTAGCTGTGTGTACTTAAACGTGAAATTAAAATTATTCATTTGCGTGTGTATAAACCAACTTTGTATGTACATATAAATAAACCACTGTGTGGACTAGTCATCATATTACTGATGTATGTAAATATGTATGTATACAAAGTAAAATAAAACAATATAAGTATGTATTTTGTGAACCGACAGTAAAAAAAAAAAACATCTAGCAAGCATTAAACTACGAGTATGAATAAATTGTGTTTGTGCACAGATAGAATGGCACGTTTTTTTTTTAATCTGGTTAGTTTGTTGGGTTTATTTCGTTGTATTATAAGTTGTGGGTATGCGGAGTTGGGCAGTAATTGAAATCTGTATGTACGTTCCTACTTGCTAATACAGATAAGTTCATGTGACTCAGATCCAGCTTGATCTGCAAGTTTATATACCAGTGCTATAAGACACTAGATTCGCTAACTACTTTGGCTCCACCTCCGGACCCGCTACAATATACCTACCTCCCATGAATTTGAGTGGTGAATTTAACATGGACTTGTCATTATAGGTGCGAGCACATAGTTGGCGTACCTATAACCCGTCTCTACAAAACCTTTAGCCACCCAAATGGATACCTACTAGTGATGTTACGAATACTCGTATTCGTATTCGACTATTCGCCTGTTTTAAGATATTCGTATTCGTATTCGCCAAATTCAAGCGAATATTTTTCAAATAATTTTCCCATACATTTTCCAAAAAAAATCATACAAAAGTTTAAAAAAAGTACATAAAATGTAAAAAAATATACTAATTTTTATTTAAAAAAAAAACATTGTATTTCACGCAAAGTAATAACCTTCTTAAAAAACAAACAAAAATATATATAAATTATAATTTAAGTTGTCTCAAATGTATTAATAAAATTAAAAATGCTTTCGCAGAAGTGAATTGAACAAATTACATCATCTATCGGCAATAAATTGGAATATACTCGTATAACTTAAATGCATGATATTTAAAGAAACTCGGTGAGATGTTTTGATTCTGTTTATATGTAAATGTATAAGGGTGGGAAGTTACAGGAATCAAACTAAAACTTTTTATATATGAAATTCCACTGACACAGGTGGATGCGCCTTCTGCAAAAATATGTTCGCTAAACAGCACTGAATTATTAATTAAAAACCCAAACAGAGTAAGAAAAACGAAATCTGAAAGTATGTAAGTAAAATAATTAAAAAATGTTCTGTAGAGGTTTTCAAATTCGGCATCTTAATGCAATAATAATGTTAAATCACTAAATTTTTTTTTCATTTATAGTTACTAACGCAAAGGCAGGGATTTTTTCCAATTAAATTTGAACTATAAACCTCAAAAGAAATATTCGTATTCGTATTCGGCGAATACTGTTTTAAATATTCGTATTCGCGAATACTAAAAATTGATATTCGTAACATCACTAATACCTACAACCATTTTGGTGCTTTTCGGGTATTTTTTGGTGCTTTTTTACTCAAGCAATACCCGAAATTTTATTAAATACTCGTTTTTGAAAAGCGGGTATTTATAGTGCTTTTAACAATTTCTCACAGTGCTTTTAAGTGCTTTTTAAATAATCAACATTTTTGGCATTAATGCATTTTCCTACTACATATTCTTTAAACTCACCTAATACTTTTCTAACCAATAGCGTATTATTTGCATCTATATTTTGATTAGTACTCGCAAACTTTTAAGAGTTTGAATTCTAGATTTTCTCAAGCATATTTTTTTTTAATTCGTGAAAAAATTTCATGATATATTTCTTTAGCAACGATTTACATTTAATTTATATATCCGTTGATTTGTTTGTTGTGTAAATATAAGCAAGAAAGTGCCAGTTATTAAAAGTAACTTCTTCATTCATTTTATATGTGTTAAAGTTCATCAACTAACAATGGCTTTCCTTTAGATGGAAAAACGGGCTGTACGTATTATCGCCCAAGTGAAAATCGCCCCAAGCAGCTAAATGAAGGAAAGCCCAAAATAGTTGGGTGATTCGTCATAGTGAAGAAACACCCAAAAAACAGTGCCCGATCGCCCAAAAAAGATGAAGGAAAATCCAAAAGTGTGAAATGAATAATCGCCCAAGGATTTTGGATGTTTGTTCATTATGTAAAATCATCCGAATTGAGATTGAATAATCGTCCAAAAAATTTTTTTTTTTGTTTTTTAACTCTTTACAAAAATTGGGCAATTATTCAATATGAACAAATACCCAAATATCTGAAAATGTTGAATCGCCCAAAGTCGATGAACGATCACCCAATTTATTTTAAAACAATTTTTGGGCGATCGTACATATTTGTTATTCGGTCGATTTTCACTTGGGCGATTATTCGTACATCCGGAAAACCGAATATATAGAAAAGCTTGGGAGAATGATCTAACTTTTAAAAGGTGGCTTAGACCAACAAAAGATGAACTAAAAGCATATTGCATTTGTTGTAATTGTGAAATAAATGCAATATGAAAGCGATTTACTTCGACTAAGCCGCACAAAAAAACATGAAAAATCAATAGATCCAAATGCAATTTTTTCAGTACAGCCAAGGCTGACTTTTCATCCACCAGACCCAAAACAAAATTAAGTGCTTTTGTACCCGAAATTTTTTTCATTTTTACCCTATTTCCATGGGCTCACAGTGCCTTTGATGTTGCAAGAGTTGGCATCACTGCCTACAACGGAGCGATTATTGCGACGCTCTAATATTTAATATTGGAGGTCCTATAAGCGCGACAGTTTGTCCAAATTAAAGTTCTATTGGCGCGATCATATGTATATTTATGTGCATACGTATCTATGTAGGTACATATCTGCAGAGGAAATTGCTCACTAGTGTAGTAAAAAATATCCTATATACATACATCCCCTATATGATCAGGCTCACTGAGGGGTTCTACATATGTAAATCTTATATCCCCTGTGTATAGGTTGGCAGCCCTGCGAGTATGTGGCGTTTTCCGAATTGTATCGGACAGCGTTGTTTTTGTAATCGCCGGCATGATACCTATTGAGCTAGAGGTCGTACCAGACAATACGGATGATGTGGCAGATTCATGCACACGGAAGTGGCAGGAGGACCGATGGAATGCAATTGACAAAGTAAGATGGACTTACTTACTGATACCTGGCATCAGGACATGAATTTCAAAGGCGGCACATTTTTTGTGTGGACATGGTCATATTTAAAATGCTTCGGTCATAACAGTGTCCCGTTTTGTCCGAGATGTGGTGGAAATGTTGCAAGAAATGCTGAACATGTGTTCTTCATCTGTCCACGATTTCACAGTTCGAAAACGTATTTAGAAGAAGTTTTAGGGCGTAGCATTAGACCGGTCAACATAGTCGGACGCATGTTTGTAAATTTGTGAAATCGGTTCCAATGGAATTTCGTAGGTTGGAAGAGATTCGTAAGCGAATCAATATGGTTTAGATAGGGTCTAGGAACCTTCCCAATCTGTGACGTAAAGCCATATGTACATGGCACTTCCATGGAGTAAAGGAGTGTTTTTACCGTGTTATTGTCGGGTAATCCTGGCAAATCCCACCACTGCCAGGGTCTTTCGATGATTTTAATCCTAAGAATAAAAAACAGGTACCTACATACATACATACATTCATACACATATTTATGTATGTATGTATGTATGTATGTATGTATGTATGTACATATATATTTGTGTATGTATAAAATATTTAACTTATTGCATGCCGTTCTTGTATTCGCTTAAGAATTAAAAAGAACAACACGAAAAAAAATTAAAAGAAAACTTACAAAAGGCCTTAAGAAAAACGAATGTTTGAAAAAAAAATAAATAATAAAAATACCAACATGTCCCATAAGCGCTGGACTTTATTATACATATTTATTCTTGTGGTATGTGTATTTTGAGTTCTTCTATATGTACATCAATACAAACATACCTACCCAGCAAAAAATAAATTAAGGATTCAAACAGTTTGTCATTCCCTCGCCTTCACAATCATGACATGAAGTAAATTCTTATTTAAGCTTTTCTACGAGTAAATTCTATTAAATTCGTCATTATTGAAGAAATAAAACTTATCGATAAAAATCTCTTTCGAATCAGGGAACAAAGACTTTTTGAATAACGATTCAAATTAATAAAAAATCTCTTTTGCCCATGAAAAATTGTCTTCGAATCGGGGAAAATACATGGGTTTAATTCATTCATTTTAATAAAGAGCAATTTATTTAAATTCTTCCACAAACACATGATCTCTAATGACTAACGGTAATGTAGGTACATACATACATACATGTTTCACCTAAATCGAACCAGTTCATCATCACTTGAACCCACGATTCAATTCCTTTTTTGTCATGTTATTTTTTGCTGGGTACCTACCTACACACATTGCATTTGTGAGCTTGCTCAATACATAAGTACATACATACATACATATGTAGGTATTAAAGCTGGATTCACCCATTCGTTCCGAACAAAATTTTTGTCCGGACAAAATTTTTTTTATATGAAGTTTGACGTTTCTCTTTTTGAGAGTGAGAGAAAAAGAGAACAAATTTTGTTCGGAACATTCTCAGCTTGAATTGGTTTAATTTTATATTTTGTCCGGACAAACTTGAACTGAGCTGCCAATAGGTTAAATGTTTTCATACAAAGTTGAATTGAGTTGCCCCTCATGCAATATTTTAATATTCATTTTGTGTTTGTGAAATATAAATGTGTGTAATATTTTTTGAAAAATATTTAATATAGGTATTTAATAAAATAAAATGGAGCTAAATGAATCGATTGCCGAAAAACTTATACAAGAAATGAAAAATTGGTCTTCTTTGCTTTAAAATTTTTTCACTGCGATTTTTTTTTTTTAGTTTTTTATTTATATATATATATATACTTTGCTAATAATAATGCTTTATGCATTTCAATTGCCATCAGCAAAAGTAATTTTCTCTTTTCGTCCATTATTAACAATAATCTTTGGAAATAACTTAAAATATGTAGTTTGACACCAAAATGAACAAAGAAAAGTATAATCAGTCACTGCAGTACTGCCACCTTGTGAAACTAATTGATTTTGCTTACATACGGCAGCTTTGATTTTCCGGACAAATATTTGAATCGTTCTGCAGAAAACTCTCAGTAAAAAAATTTTTGTCCGGACAAAAATTTTGTTCGGAAAGAATGGGTGAATCCACCTTAAGTCAATGCTACAAATAATAAACAAATCCATAAAACATTTGAATGTTGGTTAAGGTACATAGTACATATGTACCTATGAAGTTGCACAAATATAGTTTATGTCGTAACGCGGGTGATTATAATAAAGTACTATGGTTGCATGTATATGGATATGTGTATGTATGTATATTTATATAGATATATTTATTTTGCTCCTACATACTGTTGTTGGTGGAATTGCTTTAACTTAAATCACTATAGTAACCCTAAAATGTTAATGTATGTATGACATTATGCTCATATGACCTCACACATCTGTATGTACATATGTATGAATATTTACATATTTACATATGTACGTATGTAGGTATACAAAAAGAAAAGCTCCTGCTAAAATTATGTGTGATTTACTTATTTTTAGTAAAAGTGGTTCATAAAAAATTAAGTACAAATGATTAAGACCAAGTAAGAATAATTTTGGACTACACACATATGTATGTATTTCAAGTACGTATAAAAGGTCCAGACACATTTGTTTCAAGGCCTTCATATTTATTGCAGTAGGTATCAGTGAGCTGCAGCAAATGCTTAATTTTCGGGTATACTTACGGTGACCATCCGTCCTTTTTTAATAAGGACAGTCCTCTTTTTTGACACAACGTCCTTTTAAATTTAAACAAAATAAATTGTCTTTTTTTAATTGAATTGTACTTTTTTGTCCTTTCTTTTTGATGTTCTTCTTTAGTTTCCAAAATTAAAATTTTTATTTTTTCAAAATACCGATATTTTAAACTCAATACAATATAAATTTATAACCACCCAAGACAGGAATTGCCTGGCAACACTGAAAAGTGTATGTTCAATGTGTCAAATTTTCTGTCGGCTTTCAAATGGACTGTGCAGAATTTAAATTGTTTTTATCAAATAACATTGATATAATAAAAAAGTACATTCTTCAGAAAAATATCAATAATATATACATAGGTAATCCTTAAACTATTGTTTTTAATTATTTTTATTTATTGAATTTTGTTATTTTTGTATTATTGGCTAAATTTAATTTCTTTGTTAATTTTGATTAATTAATTAATTTTTTGTTTTAACGACATGTGAACTTCTAGGCATATTTAATTTCTGTTTTAAACATTAAAATAACTACATACATACATACATATGTAACTATTTGTAATAGTCACTAATATTACATTGTTTGAATTATACATATTTTTTATTTTATTGATATAAAATATATCTATGTAATTAAGTTAATATCAATCATTTTTATTTAATTTTGAGTGTCCTTTTTTTTTTGTCGAAAAATATGGTCACCGTAGGTATACTTAATTATGCATATTGATTTTTATGATCTAATCAGCGTTGTCAACTTTGAAATTTCAAAAGGTACCAGAATGGAGAAAAAAACGCGCCATTCAACAAAAAACGCACCAAGTTCAGATTTTTTTTTATTTATTGAATTAATTTTGCGTCAAATCCAAATTTCTAATCTTGATACAATATTATGCCATTTCATGAAGTTTTATTATCGAACATTGATTAAAGAAAAAGGAAGCAGCTGCTAAATATGGTATCCCGGCAAGCACGGTCTCTACAATTTTCAAATATAAGGAATCAATTATCAACTCGTTTGAATCCGGATTTCGTTTATGTAGTAAAAAATAAGGACCCAGTAACTTATTTCAGTGAGTCACTTATTTCAGAATATTTTACTTAACTGTAATTTTTTAATTACCTATGCTTGTTCTTTTACCATCTTAAGTATGTAGTTTTCCATTAGAGGCTATTTTAAATAAAAATACATAGTACAAAAACCTTTTATTCTATTTTGACAAAAAATTCTGTAACTCGAAGTCTCCGTAAGTCGAATTTTTTTTGGGATAATGGTGATTCGAGTTATGGAAGTTCGACTGTATATAAAAATCCCCTCAAAAACCCAGAAATCCCGCAAGATTTCCCGGGAAAATGTGGCAACACTGGACGGGAGTTCCCAAAAACTTGGACAACAAGTGGCAGCACTGGAAATTAAAAAAAAAAAATCCAAAGCGGCAACACTGTATAGTCATCATACATAGACTATACAAAAAAGAAATTTTCACTTCAAAAAACAAAAGACTTAAAAAACAAACTTAAGGGTCAGCATTTTTCGTTTCATAAACAAAAGACTTAAGAAACAAACTTTTCAAAATTTCTTGATTCGGTCGTCTCAAAGCCCGCGATAGAAGCTATGCAATAGCTTAAAAATTCAAATCCTTTAGTTATTTTTTTCCAATTTAGTAAAATATAGACTTTAAATTTCATTTTAGGAAACACTTTTTCTAAAAATGTATAAAAACTACAATAAAATTTATACAACAAAAATATAATTGTTAAAGAAAATATACTTATGTATTTATACATATACATACATACATATGTATAATATATTTTACAAATATATATTGCAATGAAATACATTGATTAACTCAGGTACAACTGTTAGATCATAGCATCTATATTTGTTTAGCTTTAAATAATCTTTTTTATCTAATATTGCTTCCAAAGACGACTTTTTCAATAAATTTCTTCCACATTTGCTGAATAATGTGATAAAACTAGGATTTTTGTAATAAATTTAGTCAAACCCCGAAACAAAAGACTAGAATCCCTGGTTTGCATTTCTGATATTTTTTTCCAAAAATGCAATAGTTGTATGTTTTTACCAGTACAATAATTTTAATTGCCTGAACTCAGTTTCTAGCCTTGCCTTTCACTTTCTTCAACAAAATAGGAAAATTCGTTTATAATTTCAGAAAACCAACTTTTTTCTTCATTAATAATTTTAAAAGGATTAATTTGGTCAAGAGCTTTGTAATTATTTTCAAAATCAAATCTTGATAATATATGATCGCAAAGCTCTATATAAAAATTAACACAATTATTAATAAAAACATATTTTTCTCTCTCGCAAATATTCCTAAATAATTTTTTTTTTTTTTTTTTGATAACTTTATTATTTATTGAATCTTCAATTAACATCAATTGTAACATCAATAAGTTTTTTAAATCTTAAATCTAAAAATGATTAATATATGTTTAGCCAATGCTAGAATAAATGTCTTCAAAATTTAAAAAAATTTTTTTTGTTTTTATAATCAACTAGCTGAACGCCCCGCCTTCGCACGGAAGCTATTTACTTTTATTTAACAGTTAACGGTCAGGTTATTTATTGTGAAGCTTTCTTGCTATACTGGAAGTGCCTCATACAAAGAAGGGGCACCCTGGTCCCCCTAGGTGGAAAAGGCTTGTTTGAAAATAATTTTTGTTAATTGCTCGTCACGTACCAAATTTCAGCTTTTTAGCTATACTGGAAGTGACCCATACAAAGAAGGGGCACCCTAGTCCCCAGGTAAAAGGTGCCTTAACTAAAATTACTATAACTCATGAACCAATACACATACAGAGACCGGTTATACATAAAAACCTTGGCATTGACGTCACATTTCATATGAACTTTGCAGAAACAACAACAACGGTTCACGAATTCCAGAGAACATCAATTTCTAACACAATGTAACTTATATATACATACATATAGATTAAATAAAAGTTTTCAGTTTAAAGCAAACTAGTTTTTATAAAGTCGGTGATAACAATTTTCAGCAGTTCAAGGTTGCTTTACTAGTACAAATAAATGTTGCAAACTTGAATTATTTAACATCGTCAAAGTTAGGGTATAAATCGTCGCATCGTCACCATGTCATCCATCTGTCATCAAATCTGGCAGCTATGACGCTGCGTGAACTTTTTTGACGCCAACGAAAAACTAAAAGCGTATTTTTTCATAGTTTGCAACGGCCAATTCGACTATAGTATGCCAATTTTTATATCTTCGAAAAATGTTAGAAAGTTATGTATGTATATGCCTAATGTAAATACATACATACATATATACATATGTATAGGTACATATGTAGGTACATAATTCTTTGTAAGAAATTTCTATAAAAAATGGTATTAATCGTGAAATTCTCCTTTACATACATAAGTACATACTTATTTACATCCATACATACGTAGATCGGAAAACATATTTTATTAACTTGTATATCCCTTATATTCCCATAAGTGATCACCCTCCCCTCACTAATTTGTACTTCTGATGGTGCCATACTTACAATTAACATGCATAAGTATGTACAGATGTGCTATGCTTTATTGAATTTGTTAGGTTGATCTTGCCTTTAGATGTGCGTATGTATGTACATATGTATGTATGTATGCGAGTGTACTAGCTGTAAGTGCATGCCATTATAGCAGCAAATACCGACGGAATGAAGTAAGAATTCTATTGTGTCCACTTACATATTAGCCATATACATACATACATACATACATAGCAAGATAGTAGCTATTAAAGCTAAAGCTGTTTTGTGTGCATTAGTATTAGTACGTATCGACATAAAAATATGTATGTATATATATGTTCATAGTAAATACTATATGGATGGTTGGATAGATTGACTAAGTAGGTAGTTGTACTGTGTGAGTCTGAACAACCAAATTTGTGTGGATGTATGTACATACATACATACATGCATAGATAAGTAAAATAGAATACAAAGCTAATAGAATAATGAAATGTTTAGGAATAACAAACGCATACATATACAATACATTTGGATAGAATACAACCGATACTTTGTTCTGTGCTTTTTCGTGTGCATGAGAGAATACATTCATATGAAAATACTTATGTATATATGCATGTACATACATACATACATATGTATGTAAGTAGATTAAGCGCTGGTTGTTATTATTGTATTAAGAACAACAATACAAGACACTAGCTTACAGATCCAGATGTATATCCACATACATACATACATTCATATAAACACACACATGCATACATATGTATGTACATATAGAAGTTATGTCAATTCATTTACACGCAAATAAAATCTAACAGCAACAACAATGGCAATGCAAACTGAAATAAACACAACAACAGCAAGAACATCGATTGCTACCACAGCAACAACACATTTATAGAAATGCTCGTTGTATACCGTTTTTATTTCATATGGCAAACGTGTACTAGCAAAACATTAGTATTAAAGTGTTACTCAGCATATAAACACCGCAAACGAAAAATAAAACAACAGAAATACAGAAAGAACAAAAAAATATGAAGTATGTACATGTTTACATACATATGTATGTAGTAAACGAAAATCGTAAAAAAAGCAAAACAAGCAGAAAAACTAAAAGCAAAGGAAACAGTTTACATAAATACATACATACATATCTACTTACTTAACAAAAACTATTGTGAACATTAATTTGTTTTTGTGGACAAATATTAAATGTAAAAAACATAATACATATGTACATATGTATGTATATAAATAAGTACATACATATGTACAAATTTCCGAAATGTATTTATTAAAACATATGTACATACATCCGCACAAACATTTGTAATATACAATCATATGTAAGTAGATACAATGCATGTACAACGTAATAGCAAAACAAGAAAAAACAATATACATACATATGTACTTATGTATGTAAGCCAAGAAGTTCTTGGTCAAGAAATCGTACGCATATACTTACATACATACATGTATGTATGTATGTAACTTCGTAAATACTAAGAAATAACCTGCAATTTTTCATACATCCTCGGCCCACTAATACACTAGTGAATCTACTGTTTCTTGCATGCACTAAAAGAGCTTACAAATCTATATATGTACATATGTAGATAAGTATATATGTATGTGTGAAT
The DNA here is from genome assembly GCA_947311025.1 of Lypha dubia. Classification (NCBI taxonomy): domain Eukaryota; kingdom Metazoa; phylum Arthropoda; class Insecta; order Diptera; family Tachinidae; genus Lypha; species Lypha dubia. The sequence continues at coordinate 55,213,505 of OX371263.1, forward strand.
ATACTTTAATAAGTATGTACATATGTATGTGAATTGTTTTTATTAAATGTGAATTCAAGCAACCAAATAAAGGGCAAACGACCATAAATACTTAAATACATACATACATACATACATACATACATAAGTATACACCGAACGTATGTAAGTATGTACATGGACATAATCTTACGTTTTCCATGGTGAAAGTGTGCGTTCTCTAACACAAGGAAGGAGAGATATACTAAATTTGATCGAACAAATATTTTGCTGAAAAAAGAGCACACGTATGCATACGTGCATATGCACTTAAATAAAACTACATACACATGCACACGTTTGTAGATATAAGTATATCTACTTCAGAGTAGTATTGGTTTTTTAAGAAAAAACAAGTAGAAAAATCTAATTTTAATTATGGAAATGGCTACAATATCCAGACGTTCTTCAGGTGCAAATTCAAATGGATCCATAGAAGCACTAACATCGCCCACAAAAAAGGTAAGAAAGCCTCTAATAAGTACATATTTATGTATGTAAGTATGTATGCATGTATGTACATATGTGAATGTGTATATGACAGACATGAGGTCGTGAATAAATTCACTCACGATCGTGTCTTGACTGACTTCCATGCACATTCACGCATGTGTAATAAATGTTTGTTGTAATCACGAATATTATCAACCTTTCGTAAATTAAGAAAATTAGTTGCATTTTTAAAATTTTTTCAGAAATTTTTAATTATATACATATATGTATATATATATATAGATATGTATATATATATATATATATATATACATATGTATATGTATGTACATATAAGAATCTGCATATGTACATACATACATATGTATATACTTATGTACATAGGTACATTAGAAAATTTTATTTGCTGTAGACATACTTATGTACATAAGTATATGTCCATTTTCATTCAGTCACGCTGACCTGTTCTACTATCATGCACGCTCTTCTGATGCGTCATCAAATCACGTGAGTGAAGCCCATATCTGCTACTTCTGTAAATAGAATGAAAATGCCCAACGAACATTTCTTGTCGAATTCTGTCAGGCATTAATTTCCAGTCGAATGATTGAAACAAGTAGTTATAGAAGATCTTAAATTTCACCGTAAAGTAGTCCAAACACGTAAAAAAATTAAATCAATAACAGGTGTATAAAGCAGCCTTAAAGGCATAATCGTAGGTGTTTCTCATATTAACTCATACCTACAAACACTCGTAAACACGTACTATAAAACATAAACAAACAACATTTGATGTCAACACAAAGTATGTATACACATGAACAAACGGAATGTATACCATATACTGCGTTACCATACATAGTATGTGAAGATTTGTAAACATACGTACATAAGTACATACTTATGAGGTATAATATTTTTCAACTTATCAAAGGTAGGGCCACATTGGCAAACATTTGCCCAAAAATGCGTACCTGTATGTTTCTTGAAAATGACAATTACAATAAGCGCATGCAAAACTCAACAAAAAATTTGTAGTCGATAAGAGTCTATGGGTCTGTGCACATATTACGTAACGCTCCAAGGGGGGTTAAAAATATTTTACGGTTTCGAAATTTTGTACTAAAAAATTATTAAAAAGCGTTACGGAGGGGGACAGCGTTAAGTAATATGTGCACAGCCCCTATAAAGAAAGATTACTCCTGGGGCACAAGTTCCAAAAGTAGTCGAACAGATCTTATGTATATAAAAAACTATAAAAAAATTTGTTGTTTACCCTATTATATTGTAGGTACCATCCTGTTTTCTTTTGTCGATATCCCTATAGAAAATATTAGTTCACAACAAATATAAAAGCTCTAAAGGGGTGGCGCACTAGCAATGTAATCTGAATTTTCACAAACCGCTCAATGGATAATATCTAGAGTACTTTACAAGGAGTAAAAACGGAACACATGGGTACTTTTTATTTATTTTGATTTTTTAAGCTATTGCATAGCTTTTATCGCGGGCTTTGAGGCGACCGAATCAAGAAATTTTAAAACGTTTGTTTCTTAAGTCTTTTGTTTTTTAAGTATTTAAATCGCCCAATGTATGTTAACCCCTAAAGTATGCTATTGATTAACATTAACATTTGATATCATTAACATACAGTATTGCCAGAATAACAACGGAGTTATTAAACAAAACGTAATAATATTGCTGGGAACACAACTGGGACGAACGCCGAATTTCGTCTAGCACGACGAATTCGTTGGAAAAAGTTCGTTGCGTAAATTCGTCGTGTGGCGCACAACTAGGACGAACAAACAACTGCTGTCATAATAATCCAAAAAATTGTGTGTATTTTTTTATTAAAAATTTGTTTTTATATACATACAAACATAGCAACGATAGTGTTACCGTATAAAGAAAATAATTCCTTTATAAAATTAAACATTAAAAAAAAACTATTAAAAACAAATTTCATCATTAATAATTATGTATATTTAACTAAAATGCTCTATATCATAAAAAGAAGAACTTATTAAAGTAAAAATTAACATTATTTACTAATATATTTTAAAACTAAAAAAAACATGGTAACGCTGTTCTGATTTCTTCGTCGTTCGTCGGCGTATGAAATAGAAATAAATCTATCAGAGAATTCGTCACGTACGACGAATTTCGTCGACGTCGGTGCTATGTTCACTTTCATATGAATGCATGTGTTCTATTTTTGACGACGAATATTCGCAACGAAAAATTCGTCGTTCGTCCCAATTATGTTCCCAGCATATAATTGCATAAGTTGATAAAAAATGCTGTGCAATAGCTTTACCGCGATAGTCCCCGAGTGCCACATGTCTTTTTTTACATTATCATGGTACCTACTTCTTGGGGGATGAAATGATGAAAATCTGGTACTTTTTGTTTTTTCTGTAAATTTGGTATACAAATAGTTTATTTATCCATTCACATGTAGCGTAAAACAAGTTACAGGTAAAAGCTATTTAAATTAAAAATTTTGAAATTAAGGAAACATTTTCGAAATCATGTGTCAATTTCTGACATTAAGTTTAACTTTTATTTATTTAACACTGCCGTCCCCGCTTAAGTGCAGTTCAATTTCGTTACAAAATTTACGCTGATATGAAAATCCACATAAGTTTACATATCCGCTGTGTCGTAAATTTATATTTGCGATATGACCTCTTCAAAGATAGAAAAAAATTTTGGTTCGGTATCAAAAATAATTTGTTTAATAACACTTAGAAAAATTGACTCCCCATTCGTCAGATGTAAAAAGAAGCGCGAAGAGCATTGAAATTTGATGTCGACTATGCTATTTTCTTTCTTTACTTCGAAAGGTTTACACGCACTGCTAAAGTTTGAAAAACCTGATACATATGTACATATGTATGTAATTTACTAATAAGTACAATAAGAAATTCTAATATTAATTTTTAATTTTGTATTTAATTGCAGCCAAAAAGACGTAACGAACGCAACATTCTTACATTTTATGAGAAAATTGCGGTAATACGTTACTACGATGAGACAAACATATCACGCAATAGTTTGGCCAAAATATTTCACTGTTGTGCCACTCAAATACGCCGTATATTGGAAAGAAAACAGCAACTCCTACAACAGCTGGCCAGTTTGAGTGAAGCGGATGCATCCATAATCATTGAAGAGATGACACGTAAGAGACGTAAATTCGAAATGAGCGCCATTAGTTTCATATTGTATCAGTGGGTAGAAAGATGTCGTGAAATGCGATTAAAAAAACTTATTACAAATGAGACTCTTAAAGAGACCGCCGTTAAAATGGCTGCTATATTAAATCTTCCTGCCTTCCGTCCGTCGTATCGTTGGCTAAACCGTTTTCGTGGCAAATACAAATATAACGATGAAGATTTAGGATCTGGCAATGGTCCAAATACCGTCGAAGGCGAGTTGGCTGTAGAGGATATCATCATAGAATTTAAAGATTCTTTGCCAAGTTTCATGCAAAAAGAAATTTCATCTATTACATCGTCGGCAAAGGTTGACGATGAGACAGCTCCTCCTGCGGCCGAAAGTGTTGTTAAACGGGCTGAAGTTCCGGTAATTATAAGCGATGACAATAGCAATGATGACTATGAAATATCTGACGATGACAATGATGAGAATGAAGTTGTGAATCACAGCAAGAAGGAGGCCATAAGAAATCCCATACAAAACAATGCGAGAGACGACAATGTTTATGATATTGAATATAAAGGCAAGGAAAGAACGCACTCCTTAACTCTTAAGCCCCCGAACATGAAAGAAGATTTGACAAATCTTGTATTTAATAACGATTCACGAATGAACGCCGGTTCTACTGCCTTAATGCACACCATTTTTCCCCACTTAGCTGTTATACACCAATTTGCCTTACTTAACTCAGATGTAAAAGCTTTAGAATTAATCTCCCAACTAGGAGTCCATATGAAAACACAAGCCGATGAGGGTGCCTACAAGCAATTGTCGCTGGCGTCATCAGTTACCAACAATAATGATGGTTTAGATACAAACGGTGATAATAATTATCCAGATATTGATGATATCGTATTGATTGAATAACTCATTCATTAATTAAATGCAAACATGTGTGTGCTCCGCTTCAGCATTTTAAATACATACGTACGTACATACATATGCATGTATGTACTTGTGTAATAATTATATAAATTTAATTAGTACTAAGAATTTTTGCATTCAATTAATAATTTAAGTATTTTTGTAGTCACTAACAATTTTCAGTATATTATTGAAATGGATTTGTTAAACAAAATTGAAAGAAGAATAATAGTAAATATAGTTTTACATACATAAGTATGTACATGTATGTATGTACATATAGAATAATTAGCGAGAATAATTTTCGTAGAGAAACCCGAATTCAGGTGGGTTACTCTGTAATTCGATTCGAAAAGAAAACTATTCGAGTTTGTGTCTTATTAACATTGCAATTCGAAAGCTTTTACTTTCGATTCCAAATACAAAGTAACCTCCCAGAACGAAGAAGATGACAGAGGCAAAATTATAAAGGACAAATTTTTCTTTTTTTTAGGAACAGCAAACAGCACATTGCATTGTTCCAGAACTTATTCTCTTTTAATTTTTTTATTTTTACACATTAAAGTGTAAAAGACGCTCTTATTTGTTGTAGTCTTTTACTAAACTTTCAAATTTATATATGTATATACATACATAATTAATTCTACATCAATAATTCGTATTTGATTCACGGTCTTTAATGGATATTTTTTCGAAATCGTGGCAGCGCTACTATTTAAAGAACACAAATTGAGTGGAGTTTTCAATTCTATTTCATTTTACGAATGAAGAACATGGGCGAATAATCTTTCAAAGAAAAAAAATTATTGTGGCAGAGTAAAACTGAGAAACAATAATTTTTTTAAACGATAATTTATAGGAACTCTACATTCCAAAGGAAACAGGATGCAAAATCTTCAGAGATCTGCCAGAGTTCCAGAGATGCCCTGCCCTAATGTTTAAACTATGTACATATGTATGTACTTGTAATTTTAAAATATCAAAACTTACCAATCTTTTTGGAGCAACATAAATAACTTCCCTGCTACATTCCGGACTTGCTAGCTCTGCTATTATTCGTCCGTCAGTATTTGATTTAGTGTTTTCATCATCCAAACTAATAGGAGGATCATTCAATTCTATTAAACTTTTATGATTTGAATATAAATCCCCAACATTTTGGGCTCTCTCATTCATTTCGTGCTTAACTTTAAGGTGATTTTCAAGTGCTATTTGGTGACAACGTAATTGTTCGGGTGTTCTTTGCGGAACTACACATGCTGTGAAAAGGTCTCTATGTTTACATTTCTTAGAGAATGGTCTCAGAAATATGTTTTCCTGAGTTCGTTGATGAAGTTTACGTATTTGGTCTTGTAGCGTTATAACTTTATCTAGAGTTGAGTTTTGAATACTATCACAGTTTCGCTGATACGAACAGAAGTTGGTATGCCACTCTCGCTGTACCGGTTTTGGGGATTCACCCTTATAGGTACAAATCTTATAGGGGTCCTTAGAGGGGCTGTTATTCGAAGTAAGCGGTACAAACTTTTTATCCATTTTAGATAATTTTTATTGTTTAAAATTAAATTTTTGATGAACAGCTTATGATGATGAGCAGCTCTTTAATTTCTTCAATCGATGTAATTTATATAAAACAGGTAGAGATTTTTTTACTTTAATAATTTTTTTGCTTAAATTTTTTTTAAAAAATTATTTAAAAATTTATTTTAATTTGATTTTTATACTTTGATTAATATGAAATAAATTTTAGTAAAAGTCAAGGATAAATTGATTTTAGGCCAACATTGATTGATGATAGACACTTTGAAGTAAAATTGGGAAAAATAAAGCGTTAACCCTAGCTCCAAGCTTGATATACATAAGTATATGTATGTGCATATGTCGCAAGAGCATTTAAAGAAACATTTATTATTCAAAATTTTAAACGTGTCGGAATGCCGCAAATTCGAACTTGTTTGCAAATTCAAACTAGATTTCAAAAATTTCGAACGAAAGTTCGAAAGTTGGCTTTAAGTAAATAAATACATACAAAATGCATTTAGGGCAAACACATTTTTGCAATTTTTAATGAACTACGGTTTATCAAAAATTACATGTATGTATTACTATTTACAAATAAATGACTATAGAAAAACTTATTTCGCATCAAGTTTCAAAGCTGTTTGACTTTTTTTACAGCTGGCACACGAAAAGTAAATTTTAATTCCATAATATATTTCCAAAAACCCGGAAAAAATAATGAGATGTCTAAAAAAGCATTTAAACGACAATATTTTAAGCGTCACTTTGGAAATACGAACTGAATTGAGCAAATTTAAACTAGATATCAAAAATTTAATTTCGAGCATTAAAAATGTGTACTTTTCGTGTGGTTGTGTAAATTTTGGTTCCGCAAATGTAAAATTTACCATCGCATGTGGCCGGTATACATTATACCATTTAATATCATTTAAAATTACATGAAACTTTTTTCCAGGTAAAATACCGGGTGCTTGTTTTTATCGATAACGTTTTAAAAATGCTTAGTTCACAGCAAATGTCAATGATTGATATTCGTGTTTATATAATCGCACTAGCACCAAAGCTCCGAATTTTCAAAATAGATTTCGAAATAAATTATTGAATTTGATTATGAAATCGGTAACCTGTAGTGCGCTGTGAATGGTACAACCCTCAAGAAGAAGACAAGAAATTAATAAACAGCTGTTACACCATATTGGGTCATCTCTTTTGTTCATATTAGTTTAAAAGGCAAACAAAGAGAGATAAAACATAAACAAAAACTGTAAATAAAGTAAATATCTCATAAAAGAGAGGAATAAGCAATAAAGAATTTTCTGACTTGTTTTTGTTCGCTATTCTTTTCATTATTTTTGATTTTCAACTTTGTTTTTACTTTAAAGCCGTGGAGATCAAGAAGAAAAAAGTAATTTTGTGTTATAGACACGCAATAAAAAATAATAAAGGATAAAAAAAGTTATAATAATTCAATATCAAAGTGTTATTATACAATAAATATGAAAAAACATCTTAAATTTGGAACATATTGCCAACAAAGAGTTGATAATTGTGAACAATCGCATAGCTGCTGATATGTACATATTTTATTTCTTTGTGTAGCTGTAAAATCGAAATCGAATCTAAAAACTATTGCTTAATTAAATTCTTGGGCTTAGAAAAAGTTAATCTGTTGCAAGTACATAATATCTGTACATGAGTACGTATGCAAACAACTTAATTGCCATTAATTGAAGATAATTGAATAAAATTTCATTATCTTTTACGGGAGTCACTGTACTGTTTTTCCTTTCCTTATTTTATACAAATTGATATAAAAAAACTCCGATTTATGCAAAATGTGGATTGAACCGAAGGAGATTCTTATACCATCGGCATTTTGGTGAGTTGTATTTAATATATGTTCCTATTTTCTTTTATTTGTTATGGGCATTACAAGGCCCAATAGTTTTTCAATTGGGACATACCTAATCCGAACACCAGTTAAGAATAGGAGGAAGAAATCTAAAAGGAAAATATGTTATAAGTACATACATAGGTATACATACATACATATGTAAGTACATATATAAAACTTATAGAAGTACATATGTATATGTATATACGAAATATTTGTGGTCTTGTACTTGAGTATGTACAATGTTTTGCTAAATCGATTTATTAACTTTTTCATCCATGATAAGAAAATGTAACATTTTCACAAAAGCAATTACAAAAAACAAAATTGGATTGATTTCAATTAATTTTGTAATTGTGTCAATAAAAGAATTCGTTTGCCATTTTTCTAATATACACCTACATACATACATAAATACATACATATGTATGCTTCCATATACATATAAAAGGTTTTCCAATAAGAGTCATATGATTTCTTTAAGAAAACACACACTTATTGTTAAGGAAATTAAAAAGTTTTTTATTTAATGTGAAGTACAATCGATACAATTAAGTTCTAAATAAAACATCATTCAAATGGCCTCCACGATTTCTTCTGCAAGAACGAATTCGATGAACCCAATTTTCGAGCACTTTTTCCACTTAATCAAGTCGTATGTCGTGAATGGCACGTTCAATATTGACTTGTAAAGCTTGAAAAGAGTAGTTTATTTCGAAAGACCAATGACTTCAAATAACCCCACAAGAAATAGTCTTAAGGTGTTAAATCGAATCTCCAAACTTTTCTCGCAATAATTCATTTGTTGCATTTGCTGTGTGGCGAAATCAGTAAATTCACGACGTTTACGGTGGTCCAATGGCTTCAGTTTATGAGTGAGAACAATTTTATACGGATGCAAACCTAAATCCTTTCTCAGGTTGTGGTTTCAGACAGTCCCAATTGTTGAGAACGGCAGCAATATTTGCATTACTTCGACCGGTTCTTTGTCTTATTGGCACTTGAACATCATGTAAAGAAAATATTAGCTCAAAATTTTCAACAATTCGACGAATAGCGAGCACACTTGGACAATTATTACGACCATAAAATTGCAAAAGCGCACGAAAAGTTGCAATTGGAGAACGATTATTTTGATAATAAAACTGAATAATTTGTAAACATTGTTCTTGCGTATGTATGTATATCTCTCCATGGTGAAATTGTGAACACCACTGAATACAATGAAAAACAAATGACAGATCATGGCATATTACAAATGGCCGAAACGTCACTTCAAAATCATATTATCCCTATTGGAAAACCTTTTATTTATCTATAGGTCCTATATATTCTTATTAACGTGTGCATTTTTTTTTTTGAACTTTTGTACTATACAATACTTAAGTGTTTACTAATCTCAGCTTGTAAGTAATTTTTTTTATCATGAGCTGTAAGTGTATAAATAATTGAATATACAGACAGCATATTTAATTTTTAATCTGTTTAGAAAATATTTACTCAAACTGAAATTTAGATAAGATAATATTTTATTTATTTTTACAATACACGGTATCAGATTTAATAATAAAACTTAAAAAATTTTTTCAATTCCTTACAAACCTATTAAAGTATTTTTCAAAGAATATAATATGAAACTAATACATACATATCGCTCCTTTATTGCAACATAGTCATATCTCAAAAAACAAAATTTTTCAGTTACTGACGAAAAAGAGTTTCTCAATACCTTCTTTATTTGTAAAAAAATTTGCATAAACATATCTCTATCTAAACCCAAGTTATAACCGCTTACATGCTTAAGCCGTCCATATAAATGCTTACGCTTAGAAAACTTTAAATGCATTTTGCCACGTTTGAGTTTTTTTGAGATATGACTACGTTGCAATAAAGGAGCGATATGATAAATTCCCAAAAAAAGGAAACAAAAATGGAAGTTCACAAAACTGTAATTTCAATTAAATTTATTTACCCATAAATCGTACTATACTTAAATTAGTTCCTAAACTAGTATATCTTAAGCCAGCCTTCTCATATTCTTAGACAATTTTCAAGGACTTCTCAACAATTTCTAAATGGATGTGGCTAAGGCACAACATAAAACTGTAATTTGAATTACCAACTGTTTTTATATTTTATTTCATTTTTCTTTATTTAATTCATTTACATATATTACAATAGCCTCTTGGCCATTAAATGTTTGTACATATTATACCTATAAAAAGTGTAACATATACATACATTAGATTACTAAAAAAATTACAATTATCATGAATAAGTTCGAATCCCTCATCACAATGAAATAAGGCCCAATTAAGAAAATGAAATAAGGCCCAATAAAATTGGATAATTTTTAATTGGGCCTTATATCACTTTTTTGGGCTTTATTTCATTTTTATTTTGGGTGTTATTTCATAATGAAGTGAGACCCAAATGTAGTAAGACCCAAAAAAGTTATATTGTGTCTTATTTCGTATAAAAAATTTTGAGCCTTCTTTTTATTTATGCTTTATTTCATATTCTTAAAAATCTCTCTCTCTCTCATTTTAAAGACATTTACTTATGCATTCCAAGAACCGGCGGTATGTAGAATAGATTTTCTGGATAGCCAGCCTTCGGCCGGGCTTAGTAATTTTCCCCACCTGGTATATACATATGTATTTATGGTATATTGATTTTTTTTATAAAAATTATTATTACAAACAAGTTTGTAATGCATATTGGGTGTTATTTATTTTTGGGCCTTATTTCATTGCACCTTATTTCATAATTTCATTCGAATTTTATTTTTTGTTAAATAAAGCTCAATAATTGGGCTTTATTTCATTTTAACTTTGGGCTTTATTTCATTAAAATTGGGTATTTTTTTTATTTTTTATTGGGCTTTATTGCATTTTATTTGGGCTATATTTTATTGGGTCTTATTTCATTTTCTTAATTGGGCCGTATTTCATTGGGCCTTATTTTATGCCGCCCATCACAAGTAGTCTCCACACCACCCAATTTAGAACAATGAAAAGTATAAAAAAAGAGTTTATATATAAAATATCAAAGAAAAAACGAGAATTAGAAAAAATAAGTTATATAAAACGTAACAATTTATTCGAGATACCTATTCTCAAAATATCTTTTAAAAATTAATAAAATTTCTGTAAAATAGGTAAATTCTCATATAAGTATGTACATACTAGTGATGTTACGATTACCCGTATTCGATTATTCGACTATTCGCCTATTTTAAGATATTCGTATTCGACAAATTCAAGCGAATACACAAAATATAAAGAAGTACTTAAAATGTACAAAAATATATTAATTTGTAATAATTTTTATTTAAAGAAAGAAAGCCCTTTATCTTTGACGCAACATAATAATCTTCTTTAAAAAACAAACGAAATTTATATTTCGTAACTATCAAAGTCTGTATATAAATATGTAAATTCATATCATGTCAACTTAGTAATCAATTCTCTGTAGAGGAAAGTTATTTTCTATTAAACTATGATGAGCTCATGTTACAGTAATTCCTGAAGTAAATAAAATTACTGTATTCAATAAGGGAATTTGGAATGGATTAAATGCAATAATTTTAGTTGGAAAAACTAAAATTTAATATATGAAAGTCCACCGAGACATGTGGCTGCGCAATCTGCGAAAATATGTTCTCCCAAACAACAAGAAATACGAAATCTCAAAGTGTGTATGCAGGTAAAATAATTTAAATATGTTCGGTAGTGATCTTCAAATTCGGCATCTCAATGTCATAATAATGTTAAATACCTAAAGTACTGTGACAGTCTTTTTCGATTTTTTGTTACTGACGCAAAGGGAGGGATTTTTTCCAATAAAATTTGAAATATCATGTGGCTGTAAACCATAAAAGTAATTTCGCATTCGGCGACAATTATTTCAAATATTCGTATTCGTATTCGCTCGTATTCGCGAATACTAAAAATTGATATTCGTAACATCACTAGTACCTACATAAGTATGTATTTAGGTATATGTATAAAAGTGTTGTAAGTTAAACAATATTTTACAAACATTTTTTACTTTAGGCTGGTGGAAAAGCGATCAAAATATTTTATTTTGCAAAAACGGCGAGGTCATGGCGAATCAAGAGGCTTAGGATCGTTGCTAGTTGGCACATTTGACAGCGTTTTTGATACAAAACCAGCGCCCTACCGAATATTACATCAAACTCCCAATTCTGAGGTATCCTACGGTAAGTTGCTTTAAATAAATAATTCCATATACTATTTATATAGTTATAGTTATATAATATGCGTAATTAAAATTAAGTAATTTAACGTACTAAGCAATAGTATTTAGGTTCAAATATATATTTAAAAAGTAACGCGTAATAATAAAATTTAATGAATCATTCTTTTATTTTTATACCAGAAATGTAAAATTATTAAGAAATATAGAAAGATTACGTCTTTCAATTTCCATTTTGAATATTTCAAAACATTAACTTTTAAAAAGCCAACAGTACCTATAAAGCACAAAAAAACAACAAAGATCAAAATGAAACTAATCTTAAAAAACAGATTTCAAAAACAAATAAGCAAGTGTTTAACGTTACTTCTTCCATATGACTTACTTAGTTCTAAACATATTTTATTATAAACGTTAAAGGCTTGCATTTTTGTTCTTATCACAATGTTTTAATAAGAAACACTCATCGCGAAAAACAAAACAAATATTGTTTTCTTATAACACGCGCTCATTGACGAAATAAAATAATGCAAAAAATTATGAATAAATAAATGTTTACAACTTTTTTTACCAAAAACTCTAAGCGAAGTAAATAATTTTTAAACTTAATTGGAAAGGCTTTTAATAAATGCGAATTCGTAGTAATAAAATATATTTTGATTTAAAAATTGTTAACTTATAATGGAATTAAAAAACTCTACATTTATTTGAGCATGTACTCAAGTATTTATGTTTTAAATTTTATTTATTTGTTGCGGGTTAGCAATATCTAAATATATATTTCGTTGGTAGCCTTACCAACTCATCAGTAGATGTTTTACCCTTTGTGTTTAAAAAGTTTTAAAGCTCGTCTAATTATACAAAAACTCACAAATATATTTTTGTGAATTAAAAAGCATAAAAACAGCTTTCAAAATTGTTTAAACACATAACACAAATAATTTTCCATTACTCGCAGTCATCAAATGCTTGTTCGCACATTATTTTAGCTAATGTAGACCACTGTTGTTCATGTTTTGTTTATGGTCAAACAGCGTTGTCAGAACATTTGTTCGTACAACCATGTTCAACCATCAAATGTCATTTTCCAATATGAAAATTGAGACAACAAATAAAAGCTATTTGCTGTCTCTGCCACTCCACCTTAAAATTGTGGTAAAACAGCACATGAACATTTACTAATATTCCCCACATAGAAAAACATGAACAAATTTTGTTCTGCTATTCTGCTGGCGCTTTGTTCATGTGCAAACAAATCGATGGCTAATGTAGACGGTACCCTGTGGTAGACGGCGAGTTAATAACAAATAAATAAAATTTATAATGGAATTTTTAAATAAATATTTTTTTTTATCAAATTTAAACTAAACTTTTAGCAATTGATTTTATATATTTGATTGGTTTTATAAGTGGAACGTTAATTTATAAACACCATATCATATACAATACGATAAAAAAAATCAATATGAATATACTGTACAATGAATACCAACATATATGTATGTATATGCTAAGAATATTTCTTCAAAAAATCAGAAAAACCAATTTCAACATCATAACGATCTAAATTTGTTGTTGTGCTTCTAACAGAAATTGCAATTGGAACAACAGAAGAAGAAATATATAGAGATTGGGAATGGTTGAGACAAAATCTTTTCAGAGTTTTAAATGAAATGGAAAGCGAAGATGAAATAACGAATTTTACAATATGTAAAATAAAATCCTTGTATACACAAAATAATCAAGATGAAACTGGAGATTCGGCCGATTTCAAAGTAATGCAATCGAAATTTCGACAATATTTCAACATGCCCGAAGAAGAGCAACTAGTTAATTATTATTCTTGCACGTAAGTTTTATTTATAACAAAAACTCTAGTAGGTTTTCGAACTTTATATTGCATGTAAAATGTTTTACAGATACATTAAAAATAAAATACCACGTCAGGGGCATCTCTATATATCTCTTAACCACGTTAGTTTTTATTCGTACATGCTCGGTCAGGAGACAAAGAGAAGTATTCGTTTCACTGAACTCGAAGAACTGACCAAGACTGGAAATACTATATATTTGAAAACTATTAATAAAATGCAATATAACTTTACAATATTATTTGATTATCTAGAAGCCTACGAATTAATAGAACAACTAAATAAAATGGCTATACAGAAGATAATACAGGTGGGTCGATGTGTTCGGCAACCATGCATACATATTTTTAAAAAAAGATTTACAAAATATTTTTAGGATCCCGATAGTCCCATAATAGATCATGATTCCTCGTTGTCTTTGCGCCTTGGTCGAAAGTCATCTAAGAAACCAGTTTTGTGTCGCGACTTAACGGCCCGACAAAAATCGGAGGAATATCGCGTTTATTTCCGTTTACCACAATCTGAAATCATAGACGGCACAATTAAGGGTGAGTCGCAGAAGTTTATTTTAAAATTGCAATAATTTTAAAGAATGATATTTATTATCTGCTTTCTTTTTTTGTCGTATAGCTAATTTATGGACAACATATTCGAAACGTTATATAAACGGAAATATATACTTATCTACAAATTTCTTTTGTTTTACTAGTGAAACTAAGGATTTCGTTAGCGTGGTAGTTCCTTTAAAAGATATTAATAGTGTGGAAAAAAAGGACGATGGCAATCATCGCTACGAAAATCAGATTGTTATAACAACGTCAGAAAATGTATCATTTGTATTTGCGCAAATAGTCGATCGTGATGTTTTATTAACAAAAATTACTGGTTTACTCTCTAAATTGAATATGTAAGTATGAAACATAAAACGTTTTAACTAACCAAACTTATTAGTTAAAATAAAAATCAAGACTTCAACGGCGAAAATTCAAAATGAAAAGTACTTTCTAAGTAATTAATTGTATTACTTAGTTTTGTACAAATATCGCACTGGTTCCTCAGAGGAGGGCAACTCAAAATTTTCAGTATCACAAAGAGAGATACAACTGTACTTTATTTTCGCGAAAGATTAGAGAAAATGTTTAAGAGTTCTACACTGGATAGATTTCTTGCAAAAAGTAAAAAATTTAAAAATTGTGAATTTACTCTCTCTAGAGGAACCACTAGGATATGTTCTCTATTCTATATTTTAAGTTGTATTTTCTTATAGCATTTCGCTGTCTTTTTATAAGCGCAACGCTTTAATGTTTAAATTTCTCCTGCCTTTAGTGTACATCTTTTAGTTGTTACTTATTCGCTTTTAGTTCTATTTTTAGCTACAACTAAATTAGAATTGAAAAAAAAATCAAATAAATTTATAGACTTGACATGCATAAAACAAAATTCATCGTTGATTCAAAAAAATAACGATAAAAGTTTCGATGAATGTCCATTTTAAAGGGAAATAACGTGTATTCAAGGCTGGAATCAAATTCTGTGTAGTTTTGCAATAGAACGATTTTTATAACGTAAGGAATGTCTTTATTAAATTAAGAAAATATAATTTATATTATTTACAAAAACTTAATAGATTAATTTTACACAAAATGTGAATTGAATTAAAACACGAATGCATTGCTCATGAATTAAAAATCCTCGCGTGCATTCACATCCCTAAAAAGATTAATTGAATTAAAGTTTGAGTGAATTCATTGGTGATTTAAAGAAAATCATTTTTTTAATTCACTGTTTTCACTAGAATTAGGATCAATTTTAAAAAACTCTTGAAAATTTAAAAAAAATTCAAAAGTGTTTCTGATTCGTAGATTCTTTCAAAAAGGAATCATTCCTTTACAGCTCTGCTACTGAGCTATTTTTTGAAATTGTAAATTTATTTTACACAAACAAAAAGCCTGTTGTTTTTATATTTTTTTGTTTTCAATGGTCTTAAACTATTGATGTAATGAAATGTCATGTGAGTTTAAAAATTAAAAAAAAAAAAAAACATTTTTCTGTGTATGTAAATCCAAAGAAATAAATAATTAATAATTTCTTTTTTATGTAATCCTACTGCACTCGCTACAAACAATCCAAGTTCTATAACGATTTAACAAAGATAATTTAAAAAGTTATTATAGATTTCTACTAATACACTTTGCAGGCAATTAAAGTACTATGTGTTTAAAATTTCAGCCCCATCAGTCGTGAACGTCCAAAATATGATATCTCATGGAGTAAACAGTCTGCTTTGATCAATACTTTTAAAACAAATTTTAGTGCAGAAATGCAAAAAATACAAAACGAAAAACTATCCCGCTGGGAATCGCATTTTCGTGATTACGGTCGCGGTACATCTATGTATCGCACTACGGACGTTATAAATCTTATTGTCGAAGGTATTCCAGAAAAATTGAGACAAGAAATTTGGATGATTTTCTCAGGCGCTATACATGAAAAAGAAATGCATCCCGGCTTTTATGAGGATTTAGTAGAAAAGGCCGCTTGTATTAAACAGTCATCTACGCATGATGATATCGAACGAGATTTGCATCGTTCATTGCCAGAACATCCAGCATTTCAAAGTGAAGATGGTTTGGGAGCTCTAAAGCGTGTATTGCAGGCTTATGCATTAAGAAATCCCCAAGTGAACTATGCCCAGGGTATGAATATTGTGACATCAGTATTTCTATTATTTTGTGACGAAGAGAGTGCATTTTGGTTACTGGCTTGCTTATGTGAAAATCTTTTACCGGATTATTATAAAGATAAAGTTGTTGGGGCTCAGGTACGCTTAGAAGAAATTTCCATAATTCCTGTATAGTAACTGTATAGGAGTATAACTCTTTTTTCCCCCATTTAGATTGATCAGGGTGTATTAAATGAATTGGTCAAACATTTTTTGCCCGAACTGCACAGCCATTTATTTGAATTGGGAACTATTAAAATGATATCCCTATCGTGGTTCTTGACTATATTTATCAGTGTTATATCTTATGAAAGTTCGCTACAAATAATCGATTGTTTCTTTTATGACGGCGCTAAAATTATATTTCTTGTAGCATTGCAAGTTTTAGAATGGAACAAAGATAAATTATTGCGTTGTCCGGACGAAGGGGAGGCAATGGATCTTCTTACAAAGTTTTTAGAAGGCATTTACAATCCACACTACGATCTACCAGTTGCCAAGGAGAAACGTAAGCGTACCCAATCTGTGCAAACGTTGATTCATGAAGCATATACAAATTTCGGTGATATAACTCCACAGAGAATAGAAGAGTTGCGGAATAAACATCGTCGTCTTACTATGCGTAAATTTGAAATAGACAACGAGGAGACGATTGTCAAATTCCATTCTGAAAATATGTATTTCAATAGTGAGGAGCTGCGTATGCTCTTGGGTATTATACGAGAGGAAAAGATGGCATTTCGAAAAGCTCATCTTCAAAAGCTACAGGCACATGTTGGAGAATCTCCCATTTTAGTGTCATCACCATCACCAACGCGTCAGAGATTTGGATTTCCCGACAGCAACTGCAGTCGAGCCGAGGCATACAGTATTGATTTTGATACATTCCGCGTTTTATTTTATGAACTGACCCCCTGGCGCACATGTATAACGATCGATTTGTCTGAAAAGTTATTCCGGGTTAGTAAAATATATTTGTAAGACATCCAGTCTGTTGATAGAATCCTCACGGAGTTTCTTAGAACTTTAATTGCAATGCAACTTTTATGGGGCTCATTAAGTCGCTACGAAACTATTTAGTAAAACTACTAACTACTACCCACTATCGATAATTTACTGCGTTCTATGTTCGTATTTAATTTCCTTGTCAGCTACATGACACCTTAAATTTTAATTTGCGAAATAAAATTTAAAGACTATTTGTCACCTAAGTTGCTCAAAAGGTGGCGCTAATCAAATCTGTACTGGATTCTATTAACGGACATGGCACTAAAATTCGAACATTTAATATACGAAAATTACTTACAGCTTACAGATAAAAAAAGTACTGGCATGTTAGATTTTTCCCAAATCCTAAACTCTTTAGGTCTCGTGTGCTCCAGTAAATATACTGAAAAGCTTAAACTTTTATATATATTGCATTTGCCGCCTTTGTTATCAAAAGTCGAAATCGAACAGGTTAGAAATCCGAAAAAGAAAACTAAAGATGACGCTGAAGAAGCCATAGAAGCTGAAGACTTCTTTGGCGATGATCCTTCTGAATCTATCGAAGCCTTACCATCACCTACCGACAATAATTTCGATGAAGATGATTATGCTTTAATAAACGCCACTAAAAAACTTCATTCCCTAGCAGGCATTACAGGTAACACTTTTATGGACATCTTAAGAACACCTGACCCGTCAGCAGCTTCAAATGCGTCATCTATGACAGTCAATGCAAGGACTTCAACATTCTATGTTGATCTATCAGAAGATGAAATTAGCACATCCGGCGGAGGCCAAGCCATTGCCATGATGAGTGGTGTATCACGTTCTCAAAACGGTTCATCGGGTATTGCGCCGCTAAAACAACAAGGTCGTTTCGAGTCCATCGATACATTTTCTGATATATCCGATTTGGGTGCTGCAAAAATCACACCACCCCAATTGAATGTCGAAACAATTTCAAACTTTTCTCAAATTAGTGATTTAGTAATGAACACAAATGACAAAAGGGATCGAACAGATTCGAATACCGATACGAAAAGTTTGGGCAGCCTGCGCTATCTTCTGGATCAGCCAGATGATTCCAGTTCGCCTAATAAGAATATACCGAATATGAAAAAGATTAATTTTCAAATATTATGGAGAAGTTTAGTAGAAATTCTGGGCAAAACTGATGCAGACATGAATCAAGCTTGTAAGTATTTACAAAAATATTATCGTACATAATTTATCTGGGTGACAATTTTCGAAAATCTATATGAAATTATCAATTAACATTTCTTGATAGCGGCAATTAAGAAAGCCGATAACTCGGATATTAAATGTTCACTTAATATAAAATATTTGATTGTATTTGTTGTGCGCTAGCTAATCTACATAAATGCCCCCATATCGTTGGGTGGTAATGCCAACTTATCAATAGATCTAAACAATGTTCAAAAAGTTTAAAAGCTCTCAAACAAAAAAAACTTTAAAACCAACAATTTTTATTCGATTTTAATCCATTTATTTTTCTTACAACTTAACCCCCAAGAAATAAATAAAACTTTTGAAATTTAGATTCTTGAGAATAACACGAATAAATTGTTATATTTTATTATAAACTGTTTTCATGTTGATTTTTAGATGAGAATCTCTTAGAGTTGGGAAAGGATAATATAAAGAGAGATTCCAGTTTGGAAAGTTTTACACAATTGTATTTGAACAGTAACGAAGAGGTGAGTATGTATTGGTAGCGATAATTTTTCGCGCTTAAATTATAGTCTTTGGAGACATCCATTTCGTATTTTGCCAATTATAAAATTAAAGGAAACTCCTATTAGAATAATTTAATTTTTTAATTTTACAGCCCGACTCGAATGGTAATCCTACCACTCCAAGCGAACCACTGAAGACTACAAAATTATTTGTAGACTTAGAAGAAGAACTGAGACAAGCTCGTAACAGTAGTGATATTAATGGCGATGGCGATGGGACGCTAACTTCAACTAATCAAAAGTCCAGCAAAAACAGCAGTTGTAGCAATAGCTCACTTCATTGTGACGATTGGGAAATATCTATTAATCAATTTATAGCCACTGTATTAGCAGTTACAACAATCGTTAAGGGTTTTTATAATCGAACTCCGATCAAAGATAATATTGAAAAAATGCAAAAAAATAGACGTAAATGTATATCATCGAATTATTAGTTATTTCAATAAAAAGTAAAAATAATTATGTTATAATAAGATTTGCTGTCCTTTTACAGGCTCTATACATGCATGCATAAATATAAATAACAGTTGAAAATTATAAAAAATTAAAAAAAAAAATAAAAGTTTTTATACCAATATTTGATCATTTGTTTAAATATAAGTGAAACAATATTTTAACTTTAAATAATATTGATTGTATTTATTAACTTCTTTCATCATGTATTTCAGCACACGTAAATTAAATCTGTTTAATATTTTTGTATATGTATGTATGTTGTGTTAAAAAAAACATACACATTTGTTATCCTAATCGATGAAGAACTAAATACAT
The DNA here is from genome assembly GCA_947311025.1 of Lypha dubia. Taxonomy (NCBI): domain Eukaryota; kingdom Metazoa; phylum Arthropoda; class Insecta; order Diptera; family Tachinidae; genus Lypha; species Lypha dubia. The sequence continues at coordinate 55,233,809 of OX371263.1, forward strand.
ACAATGATGGAAATGTTTTTATTAGTGTTTGAATATGATCATTTATTTGTATATTTATAAATAAATAATTACGTGAAAATTGGATTTACTATTAAAAAAATATGTGAACATAAATTTGTGTACACTTATATAATATCAATAAATTGTACTAAGTATGCAAAAATAAATTTTAAAGTGACCCTCAAAAAATAAAATCACCACAAGAGTTATTTAATAATTATTCTTGCCTTAATTTGAATTAGGATATTTGCTTTGACATTCCACGTTTGTATTTCGAAATTTTTGAAGCTTGAGAGATAAAATTTGGCTTAGCTGAAGTATGGCTTCTTATGATTCGTGCATATTTTGTTTGAATGTTCCAAGTCTAATTTTTACAAAGTTTAAAAAGCTTAAAACTTTAAATCCTTAATTTTATCTAGCAGGGACGATTACTAGCCGGGCCAAAGGTTAACCATAGTTAACCATATAGTGAAAGTTTGTAATAATATTCCAAAGGATTAAAGAGTTATAACGTTTGAAGGTCATACTTTAACAGAAAAGATGTACTTTAAGCAGCGTGTTTTGTATCAACTTAAACTAATGATATCTCGGGAACCATTTGAAATATTTTAAGAAAGTTTTCAACACATGAAATATCATTAAGTCAGCTATAACATACATAAATTTCATCTCAGCCATATTAATTTAATAAGAAAATAAGAAGGATTTAAATATTAATAGCATTTTTTACCTTTATAGCGTGCCATAAGGCGGGCTACACGATAGCCAACTTCCCAATCTATCATATAGTGAAACATTCATTCAAATACCTTGAATGGTTCAGGAATTATAAGCTTTTTACGAAAATATTTTGCCGAAATCCACCTCCTATTGAATTATGTTCGCCTGGTGTTTCACAAAAAAAATCAGATTTCTCCAAAAAATATTTTTGAGTTAAAAAACCTATTTTAAGTATTTTAAAATATATCCGTTGTTATTGGCGATAATGGGATGACACTTTCAAGGTAAGTAAAAAACACAATGGAGAGTAGCTTTTTTTATAAAATTATTTGCCACGCCCATTTTATTTTTGAAAAAAAGTGGGCATTAATTATAAATATTGATTTTTTTAACTGATGTTTTGTTTTTTAAATATATTTGAAATACAGCAACATAGTAGAGATTTTAAGCCAACATTAGCACCAAATTTCATGAAAATCGATGAAATATGGATATTTGCCATTTTTTGCAATTTTCATAAGATTTATATTATAGCCTGTGTTCAAATTCAGATCAAAAAATATTTTTTGGTTTTTCTATTCAAAAGAATAGAATAAAAGCAATGGGAATCAGTTTTACTACAGAAATATTGGAGCTCTACGACTTTTTTCCAGCTAAAAATCGATAAAATATGGATAATTGCCATTTTTTGCAATTTTGATAAGCCTGTGTTCAAGTTCAGACCAAAAAACATTTTTTTGGTTTTTATATTGTTTTGCAATGGGGGAACAGACCTAACAGAACTTAAACAATGTTCAAAAATTTTAAAAACTCTCAAAAAAAAAAAAGAAAAAAGAGATAAAATTTGGTAGAGCTGAACATGGGTTCCAACTCTAATGGTCACAAAGTTGTAATGCTTAAAGCTTTAAATTCTTAATTTGCTCTAACAGGGTGGATTACTAGGCGGGCCAAAGGTTAACCATAGTGTAGTCAACTCCCAAATCTATCATATAGTGAAAATTTATAACAATACCCAATACCCCAAAGGATTAAATAGTTATAACGTTTTGAAGGTCATACTTTAGCAGAGAAAATGAACTTTAAGCAGCGTATTTTGTATCAATATTTTAACAAGGTTTTGAACATATGAAAGATCAATACGTCAACTTTAACATGCATAAGTTTCATCTCAGCCATATTAATTTCATAAGAAAATAAGAAGGATTTAAATATTAATGGCAATTTTTACCTTTTATTGCGTGCCAAAGGTCGTAAAATTTTTCAATATGTTGATAAAATTACAAATTGGTTTGACGGCACTGTCCGATAACATTCATAAAATCCATTTCTAATGCTTAAAAAATTAAATTTAAAAAAAAAAAAACATGAAGTTATTTTTTTCTTACTGGTAGAAGAAAGTTACCAAGGGTTTAATATAAAAAAAGGCACCACGAAATAAGCCCCAATGAAATAAGCCCCAAATCGAAAAATGAAATAAGCCCCAAAAAATTTTATGAAATAAACCCCAAAAAAAATGAAATAAGCCCCAAACAAAATTTACGAAATAAGCCCCAAATAAAATGAAATAAGCCCCAAAAAATTTTATGAAATAAGCCCCAAATTTTTAAAAAATGAAATAAACCCCAAAAAAAATGAAATAAGCCCCAAATTTGTTAACTTTATGATGTAAGCTTAAGAAGAAATCATAAAATGCAAGAATTTTATCCTCTAAATTATATCGAACACCGGCTTCGCGTTCCAAGCATTCTCTGCATAACCGGCCTACGGCCGGGCGCAAGGAATTTATCCTCTATGGTATATCGAACACCGGCTTCGCGTTCCAAGCATTCTCTGTATAACCGGCCTACGGCCGGGCGCAAGGAATGTATCCTCTATGGTATATCGAACACCGGCTTCGCGTTCAAAGTATTTTCTGCATAACCGGCCTACGGCCGGGCGCAAGGAATTTATCCTCTATGGTATATCGAACACCGGCTTCGCGTTCCAAGCATTCTCTGCATAACCGGCCTACGGCCGGGCGCAAGGAATTTATCCTCTATGGTATATCGAACACCGGCTTCGCGTTCAAAGTATTCTCTGCATAACCGGCCTACGGCAGGGCGCAAGGATTTTTAGATCTATTTTACGGATATGAAATAAGCCCCAAATAAAATGAAATAAGCCCCAAATAAAATGAAATAAGCCCCAAAAAATTTTATGAAATAAGCCCCAAATTTTTAAAAAATGAAATAAGCCCCAAAAAAAAATGAAATAAACCCCAAACAAAAAATTTTAAAATTTTTTGGGGCTTATTTCATTTTTCGATTTGGGGCTTATTTCATTGGGGCTTATTTCGTGCCACCATAAAAAAACGTATGTATCTATCTCGATTTTTTGTTTCTTTATAGAGAAAAAAAATGTTTGGATATAAACAAACATCTCATTCTTCAAAATTTTTCTTAGGGCTTTTTGCCCAAATCAATTTCAATGTATGTATACATTTTAATAAAACTTTAATATTTTACTACATAATTAAAATTAAACATTTTTTATTTAAATCTTTGTTGTATTACGCATATAAAGCAATTTATGCACATTTATTTTTAAACTAAATCTACATATGTAGGTACCCATTAATACTTATTATTGTTAGTTTTAACAAATTATTTTTAACATTGATTTATGTATACATTAACGCACATACATCAAATACTAAGATAATATTGAAGTTGTAAAACTCATTTAGCTGAGTCTATCAGTTCTTTTTGGGTTGATTTAATTTCATGTTTTTTGCTGTAGGTTAGTGCTATCTCCCACGAAATATGTACGTTTTATCTACAATTATGTATGTATGTATGTTTGGAAATGTATATAAGGTACAGTTATTAGTTTATTTGAAAAATAATATTGTTTGTACATTAATATCTATAGGTCAAGAGTTTAAAGGCATGTTTTGTATAGATAAAATGTGGGCACAAATTAAAATAAAGTTAAGACGATAAAAATTTGGCTCCACGAAAATGGTTCCAAACTACAAAAGGGCCCTAACCGAAAATTACCAAAAAAAAAATATTTTTTTATGTTTCTAATGGCAAATTTTTGTGGCGTTTTCGTTGGGCCATTTTTTTAATTTGGGCTTGTTTTACTATTTTGTGATTTTTCGTGGATCCTAAAAATTTACTCATCGCATACATAGGGATACATATAGTATACGTATTCTTGTATCAAAATAATTTCGATATATATTCAAACAAATATCTTCTGTCATAACTTCATGAATTCTTTCCTTACATATCTGTGGGCAAAATATCAGGTATTAAATATTTACACAAATCTGTTTCATCTTTAACGAATACAACTTTTTTTGATGTATTATCATCAATCAATTGACGTATTAGCGGCCAAACAGTTGAAAATATTCCGGGTGAGTTGATAACGAGACAAACGCCCAATCGTTCCGGATAATGTTTACTTAACAGCCATATCATATTCTTTACCAATTGCATATCCAAGCAGGACGCATTAAATTCGATTAAGTCAAAAACAATGCATAGGTTATCAGTTACTTCTTCAAAGCACTTCTGACAGCCCTCTTCCAAACACTTTACAATAAATTTCGTTAATTCATCTATATCGCGATCATTAGAGTTGTGATTTTTAGCCGGTATATAAATGACAGGCCTTCCTATGCAATCACGGTGCCTTAAAACTCGGCCTTTGTTAATATGCTTTTGCAATTCCGGCAGGTTTTTTAAATTTTCTACGCCATATTCCTCGCGCCATTTGTTGGTTTTGAGAATGGCCTGGCAGAGAAATAAAAGTAAAATGAAATCACATATCCATACATATGTACGTACATACATACATACATATGTATATACATACTAATCTACTTACTAGATAAACCTACATACTGGAATGTTTGAAAAACTTACTTGAAATGCATCGTCAGTTGTTCTAAATGCTCTTAAATACCGTTTTAGTGAATATTCATTATGAAATTGTTTGGGGTCAGCATCCACTATTAGTTTCATTCGATCTTTCAAATCTTTTAAATCAAATGGATTAACAGCTGCTGCATCTTCCTGTGACATATTGATTGTTCTGCGATATAATTCAAAAAGATTCCCAAATAATCCCTTGCTTTTATTTATTAATGCAACACAAAAAATCACGAGATGTTTAAAAAAGTTAAAAATATTGAACTTGAATTTTAATTTTCTGACTTATTTTTGGTCGTCGTTGTTTTACTTTTATCACATATTCTTCTTTGCTAATTTATATAAAGGTGCTGCCAAGTCATATAAGTATATCAGATACAGCAGGACACATATTTTGTGGTTTGGGCTACAATTTCGTGTAAATTTCAATATAAAAACTTTTACCAAATATAAATACTTATGTCTATGTATACCATGGTTTAATTCGCCTTGATGTATACCTTTATCAGAAACTATACTGAATTTAATAGTAATGGTTGCAAATTGCGCTAAGTTTCATATAAAATTAGACGTTGGTCAAGGCATATAAAAAGCGTTAGAACACCTGATCACGGCAACCCTAACTTAGCATTATCGTAGTGGCACCTCTTTAGATAAGTCGAGTGTGGCAGCCTTAAATTTCCTCGTGTTTCGTTCGCTCGTTCGTCATCATCAGTGTGTGATGTGAAATTTTATTTATAACAACATAAGAAAGAATATAAAGCCGTGAAATAAACGCATTATTTCGATAAAACATTTTTTGATATTCCATAATTATATCAATCATATTAAATATTGTACTCGGGCAATTATTTATTCAAACTTTTTCATAGAAGCTGGAGTTTCGTCTGCTCTTTTGTATCCAACTGTTTTGTGTGTGTATTGTGTAGTTGTTCTGCCACGAGCTTGCTTAAATATCTTTGCTCTGGACTTCCCAAATCCTCAGTCCTACAGTGTGCCTAATTGATTGCCTACATTTGCTTTTGTGTGATCAGATTGTCTTTTTGATAAATTGGTGTGGACAGTCAAAAAGTCGTCTATATATCTAGAGTATTTCCGAAGAAATACTTCAAGGTCTTTGCAGGCGCAGACAGTAGCAGCATTTAGCTGCGCACGCATTTAAAAAGTTTTTGTAATTTGTTTTTTTTTTTTTTTGGATCTCCACTCCTGGTACTGCCGGAGGGAAGAACAATTTCAAAGCAAATAAACATAAGAAACGTTTTTGTCGCAGCAACTTCTTTGTTGGGGTAATAATAGGTTCACAGTGAATTCTCCCCGTGTATTTATTTTATCTTCCGCATCAAATGGCTGACGTGAGTGATCCAAATGAACTCTTTGTTCTTGAGCTACACGAGGATGAAAATCCACGCGATTCAGATGATGATAAAATTGAATTGGACGATGTAAGTATACAATTATTATTAAAAAATCAAAACAAACGTGCCGCCCAAATTCTCTACCAAAATCAACAACAAAGGAAATATCGACGCTCACTAAACCCCATAAATAACAAAACAAACGGAAATAATCTAATAAGAAAGAAATACCGGTATGTTCTGCATTCCGAGTGAAATTTTCATTTCTAAACTGTTCAAAGCATTGTTGGTAAAAATAAAAATTTACAGCAACAATGCTTTGACAATTCAGAAGTGAAAATTTCACTCGGAATGTAGAACAGGCCGGATAGATTCAAATATTTATCATTTTCTGTATGGCAAACACTTTTGTCCAGAGAGTGACATAATAATGGAAACTTTTTTGTAAATACTTCTTAAAATTTTGTGTGTAAACGGGTTTTCCTCAATATATACTTACATATGAACATAATAAAACATTTTTAATATAATTCCCATTACAATATATGTAAGCAGTTGTAGTTAAAATGTATATGTACACACAAAATTAATATAGTATTACTTAAAATATAATGACATTACGTCAGATAAGGAAATAGATTTTCGGAGCTGAGGTAATTATGTGAAATGCTTTGTGGACATAACGCTCGGCATATATGTTGACATAGCAAGTAGGTACTAGTGATGTTACGAATATCAATTTTTAGTATTCGCGAATACGAATACCAATACGAATATTTAAAACAGTATTCGCCAAATACGAATACGAATATTTCTTTTGAGGTTTATATTTCAAATTTAATTGGAAAAAATCCCTGCCTTTGCGTTAGTAACTATAAATGAAAAAAAAAAATTAGTGATTTAACATTATTATTGCATTAAGATGCCGAATTTGAAAACCTCTACAGACAATTTTTTAATTATTTTACTTACATACTTTCAGATTTCGTTTTTCTTACTCTGCGTGAAATACAATGGGTTTTTTTAATAAAAATTAATATATTTTTTTACATTTTATGTACTTTTTTTAAACTTTTGTATGATTTTTTTTTGGAAAATGTATGGGAAAATTATTCGAAAAATATTCGCTTGAATTTGGCGAATACGAATATCTTAAAGCAGGCGAATAGTCGAATACGAATACGGGTATTCGTAACATCACTAGTAGGTACATACATATTTTTCAAAGCGAATCCTTTTAAAACGGCATTGTAATAGCTCGATTATGGAGAGCAACCAAACTTCTGTTGCGTTGCCAGCTGGCAACTGAAAATTTGTGGTTGCCAGAAAAGTACTAAATAGCAACTGAAAGTGGAACATCTTAGTTGCCAGTTGCCATCCGTAATACAATTGTCAGCAACTGACAACACAGCAGGAGTTCGGTTGCCATCCATAATCGACCCATAATTCAATATCGCTGCACTACATCGCGAAAACCGTTCAATGAATTGAGGGTGGTGTTGGCTGAAGTGGTTAGCGCGTTGACTACTAAGCAAACAATGACGTGGAGCCTGGGTTCAAACCCAGGCCAGAGCAAGTCAATCAACATCATTAATTTATGTAATGTACAATAGTGAGACATTGTATTAATTGTTGTCGGACTATTTAAGTGATGAAGGCATAGCACTGGTCACTAAAAACTGTTCCGACAGCGATTGATGATGTTCCAAGCTAATGTACACAACATCGCCCTCCTTCGTCGGTTAGCAGAAACATCGGCGAAGTAAAAACAATTAATAAAATGTCTGCCAATACAGCATAACAAAGTTAATGCGTCTACCTAACACCGGAGACGCCTCAACACTGCTATAAAAAATAACATAACGCGCAAAGCAGAGTTGTAAAAGAGTTAAGCCTTCTACATTTTCAACATCTATCTTCTCTACTCTATCCCTCTCTCTGAGTTCCGGCACAATGCACTGCATACGTAGGGGTCATCCCCTGAGTGCTGGTCCTAATTAAAAAAAAAAAAAAAAAAAAAAAAAAAAAAAAATGAAATTTGGTAAACGTATAGCATATGACCCAGATTAAAATATAAGGGGAAAAATTGGTAGTTGTGAGTGATATTTTTTGTTTTTGCGCTAATATTTTATAAATTAACATTCATTCAGGGGCCTGAAATGAGAAAAAATGTTACTTATGTATTAATATTGAGTACTTTGTAAGTTTTAAAAACGGGACATATTGCTACTTTAGGTCTACTTTAGGTATTTTATTTTATAGTGCAGTTTTTGGTGGTGGGGGGTAAAATGGGCACATATATGTATGTATATTCTCCGATATATTTGGTATACAGACACTTTATGCCTTTATTAATATGTTGCATAAACGAAGTCACTGGTAAAAGCTAGTTTGTAATACGTCTATATAATGTGTCAAAAATATTAAATATTATTTTTTTGTTTTTAAATTTTTTTTTTTTGGATATGTACATATATTTATTTATTTTTTTATTTATTTATTCCAAAAATATGTCGCAAGCCCATAGGGCCAAATTGACTAGTCAACAAAATTATATAAAAAATTCGTATATAAATATATGTGTGAAATATAATCCAGTGAAATGTATGATATTTAACAACATTTATAATTAAAATACTTATTATTAGGCTTAAAGTATATTATTAAATGATATTAAGAAATAAAGGAAAAAAATCCCCTTGATTTTTACTCTTTTTCCCCCTGTCACCATACCCAATAACAAAAGGTCCATACTTGGTTGAATGGAAATTTTACTTTAAGCGAAATCAGAATACCTCATACCAGTGAATACCTTTCGCAGTACAGTTTAGTAAAACAATAGAACTTTGTGCTTTATAAGTGCGAAAGACATATTGTTTTAAATGCAGATAACGAGTGGTTGAATCGGCGATCTTGCTATGGTATAACCGCATTCCATAATCGTGAGATCTTAACAATGTAGGATCTCTCCAACATCAACGAAACATGTGCCGTGCAAACCATAGAATGTGTTCTGCTAGAAGTACCAAAATGAAATTTTTCAGCCAAATAGGAAGGACATCCATATTTAACAGTTTTGTAGAAAAACAGCATCTGTCTTAGCTTGACGTATTGATCAAACCCACAGCCTAACAAGTTTATTTGATGGTGAGAAACATGTTCTCTGAACTTGATTTTAAAAATATAACGAATGACTCTATTAAAACAAATTCTCAGTCTTTCCATGTTTAAAGCTGACGTACAGGAAAAAATCTCAATACCATAATTGAACAACGGCAGGCATAATGACATAGCGACTCGGCGTCTTACTGTAAGTGGCAAAAAATAAGCAATGTTATATAGTCTTCGCAATGTCCAAGCTGTACGTGAAATAACAGAATTTAAGTGATAATTAAATGATAGCTTGTCATCTAAAACAACACCAAGAGTCTTATAGTGAGAAACAGTTTCCAATAATTTTGTCAATTACAATATCTAATACAAGTGATTGCTTAGAAAATATCATTATTTTACATTTCGTAGGGTTTAACTGCAAAAAGTTTTCTCTGGACCACCTCTCGACGCAAGCTAATACGTATCAAAACTTCGTTGTGATCGGACGTGTTTTTTGTCAGCTCTATGCTTGAAATATTGTATTACTCTATAACCGCCGAATCTGTTCTAAAAAGTGTTAAATATCACACATCTTAATAAAATAAATGCTATTTTAGTTACATACTATTGTAACTTAATAAACATAAACTGCAATACACCAATTATTTCGTGCTTACTCACAAAACCTGTTCTACTAAACAGTAACATATATTTTATAAAAAACAACAACACTTTTTAAACTGCATATATATTTTTATATTTGGCATACAAATTAATACTCAAACAAAACAAAAAACTGTATTATAAAATTCCTGTACTCTTAAATTCATAAAGCTTTAAAATAAAGCAATATCTACAGAAACAAAACTCACTAATAAACAAATGATATCCAGCATAATCTACAATTTTACAACAACACAATTATAATAACGCATATTTAATTGCTTTTAATCACATGATAACCCAACAAACAATTTTTTAAAAAATACAAATATAAGTGCTAAGTTGTGAATATGGCGGATTGTCATCACTGTAAAAGTGCAATTCGCGGTGAAAGTGGCATTATGTGCGAGGGTGTCTGCAAGAAAGTTTTCCATGCTTCCAAAAAGTGCTCTGGCTTGGATCAATATTCTAGGGTTATACTTGATTCGACTGGTTTCATCAGGTTCCTATGTGATGATTGCCTCCAATACATTCACAATGTGGATTTGGTAATGTCAGAAGTACAAGCTGGCGTTAAAAAAAATGGCGATAATCTGGCGGAATATAAGGGCGAGTTTAAAGATTGCTTAAAGCGGAATGAGACTGAAATTAAAAAGTTGTTGGAAGCGATAGAAAAAAGGTATCTTGAGCGATTGAATAAGCTGGATGAAGTTCATAAGTCTTGTGCTCGTAATCTCAAGGAGATTAATAGTTTATGCGAATCGATGAAGGAATACCACTTTAACAACAAGGAAATTGCTTGCGCAATTACTGAAAATAACAGCACAATTTGTAGTGTTATTAAAAACACTATAAAAGAAACAACTGCTGATTTCTGTAAAGGGTCTTTTGCTGACGTTGTCAAGAGCAATATGGCATTGTCTGGTTCGAATAATGCTGTTTTAGCTTCGCCACGCCAAGATGAAGTTTTAGTTTATAGCTCATCTCCGTCTTTCTCTCAACATCAGCCATCTAACACTAATAGTTATCGTGGTGGTAATACACTTGCTGAGTTAATTGTCTCTCCTGCCAGTAATACTTCAGTGCCTGCTAAGGGTGGTAAGCAGCCTGTTTTGCCTGCTTCTCTGTCGCCACCGACTTCGTCTCATTACGCTGGTGTTATTAACCAACCAATTTCACATGCTGGTAATGAACTTTCACCCGCACGTACCAGTAAGAGCAAGGCTAACTTTAGTAAAGGCCCTGTAATTTATGGCGCCAATTCATCTAGTGACCTGAGTGTTTTCTCCTACAAAAAATGGATCCACATCTCGTCGTTTAAGGCAACTGTTACGACTGACCAAATTCTAAGCTATATTAAAAAAACTGCAAATGTTAGTAAATGCCATATGGCATGCTTTAAGTTGGTTAAAAACGATGCTGATCTGTCTGCCATAAAACATGTTAATTTTAAAATTGGTATTTCGCATAGTCTTTATGATAAAGTCTTAAAGCCTGAAATTTGGCCAGCTGGTATTAAAGTTCGACCCTTCGTAAATTTTCAAAGGTCGTTGCCTCACAATCAGCAAAAATAGTTAATGGGAGTAATGGGTTGAAGGTGTATTTTCATAATGTTTCGGGAATGCGGTCCAAGTCTAAGACTGTCTATGATTTTTCATCACAGTATGATTTCGATGTTTTTGTATTGGTGGAAACCTGGCTGAACAGTGATTTTTCGGATTCTGAATTTTTTGATCCTAATCTTTGGATGGTGTATCGCAAAGATAGGGATGCGTCTTCTACTGGCCTATCTTTGGGAGGAGGCGTCTTAGTTGCTGTAAAAAATAGTTTTAAGTCATCTGTTTGCAACATTAATAATCTTAATGGCTTGGTTGACCAAGTAATTGTAACGATATCGGATTTAAGCTGTTCTTTTCTAGTATGTGCTTCTTATATTCCACCCAATAGCTCTGATTGTTTATATAATGCTCATATTTCTAACATATTATCGGTAGGTGAGAACTTCACAGTTAATGATAACCTCTTTATTCTTGGTGATTTCAATTTAAAAAATATTTCTTGGTCAAAGCTTGGGGACAGCTCTTTGCTAATGCCTCATAATGTTAATCATTGTCATGAAATAAATTTTATTGACAGCTTACTTTCGCTGAATCTGTGCCAAGTTAACAAGTTTGCTAATCAATTAAATCGCTTTCTGGACCTTATATTTTTGTCTGAGTGTCTTGATTACCAAATTTATGTTCCTTTCCTGTGGATTTCTCAACCTAATATCCATCATCAGCCTTTGGTGATTGAAATTTATAACCTAACATTTTTTAAACATTCCCAAACTACAATTGTTAAAAATTTTAATCAATGTAATTTCGATGTGCTGAATTCCATATTTGAGTCCTTAGATTGGATCGACTTGTTTGCGGGTTTAAATACTAATGAGTGCTACGATGTTTTTGTACAGAAAGTGTGTGATATCTGCCGTAGTAATATTCCTTTTAAGTGCGTTAAGCCTTTTAAGCTTCCGTGGTATACTAGAGGTTTAAAAAAGCTAAAGAATTTGCGAAACAAATATCATAAGAAGTTTTTAGATGTTGGTGACTCTGAATCTGAAGCTAAATTTATTCATTACCGCCGGGAATTTAACTTTCTGAATAAATTTCTTTATAAGCAGTTTCTCTTGTCCAAGGAACAAGAGATAAAAAGTAATCCCAAGGCCTTCTGGTCTTTTATAAAATCAAAGAAAAGATCATCTGATATTCCATCGATAGTTTGTCTTGATGGTAATGTTTCTAGCTCTTGTGATGAGGCTGTTAATATGTTCGCTTCCTTTTTCAAATCTAACTTTGAGCCAGCTGGAGGCATTAATTTTCCTATTTCGGGGGTTCTTGCTAACTTAAATCTGGGATCCTTTGTTTTGTTGGAGGATGATGTAGCTGAAGCAATCGCTCAGGCTAAGATCTCGATGAAATCTGATGTTGATGGCCTATGTACGTACTTATTGAAGAAGGCTGCCTCGGCTTTTATTCCGGCACTGACTTATATTTTCAAGTTGTCACTTGATGAGGGTAAATTTATTGATAGATGGAAATATGCGACGGTCACTCCCGTTTTTAAGGATGGGAAGAGAGACAATGTTAGATGCTACAGGCCTATATCTAAATTATCATGTGTTTCTAAAATTTTTGAACACATTATTCATAAGAAGATGTTTTTTGTTACTAAGAGCTGGATAACCCCTTATCAACATGGCTTCTTTGCTGGTAGGTCTACTGTAACGAATTTGGTTCTCTTTAATGAATTTTGTTTAGATGCCTTGGTGAATGGATATCAAGTTGAGGTGATTTACACTGATTTTTCGAAAGCGTTCGATAAGGTATCACACGCGGTGTTGGTATCTAAATTGAAGTTAATGGGATTTCCTACTAAAATCCTAGTTTGGATTAATTCCTATTTGTCCAATAGATTATGCTCAGTTACAATTGAAGGGTTTAGTTCTGTCACTTATTTGCAAACGTCAGGTGTACCTCAGGGTAGTATACTAGGCCCGTTGTTGTTTAACCTTTTCATAAACGATATTAGTAATTGTTTCGTTAAATCTAACCATCTTTTATATGCTGATGATTTAAAGTTTTATGGTAAACTAGTTTCTATACATGATGCGCAGATTATGCAAATGGAGCTCAATAAGTTAAGTGAATGGTGTCGTCTTAATGGTTTGTGTTTGAACATTAATAAATGTGTACATGTCTCTTTTCATAGGTCTCTTGCCCCTACTGCGGTGGAATTTTATATTGATGGAGTTATGTTGAATAAATCTAATTCTAAACTTGACCTAGGCGTATTGTTTGATAATTCCTTGTCGTTTGTTGCTCATGTGGAATACATAGTTCCGAAAGCCTATAAGATGCTGGGTTTTCTGAAAAGAACTTGTTCTGAGTTTGCTGACCCATACACTCTTAAGTATGTTTATACGTCGTTTGTTAGGTCTAAGTTGGAATATGCTTCTGTTATTTGGAGTCCTCACGTAGCTAATCTTATCACTCGTTTGGAGAGAATTCAACGTATTTTTGTTAAGTTTGCTACGCGCTCGCTATCTTATTTGTCTGCGGTTCCATATGAGTCAAAATGTTTATTTATTGGTTTGCGTACTTTGGAATCACGTAGAAAAGTTCAATCTGCCCTGCTGTTGTACGACATTATCAATGGCTCTATTGATTGCCCAGATTTGCTTAACGCTATACGGTTCTATATTCCGCCGAGGAATCTAAGGTTAGCTAAGCTATTCGATGTTCCGTTTCGTCGTACTGATTATGCACGTAATGGTACCCTAACCCGCGCGTTTGGTCTTTTAAATGACTTAAATTTTAATTTGCAAAGAGACTCTAACTCATTTATCGAATTCAGCACTGGTAAAATTGAGTTTAAATTGTTACTTTTTAGTGTATTAAAATAGTTTGGCTCAAATCGTCTTAATAAAAGAGTTATGTATATGCACACTTAAGTATTATTTTTATATTTACATCTACTGTGATTATGTTTGGTGTGATTTTATTTGTTCTTTCTTATTTATTTTATTTTATATTGATTTAAATTTTGTTGCTAGATAACCATAATTTTATTTATTTATATTATATTATACATATTATATTATCTTAGTCTGTAAGGACTTTTTTGTCTATAGACTGAAATAAACAAACAAACAAACAAACAAACAAACAGTTTATTCTTTCCTGAGCAGCATGAACAGTCAATGAGTCACAAGATGCAAGAAGTTGGATATCATCAGCATAAGTATAAGCATCTAAGAAATTCAACACCCTAGAGACGTCATTCACATACAGAAGGAACAATAAAGGACCTAAGATGGAACCCTGGGGTACACCACGATAGACCGGAATAGTTGACGAGATTTCCCGACCTACTTGGACAAATTGTTTACGCCCCGACAAAAAAGACAAAATGAGCTTACAACCACTGGAACTAAAACCGAATATCCGCACAAGCTTATTGAGTAGAATTTTGTGACTAATTGAATCAAATGCCTTCCTAAAGTCAAGGAAGATCAGCACACTAGTCCTGGATTTATCATAATTATTTCTTATTTTTTCGGTGATATCCAAAAGAATACCCGTTGTACTATATCCATTCCTGAATCCGGACTGGTTGGCATGAATTAAATTATTATTTCTTAGATGACATAATATTTGGTCCCTAACAAGTATTTCCAAGATCTTAGAGCACACTGACAGAATACTAATAGGTCGAAAATCCGCACAGCAAGTAGGATTTTTAAGTTTTGGAATCGGAGTCACTCTACCAACCTTCCAAATATCTGGAGCGGTGGATGTTGTCAAAACTTTATTCATAATAAACGTCAACTGCTTTAATATCATGGGGAATATAATCCTTAGGAATTTTATTTGAATGTTGTCCGGGCCTACAGCTTGTGATTTTATTACTGAAACAGCCTTAAAAACATCACTTTCATTAACATTTCTAAATGTAAACCCTTCCACAACAGGAATATTGACTAAACCGTCTTCTGCGAGGCTAGGCATTCTAGAAAACTCGTTAAAGTCATCCACATTGATTGGAGCCTGGCTAATTGGAGGCGATTTGAGAGCTCCAATTTGTCTTAATTTATTCCACAATTTTCTATTATTACATGTTGAAAAAAATCTGAGGCTGAAGGTCCTTCGCACTTGTCGCATAATGGGCCTTACTACGGTTCTCGAATCGACTTCGACTGTTGTACTAGATGAAAGAAACACACAACATTTTTCTTTAATCTATTACAGCAGTCGAAGTCGAATCGAGAACCGTAATAAACCCCAATATATTTTAGTCTGTTTCTGTATCTATAATAAGTTCTAAAGTTTTCGAGGGAACTATTTTCCCTATACGCACGATATGCTAAATCCCTCTCACGTTTCGCACTACTGATACGACTGTACTTAATATAATCGTTATCACCATTCCTAACTACTCAGCGCACCGGCACATTATCATCAAAAATCCTATGTATAATTGAATTAAAGCATTCAACGCTGTCATTTATATTCATGCTGTTGTAGGTTAGGTTAGGTTAGGTTTCGAGGGCCGCCACATCTGAGACGTGACGCACTTGGGTCCGTTAATTCGGTCCCTTTGTGATACCCTACAGCAGACAGGGCTCAGTCAATTGGTTATTCAATTGCCTGTAGTTGCCCTGTCGCCGGATCAAACCATCCTGATTGTTGCAAGAAGGAGGATATGTTGGTTAGCCCCATGTTCGCCAGACTGTCGAGGTCTGGCAGAGTGTTGGAGCCTATGGTAATCGCCCTAATGCTGTTAAGCGCGGGGCATTGACATAGAAGATGAAGAACTGTTTCTTCTTCCTCCTCATCGTTACAACTTCTGCAGTAGTCATTGTAACTTAGGCCCATCCTTTTGGCATGAGTCCCGAAACACCAGTGCCCCGTTAGCACTGTTACTAGTCGTCTTGTATGACATTTACCAAGCCTGAGCAGATCGCGAGTTCTGTGCAGGCTGTAGCGGGGCCAAGTGGACCTGGAGATTTGACAGGTATGCTCTTGTTCCCACCTTTCTTGAGCAAGATTGTATGATTCCTGCTGGATCAATCGCTTGCAGTAAGATAGAGGAATGCCAACGAAGTGGCATATCATCGAGTTGCTCAATGATGCGCCCCTTTTGGCAATTTCGTCCGCAATATCGTTTCCAGCGCACTCTGAGTGCCCTGGAGTCCAAACTAGTGTTACTCTTGAATGTCTCGCTATCTCGTTTAGAGATTTCCGGCATTCATTCACCACCGTAGATGTAGTGTATACACCATTGATAGCGGCAATGGCCGCTTTGCTGTCGGTAAAAATAAGGATGTCTCCCGATATCCTGTAATACCTAAGCCATCTTGCCGCTCTTGTAATGGCCGAGACTTCAGCTTGTAGGACGCTACAGCCATCCCGAAGTCTGAATGGAACCTTCACATTGAAGTTTTCCACGTAGAAACCGCCCCCGGTGTTTACGCCTCTTTTGGAGCCATCAGTGAATACTCTGGTGGCTCCATCGGTGGCAGGGGGTGAGGAGTGGTTTTCCCTATTGGGAACAATAGATTTAAATAGCCCGCCGAAATAAGGTTCCGGTGGGCAGTAGTCAGTAAAGTCATGGAGCGCTTGGTGCTGCCTGAGAATCTTGGAGTGACCAAGATCGGTTCTCGTCCATGAGGATGTAGCGTTCAATCTGATCGCCGCGAACAGAGCTAGCTGTTTGGCCAGAACGTCCACCGGAAGCCAGTTCAGCATAGCGAACAGTGCTTTCGTTGGAGTAGACCTGAGCGCTCCCGTTATCAGGATCGCCGCTAGCCTAAAAATTTTTTCGATAGTTCGTCGGTGGGAGTCTTTCTCTGTCATGCTGTTGTAGATACCATCGAAATTTGCTGACTGAAGCTGAGAAAAACAATTATCAATATTTAGTCGCCGATAGTCTCTATAAGAAAAAATGTCAGAAGCATAACTGCCATAAACATTATAAGATATAAATACAGCAGCATGATACGAGTTCAAAGCAGGAATTTGGAATTGGCATTTGTGTGTTACTAAATCAATATTAGAAACGAGATAGTAATCAATGAGTGAAGTGGTTGTCTGTTGAGGGGAAAAATGCGTTGGTAGTGAGTTATGCACCACAGTTAGAGACAAGCGATCACAAACTTCACGAACAGGTGTGCTTTTAGTGAACATGTTTGTATTAAAGTCCCCCATAATCAAAATGTTGCTGTACCTATCAGACAAATTGTTGAGTTCACTTTCACAAATAGAGAAATTTCCAGTAGGGAGGTACACGACACCTAGTAGCATTATATCATTATTGTCCAGGACAACTTCAACAAAAAGGCATTCAATGTTAACATCATATTGTTGGTCGTAAATGGATCTTGTCCTTCAGTTCTCACGAATATATAGACATACTCCACCACCTCTTCTATTCGTACGATCGTTTCTGAATAGTTTATAACCAGTTATTGACAAAGCAGAGTCATCTATTGACTCTTTATACCAAGTCTCCGAAACACCAAAAGCATCCACCAAACATCCTTCCATTAACAGTCGGACCTCATCAAATTTAATGTTATTTTCACGTGGTACTAGACTCCGCGCATTAAAGTGAAAAACATTCATGTTATTGGACCGAACGACTGCATTAATTACACTGGCATCTGAGGCAACTTCGCCCAAGTTATCAATCAACTCCATTCAAGACCGGAATTATTGAGTATGTGATAAAAAAAAACATAAAAAAAGAGAAATCAATATAAGGGTCATTCTACGTAAAGAGGTTATCTGATATTAGGAACGGCGGCGTGATAAAAATATTTAAAATAATAACTTTTTTCAATATAATCGCATTTAATCAGGTAGTTTGAATGCATGTTTAATAATGGCCAGTCAAGTAATCTACTTTTACAGGTATTTTAAGTGACCAGGGGAGATACTCTACACAGGGTAAATAAATAAGGCATACATACATTTTTAAAGCGTTAAAACACTTATAACGTATATAGTGGATATGTTTTGGTTTAACGTAAAATAATATATGTACATGAAATACTAAGAAAGAAGTAATATCTCACTTCCTTATCTACCCTGGACGCAAAATCTCTACCCTGGCATCAGATGATGCAGGGGAAATACGGCAGGGGAGAGATTTTTTCATTAAAAAACTAGCACAATCAGAAAAATATGTATTGTAACAAAAAAACAACCTAACACAGTAAATTATACTGAAATTAAAATAAATAAATATTACAAACAAACTTAATCCACAAATAACAAGCGAATAAAACTCATCAGTGGAGATACATCAATCACTGACACGTGCGAGCGATCCGAGTGGTGTGGTCGAATTACCGGCCCAATAAGAGTACGCTAAGGGCTCGCTCGATTTTGATTGTTAAATTCACTTCGAAACAAATGTTTTGCAATTTAAATTTGCAGCGTCAACGCATTTTAGCGGCATTTTTAAACGGTCAAAAAATGTGCAGGGGAGGAGACTTAAAATACGAGGGACAAAAACTATGTAATTTTTTTTAATAGAATATGAAGGTTAGGTTAGGTTAGGTTTCGAGGGCCGCCACATCTGAGACGTGACGCACTTGGGTCCGTTAATTCGGTCCCTTTGTGATACCCTACAGCAGACAGGGCTCAGTCAATTGGCTATTCAATTTCCTGTAGTTGCCCTGTCGCCGAATCAAACCATCCTGATTGTTGCAAGAAGGAGGATATGTTGGTTAGCCCCATGTAATAATAGAATATGAAAGTAATTTGAAAGTTTATTTAAACGACTTTTATTGTTATTTATACTACTTTATGTAATAAATAACGATTAGTTGTTTAATGAATTAGTAATGTGTTAAATTTCAAAGATTTTGTTACGGAATAGTAAAGGGACAGTCCAGGGTAGATACTTTTTTCTAGGTAAACACGACGTTATGACTAAACTAAGATAATTTAGTTATTGCAATTTATTGTCAAAAAAGTTTACTTTATTTGTTATTAAACACGTCTGATATATCCACAAAAATTTTTTAATTATATATGATTTTTTAATGTAGCCGTAGATAGTACCTATTAACGTAGAAACACCCATAACCCAAATTTTATTTATTTGTTGCGGATTAGCAATATCTAAATACATATATTTCGTTAGTTGCCATACCAACTCATCAGTAGATGTTTACCATTTATGTTCGAAAAGTTCCAAAGCTCATCTATT
Organism: Lypha dubia; assembly: GCA_947311025.1. Lineage (NCBI taxonomy): Eukaryota > Metazoa > Arthropoda > Insecta > Diptera > Tachinidae > Lypha > Lypha dubia. The sequence goes on from OX371263.1 coordinate 55,253,322, forward strand.
TATATATAAACTCACAAAAAGATTTGTGAATTACAAAGCATAAAATTAGCTTTTCAAAAAACTTTACAAACATACACAACAAATAATTTTTCATTTTGAATGTGTTTACTTTTCTACACTGCTCAAATAAATGTAAAAATTTCATTATTTTTATAGGTTATAAATTACAGCAATGTCGTTATATTATTATGATACAAGTTATTGCTATTAATATTTATGTATATCGGTGGCTTAATATAGAAAGGTCTTATCTAGTTTTTTTTTCAAAATCGGTTTTTTTACATGTTCTGGTAGAGAAAACTCAAAAACACCTCCCTTAAAAATTCACTTTCCTATGTTGACAAATAACAGATTTACAGCAATTAAAACAAAGCCCAAACTAACTAACTAAAGATTTTATTGAGTTTTGTCCTTCTCCTGTAAAGTAGCTAAAAGTTGAGATACGACCTTTCTATACTAAGCCATCGATATACACTCTTTATATTGTAAAGTTGATATCATGACTTGTTTCAATTTTTATTACTCTGTAAAATTTATTAACATATTTTTCTATAAATATTGATATTTATAAAGCCACAGATTTCAAAATACTACCGGCCTTATTTATTATCTTTTTACCACTCATGCATGCATTTTATTGATTTGCTGTGTTAAAATTGCTGTTCTTTAGAAAGCTATTAACAGTTGTTATTAGCTTGTAAGTCAATAATGTTTAGATAACGAGTACTGAATTCTACGATCAATGTGTTGATTAATTTTTTGTTTATCTTTTTTTTTTTTTTTTGAGTAGATACAAACTTTTCATAAACGGATGCATACATATGTTATCTTATACTTACATATATTAATATATGTATATTATTACAATAAAATCCACTTTTAACATTTTCAGTTACTTAAAAACGGCATGTAATTAGATATACGTGTATTTACACATTTCATATATGTATTTACATACATACATATACATGCATATTTATAATATGTTTTTAAGTATTATAAATGTCGCTCCTTTATATTTCAAAACGTATTTAAAAAAAATTTAATTTCGCGTTTTAAAACGTTATCAGTTATACGGCCGATATTAGCATTTTAGTGTTATATCTTGGATGTTAATGAAAATTTTTTTACAACCAAAAAAGCTTTAAGAAACTTCAGTAACAAAAAACAATTTCTTATTTTTGGAGATATGACTACCTTTCGTTAATTTCCTGTTATGTCTTAATATGAACTAGTGTATATTTACTTATTTAGCTAAAATAATTAAAACAAACAAAACCAATAAGGCTGTTCTCTCGAACAAGCAACTGATGAAAAAAATTATAACGGTAGATTTTGATTGAATATACTATGGTACCATGGTTATTCTACCATAGAATATACGTACTACATACGATGTTGATATATAGTTGGATAGACCAGCTTTAATTTTTGAAATATTAATTGGGAGAATATATCACCATAAGTTTTATAAAACATTAAATATTCTTTCTTTCTATGTATTAAAATAATTATGTTTTTTTTTTCTTTTTGTAATATTTAGGTGGATTTAGAACCCGAACTAAGCATAAATGTGCAACTCGAGTAAGTAGAACTATGTATATCGGTACTAATTTTAAATAATTTTAGAAAATTCTATAACTGTTATGAAGAGAATTTTTGTTTCAAATAGTACTTTATTTTTTTTTATTTTAAAAAATGATTCGTTATACATTCATAATTCCATCCGTCAGTTTGTCCGTCTTTCACAGGCTTCTATTTCGAGCATAACCGTAAGATTATATTTATGTAAATATAGCCGATACAATAAAAGATAATAAATATTTAGGAAACCTGTACTAAAGGCAGCAACGTGACACGTTGACATTTTACTGCCAAAAAAAAAATAATAATAATAAAATTGTATTGTATGTATCTTATAGAGCTGAAGGTCAAGAAACTATACAATTGTCGGAGGAAAATGTGAATCCCGGAAAAATAAAATTAGGACCAAAAGATTTTGAATTGAAAAAAGTTCTCGGTAAAGGTGGATACGGCAAAGTATTTCAGGTAATTACTTGTAAAAATTTAAAATACACAAGCATTCTATTATTTATTATTTTTACTTAAGGTGCGTAAGACTTCTGGTCGCGATGCTAATAAATATTTTGCTATGAAAGTTTTGAAAAAAGCCTCAATAGTCACAAATCAAAAAGATACAGCGCATACTCGCGCTGAACGTAACATATTAGAAGCAGTTAAACATCCATTTATTGTAGAACTAGTTTATGCCTTTCAAACGGATGGGAAACTATACTTAATTTTAGAATATTTAAGTGGTGGAGAGTTATTTATGCACTTGGAACGCGAAGGAATTTTCCTAGAAGATACAACATGGTAAGAAATAATTAAATCGATCATAAACAGAATAGATGGTTAAAATTATTTCTTTTGCTCATTCCTAAGCTTTTATTTAAGTGAAATCATAATGGCTTTGGGTCATTTGCATAAATTGGGCATAATATATCGTGATCTTAAACCAGAAAATATTTTGCTAGATGCTCAAGGTCATGTAAAATTAACAGATTTCGGCTTGTGCAAAGAACATATACAGGAAGGCATTGTTACACATACATTTTGTGGCACCATAGAATATATGTAAGAAAAATCAACCATATGTGCAAAATAACGTTGGTTATAGAAGTTTTTTAATATTTCTTATTAGGGCACCTGAAATTCTAACACGTCGCGGTCATGGTAAAGCTGTAGATTGGTGGTCATTAGGCGCTCTGATGTTTGATATGTTGACTGGAGTCGTAAGTTTAATATTATTTATATTCGCTTTGAACTCAGAATTAAATGTACTCAATAATATATTTATCTTATTTTTAGCCACCTTTTACTGCTGAAGATCGCAAAAAAACGATAGAGACTATTTTAAAAGCTAAACTTAATTTGCCTGCTTATTTAACACCTGAAGCTAGAGATTTAGTTCGTCGTTTAATGAAACGTCAAGAGTCACAACGTTTAGGTAGTGGACCTGAAGATGCTGCTGCAGTTCAGTCTCATCCTTTCTTTAAGCATGTAAATTGGGATGATGTACTTGCAAGACGTTTGGATCCGCCAATAAAACCTCTTTTGGTAAAAATTTATTTATTTCTTATATATAAAACTACAAATATATATATTAAGCAATTTTATATTTTTTTTACAGCGCAGTGAAGATGACGTATCTCAATTTGATACTAGATTTACTAGACAAATTCCTGTAGATTCTCCTGATGAAACAACCCTTAGTGAAAGTGTCAATTTAATTTTCCAAGTAAGTAAAATTATAATTAAAAAAATATGTGTGTATGTATTTTACTTTTAAACAGCTGCAGGTTTACTTCCATTTTGTTGAAGTTTTTCACAAAGTGTACGGTTAATGGCCAAACTTCCGTCTATATGTCAAGTATTAAGTGTTTGTTTATTGTGTTAATTCTTAACAACTTGTTCCGATCTTCCCCAAATGTTGCTTCAATACTGCAAAATAAATTATTACCTCTTAAAGTAATTTTGATTCATATAAGGGAGGAACACCTTTTTCTTCAGATCAGATTCATTAACAAGCATTTTTATAGTCGGTGATAATGAAAATTTAACTCTTCCAAGAACCATGTTCGAAATATTCCTGACAAACGTGTTTTTCGAGAATGGCTTAAATTAATCTCTAAAAAATTCAATTCAGCTCCTCTGAAAAGATTGTTGTGACTGATAAGATTAGTTTTCTAAGTTTTTTTTTTTCAAAACTAAGAATTATCTACTATTTTCTTCATTTTTCAGTTGAAAATATACTTTTAATTGATTTGAAAGTTATTTTTTTTAACCTAAAATTAATAGGCGAAAAAATTTTGAAAATTATAATAATTTATTCGAGCAAGTGATAACGTTTTTTCCACCAGTAATAAAATAATTTAATATTAAATAACATTATCATGGTTTATAACCATAATTAAAAATACTGCTAAAGGTTGATGAAAATGTAAATCAAATCGTATGATTTGTAATCTGTCAGCGTCTCAATGCAGTACCACATTGAAAGTGTGGCTTTTTAAGTGGTATACCAGTAGGTCCATCACTAAATTCACAAAAGTTCAAACCGATTCGTCGTAAAGGATGGCATTTGCTCTTAGGATTTCCCCACTTTCCTTTAAATGACAGCCAAGAAGGAACAAAAGCACGACCTATAATAAATAATTAAATTTAAGTTAATTTTACTTCTAATTATGTATTTTGATTTGAAAGTCTAACCGTAGGATTTTAAGTTTTCGTAAGTAATCTGAATATGTTTCCATGTATTCCAAGGTGTACCGAAACCATTTATATCATATAATCTTGCAACTTTCACAAACCGATGTTTTCCGGGAGCTGTCCATAAACCATGAGAACCCTTAAATAAACAACAATTATGTATATGCATGTGTTATACGATATAAGCTAGAAATCAATATGAGTATTTGTTTATACCTTAGCGGCGAACAATACCGGATGATTATTGAATGTTGTTACAGTTTTAGGAAAATTAGGCCTTTGCAAAATACCTTTGCGTGTTTCTTGTCTTTTGAATTCAAAAGAACCGGTTAATCGGTTATAGGCATAATAAGCCCCAGCATCATGGGCGGAAACATACATAGCTTCGGGATCAACTGATCCTGTAAAGTATAAAGTCATGTGTTCCCAATCCCCTATATGGCTGCCAATATCTTTCTTGTGTCCCAAACAGAAACCGTACACAGCTGGAAATGGTATGCTACCAAAAGGACCTAAACTTAATGTACACATATTTTTACCTTGACTATATGGATAAAACATCCAATAAGTCACATGAAATGATGGAATTTTGGTGTCCTTAGTGTAAACATATCCAGACATTTGCTGCCCATTCCCTTTCGCTAAAACGTTCTCTTTTTCATTAATTTCTATACTAAACTTAACATTATCAACTAAATTCGCTATAAAGTTATTTACTTTAACATTTTCGGATTCTTCATCGACATCAGTTGTTGAAGAATCAGAAGATGGTAGTCGATCCAAAGGAAAACTTTGTGCAGCTTCCCCCATTACTAAATCGTGCGGTGGTGGGATAGGTGGATTATTCAGCAGATTGGATAAACTGCGTTTAGATTTATGAAACATGGGATACAAACGCGATGAACGTCTTAAATTATTATCAACTGGATTTTGAAGATCCAATGTTATTGGTATATAGGGACCTCTAGTTGGATTCGATATTTCTAAAGTTGATGAAACAAAAGCAGGTTGCAATACCTGCTCTAGTGGTTTTGGTGAATATGTGCTTGGAAAAGCCACAAATTTTTGTGGAATTGACTGTACGGATGAAAATGTTTGTTTTAAATGTTGTTTCACTTCATCATTTCGCTCTTGATTGCATATTGTTACCACAGCGTATATCGGCACCGGTGAGACATTGGGATTTTGTCCGTATATAAATGATGTTCCGTTCTCCAATAATTTCTCTGCCAAAGTAAATATATGTATGAATGTAAGTAGCCAATTTAAATTAACATTTTGGATGTGAAATTTCAAATAATTTGTAGTAATTTTTTTTTTACCAATTTCTGTGTTTGTGACCAAGAATGATTTCTCTGAACCATCTGCAAAAGGCATTCCAGGTGTAAAAGAATTATCTTTACTTTCTGGGTGAACATGTCCCAAAAACTCCTCTACACCAAGTGGCATAAATTTTTCCTCCGGTGCTAACCATACTACGGGAGCCCATTCTTTGATTAAACGTTCAACTGAAAATTATTTTTTATAAGAGAAAGTGTTAGTTTTGCAAGTGATTGATTGTATATTTCGGTGTACGCCCGTTGTTGAAATTCATACAAATTTCAATATACATAAAAATCTTCTGTTTAATTCATATGCCATCTTGTAAAACTAATTTTTAAAGTACCTATGAGAAGTAAAATTATTTAGGCTCAAGTTCAGTTTTATTGAATTAATGAAAATTCAAAATTACTAAGAGTTTTTTTATGTTGAAAAATATTATTTATAAGGCCTTATAAATACTTTTAATGGCAACCAGCGGTTGTCTAATTGTATAGGTGTAGAAAAGTAAACACATTCATAATGGAAAATTATTTGTTGTATGTGTTTAAACAATTTTGAAAGCTGTTTTTATGCTTTGTAATTCGCAAAAATATATTTGTGAGTTTTTGTATAAATAGATGAGCTTCAAAACTTTTTAAACATAAAGGGTAAAACATCTACTGATGAGTTGGTATGGCTACCAACGAAATATATATTTAGATATTGCTAACCCGCAGCAAATAAATAAAATTGAAAAATATTATTATTTATATCCAATCAGTTTTTAGCAGAACGTATCAGTACCGATTTCAAGGCCGCTACACATCTCATCAGCGTTCAATTGTCCATCTTTACAATTTTCGTAAAGTGGATACTAATGGGGAAGAATATCAACTATTTAACTAAGTTTTCAACAGCAATAGAATACGAGAATTAATTTTTAATTCATTTCTTATTCTACATATTGAATCTTCTGGTTAGTACGAAATTCCCTCATCACTGGTTGAAAATAACTAACTAATTAGTATCCACTTTACGAAAATTGTAAAGATGGACAATTGAACGCTGATGAGAGGTGTAGCGGCCTTGAAATCAGTACTGATACGTTCTGCTAAAAACTGATTGGATATAAATAATAATATTTTTCAACATAAAAAAACTCTTAGTAATTTTGAAATTTCATTAATTCAATAAAACTGAGCTTGAGCCTAAATAATTTTACTTCTCATAGGTACATCAATATAAGTTCGAATAATAATTACATACGTTTATTCGTAATAATATAAAACATACTAATTTTTAAAATAAAATAATTTTTGAAAAAGGAATGAAATCACAAACTTGTGATGAAATTTAATAATTGCATTATTAGTCATCCAGTTTATAATGACGGCGTTATAAAGTGTGCTATTAAGTTCAATATATTAATTTAAGAAAACTTACACAAAAAAGATTATATTTATTAAAAAAAAGTAATTTCTTTACTAGTCGTCGTTCGTAAGTTATTGTTTTCCGTGTGACAAAAATGTGTTTTAGGTAAATCGTAGGTACAAAAAACTGAACTGAAACATTTTTCGCATTCTTTTTACCAAAAACACTTCTACAGTTTGTGGTTTCTTTCTGCAAGTGGTGTCTGGAACTACTTCAGCTACCAGTTAGTACTCAATAGCCCTAGTTTATAGAGAAACTATAGAAACTTTAATCCATCTTGCTGTATTAATTGCACTAGTAGCTTTTAGACAATTAACGCCGAATCTCCTGCAGGATAATTTCATTTACACACACTCGTGCATACATAAATATGGCTGATTTTCAAAATGTCATTTGTTTTGTATTCGAATACCTTTTTAAAATATCATTGATGAGTACATATTAGCAACGGCACAAAATCGGTTTCAAAGCTGATACAATGCTTAGCAACTTTGTATATGTACACGATCTAAATACCGCAATACAACTGTATACCAACTTTGTATTGATACATTTTGGAAAATTAAAAATGCCAAATCAATCGTTAGTTCTTGTTATTGAGTTGGTATTTTTAGCACAAGCAAAATGTTAACATACATATACAAGTATATGTGTATGTTGCAGGCATTTGTACATTTTACAAACTGGAAATAATAAAATCAACCACCTGGCCAATCTCTAGTTTATTAGAGTGCAATTTGTTTCTCTGTGTATTAGGTTTGCAAACATATTACTTGCATGTTGTTCTCTTTACATTTGCGTGGGAGACATAAGAAGCAAGTTAGTTTTTTATGTCTAAAAATCCAGCGAGCGATATCGACATCGTGGACCAGGCCAATGGTTTTGATCAAAACGTTCGGAAATAGAAAAATTACATAACCACATTAGGCCTGTTCCTTTACTCAATTTACGCGAAAAGCGTTTCCGTACTCTAAAATTAGGCAAATGAGAGTGATTTTGAGAAAACAACGTGCTTCTTCTTCTTGTTGCACGTATCTGCCCGTACTTTTTCTTCGGGCTAGTTTGTGCAAGTAGTTAATCAATCGGCTGTTTGTGGAATAAACAATAACAAATAAGAAAATTGAATTTTACCTAACAATAAGTGTGTTCGAGTACCCAAAAGTTTTTACTACTTTTTTACTGGGGGCAAATTACGGCATTCGATATCGATCGAAATTTACATTTAAATTGTATTGAAATTTCGATCGATATCGACTGCCGTAATTTGCGCCCTGAACTTTACTGCATTTTACTAAATTGCGTTCGTTTACACAAAATACAGTAAATGAGAACACAAATTGAGAGCGTAAAGTGACAGATCTTTATTGGGAACTTTCAAATTATTACTGCAGAAATTTTTCGAAGTAAAGTTTAGTAAAACAAGAAAACATATGATTCAAAAGGCAATCAAACAAAATGTGTGCAATTTGTGACTAAAATTTTTATCAAACTAAAAATTTAAGTAAAAATAAAACAAAACTAAAAGTAAATTAACATTAAATTGGTCTTGTTTGTGAAACAATTACCTACATGCCTTTTAATTGAAAATAAAAGTTATTTTAGTTGTGTGGAGTTGCTATTTTAATTCTTTGGAGTTGTGAAATTCTAAAGCACTTAGGTACTTACTACTGCACTTCTTTTTACGATAGTCAGTAGCAAAAAACAAATATTCATGTACTTTGAATAACTTTAACCACACACAAATATGCAAAATCAAATAAAATAAATAAGAAGAAATGGGAAAGATTACATAAATTAAATTGATTATATTTATAACAAATTGTTCAAATATCCAAAAATGTAAAAATTTTTCAACACTACATTTATTTCCCATCAGCTGTTGCCTAAATTTTACGAATTTTTACAATTTTTCCGTTGGCGTACTTTTTTGGGCAAACACTTTTTTGGAGAGTAAATTCTGCTGTTTATTCATTTATTACTCAATTACTGCATTTTACTGTAAAAGTAAACAAACGGACCTAATAATAATGATGAAATAATTGTTACTTTTGCAAAATGCTAAGCAAAATATGTATGTTTGAAAGTGCAAACATACATATGTATGTATGTATGTATGTATGTGTGTACTAACTAAAATCTCTTAAAAAGTGAAATACTAATCAGAAACAGTATTTATTTTTTTGTTTAATTTCACAGCAATTTTATACAAAAACTTTCGGGCTAAAAATTTTGTTTTGTGCGTTCCCGCACTTTTGTGCATTTTTGTCTGTAATTGAGAGGAATTACAGTTTACGCTCATTTTACCGAACTTTGCCCAAAAAGTAAAAAAAAAAAACAGAGCTAATAAGACGGGCCATTTCATATATGATGTCTTCTTTCAAACTTTGATAATGATAAAATTACCGACAATGTCTTAAAATTTGTCGTTGATCAAACAATTTTCTAAATGATATATACTCTCTATATACATGGAGATTGTCTTTATCGTTTGTCGATGACGATATTCTGGTAGCATTGTTAAGAATATGTATTTGTATTTCAAAGTGAGAGCATAAAAAATGTCGTGGTCATAGTAAATTCGATTCTATTTCACGACTGCTTTTATATGTCAAATTGTATGAACAACATTGTTCTGTTGTATCATTAAGACATGGTCAACTGGGTAAAAACAATAAATATAATCAAAATTTCACTTTTCACACTTACGACGACAGAGACTGGATTGAATATCTTTTTGTATCAATATTCATATTAATAAAACCATACATAAACATTTGAAGTCATACCTACTTCTTTTTCCAACTCCGAGAATGTTGAATGATAACTACGTTTACTAACTGGCGGTTTATCTTCAGTAAAGCTTTTAGCAGTAGATGCATTTTTTGCAGTAGAAGCATCTATTGCGGATGTTATTACTAAAGTTGCAGCACCAGTGCTATTTAGTGGTGGTGCAATTTCAGCTAACGTTTCAACTATAATTGTATTTACAAAAAGTAATTTTATAAACAGGCCCCATAAGAGCCAACAGCAAGTGCTGCTGCCACCACCACCACTGATTTGACCATTTCTAACACTTTTTGCATGTTTGTACAGATATTTAAGAGGAGTTTCCTTGTGCTTTTCATATAAAACGGCTAGAAAGTGCTGCTGATGAAAATGATAATGAAATTTTTCACTATTATCTTTTGACATCATAGTTATTTGCATGCAATTGATGTATGTATATATTATTTTGCATTGATTCCAACTAGCGAAGTGAGATAAGCTAAAAAGTTTATTTTAGTTTAAACATAATCTTATGAATTCATTATAGAAGTCACTATTTAATTAAAAAGCTGTAGCAAGGTTTAATTGTTTAAACTTTTAGTAATCTAGTAATTGCTGAAGACAACGAATCGCAACCAAGTTGAGTTTCAATTGTGTTTGTTTGTTTGTTTGTTTTCTATTTCTATTACATAATATGTACAGACATTCATACATATTTACATACTTTTGTATGGTAGTAAATATAGTCATTCATTCACTATAAAATTTAAATAAATAAATGTTTACTCTTTAGCCAATAAAAAAAATATACGTTATGTCGCGAAATTTTATAATACTTTCAGTCGTTCATTCGTTGCTGATTAAATTCAAAACGATATCAATCGCCGCTGCGCAAAACTTGTTAAGTGGCAAAGCCCGTTTGTCTTTCGGGTGTATTTTTATTTTTCGGTTTTTAATATGTCTTGAAGAAATTGCACTTTCATCCCAACACGTTTGTCTTTCTTTTCATTTTGTTGCATTTGTACTCTGTGTTGGTAATGTTTGTAAAAAACAACAACAACAACAAAATTCTATCTTGTCGTGTTGTTCCATTTCTTCAAAAGTAACATCTTTCGATTTGTTTTTTTTTATATTATTTTATATTTTTATTTTGTTTATTATAACGTGTTCTTTAAATTATGTTGAAAACTACACGGCACGGCACGACCCCTTTTCTTTAAGTTAGAAAATTAACAATTCAACAACGTACGTTTGTTTTATCCATTTTTAGTAAAAGCACAATCTGATGGTTTATAATGGAACTAAAAAGGTCATACGACACATTCGTTTACACTTTTCTCTTTTTAGATTTTTTACGAGAACTCTGTCAGAGGAATTGCTATTAGAAACATAATAATTAGTTCTAAAACAGCAGTGGAAGTATTTTTTTTTCTTTCATAAATCTCGTAGATTTCTTTAGTTGCTCCTTGTCTTTCTTTTGTAGATATTTTCTTTTCTTTTTTTTTAATATTATTTGTGGTGTGCTGTGCTGTGTGGTGTCCAATTTGCCAGCAAGTTTATATTTTAGTGCGCATGCGTGCCGATCACCTTGAATACGTACGCCTGACTAAACTTTTGGATCAGCCTTTAATACCCATGAAGTAAAACAATTGTTTTGTCTTTTGTTTTATTAAACATGTAAAAGCCGACTTAAAAGACTCTTTATTTTCTTTTTCAACCGTGCCAGCTATTTGTACGTTTTAAATTTGTCTCTTTCGTTTTAAATGATTCTTTTAATCTTACTAAGATATGTTTCGATTGATTTAACAAAACAAAAACCAATATGAATTTATTTTTCTCTTTAAAATAAATATGTATGTATGTATTTGAAAAATTTTTTAGAGGCAATTTATTGTCGGCATCAGTTGTAACTGAACAATTAATCAATGTTGAGACTTAATCGGAAAATTTTTAAATTTGAATAATTTATTGGTTAACAAAACAACGGGTAATAACCGAGCAATTTTAAAGATAATCATCACAAAGTTTCGAAACGTATCCAGTCTTCTCATTTATTAGATATATTCAGAAATTATAGGCTACAATTAATGTTGTGGTGTTGCGGAGATCTTTCTGCTTATTTTCGGCTGATATGGCGATTCGAAATTTCACCTCTTTTGTATCTCTGTCAGAACAGATTAACTTAATTCACGTTTATGAGTTTTTATTGGCGACGATAAACCGGTTAGTATTATTTGTTAAATAATAATGAAATTTAAAAAGAAAGGTTTTTTTTTTTAAATTAAGCTCTTAATCAAATACGTTAATATTAAAAGAGGAATAATACAATACAAAATACAAATTTAATTCGGTTCCAAACGGAATAGATCTTCGTGACTTTCTCATAAGGGGCTGTGCACAGATATTTTATACCCCCCCGTAACGCTTTTTAATAATTTTTCAGTGCAAAATTTCCAATCCGTTACAAATCTTTAACCCCCCCCCCCCCCCCCTTGGAGCGTTACGTAATATGTATGTGCAGAGCCCCTAATAGTGTGCTCTGCAAATTGAGTACTTAACCAGTTTTTATTATAATTTAAATATAGCTTTGTTAAGAATTAATTGCGAATATGTTATCAAAAGCATTAAGTACTCACATCTGCTTCCCACTGTATAGCGAGAAAAATAGTAACGAGTACTAATTTTTTAAACTTGGCATATGCGCATTTCCACCGAAAATTCTAATTTTTGTCCCGTTCGCCACCTAGAAATAAAGCTTATTTCTCCACAATAGAATTTATATTTAATTTCTTTGTTTTATATCTTCGCGTAGACCATATTTAGCTCTTCATTAGGAAAAAGAGTGAAAAAATTCGAACAGCTTGGCTTAATTTAATGGTGTCGAACGGGACACAAGAGTAGACTTTTCTGTGGAAATGCCCATATACATATTTTTATTTTTTCCAGATAAAATGATCAAAATTACCCAAATGATCAAATGACACAAAGAGACAAAAAGCATTTCTCTATAAGTTTGATTGTTTTTTTTTTCATAATGTTTTAAATGAAAATAATGTTCGCCTTTAGTTTCTAATAAAGAGTATCATTGTAACGAGGTCGAGTAGAAACCCATTTAGACTAACACCCAATTTATACGATGACTTTAAAGACATGTCTCTTTTCAGTATATAGACGAAAGACATACGAAGTTGTATAAAAGATGTCTTAAAGATCTGTGTTAAAACAAAAAAAAAAAAAAAAAAAACACCCATTAGTTAGTGTTTCTACAAATTTTTTTTTCAACTTGAAAGCTTTGAAAACTTCAATTTAAATAAAAGAACCAAGTTATGAAAGTCGCAAAAGAAATGATTTTTCGCAAGTAAACCACAATGAGCAATTGGAAACAGTAGAAATTGTTTATATTTTATTAAGAGAATATACTTATAAAATTTGAGTAAATATTCAAGTCGTCAAGAGAAATTATAATTATTTTGTTTTCTTTATAGGGTTTCACATATGTAGCGCCATCAATTTTAGAAGAAATGCAAAGAGCTAATCGTATGCCAGCACGTTCACCAAGACGTACACCAAGGCAAGCGCATGATGGTTCCTATCGATTACAATATCCATTAGCTTCAAGAGGCATGTATGCAAGAGCCACGCCGCCACAATTGCAGGCTTTTCCACCACGTCCCTCTCCCCAGGACGAAATGATGGATGTGCAAGGTCTACCCATGTCATAGTGCGTGCATAAAAGCAGCTGTAACTGCTCCTTCAATTGCCATCATAAATTCATCAAAGGCAATGGTTAAAGGCGTAGTAAATGCTGACTATATGCAACAATTAATGTTAACTAACTACACACACACATATTAAATTTATAAACAACAAAAACAAAAACAAAAACAACTACTTATAATCGGATAATTAAAAAAAATTATATTTAAAAGTAAAAATATTAAAAACAAAACAAAAGAAAAGATAGAAAAGTTAAGCAAACGATAAAGATGATGATGGATGATAAAATTGTGTCATTGATAAATAATGATAGTGTCCAGTCAAAATCACATTTTATTCCTTTTCAACTTGTGTACAAAATCTTTCATTTATTTATGGTTGTCTATCTGTCTATCCGTCGATAAGTTAATACATAAATAATATTTCCTCGTAAAAAAAGAAAAAAAAAAAAAAAGAAAATGTCTTGGACAACGTTTTGCTTCTGCAGAACAACTTGGTTTAAAAGAAAACAATATGATCGTTCTTTTATAGTCTATAAATAGCTAAACAATTTCATTTCTCGACTTAGACCACTTTCGTTATCATTGACACAGTTGTAGATTGATTGGTTACATTTAATAATACAAAAATTAATGTTAATAATGTTTTTTTTTTGCTTTAATGAAGTAGAAATTGAAAAATAAAACAAGTTTGGTAATGGCCAATGTTGATACTGAAATAAATGTTAAATAAATTACACCGTTTCCGATTGCAAACTCAAATATAATAAAAATGTATATGACAACCATATTGAAATTAAATACATACATACATACTATGTACGCATGTAATACATGCTACATGCATAGTACCTAGACATATGTACATATGTTTAAATGTAAGAATATTTATTATAATTAATATCTGAACTTTGCCTCCAGCTTTGTTGTTAATTAACAATGTCAGATTTAAATAAATTATTTTAAATTCTTCGAACTGTTTATTAGTTCATTTTATACATACAAATTTCAAAAGCTAGCTTTACTTATCGCTGAGTAGAAATCTGAAAGTAAATTTATTAAATTACCTTGATTCTATTTACGAAAAGTTAATGTAATCACATAAAATAAAACACATAAAATAAACCAAGTTAAGAAAGATATAAAAGAAGAAAAAGAATAAGGTGCTTGAACCTTACACATATGTACAAGAGAGAAAAAAATTATATGTATATTTTCCATAAAAAAACCAAGACATTTTATTTATACATACATATTATAGAACAAATATTAAAAGCTCCTACACTGCTATTTAAAATTACATACATACTTACAACAACACAAAAATTAACAATAAATATCATACTTGTATATTAATAAAATAAAATAAACTTACATATACATACACACATATGTACATACATACTTATATAATAGTAATAATAGAAAAATTTCTTAATGTAATAAAAAACAACAACAACAACTACAACAACATAAAATTAAATGATATTCTAAAGAAATTAAATAAAACCCATGGACAGACGTAAATTTATGATTGTATGTTTTAAGTGAATATTTATAGATTTATAGTGAAATCGAAAACTAAAAATTCAAATAATTTTGTTTATTTTTATATTTTCAATTATACATTTAAGTCATGCATCTAAACAAGAAAGAAAAACTTAGGATTAATTATTACAAAAACAAAAAATAAAAACAAAACAAAAAAAACAAAAACTAATAATTATTGTTCAAATCAAATTAAAGAAAATCGTTTTAAATCGTTTTTCTAAAATGTTTAATATTAAAAATTGGTCAATATATTATACAAATGTATATTTTTTTAAATTTACGTTTAGTTTCTTTTTTAATGAAAATATATTTCAATTATTAATGTTTGTTATTATTAAAACAGGAAAAAAACAATTAAATATTTGTCTTTTTATTTCAAATATCTTAATACGGGATGGCAGTGAAACTAAAATTGTATATTTTGTAATTGCGTATGTATTCATACATCCATACATACATACTACATAAAATGATGCACATGCCTGATATAATTTGAAATTTTAAAATCAGAAGAAGAAAAAAAAAGCAATTTTGAAACATAGTAGTTTTTCAGGTAATTTCTAAAATTTTAAAAATCAATTTTCGCAACTTCATACATAATTGTACACATCGATGGCTTAATATAGAAAGGTCGCATCTTGTTTTTTTTTTTCAAAATCGGTTTTTTTACATGTTCTGGTAGACAAAACTCAAATACAACTCCCTTAAAAAATTCAGTTTCCTATGTTGACGAATAACAGATTTACAATAATTAAAACATAGCCCAAACTATCTAACTAAAGATTTTATTGAGTTTTTTCCTTCTCCTGTAAAGGAGCTAAAAGTTGAGGTACGACCTATCGATATGTACATATTTCAATACCAATGAAGTTTCACGTTCGTTAAATTTTAAGTTATTGTTGGGCTAATTACAACGTAAATGAAGTCCAGTGTGATTGTGTTGGCCATGGCCAAACACCGATTTTGTTATGTCCATGCCATGTCAATGGACCTACATATCTGGACCTGAGCATTCGATCATTATATTACACCATTTTACATGCGAGTACATGGAAAATGGTTAGCATCCTATTCGAAGTTCTAATTGGGAGGAAATTCTTTATACGTACTTTGACTTTCTATTCCCCTTGAGAAATTTCTCAAAAACGAATAAAATCGCATTATATTTAATGCACCAGTAGTTGAATTTGAACAAATAATTTTTCACATAAATACATACATATATTTTACTGTGATGGAAAAATATGTACTTACATATATATGAATGTAGATACATATATGTACATATATGTATTTAACTTTTGCAAAGCGGTAGTTTAACAATTTGGTTATTTGATTTTGATGGGACTCGATGACAACAGTTCAATACATTTTAATTTCTATTAATAATATTACTGATAGTTAACAACATTTAGTTTTTGATCTACTATTATATACATACATACTATATTTTTTATTTACATTCAGTATATCTCATTTTAAAGAAAGACAGCAATACTTGAAAAAAATTACAATTACGTTTGCGACTGAAAAAACTAAGTTTATTTTTATAAATGTTTAAACCTAAAAAGAAATATAAGAAAATTACAAACAAAAACCCGGGACTTGAAAATAAAACCTTAAAGGAATAAAGAACCATAACTAAAAATATTAAAAATTACCTCAAGTAAAAACAAGAAAAAAAATATTAACAAAAAAAAAAATAATAAATAAATACACAATATAGCTGAATTTAATATAACATAAAGAGAAAAACATTTAGTTTTAAAATTATGATTTTTTTAAACTAAAAACTATAGTAAATAGAAATATATTTTTATTTTCTTTAAGTGCAGTTTCCACAACCCAAACAATTGTTATTTTGAGTAGAAAACTCTGTATAGAAAATACTCATACAAAACTGAACATTCTTCATAAATATACTGTTTTCTATTCAAAACTGCCATATGAATTGTAGAAACAGCACCTTAAACTCGAATTGAGATTCAAATTCACACAAAGAATTTTTGAAAAGAATATAAAAGGAACTGACAAAGTAACATTAAACTGATAATAATAAAAAAAAAAATAAAAATTAAAAACTTTAAATACAACAGCAACCAAAAAAGAAATAATATTGAAAACTTAATTTACACTGCCTGAAAAATAAGAAAATAAAACTATAAAACACATTAAAACTTTTCTACTAGTTTAGAAAAGTCAAAAAGATTAGATAATTAATTAAAAAAAAGAAAATATGAAATCAATAAATAAAGTAAACTTTTATTTATGTATAAAAATAAAATTAATCTCTATTCAATTCATAATAAAAGTAAAAGGAAATCTACGTTAAAAAAAAACGAAACGAAAATTTCATAGTAAAGTTAATATTCATTCTGCATATACGTACGACATAAGAAGTTACAACATGCAAAATACATAATATGTATAATATGACACATATTATGTGTCAGTTTCAGTTAAAAGGGACCTATGGATGAAAAAATCGATTTTTACTTTTTTGGTGATTCTTAAAATAGACAATACGCTCTTTCTATTGCAGCAAACCGCAGTTTTTTAACTGTATTACTTTTGTAATAAATAGGCTTTAAAATACACCTTTGATAAGAAAAGAAAAGAACCCGCTGTAACAAAATTTTTTTTGTAATTGATCTAATTTACTTGAAACTTGCCTTTCGCCATTTTGAATTTTCAAAATCCTATACCAGATTCGTAATCAGCGACCCCCAAACCCTCTTATAACGGGTTTCGAGCTATAAAAGCGTTCAGGCGTTTCAAAATTAACTTGTTAACTTCAAAATCGTTTTTCTCCAAAACTCATTTTTTGCCCATAGGTCCCTTTTAACTGAAACTGACACATATAAAAAAATTCAAGCTTATATAATAAGAAATATTTAATGAATATTTAATTAATAAAATAAAAACATATTTAATGTGCGTTTCAAACAAAAAGAATTAAATAGTTAGTTGGCAGCAAATTATGAAAATTAATCAAATTTATCTCTTTTTTGATTAAATACATACTTATGTATTGATCTTTTAACTTTACATGAATAACAAACACATACATACATACATACCTGTATAATTCGTATAAATATATTTTCCAAATATTTTACTTGTACTCTCGTTAAGATGTTGTCTGTCATTTTTTGTCTGAGACGTTAAAATGAAGGAAGAATTTCTGGTTAACAAGACATTAAAAAAAATACATACATACATACATACATATGTACATACATAATTTATTACATACTATTACATTTTTGTTTAACATTTAAAAAAAGAAATAAACAACAATTGTGTATGTCCATATGTATGTAAAATTAATCAAATAAGAAAGATTCATATGAATATGTATGTATGTATGTACATTTCTTAATTAGTAACTTAATAGTAATTAATACATACATAAGTACATGCATACATATGTACACAACTATGTGTATGTGTGTACATAAGTTTAATTTTTAAATTAACGATATTTAAATATGTATATATGTATGTACATACATACAATATGTACATATATACTTATGTATGGTTGTGTATATGTACATATACAAAAAGATAAATATAAAATATACACTATGTTGATATCACTTACTTACATAAATGATTGAATTAAAATTATCAAAAACATGGAAATTGTAGGGTAAGGACTTCAAAGTTACATACATACATACATACGTACGTGGGTATGAATGTATGTATGTAGTAATTTTCTGTTATGTTAGATATTGGCTATAACAAAAAATTTTATTTATTCGTTGGCCCCTTGACGAACACCACAATAAATGCTGCCTATATCGGATTTTGCTCCGTTAATTTTAACAAAAATAATTTCCGATCATGAAAATGATTTTCAAACAACTTCGGATAAAATCTTGAATTACAATACCTTTTTGTAAAAGTACATATGTACATAAGTATGTATGCAAAAGAATTAAAAATATGTGATTAGTTCCTTATTTGAATTTCTTTCAATGTTTTAACCTAAATACTCGTTGGTGAATATCTCACCATATTTCATCCATGTAATCACTAAGCAACGATTACAAATTATTTTGTATGATCAATACTCTGTCTGAATCCAAGGCAAATGCAGAATAATTCTGGCATTTGTGTAGGCATGTATGTAAATATGTATACACTTATGTATTCTGTAGCAGGAATAACGCATTCCCACACACAACATACAAATGAAAATACATACTTACTAAAAGAATTTTTATAAAACTTGTAACTGAAGTTTGTTTAGTTTTTGGTTCTAAAAGAAATACCAATACAATTGCAAAATATATGTGGAGTTATTGAATTAATACTGAGCACGGTCCAATTGACGATTTCCACTGTAACTTCATGACTGTCGTTATAGTTACGTTGTTAAATTAAAGGAAAAATACATGTAACAAAAATTCAAACTATAAATTTTCATAACTGACATCAGAAAATTTTGTAAAACGAACGCGAGAACGGAAGAAATTTAAAATTTGGCAATAATGTTGTCTAATATGCGAACCAAACGTGTTAGTGGTATACATTTGTGTGGTAGAAATTTAGGATCTACGATGGCTAGATTACCTCCAAAATATTCTGATGAAGATTGGGATTTCAATAATAAAATGAAATTTCGTATAACATGTGACCAGGAGAGGTTGGCAGAACGTATAGTCGAGTAAGTTTGCAAATATTTATGGAAATTTTTAAAAAAATACAGTCACGATATTACATATGTACTTACATATTTACTTTAAGAGAATCTCGTCGTGTTGCGGACGATGTTAATGATACGACTCGTAACTGGCAGCGGGAAGTTGAACATCATTTACGCGAAAGAGCCAGCGAAATACGTTTTTTATGCGACGAATTAAATAAGCTAAAGAAAACTGCGCTGTTGGAAGACGAAGCTCTGAATACGTATCGTAGTCGCATTCTGCATGCGATTGGCTTTCTTAAGGAAAAATCTTTATTAATTTGCCAACGTTGTTTGGTAATGCGTGAAGGACGCTTAGGTGTCGATTTATGTGAAGACGAAGTTGATCGGAATTTACGTCGCGAACTTAAAGTTATCAAGGGATGTCAGTGTCTAATGGACAGGGCTTTGAAAGAAACAAACGAACAGTTACGCAAATTACGTGCAACAATGTATCTTTTAGATAAAGACTTGGCGCAGAAGGACAGGTCTCTATCGATTGATGAGAAAAATCTTACATTGAGAGATTCTCAAAATTTAAGGGGAGGTGACTTAGCCCATCACCATTGGTAAGTCATAAACATTTTATTTGTTTACTTGGCCTACTTAATTTGGCATAACTCAACAAAGTATTAAATAAAAAGTTGCACCGAAAATGTAATTTATTAAGAAGTGATTTTTTTATTATTAAATCTTAAATCTTTATATACATACCTTTTAGCCAATATTCATTAAGCGAATGGCAACATACAACATATAAAAATTTAGAAAGTAACGCAAAGGAGTTGAATTCAGCTTCCCAATTAAGAGCTTATATTGACCTACTTTTGAAACAAGTTTGTGAAGATATGGAAAATCAAACTGATCGCACAAACGAAGCTTTTCAAAGTCGAATAGCCGAACTGAAACATGTTAAGAAATGTTTGGAAAATAAGCACAGCGACACAATGAATCATATAAAGGAAGTGCAGAATAATATTCATTGCTTGGAGAAAGGTCTGGCAGATAAACAGCGCGCCCAACAATTATGTTTAACACGTTTAAGCAATCGAGCAACACGTCCTGGTCTAGAAATGACATGTGACGAGGTCCAGGACGCTCTCTATCACGAGCTTAACGCCTTGAAGGCGTCTATGTGCAAACTAAATCAGAAAATACAGGAGAATAAGGCATCCTTGCGATATTTATTGCATGTTCAAGTCATGCAAGAAGAAGAAATAAATATCAAGTCCAATTCAATAAAAATTGACGAAGTTGATTGCATGACCATACGTCAAGCTTTAAAGTATTCGACGTTTTAAACGAAATTGTTGAGAAAATAAAAAAATTATTTCTATTGCACCCTACATATTTAATAAAACATTTTTAGCAAATTAATCGAAACTTCTCTTCACTAATTTACATAGTTTGAATTTTAATTTTTTTAATTCTACTTACCAGCTTAAGTGGTCAATGACTGCACACTCTATGTATATCGAATACTTGGGATGCAAGGATGCGATAAGATTTATGAGATTAATTATACTTGCACACAATTTGATTTTTTTTAACGTTACTTGGTGATGCCAGCTGGTTTTTTGCGCCTTAGATAATTATATGTGTGTCTTTATACGAAAAATCGTACTGTTATTGTTTTTTGTGAGACGGTCACACTGTGCATATTATATCAGATCTGGCAGCGCTAAGGCAACTGTCAAGACAACACACACATACATATTTTTTATATCTGTGGCGAACGGCATTTTTCTAATATTCGTGGAGATTATTTTTGTTGAATTCTTAATAAAAAGTTTTAGGCCCAACAAGTATATTAAATATATTGTAAGTATGTTTAGCAAACCAGAACATAATTTAGAATTTAAGCGTAGCTCATGTTCATTGCAATTTTAGAAAAAACGTTCATATTACCATATCCACAAACTTCATACATAAGTATGTGTGTACATACATTGTACATATGTATACATATGTACAGATTGCAACCAAATTTTACAATTGTTCAATAATTAATTCACTTCTTATTTTGTTATTTCATTTAAATCTCATTAAAGAAAAATGTCCAAACGTGTTGCTGACGAAAACAGCGGCGGTAGCAGTTCCGTTAGCACTGCAGCTAACACGAACCTTGGGCAACCACCTATAAAGAAGGTACATTTTGAGCCACATTTAATAGGACCGGTGTCTACATTGGAAGAAATGGATATAAAAGTATTAGAATTTCAAAACAAAAAATTGGCCCAGCGCATTGAGCAGAGAATGCGCACTGAATCTGAATTAAGGCATCGAATAGAGCAATTAGAGAAACGTCAAACCCAGGATGACGCAGTGCTTAATGTTGTAAATCGCTATTGGAATCAACTGAACGAAGACATACGTGTTTTGTTGCAAAGATTCGATGCGGAGACTGCGGATGAATTGGAAAATCGCAATGAAAATGAGGTAACAACATCCTTTTTAACTCAGCTCTCCACTTGGGATAAGGAAGAACTAGATGACAAACTTGCCAATCGTGTGCAAGTCTCTAAGAGAGCTGTGGCCAAGATTGTTCAAGTAATTGACAGAATCATGCAAAGAAATGAAAAAATTACAATGTCCCTAAAAGGTGAACCGTCGACGACAGTCGCTCCCTCTTCAACGTCAGAAACAGGTGAGGAATCACAAACAGACTCTAATGTAGCTAATAATATACTTAATATAGAGGAGACACTTAAAAAAACTCACATTGAGATAATGACGGAAAATTGTAATTTACAAAATCTTAACACTTCACTTCATGAAAAATTTCACACAATGTCCCTAAAGATGAAAGAGTATCAAGATGCACTGACAGCGAAAGAGACGGAAAATGCAGAACTTAAGAATCAAATTGATGAACTACAATACGACTTGGAGAAAATCCATTGTCGAAATGATAAGCTTGAAAATCATCTTGCTGAAGCCATTGAAAAGTTAAAGGCATATCACCAAATGCATGGCGATCCAAACAAAAGCACTTCTTCGTCCAAAGCCTCGGGACATACCCATGTTAGTAGTCATCAAGTTGAAGATTTACAAAAAGAACTTGAAGAAAACAGAGATTTAGCTAACAATCGATTGCAGGAACTGGACAAGTTGCATGCAACTCATAGAGAAACATTAAAAGAAGTTGAAAAACTTAAAATGGATGTGAGTTGAGAACTAATTTGTAATATTCAGAAAAAAATCTATAGAATTTTCTAAATTAATATGTAGTAGTAAATTGTAATTGTAATTTTAATTTATTTTCCAACTTTAACTTTTAACTGTATATAGTTTTCTAAATCTGAAAAATTGGTCGCTTCAATATATAAAAATCTGTATTAATATATATTGTACTTTTTATGTCTGAAGTCATCATATTTAAATTCTTAACAGATCCGTCAACTTCCCGAATCGGTTATTGTAGAAACGACCGAATATAAATGTTTACAGTCTCAATTTTCGGTTTTGTATAATGAATCCATGCAAATTAAAACAATGCTAGATGAAACTAGAAATCAACTCCAGTCAAGTAAGAATCAGCATCTGCGGCAAATCGAAATGATGGAAAGTGAAGAGCTGATTGCACAAAAAAAAGTGCGTAGTGAAATGATTCAAATGGAAGATCTTGTAGCACAAATACGCAAAGAATATGAAGCTTTGCGTATTGAGTATGAACAAAATGTGGCAGCTAACGAACAGACGGCTCCTATAAATAGAGAAATGAGACATTTGATAACTTCATTACAAAACCACAATGGGCAATTAAAAGGAGAAGTACAGCGCTATAAACGTAAATATAAAGATGCGTCGGCTGATAATGTTAAATTACGGCGGGAAGTGGAAGAATGTACGGCAAAATTAGAAGGAAGCAAACAACAAATTGCTACAGGTCAAGAAGGGAACGGTGAAGATATTAAACAAGACGGTACAGGTAACATTAAAGAAGAACTTTCTGGTAATACGGGCAATTCAGGTAATGCAAGTGGAGTTGGAGTAGACGGAAGTGTTAACGTAAAAGAAGAAGGTAATGTCCTAAAATCTGAAGATGAACCATTAGATGATGAATTATCTAAAGATCAAAAAGATAGTATTAAGAAAGAGCTTGCTTCACCGGGAGGTCCAGATAAGAAAGAAAACCAAAACCAAACAGCTTGTAACACAGCTAGCTCTACACCCACTGGTACTGCGGGAGGAACTTCAACAACGGCTGTTAAACAAGAAAAAGACATTAAGGACGCTCAGAAAGTTAAAGATGTTAAAGTTCAGGAATCAGAAATAGTTCGAGATCTGAAGGCCCAACTGAAGTAAGAAATATTAAATTTAATAGAAAATATAACATTACTTTTAATATTAAATATATTAATTATGGTATTTGTTTTAGGAAAGCTCTAAATGATCAAAAGGAAATGAAACTTTTGTTAGACATGTATAAAGGTGTGTCAAAGGATCAACGCGATAAAGTTCAGTTGATGGCTACCGAAAAAAAACTTAGATCTGAAATCGAAGAATTGCGCCAGCAGTTGAAAAAAATACAAGAGAGTAAAAGAGAAGAACGTAAAAAACTTGCCGACGAAGAAGCACTACGCAAAATTAAGCAATTGGAAGAACAAAAATATGAATTACAAAAACAAGTGGCCAATCAAAAGCCCCCCGACAACTGGGGACCTGGTGGGCCAAATTACACGCGACCCTTTGTAGGTTCTCATGAAGAAGAGGCCCTCCTAAACGAAATGGAAGTTACCGGTCAAGCATTTGAAGATATGCAAGAACAAAATTCTCGCCTTATACAACAGTTAAGGGAAAAAGACGACGCCAATTTCAAATTGATGTCCGAAAGAATTAAATCCAATCAAATGCAAAAACTACTAAGAGAAGAAAAACAACTATTAGAGGATCAAATGGGCACAAGAGATACACAAATTGAGGCAATGCATATAGTTTTACGTAAGCTTGAAGAAAAGGAGAGAAACTTGCAGTCTACCGTAGCTGCCATTGAAAAAGAGCTTTCATTGCGGCAACAAGCCATGGAAATGCATAAACGCAAAGCAATTGAATCAGCACAATC
This sequence comes from Lypha dubia, assembly GCA_947311025.1. NCBI lineage: Eukaryota > Metazoa > Arthropoda > Insecta > Diptera > Tachinidae > Lypha > Lypha dubia. Next base: position 55,278,121 of record OX371263.1, read on the forward strand.
GGCAGCCGATCTAAAATTGCATTTGGAAAAATATCATGCACAAATGAAAGAAGCCCAACAGGTAGTCGCAGAAAAAACAAGTTCGCTGGAAGCTGAAGCTTATAAAACAAAACGACTGCAAGAAGAATTGGCGCAATTTAAACGCAAAGCGGAACGCATGAAGAAAATTGAAATGGCTGGCACAACGATTGATGAAGTTATGCTCGAAGAGATTCGTGAATACAAGGAGACCCTCACTTGTCCCTCCTGCAAAGTTAAACGTAAAGATGCTGTGCTTTCTAAGTGCTTCCATGTCTTTTGTTATGATTGCTTACGCACGCGCTACGAAACAAGACAGCGCAAATGTCCTAAATGTAATTGCGCCTTCGGAGCCAATGATTATCATCGTTTGTATTTAACTTAATTTAGTTTAAATAAATTTCAATTATCGCTTAGGATGGAAATAATATGTTAATCATTTGGATATAATAAATACTAAAACAAACACTCACTCACTTATAATAAACATTCATACACTTCCATTTTTGTTTCTTATTATGTTTACTTTACTTTTAAATGAAACACAATATATAAATAAATACATTCATGCTAAAAGATGTTTTGAAAAGTTTATTTTAAAATTATAGCTTAATGGGATCAGAGTTACAAGCGAAATAACTATAAATATGTATATGCATACATACGCAAAAAAATGTTTTTAATTATGCGTTTTTATGTTTGAGTGATTTATTTTTACTAAAAGTAAAAAAAGACATACCCATATATACCTTAAGACTTCAATTTACTTTTGTTGTCTTTAATCGTAACATAAAAAATGGTAGCTTGTGTCTGACTGGATTCGAACTCGAGCAAAAATAAATAAGTTCATCGAATTTATAACTCGTACAATTTACATTTCAAGAAATGGAAAAAAAGGTTTTTGCCTCTACAGAAAATTTTAAAATTTTGAGTTAATACCCTCTTGTTTATCAAATGCGATATACATATGTATGTATGTAAATAAAGTCATTGCATACATAAAATATGTACCACGTTTATACGTTTTTTGTGTGAACTTTCACCTTAATTGCAAATACATAGTGTCGTTAGTCAGGAATTATTTTCGTCAGTCACAATAAAAACGTGTACGCCAAAAATTTGTTTTAATAAGTCGTGTGTATAAATGTTGTAATTCATAGCTGAATTAAATTTAAAAATTACACTTTATGCATGTACCACATACATATGTACATAGAATCTAGAAGGCCGCATATCGATATGGCTTAATGTAAAAAGAGCGTAACTCGATTTTTTATTGCTTTATAGAGGAAGGAAAAATCTTAATCAATTCAGTATTTTTTTATTTATAGGAAAAGTTTCAATGCACTTTTTAATCAAAAAAGGAAATTCTTCAATTTGTTTTATTTTGAAAGGAAGGTACATTTGCCTAGCAGAATAATCAAAAAACAGTTCTTAAAATTAATCGAGTTACACCTTTTAATATAATCGACAAGTATCCATTTTTAATATTTTTTACAAAAAAAGCGAAACGTATAAACAAACTGTGAAATGGGAGTATCAAAGAGGAAAAAATATATGTAAAAATAAATGCATGCATACACATATTTCTTCAAGCCACATACATATTTACTTTTTAGTGTGTGTTTAAGTTAGCAATATGTTACCAGCCCAGCCAACACGGTTGGACGACAATCTTTTACAACAAAGAGTATAAATATGTTACTTGTGCTCTTTGTTCGATTCCCAGCCAAACTAGATTATTTTTTATTCTATTTACAAAAAAAAAAATTTAAATATACTAATTAATTAATCAAATAATTATTACTATTTTTAAAACACCGAACCGTTTTTTGGACATACAAAATACAAAGTGTTTTTGGGTTCCTTGACAGCACTTTTATTTCAGTCATTGTGTTTATTAGTTGTAAAAAGTTTATTATTAAATTCAAAAGCGAATAAAAAATAATCTAGTTTGGGGCTGGGAATCGAACAAAGAGCACAAGTAACATATTTATACTCTTTGTTGTAAAAGATTGTCGTCCAACCGTGTTGGCTGAGCTGGCAGTGGCTCCACACTCCGGTACGCTATCCCACTACTGCTTACCGCGGGGACTTTTGGCTGCTGGTTTTCACCCCTGGCCCGTTACACCCCTCCTTAGCCAACCTGGTTACCTTGGACTCCTCCATGGTACCCATATTGACGGCAAGCTTAGTGCGGACGTTCCGTCAACATGAGGAATTCCACCACACAGAACCCCCAGCCTCATGCCATCCGACAATCCGACCTCACAGAAGCGTGATTACAGAAGATGCCAACCTTCCAGTCGAAAGAAAAAGAAAATATCTCTTACTTAAGCAATAACACACATACATCTATGCAAAGTTGCTTGTACCCATAGTTGCCAGATTAAATGGGTCCGAATTCGTCATATTTTTAGCGTGAAATCGTCAAAATCGTTAAACAGTTTTCCGAAGTCGTCAATAAATCGTCGCATATAAAAACAAAATTTTTTCAAACAAAACATATATTTTATTTAACAAAATATAACATAACAAATAAAATTCAAGGGTTTTTATATAAACTAAAGTAAATTCTTATCCATAAAGAGATCAACTGTTGACACAAAATATAATCAGGTGTTTTGTGTACTTTTTAATACAATACCATATATATACCATATCCACAAAATATTAGCAAATTTAAATTTTTAGAGAAATTAGTGAAAAAATTTGCGATTAAATTAAAAATGATGATAGTATTATTCATGTAGCAACACATTTGTAAAAATTAAAAAAAAAAAACATATATATTGGAGGAATAAAATTAGTTAACGTGGGAAATAAAATACTAGAGTTTTTTTTCAACTCTGAAATCTTTTTCCTAAAATTTAAAAGTTTTACGTCCGTATCCGGGAAGAATTATTCTAAATTTAGTAATTTCAATTGTCTGAACTCAGATTCAAATTTCTGTCTTTCACGTTCTTTAACAAAGTGTGAAAATACTTTAAGAATATCATTAAATGAATTGTTATTTTATTTTATAAGATTGTAGGGATTAATTTGGCTTAATGCTTAGAATTTTTTTCAAAGTCAAATCTCAATAAAACTTGGTCACACAGTTCTACGTAAAACTTTTTACAATTTTTAATGATCTCACACTTTCCATTTTCATAAATTTTTGTGTAACAATTTTAATATACATACATACATAGGAACAATCTCACTTATTCAAGTTCAAGTTTTTGGCGTGCTTTAAAATATTGACACAAATGTATGTATGTAAGTAACAGTTGATAAATTATGAACACCAACAGGTTTAATCAGCCTAATATACTTTTTATTATTATTATTAATTTATTTGTTTAAAAATCTTCTTAAATTTATTAGGTACAATGTATGAGATTTTACTTAAAAGTACTACAACACTTAGAGTCTATCAATTGAATATAAGAACTAATAATAAAGCACAGTGTAAAGGAAAATTTTTCAAAAACCTCATACGTTCATTAGAGATGTATAATAAAATTTGTAAAGCCATCACTGAATGTATTCTTTTGTTAAAAAGGAATCTCAGTGATGATTTATTTATTCTGAATAATTTGGAGCTTTTTTGTATGTGTCTTAGCAGTTTTGTGATACCATACTTGGCAACCGTAGGTCATTATTGGTCCAATGCACATTTTATATAATAGAATCTTGTTCTTAACATTAAGCTTTGATCTACGGTTAAAGACAGGAAACAGTGCACGGCCACATCTTATTGCTTTATTACAAGCGTATTCAACGTGTTGTTTGAAATTTAGTTTTTTATCTAGAATAATCCCTAAATATTTAATCTGATCCTCTATATGTATAATATTTCCACCGCAATGCAGAATTTTAGTTGGGACACGTTTAGGAGACTTATTATATGGGAATATAATAGATTTAGTTTTTGCGTCGTTGACCTTAATTTTCCATTTGTCAAAGTAATTTTGGGTTGAAAGAAGGATACTTTGCATTCGCTTCACTATTGCGTTAGAAACTTTGCCGCAACATATAAAGGCGCTATCATCAGCATAAAAAGCCGCTTCTTGATTTCTGCCGACTGTAATATCCGAGGTATATAAAGAATACAGTGTAGGCGACAAAACCCAGCCTAATATACTAAAATTATCAACTCAAAAACAACTAAATATGATAAAACTATCTCTTTTATTCCTTACTTTTCTTACATATTGCGGCAAAAGCTGGCAAGTTCTTGAAAAAGTTCAAAGTAGTGTCAATGTTCTGCAGAACGCTGCCAACTTATAATTGTTTAAAAATCGTCAAATTTAAGACACAAATCGTCACGTCGTCAAAATGCCTTATTTGGCAGCTGAAATCGTCAAAATGACGATAGATCGTCAAATCTGGCAACCGTGCTTGTACCTGCTCTTAGTCTTAATTGTTTTTATAGTGCTGCCATATATTATTTTTAAATTAAAAGCTTGTGTAATGTGCTGGATTTATATTGCCCTTTGATATAGCTTAATTAACAGAAATTTATTGATCTGAAATGTACATCAAAATTTCTTTCCAGTCGGAATAAGCTAATAGTTTTAGACATTCAATATTCGATTAAGAAAAAAGTAAAATTTTGATGACATTAAAATACCTTCAAATTCAGCAACATAACTGTTATAGGATTTGTGTAAGAAAATTGGGTAATAACTAGAGATGTGCATATGTCGTTGATATTTCGTGTCACGCATGACTCACGCGTGAATCACGAGATTCGTGATTAAAAATTGATAAAATCAAGCATGTGTGCGTGATCGGGATTCAAAAATATAATACCGTGCGTGAAATTTTAATACATTTTTCACGCACTCAAAACAGTTCTCTTTGTTAAGCTTTTTCTTTTAAATTTGTTGATCTTTGCTAAAATTACATCCATTCATACATACATTTGTAATTACGTACAATTTTTTTGCATATGCTAAATCTTTTATTGCAAAATTTGTATTTCACCGTGAGTGTGCGTGCAAAATTATTCCCGTCATGCGTGAAAGTACGTGATTAAACATATTGCGTTCGTGATCGTGAAAGTTTTAAATCATGCCGTGCGTGAAAAATATTTATGTTTCGTGATCGTGAGCGTAATTTTACTCACGCGCACATGTCTAGTAATGGCTATTAAACCCGAATTAGAAATATTTTGATGTTGTAATAATTATTATATTCAATGACCACTTTTCATGTTTTCAAATATCAATTTATTATTTATATGATGGCTTATCTAGATCTCTATAGTAAAAATTTAAAAAAATTGAGATTTACTAAAAACAAACGCAATAGTTTAAAAACTTGAACAAACAACACAACAAATAATTTTTATTCTTTATAATAATTTTTATTCTTTATTTTATATAACTAACGTATGTAACTACCATCTACTAGTGTAAAACATAGAGAAAAATAAAACCCAACGTATAATATTTTTTATCAGAAATAACTATGATCTAGCAACGTAAACAGTATTAATTGAAAATAAAAATTATTTGCAAGGTAAACATTTAAAAAAAAAAATATTTATTTTTCTATGATGCAAAGAAAATTTTTGTTCATTGATGTTTTTCTATCGGTTATATAAATCGAATGTTTTAACTTTTATCCTCAATATGAGAGAAAAAAAGTTCAAGATCCCATTTTAGAAATATGTGTTAAGGAAACTCTGGCAGCCCGATAAAAATAATAATTTATTATAAAATTCAACAAATGTTGAGTTTCAATTTTTTTTCCACCTCTTACAGGTGATGCCAGATAATAAATTGTAAATTTAGAACTTATATGCTCCAAGTATTCCGTACACGCTTGTAAAGTCCAAGGGGGACCAATGGTCAATTTCCCGGATAGTATTTATATATATTATATGTTAATTTTGATAAATATTTTATTTAAATACAGCTTCTGTTTTTAAACGTATGTAAATGTTCTTATATAAATGTGTTGAAAATATGATAGCAGCACGAAATGCCTACAAATTTCTCAAAAGAACAGCTGATTAGAATAAAAGGAAAATACCCAAAATTGTATTTCAACTGGACTTGACTTGGCAGCAGCCACAAATTTTTTCATTGGCTTTGTTTTAAACGAGAAGAACAAGCAGTAAAAACATGTGAAAATTTGTAACATTTAAGTGCCCAAGATTGGTTATTTAAGTGATTAGTAGAAAATAGAAGTTCGTAATTAAGTCAGTTTTATATATAAGTGATACTGAAAACTGGATACACGTGTCAAACTAGTCCAAGTATAAGGAATAACATGATCCTGTTAACATTGCGATGTACACATATTCAATAATTGCATAACATCATACTTACCCAATTTCACAGCACATCATTTTTTATCAACTTATGCAATTATATTATTACATTTTGTTTAATAACTCCGTAGTTATTCTGGCAATACTGTATGTTAATGAAATCAATATGATATCAAATGTAAATGTTAATCAATAGCATACTTTAGGGGATAACATACATTGCGTGATTTAAATACTTAAAAAAAAGACTTAAGAAACAAACTTAGTGTGAGGTTTTTTCGTTTCATAAACAAATTCCAGGTTTTTTCGTTTCATAAACAAAAGACTTAAGAAACAAACTTTTCAAAATTTCTTGATTCGGTTGCCTCAAAGCCCGCGATAGAAGCTATGCAATAGCTTAAAAATATTTGAAAGCCTGTAATCGAGATCGAGGTGTTCGCTTCGAATAAGTGATAAAACAGTATATCAAATATTATATGTGTATATGTATGTACATAATAGCATTATAAATTAATAAAGCAAGTGAATGTGTATGAAATACTATTATAGAGTTTTAAACCACAGGGTAACCAGAGATGACACGAGACGGAAGATTTTGCATACTGATTTGTATACACTCATACAATGCTTCGTTTTCGTTTTTTTCTTTGTGCTGTCTTTGTATCCAAATTAAAATTTGAATCACAAAACTAATAAAATATCCATATATTTCTATAATTTACATTAAAAATATTATTAATTAATTAATTTAAGTTGGTTTTCACTCATCGTTTGTATTTTTTACTATATACATCTGCAAAATATCAGAATTTATCAAGTATGTATGTATGTATGTGTGTATGTAAGCAAAAAAATCACCACCATTTGGCAAATTTACAGAATATATGTACGTATGTATATAAATTTAATATACAGAGTATATAAGCACACACTAAATTGTTTTATCACTTTATTTTGGAATTATATGCCGTAAATACTTAATATTATCACATTTTATTAAATTTAAGCGTGCTTTTATGTAGCATTTTCCACTAAAAACTGAACTTTTTTTTGCTTTTCGTTTTGTTTACTTTCATAACAAACACACTAATGTTTTCTCTTTTTCACGAAGCTTACTTATGACAAATAAAATATGATCGAAGTCCAATTTTTTTTGTTTTTGTCAACTCTGTTTACCCTGTGTTTTAAACTTTCATTGCTTCGTCAGTAACTGTTTCTGGCAGCACTGATTTTTTAATTTAATTGGTTGTATAAAAATGTACTTGTTCGCATACACACCAGTGATGGAAAAATAATATATTGAAATGATACTCTCCGTCATCAAAAAGGGTACTTTTTTTAACATTGTGGTACTTTTTATGATACATTCAAATATAAAATTAAAAATCCATTTATATACATATTAAAAAAAAATTAAAATTGTTGTTTTTATAAATAAATAAATATTCAAATCTAGCTGACCCGACAGACTTTGTTCTGCCGAAATTTCAATAGAGAACCACAAATTTTGTTTTTCCAAATTTTCCAATTTCCCTGAAACTTTTCCAACTTTTTTTTCCCGTAAAAACCATCCTCGGAATATTTCAAACCATAAACAGAAAAAATTATCGAAATCGGTACAGCCGTTCTTGAGTGATGCGCTTAGCAACGAACATCATTTTATTTATATTTATATAGATACTTTACTCAAAAAAATTAATTTACTTATATAAAAACTTTCATTAAGTGCGCGCTTTGTACTTTCATACATATACATTTTTGTATCTCGAATGCATTTTATTTTAATTTTAAATTCTAGGACAAAAAATGCTTTATTTCTTAGTGGTGTGCAAAATATATATGTTTATTGACTAGTAATATGTAAAATAGCATGTTATCGAAACCATGTACATAGTTAAAACACATTAGAATTGGTTGCTTTAATGGTCCAATTTACACGAGATTAATTGCGCTTGTAGGTATTTTCGGTGAAGAGAGTCGTTTTTGCTTGGCATAATTTTTCAACCCGCATTAGCAGAACAAAACCAATACATGTATGTACATTAAAAAAAACAAATATGTGCAAAATACTCTAATACACACAAAGCTCTGTATATATATACAATTTTATGCCAGATTAAGTAGTCTCGTGTGTTTTCGAAAGATTAAAAGTTGTGCGAACTAAAAATTAATCTCGTGTAAATTGGACCAATAACATTAACAACATGAGTAATGAATTTGTGGATTCCTTTTGTAGCCTTTTTCCACTACGCAACATCTAACATCTACCATCAATTTGAGAAGATGTTAACATCTTCCCATAAGAAATACACAGTACTAAAAGTCAACATCTTTCTATATCTTTAAAAGATGTTCCTATATCATTTTGTTCCAATCAACATCTTCCGATAATTTTAATGTCATCTCTAGTAAAATGACAGATACATACATATTGAGAGTTTCATTTTTTGTGAATGACATACATAAATGACATATGTACATGAATGACATACATACATAAATTATCTTCATATTCATCTTTCATAATGGATCGCAAATTTTCTGCATTAACAATTGTGTTCGTTCTTGTAAAGCATGAACGAGTCCAATTATTAATGTTTCTTCAAAATTCATATTAATTTAACATTTATTTTTTTCCACAAAAAATTATGCTGTAAGTATTTTTATATTTTTGACAGCTGAGAAGATGGTAGATGTTAGATGTTGCCAATGGAAATGCAATTTGACATTTTCAACATATTCCATTCATTCCTCTAAAATGTATGCTAGTGGAAAAAGGCTATTATGTTCTTGTTTTGAAGCCAATGTTGTCAATGATTATAAAAATAACGCAGATTTCTAAACAAGGAACAAACCAACACAAAAAACTAGTACTAAATATGACGTGGGGGTACTGTAGTATTTTTGTTATGAAAAAGTACTGAAAATAGTACAAAAGTACTGAATTTTCCATCACTGATACACACATATTTGGTTAGTTATTTTTTTTAGTAAAACTTATTGTTTGTCTAGTTAGTATTATTGGAAAAGAGTTTTATTTAATTTATGGTATATGAACTACATTAGTTTCTATCTTTAATAATCTGTAAGAATAATAAAATGATTAAAAAAATTTTAAATTATTCATTTTTGAGAGGCTCTTTGAATTCACCTCATAACAGGGATGATAAATGAGACCGATGAAATGGTACTAAAAAGGTTTTAAAAAAGTACTTTTCAGGTCGAAAAAGTATCAATTTTCTAATAATACATATTTTATGCACATATTTCACTGTCTTTCAAATTATACTCAATATTACATGTTTTTAAGATTTTAAGAATTTATTCAAACGTAAACAAAACAAATAGTACATAACAATTCATGTGTACAAAACAATAAGTCTCTACATTTTTTGCCTTGTCCGTCCTGTACAAGCCACGAAAATTGCTTGCCCCACTCTTCTCTATAAGGCACAATATAAGGTTTGTCCTGGACTTGCTTACTTGTCCTGTAATATTATAAATATTATATAAATTAAAATGTACTTTTCAATGAAATTAGACACAAACTTACCCTGCTTTGACGGACTCCATATAAGGCCTTTGTTGGATTTTGTGCAATATCAATAGTAAATGTGTTGAATTTGTTTCTATGCACCTGTAAAAAGCCGATGAATAAATGCAATAGAGGTGTGTAGCTCCTGAACGAACTAGTTCAACTGAACGATTCACACAAGTGAGCTAAATGAGCCGCTCACCTTACTGAGCGTTTTTAGCTCAGTAAGTGAGCGCTCTTTACAATCAATCAATTCAATTTCATTATGACAATAGGATTTTATGTACCCTAAAGAGCTTTTATTTCGTATGGAATATGACATTTGGCACAATACAATACTTTTGCGATAGTATCTACAGTATTGTATTAAATAAGGGTTGATTTTGATAGCCAGCGTTGCCAAATAAGCTAATTTATCTTTACTTAATAGTTTTTCTAAGCATTGATCAATTTTGAAATAATTTATTTAAAACATTAAATATATAAATACAGCAGACTGCAGGATTTATATTTCATCGTATTGGTCTGAATTTTGTTATATTAATTCCAATTTCTGAACCTATTATTCCTGCCCCATTTTCCTTATATCACAGTGCTAAGGTTTAAACTTACTTCTTTATACCTGCTAATATTGGGAAGAATAACAACCAAAGTATTTTTGAATTAAATCATTTAATGCCAAACGTAAATCATGAAACAGATGATGATGACTGATACTCATTAGGTTTAACGAATTATTAAAAAAAAATTTATTGATAACTTTGGGAACAGAATTATTGGAATACCAACTTTAAATTTAGTATCATTATTCTCAAATAATAGAAACTTAAAAATATGTTTGGGGCAAAGGAAAATATTTAAGCAATTTTCCGAAAAATCACTCATTTTTAAAACTTTTTGATGCATGAATATTTTTTCACAATTTTTTTACATAAATTAATTATTTTGTCACTCGATTAAGATTTGTTTCAATTTACTAAACAGTCACACATTTAAAAATTGACTATCAATTTGATATAAATTTTGCTTTCAAGTTTTGTTTCAATTTTTCATTCAAGTAACACTGCAGTCAGACGTTCAAGTTTTTATTCAATTCTCTTTCAAGAAATTTACACAAACTGCTAGTCAAAATTCACAAAAATTGAAGGCTGTAACGTAAGCTTCACGCAATTTCAAAGCAATTTGCTTTCAAGAACACAAAAAATTATGGCGGCAGAATATATGTACTTATGTACATATGTATATGAAAACTAACGAGAGTTTATAATCAAAATGGCACTCAACTGCTTTCTTGAAAGCAATTTGAAACACTCAATTGAACGAAAATTTGAAAGCAAATTCTCAGCAAATTTTAAAAGTGTGAGTGTATTGGTAAAAAAATGAGAGAGGATTGAATCTTGAAACAAAAATTAAATAAAAACTTGATCGTGTGACACCTATGTTAGGCTATGTATTAATAAAATAAATGAAATTAGCTGTATATTGTAGCTTATTTTTATATAATTAAAATTAAATTGTTTTGCAAATTAGTAGTTTAAAAATAAAAACGTTATGGTAACGCTGATATAGCAGAAACATTTTTTGTTTTCGCTTTGTTTACTTTCGTAACAAAGATAGACTGAGCTGAAACCAATGGAGCTAATGTATTTTACTGAACTAAAGTGAGCTATTGAACTAAACTGAGCTATTGAACTAAAGTGAGCTATTGAACTAAACTGAGCTACTGAACTAAAGTGAGCTATTGAACTAAAAGAGCGAACTAGTTCAGTTAACTGAGCTGAGCGGAAAAGAGCGCTCACTCAACTGAGCTGAAAAACCCAACTCTAAAATGCAACAATTCGTTCTCAACTGAAGACGTTTGCAATTGTCATTGTAAAAAAGCATACACATTTCATCAACTGTTACGAAAACCTCAGCAAAGAAGATGAAGTAAAAAAAATGTTACCATATCACGTATTTATTTGAGATGGTACAAAAAAGTATCAAATGTGTCACTGGGGTACCAAGGTACTTCGGAAGATCAGAAAGTATCAAAAAAAATACCAAAGTATCAACTTTATCATCTCTGCCTCATAATATTGTGCGAAGAAATTGCAGCCTGGGGTTTCTTGTATGTTTTCATTTAGTCTCGAATTGGATATCGCGTTAGACATGTGAAAAACAACGGAAAGGCAGTAACAGTTTTGTTGTTCATAATTTTAATGTATAAATATTTTATTATTTTGCGGAAGTGGTTGACGGTGTTTATGTGTTTTAATCGAATTTCTTTTTGTAATTTTTTGTGTGAATATATGCCGTAATTAAATGAATTAAATAAAAATATGGAATATACCTACATACCTATAGTAAATGTTAAATAAAACTTAAATTAAAGATAGTGAAAAGTGAAAAGATTTGTGGTAATATATTGCCTTCAACAAAAAAAAATTGATTTTTCCCATCAGCATTATTTCTTCATGAGTACAAAAAGAAAAAAACAACATGAATATAAATCAATTAAGTTTTATGTGAAGAGACATTGAAAGCAAAACAGCAACAACAATAAGAGGAGTACCAAAAGTAATTAATAACAATAAAAGAGAAGATGTAAGAAACATACATATGTATGTACATACATAAATATACATATATGTATATATGTATGTCATTAAAGCTGTAGCAATAAGTAATAAGTGCTTAAGATAATTTTAAGTGAATATCACCATACAAAATTCAAAACTGGGAAATTTTATATAATTTTTCTGGAAGTTATGAATATGTATGTAGCTGCTTATGTAAAAGCACCACAGAACGATTAATCAATTGTAATTGATAATTGCTATAGGAATCAGTGATGGAAAATGTGGCACAATTGTGCCATTTGTGGCACTTTTGAGTGTTTGATGGCCCTGTGGTACTTTCTAATCTATTTTGGCCCTTTCAGCTCAAAATTCAACTAACTCATTCAAATCGTTCGAACGGTTTGAAATGTACTGAAAGCGTTCAGTTTGTCAAGAAAAAACTCCTTACTTTTATTTGCAAACCTGTCTTGTGCTAGTACCCAAGGCGAATCCTTTCAGGTGAACTTGTAAGCACAGCTGTTAACTTGTTTTTAGCTTTTTCATCATTGTCGGATGTTAAAATACACTATTTGTTTCTTGACATTCTACACTCCTCAGCATGTGTAAAAAGAATTTTTTCTACCCAAAATATGATTAAAACCAATATAAGGAATCGTCTTCATGTAAATACCGTGCCATCTTTAATGCAATCGAAAGATTTAATTAAATATAATTCTGGTAATTGTTATGATAAAGGTATTTTAAAACTTATAACAAAGAAAAATGTTGCAAACAGTAATATCACCATTGAGGAACTTTGAACTAAAATCTTGGGGATTATATACAATAAAATTAGAATTACATAGAAAATATGTTTTTTAACTACAATATTTTTTTTAACTACATATTAAAATATGTATTTGCTTTAAATAAAACCTTAAAAAAAACACTTTTAAACAATGTGAATTTTCGTCGTTAATTTTTGTTCTAAATAAAATAAAACACATATACTGTATTAGTTTTATACTGTGTGTACTGTACTATTGTTTTTATTTAAATAAAAAGCTTGTTATCAAATATATTGGCCCTCTCGAAGCTATTTTGGCCCTTTCAAATTGTCAATTTGGCCCAAAACAAAAAAACTCAAATTCCATCACTGATAGGAATACATTTTTTAACGTTTATATACATATATATAAATATATAAACATATATACATATATACAGGCATATACAATATATGTATGTATGTATGTATTTGAGAGCAGCTGTTTCCTTTTTCCATAACCTATACATACATACGAATATGCTGTTTATGTTGCAGTTGCGTGAGATATCCTATCAGTGTTGCCACAAGATGAAGGGATTTCGGGAGTACGCAATCGTTTAACAAGTATCTCAAAAATTTATTTTATGAATTATTTATAACTCTCTGGCCCACTCTTTCGAACAAATTTTTCTTTCGTGCAAATTACTTTTAAAATAAATTTTTAGAATTTCAGGCAGTAAGTTTTTTAAGCAAGTGTCATCTTAACAAAGAAAATATGTACATATGTTTATACGAAGAGCTTAACTAAGATCAGCGTGATCTCTTGTTTGAGGATTATCCTGAGAACTTAATGGCAAGACTAACATGAGTACACATGTACATACATAATTGAGTTTCCTTATGCAATAATAATATAATATATTGCATGATAATGTCCAGTTCAGCAGTTGTTTAAAATTTTTGCTCTTTAATACTTAAAAATCGACCACCCTTATTTCGCATCAACAATTGCTACTCGTTCAAACAATCGTATGAACCTAGTACTGCAAATATGTATGTAAGTACTTACATATATACCTATGTATATGAAAAGCATGAAAAATACCAAGAAATATGTAAATACATCCCTGTAGTTTTTTCGTGACAATTTACCCCAAAAGTGGCAGTACTATACAATGTGGACTGGTTATAAAACTATCCACATTGGTTCTATACTCGAAAGACTGGTTATAAAACTATCCACATTGATCCTATACTCGGAAGACTGGTTATAAAACTGTGGAAAATTTTACTGTCACTTTGTGCAGGCACTTAGCTGTCTTTTTGTGTCGCAGATGGTGGATAGTAAAAAATGTAACACATTAAGCACACATACATAGCTTAAGTAGTACAATGTACAAGTACCAGTGAGTGTAGCTGAGTGGGTTGAGATGTTGATTAGCAGTCGGAAGGTTGCTAGTTCAATTCTCAATACAGTCAAAATACATTTACAAAAATAGTGCAATGTTACGCATCCTTACTAAGTTACAAGTGGGCTGTAGGAACATTATTGTACTGCAGTGGGAATAACCAGGATGAAGATGACTAGGATGAAGATAAATAAAATAATAAGAATAATAATAAAAAAATAGCTGAAAGCAAAATTTAATTATTATATTAATTAATTATTATTATCTTTTTAATTAATAAATGAATTTGTTATGTTGTTTTTTTGACGAAATAATTTTTTTTTTGTTAAATAAATTATAAAATGACTTTTATTTCATAAAAAATAGGGAATGATTTGGGGTTTTTAAGGGAGTGGTTTGGCAGGTATAAGGAGACAGTTAAGGGTAAGCCATGAAGAACCGGCTTATGAACTGTCTTTTTGTGGCCTCTTGGTGACAATTAACCCCATCGTAGGACATCCCCTTGTTAAAGTGGCCAGTCATATGGCTAGCATTCGGACTGGTTGTGTCATAAAGGTGCTAGTATTATAACCAGCTCGGAGACAGCCACTTGAACTACAGGGATACAATAATGTTCCTACAGCCCACTTGTAACTTAGTAAGGATGCGTAACATTGCACTATTTTTGTAAATGTATTTTGACTGTATTGAGAATTGAACTAGCAACCTTCCGACTGCTAATCAACATCTCAACCCACTCAGCTACACTCACTGGTACTTGTACATTGTACTACTTAAGCTATGTGTGCTTAATGAGATACATTTTTTACTATCCACCATCTGCGACACAAAAAGACAGCTAAGTGCCTGCACAAAGTGACAGTAAAATTTTCCACAGTTTTAGAACCAGTCTTCCGAGTATAGGATCAATATGGATAGTTTTATAACCAGTCTTTCGAGTATAGGATCAATATGGATAGTTTTATAACCAGTCCACATTGTATAGTACTGCCACTTTTGGGGTAAATTGTCACGAAAAAACTACAGGGAGGTTCTACATAATCTAAACAATTAGCGGATATTCAGGTTTGTTGTTTGAATGTTTATAAGATCATTCTACATACAAACATGCATACTTATAAATTTCAACGTTTGCATGAGACCAAAGATAAGTAAATTTTTTATTAATTTAACAAAATATCGATAATAGGTATGAATTGTGGAGAATAAAAAATAAATAACATACATACATACATACCAATTAAAATGGTTTTTTCAACCTTTTACTATTTCTATTTTCAGAATATGCTTGTGCATATGTATGTCTGGTTCCATATATGTACATATGTACATAACTATACTTACATCCATATGTACATATGTATATAATGACACTACATTGGAAGCAATAACAATGTGTCTGTCTATATACTTACATACATAAGTAAATACCTACATACATATGTATGTACATATTTAAACATTTCCGTCAATCAAACAATTTATTTTCTAATAAAAAACAATGACTTATGTACATATGTGCATACATATGTATTTCTCACAGTCCAGAGAATGCAATCCATGTGTGTATATATGTATGTATGTATGTACAAATACATATCCATATAGATACAAATACATACATACAATTACGTACAAACGTTATAAGAAAGTACATACATACATACATACGTTACAAAAGTGTTGATTGTGTCTAAACAATTTTAGAGATGAATGAAAAAAAATTACAACTGAAAAAAACTTAAAAAGGTGAGTGAACACGAAATCTTAACTTTGGCACACGGAGAGGTGTCCTACCTACATTTATTATTTCGTAAAAAGTCAAAATAGTTATTTACGCTAAATTATATTAATTTTGTTTAGTCCAAATTAACAGATGTTTATATGATGCAGGAGTATCAATTAAGGCTTATGTATGTACATATGTATGTATGTCTGTATGAATGTATGTTTCGCAATTAAGAATCTGTTTCATATCTTTTGCGATCACAGCAACTATGCATTGCCTAAGGATATTTTGTACTACCCTTCTCATACAAATCATATTATGTACATTATATTTACTATATACATACTTACATACGTAATACGTATGTACATATGTAAGTAAACTCAGGTTCACTTATTTAAAGGCACTAAAAATTCCATATTCAGCTGCCTGTATCTTTTGCAATTTTTAATCGATTGTTGAATTTTTAAAATAGAAATGGAAGCTAGACATCTTGAGATATAAAAAATCTTGACAATAGTGGTTTCTTAAATAAAGAACTTTTTTTGAGCAATTTATCAAAAAAAGTCCAAAAATGTGCAATTTTTCTGGTTTACTTGAATAAAGGCACTTTATTATTTTTTTATTTTGTTTTTTAAGTAAAGTATGCATACATACATACATACATACATATGTACATACATATATAATATCGTATTTATATATATGAAGTTAAATAAGACTGATAAATGACTAGAAAAGGATTCGAATATGACTATAAATACCATTAGAAAAGAGTCGAAAATGACTTCAAGCCACCCTGTAGTATACTCAGGGCCAATTGTCTAAAAGTCACCACTTTTGTCTACTTGTTTGGTGACTTTTTACTGGGCTTATTGCTGACAGGTCACCAATTTGACGACTAGTGCTGACTTCTTGATGACATTGTCAATGATACGTCTATACTTTTTAGTTTGTCTTAACAGCTAGACTAAAATTATATATATGTACTAGTAACATTCTGGTTTGAATGTATCCACTTGGTCCCATTAGAACTACGTAATCACTACCTAGTCAACACTTTTAATGTTACTAGTACATTTTCAATGACAAGCACATGCTAAATGTCTATAGCACAAAGCATTGTATGGGGGGTAATAGAGAATAGTACTGGTGACAAAGTCAAAAGCGAGTCAGTATAATTTCACTAACGACATTTCCTGCAGGGCAGTGAAGGGCACACACATACTCTCTCATATGTGTTGGTGTGGGAAGCAGCAAAAAACGAACGGCGGTCAATAATAATGTCTGTTGCCAAAAGTAAAATACATTTCTTGCCTTTTAGTATTTTTATTTGATTTGAAGTATTTTTCAATAATACTTTTTATGTTAATATAATAATAACGAAAACAATATTCATTTAATAATAAACTAGTTACACAACAAATGAAATAAAATATAATATTTAATAAGTAATGAAATATCGAGAAAACATAATAAATAAAAAATAAAATTTATTAAAAACGAAGCCCTCAAGCTTGATAATTTATTAAATTCGATAATTAAAATAAAAAGTTCGAATAAAAACAAAATTATAAAAAAAACATATTTCCATTCTTCATTGAACATTTTGCTTTGAGTGTAAACAAGAAATTGTAAAGCGAGATCTTACTCAAACAAGTGCTGATCAGCGAATGGTTTGATTTACTTTGACGAAATGATAACAAACAGCGTTGTCAACTTTGAAATTTCAAAAGGCACCAAAATGGAGAAAAAAACGCGCCATTTAACAAAAAACGCACCAAGTTCAGATTTTTATTTTATTGGAAAATTTTATTGAATTAATTTTGCGTCTTTACAACATTTAACTTTAGTCAAAAATTCTAATGTTGATATAATATTGTGCCAATGCATGAATGATTTCTCAACCCTTTTTCAATACTAGATAATATTTCGACATCGTATTCAAATTGTACTGCTAATGGCATGATATCATATTTGCAATGGGATAAAACATTTTGTAGCTAAATGGGCTTAAAGCTGAAATGTGTGTCCGTGGTCCAGCATGTCGAACAAGATTGGATATTTAAGCGTGATATCGCATTTTCAATAAAAACATCTTGTTTTTGTGTTATTATTTGGTCAAGGCCGAATCCATTGCTTAAACTCACATTGTGATTCCCAAATCCTTTTGTATTTCGCTTATGATCTCCTTTTTTAGACTCCATTCTTGACACTAACTTTAAATATTTCTTTTAATAAATACAAATTTTATTAATTTTAGTGTTACAACCCTTTATGTAAACTTTTGCGCATTTTATAAAAAACGCACAATGATCGCAAGTCTCAAGAATACTTTGTTTTTGCTAAGCTCTTTAACAGACTTGACAACAACTTTTACGACAAAAAACAATTATGTACTCTGAAAATCTAAAAGGGACAATAAATTTCTTATAATGAAATGTTAGAAATTATCTATAACAACAAGACGGTTCAACGGTTTTTGTGAATGTGTTTTGGTGCCTCTTAAACATCATTAATGGTTGCTCTTATTATGGTCTGTAAAATTGAATGTAAAAATTGTACACGATTTAATGAAATGGTATTGAAACAGTTGTATTATTTATACATAATTCTTTTTTCTCATACTTAAACAAAAAATTGTGTTTAATATGATTTGGAGCCACCCAAAATTAAAAAAACGCACCAAAATTAAAGAAAAAGCGCACCACGCACCAACTCAGATATTTTTCGCACAAAACATTTAGAAAAGCACCAAAAAAGGTGCGAAACGCACCAAGTTAACAAAGCAACAACCGAACGTTAATTCTCATAAGCTACTCGAAGATGCTTATAGTATACGTGTGTCGACGTCGCGCAAACAGAATTTTCTTGCTATACACGCGTGCATAGCATTTCAAAAAATGCCCTTCACTGCTTTAAGCTAACAAAAAAGGAATCATTAATGACTCCTCAAGAAGAGTCGCGGGTAGGGTACTATTTTTTCCCTACAAAAGTATCTTTAATAATCAGAAAATGAGAGCATAGTCTGGCTCTTTAATCGCGCAGAAGAGTCGAAAAAGACTCGAATTTAATTAAAAATTTCAAAAAATGCTGGCTGGGTAAAAGCTGAATGCTTTGGAAGTGTAGGCAAATATGGAGAGTCTTTCCTAAATTTTCGTGGGAAGGTACTTGCTGACCTTTTCATTCATAGCTTTATCTCTACACTCTTTCAGCATATTTTAGTATCATTTAGGTATCTTTAAACCGCGGAATAGTCGTTTATAGATCAAAAGAAAATGCTTATGAATATATATATTTTTTAGGGCTGTTTTAACTTGATGTGACGATATGTACATA
Organism: Lypha dubia; assembly: GCA_947311025.1. Taxonomy (NCBI): domain Eukaryota; kingdom Metazoa; phylum Arthropoda; class Insecta; order Diptera; family Tachinidae; genus Lypha; species Lypha dubia. The sequence continues at coordinate 55,297,728 of OX371263.1, forward strand.
CATAGTACATATGAAATGCTTTATATAAGGCTTAACATTTTTGGTTTGAAATTAACACATACAAATTATAATCTTTTTCAAATAGAAGATTAGAAACGGAAAATTAATCAGGGTGGCCAGACAACCAGAAGACAAGGTATATTGTATGTATTTTGAATATGTAACACTTTGATGTGAAAATACAAATAAAAAAACTTAATTTTTATCGTCTATATATGTAGATATTTTGTATGATTTATGCATTCTAATTTAATACCTACATACATACCTACCTATTATTAATTTTAAGCCGGAATAAAATTGTTTTGATTTATATGTAGGTACATATGTTTTTTACATTAACTTCGAAAACATTCTCTTAATAAATTCTTGTATGTAGCTGTTTTCGAATTCTCGCTGCCAGTAATATTTTATTCGTTTAAAAAGGGATTATTATATGTACATTAGTGTGTACCAAAAAAAAATTTTTCTTGTTCCCCCAACTTTTTTTGAAAGCTTATAGGGTAAAGTATTTTTGTGATTTTTTTCAGATTTTTCAGAAGAGGTTTAGAGGTCGCTAAAATCGAATTTAACCAAAAAATCGGGTTTTCTCGACTTTTTTTGAATTTTGCGCATTACTCGGCCCATTAGCACGATTTTCTTTGTTACTAAGTCAATTTTTTTTAAAGAAAACTGTTCAAACTTTACTTCTCTGTGCAACACATTACAATATTTTTAATTTCACAAAATGAGTATTTATTATTTTTTAATAGATTTTTGTATATACACAAAATGAGTACAAAACTTAAAAAGGGTATAACTTTGGAACGGTAAGAGGAAATTCAATATTTATTTTTTTAAATGACTCAGAATTTATCCACATTTTAAACTGAATCATTAGTTTTTTTAACTTCAATAGAAATTTTAAAAGTTACAAAGCATTATTTTTAAAATTTATGCTAAATTTACAAAAAAATGTCATAAAGGGTACCCAAATGAGCAAAAATATTACCGAAACTTATAATATCTGCACAGAGAAGTAAAGTTTGAACAGTTTTCTTTAAAAAAATTGACTTAGTAACAAAGAAAATCGTGCTAATGGGCCGAGTAATGCGCAAAATTCAAAAAAAGTCGAGAAAACCCGATTTTTTGGTTAAATTCGATTTTAGCGACCTCTAAACCTCTTCCGAAAAATCTGAAAAAAATCACAAAAATACTTTACCCTATAAGCTTTCAAAAAAAAGGGGGGGGGGGGGGGGACCTATAAAAATAGAAAAAAAATTTTTTTTTGGGACACACTAATGTACATATATTAAACTTTTTATATGAATACGTAGGTATTACGAAAAAATGCAATCATTTTTTTAACAAATCTAAAAAAAAACATTTAAATTATGTTTTACAAGTTGACACATTTTTATAGTGTGTCAGTACGTGTAAACCAGGGCCCGAATCGTTACATCCGTGAAAGTATAAGTCGTCAGGTAATAATTGAAGAATTGAATGGGATATTACGAGACGAGTTGTACGATCAGGGATGTAACGATTCGGCCCCAGATTTCAGAGAGGATGGTGTATTCTATTTGGCGTGTTTTCCCGACACATTTTTGGCGGTCTGAATGACTTTTTGTGCATATGGTCCTTTAGTTTTTAATCAATGTACGTGATTGGTCCTTCGAGAACGAAAACATTTATATTGATATTGATCTTGTTGGATCGGATAATTGCTTGTTTAACATAGAAATATTCCGCTGTCAATGAATAGGAATTTTAATATTAGACTACTTTATGGACACTATTTTCTAGCATAAGAAAGGGCCTGTTCGGAAATGCATCACTGCGCCGAATCTGATCCGCATGTGTGATTAGTTTGCTCAGCTGATACAAAACAGCACATGCAGTGTTACCAGCCGTTGATTTTCAGAACGTACAACGCATCAGATACGGCGCAGTGATGCATTTCCGAACAGGCCCAAACGGGGGGGTTATTATGTATTTCGATTCGAATCGAAAACGCTTTCGAAAGGAATTTCCGAATGGATAGGAAAATCGTATTATGTAGTACGATCGAAAGGCCTGCAGAGTTGTTTTAATAATTTTAAGGGAAATTTTCAACTGATGACAAATTTTATATGTAAAAACTTGGTAGCACTTTGCATTGTTTTATACAAATGTCAAAATTATGTTGAAACATTTTAAGTGCACATTTGAAAATTCACAAGTAACTTAAATGGATAGTGTTTTGTTGTGGGAAAGTGGAGGAAATTGATTCAGAGAGTTTCTAAAGGAAATTTATAAAATATACATGGATCATTATGAATCTCAGTGAAAATTCGTGAGTATTACATATTTTAAAAGTAGTAAGTATGTACATACATATGTATGTATGTAAATGAAGCTACGTTCACATTTATCGAAGAAACCTTAACCAAGAAATAAACTAATAATTTATTTCTTTTAATTCCAATATTTTTTTAATTAAGGGCTTGCAATTTTTATACCTATTTTTGTAGAATAATTAATTTTATTTTGCATTATAAAAACTAAGTTGAATTACACTATCCCTAAGCAAAACTAGTAGTTACGTTGTTTTGGAAAAACATTTAGGGCCAAATTTACAGTAATTAGTTAGCTATTAGTAAACTAAAATGATTACTATTGTTTAACTAATACTTCATATTCAGAGTGTATGGCTGACTTCCAAAACGTTCGTATACAATGTTTGTATACAGTATTGCTACTGTATTTAAATCACATCCATATGCAAAGTTCGGAAACAATGCAACAACTATAAAACCGATGCCTTGTTTGCTCTCTTACTGCGTTAAAAATACTATGCGGCTTCGTTTTGAAATGGTATACATTGTATAATTATTTTACTGCGGCGTTATGAAATGTGATGCTTTGTTCAAACACAAAGCAATTGACGTTTTGGAAGTCAGCCTATTATTTAACCAAAACTCTTAATATGAACAAAAAATGGTAACCCTATCAAACTATTAACTTTCAGTACTGGCAATTCTGTTATAGCATATGGTTTTTGTGTGCATTCAAGAACTTGCCACGCCACCTACTTGCTAAGACGGAATCTATCCATAAAATCTTTTTAGATTACGTTGGCGACGCTCAGCAACAATATTCCGCGTATTATCAGTATCAGTGCCACTTTCAATATCGGACTCCGCGTTTTCAATTTCACATGCCATATATAAAATTTTTCACAAAACAAAAATACTAATAATAAATTCCAACGAATCAGCTGTTGTCTAACTATTAGTTAACCAATGACGTTTGATGGTTTAACTAATGTTAAACTAGAAGCTGTGAATCAAATATTATTAGTTAAACTATTGCTATTAGCTAACTAATGACTGTGAATTTGGGCCTTAATAAATGTGAACGCAGCGTAAATATTTCGTTTAGCTAAACTCCATTAATAATGACTTCTGCCAATTTCACGATGACGAAAGAATTTTGATTTTTTTTTCATTCGTACAATTAGATAACTTTAATAAAAAAATAGCTTCAAATGAAATTATACGAATAAAAAATATTTAAAAATTCTTTCAACATTGTGAAATAGACAGTTAAAAGCACCATTTGTATTTTTAATTTTTTTAAGTACTTAAAAACCATAACTATAAAACAAAATGGCATTCGAAAGAAATATGTACGTTAATAACACTTTTGACATTTGCTTTCGTACTACATAATTGCACCTTCGAAAGGGAATTTCTTGCATTCCGAAAGGGATTAAAAAATTCCCATAATTTACGAACGTATGTAATCTAATTCTAATTTCTACGAATTCGTAAATTTTCCGATTCGAATCGAAATTTATAATAACCCTCCCAGATCTTTGAATGGTCGTGTCATACCTCAACTGGAAAACAAATTTAAGCTACGAATGCCGACCATGCACAAATCGTTTCGATCGGTCTAATAATTATCGTATTTTGTTGGTGTTAGAATTATGTAGAGGGGTGGGTACCCTAAAATTAAGCGAAAGAAAACGTCTTTAAAGTTTTAACTTACTTATTAAGCGTCATATGTTTATGCTCGTATCTATGTATACTTACATACATACATATGTATCTATACGGATGTATGGATGTATACATGTTTGTAGTTGTATATGGATTTATTTGCTAAGACATCTGTGCGATTGTATGACTTTAAGTACGTACATACATACATAAATATATATATGTATGTACATTTGTATGTATCCATATCGTTCGGTTAAATAGAACGAAAATAAAAAACTAAAACAGAAAACTAACAATTATGTACTTAGTGGCAATGAATTTGAGATTGTCCAAAGAAGCTTCGTTCTTTTTTTTTATTTTTAATTAAAGTTACTCTACATGCTCCATTCATTTGGATATAAAACTATCGCTGCGAGTACAGTAACCGATATCTATTTGTCTTAAGAAATAAACAATAATATGACATCCGGGCTATTCCTGGACCTTCTCACTATTATCAAGCTTAAAGGGCAAAAAAAATCCATAGAAATTTTAAAATAAATACAATTCTTTATTTTAAAATTTCGACAACAAAATGTTAAAAAAAATATTTTTTTTTAACAAAACAAGTCAACTTCAACAGACCCAGTCAGCATGTGGAAGATTGTTTTACCAAACTGAGTCTTTTTCGACTCCCTTAGATGATCAAAAACTGATTAATCAGTTCTGCGCTTAAAATAATACTCGAAAATGATTCCCAGAAATGCTTAGAAAGTGATTTGTTTAAAAAACAAAAATAAAATGTACAGAATGTGCGCAATCATAAATATGCTCGAAATAATACCACTAATTGTGTCGAAAATGAGTCGAAATTGATCAGAAACGCGAGTCATAAGACTCTTCTAGAAGAGTCACGGCTAAGGAACTATTTTCTCCCGAATGAACAGTCAATTTCGACTCGAAAATGAGCGCATAAATGATTGTTTTAATCGGGGGGAGGAGTCGAAAAAGACTCGAATATGATAATTAATTTCACAAAATGCTTACTGGGGAAAAGTACAAAACAACCCGAAATGAAGTGCTGATGTATTTGTTAGACACGTTTTTGTGTATGTTTAAATTCATTTGTGAGTGATGCAAAATATCCAACGAAGTACAGAAATTCTTTGGAGCATGAAATGGAAAATAATATAAAAAATATGTACATTCTTCAAATGTTATGCAGTTAATAGTGATGTGTAATTTGATAATCGGTAACAGAGAGCTAAACTGTTTACTTTATAATAATGGAGAATGGAATTAAAAATAATGAAATATTAATTTAATTTCGTAAAGATCCATCAAAAAAACAGTCTTTCACTATAATAAAAATACTCTTCACGAAATAATTTTGTCCTTAAAAACATAAAATTGTGGAAGTCCATAAGCAATCGCAATAATTGTGCTTTCACACATCATAGCAAAATTCAATTGTTTTATTGAATCTCAATACTGTAAATGAAACGCTAAAATGAAATATTTCCAATATATTTTCTACTAAAACTAATTTTAAGCTATTGCATAGCATCTATCGCGGGCTTTGAGGCGACCGAATCAAGAAATTTTGAAACGTTTGTTCCTTAAGTCTTTTGTTTTTGAAACGAAAAAATCTGACACTAAGTTTGTTTCTTAAGTCTTTTGTTTTTTTAAGTATTTAAATCGCCCAATGAATGTTAATCCATGAAGTATGCTACTGATTTTGATTTCATTAAAATACAGTATTGCCAGAATAACAACGGAGTTATTAAATTGCATAAGTTGATACAAATGAATTTTAAGCCGTATTAGCTCATTTTTCAATATTCAAAATAAGAAAATTTACATTGGCCATACAAATACAACAAAAATTATAAAATGGACGTTTTTGCCAAATTTGCAATTTTCAATGCTTTATATCCTTTGTTCAAAATTAGGGCAAAACTATTTTTTGTTTTTTAAATCTTTTGTAATCTAAATGGATGATTTCTTTTACACTTTTACAAAATTAAATGTTAAAATGGGTATAATTTAAAAATAATTGACTTGTAAATATTTCTTTATATTGAAAAGTTACTTGGTGTAACCCATCATAATCAACATTTTTTTATGAAATGCATATTGCAATTGCCAACCAATGCATTCAATCGCTTACAAAACATGGTTCATGTTTATGTGTATGAGTTTGCGGTTGCATGTAGCTCCAGTTTAAAGTCTAAATTTTTAAATATTTTTAAAGCCTTTTCTTCTTTTTTTTGGTTTTTGATTTGTAGCAACTATAACTTATTTTTACTTCAATAACTTTAGTAACGAATGTATGTATAAATATATGTGTTCATACATACATACTATGTATGTACATAATAAATTATTATAAAAGTAATGAAAATCACAAAATATGATGAAAATATTTAACTAAAAGTTTTAACTACGCCTGCGTTGTCTCATTGAAATTGAATTAGTAGTTAAGTATTTCGTGAATTAAGTTTAATTTGCTTGAGTGAATGTGTGTGTGTGTATGCTTCTATCTTGCCACCACTGAATAACTTATAAAATTAAATAATCTAGTAAAATTTTTTAGGTGTTCACTGTTTTCGTAGTTGGAGACTTGATCCCAACTTTTCATTTGTTTTTAATACCACGATTGGATATTAATGAAGCGTGAAACACTTTAGCTTTAGCGGGACTTTAGCGACTGCACAAAGCGCTGAATTAAAATAAAAAATTATAAAAGCAAAACAAACGCATATTTTTATTATTGTGAAAGGTATTTTAGTTTAGTATTTCTCTAAAAATAACTACTAAAAATAAATGACGACAGGAAATTCTTTGCCTTTCAAATTTTCGTAGAACTTTTTGTCTCAAAAAGAGAAAAATAAAAGCTGTCCGGAAACCGAAAAAGCAACTTTTTCGCAAAATCCATAGATTTTAATCAAACTAGGATCACTAGATGTTGTTTATTGTTGGTTAATTTATTTCAAAATTTTATAAACGAAAGTCATAAGACGAGACATGAAATCGAGCTTTTGCTGCAATAGAGTCCTAACTCAAAAAAAGTAGTTTTACAGAAAACGAGTTTAAAGTGACAATTATTGCTGCATTATTAACTTAAAAATTAAATTTTTTAAGTTGTGACTCTATTGTAGCAAAGACACGAAATGGCTCATTCTATTAACTGCTGGTTTTTGGATTAACCGTTGGAAGGAAATAAATCTTTGAATATAATAATGCTTGAAGATACGATTATGTGTGCGACCGACTCCTTTGGAAAAACAAACAAGAAAAATTCAATAAAAAATATCCATAAATATTTGCTTGTTTGTTTGTTTTTATTTGAACACACACGAGCATATTTTACTTATTTTTATTGTTTTAGTAACTAGAGTCTAGTTAATAGACATGCACTCTCTCTTTTTGAAAAAAGTCTTTTTCAAGAAACGTCACAATCATGAACTTGAAAGTGTTACAGTTTTTTTTCAAATGCAATTTTCAAAAGTAAGTTTTCAGTTGTAATACATAAGTATGTATGTATGTTTGCACATACATAGATAGAAACACATGTGTGCACGTGTGTGTGTGTTTACAAGAAGCCTGTACCACAAAAATCCATTGAAAATTCTATGCTGTTGGTCCACTAATTTTATTTACAAACGTTCTAAATATCTACGCATTTATTTACATTTTAGGTATGTATGTATGTGTGTATGTATGCACATGCATACATACACACATCCCATAGAGATGATATTTTTACCAACTTTAAATGCATGATCACTTTTTACTCATTCCGGTTATTTTCTTGGAATCCAAAAATATGTGAAAACTAAAATTTCTAAAACATAAAAAAACAATCGGAAACCATACAAAAAGACTTAGATGCTGTTTCCACAAGACGCACGAATGGAATCTACAATTTGTGTGGAAACCGCAGCAAAAACTAAGTGCAAATTTTACACTTAAAACATTCGTTCGTTTTGTGGAAACAGCACCGTAAATAATTCGAAATTTGGAAGTTTTTAAAATTTACCAATATTTACACTCCTTACACTTACACTCCTGGATTTTGGAGTAATTTCTGGAAAAATTGGAAAGTTTCCAGTCAAATGTTCGCATAACAGCACCTGAGTGACTTTTAATTTAAAATTACAAGTGATATTAGAGCCGTTTATTTTGAAATTGGCATAAGTTACTTGTTCAAAAAAATCGAGTTACTGGCAATACTAAATACAATTGAACGGTATCTGTTCATTTTTAAAAAAATTGCAATAAAAAAAAGTGACTTATGCCACTTTCAAAATAAACGGCCCATGTAAATAATAGTCCCATATAGGGATTCGATCAATATAAAACATCAGCTAAATTTTGTTTACTTTTATACAACAGCCAAAAATTTCAATTGAAATTTTAAAATCACATGCGATTTGAAAATTATATTCGAATTTGCGACCAACCTAATATACATACTTACATACATATATGCATTTTCAGTTTATCTTCGATGTTTTTTGGTATGTAGGTATGTATAATTTTTTATACCTACTAAATGTAAATTGTAGTGGTTTTGTATCAACAGCCAACGATGTGTATTTAACCATTAAATGGTTATTTTTATCAATCTTTGCTTCAATTTAAATTAAAATTTAACTATATTAAATGTATGTACAGTAATACCTAAATGTTCATGCATATGTATGTATGTATGTGTGTGTGTAAGTAATAAATACATAACCGCAATAAGAAAAAAACATGGAAAAAAATAAACTTATAAGAAATGCAAAAACCTACACAGAAACCAAAGGTTTAAACCTCTCAAATCGAAGCAAATTATGTATAAAAATGGGCGTAACAACCAGTACACAAATTGTAGGACGAGTGTGTTCGACAAATGTGCAATGCGTGAATATGTTTTTGCCATATATATGCATACATATGTATGTATGTATGTGTATTTATGTACATACTTAGTATGTTCAACAAGCATAAGGCGGAAATGTATGTAAATGCTATAACTTTAATTCTAAAATTAAGAAAATAAAAATCTACATAAATTCATGCCCGTCTGTTTATTGTGAGGCTCCAGAAAGTATATATGTATGAGTGCATCCCAAATTACACACATAAATACATACGAGTACTTACAAATATTTCCAACATAACCCTGCAGTCGGCGTAGCTAACGAATGACTAGCTATTTCGCTAACTACCAGTCGTTACCACTAACTACTAGCAATGCACTCGACTGACGATTTTAACATGGGGATGACATTGACGATAGTCAATATACACGATCAGACCGGTGAAATCACTAGTCAGCGAAACCCAACTATTTCGCTAGTCATAATGTACCAGTAAGATCACTAACGATATTTCCTTAATGAAAATACTACATAAATTTAAATATTTTGGATTTTTGTTTATTTATCAAATTTCTTTTTCAATATTTATAAAATTTTCAATTAATTGTTGTTTTTCTTTTTTTATGCTCATTTTACCTTTCTGAAAAAAAAAGAATTTTTTTACTAAAAATTTAACATTCACTGACCACGAAGTTCTCGCCAACACAAAATCATAACACTTACATAAAATCTTTTTTAAGCTATTGCATAGATTTTTTCGCGGGCTTTGAGGCGACTAAATCAAGAAATTCCGTAACGAAAAAACCTAACAAAAAAAAACCTAATACTAAGTTTGTTTCTTAAGTCTTTTGTTTTTTAAGTATTTAAATCGCCCAATGTATGTTAACCCCTAAAGTATGCTATTGATTTTGATTTCATTAACATACAGTATTGCCAGAATAACAACCGAGTTATTAAACAAAACGTAATAATACTCGTAATTTCATAAGTTGATAAAAAATGCTATTCAATAGTTTTACCGCGGCAGTCCCCGAGTGCCACACATACTTTTTTTTTGTTTCTTTGGAAAAAGGGCACAGTTTTTTTCAACTCGTAAAAAAAATTTTAGGTTGAAGGCATTAACAATTACGCATGTACTGAGTGCGTGTACTTGCACATGAGTAAGGGAGTCAAAAGGCGAACTCTTGCATTACTTCTAGCCAGTGAAGTAGTTAGTCGATTTTTCGTTAGCGAAATACCTAACGATTTTGAATCAATTGTTACTTTTAAAACTGGAGGGAATGTATATTTTTCGTTTAACCAAATTTATGCACATGTGAGACCATACCATGCACACACATACAAACATATGTATGCACATATGCATCTACATATTTAGAAAATTAATATTTTAATTTTATTGTTGCAGGTTTTGTAATTGCACTGCATTGAAGATGTTGCACGGTCAATCCTCCATAAAATTTTTAGCTTTTTCATGTGGGGAATTTTGTATATTTTTTTTTTGTTATAAACATCAGTCAGTTCGACTAAAAATTCATAACTTAATTGAATTCTTATTAATGTTTATCAAGATATGAAATAATTAATACTAGTGTATACTAACTGTCGACCCAATCGACCGTGTTCTAGTCATAGAAAGAAATATCATAAAAAAATATCTAATAGTCATACAAACAACCAAAACTACAATTATTTAATTATTCATAAAAATGAATTCACAAAAATTAAAAATAAAGAAAGAACGGTTACAAATGGATTTTTGTACGTACACATAAAGTTGTATGCGCGTACGGTTGTAGTTTTAAATTCATTTATTATAAAAATACCGAAAGAGAAAAACAAAACTTTTTTGAAAAATTGGGTTGATTGAGGTTTTGTTTTTTGAAAAGTTGCGTTAAGAATTTGGGAGTTTCTATTATTGAGTTGCGTATATCGAGGGTTGCGCTAACCGAGGTTTCACTGTATTATATTGTATTTTTAATGTGTGCGAATTCATGCAAATATATCATTAAATAATTGTACTTGTGGCTGTCGTATGAATGCTTTTTTAAGATATTTTATAATAAATTCTCTGTGAACATTAAAACCAAACAATTACTTACATCTAGAATACGGTCGATTGTGTCGGCCTTTAGTTATACTATTACTTGATAGATATACATACGTCCAGTTTCACGCGGTTAAAAATCGGTGTATGACTATATTACACATATAATATAAAGTTATTTACGTCTTGTCTAAAGTTTACGTTAAAAGAATAAACAGTGCTACCAACAACAATAAAAACCAACAAAAGGTGATTTTAAATTTGTAACTAATCGAGTTTATTTTGCATTACAGCCTACACCGACTGACTGCATCACATTTGGTGTAGATTCTAGTCAGTGGAAACAACTTCTTTTTTATTCATATTTCTTTCTGCTGCCGAAATGCCATTTAAATGTTGCACTTTGGCATTTTCGCTTTGATTATTTTTATGTTGGAAAAGTGTTATTTTAATGTACGTACATACTTATGTACGTTCTTGTGTATGTAGGAATGAATTTTAAAATGTAAAAGACGTATAAGTTATGTACGAGGGCGGTTCGGAAACTTCTTAGCCTAGCACAAAAAGCGCGGTATAAACAGAAAAAAGTTAAGTGTTTTGTAAACTTCCATCTCTGCTATGAACACATGTTAAATTTTGTTTCGATCTGGCAACTCCTTCATATAGAAACAGGTGTTCACAAAAGACGCATCCGCGATTTTTTTACAATGGAAAAATTAGAAATGCGTGGTGTCATTAAATATTTACATAAAAAAGGTTTATCGGGACAAGAAATTCATAATGATATGGTGAATGTGTTAGGTGAAAGTGCTCCTTCATATGCAACAGTAAAAAATTGGGTTGCTGAATTTAAACGTGGTCGTACAAGCATTGAAGATAAACCACGTAGTGGACGTCCAAAAACAGCAACAACAACAGAAATTGTAGCCAAAGTGCATGATATGGTATTAAATGATCGACGAATAAAAGTGCGTGAAATAGCTAATATCATGGGCATCTCAAATGATCGAGTCCATTTAATTTTGCATGAAGAACTACAGATGAAAAAGCTTTCTGTTAACAGTCGACCAAAAACGCATAAGAATGAACATTTCTCAGGCTTGTTTGGATCGTTTTAAGCGAAATAAAATGGATTTTAAGCGTCGTTTCATAACTGTTGATGAGACATGGATCCACCATTATACTCCAGAGACAAAAGAACAATCCAAACAATAGACTGAAGCTGGAGGAGGTGCCCCAAAGAAGGCAAAAACAATTCAATCGGTTGATAAGGTTATGGCAACGGTTTTTTGGGACTTCAAAGGTATTTTATTGATTGACTATCTGCAAAAGGGTAAAACAATAAATTCAGAGTACTATTGCAACCTTTTGGATCAATTAAATGTACAAATTCGAGAAAAACGTCGTGGCTTACAACACAAAAAAATTATTTTTCATCAAGACAACGCACCAGCGCACAAGAGTGTTTTAACAATGGCTAAAATCAACGAATTAAAGTACGAGTTGCTTGACCACCCACCTTATTCTCCTGATTTAGCTCCCAGTGACTTTTACCTGTTCCCAAACCTAAAAAAATTCCTTGCTGACAAGCGTTTTACCTGAAATGAAGATGCAATTACAGTTGTAAACCACTATTTTGAAGACCTTGAGGAAAACTATTTTAATCAAGGGATAGAATTTGCTAGAAAAGCGTTGGACTAAGTGTATTGAAGTTTCAGGAGATTATATTGAAAAATAAAAATTTTTTTGAAAAACTAACTATTCTCTTGCATTGATAGGCTAAGAAGTTTCCGAACCGCCCTCGTATGTATGTATTTCGATTACGTTTTTTTCACATTATAAAAAATTAAAATTTTAAATGATTTATTACTAACGTATTTATGTATGAACATATGTATGTACAATGGACATACTGATTAATCTGATATTATTGTTTAATTAGATAAATGCCATGTATCCAATGCCATGTCTGCGCATGTATGTGTTTTATGTGGGTTGTTTGTTCGACACATGCAACAACTTGTTTTTGAGGCAGGTTGTGGAGAGAATGTAACTGCTTTCTCGATATAATTTCGTAAAAATTTTTATCGCTTATGATGACCAACATGGAAACCTTCAGCTTTGATTTTATGAAAATTTCATTTTATAGACCACAACAATAAAGATTGTGTCAATAGAATATCTGATTTGTGTCAATAGAATATCAGATGCATAGACTATATATCCGTTACCGCTACCAATATTCTATGGATCCAACAAACATTCCATGATCATAACCATAATACCAAAATTGTAGCCAACATACGGTTGTGACAATTCTTAAATTGGTTGGCTCAACTGAATGCATTCCTTTGCTGCTACTAAATGTCAAAATGGCAATCAGAACTGAATAATTGGTAATAGGTCTGTTTGCTTATTTTTCCAGTAAAATGCATTAATTGAGTAAAATTTACTCTCCAAAAAAAATTTGCACAAAAAAGTACGCGAACGGAAAAATTGTAAAAATTCGTAAGATTAAGGGAACATCTGATGTAAAATAAATTTAGGTGCTGTTTCCACAATACAGACAAGTGACTTGCGTAGAAATTTTGTATGGGAATCACGTCGGTACTCGTATACTACTCGCAGTAATTCCATTGTAATCCTGGCTGTATGCGATGTAGCACCGTCTTGTTGATACCACATGTTAAACAAGCCCAAATCATGCAGTTGTGGCGTTAAAAAGTTTTCAATCATATCACGATATCGCTCCACATTCACAGTTTTCATTTTCAAAGAAGTAAGGTCCAATGATTCCTTCTGACCAAATTGAACACTAGACTTGTCACTTTTAATGGATGCAAAGGTTACTGATGAATAATTGCCCAAAACCGACTATTATGTTTATTCACATATCCATTCAAATGAAACTGTGCCTCGTCACTCATTATGATTTTTTCATGAAAATCGGGGTTGTCATGGGCGAGCTGTAACATTCTTCAAAACACGTTGGTTTATCGAATATTTTTCCACTATAAATTTGCCACGTGTCTACTTCACGACTGCCAAATATGAACTGTCAAGACTAATGTTTACCAAAATGGCGGCAAAACAAAGTAGTATACCTTCCCGGTGGACACCCTGTATAAACATTTTAATTTAATTTAATCTTTCCCGTTTCTTCTTTTTTATTTTATTTGATTTTGGCAATTGGTGTGTGGTTAAATTTATTCAAAGTTCATGAATATTTGTTTTTGCTATTGACTATCTTACTATGTACCCAAGTACTTTAGACCGTCACAACTCCAAATAATTAAAATAACAACTCCACAAAACTAAAATAACTTTTATTTTCAATTAAAAGACCTGTAGGTACCTGCTTCAAAAACAAGTTGAATTTAATGTTAATTTATTTTAAGTTTTGTTTTATTTTTACTTAAATATTTAGTTTGATAAATATTTTACTCACAAATTGCACACTTTTTTGTTTGTTTACCTTTTGAATCATATGTTTTTTTGTTTTACTAATCTTTACTGCGAAAAATTTCTGTAGTAAAAATTTGGAAGTTTTCAATTAAGAACTGTCATTTTTCGCTCTCGATTTGTGTTCTCATTTACTGTATATTGGGTAAACGAACCGATTATTCGGTTGGCATAACCAATTACATTAAAAATTTAAAACAAATACTTACTTAATATTTTGTCGATTTTAAAATACTAATGTGGTGGTTGAGTTATCTAAGGCGATGTGCTTAGAACAAATGAGTTCTACATACTTGTGTGAAATACCAATAATGTACAAAAATAAATTTTAAATTCAAATGAGTAAGTAAAACAATTTAATTTATTTAAGTATTAAAAATATCAACTCAATTGTGTTCCAGGATAAAAATGAGCGTAAATAATACCGATTAGCATCCATTTAAGATTCCATGCTGTTTTAATCAATTTTATCGGTTGTCGCAACCGAAAATTCAGTGGTACTACACCCTATTCTATGATGGTTGGTGCAACCGCCACAATTCGGATGGCAGTAATTTCGGTTGCCACAACTAATCTGTGCGTCTAAACCAGTGAAGGGCATTTTTTGAAATGCTATACACGCGTGTATAGCAAGAAAATTCTCTTTGCGCGACGTCGACACACCAATACTATAAGCATCTTCGTGTAGCTTATGAGAATTAACGTTCGGTTGTTGCTTTGTTATCATTTCGTCGAAGTAAATCAAACCATTCGCTGATCAGCACTTGTTTGAGTAAGACCTCGCTTTACAATTTTTTGTTTACACTCAAAGCAAAATGTTCAATGAAGAATGGGAAAATGTTTTTTTTTATAATTTTGTTTTTATTCGAACTTTTTATTTTAATTATCGAATTTAATATATTATCAAGCTTGAGGGCTTCGTTTTTAATAAATTTTATTTTTAATTATTATATTTTCTCGATATTTCATTACTTATTAAATATTATATTTTATTTCATTCGTTGTGTAACTAGTTTATTATTAAATGAATATTGTTTTCGTTATTATTATATTAACATAAAAAGTATTATTGAAAAAAACTTCAAATCAAATAAAAATACTAAAAGGCAAGAAATGTATTTTACTTTTGGCAACATACAAATTTTTCGAGTGTAATATTATTGACCGTCGTTCATTTTTTGCTGCTACCCACACCAACACATATGAGAGAGTATGTGTGTGCCCTTTACTGGTCTAAACTCATCTCTTTTCACTATAAAATACATACTTACTTTTATATAATTTCCTTGAAATGGAAATATGGGGATTAGTAAAATATTCTAAATTAACAAAAATTTTGGATTAAAATAATTCTTTTTTCTTTGCAGACAAAATAATATTCGTTGTGCATTAAATTTACACTAAAAAAGTTGAATGCAACTAAAGTTTGAAGTAAATTTGCACAATTCATATTATTCGCACTTGTATAAATAAATAAATATTAAATGATTAAAAAATATAAAAAATGCAAAATAATGCATTTGACGATGTCTTTGTTCAAAAAAAAAAAAAAAATCTCACATAAAAAAAGACTTGCTAAATATTAATCTTTTTATGAACTCAATTCATTAAACAACCTGGTTTAATTTGTTTTTGTGTCTCTTCTATGTTTTCGTTGTGCATAATTGTTAAAACAAAAACACATTCAAAAGGTAAAAACCATGTCATAAGTAAAACAGCAATAGTCACACCAAAAAACAAAAAAAAAAAAAAAATTATCATCAAGGGAAAAAAACATAAAAAGAACCATAATGAGCGTTTCTACAGCAGGAACCCACAAATGTTTTTAGTTTAACAAATTTAAATTTATTTATGTATGTATTTTGGTACTCTTAGCGTGTCATTTAAAAAACTACAACAACAAATTCAACAGCAAGCCTGTTTGTATCTATCAAAATCGACCTTAATATACGAGTATGATGTACCCTACTATCAGATATTTGTTAGAAAATCCAATTGGACTTTTAGCTGCAGCACTAACATCAAACCAAAAAAAAAAAGACATGTGGCACTCGGGGACTGTCGCGGTAAAGCTATTGCAAAGCATTTTTTATCAACTTATGCAATTATATTATTACGTTTTGTTTAATAACTCCTTTGTTATTCTAGCAATACTGTATGCTAATGATATCAATATGATATCAAATGTTAATGTTAATCAATAGCATACTTTAGGGGTTAACATACATTTGGCGATTTAAATACTTAAAAAACAAAAGACTTAAGAAACAAACTTAGTGTTAGGTTTTTTCGTTTCAAAAACAAAAGACTTAAGACAAACTTCGTGTTAGGTTTTTTCGTTTCAAAAACAAAAGACTTAAGAAACAAACTTTTCAAAATTTCTTGATTCGGTCGCCTCAATGCCCGCGATAAAACCTATGCAATGCTTAAAAGAAAAGTCGAAAAAAATGTCAACAAAGTTTGTGATAAAATCATTATTATTTTTGCAACGCTTGTCATAAGCTTTGAAAGCATTTATTGTTAGACATTTTATTAAAGCTTATTTAGGTCTAGCCGGTTCACAATCGTTTATTCTGTCTGTTAAATGTATTAAATATTGTAGGGTTTCGGAGCGAATTTAGTGCATTTGCTTGCAGTCTGTTTTGCGGTTGCTGCCCTTTCATACATTTTTTCTGCGTGATTAGCTCTGCTTAGTAGTTTGCTTTTTTAATATATATACATATATGTATGTACATACATATGCATGAATGTACGACAATATATTATAATATGTAAGTGTATGTATGTATGTCCAAAAAGTTATTGGCCCAATCATGTAAGTGCATACATACTTACTTACCTATATATATACACACATGTCTAACTTGACCGTAAAAATTAAACCATACATGTACATACATACATACATTCATATTAACACTTTGAAAACAGAACAGAACATGCACTCGTAAAAAATATGTACATACATATATGCATATTTATGTATGAATGTCTGTTCGTTCATATTCCTGCCAAGTTTCTTGAGGGCTTCCTAGTTGTAACTTTGTTGTTGTTGTGTGCTCTGTTTTAATGTCTCTGTTTGTGTTTGTTGATGATAATTCGAAAGTTTTCGAAAATATCATTTCTATGAATAAAAATCTATTAAAAGCGCGTTTGAATTTATTTGGCATAAAAAAAAGAATACGCGCTGCCTGTTTTACTTTAATTTCTTTCATAAAACCAGATACAAACAAATACTACAACACTACCCTGTAGTTCAAGTGGCTGTCTCCGAGCTGGTTATAATACAAGCCCCTTTATGACACAACCAGTCCGAATGCTAGCCATATGACTGGCCACTTTAACAAGGGGATGTCCTACGATGGGGCTAATTGTCACCAAGAGGCCACAAAAAGGCAGTTCATAAGCCGGTTCTTCTTGGCTTACCCTTAACTGTCTCCTTATACCTGCCAAACCACTCCCTTAAAAACCCCAAATCATTCCCTATTTTTTATGAAATAAAAGTCATTTTATAATTTATTTAACTTAAAAAAAAAAAAAAATTTCGTCAAAAAAAAACATAACAAATTCATTTATTAATTAAAAAGATAATAATAATTAATTAATATAATAATTAAATTTTGCTTTCAGCTATTTTTTTATTATTATTCTTATTATTTTATTTATCTTCATCCTGGTTATTCCCACTGCAGTACAATAATGTTCCTACAGCCCACTTGTAACTTAGTAAGGATGCGTAACATTGCACTATTTTTGTAAATGTATTTTGACTGTATTGAGAATTGAACTAGCAACCTTCCGACTGGTAATCAACATCTCAACCCACTCAGCTACACTCACTGGTACTTGTACATTGTACTACTTAAGCTATGTGACCATCTGCGACACAAAAAGACAGCTAAGTGCCTGCACAAAGTGACAGTAAAATTTTCCACAGTTTTAGAACCAGTCTTCCGAGTATAGGATCAATGTGGATAGTTTTATAACCAGTCTTTCGAGTATAGGACCAATGTGGATAGTTTTATAACCAGTCCACATTTTATAGTACTGCCACTTTTGGGGTAAATTGTCACGAAAAAACTACAGGGTAGTGATGTTGCGAATATCAATATGTATGTAGTATTCGCGAATAAGAATACGTATACGTACTCATTTTAGGCTTAGATCCCACTATCGGCACAATGTACCGATTTTCGTCGGCTCACTGAAATAATGTTATAAGAAATAAGCTAAATTTGCCTTATTTGTCAACTAATTTAAATATAAGCACATAATTGCACCACACTGCATTGGTAATAAAGCCATATAGACTTTTTCCACAATTAATTGAGAAATAACTCAATTTTGGTTTACTACTTATAAATTTATTGCAGTGAGCCGACGAAAATCGGTACATTGTGCCGATAGTGGGATCTCAGCTTTAGAATTTAACTCTATTCAATATTTCTCATTTTAAAATTTAACTCTATTCAATATTTAAAATTTAATAGAAAAAAATCTCTCCGTTTGTGTCTGTAACTACTGCAGGTATTTCACATTATTATGACGAATTTGACAGCCACTACTGAACATTTTTAAATTATTTTGCTTACATACTTTCAGATTTAGTTTTTCTCACTCTGTTTGCGCTTTTAATTAGTATTACGGTTGTGATTTAACACCATTAGACTATTTCTTGTGGGGTTATTTGAAGTCATTGGTCTTTCGAAATAAATCAGACTATCTTCAAGCCTTACAAGTCAATAATGAACATGTCATTCATGACATATGTGTTCGAAAATTGGGTTCATCGAATTCGTTCTTGCAGAAGAAGTCGTGGCGGCCATTTGAATGACGTTTTATTTAGAACTTAATTGTATCGATTGTGCTTCACATTAAATAAAAAACTTTTGAATTTCCTTAACAATAAGTGTTATTTTAAATAATTTATATCACTCTTATTGGAAAACCTTTTACTTCAGTGCTGTTTGGGAGAACACTTTTTTGCAGATGGTGAAGCGACCTGTGTCGCTGGACTTTCACATATTTAATTTTAGTTTGATATCCTTTTTTATTCATAAATTGTTTCAATTAATGGTTCAACTTCTGAGCTAAATCTGGTAATTTCTGGTGTGTCTCAAGGATCAGTTCTTGGGCCGATTCTATTTACCTTCATTAATGATTTATTCGACATACTCTCCTTTTGTAAACCATTTGCCTATGCAGACGACATACAGCTGTTCTGCTCAGGAGAGCTCCAAATCTCTGATTCCTTGCAGGACACCATTAATCATGATTTGTCGACTCTAAACAGTTGGATGATTGCAAACTGGCTACGTGTAAACACGGATAAAACTAAAGCCATTGTCTTTCAACCATAGAGATTTGTCCAAGTTGACCTCGACTTGAAAATTTATAATTTTTCGATTGAGTTGGTACATCATCTCAGATGCGTTGGTGTTATAATTGATAATAAATTGTCATTTGAGCCTCATATAAATAATGTTTGTTCTAAGATTTCTTTTCTTTTACGGAGGTTATATCATGGGAACCTATACTTGCCGTTACATGTGAAAAAAGTAGTTGATCATACACTGTTAATGTCGCAATTAAGTTACTGTTTTGAAATCATTTCGGGATGCAATTCTGGCAATAGAGCTAAATTGAAATCCATCGTTCATAAGGTGGTTAGATATGTTAGATATGGGCTCAGACTAAGAGCACATGTATCTACTTACCTTGTAAACTTTCTTAATATGACTTTCGACAATTATCCCAAATTTCGTTTACTCATTTATCCTTTTAATATCATAAAGTTTCAAAGGCCATTGAACGTGTTACAACTGATCTCGTTTACTAGATCTGTCAGAAATCCCCAGATTTGCATTCCGCGCATTTATTCTTACACCTACTAGCAGTCATTTGTAGTCGCCATTGGAACGCTCTACCCAAAAATTTGAGATGTTTTGCCTTTTCACAAGTTACTTTTAAACGAAAACTAATGGCACATTTCGCATCGTTAGACTCTAATAGTCACTAGTATTCAACTATTTGTCGCTAACTATATGTCGGGCTATAAACTCCTTTTTATAATTTTCACTGGTCTAAATTGTGTGGTGTGGGATTGAATTGGGATGAGGTATTTGAACTTATTCATGATTTTGGAATTTTATTTTTATTCTTTTTTGTTTTATATAGTAACCTAATGTATATATGTACATATTTTGCTTTTTATAACTATAATAAAAATTATTAATGGCCAAGAGGCTAATGTATTATAAATGAATTAAATAAATAAATAAATGTTTAATAATGAAAATCAAAGCTGGTTTAGGTTTGTACTTTCCCCTCTCTGTCACAAGTGATTGACCAGACAAGTTGTTACAAAAAATTAACGAGTAGTTGTGCTCTCGTCTTGAGACGATTTAAGACAAATTCAATTTTCGGGATGGAATTTTCAAAGGAATTTTATCGTGGGAGATTTTTTTAGAGACAGGGAGTAAATAAAACGGGGATTCAAGTATGAAGGAAAAAAAGCCTTAAAGAAAATAAATTAAGAATATACTGGAAATGGATCGATATATAAGTATGTATGCAGGAAAGGCTTAAGTCTATAGAAAAGCGTACTCGTCTTTACATACAATTTGCCATTTAGCGTTGTCATTGACCGATTATCATCGAAAAGTTTAACGGGTTATAAAGAAACTACTTTTCTTAAAAAAATTTTTATTTACAGATTTTAAACATGAATTAAACTTAAAAGAGATTGAACAATTAAAACATGTCCGCTATACTTTTTAACCCGAATACTGAGCTGGACTTACGCTCTGCGTCCTCAACACACCATGCAACAAAAAATATTTCTGTAGTTAACAACCAGGCTGCTGGTTATCACAACAATGAACAACAACAGAAACAAAAGCTGGACCGTCCTTGTTCGGCTATTTATGAAGACATTTTAGACATAAAAATGAATGGTTTGAAAATTCATGCAGAAGCTGATGATGATGGAGATTCGACAATTAATGCCGCCAATATTGTGCAAAACTATTGTGATGGGAGCGATAGTGGAGTTGAAGTTACAAACAATGTTAATATCACATTACAGAGAGCATTAAGTAATCAGAGTGGTGGCTATGCCAGCAGTACTCAAGGTGGTCCAGATGATACCACCCAAGGCATAAATCTGTCCTGTAACTCAAGTATGATTAGCTGCAGTTCTGATGTATACGATTTGAAGCAACCTCTTAGTTTGGCAGGTACCAACATAAATGGTTGTCGTTCTTCAAACAGTTACGAATGTTGCAGTGAGAATGGCAGTGAGAGTAGCTCTATAGCTGGGCCCACAACGATGGCAGTGCGCAGAGTACACAATCACAATAATGTTAAGAAAAAAGTGGCCATGTTTGAGCCATCGATGCATGAAAGCCTTGTAATGAAAACAAAGGAAATAACTGTTGTTTCAACTCCAGCCCAACAGCAGAACCGACCACGTTTAAGTGGTTTAAAACGGGCTGTATCGTTACCCCGACCTACTCACGGTACAGCTCAACAGGTACGAGAACGTTTAAGTGACAAAATGCACAATAGTTCGAAGACCAACAACAATTGTTTGACAGCATACCGAAACACTCAAGCTCGTACACCACAAGCAAAGCCGCAAAAACCGGAAACGTTACCCAACCAACTAAGTCGTACAACTTCGATGAGCATGCAGCGATTAGTTCAACGTACTCCTTCCTTAAGTCGGGCTCGTACTCCATCGACACCTGATGATGGACGCTGGCCCGGTATTGGTAGTTCTAGATCTACAGCCGTCAGAAGAGGTTTATCTGTTACTCCGGATCTGTCCTCGTTAAAAATGCGTTCTAGTATGATGGCTAGCATGGAAATTAAATCATCTTCATCAAGTCCTTATGGTACTTTACCACGTAGACGTAAACAAAAGTCTGTAGAGGATCTTACTGGACGGAGTTCCAGAAGCAGTTCCATTACCAGAGAGTCCCGCATGTCTTCATCGGTAGTCATGACTTCGCGCAAAAGCTTGGCAACTTCCTATGCCACGAGTTCCAATAGCACACCAACACAACACAAATCCATGGCCTCATCGTTATGTCTAGCAAAAACATCTTCCCTTAGAAAACCTCAAATGCCTTCCTGCAAAACTAGAATTTATCATGAAACGAGCTGCCAAACTGCTCTGACTAATAGCGACATAGAAAAGGCTCTTGCTGGCATGGTAACTTCGGCACGACCCATAGAATCCATAGAGCAGAAAGATCAGGAAACCCAAGCTGAGGTTAGAGATCAAGAAATGGAACGTTTACGAGATGAGGTGAGAAATTTAGCACAGCGTGAACAGGATTTAACAATTAAACTTAAAAGAGAACGGGAGGAAAAGATAGCCATGAAAAAGGAATTGCATTTGAATACAGACAAAGTTATGAGCCTTTTAAATCTTGCACGCATAGCCGGTAATGGCAAGATCTTAGATGCCGGTACACCCACTTCCGATGAGAGTGAATCAAATCAAGACAGCCTTCTTATGTTGGAGTCACAAATTCAAATGTCCGGCCATGAGCTTATCGAACGTCAACAGGAAATTGGCCAATTGCAGAAATTGTGTAGATCTTTGCAAGCAGAGATGGGACGATCTCTTGTGCAACAAGAATGCTTAATGCAAGAAAAAGCTGTAATTGAACAAGAATCAAATGAATTGCAAGACTTTTTACAGCATGAAAAAGCTGCTATGTGTGATGCTCTCAAGGATCTCGAAACGGACTATCACGAATGCCAAAAACAACTGGCCAGTAAAGATGAAGAAGTAAAAGTGTTGCGAGATGAATGCAGACACTTAGTGCGTTTAAATGAACAGAGAAGGTGAGTGTGTATAGATAATTTAAAATTTAAGATTCAAACCATAAATTGATTGTTGGCGATATTTTGGAAAAAGTTAATGTCCGAATCCACATAAATTCAGTAGCACCTTAACAATGCCAGTATAAATTTCATTGCAATATTTTTAACGATTCACGGACTGTTTTGAAAATAAAATGTTGTTAAACGATCATTTCCGCCATTTGTTTGTCATTGCTTTAGCATTTAATAGTTCCTTGTGAATTAAAATTATTTCCTTTCTATTCTTCTAGGCAAGAAACTCGGATGTTACAGACAAAATATGCTGCCTTGGAATCGAAATCAAAAGATCTGATTATGCAACAAAATGCCTCAGTTTCCGGAGCTACGGCTGCATTGTCCGGTTTGCATGCTCGTTTAGATAATTTGGTGGAACAATTAGTATTTTCGTACAATATATCCGAACAAGACTTAGAGGTATGATGATTTTTTTTAGTAAAGAATGAAAGGAAGTACAATTTTCATGACACTTTGATGGCTCTTCTTGAAAACGAGTAGAAAAAGTTAAAAGTTACATGGAATCCAGGAAATAAATTTCTAAAATTGTTTTTGCTTTCTATACATTTCTAAAGTCAAATATGCTTGAGAATTTTCACCTTTTTCTCTCTCGGTTTCTCTCTTAAAAACGTTAAATTTCGTATATTAAAAAGAAATAAATTTTTATAATTTATACAACAAACAACTGTCACTTTACTCTCTCAATTGATGTTCTCTTTTGCTAATTCATGTGTAAACGAACGCATTTCAGTACAATCCAGTGCAAATTTGCACAAATTTGCCTTAAACGAACACACTTAGGGCTTGTTCGAAAATGCATTACTGCGCCGTATCTGATGCGTTGTACGTTCTGAAAATCACCGTCTAGTAACACTACATATGTATGATGTTTTGTATCAGCAGAGCAAACTAATCACACATGCGTATCAGATGCGGCGCAGAGATGCATTTCCGAACAGGCTATTATTGTTTTCCGTGTAACTTTCCCGTTATCGAAAGTATCGCTTCGACACGTATTCCGGAATAGCCACCATTGTTTGTGAAAATCTAAGATTAATAATTGAGAACTTTCCTATAATTTAATGTTTGCAAATAATTATTGCAAAGTGTATGATAGTGTTAATAAAAGAAAATCTCTTTCATTTAAATCATTTTCATGTTAAGATCATGCAAATTTTAATAATGCATATGGATACAAACATATGTTGAATGTATTTGCATACATGTCTTTACCTTAATAAAGACAGGTCGAAATTGATTTTTTTTCAAACCGAGTTTTTCATTTCCATATTTCGATAGATAAACCTCTAATAAGAGTGAGTTTTTATGTGGCCGATAAGAGATTTAGTCATCTTTAATCTTTGTTATTTGTTTTTAAGATGAAAGTTAACTACTTTTACTTGATAGTTTAAGCGGCCAACGTTGTTGAGTTAAACTTGCTGTAATATGGTAACATAACAATCCCATTTTTTATTCTTCAGTATGAGAATTTTGCACAGCTTATCACTTAAAAACAGCAAACACAATTAGTACCCAATTAAATTTACATCCAGGGTGGTGTTGGCTGAAGTGGTTAGCGCGTTGACTACTAAGCAAACAATGACGTGGGGCCTGGGTTCAAAACCTGGCCAGAGCAAGTCAATCAACATCATTAATTTCTGTAATGTCCATTAGTGAGACATTGTATTAATTGTTGTCGGACTATTTAAGTGATGAAGGCATAGCACTGGCACTGGTCACTAAAAAACTGTTCCGACAGCGATTGATGATGTTCCAAGCTAATGTACACAACATCGCCCTCCTTCGTCGGTTAGCAGAAACATCGGCGAAGTAAAACAATTAATAAAATGCCTGCCAATACAGCTTAACAAAATTAATGCGTCTACCTAACACCGGAGGCGCCTCAACACTGCTATAAAAATTAACATAACGCGCAAAGCAGAGTTGTAAAAGAGTTAAGCCAAAGACTATAAATATATAAAGATATTGCACGTAGAACATTGAATAAAAACAAAAATTGTTTGCGTTTGTTGATGCTGTGGGGGGAAGTAGCAAGAGAAAAGACCACAAAAATTTTAGGCATACATACATATGTATGTACGTACATAAGTATGTATGTAGTAATAATTTTGTCAAGTTTATTTTGTTGTTGTTTTTGAAACATTTTTGTTTCTTTTAACTCTACTAGAAATTATTTTCCAGAGAAATTATGGTTTTTTTTTGTTGTTTACACATATAAATGATGCTCATTGAGATATGTGTTTGTGTGTGTGTCATATTTCTTGTGCAAAGCACATTCAATAACAATATTAACAACTAAAAGCAGTTTCTTGTTTTCATATAAATCATGTGCAAATAAACAGTGCAAAGAAATGCGACCGATTCCTATGGCTGTAGGGTAAAATTACGTTTTTTGTTATTGTACTATTGCATTTATGTTGATTCGCACCGAACTATGTATACACATTTGTTTTATTAAATATTTTATTTTAGAATTTTCAATTGTATATGTAGTTAGAATATCTATGTATGTATATATGTAGTATATGCATAAATCAAATAAAACGTGCGCTTACCTGAGTTCGAAAACCATAAAATTTATTACTTTGTTTACAAAACTATTATAAAATTTATTAAAATCTTTTTAATAAGTGATAACTAGCACAAGAAATGTAATTATTTTTGGTGATTGGTACATACATATTTACTAATTTTCTGGATTGCGCATACTTATGTTTTATTGTTTCAAAATTTTAAGTGTTTCTGCGCTCGTAAATTTGTATTTGTATGTTTTCCACGAGGAATGCTTTCGTAAAAGTGTAAGAATTAATAAATTTAGCATCTCCATTCTGTGCTTATAGCATACGTTGTTTTCTTGAAACCAAAAGGAATACCTATATTGTATTTTTGGTGCAATTTACACATTGCTCAACAATAGTTTTTTTTATGTTTTTTATTTCTTTGGATTCATAAAAAATTTTTTCGAAAACTTTTATATGAATCTTACATACTGCAAAAAATAAGTCTGATGGAGCACATAAACTTCCAAAATCTGAATTTTTATCATAATTTTTTGTATGTACAAACATTTCTGATGGATATGACAAAATTTGCGCGGGTTTTATTATATCCATACGGCAGCGAGCACAAGATATCCGTTGAGCTAGCAGAGTTATAAATGACCAGGTTATTCAAAAAGCAATTTTTTCTATTTCAAATTCAAAATAATACATATATAGCCTATATTTCAAGTTATACACTGTTAACATATCTGCGCGAAATTTCATTTAAATCGGTCCAGTAGTTTCGGAGATTAGCGAGAACAAACGTCGTGACACTTTATTTTTATATATGTATGTACATATACATACATACATAGTTACATATGTATATAAATTTCCAATTTTAAATAATATTAAATTCGGTGCGAATCGATGTTCTTGCAATAGTACAACAATAAAATACATATATTTGCCATTCAAATAAGAATCAGCGACATTAGCTTTACGTATCTTATGTCCACATACATATATTGTGCGAACACAAAACGAGCCTTTGCTTCAAAAGCGTCATAATTCAAAATATGTCATTTTTGAGCTAATATGTATATAACTAATCGCGATATCAATTTTTATATTGTGCAAAATTTTCATACAAATATGAAAGATATTTGTATTTTATTATTCTCTTGGGAGAATAATATTTTACCATTGATTTATAGGTAAATTCTAGACTTTAAATTCGTTTCCTGCCAAACAAGATTTTTTGAATTATGACTCTATTTCAGCAAAGGCTCGAAAAGTTTTTTTGTTTGTTTATATGGAATCTTTCGTTTGTTTATTAAATGTACACACATGCACACATACTTGTGAATGCAAAGCGACAAACGTATGAACACATGTATACATATCTAAATGAATAGTAGACATGAGAATAATAAATTCTCTGAGAAAATAAATGACTCTCTTGAAAAAAGTGGTTTTACTACTAAAACCACCAGCAAATTAAGCATTTCCCGTACAATGTTCTACGTGCAATATCTTTATCAGCGTTGCCATTTTGGTGCTTTTCGGGTATTTTTTGGTGCTTTTTAACTTAATCAATACCCGAAATTTTGTTAAATACCCGTTTTTGAAAAGCGGGTATTTATAGTGCTTTTAAGAATTTCTCACAGTGCTTTTAGGTGCGTTTTAAATAATCAACATTTTTGACACTGAACAATTTTCCTACTATTCTTTAAACACACCTAATACTTTTTTAACCAACTGCGTATAATTTCCATCTATATTTTGATTAGTACTCGCAAACTGTTAAGAGTTTGAATTCTAGAATTTTTTTTAAATTCGTTCAGAAATTTTTATGATTTATTTGTTTAGCAGTGATCTTACTTTCAATATTAGTACATATCCTTTGATTTGTTTGTTGTGCAAATTTAAGCAAGAAAGTGCCTTGGTTACTATCAAGCTGCACAGTTATTAAAAGTAAGTTCTTCATTGATGTTAAAGTTGATATGTGCTAAAGTTCATCATCTAACAATGGCTTATCTTTAGATCAGTGTCGGGCACACACATACTCTCTCATATGTTTTGGTATGGGAAGCAGCAAAAAAACGAACGACTGTCAATAATTATACACTCGAAAAATTTTTCTGTTGCCAAAAGTAAAATACATTTCTTGCCTTTTAGTATTTTTATTTGATTTGAATTTTTTTTCAATAATACTTTTTATTTTAATATAATAATAACGAAAACAATATTAATTTAATAATAAACTAGTTACACAACGAATGAAATAAAATATAATATTTAATAAGTAAAGAAATATCTAGAAAACATAATAAATAAAAATAAAATTTATTAAAAACGAAGGTTGATAATTTATTAAATTCGATAATTAAAATAAAAAGTTCGAATAAAAACAAAATTATAAAAAACATTGAACATTTTGCTTTGAGTGTAAACAAAAAATTATAAGCGAGGTCTTCCTCAAACAAGTGCTGATCAGCGACTGGTTTGATTTACTTTGACGAAATGATAACAAACCAACAACCGAACGTTAATTCTCATAAGCTACACGAAGATGCTTATAGTATACGTGTGTCGACGTCGCGCAAACAGAATTTTCTTGCTAAGCACGCGTGCTTAGCATTTCAAAAATCGCCCGACACTGCTTTAGATCGAAAAACAAGTATGTATATAGAAAAGCTTGGGAAAATGATCCAGCTTTTAAAAGCTGGCTTAGATAAACAAAAGATTAACTAAAAGCATATTTTATTTTTTGTAATTGTGAAATAAATGCACGATAAAGCGATTTACTCCGACAAAGTCGTACAAAAAGCCATGAAAAAGCAATAGATCTGTCTTTGGATCCACCAGACCTAAAACAAAATTCGATTAGTTCTTTTGTACCCGGAATTAATATTATTTTTACCCTTTTTTACCCTATTTCCATGGGCTCACAGTGCTTTTGATGTTGCAAGAGTTGGCATCACTGATCTTTATATATTTATAGTCTTTGGTTAAGCCTTCTACATTTTCAACATCTATCTTCTCTACTCTATCCCTCTCTCTGTGTTCCAGCACAATGTACTGCATAGTAGGGGTCATCCCCAGCGTTGTCAACTTGGTGCGTTTCGCACCTTTTTTGGTGCTTTTCTAAATGTTTTGTGTGAAAAATATCTGAGTTAGTGCGTGGTGCGCTTTTTTTTAATCTTGGTGCGTTTTTTTAATTTTGGGTGGCTCCAAATCATATTAAACACAATTTTTTGTTTCAGTATAAGAAAAAAGAATTTTTTACAAAAAATACAACTGTTTCAATACCATTTCATTCAATTGTGTACAATTTTAACATTCAATTTTACAGACCATAATAAGAAGAACCATTAATGATGTTTAAGAGGTACAAAAAAACACATTCACAATAAACGTTAAACCGTCTTGTTGTTATAGATAGTTTGTAACATTTCATTATAAAAAATTTGTTGTCCCTTTTAGATTTTCAGAGTACATAATTGTTTTTTGTCGTAAAAGTTGTTGTCAAGTCTATTAAAGGGCTTAGCAAAAACAAAGTATTCTCGAGACTAGCGATTATTGCTCGATTTTTATAAAATGCATAAAAAATGCGTTTAATGTTGTAACACTAAAATTAATAAAATTTATATTTACTTAAAGAAATATTTAAAGTTAGTGTCAAAAATGGAGTCTAAAAAAGGAGATCATAAGCGAAATACAAAAAGATTTGTGAATCACAATGTGTGTTTAAGCAACGTATTTGGCCAAATAATAACACAAAAGCAAGATACTTTTATTGCAAATGCGACATCGAAATTGCAGCCTTGAGCCCATTTAGCTACAAAATATTTTATCCCAATACAAATATGATTTCAATGAGAATGAGAATTTGAATCCGATGTCGAAATATTATTTAGTATTGAAAAAGTGTGGAGAATGATGCACTTCATGCAATGGCACAATATTGATTCAACATTAGAATTTTGGACTTAAGTTAAATGTTGTAAAAACAAATAATTAATTATTCAATTAAAAAAAAATTCTGTTCTTGGTGCGTTTTTTGGTAAATAGTGCGTTTTTTCTCCATTTTGGTGCGTTTTGAAATTTCAAAGTTGACAACGCTGGTCATCCCCTGAGTGCTGGTCCTAATTAAAAAAAAAAAAAAAAAAAAACTGATTATAGTTTGCCACTAACTGATTATAGTTTGCCACTTAAGCTCTTTCCTAAAAACACTTTCTAACTTGTATTTCTCAAGACGAATTCATACCAGGTAGTCTTATACCTACAATGATAACATTCGCTGTTAAATTTTCCTGTCAAAGCAAATGCAACAAAGTTCTTATAGAAATATGTAACGAAAACTAACCTAACTTCTCAACATATGCAATTTGTGACAGTTCAGGATTGCACAGCAGATGAGGAGAGTATGTAAGCTAATAAAGCCACCTGGTAATGAATTCGCCTTGGAGTTTTTGACAAAGTTTACTAAATTTTTTAAATAAAATTCTATGCGCTGGGTGGAAAACATAGAGAATAAACACAATCCAATTTCACACCTACCATTTCATAAGAAAATGTAAAAATCATTTAAAAAATTTATTACCAAACATATGTATGTTCATATTTGTTTGCTACCTAATAAATTCATTCTTTCAAAAATTGTTTTTGTTTGCTTGTTGCGCGGGTACAGAAGCGAATGAGTTAAAGAAATTTGACGAAAAATTATCTGAAATTTCGTTTCAAACCATGTTTTTCACCCAACCTGCTTTTCTGACCGCTCTATTGCCAAATAAAAAATGTTTCATGCATAAAATTTCGTGAAATAAATATAAAATATAAATGTGAATATAAATAAGGTCAAGTTCTTATCGAAAAATTTCATCCGTTTATAGCAAAAAGACGAGCATGATCTTAATCTAACCCGATTGCTAACTTGGCTCTTTTCCCCCCATTATTATTAAGGTTCAATTGATACAACTGAAATAAGAAATAAACAAGAAATTTATTAAATTTGCACCTTGCCATGCCTCATCACATCATAACGATCATATTTATTATTTGTTCCATAGTTTAGTGTAAATAATTTTAAAATGTACAACAGGATTTTTGTATGTCTAAGTTCAAAATAAATCTTTATTGTGCGAAAATGAATACCTACTATATTTTTTTTTTAATTAATGGACTCTTTGTTTGTTTCATTAAATTTTTCACAGCATAGCAGCAGTGAAGATGAACAAGTCTTGCACTGACACTGTCACTGTCACTTAAGATTAAGTAGGGTGGGTTTAATAATTTCGTAATTTTCTTTAAAGGACTTTTAAGCTTGAAATTAGAAAATCAACTAAAAATTTCTGAAATAAAAAAAAGAGAACAAATGAAATCGAAAACAAAGCATGCATTCATTCATTGCGCGTAGAAGATTAATTATTTATTTAAATACATACGCAATTATATAAAAAATTCATTTTGATTTATAAATAAATTGAAAAAACTATTTAATGAGCAATTGGTGTAGTTATGAAAGCAAACAATTTATTAACCACAATAAAATCTTTAGCTTGTTATTTTTATATATCATTTTATAAACCATCTAACTTTTAAGAAATTTAGAATATACAAACTAAATTATTATTTTTGCAGGATATGGGTTTTCAAAACGATTTACAAACTAATGTCAGTGCAAGTGGTGAAACTTCATTGGATTGTGAAACATCATCTGTTAAATTAACATTAAATGGTCATGAGCTACAAACGCAGCAATATGCTGCACAGAGTCTTACTTTGACGCAGGCTCAAAATAATCACCATCATCATACACAATTCCAGTTACACGCGGCCAGTGATGGATCCTTGTCACCACAAAGGAATCAATCTTTTATAGCGGCTGTTATCAGTGCCATAAGAAATGCGACAACCCACTCGGGAAAACGATTGCTAGTAAGACAGAATAAACGACACAGTATTAACAGTGCTTGTGGTGAGGGATCCCTGCATCATCATCACCAAAATCAGAAGAACCAATCAAATTCAAAAAGTCATACAAATAATAATCCGCAAAAAAATGAAAATAATGCAGGTGAGTCAAGTCAGTTCAGTTCATACACACACACACACTTTGCACGATATGAAAAATTCTGTTGACACAAATTAACACTAATCGGGCGTAATTTTTTTTTATCGCTAAATTAATATTTCACTTTTTACTATCAAGTTGTGATATATTTCACCTTTTAGTTACTGTGAAAATGTTAGGCACAAATTTGAAGTCTTTAGTTAACTACAATAATAACAATGGCTTAACCAAGGTTAGGAAGGGTAGTGTGAAGCACACATCCTCTCGGAGAACTAATTGGATCCATTGTGATTCCCTTCATTTTACTTTATTGACTAATTAGTCTCCTTACTGCTCAAGGAGAAACAAAGAGCCCTTATCATCCATCATTCAGCCACTTAATTCCCATGATAAAGCCCCTGATATCCTCAACTTTGCACTTCACGATATCACTAATGCCCTCCTGGAAACATCTGCTCAGCCATCTTTGCCTATGGCGTTGCAGACTTGGGCAATGACAGATGATATGCTCTATAGTTTCTGGCTCCTCTTCATCCCCACACAGCCTACAGAAATCCGGAGTGCCATTTTCCCATATGCTGGTCCTCGCTCTAACCGAGAAATGGCCAGTCAACGCGCCTACTAAAGCTCTCAAAACTTTTCTATTCATACCCAGAAGTATATCAGATTTACCTGAGTCTAGTTCTGACCATATGGATCTCGAGACTCTACAATCTTCTCTATTCCTCCAGGAATGATTGGTTCTGCTAATCACCCAATTACTGAGTTCCCTGTAGTAGTAACCGATTGGAGGTTTAACCAACCTGTCACTAACTGCCATATCTAATGCTGACCCTATTCTTGCCAGCTCATCAGCGATTTCGTTTCCCTAAATATTGCAGTGTCCTGGTACCCAACATAGCCTAACGCAAAATTGGTCCATAAGCAAGTTGAGAGATCGCCTACAGTTACTGGCCAGCTTCGATTTGCCCCTTCAAAACTTTCAGCGCTGCCTGGCTGTCAACGTAGAATGTTACCTCCACGCCTACAGTTAAGTGTTCTGTCGCTAGTTCCGTGGCCCTGAGGATCGCTAGGATATCAGCCTGAAATACACTACATTCATTCGGTAGCCTAAAAGACCTACGAATGTCTGATGGGTTAACCAAAGATTTTTCATACAAATATATCATGAGTTAAGCTGTCATCATTAGTTAACTAAAGACTGTAAAGTTGGACCTTAGATATTAAATTTAAGCAAACGTATTTTTATTATAGAAATAAATAAATTTAATTTTTATTATATACGAGTAGATGATTCTGATTCAACAGAAATGTTGGACTCTGAAACGGAACCCTGCCTCATGATGGACAATGTTTTGGAGGATGTACCCATGCCGGATTCTCATTCCCACAATATGGTTTCCTCGTGTACGGGTATGATATCACAAATTGAAATACCGTCAGAAGTTCTCAATGTAACAACAGCCGATGAATCTTTGCAAAATCTATCGCAAGCCATTGTCAATCGACAGAATATGGAATCGCAAATAAATGCATTAAATGTACACAAAATGAGTTTCCATTTGAAGTAAGTGGAAAATAAAATTACATACATATGTACATACTCGTGCATACCCATTCATATTTGAATCTTAAACATTTTAATTATTAATTTTTTGTATATTTTGAAATGTTAGCGACCAGCAAAGCGGTACAGAAGAAATTAGTTGTCATGATTCGGTTGCTGAAATGCCGTCACTGGTTGAGTATTCGGTTTCTCAGGCTGTAGTCGACCAAGTGATTGAGGTAGACAGTTTGATTACGAAACTACTGAAAGTATTACGTCTCATACAATTGGACAATGACAATTGTATACAACAATTAATTGTGGATAAGTATGTGCATGAATGAAAAGATTATCTAGCATGAAGCTTAAATTTATGTATATTTTTTGTTTGTTCTTTAGAAATAAATTGCAGCAAAATAAGGAAGATATGTTGGAAAAAATTAAAGATCTTCAAGATGTTAATGTTAAACTTCAAGATGAACTAATGGATGCCACTCAAGAGTTAATGATTAAAAATAATGATTTATCAAATACCAAAGCAGAGATACAGCGTCATCGTAACGAAATTGATGTAAGATTTTAAAACATACATTGACTTTAGTTTCATTTGAATTCGTAAGAAGTAAAATGAAGAGAGAACCGCTTTTAGTTTCCTAATAATTAAGGACTTTATACAAAACTTCTGTTACATTTTCATATGTATATATACATACATACATACTCACATACATATGTACATTAATACCAGTTGTAGACTGTTTAAATTTGTTTTTTTTAGACATACTTTATTTCCTATTTAATTTGTTGATTGATTTTTCTTTCTATGGTTTATTCTAATAATTTAATAAATACATACATACATATGTATGTATTCAATTATATAAAATAATTTATTATAAACGATTTAATTTTTTTGATTTGTTTATTTTATATATTCGTGTATATTATATTTTTTTGGTCTCGTTTTATATTCACATTTTCATCATTGTTTTATACAAATAGTTACACACATACATACATACTATTTATATTATATGCCCAGCATACCATATGCGCTCTAAATGAGCACATAAAGACTCTGTCATCTGAGCGCTGTCGCTCATAATGAGTTCATAAAATAATCAGAAAGTATCTCAAAAGCCTCATAAAAGAGCGTGTTTTCCTACTAAAGTGGTCACTCATAAAAGAGCTCTAACTTTTATGCATAAAAGAGTCTTTTATGAATAATTAAAAGAATCTTTTTTGCACGCATTTCGAACTCTTATTTCAGTGCATAAAATAATCTTATCTTAAGTTCACTTATTATTAATTTACTTTCTTTAGAGCTTGCTCTTTTCATTATATTAATTTATTTTATTTTTAGTTATATTAAATTTACTCACAATTGCGACTGTACGCCTTCAAAAATATGCACAAATGAATATATTGGTAAATTTTTTTTTTGTTCTGCTTAGCATGCATTTACCGTTATGTTTCAGCGCGTGTACGCAGAAAACACTCATAAAGAACTCATGAAAAAATATTTACGCAGAAAGCACTCATTGAAACTCATAAAAAAATATTTACGCAGAAAGCACTCATTGAAACTCATAAAAACTCTCATATATGAGCTCATACATAAGAGCGCTCCGACAATGGTATGCTGGGTGATTTTTTATGCTTAAAAATTTTTATTTTAAATAATATTTTATGTACGTACGCATATTGTTCAATTGTAATTCTAAAGTTTTATTGTCTTTTTATTTAATTTTTACATTATGCACCACAAAATTAACTAATACATATTTTTTTTTAATTTTTAATAAAAGATTTACAAAAATTATTTTTACTGTCTACAATTTTTTTATTTGCTTTTTTCTTTATAAACAATTAAAGTAAGCTTTTTTAAAAATGTTGTTAATATACTGCAATAAATATGTTGTATGTACATTTTGCTTTTAGCCAGCTGTTAAAATATTTATACGAAAGAACCTATTACGGAGTTTAGCTTTTTTAACTCCCACACAAATTTTATTAATGTTGTTTGTTGTAATGTTGATATACTTATGTACATACATGTGTATATGTAAATTAATTTGAGCAAAGGCTAGGCAAATTGCAAAAAATGGCAAAATTCTTATTTGATCGATTTTTAGCTGAAAAAAAGTCGGTGTGAACAAAATAACACGGATTCGCATTAGAAAAGAATAGAAAAACCAAAAAATATTTGGTGTGAACTAATGATTTCTGTAGTAAAACCGTAAAGTTTTATATAAACAACCTATGGTTGTTCACGGGGCACTAGTTATCAGGTTATCAGCTTTTGTTGTTATTTGTCGTGTTGGAAAATATTCCAAATTAATTTAACTAACGATACATAAAAATTGGATAATCTCCATCGTAAATTTAGTTATCAAAATCATGCACGACATATAACGAATACAAGTCAAAATACGAACGGGATGTAAATGGAATACATATTAAAAAATTTACATACATAGATTCTGATTCACGTATCGCCGGTATGCGCCGCATACATACAAAATTTTACGAATAAATATTATTAGTTTTTTTCTTTTATTAAACTCGATTTTCTAGAATAATAAGATTTTAGTTCAATCTGACCTACATTATTGAGGCTGTCATTTAGAAGACGTAAAATTCAACTTCAAACAAGTCGTAATAAAAATTAATTTTTCTAATTTTTCTGTAAAATTAAAAATATTCATGCAAAAAGTGCACGAAAGCACAATGTTCGAAAATAAAATACAAAAAAAAAAGATATGTGGCACTCGGGGACTGCTGCGGCATTTTTTTTTATCAACTTATGCAATTATATTATTACGTTTTGTTTAATAACTCCTTTGTTATTCTGGCAATACTGTATGTTAATGATATCAAATGTTAATGTTCATCAATAGCATACTTTAAGGGTTAACATACATTGGGCGATTTAAATACTTAAAAAAACAAAAGACTTAAGAAACAAACTTAGTGTGAGGTTTTTTCGTTTCATAAACAAATTACAGGCTTTTTCGTTTCATAAACAAAAGACTTAAGAAACAAACTTTTCAAAATTTCTTGATTCGGTCGCCTCAAAGCCCGCGATAGAAGCTATGCAATAGCTTAAAAAAATTTCCTCATCCTGTGAATCGTTTCCGTAAATAATGTGTGAGTTTCTCGCACCGAAAAGTTTATTATCATTCTGTGAAAAACAGGATGAGTGAGCATTCATACACGGTCGCACAATTTCGGTTTTTTTTTTTGTGTTCATTTGTTTTTGCAAAATGTGCATGTATTAGTTTTGTGCTGCTAATGCGGGGTTTATAGCTGGTTGAAAAATTATGCCAACGAAAAACCGCTCTCTTCACCTCTTTCGCATAAAAACTTTAATTTTATACTAGCTTAATTGTTCTCGTCTGTGAAAGTCCAGTGAGAAAAGCAATTAATTGTTCGTATTTTTTTCCAACTAATATTCTCTGAGTCATTCTTAAAAAGATCGGGTGACAAGTATAATTTCACATATGTATTTTGTCGGTCTGAGAACTTCTGACAAGTTACAGAAACGAGGTACTGGTTTCGAAATCATGTTCTTCACATTTCTTTCTCAGAATCATTTAATTTTTTAATCGATTATAATGAAGACTTTAAAACACACACGTAAATGCGGCCGAGGTTTTGCTGCCTTTTTCAATTTCATAATAAGTATGTACATATGTAAGTACATAAGTACTGTCTTTTACCCGTGACTTCGTTCACACTGCATGTTAATGTATTAAAAAGATCAATAACGATCTACATTTGTGTCTGTATACTAAAATTATCGAAAAGAAAAGAGTACAAATTTTGTCTGGATTTTGCCAGTTAAAAAGTAAATAATTTTATCGAAATCTATTTAGCGGGCTACGCGTTATATGTAGTGGAAGAAACATCCAAACTCACAAACATACAAACTTTCACATTTATAATATTAGTAGGAGTTTTTTAATCACATTTTTTATTTTTCATACATAAATTCTTTTTAGACTTTTATGTGTTCTAGCTAAAATTATTTGTAGCGACTTAATAGAAAAATTCATAAAATGGTTTCACCTTAAAAAGTTTAAGCACTCATCCGTCAATTTATTAAATTTAATAACATAAAAGCGAATGTTTTTATTGTACCCATAATCCTTTGAACCAACCTGTCAATAAAAATCTTTAAAATCTTTGTAATGCAACCAAATCACTTTTGAAACTTAACAATTTAAAAATAAAAACATAATCATGAAAATAACAATTTTGCTGTCTCCATCAATCACCAACCACCAAAACCACCACCACTACCATTCATCGTTGTTGTAACCAAATGTCACCACAATAAATGAGAATAATAATAATTTTTCATAATCGTTTCAATAAAACATCCCATTAAAAATAACACAAACAGAAGAAATTCCTTTTTCGTTAAGATAAAAAAACAGAAAATTTAATTAATTATTGAAATAAAATATACTCATGCACCACCAACTACCAACCACCACCACCCACAAACAAAAAAAAAAACCAAAAATAGCGTTTAACCGAGGACATCTGTAATTTGAGTACGTTGTGTAGCAATTATCGCAAACTATCGCCCAGTACCGAATTGCCACAATTTCCAAACTTAAATTTAACTTTACAATCGGATATTATTGACAAACAGGATGATGTTGGAGGCATTATTAATCTGCTCAAAATGTGGCAAGCAGATGGAGTATTTAAGGAGATCAGAATACTACAATATATGAAAACAATTTTAGAATTAAATGTAAGTATGCAAAAATGTATGCAATTAAAATCACTTTAATGTATAATTTTAATTGAAAATGTCTTGAATTAAAACAAGTTTTCATTTGTGGTTGTGTGTTGAGGCATTTCTATCGGGCATGTAATAGAAATTCTTTTCGAATTTGAATTGTGATCAAATCGAAGAAAGTTGTAATGATTTCACTTCAATAAAGTCTTCATATCGATTTCACTTAATTTTCAATTTTGTTCTATGAAAAGTTCAAAGTGATAGAAAACTAAATTTGAATAATTTTAACTATTTCATTTTTCTTTGCAATAAAAATTGCATTAAAATTTATTGAATATTAATAATAGAGCAGCATATTTATCGCAATATTGAAAGCAAGCTCTAAAATCGATTGAAGCACGCTAAAATTATAAGCTTTCTGAATTTCTGAAAAAAAAAAAAAATAAAATCGCAAAAATTATGAAATTTGTGAAAAATGGCATCAAATTTGAAAATCGCTAAAACTTTAAGGAACACAAAAAGTTAACAGTGCAAAGCGTATTAATGGCAAAATGTCGAAAAATCGCAAAAACTTGCTTAACTTTAAAAAATTACTGAGTAAATTAATTAAGTAAAAACTCCCAAAAATGCAAGAATGTCCGAAACTTGTCGCGAAAATTAGCTGTGGAAGATACAGATACATACATCTAACGTTACCTTAATATAGAAAGGGCCTAACTAAATAATTTTTCAAATCGCCAATATATAATAATTCGTCAACCGATAGCAGCAATAGGTCCGTTTGTTTACTCTTTCAGTAAAAATTTTACTGTCAATAATGGCTCTTGCTTGCATATAAAAAGTACGCGAACGGAAAAATTGCAAAACCTTGCAGTTTATTCAAAACAGCTGATCACTAAATAGCTTACTGTTGTGAAATATGTGCTGTTTTGACTACCCAGTTATTGGAAGTTGATTCAATTCATGAAAAAAATCATGCAGATAAAATGAAATAGAAAAATTTAATTAATTTATAAACAAGAGGAAAAAGTAAAATTTTAATTAGAGACACGTGTAGTATTGAAACATAAATGAAAATATTCAAATTATTGAGAATGAGTCAGTCAGTCACACCAAAAACTGTTTGATTCGTTTAAAGTCGTCGATTTCATTTCTAAACGAATCTATTTTTATTACATACGAGTACATACCTGCCCGTTAATGTTTGCATTTCATTGGCGCTTATACCATCACATCAACTGTAGGCACATTTAAGCTAATTGTGAAAACGTTTTTAAATAACAAACAATAAATTTATTTTGCTAAATGTCTCTAATTATATGTATGTATGTGTGTATATTAATTGAAATTTTTAAATTACTACGAACTGCTTAGTATTATTAATATTTGTTAATATTTATACAGGCTAAAGTTCGTAAATCTTTATAATCAGAGAAATATTTGGTAGACATTGTTAACATATTTCGAGCAACAAAGTAAAAATAGATTGCACTGGCTGAATAGAACAAACGTTGTTTTCGGTAGAAGCCACTAAACCTCGTCAGTATTTATGTGCAAATGCTTGCACTACTTGTTAGGTAGCTTCGTTGCACGTCGTTACATATCCTATTTATACACAATTACAAATACAAATAGAATACGCGACTTATTTCTACTAATGGATGCTAGCTGGGGAATTTTTTGTTTTGTTTTTTATTTATTATCATATATTAAATATTTCATTGTTGCCAGCGAATTATATCCTACAATGCCCAATCTCCTGACTTTTTCTTTTCTAATTAAGACAAAACTTTTTTGGTCTGATTTTTAAACTTTTTAAGTACAGTGAACTCGCAGAAACCTGAACATCCAGTAACGGGAACTAGCCAAAAACATGAACATATTTTTTTACATTGACTTCTTAAAAAAGTGAACAAAGGTTAAATAAAGGCTCTAAAACGTGAAATTTTTTCAAAGGTTTAAATTTAATTTTGTAAAAATTTTGGCTTTCCCCGCTAAAGAATTTTTGAAGTGAATGTCCATCCAATAAAATAATTTGTATTATGGTAATAAAGCCTTTGAATGAAATAATTTTAACAAATGTACTTTTTTATTTTAAAAAAATATTTATTTTTCTTACAAAAAGTAGAATCGAAAAATGTTTCATAGCTAAAACACCCATAATTTATTTTAATATAAAACAAATGACAAAAGAAACTGCAAAAAGTAAAAAGTGATAAAAAATGCAATCTAAAACGTGAACAAAATCGAAAACGTGAAAAAATTAGTTCACTTTTCTGCGAGTTCAGTGTATATTTTTTGATTATTTTTTTTTTATTAATGTCTCTAATTATAAATTTCTTTTCTTTTTTGTTGCATTTCAGGCCATCCAGAAAAAACACAACGATGTTATATATCCTCTAAATGAACGTTTACGCATCTACGCCAATCAGTTGGAAAACATTTTTACGGTATTAAATGCTGCCAGCCCTCAACTAATTAGTGATAATCCTGCATTACATCAGCTTCACAAAGACTTGGAAATTGTTAAACTTAATGCCAATTGGTCTCAATTATTGACCGAGAGTGTAAGTCGCAATAGCTGCAACGAAGACATAAATGCCAATTAAAGTTAAAAAATAAAATTTGTTTTTATAAAAAATTCAAAAAAACAAAAAAAAAAAAAAATCATACAAAATATTTACAAAATTAACGTCCATGAAGTTATTGAAAGCTTAAAGAAAATTAGAAAATTCAAAATTTACA
Organism: Lypha dubia; assembly: GCA_947311025.1. Taxonomy (NCBI): domain Eukaryota; kingdom Metazoa; phylum Arthropoda; class Insecta; order Diptera; family Tachinidae; genus Lypha; species Lypha dubia. Next base: position 55,338,577 of record OX371263.1, read on the forward strand.
GTATTTTTAGCTTTTAAATAAAAAAAATATAATGAATTGTTTTTATTATTATTATATTATTATAGAATTTAATAATGATATACACACAAATGTATGTATGTATGTATGTATATAGCTGCGTCTTTTTACTTAAATCTCGTAGTTATATTCCTTCGAAATTCAGATTATTAATGGAAAGTATAGACAGCCGGTTATATCTAACCTTTTTATTTTATTTAACAGCTATGGGGCTGTGCACATATTACGTACCGCTGTTTTTGAGATTGTGCCGCTTAAAAATTCATCTCGTGTGTGAAGGCTCATTAAGTAAGATTTTGCATATACGAGGTTAACGTTGAAAGGGGATGGATACAGTAATGCAATTTGTTTTTATGTGCAATATATAAATGCATACACACATACTGGCACATTTATGATTTTAAATGAAAATATGTACATATGTACGCATGCATATGCATGATTATTTTCTGCTGGAAAGTTTAAATTATGAAAATGGAATTAATAAAAAATTTTCCGAGTTATTTTGTAGTTAAATGTTTAACTTGAAGAAATTATAAATTCTATTTTTAAAACAAATTATTATAGGCTTCATTTGTTTAAAATTCGCTAGACTTGATAGTTTGTTAAAAATATGAAACCAAAATAAAATAATTATTAAGGAAATGTTGCGAGAATTTTTCAAAAGGAATTCTAAAATATTCGTTCGTTTTATCGATGATCATCAAGCATATTGGTTTAAAATATCTATTAGCAGATCATTAAATCTGTCATATGTCACTAGTTTTTTTTTTCGAGTGGTTTTTCATTTTAATTAATTTTTTTCATATTTGTTTTTGACAATTTTCCCTAAATCAATTTCAATTTGCGTTGTTATGATTTACATCCATTAATTATTATGATCGTGGTAATCATGGTATAACAAATTATCTAGTATTGACTCTAAAACAAATACAACGGCACAAAAGTGTAAAATGTTTTCTGTATGCCAAAAACAGAGAAACTAGCAAGCCGATCGATTCGAAGCCGGCCATCACAGCCACTTTTGTAAATAATCAGTTTGTTGCTTTGCTACATGCAATTTGACGTTTGTAAAGCTTTTGCTTTTATACACGTTTACAGCAGGAAGGACAATTTTACCATTTTTTTTTTTATTAAAATACCACGGATTGTGATGAAGTTTTTATTATAAGAAAATAAAATAAATATTTTAAAAAGATTTAAGTTGAAAACTTCTCACATCAGTTGATAGTTATTATTTTTGATAGCATCTTCAATAGAGTTGATCTAATGCAGGCAGGGATATAAAATCGATATGATCACATAAAAATTCCCAATTTTATGGTTTGCATCTTTCCGTTTTACTTTTGCTTACGTCTTTCGAGAGAAGATTAAGAGAAAATTTTTGAGAAAACAACATACAAACAATTTAATTTTAAATTATCTCAATACGTTAATTGTCCGGCCACTATTATTCGCAAAAGGAAAATGTTGTTTATTATTATTTTGAGTTTGAGACTCGATATTATGAATATTTGAATTGAAATACATACTTGAATTATCAAAATATCTAAATATTTATTTATTTATTGAATTCAATGCATGAAAATGGCTCAACGACAGACAAATGCAGTGTCCAATTTTTATCTTTGCATAAAACTCCTTTTATTTAATATTTATAACTATCGAATTATTAATTTAATTAGTATTGATGAAATGCAAAAATATTGCCTTTAACTGTAGTCGTTCAATTGTATTGAAACAAATGATATAAAACTAAATATTTTAAATAAATTAAATTAAGAAAATTAAATACTTAATTAATAAAAGAAAAAAAAACAATGCATATTTGTTGTTTTATAAATAATAAAAGTTTATGTATTTTTATGATTGAAATAAATAATGCGTTTTATTTGAAATCTTAAATGAAAAATGATTTATTTATCACTTTTTAAAAGATGATATTTTAGTTTTTATTTTGAAAGTTCTTAAAATAATTACTCGTATGTACTTTGTGATCATTGCCTTGTCGAAATTCAGTCTAGAGTTTTTCAGTTAAAAAATAAAAAAAAAAACACACACACAATTTCAATAGTGTCAACAGAACTATGGGTCAATTTAAACGCCGATTCGATCAATTTCTAATTAATATTTTACTCACAGTTAATATTCTTATATTAAAAATTTCGAATATCCCTCCATAAAAGTCGGAGTTATGTGATAATAAATTTTTCAGGAAGCCACATTGTCCGTCCGCAACTGCAAACATAAACTTTCACATAAGTACATTTTCTGTTTGAATCGATCCATATTTTTCGAAGTTATATGCTAACAAATTTTGGCCAATCAGATCTAAAAACAAGTAAGAGTGCTATATTCAGCTGTGCCGAATTTTATGTACCCTTAACCAATGCATAAATATGTGATTCACTGAATATAATACAGGCTTTCCTTTTTCTTATAAATATAACATTTCAAACAATATAAAAAGTAAGTTTAAACTGCATTCTTGAACACACTTTCATATTTTCTTCAGTGCTGTGTACTTATGTATAAAAAATACAGACTGTTTAAAATATTTTACAGTTTTCCATCCATCAGTGAACAAAAAAAAACCCAAAGTTATTATTAAGTGAATATACACATAACACTAACCAGCCTCAGTAGCACGATGGTTCGTGCGTTGAATTATAATCGAAATCATGTACATCTAATCCTGTTTTTAAACGGCATTTTTTTAAACGAATTTAAAATAACACAGATGACGGATATAAACTCATCCTGTTTTTGGACGGTCTTTTTTGAAATAACACGGTTTATGTACACTCTCAAAACTGGTCAATTAATTCAATATCAGAACCGATATTTTATTTTTCTGATTTTCAATATGAAGCATCTTAAGAAAAATACCTACATTTCAGTCCAAGACCCTAGTCTCTAGCACTTCTAGTGTCATCGGAAAATTGATTTCACGTACAGACAGACGGATAGACGGACAGACGGACATGACTCATTCAACTGCCCTATCTATAAGGTCTCAGAATATATATACTATATGGACCTCATAAAAATATTGTGGAAATTACACACGTAATGAAAAACCCATAAATAAGCGCGAGTGCAATGTGAAATCAATATTTCGAGCCGACTTTTCAACTGCACTACCCTCTAAATATTATCTGGGATCTGAAATATTTTATGAAATATATTAAACTTTCTTGCATTTGAGATTTGGACACTTCTGTAGCGTCAAATATACAACACATCTTCTAAGCAAATCCGATCATGTCTCAGGGATGACAAATGATATTTCCGATCTGTACTGTTTTGTAAATTCTACTTTAACCTCCCCTTAATGGCAATAAAATAAATAACTTTATTACATACTTTTTTAAAAAATAATAAAAGACATGTGGCACTCGGGGACTGCAGCGGTAAAGCTATTGTAAAGCATTTTTTTATCAACTTATGCAATTATATTATTACGTTTTGTTATTCTGGCAATACTGTATGTTAATGATATCAATATGATATCAAATGTTAATGTTAATCAATAGCATACTTTAGGGGTTAACATACATTGGGCGATTTAAATACTTAAAAAAACAAAAGACTTAAGAAACAAACGTTTAAAAATTTCTTGATTCGGTCGCCACAAAGCCCGCGATAGAAGCTATGCAATAGCTTAAAAATAAATGAAAAATTATGGCAGTCCTCCATGATAGAACATAAATTTGTCTTACCAATGACATGTTAGAACATCATCTGTCGAAATAGGCCTTTCGATATTAAACAAAAAAAAATATAAGCACAAAGTTTCGTCTAGTAATTAATACTTTATCGAAACGATCACAATTTATCACATACAATATAAAATTTACAATAAAATTTTGTCAGGTAAGTAAACAAAAAGTTGAACATAAAGAAATACCGCCCAAGAAGGACGTGAAATGAGTGGAGGAGAAGAAACCCTGCATTTTCTACACATGTTGCTTTGTAGCAAAAAAAAAAAGGAAAAAAAAACAAAAAACCAAACATTCATTAATACCTTTAATTGAGTAAATTCGTACCTGAACCACCAACAATAATGAAGTGAAAAATTAACAACAAAAGATTGGATTTTCAAAAAGGTTTCTTTCTCTTAAAATAAAATAGAAAAACAAATCATAAAGAAAAAAGATGCAAGAAACACCGGTACGTTAAAAAGAAAACTATTTCTAATACTTTTTCTCTAACGTCCGATTAAGAATGAGACTAGAATTTGAATCAACAAAAAAAAATCGTAATGATATATTTTTGTTGTTTAATAACTAAACTAAAGAACCATTTACTCGATCTCAAAGTAAGAAATGTTAGTTTATGATAAGAGTAGTTTTAAAGAGAAACTCGGTAGTGTTGACAACGTATTAAAATTTATTAAATAGGAAAAAAAAAATACTAAAAATAAAGCAAGAAAGATTAAAAAAAAAATTGTCAAACTACTTAAGAAATTAAAGGAGTATACTTAACCCCAGAGACGCTGAAACACTGCTTCAAAACTAGGAAAACACGCAATAGCAGAGTTTTAAGAGAGTTAAGCCTTCTTCTACACATTCACGCATCTAACCTTTCTATCCTATCCCTTTCTCCCTAGTTCTGGCACATACAAAAGTGAAGGAGTCATCCCCTGAGTGTTGGTGCTACAAAAAAAAAAAAAAAAAAAAAAAAAAAGACATGTGGCACTCGGGGAATGCCGCGGTAAAACTATTGAATAGCATTTTTTTATCAACTTATGCAATTATATTACTACGTTTTGTTTAATAACTTCGTTGTTATTCTGGCAATACTATAAGTTAATGAAACCAATAGCATACTTTAGGAGTTAACATACATTGGGCGATTTAAATACTTAAAAAAACAAAAGACTTAAGAAACAAACTTAGTGTCAGGTTTTTTCATTTAAAAAACAAAAGACTTAAGAAACAAACGTTTCAAAATTTCTTGATTCGGTCGCCTCAAAGCCCGCGGTAGAAGTTATACAATAGCTTAAAAAAAATCTGTGTTGGGACTGTTAGGCCCCCCCCAAAAAAATAGCCATTCTACACCAATCAAGATATTATAGTCAAGTACCAGGAAAAAAGTTGGACCTCATTTTTGGCCTCAGTAGTAATTATTTCTAATATTTTAATTTTTAAATCTTCGTTGAAAATTGATCAAAAAATTTTTAAATGAACAAAATTCGAGTATGAAGTCCGAAAACTCTATTATTTTTAAAAGATTCATTCAGCTGAGTCATGAGGGTAGTATTGGCTGAAGTGGTTAGCGCGTCGACTACTAAGCAAATGATACCATGGGCCCTGGATTCAAACCCTAGTCAGAGCAAGTTAAACAACATCACTAATTTCTCTAATGTTCATTGGTAGTGGGCATTGTATTAATTGTTGTCGGACTGTTTAAGTGACAAAGGCATAACACTGGTCACTAAAAGCTGTTCCGACAGCGATTGATACAGTTCTAAGCTACTGCACACAACAGCACCCTCCATCGCCAGTTATCAGAAACGTTAGCGAAGTAAAACAATTAAAAAATCCCTGCCCATCCCAGGGCAAGAGGCGCGCTGCAACACTGCGCTAAAAATTAGTAAAAACGCACAATAGCAGAGAGAATTAAGCCTTCTAGATTTTCAATATCCATCTCCTATACCCTATCCCTTTCGCCAAGTTCTGGCACAATACATGGCTTAAGGGGCTGTGCTCATATTACGCAACGCTGTTTTCAGAGATTTTATACCCCCTCTTCGTAACGCTTTTTACAAATTTTTCAGTGCAAAATTTCCAATCCGTAACAAATCTCCCCTCCCTCCCTCTCACCTTGGAGCGTTACGTAATATGTGCACAGCCCCTAAGTAGGGGAGTGCTGGTCCTAAAAAAAAATTACGGGTAGCACTACGGGAGTGCCGACAGAAACTGAAGTGTACGGGTCTGTTCTAGAATCCGAATTCACTTTCGAGTGAATTACTTTAGCATTTTTGGTGTTCTGCAATTCACATCCACATGTTTTTATTAATAAAAATATGTGGATCTGAATTGCAGAACACCAAAAATGCTAAAGTAATCCACTTTCGAGTGAATTCGGATTCTAGAACAGACCCGGTAAACTTCTTTTAGCGCGGCACGTCGATTTTTTTTTTAATTATCTAGTCGCGTACGCGGTCTGCAATTTGTACATGCATTTATGCACACACTATAGCTGCGTCTCGTAACGGTGTCACGAGTTCAGAGATTTGGTCGCATCTAAAAATATGCGTACCGCGCTAAAAGAAGTTTTCACTTTAATAACAAAAATGAACCACCTACCTTTAATACAGCGATACTTGTAGAATATTTTTAACAGTTAGACTGGCCTCAATTCGCTTTGAAAAATATCTACTTCCGAGGTAAAAAATATATAAGTGGCGGAAACAATAGAAATCGGGGAAATATGACACATGAAGCATAATCAAAGCTAAACTCTGAGTTAATTTAACATTAATTTTGATTATAATTTGTCAAAAATGACGATACTGAATTTGTGTTAGACTAATTATGTAATACATAAATACATAGTTCTCGTATTATATTTACACTCCAGAAGGAAATTTTTTTTATCAATTTTAGCATTTCAAATAAATTTGAAGTACATATTTAAAAAGTAGGAACTCATATAATATTGACAAATTGCAATTTTTATTTTATTTTTGAACAACTACACATTTTCAATTCTCATAAGTCATTCGAACTACATATCTTTTTTTAACAACATATTTGTCACCTTTTAAAACGGGTTCATATTAACCAAACAAAGAATGGTAAGAATAAAAAAAGACGTGTGGCACTCAGAGACTGCCGCGGTAAAGCTATTGCATTGCATTTTTTATCAACTTATGCAATTTCAATTTCAGCTTTCTAGCTATACTGGAAGTGCCCCATACAAAAAAGGGGCACCCTAGTCCCCCCAGATAAAAAGTGCCTTACTTAGTATTCTATGTCCTTCTACTGTTTCTAAGCTACCTGCCTACCAATTCTCAGCCAAATCAGTTCAGCCGTTCCTGAGTTATAAATAGTTTAACTAACACGACTTTCTTTATATACATATATATACATACATATCTGCTTATTCGATGACACTTGCTAGTTTGGAAACACTTAGCCAAGACACACTTGTGTTTAGTCGAGACACGAAGACACAAACCTTAGCCACAACACAAACCACCTTCGGGAATTCAAAAGACTTGGACAAAAATCCCAAAAAATTTCCCGGGAAAAGTGGCACCATTGAAAATTTTAAAAATTTCCAAGGCGACAACGCTGTATAGTCATCATACATTGACTCTACAAAAAAATAGGTCCGTTTGTTTACTTTTACAGTAAAATGCAGTAAATGAGTAAACAGCAGAATTTACTCTCCAAAAATATGTTTGCCCAAAAAAGTACGCGAACGGAAAAATTGTAAAAATTCGTAAGATTTAGGCAACAGCTGATGGAAAATAAATGTAGTGTTGAAAAATTTTTACATTTTTGGATATTTGAACAATTTATTCATCGGTACCCGATTAAATACTTTTTAAAACACAAATATTTTTATAAAATAAAAACAATTTAATATATATAATCTTTCCCATTTCTTCTTTTCTCATTTTATTTGATTTTACATATCTGTGTGTGGTTAAATTTATTCAAAATACATGAATATTTGCTTTTGCTACTGACTATCGTAAAAAGAAATGCAGTACTAAGTACTCAAGTACTTTAGAATTTCACAACTCCAAAGAATTAAAATAACAACTCCACAAAACTAAAATAACTTTTATTTTCCATTAAAAGGCATGTAGGTAATTGTTTCACAAACAAGTTCAATTTAATGTTAATTTACTTTAAGTTTTGTTTAATTTTTACTTAAATTTTTATTTTGTTAAAAATTTTAGTCACAAATTGCACACTTTTTGTTTGTTTACCTTTTGAATCATATGTCTTCTTGTTTTACTAAACTTTACTGCGAAAAATTTCTGCAGTAAAAATTTGCAAGTTCTCAATTAAGAACTGTCACTTTACGCTCTCAATTTGTGTTCTCATTTACTGCATTTTTTGTAAACGAACGCAATTTAGTAAAATGCAGTAAAGTTCAGTAAAAAATAGTAAAAACTTTTGCGTACTCGAACACACTTAATGTCACGCTTTTATTTTATAAAGCGTCTCATTACGGTGTCGCGAGTTCAGAGATTTGGTCTCATCTAAAAATATGTGTACCGCGCTAAAAAAAGTTTACACTTCAAAAAAAGGAAAAGTCTCTTGAAAGTGTTTCTTTACATTTTTATAATAAAAATAAATACAAAAATATTTTATTAATGCAATATAGAGATTAAGAGCAGGAAATTAAAAGAAAACCTCTACATTGACATCATTTTGGGATCTTATATAATTAAGAAAGAAGTCGATAATTATGTGAGTTTGTATGAATGAATACGATCATGTTTACTCATACATATACATATATATTTATATATTTATGTATCTGTGTGAATGCTATTGAGCATTTTAGGAATTGTATCTAAAAGATAATAAAGAGAGGAGGTTTTCTTTTTAAAATTTAAGTGATTCAATTCGGGATAGGTGAGATTTTTGAGGGATCATATGATCATATTAGTTGGTTAAGAGTTGAGTTGGGCATAAGTTGACATTGGCGGAGGAAGAAGATACTTTGCGCATTCAATTTCTATCAAATATTTTCTTGATTGTATTTGTTTTTGTATGTATGTATGTGCATATGAACGTATGTGTAACAGTTATAACGTTGATCAAGAGTCCCACGGATACTAGAAACAGTGCGAATGTTGAAACTACATAATTGCAACATAAAAGCATAATTAATTAATAATGAATCGTGTTAAAGAATACAATTACAAAAAAAAATATTATTTCGTAATAATTTAACTAATAAAAACTTGCATTTGTATTTCTTTTATTTTTTTAATAATAACGAAACGAAATAAAGCAGAACCGACCGAAAATGTGTGGATTTATAATCAACAAGGGGAAACCGGTTTAACAGCCTCTTAAAAATCAAATGAAACAAAAATAAAAAAAATGTTAACAGAACCCGAACCCATTTACACAAATAACTCTCATCTATACTCTGGCGCAAGTACTAAGTACCACCTTACAGAAAGAAAAACACAAGGCAGATCTTGTTAAAGCTGGGATACCAGTTTATCTTGCCGAGCATTCTGCTAAATGCGCATTTGCTTATCGTAGAAAGAAGGAAAGACTTCACATTCCCACTGATCCCTTGGGAGAATTTATTTATAAACAAGAAAAAATGCATTTAATTATGAAAAATGTTTTAGTCTTTTTAAACATAATAAATGGATGTAAGAATAAATGAATGAATAAATTAATGAATGAGTTATGCACATTTCTATCTTCATAAATATTTATAAAGTATGTGTATGTGAACGTATGCATGCTAAACTGCAATAATGCACACACATATACAACGTACGTACCTACATATTTCATGCTGAAGATCAGTAACAAACAAATATTTGTGAATATTTTTTTTTTAATTAGAAAAATTAAACAAGAAGCAAAAAGTGGCAAAGTCAAATAATAAACTATCGTACATTTGCACCATCATGGAATTGGAGAATATTGGAGTCGCCGAGAGGAAGCCCATTAATGTGCCAAATTCTACAAAAAGATCTTCATTGAATCCTTCCCTAACCAGTTCTATAGATAATGTTATTTACCCGCCGTCACATCAGTATCATTATATACAATACTATCAGCAGTTGCCGCCGCATCATCTGCAACAATACCAGATGCAACACCAGCACCAGCAACAACATCAGTATGTTAATCCGCCTGCTGCTCTTCGGTCAAGTTCGACAACGTGTCAATGCAGCTGTTCATGTGGCAATCAAGCTCAACAACAATTACAAAAGCAACAACAACAACAGCTGCAGGAGCAACAAAAAATTATTGCTACGCATCATTCTCACCAGAGCAGTGTGGACTCACAAATGGTTAATGTTATTGTACATCGTCAGGCGAGCGGAAGTAATAGCAGCAGTAGCAACGAAAATACATCCTCTAACAGCAACAGCAACACCAATACATCGTCCGTATCCTCTGCCGCACAAGCTTTGGCACATAATCAGAATATACCGAAAAAATCACAATCAGAAACTTCACTACTGAATCATTCCTATCAAGCTTTAAAAATGTCCGAATTGCTATCAGAAAACATATTTGATTGTGCTTCGGGTGGCAAAACGAAATTACAACAAAGATCTTCTAGTTGTGACTGCGATTTAGAATGTACATGTGAAGAAAATGACAAAAACGTTGATGAGGAGGCGGATGCAGAGACGGAGGTGGGGACGGGAGAAAAAAGGTTCAACTCTAATCACAAAAAACGAAAAGATCATCATTATCAGCACCAGCATCAACATCACAATCAAAAGCAGCAACACAGTGCAACACATCTGCCGCATAAACAACAATTTCTTTTATCAGAAGCCATGCTAACAGCCGATGAAATAACCGTTAGCGAATCGGATAACAATAGTACGACCGTTAAACGTTGTGAACGTAATCAAAATAATAAACAGTAAGTGTGAAGCTTCTGCCACAAACGAGTACATACTTACATACATACTTAAATATTTCTATGTTTCAGCAAATCTCCGGGAAAGAATTCTAGAAGTGACGATTCAAATTATCACAATGCCAACAATATCGATATTTATAGTGATGGAGATGTCGAGGGCATAACGGAAGCATGTTTGAAAGAAACAAACGGATTACCACACGGTGGCACATCAGATTTAAGGCCGCCTTTGCCACCAAGACCTCCGCCGAGACCCAAAATGGTGGCAGGCTCATCAAATGGTAAGATTTTTAAATTGTTTATAATTAAAATTCAGTGATAGAATATAATTTTTCTATGATTAGAAAAATATTTAGTGTTTGTTTTTTGCGCCTCAGATGGGAACTTTTAAAACGGCATTTTATTAAGCTTTTTATATCTCCTGAAAACTTTTCATGGGCCATGGGCCCTTTTAAATTTTATATGACGACATGTACATATGTTGTATAAAAATTTGTATGCGTCTGCAATAAACAGCGAAAAGTTTTTAATAAAATTAATTTTGCAAAAATGAAACAAATAATTTGATTAAATTAAAAAGTTTTCCGTGTGAAATTCGCGACCGTGCGTAGTTTTTTTTTTATTTTTTGTTATTTTCGAAATATTGAACCACATTTTTGCTTAAGTTTTGTTTTAGGAAACAAGTCGCTGTGAAAACTATTTAAAATTGCATTGGTTTAAAACAATAACAACAATAAAATACATTTTCGAAAATGAATTTTCGAATTTAAGCTAAATTTTTTTAAATTATCAGCCATGTCACAGAGAATAATTCTGTTCGTAAACGGAATCCATTCCGTATTTTGGTGCTTCAGAAAATTAATTACGAAAAAAATTAAACCATTTCTCGCATCACTCGAGAACGGCTGGATTTCGATAAATTTTTCTGTCTTTTACGGAAAAAAAAGTTGGAAAACTTTCCCGGAAAATTAAAAAAATTGGAAAAACAAAATTTGAGGGTTTCTATTGAAATTTCGGAACAACGTCTGTCGGTTCAGCTAGTTATAAATAATTTCTAACCCTTTATTTTACATATATTTGAGCCGTTTGAAAGTGGTATAAGTCACTTTTTTTGTTGATTGCAAATGTTTTACAAATGAGAAGATACCATTCAATTTTATTTAGTGTTGCCATTAACTAGATTTTTTTGAAAAAGTGACTTATGCTACTTTCAAAATAACGGCTTATTTAATAGTCTTAAAAAATTTTATTTTCTTCATTCATAATGAATGAAGAAAATTATTTGTTATAATGTTTGTAAGGGTTTTTGAACAGCTATTTTGCTTGTGCTTTGTAATTCGCAAAATTGTATTTGTGAGTTTATGTAGGAGTAGATAAGTTTTGGAACTTTTCAAACATACATAAATGGTAAACATCTACAGATGAGTTGGTATAGCAACCAACGTAATGCATTTAGATATTGCTAACCCGCAATAAATAAGAAAAATTTTCGTAATTGATTTGTGAAGCATTGCCATATCTAAGCGATTTTTGCTGCCTTATTATACAGTGAAAATCCTGATGTTGCCAGTTTGGTTACATAAAAATCGCTTAAGCAAAATTTTTCGGATTGATGAAAACGATTGGAATCTAAAGCACCAAAAAATGATTTCGATCGGAATAACAAATACGGAATTGGCAGTACTCCGAACGGAATCTGTGACACGGCTGTATATTCGAAATTTTATGTATTGAAGCCAGATATATGTACATATGTATTCGTAAAACACACAAAATAAATAAGTTTCTTATAATAAAATTGGTTTTAAGCACTTAAATCTCAAAAAAAAAATCTTATTTTGAGTTCAATATTATTAACATAAAGAATGAAATCTTGATTCTTGTATCGCTGAAACAAATAATAATAATAATAATAATTCCTTAGCATGCGCGATAAAATACAAATTCTGAAAAACTTTAAAGTTTTTTTCAATTAGCCATAATATTAAGTTTGCTATAAAAAAGCTTTATACGCAGACGGGGGAAGTTTACATGCATACATACATACATACATATGTATTTGTGTAGATACTTTTGCATGTGCGTAGGAATATGTACTCACACATAAAATGTCTTACTACCCACATCTGTGGGTAATTGAAAAAAAGGATAACAAAAAGCTTTTGGCGTCAAGAGATAGAGATTTGGGAATAATCGCAAAGGAATTTCTCCAAAACAAAAGCATATGGGGATAGATACAAAGTCAATAGCAAATTGCAAAGATGAAAAACTAGAAGAAAATATAAGATTCAGATTTTTGCAAAAATAAAGTATAAAATAGTGATGAGTTTAAAAAAACTCACAAGTGTATAAAATAAATCTATTAAAGTTGTTTAAAAGTTGAAGTTTAAAATGCACGGCTATCCCGTCATGCAATACATGCAGTACAGTATGCCACCATCGACGTGCAACTGGATGCCACAGCAAAATTCTCATCGTGGTCTAATAAGGGAGCGACATGGTGGTTATCCTTTATGTTAGCGTCCGAATATATTTCCAAAAGTAAAGAAGAAAAAAAATTAAATTCATGATTTCCTTTTCACAAAATATTTTCAGCAGCACGAGCACGGTCTGGCGTGGTCATTAAAAAATACGTGATCTGGTGTCTGGTATGTGGAGGATTTTCCTGCATTTTGGGAATTTTGTTTTTGGGGGTGTATTTTTTACTCCATTCTTATACAATAACTGTCGGAAATTTCGAAACCGTTCCTACCTTTGTACCTGCCACTTTGGTAAGTTGTTGTTTCTTCGAATTTTCGTAATTTAATCAAGATTTTCTCAACTTAAATTTAGCTCATTCTAACTGGTCTGTGCGTCATGAGTTTGGCAAGAAGGCGTAATCGTTACAGCTATTTGGTGGGTATTGCAGATACATTCGAAACATTCCGAGCTAAGTTTTTCATTAAAACGATATTTTAGATAAAACTTTCGGGAGCATGCGGATTGATTTCGGCTTTGACATGTGCTTTGGTTACTGTTACAACAACAGTCCTTCATATGAGCCGTTTACAGGCCCTTAGAGAATGCGAATATGCTCAAAAGACCCGTACATGTACATGTTACTCAGATTTGATTGAGTCACAAGTGGATCGAGTAGATAAAGGTAAAAATATTTATATCGCACTGGATCAACAAAAGGGTATAGCAAAAAACTTTTTTTTTAATACTACTCTTCTATCACAAATAGAGATTCAACTGTGATTTTTTTTGCGAAAGAGTGGAGAAAATGGTGTAAAATTTTTATAGTGGGTAGATATGACCACTGTACATCGATTTCTTGCAAAAAACGCACTTTTAAAAATTTTGAGTTAATACCCTCTTGTTGATCAAGTGCGACATATAAATTTAGTAATGTGTTGCGATCATTTAACTGTTGGACTTCCTTTCTTTCTTTCTTTTATTAAAGAGGGTGTTCGTTTGGTTTTTGATTCTTTGTCCGATTGTGGTGTGGTGCATGGCTCTTTGTACTCCTGTCTTCGAGCCATATTCGGATTATCAGTTGCTGGAGTCTTAGTAGCGGTTTTCAGTTGCATGCTGGTCTATCAATTATTAAGGTGAACTTAATTGGTTTCTGTTGGTTGATCCGAAAAGAGTTTTTGCTAATTTTATGTTTGTCTTTTTGTAGCCACGAACGTAAAAAAATGTATTGGGAGCAATTAGAACTACGTTGCCGTTCCTTATATACACGTCCACAGATGCCACCGCAAAATATGGCAACGATTAACGCTCCACACGGCTGCAGATGCTGTGAACAATGTCATGCACACAGACAGGTTCCAATACCGGCGACCGCTTATCCCTGGGACGAAAGTGCAGAGCCAAGATTTTGGTCCACTCAACCTCCGGGAAATTTCTATTCTCCCAATCCGGGAGGTGATGATTTAACTGGCATGGGCCCTACATGTCGGGGTCATGAAATGCCTAACTCTCGCAGTAGAGGTATCGGGTGGAGTTGGAACCGTTGGTGGCAACGTAATTCACCAGACCCCAATTCACGCTTTCGTCAAACTCCCTCAAGTCCAGACTCACAATATGGATTTTCCAATAATACCAACATGGGTGTAAACACTCTAACAGAGGAGGTGGCAAATGCCAACGCAGGGCAATTTAATATTTTACCCAATAATTTGCCGTATGGTGTATGGGGTCCTCCACCACCCTACAGTGACCCAAATAGTCCAGCACGACGTGGTTACTATCAGTATATTCAGCCACCACATCATATTGCCACAACAAATTCCCAAGCAAATGTTACCAATATGATTAATATGGGTGTCAATGACTCTTCTCACAACCAATTTATGGAACAGCCTGCTGCATCAAATTGTTGTCAACAATCCTCCATGTCACGTTCCAATAATTCTGGCATGGGCAGTGTTGGAAATTTCAAGTCAAAAGGAGAATATGAAAACACGCCTTCTGACAGCGATTGCGGTGCAAATGTGAGGGAGAGAGATCGATTTTCAAACACTCTGCCCACACGCAAAATCAAAAAACGTTTAGATCCTGGTAACAAAAGTATTGGCCCCAATTCGCACAGCTCTCAACGTATCAATGTTCAACAAGTTTTTGCCAGTGTTGGCCAGTGTGAAAATGAACAAGAATATCATGAGCCACAAAGTTTAGAAGATGATTCTGCCTCACCTGTACAACGCAATAAGTGTGGAGTTGAGAACAATGGTTTCCAGAATAGTTCTGAATCAACGAATACAGCTCAGAATTTAAACCAACACACACAATCATCCAGTGATCCGGCAGAATCGGAAGTTTATTTTGCAGATGTTAGCAGTTGTTGCAATATGTCCGTGAAAAATGATCATTACTATGAAGATACCAGAGCTTCGCAAAGAACTTTAATACCACCAAACCAACAGCATCGTATCCATAGTCAATCGCATCATCATCAACATCAGCATCAGCTCAGCAATTGTAGCAGCAGTAATAATGAAGACTATTTAGCTCAACGCTTTGGTCAACGTGAAAATTCTATACGTAGCCGTCTTCCATTTCCACAAAATTCCCATATTGTCAATGATGGTTTTGTGGAAAATTTAAAAATGTTGACCACGACAGGAACAAAAGACAACCAGCAACTGAATCATGCTCATATTCCCAAGGACACGTCGCGCCAAAGTATGTGCTCTGTAGATTCGGAAGCAAAGACTGAATTTACTGATCTCTCGCCGCTAACGCCATGTAGTAATAAGATTAACCAGTTGCAAGATTTTGTTGAAGTCAGCAGCTCTCAGGAAGCAACAACTCCTACGAATTTCGTTGCCTCATATCCATTTTCATCAGAATCGCAAAGTTTGGAAGCCCACCGACGCTCAACCAAAAATCTCAGTGAAGCTCACTATGAAATTATTGACGATCAACAGACTGGCCATCAGGTCAACCGTAATATGGTTCGCTCAACCAACAAACAGAAACCCACGATCAAATCGACAGCCAAAGATCGCAAAGATAATAGCGATCGAGAGTGGTCCTCAGATAATAGCAATGGAGAACGTAATCGATTATGAAATGAGGTTTTCGTTTAAAATTATAATAAAATTAGAATTTTAATAGAAAACTAACATAGATATAAATACAAAGATGATATAATAGATACAGACATACATGCATACATACGAACATGTGAATTTGTATAGATGGTAGTGTATTTGCCAATCTTATACTTATATTTTATAGTTTAGGTTACCCTAAATAATGTTTCCTGAAGGTAGTTTAAAGAAACGTATAAAACAACTGTTGGTTTTCGATTTAAAATTTTTAGCGCCATTTTGGCTTTAATTTCTGCCGCCATCTTCATAAAGGGTGTCCCATACAACATTCGTACAATAAATCATTATTAAATTTATTAATCGTTTATGAAAATGGCAGCAAGTGTTTAGTTACCTAACCGCAATAGTTTAATCTTTGATTAAATCATAGACATTATTTGACTTAAAACTGTGAAATTCGACTTATTACTACATTTTATTAAAATACGCAATATTGTTGTTGTTGTTCTTTTGTGCTCATCACACGCAATTATTTCAACTTTATATTTTTACTAGATATATCCGGTGCGCTTCGCTACCCCCTCGTTATAAAATAAAAGTCCTATTTTGAAAATTTAATGACGATCGGTCCAGTAGTTAAGCCTATATTACGATTTTTTATTTTCCTATAAAGGGGCGTGGTCCCACTCACTTTTCTCCTAGTACGTATTCCTAATTATGTCAATACTATATGTACCAAATATCATCGGCGTAGGTCAAAAAATGCCCAAAATATGGCGATTTCAATTTTTGGGTTATATGGGAGCTGCCACGCCCACTTGTCCGATAACGCCCATTTTTGTCGTGATTACTCACATTAGTAACATATGAACTATTGCAATGTTTCAAAACTCTTGCTATCACCATAGTCAAGATATATGATGTTATTCAATTTATGTGGGAGGGGCTACACCCACTTGAAATATTAAAAGCCTAAAACCATCCTCTATAAATTCCCTTTTGAATGACACCAGTTTGGGTCAAATCGGTTGGATAGTTTCCGAGTCTATAGCGAACATGGGTACAAACATTTTTTGTATTTTATATATATAGATTTATGATCATTGATAATTTGTTCATTAAAAAAATGGATTTGAATTAAATTTCAAAATATAACAAAGTTTTATAAATTTTGATGGCAACTTAACCTTCCAATGGGTATTAACAACTTGCATACGCTACTCTAACGGCTAATAAGTCAGTAATCGTTTAAGCTTTGGCTTAGTTAACCTAACCTTTAGTTTTAATGTAGTTTAAGGCCAACAGCAGCAGTTAATCACCGACGACACCGATGACAGCACTACGTTAGTTTAAACGTCCAATTTGTTTTTTAATTTATATGTTCACAGATTTGTTGATTTGATCGCATTTTAAACTAAAACTAAACATTATCTGGCACTGATGTGTTAGACCTAATGCGATTCTAATTACATATGTGTGTATGTATGTATGCCTATTCTAAATCCTATTCTTTCAATCAAATCAATATTATTTATTAATCAATATTATTTACTAGACCTGTATTCATAAACGAATATTAAAGTTATTGTTGCTTTAATGTATGCAGTTTTTTTGTGGCCGGATGATAATGTGAAGTTTATCTTTAACAATCGTTTATGAATAAGGCTGTAAATCATTTAGTTATATAAATGTTGTATTTCCATACATAAACATAGACATATATGTATGTATGTATAATCCTTATATTTACCTGTAGTTAAACAAATATTATAGTAGATTTATAGCTAATAAACAAGTAATAAAAAATATTAAGTATTATTTAAATTTAATATAAAATAGTTTATATTGATTATTTTGTGTGTAAAATACAAACAGACATAATAAAACAAATACAGATGATACAAATGTTGGCTTTAAACAATGTATATATCAGTGTACATATGTGTGTATATTAGTTTATTAATGTTTATGAATACGGCAAATGTAATTAAAGGCATATACACTATTGTTTAAATATACTTTCAAATGAAAATATAAATTAATGAATAACCAATGAAGACTTATTAAATTTCTATTAAAGCTTAGCGAAGGACACAGTCAATTTGACAGTTATTTACTGACTTAGAGTGAGTTTTTAGGATAGAGTTTAAACGTAGTTTCAAACTACGATGGCTGTTTTTAAGTGATAGCTTAAACCCTTACAAAATGGCCATACTGAAGACTAAAAATTGGCAACACTATACATCAAATGGCAATGTTTTTTTTTTCTAAGCAACACTGCATTTTATGCAAAGAAGAAGAAATTTTGGATTTTATTAAGTTTATATCTGAAAAGTAAATTGAGTGCATAGAAAATATTAAAAAAATCAAGTATAAAATTAAAAAAAAATCTGTTATTTATGTTCTCATAATTTTTTTGTTTATAATACTTTGATAGCTGGCTTTTCATAGTGCATATTTTTGTGTTACCATATTTCAGCCACCAACATTGGCCGCTTAAACTTTCAAGCAAATGTACTTAATTGTCATCCTAATAACAGTTAATCCAGATTAAAGTTGTGTAAATCTCTGATCGGCCACCTAAAAACTCACTCTTACAAATAATCTACGAGTACTTATTTTACTCATTACTAGCAAGTAATTTTTATTCCTTACAAAGTAATAAGATAAATAAGTATGTATGATCTTTCGTAATCTGATTAGTTTCAAACACATTATTTGAAACTTTTTATTAAGATTATGCGTCCACTAAATAGCTAAACTACATTTCTCCATACGCAAGCTAACATTTCGACAACTTTAATCGGGATGGATCTCATAATATCGTATTGTGATATGATAAACCACAAATTTGACAAAAATTTGAAATCTTTTTTTAAATAATTATTGCCAATTACAACGAAACGATGTCCCTACAATTTGAAGAATTTCATTTAGTTTTTTCCCTCTCGTAAAAAATTGCAAATATGTATTGCATTTATGTAATTTTACATTTCAGCTGACGATATGTATGTGATTATAAATAAGTTATACATATTTTTCATGGAATGCACTAAACAAGATTATTTTTTTTTTAAATTCAATTAAATTATTACGAGTACTTTTTGGTCTTCGAAATCATTTTTAACAAAAACTTCAAACAAAAATTTTAAATAAAAATTATACGCACCACACCCAAAGGGGAACAATTCAGAACGATAATATTAAAAAAATAAGTTTTTTTACATACACAAACTCTATTTTTATTGTTTTATAAATGAAAAATGTAACAAATGAATAATTTTATTAAATGACTGCCAAATAAATTACTTGTATGCATTTCAAAATTTTTTTTATAAAAAACAAAAATTTTATAAAACTAATGACAAAAGACCCAATACAACGGCAACAAAAAATGTTTGTTTCAAATTAATACCACTACCTTCATTATTATCACCCTTATGATCATCTAGAGAACCATCTGGTATTTCATTATCTTCAATATTTGGTTCTGAATGATCATCATGATCAGGATGTAACGGATGATGATCATATTTATGTTTTATTTCTTCTAACGCTAAAGGTACAGCTTCATTAATTGTTCTGAGAAGTGGATAATTGTCGCTGAGTCGATGAGGCATCATTAAATCTAAATGCTTAAAGTGTCTGAAATCGTCGTAAATATCAGCTTCAGTTTCACACTCTCCCAGAAAATCGTCGGTATCAATCGACCACACCATTATACCAGCTAATTTCTTTTCAATAGAAAATTTTACTTTGTTGGCTATTGAACGCGAATTATCAAAAGTTACTACGTTTACAAGTCCGGTAAAGATATCTTTTTCGGATCTGGCCAATACTTGAGATGTTTCGGGATCCCACATGGTAGTCCAACCTGAAGTTTTATTACTCAATATCCTACAAATTTCATTATAGCCTAAGAAACCGTCTTCTCGAGTAAATGGTCCCTGGAATGCTGTGCCATCGGTAGCATCATCCATATTACCATCCAAAGGAGTCTTAAACGTTCGCCCATAGAATGGTACGCCCATAACAATTTTCTCCGCAGGAGCTCCTAGTTTTAGCAAATAATCGATGGTGAATTGCTGAAAGAATTTACACGTTTTATACATACATTAAATTGTGAAAAATTTGTAAGAAAAAATTAAAATGTGATTATAAAAATGAGTTCTTCTACATATGTAAGTATGTACAATGTATTGGTTCGCCAAAAAAGCATTAATATTTATGGTTTATTAAAGGTTTATGAATCGATTTTTTTCCTTTCAAATGTTACTGTATATATATTTTGATTTTAACATAAATAGAAGTTTAAAGAATTTTATTCGTTTTTTTTTTAATAAATTTCTAGTGGATTTTTCATTAGGCCACATTTAAGGTACGGTCACATCTGGCAAACATTTGCCCAAAAAAGCGTAACCACTAAATACCAATGAAAAACTTTTTGATTTATGCATTTATTTATTAAGTTAAACAGCATCTAATAAGAAAAGATTCTATTACATTTTTTATAAATTATGTTGGAAACTGTTTAACGTAATAAACAGGTATCTAAATCAAAAGTGTTTTCATTAGTATTTTTTGGGCAAATGTTTGCCAGTTGTGACGGTGCCTTTATAAATTATTTACATAAATTGTTCACAATTTTGACGATACTCATCATACATGCTTGTGTTCACCCTTAAGACTTCATATGAACGAACATCCATACAACTCATACTTGTTTGTTTATGTTTGCGGCTGTCGATATGGTGGTCATAAGAAACGATCAGACATCAGCAACAAGTGGTAAATTTTCGGGCATACTTAATTATTCATATTGATTTTTATGATCTAATCGTTTTTGTTCAAAAGCAAAAAATACTAGTTTACGCAACCGTTCGTTTCAAACATTAGGTCTGTTTCTTTACTCTACACTGGGATCCCGCGGGATCCCAATTTGCACGAAAAGCGTTCCCGTACTCTAAAATTGGGAAAATGAGAGTGATTTTGAGAGAGCAGTGTGCTTCTTCTTCTTGCACGAAACTGCCCGTACTTTTTCTTCGGGCTAGTTTGTGCAAGTAGTAATCAATCAGCTGTTTATGAAATAAACAATAACAAATAAGAAATTTGAATTTTACCTAACAAGAATAATGAGAAAATAACTGTTACTTTTGCAAAAATCAAAGCAAAATATGTATGTATGTTTGGATATACAAACATAGATATGTATGTGTGTACTAACTAAAATCTCTTAAAAAGTGAAATACTTATCAAAAACAGTAGTTATTTTTTTTGTTTACTTTCACAGTAATTTCATACAAACTTTTGGGCTAAAAATTTGGTTTTGTGCGTTCCCGTACTTTTGTGCATTTTTGTCTCTAATTGAGAGGAATTATAGTTTACGCTCATTTTACCGAACTTTACCAGAAAAGTAAAGAAACAGACCTATTAAGTTTTATTTACTCGTTAAGAGTATGAAACTCATTTTGAATCGAAGCGAACATGTTGTTAGCGGAACAAGTGGTTTATTCAGTTGTTAAAGTAATTTTGTACTCGTATTTGAATAAATAATTTTTATTTATATTTTTGTCACAGTTTGAAACATGCACACATTCATATTTATACTTTTGACTTCCGAAATCAAATTTTCTACCAACAAAATACAGAGTTGATGTTTTTTGTGTTTCTGCATATGCCTTATATTCATTGTATCATGCAATCACATCATACACATTCGCATCAAATGATCGTAATTATTTATTTGATGAATTTGATGATGTGCATAAAAAGCGAACGAGTATAAAATTGAATAATGGGCTAACTTCCTAAATGGTATTTACAATGTATCAATACAGTATTAATATCAAGTTGATACATTGTGTAGTTACTTTTTAATACGTTGCACACGTTTGCAACCCTGAAATTGTTTAAGAACATATATTTGCAATGTATCATTCATAATAAATCGAACAATGGCGGAAGAGTATATTTTATTGAAAAATTTTTTTGATTTGTGCGAACAA
The DNA here is from genome assembly GCA_947311025.1 of Lypha dubia. Classification (NCBI taxonomy): domain Eukaryota; kingdom Metazoa; phylum Arthropoda; class Insecta; order Diptera; family Tachinidae; genus Lypha; species Lypha dubia. Next base: position 55,360,748 of record OX371263.1, read on the forward strand.
GGAAACTGCAACTCCCATACTGCTTTAAAGATTATTAAAAGAAAACATAAGCGACTTGCTGTCTTGTGCTGCGTTTAGTATTTATTTTGCATTTAAATCTATTTGAATACCTTTCTTGCTTTTTCTTGCGTATTAACTACAACAGTGTTGCAAATGGGAAGAAAATACATAGCTAAAATTTTCAGGGTTGCATTTATGAACACGCTACAATGTATTAGTACAAAGCAAAATGCATTTAGGAAGTCAGCCATAATTGTTTGTGTTGTTCAACGTTAGGGAATAAGTAGGCTCGATCATACTTGTTGCAGCTCACTGGTTACGATATGCACTAATAAATATTGATTTGCACAACTTTAATCCTCTTGAACATAAAAAAAATTCAAATCATTTTTTTTTTAATAATTACCACGCTGAGTACGTCGCCATTCGGTGCTGTCAACGGTGAATTGTAACCAATTTTACGATCCCAACTGCCATGATAATCGTAGCACATAATGTGTAAATAGTCCAAATACCGAGATATCTGTCGAATGTCATACGCCTGATCTATAACATTTTTCGCAGCTCCGATAGCGGTTGTCAACAACAAACCATGAGGATTAAACTGTTCTCTCAACTCCTTGCAAAGTGAAACGAAATTCTCACGATCTTGTGGAGCACCACCTCGTTGAGAGGGATACTCCCAATCCAAATCAAGACCATCAAAATTATATTTTCGAATAAATGAAGTAGCCTGTTTGACAAATTTCCCTCTTAGAATGGGATCGGCTACCATATTTGAATAGTTTTTAGAACCTTCATTCCAACCACCGATTGCCAGACTGACTTTCAAATGAGGATTAGTGCGCTTAAGGCCGGTTAAACGTTCGTAGCCACCTTTACCATATTCTTCCTTTAAATCTTGCCAAGGATCTACAAGAAAATAAATAAAAAAAACATACGATTTATTTAAACTTTTAAAGTGAAAACTAAACAAATGCTGGTATTTACAGACCCAATGATTTTATAAACGATTGTTGGGGATCGAGACCGGCAAAGGCATACACAACATGTGTACATAGACTAGGATCAAAATTGTCTATGGAATAAGCACCCTGACCAGAACGATAAACAGCCCATGTTGATATGTAGCAAACTACAACTTTGCCATGCATGGGCCCTAAAAAAACACAAAAACAACAAAAAAATGTATCATGAATTTATTAACCCCTTTTCCAATGGTTTTACTTTTTATACTTTTCAAGTATTAAATATCATTTTTTTTACCAGTTTTTGCTTCGGTATTAATTATGCAAACTGCGGAAACCACTAAAAATATGAAAAACAACCTTCTCCTGTTTCCTTTGCAGATGTTGTGCTGCCAGGTCATCTGTAAATAAAACCAACAAAAAAATACATTGAAGAAATAAAAATATAGTATTTGAAAAACTCTGATAAAGAAATTAAAACGGGTAGTTTTGATAATTGCAAAGAAATAAATTATTTAAGTGGGTGTGTGTGTGTGAGTGGAAAGAAGCTTTTGATATGCTCCGTTCTACAGGAATAAATAGAATTTCAGCATCGATTTGTTAGCCAGTACAGTTTGCAGCATATTTAGCAGTTTTCCGTGCATATTTTGGCTTTCGAAAAATTGTTCGCTAATGCCAATTGTAATATTTGCTTAAAGATTGTCTTCAATATACAGGAGTAACTCCGTAAGAAATCTTTCCTTTTTATACACTCCAGTTCACTTATTTAAAGGCACTAAAAATTCCATATTCAACAGCCTGTATCCTTTGCAATTTTTAACCGATTGGAGAATTTTAAACTGGAAACGGAAGCTAGACATCATGAGATTTAAAGAAAATCATGACAATAGTGGTTTCGTAAATAACGAGATTTTTTTAAGCAATGTATCAAAAAAAGTCCAAATATATGCTTTTTTTCTGGTTTACTTGAATAAAGGCACTTTAACTAATTTTATTGAAAAACAGTTTTTATTGCTTTTTTAATTTAAGAACTATTGGTAATGGGTACAACCACCTTTGTTTTTAATAACTTCAAATATACGGGTTTTCATTGGCAGATAAAGGAAATTTATGTAATTAGACGGAATTTGATTAAAAGCATCCTTAATGGCCTGAATTAGTGACTGCTTGTCATCAAATTGTCTACCTCCTTCATAGACCTTACGAGATAACCAACCCCAGACATTTTCGATAATGTTTAGATCTGGCGAATAGGGTGGCCAGTCAAGAATATTAACATTTTCGCTTGCAATGAACTCCATTACTACTCTAGCGTTATGCCCCTATATTATCCTGTTGCAATATCCAAGACATGGGATCAAATAGTTGACTGAACTTCGGAAAAGCCGACATTTTTGCACTTTGAAATTTAAGATCGATGGTGCCATAGTACGTAATAGCACCCCACACCATAACTGTGTTGTCGGTTCAAAAATAGCTTTTGTTTGCGCAGATCATGGAAAAAGTAGTTGTAGCCATCAGGCCCATCCAAATTAAACTTCTTCTCATCCGTAAATACAACGGTTCTCCAGTCGTTTACATGACCTCTTTGCCTCACTTCTCATACCATGTAGTCTCTTGCGAATTGAAGCCGTTTCAGGTATTTAAGATACTCTCAGCTCTTAATTACCCTGCATACTGATGACTCGCTCGCTTTCACTCTTATTTTTGACAAGGATAAAGCAGAATTAGAAGCAATTCTGATGATTTTTCTTTTCTCATACGTAGAGAAAGACAATGAAACCCTTCCTTTAAAATTTTTTCCATAACCCTCGGGGTCCTTAATGTAATTGTCGACAACTGGTGGGCTTCGTCCAATTTTTTTAGCTATTGCGCGGTTAGAATAACCTTCAGAACGGTAAACATCGATTTTAGTTTATCCGATAGATTTAAAATTTTTTGTTTTGCCATTTTGACTCGTAAAATGCTTAAGATGTAATAAATTGTAATAAACAAACGCTCCCTACAAAAAATCATCGCTTACTTAAAAAATAATAAATAAAAATAGCACATTTTTATACTTTTTTTTTTTTATAAATTGTTCAAAAAAAGTTCTTTAGTTAAGAAACCACTATTGTCATGCCCATGGTGGAATAATAAGGTGCGCGTATCAACGCAACAACAAAATCGACATGCATTTTGTTTGTGTAAAATTAATTCAACATTGTCAAAACAAAGCTGTATACAAAACAAAACAAAAGTTGTTTTGTATGTATTTATTGGTTATGCAAAAACAAAAAGCATAACGTAAACTATAATATGCATGATGGCGGCCAAAAATGTAAACAACTTTTGACAAGACCGAATTAACTTACCATATTTTTGCAGATTATTTAACGGTCAAAACACAACCCTACAAAAAACCATATTCCTTCTTGCGCAGACCTGATTAGTAGACCATGGTCATGCCTTTAAATAAGTAAACCGGAGTGAATGTACATACGTACATATGTATATGTATGTACATATATACATTCATCTATACACATGTATATACCCAGCGGCGAACTTTTAGAGGCCTTCATTTTTAAGGCCTTCCCAGAGCTTCTTTTAGATCTAGTACTCATGGTCGCTTACCTTTTCAGGAAGGCCTTCCCAGAGCTTCTTTTAGATCTAGTACTCATGGTCGCTTACCTTTTCAGGAAGGCCTTATGGAAGGCCTATCTACTCCCTTATAAAAATTTGGTTTTTATTATGTGTATGTAGACGTCAATAAATAAATAAATAGTTAACAATAATATGTCATCAAATGTAAAGAAAACTCTGAAATTGAACAAATACAATAATCAGAATTTTGTAGAGTTGATATTTTGGCACTTTCATGGGTTTTTACTAGAGTTGTCAATTATTCGTCTTTCAACTTTGTTCGAATAGTTCAAATAATAGTTTTTGTTCTTTCGATCAAACGATTAAAGCTATCAACGAATAAAAAAATGCTTAAAAATTATTTATAGACAAAAAATAAATGTATTTATGTTATTAAAACAAAACTGCATATATAACCAAAAATCTTCAAAATCAGATAGTTAATATTTTCATTAACAAAAAACTACATAAAATTATTACTACATAAAGAAACTAAAATGTAATAACTGAGATTACTTTGAAATGATAAAGGTCGATTTTAATACTTGTAGAAAAATAATTCAAATACACATGTTTTATTCAGTCAAAAATATCAAATGATTTTTTTTTTGTAAAATCAGAGAATTTAGGTTGTTGTTAAGAAATAATGTACATATTGAAAGTAATCTTAAAGTTGACTCATTTTTTTTTTCTTTCAAACGATTTTTGTTTTTATTAAATTAGATTTTGTGAAAACTCTTTCGCTAATTGTCGAGGTAGGTGATATAGTGAGAAGAGCATAAAATAGTTTACATAGTATCTAATTTTGCTATTATTTTTGCAGATTTTTTCAAATATACCACATCGTCTAATATATCGCTGAATTCTTTTTTATTTTCTGATTTTTAATACTTTTAATTGAATTATTGCGGTTACTTTCAAAATAAAATAATCTACAGTATACGAGTAATATATGTATTTGGATGTTCTTTAGTTTCACTTTTCAAAGAGTATTTTAAAAAACTTTCAATGCTCGGAATATTTCCAGAATTTAAAAATATGTATAATTAATGTATTTAAAAATTTTACACGTCTCTCATGTATTCTTATTTTAATAGGTTTTAATAAACCTGCTGCAAAAGAATTATTAATTTTGTTGTTGTTGATCCAACAATTTTCTATACTTTAGGACACTTGTTATACTTATGTGACTTTGCTTTTTTCATTTTTGTTATATACGATTTGTTTGATAAGATTTATATAAAGCAATTGTTTCTTGTTTGGCTTTTAGTGTATTTCTAACTTATTCACATGAGAGTGAAAAAAAACCTATTCTTGAAAATATTTTAACGTTTCATTCAAAACATAGCACGACTACTGGGTATGTGCAGTTCGACACCAACTACAAACAACCAAAATAACATGTATTTGGTTCGTATGAAGCACTCGTTTTGTTTCAAATCATACAACCAAATTTAAAAAAAATTTACGTATGCATTTCAAACTGAAAAAAAATTTCGATTAATTGACATTATTCGTTATTCGAAATTCGGCATTTTAAAATTATTCGAACAAGAGGTTAGTTCAGTTTGACCGATTAATCGAATTATTCTTAATCGGTTGACAACTCTAGTTTTCATACGGTTTGTGCATTTCTAAAGGAACTTTAAAAATAAATTTGTGACAGGTCTAGAGTCAATTTAATATAGAAAACCTTCAGTCGGGCCACTAACCAGGCCTGGTGAATAAGGCCTTCTAACAGGCCTGTGTAAGAAGGTATCTTGGAAGGCCTTGGCTAAATGGACATCATGTGACAAAAATATATTAGTATGGAATGGGGCAAGAAGGCCTTGTGTCTGTCAAATAAGGCCTGCCAGAAGGCCTGCTTAGTGCTTCTTTCCGCTGCTGGGTTATTATGTATTTATGTACATAAAATTTATCAAAACGCTTGCAATAACTGCTATTTTTGCTGTCACGTTATAATGCACCAAACAGTGACGCAGAGCCAAAATATTTTGAAAATAGATTAGTGATTGTTACTTCCAAGTCTTAATTTTACATGCCTAAAAGAGAAATTAAAAAAAAAAACATTTTTTCAAAATAAAGCGAATTATGGTCTCCTACGTTCTGCTTTGTGCATATTAATTTATTTTTTAATTAAAACAAAAAAATATTTTTATATTATTATTATTACGAATAAACGTAATTATTATTTGAACTTATATTGATTTACATACATATGAAAGGTAATATTATCAGGCTCAAGTTCAGTTTTATTGAATTAATGAAAATTCAAAATTACTAAGAGTTTATTTTCCAACACAAAAAAAACTCTTAGTAATTTTGAATTTTCATTAATTCAATAAAACTGAACTTGAGCCTGATAATATTACCTTTCATATGTATGTAAAACAAAAAAATTTCAGAATAATATTTAGCAATTTTATATGAATTTAGTCAGAACCAAGCAAACAAAGAAAACTACCAGCCATTTGACTACGGAAATTCCAGACATAATTCTATGTGCTCTCACAAACGGCGTTTCTCGCAAACAACACAACTAGTCCATGACTCATAAGATGATATTTTAGGTTAATATACAATAATTACATACATGTCTTTAAAACAGCATTTTTGTTATAGAGAAAATATTATATAAAAAAAATTAAAAATTTATATAATTTTCAAACTCTGAAGAAAAATTTTAAAATAAGTAAGCAAGGTTTAACGGCGAGATAAAACAACATTCATTACAAGAGTTGAAAAATTTGCATGCCCGAAGTGCCCTCTGATCTGACTGCTGATTTTTTTGTAAAAATAACCAATTCTCCGAATCTTGACGCATTGAAAAATTTATAACTTTAAAGGAGCCCGAGCTCGTATCAGTAAATTATATAACATCGCTTTACCGCTCAATGAGTAACCGAATTTTTTGAAGTAATTTCTAAAAAAAGTTGCAGTGCACACAACAAAATTAATATTAATTTTTTATTAAAATCATTATTAAAATTTAATTAAACTAAACAACAATTAAGTCTAAAATTGGTTTATTGGTTGGTATCCAAAATCACATTTTTATTTAAACAATAAAAACAAATTATGTTGTCTATTTTTTAAGGACTTGGTATCGGAAAAATTTTGGCCCTAATTTTGTAAAACGCATCACCAAAGTAACTTTTATATGGAAAGCAAAAACAAAAATTCAAATATTTAAAAATTTGTTTTTGTTTTTCATACAATATCATCACCGAACAAACGCACAGAAATTAAGGCGTTGCTTTGCCTTCAAAAATTTCAAAAGTTTGATTGAAAACAATGAACCAAATTTTTAAATATTTGAATTTTTGTTTTTGCTTTCCATATAAAAGTTACTTTGGTGATGCGTTTTACAAAATCAGGGCCTTAATAATAATCCGCTATAATATGTGTTTTTCACGTTAATATATTCGAACAAAATATGTAAAATTAATTTTTTTTATTACAGTGTTCAAGTGCCCACTGTAACATGTAAATATTGTAACTAATATGCACACATGCATAACCATAGACTAAATTGTGTTTGAAACAACATAATGTTGCCTTATAAGACTTTTTTAAATTTTTTCATCTAATATTTTTTTTTTGTACTTCCGAATAAAGTTAATTATGAACCAAAATTTTGAATAAATACTATTCCAGATATGCTGTTATACCATCACTTTGTAGTCGGCACAAAGGACTGTGTGTTGTACATAAGGCTCGTATCTGTACTGTTTTTGGCAGTATTATACTGTTTTTCGACATCAAAAACTCCGTACTGCTTTTCTCCCTCAAAATACTGTTTTTCGATACATAATGGAAATAAAAACGGCGAACAGCGAATTCATGCAATAATATTGTTTTCTTCCAAAATAAGCATTCTCCTCGGACTCGTCGACAGCCGCCAACTGCCTCTGTTGAGCGTTGGCAGTTGACGTCGAATTGTCGCACAGAAGAAGTTTACGATTGGTGGCGCCGGGGAAGATAATCGCGGCAGGCATCGACTTTTATTTTTTTTCGTGCTTCTTCTTTGCCATTGAAACTTTTTACGTGGGCAGTATGGCAAGAAAGACCAACATGGAGTCGAAGCCGTTATGAACAAGTTGAGCGAATACAATTTGTACAATGCCAATGAAAATGCGGTAAATTTGCATACCCAATTTCGATATATCAAAAACTATTGTACCAGCGACAAAATTATGCAATGGAGAGAAGGCAATGTTTCGATTGTGGATCGGTGGGTGGAGATATTTATTCATCTCAATAACGCCGATTGCGAATTCAAAGAAATGGCCACGATCGTTGAATATATTTTTTGTTTGCCAGGAACTTCAGCATCAGTGGAACGAATCTTCTCTGCAGTGAACGAAACTTGGACGTCAGACAAAACCAGATGTGCAAACATTGAAGGCGATTCTGACCGTCAAATGTAATTTGAAGTACAAATGCGTTGATTTCTACAATTACCTCAAAACGAAGCCGGCATTGCTTATTCAAATGATGATGGAAATGATTGTTAATTTTTTTTTTATATGGGTCAATTTCAAAAAAAAATGTACACAACGATTTTTTTTGCTTATTTTTAAAGTTTTGTCAATTCGCCTGTAAGAGTGGCCAATTTATGTAGAAATTGATGAAGAATCCGGTGGTACTTTTAGGCTCTCAAAAAAATCAATATTTTTTTATTTTTTTTTAGGTTTTCTATGATTTCTATCTTGAGCGTCACACACCAAATATGCATAAAAAATCGCTAAAAATGCAAAAATATTTGAAATTCAAGCTTACTACGATGTTCTTTTGTTTCTCAAGATTGACTTTTGCGAAAATCACCTTTTTGATTATAAACACAAAATCACGATTCACCTTGATTTTTCATTTTTTTTTTAAAGTGACTAGTTACTTTAAAATTTTAAGATGAAAATATGTAAATTTTTATTAAAAAAGACTTGAACTTAGAGGTTACTTGCAAAGTAATAGGCTTATAACAATGTATTTAAAAAAAACTGCAATTATAAGCGTTTTAAGGAAAAAAACTAAGTGTGACGCTCAAGATACATATTTATACTAGTAATATTACTTGAATTACAAAAAAGTGACGCTCAATGCAAATTGTGGGGACAACCTTTCTTTGCAACGCCGAATTCGCACTAATTAAGTTTTGACGACTATAACAAATCAAAACACAAGAAAGAAACGGAATAATTCGAAAACTGTTATTAAATATTGCATATTTACTTTTGTCTTGATTTTATTTTATTTTGTTTACTAAAAATTCTAACGGGGGACAAAACACCATTCTGAATAAACAAAAAAACAAACATACAAATTTGAGAATAACGTTTTTTTGTTACATATTCCTCGCTGATCACTCTCACATTTTTGTTTTTTTTTTTGTTTTTTGTTTTTTTTTTACCTAAAATAGTAGTGTAAAGTGCGGTGACACAAAAAATGCGTTTTTTTTTTAAATTGATATACTATTTTTTAAAAACTGCTTTTTTAAAAAATTTCAGTGAAATGTACTGTTTTTGGTCCTAAAAACTACACGAGCGTTAGTTATACAGGACATGTTTGACATGTTTTGCCGACCGAATCCAACTTTCATGTTGCGCATTTATCCGCGGTTCTACAAATACATCAATTGTATCAGTGTGTCTGGCTGTCGCATTATAGTTAATCCATTTCTTTATTCTCCAGAAAATCTTTCCAGTCATTTGGGAGCCACCAACACAAAAGTTGAGTTTGAAATAATAAACATTTGTTTCATATGAAAAACGAGTAAATATGGAATTTAATTTAAACCAGTCGAGCAACATAACAGCGTTTACTTAAATTGATCTTTCCGAATTTCATATTCGATTAACGAAACAATCAAAAACTCGATTCAATTGTATGTATGTAATCAACCGTTGTATATGATAATAATGTTGACAACACAAATGTTGAAAATTAAATCATTGTTCGCAATTAAACACAAATTAAAATTTTAATGAAAACTTACTGGGGGCTAAATGAAAAGAAAAATTAATAAATAAATTCTAGAGCAGAAGACAAATATGAATACATGAGTACGTACATATGTACATACATTTTCACATCCAATCACACATATTTATATATGTACATACGTAAGTAATCGTATTCACTAATTGATTTTTTTTTTATCAAATGCACACATACAAACATACATTTATATTTTAGATCGACAAATATTTCCTGTTATACAAATAATGTACATAGTTTCCTTTCTATTTGCTGCTGCGAAAAATGCAGTGAATCTAGCTGTCATAAAGTATGATTACGGTAAACATAATATTTTAATAAAAATTCAGCTCCTTATTAAGTACGAGTATAAAACTAAAATCAATTGATTCTATTGAAAGACAATCTTTGTTGAAAAAGTTCGAAGCAGTTATTTTTGCAGTCGATTCTAAATTTAATATAAATGGATTAGTTGTGATTTGAAAATTTAAAAATTAGATTTGTAATTGATTCAAAAGCTTCTGAATTTTCTACCGATATGTGCCTGAAATGCCAGGTATGCTCAATTGGATTATTCAGTTTTAAATACTGTATGACAATATCAAGACCATCATGGCAAAAACATTATTCTTACAAGCTTAAACTTAGGAAACTTAAATATGAATACCTTCATCATACGCACACACACATACATCTTTACGTACATGATCGTTAAAATAGTCAGAATATAAATGTATATACATATTTCGAGCCGTCGTTATCTGATGAAAATTCGATTTTCACAAATCAGGGTAAAATCAGTGACTTCCTATTTTTGTTAGTTGAAAATTAAAAATAACAGTTTGAACTTTAAAAATGACGTTGTCTGTTTTATTACCATATTCCCGACTTTGGAATATTTTTTTGGCATCCTTTAAGGATTTAGCGCTTCTTAACAATATTCAATAATTTTTCGCAAGTTGGCGCTTTTTTCGCGAAGTATGCAATTCTGCCAAACTTTTTGGCTTTCTTGCATTTATTACCAATTTTTTTTTTAATTTAATTTTGGCTTTTTACAAATTTTGCAATTTATAGAGATTTTTCACTTTTCTCGCGGCAGGAAGCAACACAATTTTTTAAAGTTTTTATCAGCCAGCATCACTAGAAGGTATTTTTAGATAATCACGAATAAAATAAAAATCGCACTAATTTTACAAATTCCAAAAATTCGACAAGATCTCATTCACAATAATCAGGAAAATTAGTGAACTGCTGCTGCTTATTTCTTTATTTTGGATTTAAAATTTTCAATATCTTGCCTTCTCTGAGAAATTTTTCAGATATTTTCAAGATCTTATTTTTCGCGAATTGGCTCGTCTTATTCAGGCAAATATTTAAATTATTAACGCATGCCCAACGAAGCATTTTGCCTAAAGATACATTTTCATTTGACTCTATTTGTTCTTCCAAAAACTTTTGTAAGATCTAATAATTGTTTTCCCAAAATAAATCAAAATATTTGCCTTTTAATGGTCACACTTTGTTCACATTGGACACATTTTTGTTTATATATGTATATATATATATATATATATATATTCCTCTAACTCCTACTGGAGCATAGGGCGCCAACAATTGCAGATCTCCATCTGACTCGGTTTTGAGAAATAGACCTTAATTCGTTCCAAGACACACCTAGTTGATTCATTTCGGATTCTGTTGAACGTGTCAATGTTGTACGCGGCCTAAAGCTTTCTCTACCATCTTGATGAAATGGGTTCCATTTAAGAGCTTGCTTGGATACATTCTCATCATTCCGACGAAGGGTGTGTCCAATCCACTGCCACTTTCGCTTACGAATTTCAGCTGCTACTTCCATTTGTCCTGCTTTTAATAACAGCTCTTCATTCGATATTGTTCGAGGCCAGAAGATGCGTAATATCCTTCTTAAGCAACGATTGACAAATGATTGCAGACGGTTTGTGATGCTGTTGGTAACCTTCCAGGTCGTGCACCCATATAACACATTTGTTAGTGTTTTTGTTTTGCCAGCGTTTATTTTGAGTCCTGTGTATTGTAATTTTTCCCGCAGATCTATAGTTGTTTGTCTTAGGTCATTAAGCTTGTGGGAAAGCAAACATATGTCGTCAGCATAGGCCAGGTAGTTAAGATATTGGTTATTGATTTTTCATTGTATTCCTTGCCTTTTATTCTCAATAGCGTTGAGAACATCTTCCATGACGACAAAAAACAAAAGAGGTGATAGTATGCAACCCTGGCGCACTCCACTTTCTACCATGAAAGAGTCGGAAAGTTTTCCCTTATGGAGAACAAAGCATTTTGCACGGTTATAGCTTTCCTTTATTAGAGATATAACTTTTTGAGGTATATTTCTTCTTTGCAGAGCTGACCAAATACATTCTCGATTAATTGAATCGAACGCTTTTTCAAAATCTATAAATAGAAGATGAAGTTTGGAATTGAACTCAACGCTTTGTTCTATGATGATGCGTAATGAGTTAACATGGTCTGCGCACGAAGAGCCACTGCGAAATCCGGCTTGGCATGAGCTGATGGTTTGTTCCAAATGATCCTTAATGCGATTTAATATTACTTTTGCAACTATTTTGGCTACAGTTGGTCTCCTTTTTTCGCGATTTTCACAATTATACCATCTTTCCATTCCTCCGGAAAGGATTCAGTTTCCCAGGTTTCGGTGATCAGAGGGTGTAAAAGTTGTGCTGAAAGCTCCGGATCACATTTATAAATTTCTGCAGGAATACCATCAGTTCCAGCTGCTTTTCCATTTGGAAGTTGTTTTATAGCAGCAATAATTTCTGTTATACTAGGCGGTGCTATTCTCATTCTCGAATTTGTACTGGCTTGTGGATTGATTAAAATAGGTGGCTCAAGAGTTTCATCTATAACACTGTTTATCACGGTGGAAAAATGTTCCTTCCCTCGTTGAAGTTGTTCCTGGTCGGTGTTGAGAATATTCCCTTGCAAATCTCTCACAGGGTGTTCTATACGCAACTTACGGTCTGCTAGTTGTTTTGTGACTTTAAAAACTGTGCGTGTGTCACCAGCTTGTGCTGCCTTCTCGGCTTCTTCCGCCATGCGGTCTATATGCTTTCTTTTATCCCTTCGCACCGCTCGTTGTACTATTTTATGCAGGCCACGATAATTCATTTCCAGGTTAGCCTTTAGTTCGTGTTATCCGCTGATGCTACTTCTTCTTTAAGTTTTCGTCGTTCTGAAATAATATTCCACGTTTCATCGGTCATCCATTCTTGTTTACCCTTGGGTGCTGGCGCGATCGCACGGTCAGCACAGGATTTTATTGTGGCTTTAATGTGGTCCCATTTTGAGGTACTGTAGTAAGTGATTCGAGTTCGGGTCTGTTTAATGCTTCGCGTAGCTGCGTTGTAAAGCTTACTTTTTGTTTGGCAGCAAATAATTTTGTTTGCCTCTAAACAGCTGTTTTGCTGTTTGCCTCTAATGTATATTTTTTGGTCAGAATACGATAAGGAAATATTTGTCGTTTTTCGTCAAATGTTTCCCCAATGTGACCATACTTTAAGAAACCAAAATTATTCTCAAATACCAAACTTTTTGAGAATACATAGTGTATGATATAAAGTAAGTAGGTACTAGTGACGTTACGAATATCAATTTTTAGTATTCGCGAATACGAATACGAATATTTAAAACAGTATTCGCCGAATACGAATAAGAATATTTCTTTTGAGGTTTATATTTCAAATTTAATTGGAAAAAATCCCTGCCTTTGCGTTAGTAACTATAAATGAAAAAAAAAATTTAGTGATTTAACATTATTACTGCATTAAGATGCCGAATTTGAAAACCTCTACAGAACATTTTTTAATTATTTTACTTACATACTTTCAGATTTCGTTTTTCTTACTCTGCGTGAAATACAATGGGTTTTTTTAATAAAAATTAATATTTTTTTTACATTTTATGTACTTTTTTTAAAATTTTGGTATGATTTTTTTTTTGGAAAATGTATGGGAAAATTATTCGAAAAATATTCGCTTGAATTTGGCGAATACGAATACGAATACGAATATCTTAAAACAGGCGAATAGTCGAATACGAATACGAGTATTCGTAACATCACTAGTAGGTACATAAAAGTTTATGTTCCCATACTCTGCAGTTACACGTTCAAGAAGTTGCTTTCAATATTAACACATTTACTGTTTGTCAAAATTTATGTTAATTGACGTTGTGACGTAGGCTGTAAGCAACTTGACGGTCAATTTTATTTTCAAGATGGCGTCGTCAAGAAAGAAATTAAAAATTAAGTAAGAAAAAACAATAAAATCGCAACACATCACAATTTTTGTTAATTTTATTCATTTTCTATTTCAAATAACATATTTTCTTAGAAATAAATGCAAAAATTATTTACAACAGCTCTCATCAGCTGCTCACTTGAAAGAAAAATTGAAAGAGAACTTGAAAGCAAAATTGAAATCAAGTTAATAGTCAATATCCAAATGTGTGAGTGTGTTAGTAAAAAAGTGTAAGTGTATTGAATCTTGAAACAAAAATTGAAAGAAAACTTGAACGTGTAACCCCCAAGTTATGTACATATTAGTGCTGGCAAAGTATTGAGTAGTGGATACCGAGTATCGAGTATTTGCTCTTTTTTTTGGATACTCAATGCTCAAAAGTAGTTACTCGATACTTTCAGAGTTGTATTTTTAAGCAAGTTGAGAGGCTAAAATAGTGTATAAAAAACAGAAAGACAACAATGTGTAAGCTACAAACCGCCGAAATAAAGCTGCCAATAAAATAGAACAACCGCATGTGATAAATCACATTTTAAAAGTACTTAAAAATGTATATTAGTTAAATATGTATATACATATACACACATATAAATATTATATTTGCAGATATAAACTATGCGTTACAAATTCAAAAAATCCGTTAAAAGTATCGAGTAGTATTGAGTACCCAAATGAAAAGTATTGAATATTATTGAGTAATGAAAAGTAGTAGAATTTGCCAGCACTAGTACATATGCATGTATATGTACATATGTACACCTATTTTAAATTTTGACAGTATGTAGTTTTAGCATAATATTTGGTATTACATTCCTAGATACATACATACCCTGTCGGGCTTTGAGTTAACTTAAAGCATACTTATAGTCAATCAGATTTGAGTCACAGGTGACTAAAAAACTAGTTCATTTGCTTTGTTAAACGCTATTCAGGTTTTACATTTGATGTCATCAGAGCGAGTCAGTACTCACTTACTCTGCATAAGTTTCAGCTAACCATATGTTAGCTTATTATTAGTTAGTTTGTGGCGCATAAAGTAAGTGGTCACTATGAGTTAGCTATGAACTAACTAGCTAATGATTGGGGTTTATAAGTTAGTTTGTGGCGCATAAATCAGGAGGGCGCTATGAGTTAGCTATGAACTAACTAACTAATGATTGGGTTTTATAAGTTAGCTTTGAGTAAAATTGCTAAAATTTAAAAAAAGAATTTTTTTTCTCATATTTTATGATTTTATATATATTTATTTATTAATTAATTAATTAACAATATAATACTAAGATTATTTAATTAATTTTACAGTAAAAATGATTTTATTATAAAAAAATTAATGATATTCCAACAGTCATAGGCATAAAATAGGAACATAAAATAAAAGGAACTTCAGTTTATAACATATTTTATATGTATGTATAGGTTTTTATAAATTTATATATTATATTTATTTTAAAATTAAATTTTTCATTCATGATGGTCATTATTTCCTTTGGATTCTTTCTTTTTGGTAATGCAAATTGCTTGGAAATGTCGCTTCTTTATGAACTTAAGTGCATTTCTTATAGCTTTTTCTGGATTATCTTCTTGGTTAGCATGAATAGCATATATTAATGATACGAAAACTAATTTGTGATTACACGTTCGAAAGAAAAATAAATGTATGTTACTTTACCCATTAAAGCATAAAAAAATCTTTTAAAATTTTTCAGCGATAGTTTTCCGTGGATTCCATCCACGTTACAGGCGACAATTAGGTCCACGGAGAAAATCTCTGTCAGATATTTATGAAGTTGTCCTCTTAGTAAAGATGACATACAACGAGTCTGAAAAGATTTATTTCAATTAATTTAATTTGTTTTTAATCGATGTTAACCCAATCAAAACAGAGTAACAAAATACTTACATAACCAGCACGATTTGATTCTTTTATTTTGCTATTAATTTCTTCCAAACCGTCAATGGTCTGAATTTTTAAATAATTAATTTTTCTGAAAATTAATTGTGAAACCACAAATCAAACTGAAAACAAAATCACAGTCGTATTGATAGTTATTTCTTTTTTTTTTTTTTTTTCTTTTTCTTCTTTTTTTTTGCTTTTAATTTTTAGTTGTTCAATGTTTGCTTATATGTGCATCAGTTTCGAGTGAGCAAAAAGTTAGTTTAATACTTATCAGGAAGAAGTCAGATGTATTAAAAACCAAATGACTACCCATCTCTGCATCAGTTCTGAGTTAATTTGAAGTCAGTAGAAAATAGTTAGCAAAAAGTCAACTTAACTCAGAACTAGTTCATAGAAGCCCGACAGGGTATGTATGTATGTATGTATGTATGTATGTATGTACATATTTGAAAAACGAAACTTCTACCAGCAAAAATACGTAAAATTATAATCGTTTAATGGCCATACTTAATAAATGCATGTACATACATACATATGTACATACATAGTATGTACTTACTATTACTGTTTTAAATAAGTTTATGTTTTATTGTGAATTTTATTCACATTAAAATTGGATGATATTCAAAATTTGCACAAACGTGCGTACATACATACATAGTATGTATGTATGTACAAATTTCTGTCTTCTTTAATATTTCTTAATTAGAAAAGAAAACCAGTTTAGAGACCTCAATTGTAATTTTTGCAGTCCGACTCCATAGTTGCAGTTTTCACAAAAAAAAAAATAATATTTCAAACCGGAATTAACTCAATTCTACTCATTTTACTCTTATGTATTTATTAATGAACCGAATGAAAGAGTAGAAACGAGGAAGAAAATAAACATTATACCAACGTTGCCGGCATTAACATTCTAATATATATGTACATATGTACATATGTATGTACATACATACATATTTCGACATCTGATAACGCCCCAATTGTGTCTATAAATATTTATGGAACTATACAATACATAAGTACCTACACAAGATCTCTATCAGGATTAACAGCAGATAATTTTTGGTTTAAGGTTTGTTACGGATTAAAAATTTTGCACTGAAAAATTATTAAAAAGCGTTACGAAGGGGGGTATAAAATCTCTGAAAACAGCGTTACGTAATATGTTTACAGCCCCTTAGCAGGCATTTTATTAATTATTTCACTTCACCGATGTTTCTGCTAACCGACGAATTAGGGCGATGTTGTGTAAATTTTGGTTTCGAGCTATCTCGATTAATACTAATCATATCAAATCTCAAATTATGGACTTAATAAAGAATTTACATGTTTTCATTGACTAATATGAGATTTTCTTGCTCGGTGCTTAATATACATACATACATACATATGTACATATGTATTTTAAGTTACATATCAAACGTTTTTTCACCATAAAAAGTACAAGGTACATACATATGTATGTACATATATCTTTTAGCCTGGGACCAAATACCAACCAAATCCATTACGCAGTTTTTGCGTTATACTGGAATAAACACCCAAGCACACAACTATACAGACATTATCAATATCAGTAGGATATCATTTGCCATTAAGAGGCAATATCCAAAAATGGATTGTCCAAAAAACTTGTTTTTTCCCCGTTATTCAGTAGTTATGTATGTATATACTTACACCAAAATCGACAACACTGAAATCTATGTATTTATGTAGATAAATCTTTGATATTTTGTTGAACTGATCTAAATACATATGTATATATGTATATGTATGTAAGTATGTAGTATCTACAACTTTCCGTTTCATTTTGAATGAGCACAAAAGAGGCGAAACTTAGGTATCTGAGATATACATACTTATCAGCGTTGTCAACTTTGAAATTTCAAAAGGCACCAAAATGGAGCAAAAAACGCGCCATTTAACAAAAAAACGCACCAGATTTTTTTCTTATTGAAAATTTTTATTGAATTAATTTTGCGTCTTTACAACATTTAACTTTAGTCCAAAATTCTAATGTTGATATAATATTGTGCCAATGCATGAAGTGAATCATTCTCCACCCTTTTTCAATACTAGATAACATATCGACATCGGATTCAAATTGTACTGCTAATGGCATGATATCATATTTGCAATGGGATAAAACATTTTGTACAATGCTGGTTGTTGATGTCGGTTGTAGCTAAATGGGCTTAAAGCTGCAATGTGTTTCCGTGTTCCAGCATGCCGAACAAGGTTGGATATTTGAGCGAGATATCGCATTTGCAATAAAAACATCTTGTTTTTGTGTTATTATTTGGTCAAGGCCGAATCCATTGCTTAAACTCACATTGTGATTCCCAATCCTTTTGTATTTCGCTTATGATCTCCTTTTTTAGACTCCATTCTTGACACTAACTTTAAATATTTCTTTTAGTAAATATAAATTTTATTAATTTTAGTGTTACAACCCTTTATGTAAACTTTTACGCATTTTATAAAAGACGAACAATGATCGCAAGTCTCAAGAATACTTTGTTTTTGCAAGCTCTTTAACAGACTTGCGAACAACTTTTACGACAAAAAACAATTATGTACTCTGAAAATCGAAAAGGGCAACAAATTTCTTATAATGAAATGTTACAAATTATTTATAACAATAAGACGGTTTAATGGTTTTTGTGAATGCGTTTTGGTACCTCTTAAACATCTGTAAAATTGAACGTAAAAATTGTACACAAATTTAATGAAATGATATTGAAACAGTTGTATTTTTTGTACAAAATTCTTTTTTCTCATACTGAAACAAAAGATTGTGTTTAATATGATTTAGCGCCACCCAAATTTAAAAAAACGCACCAAAATTAAAGAAAAAGCGCACCACGCACCAACTCGGATATTTTTCGCACAAAACATTTAGAAAAGCACCAAAAAAGGTGCGAAACGCACCAAGTTGACAACGCTGATACTTATGTATGTACGTACATATGTATGTATATCCAGTCATAAATACTCGTATTGCACAAACAAGAAGTCCAGGTGAATGGTTTCCAAGTCAAGATACATACTTACATACATGCCTACATACATACATATGTATGTATGTATATACATATATACATATGAAACAAGGAAAGTTTTTATAATCCCTTACTTTTCATTAAATTAATTATTTTATTTTTATTTATTTACAACGAATTTTAGATAGGTACCTATTTGATTTCAAAATATTTATTAGTTAATACTACGGAGTTTTTGTGTATCACTCACATATACGAGATTTCTCTCTGCTTCTTGCAAATATATTTTTGAATGCATATGTTTGTTTTTGTGTACATAAGGCGGACTAAATAAATGCCAAAACTTATGTATGTAAGTATGTATGTACAATTATTAAAGTTATTTTATGAATTTTGTATGGTAAAACTGGTTTTATTTTATAGTACAGCTTTATCAATTGTTTATGAATAAGGCTGTATGTACATACATATGTATATATTTACGCGAAATTAAATACACACACACACATAAACAATTACTTGCGAAGGAAAAAACAACTGCTGTTAAGTGAGTTCATAAATATGTTGCTCATGCGCAACTTCTTTAAAAAGCTTACTTTGCAGGTAAATTGTTTTTTTATTTATTTACAGAACGAAACACAATTAATGTTAAAAAAATCTCCGTTACCACTTTTGCGTTCACACGTTCTTTAAATCAAGTGCCACCGTTGCTCTTTAACTACAAACTGAAATGTTGTGTGTTTAATTCCGCCACTACAACCTACCTATGGTTTTTACGGCTGGTCAAAACACTCGTTTCATTCTTTAAGCCACAATTATATTCTTCTGCTGTTGTTATATAAATACATATGTATGTAAGTATGTATGGATGAATGTATTTATGTAATTAAAATCGTAAAGTACGGCTGCCAGAAACTTTTTTCGTGCTCCTCCTGCTTATATAAAATGAAACACCCACAACATGAAATTTCTAGGAAAACATAGTTGACATATGTATGCATGTATGTATGTATCGGCATAATAATTCAGACGCACTGAATTAAATATGAAGCTAGTTTCATTTCCGCTCGTACATAACCGTTAAAAAAATTTTAAATTTCTGAGCTCAAGTTGTGTATACGACTTTGGTCGTGATGCCACACTTCAGTAAATAATGAACTAGTCGGTATCATGATAATTCAGTTTACATTTCTTTTTACCTCCTGTTTTTAACTGCACAAATCACCCTGTTCATTTCAATGTTTATTTTTTATTGGTGTGCTATCAACGATAGTAACTTTCCTAAGAACTTTTTAATTTAATAAAAAAGGAAGAAACCTCAAAAATTAGCATTGCAATTATAAAAGTTTACAAACAAAGTGAATGTTAACCAATAAAATAAACGACGATATTACGTTCGGTAAAAGTAATTAAACTTGCATAATATATCGAGCAAATCGAAATGGAGGAAGCAGCAAATAGTCATGAGGAGTCTTTACCAAAACGTAGCCGTTCTAGTGAGGAAAAAGAAGCACCTAAAGATATTTCCTCCAGCAGCGATAATAGACAACATAGGTAAGCCAATTTATCACAACGAGTGTGCATAAGTACATACATACATATGTATGTACATATATATCTACGTTTAAACAAGTAATCGATTAAATTTATATGAATTTAATTTTTACTATTTGCTGAATATACAAATTGACTTTCGTAATGGTTTTAATATTTATAATAGCCCAAGTGCCAAGCAAGCAGATAATATGCAGAATATGAGTGCATGCAATAGCAATAACAACGATAGTGACGGCAGCTATAACCCCATTAATTACAACGGTGATAGCGGAGGTTTGAGTTTCAAAATGGAGGACTCCCCATGCAGTGATGCTGTTGCACCGGTAAATAAATTAGTGACATGCGATAAGGACAATGAATCCATGAAAATAGATTACGATGATCAGCAAAGTTTAACTATGGATAATATTCCAGAAAAAGAAGAAGAATGTGATATTGACAAACCGACCACTTCGGCAACGGCTCTAATAAAACGTCATAAAAGTAATGTCACACGTAATTATCGTGTTGCAGGCCGATCATCACTATCATCTTCGGACTCATCAATAGAGAATCTTGATGAGACTCAGCCACATGATCTTCCGCAAGGGCAAATTGAAAGTCAGGAAGCCGCTAACAGTTCCGATGATCCTGCATCACCTGACAACAATAACGAAGCAGAAGTAACGTTGCCGCCATCGCCTTTTTTTAATAACATTCTTGTAAGTACTATAAACGCCGAGTTATAACACTGGAAAACAGCATGTCTGTTGTATGAGATTTTTTACATGAATCTGAATAGTTTTTCAACGCTGATTTCATAAATACATATATGCCGTTTTCATGTAGCAGCTCTAGTTTTGGAGTTATGAAGTGACAGGATTTTTCATTGAAAATGCACTTAGTTTAAGTTTAAAAAATTTATCAAATATATTTATTTTGAATAAAATTTCCTTTTTTTGGATTTTCTAGAGTGAGATGTTATATGAGTACTATTTTCAATGCTCCAACAATAATCAGCCATCATATGTTCATTCCAGTGCCCCTGATACCTCTCCTCCATAGTGCGAATATCCTGGTGAAAGCGCTCTCCTTGTTCCTTGCTTAGGTCACCGAGATTTTCAGGAAAATAGTCTAGATGGCCAAAAA
Organism: Lypha dubia; assembly: GCA_947311025.1. Classification (NCBI taxonomy): domain Eukaryota; kingdom Metazoa; phylum Arthropoda; class Insecta; order Diptera; family Tachinidae; genus Lypha; species Lypha dubia. Next base: position 55,382,205 of record OX371263.1, read on the forward strand.
ATACCTCGCTACCCAAACAAACTCTTTCCATGCACATTTCTCGACAGCTGTCATATGGTTGATGAAAATTTTATCATCTATCAACTTCCTGATTTGTGGGCCATTGAAAATACCACCTTTGATTTTTCTCACTATTCAATTTTGGAAATACTTTTACAATGTATTTGAAACATTCGACATCTTTGTTAAGAGCTTTTACTAACTGTTTTATCAACCCCAGTTTTATATGCAAAGGAGGCAATATAATTTGGTCTCTGGATACTAGTGGAACATTAATTACATTTTGCTTACCGGGAATCAAAGCCTCCCTAGAAGGCCAGTCTCTTTTTGTCCAGTGCTCAGCTTTAGCGCGGCTGTCCTATAAGCATAGGAAACAGGGATATTTTGTGTAGCCACTTTGTTGTCCCATGAGAAAATTTACCATTTTCAAATCAGCACATAGAACCCAGTTATGTTCCTTGTACTTGATTTTGTCGAGAACGAAAGATATTGTAGGATATTCTTCTTCAACCTTTGTAGAATGAGCAATTGGTAAGGAACCAAGTTTGTTACCATTATGTAAAAGTACATATTTCAAACTTCGTCTTGACGAATCAATGAACAACCGCCACTGATTTGGATTATACTCCTTTAAATTTTAACTTCGGATATATCCACTTAGAGCAATTTTTATGGTTTATTCCTATGATTTTCGTTACACAGAAATAACAGTCGTCATGATGGTTGGATGGTTCGCGCCAAAGCATAGGAGCATTTTATGTAAAAGTAGGTCTTTTTTTGTTTGCCCACAGTCGCAAAGATTCAACACATGTTTTACATACCAAACTTGGTATCCAAGGTTTAGCGTTTGACGGCAACGGAAACCCAAAGTAGTCCAAGTATGCCTTTTTCACAAAGTAAGACACATTTAAACGAAATTTTTGGAACATATATTCTCCACAAATAACACAAAAACAATCAGGATTATTTAAACACGTCCTTCTTGAGGAAGACATACTGAAATTTATAAAGGAACTAGTTAAGTTACACCGATATTGATAGAAACTATCGACTACTTATGTAAATTTAAGACGGTACCTGTATCTCACTAACTAGAGCTGCTACAAAAAATCTGAGGGTAGATTTGAAATCAGCGCACCCAAATTAGTAAACAACAGTACAAAAACTTTATGCAGCAAAAAACAAAGTGTTAATTTGTTTTTCTGTGTAATTTTAAGTAAAATAAAAATAAAAAATAGGAAAACATTTTGAGGCCAATTTTCATTTTCAAATTTTTTGGAAATTCTTCATAAAACAGCCCTAAACTTAAAAGATGAAAAATTGCACCAAAATTTAGGAAAAATTGCCAAAATTTATTTTCAAATTTAAAAAATGGCGAAAACTGGCTACCAAGTTTGTGTTGTTGTAGTGAATGCAAAACTTAGGGGCCATTTTTATTTTTGGTTTGCGCCTTCTTTCATTACTATTACTACCTGTTCCGTTTGAACGGGCCTTAGATATTACTTTTTATTTTTATGTTTTACATTTTAGCTAAGCAACATGAGCGATTCTTCAAGTATTAGCATTTCAAGCGATACTTCATCTGAGAGCATTGACACATTGGATATTGAACCCTTTTTGTTTGGAGATCGTTATTTAAATCCCGAATATAATTCAACAGATTCGGCAGACTTAAATCGCCTTAAAGAAAAAGATGAAGAAGTTGCCAAAGTGATGAATAAACAGAAGCCACCTTACACTTGGAGCGGTAGCTATGAATTGATGCGTCGCGAGCATGGTTTGAGTTTTGATGGCAAATCTTCTTCACGTAAAGGTTCCTCAAATGGCTTTCAAAATCGTTTCTATGCTTCTCGCCACATTGTTGAAAGAATGCAAATCTCGCATCTCTTGCTCAAGCATTTAGGTTGTGTAAACTGTGTTAATTTTAACAAAGCTGGCGATATGCTGGTGAGTGGTTCGGACGATGCGCGTCTCATTGTCTGGGATTGGGCTGGAAATAAGACGAAACATGTTTGGAAATCCGGCCACAATGCTAACATCTTCCAGTCGAAATTTTTACCATCATCATCGTGCATCGATATCATATCAGCTGGTCGTGATGGAAAAGTCAGACGTTCAATAGTCCCACCATCTGGTGGGAAACCACAAGTTTCGAATCTTTATTCACATATGGGACCGGTGCATAAACTAGTCATTTCGTCCGAAAATCCATCGTATATTATAACTGTTGGTGAAGACGGTTTTATCTGTAGCAAAGATTTGAGAGATTATAACTCAAAAGTTGATCATTTAAAAGTTTTTATGGTTAATGAAAAAACACGGAGATTACGTATGTATAGTATATCACATCATCCATTTGCTCCTGAAATTTGCGTTAGTGGTAGTGATCAATATGTACGTGTTTATGATAAAAGATCAATGTTAGAACCAGTACATATCATGTCGCCGGAACACATATTAGAAGTGAGTATACCGTTCAAAACATTAACGTTACATTTCTTAAGATAAAAATTATTAATACTAGTCACATTCTTCCAATGTTACTTGTTGTGTTTACAATAACACCGGCACTGAAATATTAGCCAGCTACAGCGAAGATAATATTTATTTGTTCGATAATAAAAATTACGTGCCTGGAGAATATTTACATTCGTACAAGGGTCATTAGTAAATATGAGAAAAAAACTTAAAAATCAATCATAATTATAATTAATATATTTTATATTTTGTTTGTAGTAATCAAAAAACTATAAAGGGTGTTAATTTCTTTGGTCCGAACTCTGAATACGTTATCAGTGGAAGTGATTGTGGCAATGTTTTCTTTTGGGATAAAAACACTGAAGCCATACTTAATTATATGAAGGGTGATACATCTGGTGTGGTAAGTGACAACAAACTGATTTTATGATTGTATGGAACACTATTTTAAAATTTATATAAACCGAATTTATACAAATGTCGTCATTTGATTATTTTCGCCCACTTTCGCCGAATATATTTTTCATCTCCCTCAGATGCCAAAACACAATTTATAGTACAACGGAAATATTTTTCCAAATGAAATCCTTACAGCAAAGATTAAGCTGAAATAAGTTTTATTAAACACTGGATCCCATATACATTATTTTGAGTCATTTCGTGCATTGAAAAAAAAAAATTTTTTTGGTTGGACCACCCTTAACATTTAGGGGTATGAAAAATAGATTTTTATCGATTCTCAGACCTAACCGATATGCACACAAAATTTCATAAAAATCGGTCGAGTCGTTTGGAAAGAGTTTTTAAACAACGTGACAAGAGAATTTTATATATTAGATGAATTTGCAAGAAAAAAATATATCGCTGACTTCAATAAAAGTAGTGTCAGTTGAAAATTTAATCCCTTCTTTTTTAATGTTTAATAAAATCTTTTGCACACTTAATTAGAAAACTAAAAAAACGGCTCCGTGAAAAATGGCCCCAAACTAAAAAATGAAAACTGGCCCCTAACTAAAATATGAAAAATGGTCCCAAACTTTAATATAAAAAAATGAAAAATGGCCCCATAAAATAGGAAAAATCGTCCTAAATTGCGTGTTGTTGTTTTCAATACAAAATTTTGGGCCAATTTTTCATTTTTGGTTTGGGTCCATTTTTCAATGGGGCCATTTTTCATGCAGCAAAAAAACAAAAACACATGTTTTAAGGAAAAATCAATAATTTATTTTACGGCAGACATAGTACATATGTGCATATGTAAGCTTTTTAGCAATAATGTAGCAAAAAATAACTTGACAATAATGGAATTGAATCATGGGTTCACCCAGAAAAAAATTAATGAAGTACCAGTTCATCATGCCTTGAAACACCTATGATTTTATGCCATTTTTGTCACGTCATTTTTTGATGGACAGGCTGTGTAATGAGTTCCGAAATTCTACGACCAGACTGCATATAGTATTGCCTGTTTTTTATCGGTTATGATCGGGAGTCTGAACGAAATCTTGATCCCAAACTTCTCAATTTAGTCACCCCGCCAACTCATGGCCGGTTTGCTGGGCAAGTCATGACTAACTGTTTCGATTTAGATGAAACATGCATGATTTTTACATTAACATGCCATGGAGATCATGTGCTTGTGCTGGAATTTAAATAACCTGATCTTTATTATAATGCATGAATTGAAGCCATTCATATATATATATTAATTGCATTTTTTTAAATTACTATGAACTGCTTAGTATTATTAATATTTTTTAATATTTATACAGGCTAAAGTTCGTAAATGGTAATAATCAGAGAAATATTAAATAGACATTGTTAACATATTTCAGCAAGAAATCAAAAATTTAATATTTATACATCCCTTTAGATTTCAACTACACGGCCGAATAGAACAAACGTTGTTTTCGGTGGAAGCCACTAAACCTGGTCAGTGTTCATGTGGAAATGCTTTCACCACTTGTTAGGTAGCTCTGTTGAACGTGATTACATATTCCATATATACACATTTCGAATGCAAATAGAATACGAGACTTCTTACTACTAAATTAGTATTTTTCAGCACATATTAAACATTACAGTGTTGCCAATGAATTATAAATTTGTCAGTATTAAACCAGGACATTTTTCCTGATTTTAAAGCTTTTTTTTACTGTTGATGAAATCCCATCAATGATAACGAATTTATTCGAGTTTATAAATGAGTTAAACATGAATTTTTTTCGTCTAATAACTAAGAAGTCGAGAAAACGACAAACTCCTTGAACTATGTAATTCATTTATTTTTTTTTTGCTGAGAAGAGTTGCCTCGGGTATAATACAGGGCATCAGAAAATAATATAAGTCAAAACGAACTTGCATATTTTTACATTCACTTGCCAAAGCATTTTTTCGATTCGAACTACAGAGAAAAAAAGTAAAATTTATATTAAAAATCTTCTATTTATTTGAAATAAAAAACTTCAATACAGGTTAACTGCTTGGAACCCCATCCTAATATGCCCGTTATGGCCACATCGGGTCTTGATCATTGTATTAAAATTTGGACACCAAACGCTGAAAAGGTAATTGATAAATTCTCACAATTATACTGATTACGAGTGTCGACTAAGGCATTAAAAATCATGAATAATCCTTGTAGTACCGTAGTTTAGGGTAAGGCATATTTTTTAGGAGAAACATTTTATTTAGGAATGAACAAAATTGTATACCTTGTTCAGACATACATTTTAATTGTGAGACCAAACTATATTTAGACAAGTACATGCAAGAGAGAGCACAGCTGATCGTGTTTTTTTATACATATTTTCATTGAGTATTGTCAAAATTTTTTTTATTTTTCTTTCTACACAATTTTCTTTAAGTTCTGTTGAGCAAAGCTGTAAAAGAATGATTAAAATTTGGATTTTAGTTCAATATAATTTACAAAAAGTTTAATTGATTAATTTTACCCAAAATGTGAATTTGCTTATAACACAACACGAATGCATTCCTCATGAATTAAAAATTCCCACATGCATTGACATCACTTAAAAGATTAATTGAATTAAATTTTGAGTAAATTTATTGCTGATTTAAAGAAAAGCATTTTTTAATTCACTGTTTTCACTAGAATTGGGATCATTATTAAAAAACTCTTGAATGTTTAACAGCCTCTTCGCCAATATCGAAGAACATCTTTCTTTCGAACAATTACATTTAAAACAAAAACTAAATTTTTGAATATGTATATAATATAAAATAATGGATAAAATTTCTGTTTTAAAAGACATTTTATTATGTGTTGTAGGAATTATTTGGCCAATGATGCAATTTTTGCTGAAAGAATTGCTATGATATATTTTTGATATTTTTAATGCCGAAAAAATTTTTTAAAAATTAATAAATAAAAATATATTTAATAAAACACAGTTGATGCTGTTATTTAATTGCAACCAATAGATTCTTTTTAACTGAACATCTGTATTATTACGAAACCCCTGAAGAAGTCAACAAACAATTAACGAAACGTTGGGTAAAAAATGTAATAAAACTGTTTTATTAACATTAACTACGTTAGGCCTTGTTAGTTTAAAAAACAAAAATATTTTTATCACATTTTATTATGTTTTAATAGAAATTTTGAAATCTTGCAGACCATGCAATCGGGGTTTGAGTGTAAAATAGCATTTCTTAAAAAAAGTTAATAATTTTATATTTCTAAAAAATTTTTTTAGTTTGTTTTTACATGAATATATTTCTATTAATAATTTTTTTATTTGTCATTTAACTTGTCATTGTAACGAATTGTTTCTTCCATTGAACATACTCTTCAGTAAACATACCTTTGGACAAGGGTTGCATTTCGTATTTTACTCAATTAGTAATATAATTTAGTACTTATTGCACAATTTACTTATTGAGGTCTTGTATGGTAAATTGAGCATAATTAAGACCTAAATTGAATAAATTTATTAATTGTACAATTAAAGCGTATGTCTGAACATGGTATTAAATACGAAAAATCGTATAATTACATATCAAAAATCAAATAGTTTTTAGATGTGAACAATTTTATTTACGACTTTTAATCAAATGCTGAAATGCTAATTTATTGAATTGAACAAATTATTAGTTTTTATAAAACAAAATTATTACGAAAAATTTTATTTTTTGCACCTGTAACGTCAGTTCTTGATAATTTTTGACACATCGTTTTTCATAGACTTTCCTGTAGGAATTACGAACATAGAACACATCCCAATTTTGTCCAGCTGATTTCAAGTTTTAACCGTTCGAACAAACGACGATCCTCTTTGACTCTATATACTAACAAATTAATTCAGTTTAATGTTTCTGGCAATAATTGTTATTAGATTAATTTCCCTTTATCATCCATTTACTAAATACATACATACATACTTATGTACATATATTGTACATCGAATTATCATACATTAGGCATGATTCGTTTTTTATTGGCTATCCACTCTGGGAGAGCTGTATTTCTAAACTAAACTAAACTAAAACGAAAAAAAAGGAAATAACGAATACTTTTGTCTACCATTTCTAGTATCCACCCGACTTAACCAACCTTAAGTATTGTGTTAAACGTAATATTGGACGTACAGCTTTACATCGTAATGTCGAGTTTGAGGATGGACAGTTGCAATTTTTCATAAGACAAATGTTATGCCGTCATCGTGCCGATCGACGCCGAAATCGTAATCGCAATGATACTGGATTAGATATCGATGACGTAAGTACGGATGATTCATCTGCACCCCCCAACGTATTTTCCGAATCTGATGATGAATCAGATAGTGAAGCAAATCAACAAAGCTTATCTTGTGGCACACAATAAAACGATCGTATCGTATCGTATCGTATGTGAAATAAATTAAAGAATTAGTTGAGAACGAGACTGGGGTCTTTTATTCTACTATAGTTTTTTCGTCTATGTTGTTTTTACCATCCTTTTTCATTTAATGGAGTATGTTTCATTCGGTTCACACGCTTTTTTGTTTGTGTTTTTATTCAGTTTTGCATCTTCGTACACTTGCCCTTGAATTTTAATTTTTTTCATTTGTAAACATACATGTAAATTGACTTGACGTCCTTGTTGAATCCAAAATAACAGTTGATTAAAATGCGTTTGTTTATAGTTTTATAATCAGTTATTTGTTAATCGAAAATATATATATATATTTGTGAATAGCATTAATATAAAAATTTAATGAATATTAATAATGTTATCGTAAATAAATTATAAAAGACTTCAGTGTGTATTTAATCATTTGTTTGGCATATCAAGGCCACACTACGTTTAATCCAATGTGATGGCTTAATTTTGGTATTTAATAGAATAGGTGCCACATAGTTTGTGGAATGGCCTGTAGTCGATAGTGTACCTTTTCGTTCAGCAGTCTTGTACATGGGACTTTTATAGCGGTCGCCTTCCTGCAACTGATTTATAAGTGTCGGCTTGAGATAAATTACTGGCATATTATATATCAAGACTTTGGGCAATTGTTCATCCAAAATATTTTCTTTCGCATTCCATCGTGCACCTTCTAAAAATAAACCATTTATGTATACGCCATCTTTTGGTGGATTTTCTTTGCTAAAGAATTTACAAAATTTATTTTAATATATTTTCTAATTTGACTAAAGTGAGTGCAGCTGAGCTTACTAAAATTCGTTAAGAACTTCGTGATCAAAGATTAGAGTATCAATTGGAATTTTATACTTTCTTGCAAAATTTTGCATTGCTCCCGTTAAGAAGGCTTGAGTAAAGAAAAATCCAGATATCCAAAATGTTGGAGGCTTGCTATGAAGATGCCTACAAAGTAAATGTTTTATAATTTTTTATATCCTGACACATATAAGATTACGGCAAATAAAAATAAATATTTATTTGATTTGGAATTCGTCTCATTCTTAAATTGTTTAGTTAAGGAATTTTTGCTTATCCATATTAGTGATGTTACGAATACTCGTTCGTATTCGATTATTCGACTATTCGCCTATTTTAAGATATTCGTATTCGCCAAATTCAAGCGAATATTTCTCGAATAATTTTCACATACATTTTCCCCGAAAAAAAAAAAAATATCATACAAAAAGTTTAAAAAAGTACAAAAACATATTAATTTATGAATGTGTGTGTGGTGTAACCTTTTGTTAAATAATATGTTTTATTTAAAGATAGAAATCCCTTTATTTTTGTCGCAAGATAATAATCTTCTTAAAAACAAACGAAAATTATATTTCGTAACTATCATTTAAAAGTTAAAAAAGTCTTATATGTGCATTTATGTATATCATACTAGCCTATCCCGGTGTGCTTCGCTAACCCCCCCTCGTTATAAAATAAACTTAAAAGTATTTACATATATATCCTATTGTGAAAATTTAATGACGATCGCTCCAGTAGTTGACTATACATATTACGATTTTCAATTTTCCTTAAAAGGGGCGTGGTCCCACCCACTTTTCTCCTGGTACGTATTACAAATTATGCCAATACCATATGTACCAACTGCCTGTTTTTAGAAAATGAAAACAAAATAGTGAGTGAGAATTTATATTGAAAACAAAAACAAATTTTCGTATTTTATTGTTGTCACTCACATTTTTGTTTTCATTTTCTAAAAACAGGCAGCAAATATCATCGACGTAGGTCAAAAAATGCCCAAAATATGGCGATTTAAATTTTTGGCTTATATGGGCGGTGTCACGCCGTACAATCAAATCATATAGCCTATTATTCTTTCCAGAGTTACAGTAACATGCTGTGAAAATTTCAGGAAGATCGGTCCAAGGGTTTGGTTTTCCTAAAAAAGGGGCGTGGTCCCACCCACTTTTCTCCTGGTACGTATTCCAAATTATGCCAATACCATATGTACCAAATATCATCGTCGTAGGTCAAAAAATGCCCAAAATATGGCGAAGCTATTTGATAATCAATTATTGTGGCGGGCCATTTGCAACACCCTACCGCCCCCCGTTCGATCCAACAAACAATTTCTAAAAACAAAAAAATATTCTGGACCTTTTCCATATGCAAAAAGAATTTTGAAAATTGGCTCAAAAATGGTGAAGTTATTTGATAAACAATTAATGTGGCGGGCCATTTGTGACACCCTGCCCCTACGCACAATTTTCAAAAACAAAAAAATTTATTTCACCTTTTCCATATCCTGAAACAATTTTGAAAATTGATCCACAAATGGCGCGAAGTTATGCTCACTTTACATAATAAAATCTGTTAAAAACTACGTGGTAGGAGTAACATAATTTAAAAAAGTGGGTGTGGTAAAAAAAAGTAGCCTATAATCCGAGAGTTCCAGTTAAATACTGTGAAAATTTCAGGAACATCGGTCCAAGGGTTTGGCCTGCTAAAAGGAACAAACAAACAAACACACAAACAAATAAACAAACACACATTCGGTTTTATATAATAAGATTAAGTTGGTAATCAATTCTAAGTAGAGGAATGTTGGACTTCAAAAAATTTAATATGTGAAAGTCCACCGACACAGGGGGCTGCGCCATATACACAAACACCACTGAATTGCTAACTAAAAGCGCAAACAGAGTAAGAAAAACGAAATCTCAAAGTTTGTATGTAAGTAAAATAATTTAAATATGTTCTAATTCGGCATCTCAATATCATAATAAAGATAAATACCTAATGTAGTGTGACAATTTTTTGTCAATTTATTGTTATTGACACAAAGAGAGGGATTTTTTCCAATTAAATTTGAAATACTATGTGGCTCTAAACGTTACAAATAATATTCGTATTCGTATTCGCGAATACTAAAAATTGATATTCGTAACATCACTAATCCATATACGAGTATATTTAAACTTTTATAAAATAAATAAAATATGAGCCACTTCTATTATCTATTGCACGAGTCATCGACTCGGACATGACATGAACATAACGTCGGCAGAGCAACGGTAATAATACATATGTCTTTGTTCTAGTATGTGACAAAATACTTATAGATGTTCGTGTCCTGACTAACCATAATTTTTAGTTTGTTAATAAAGAGTTCGCATAGTTCATGTTTTTCGATTTGATGGTTTGTGTATTTTTTAAGTAATAATTTGCAAAATTTTTTTAAATTTCACTTTTTGCAAGAAATCCACTAACAAAATCTATCTACTGTAAAAATTTCAACTCATTCCGATAACTCTCATCTCTTGGTAGCAACTTCAAAAGGCACATGTGTTTGCGTGTGGGGATAGCCATGGATCGAACCAACCTTAAAATTTGTGGTTACAATGAATGGTTGGTTGCTTATGAATGCGACTATGAGGAATTTCGATCTGTAAATCTGTTTCAAGTTTTTACCTCAATGTACATAGTTCAACAAGAGTTTTCATGTGTACATACATACATATGTACCGAATAAGATTACTTCGGATGCTTCTTTTCTCTTACCAATGGTGTAACCAGTTAATCCTTTTAAATAGATCTTGTACATAAGAAGCTAATGGCTTCAGACTGGGATACGATTTTTTCATCCATTTTGACGGTATAAGATTAAGTTTAATTGACATTATTACGTTTTCTAATTCTGGTGTCATCACAATTATTCCATGAACAGCGTGTTCAACGTCTCGACAGGTTGTTCGTATCTCTAATTGCAATTTAAGAAAACGTTCCATTTCTTGAGTAATCACCGTGTTCATTGATTCGTTATAGTCGACGGGATATTTTTTCTTCGCTGCTTCAACGTCCATGTTGGCCGGCATCGCTGTAACAATTTGCTTAACTGAGTCCAATAAAATTTCGTCAGCACTTTGACCGATACCGCCGCTAGAAGTCACTTCACTTCCAAATATTAAAATCATTGAATTCAACAACGTTTTGGTAGTTTGTAAGTCACGCGTTATGCCTGAATTGGCATGAAGGCCAAAAACATCGGGTGCTGCTAGACTCGGATAGTTGTCATTGACATAACGCAAAATCTCACGATGTTCAGTTTTACGTGGAATTGTAAATCGATCGTCTATAGCAAATTTATATCGATTGTTGAATACGACTTCAGAGTTGACATAGTCCGATAAGATTGTAACAATGGCACGCCGATCCCAGGTATCAGTAACACGTCCACCATAATTACATTCAGCTGTTAAATACGATATCGCATCGTATGGCACATGCTCGTATTGATTTAGAAGCGTCTAGGCCAAAGTAAAAGAAAATAATAACAATAAAACTAAAAATTATTATAAAACAAACCAACATACACTCAGTTGCATGACAGATATTTGCAAATCAGATTCGTTAAATCCATAGGCAATATTCCAACCCAATGGTCCGTATTTGCGACGTTCTTGAACCACAGCATGAAAAAAACATATACCAAAAAGCAGACGAGTAAAAGCACGATCTTGTTTAGCAACTCCCGTATAAAATAATGGATCATTTATCGGTTCGGAGTTGTAGGATCGCATTATATTCTCTTTTAATCCTGTTGGTGGTTCATTAGTCATTTTAACACCATTTTGCAGTAATGCTGCCGGAAACTGAGGTGTCGGATAGCTGGTTAGCCACAAACGAAAACCAGCTAAAAAGAGAATAAAAATTATAAGAAAATAAAATTGTTTCTATACTCGTATACATATTTTTCTTACGTGATGTATTGAATGTATCCATGTTTTCCCAAATAAATTCTAATGTTGGCATCCAAGATTCTGCCAAATGACAATTTTGCAAACACACCCAATATCCTAATTCTTGTGCCACTTTTATAAGATTCTGGGCAATTGGACCCTGCCCTTGACCCAATGAAATACTTTGAAAGGTCTCATCGTAGCCAGTCTTTTCGGCGAACGACATCAGAGAGCCTAGCGGGTCGGCACCCGGCGAGAGTATAAAAATTAACGGAGTTAATGCTGTCGATTCCATAAATGAATTGCTAATATTAAAATCGGGCGGTTTAACAAATTGCGGTCCCATTTCGGCTGCTATAAAGTGGTGAATGGCCAAAAAGACTTTATCAGGTCTTAAGGATTTTAAAATAATAATTTTTTCAAATCGTGTAGTCTTATTGTGCCAAGGTTCTGGTAATGGTTGCAATTCTGGTTCGGAATGATCGTATATATTCTTCCAATCGTCAAGATTCGATTGGAAAAACTGTACTATGCCTTTTAGTTCCGATAATTCTTCTAAACGTAGAACGTTTGCCCATATAGTGTCTGTAATCCACGAAGGATCTGGATTGACAGGACCAGATCCCGTTTCTTTAGCTGCTGTTAATACATGTACCAGATGACGCATTTCTATCTGATTATTACCCAGCAAAACGCGGCAGCACAATATGAAAGAAAACAGCAGTTTATCTTTATCGAATATTGATCGGCAAACGTTATTGTATAGATTTTTGGTAACTGCATCTACCAGAAACTTTATACGCCTGGCCAATTCCTTGGACTTGTTAGCGTGGTCTATTGAAAACATATACAAATTTATATACCATTGCAGGGAAAATTGGTACATCGGATCTATATTGGGTAAATCCGTTATCGAATAATATAAAATGGAGGAATGTACGGCGACGGGCTTGTAGTTTAGTCTGAATGCCTCTATTTTCTTAGACGTTTCTTTTGAGGCTTCTTGTTTTGCTTCTATTTCCGAGGAAAGAGTTTTTGATTCTCCCAAAATTAGAATGGCGCTTTCATTTTCCAAAATATCTCCTTCCGAGCTGGTCAGTGTTTTCAATATCATGTTTTCGGCATCTACTAAAGCAGCCTTATTTTTGGCCGCTTCATCTATCAAATTCATACGTAGTTCTTGCAAATCTGGCCTTTCCTTGGCAACAACTATACTGAGTAGCTGATCCTCTAGAGCTCCTTGTGTTAAAGCGAAATTTATAACAGTGACTTTGTTAAACGTTTCCGGTAGAAAGTGCGGGTTTCTCAAGTTGCTGGTCATGTACAAACGAAAGTTTTGGTGCAGTGGTACAATGTTATCGCCCAAACTTATAAACGTTTGTCCTCCCTGTTTGAATGTTTTACGCAATAGTATGGGATCTAAAGGCACCTCTAGCTCTTGTAAGATATTTTCTATTATTACCGGATAGCCATATTCCATGGATTCAGCTATGACCTTCATATAATTCGCTTGATTAAATTTTACCGCACTTAGACGATTTTTGCGTTCCGAGTTTTTAATCCATGTGTTGGCCTGACCCTGTGGATCGATAAATAGACTGTACCGACTTGTGTTGGATGAAATAATGGCATTTTCGGTTGAAAATACGTCGTTGGGCAAACCGTTGATGTTCCAGTTTTGTATGGTGATGTCTAAACCCAAGGCTCGTGTTATACTGTAATTTTCAGAAAGCGGTATTTTGTATTCTATACACTTCTGACACCAGTCCTCTACACAAACTGAACGATATTTGTAGTCGACAGCCGAAAGATATGCTATAATCCCACACGACAATAATATATCTCCGGGCAAGTTATCATAAAGGCGTTGCAAATCTTCAGCGGCCTTTATCCATCTAAATCTTTCGCCACCTAAACCATCTATCAAGGATGTAGCCCTGCTCAGCTTATTTTCACAAAGATCGGCTTCATCTTGCGTTCTTTTCATTTCAAGGTTCGCCTTGTCTAAATCTTCGTTAAGTTTTGCTACTTTAGCCTCCAAAGCCGCCGTCAATTCACGTTTTTCAGTAAGGAAAATCATAGTATCCGCGTACTCCCTTTCAGCTGCTAGCAGTTTTGCCTTTTTTGGAGCCACAACTTTGGCTACATTATCGTAAAGATCCATGGCTATGATCCATTGACATAAACCTTTGGCTGCACTCGAAGCTTTTGCTACAATTTGCGGATTGAAATCTTTGTTTGGTATGAAATCTTTACGTATCTTTTTCATTATCTCGGGGTTAATGTTATCTTTGTCGAAATCTTTGAGAGCCTGCAAAAAATTTAAATCTCCCAGTATCCGTTTACTGGGTCCCCAATAATCGTTTACCATTTTACCTGTAGTAGGATCTGCAATGCGATCCGGTGGTATACCTTTAATAACGCAAACAGCTGCCATTACAAGTTTTATTACCGAGGGTGGATTCTTCATTGATTTAACGAGAGTTATATCGGCTGGCTTAAGAGTATTTAGAGCTTGTAAAGCTTCTTCCAGCACAGGAATTGCTTGAGCCAAATCTTTTTCACATTCACTTTTGAGTTCCTGCGCTGCCACAGCTTGTATACCCGCCACTATTTCATCTTTTTTAACTTGCTCGGCTGCATCCTGAGCAGCTACTGTCTCTTTATTAATTTCCATTAACATCTTGCGTGAACTTTCCGCTAAAGACAACAGCTTCGGTTGCAAGGCATTCAATTCTTTTTGCATAACAGATATGGCAGCGCCTGCTGAAGCCAAAGTATCAAGACCTCCCACATAACGCATTTTAGAGTCCATTACTTCGTGTTGTTTCTGAACAATCACATTTTGAAAAGATTTTATCAATTCCAAAAATGATGCGTTGGTCAAATATATGTAACGTCCGGTAGCTTCGCAAAATTGCGCACATATTGAAGCCGCAGTGTTGTGAAAATATTGCGTTGTCTCCACTATCGCCTGTTTTATTTCGTTAGATGGAACATTAACATGTTCCAAGGATATTTTTGCAATCGTTTGCAAGGCCTCTTCAGGCCAACTTTGATACCAATCTATTGTGCAGCAATTCACTAGAGAAGGATATAAGCGTACACGTGTTCTCAGAGCGTCTCCTATTGGCGACAGACACAACACAATGTGCAATTTCTTTTTACATCGGTTAACAAAAAATGAGAATACTTGCAAGGGTGATATATCAATATTACGATTGCCTCCCTGAGCTGCTAAGCGAACCATTTCCAAAACTTCCTGCCTCTCGTCTATCGCATATATATTAGGAACTTCTCCTTGATTCAATAGGCAGTCTATATCTTGTAAAAACAATTCCATTTTTAATTGATTTTCGGTCATTAAAAACACCGTATGCTTGTCCAAGCCACCAGCTTCCTTTAAAATGCTTTTTAAGTCATCGTGCCAATCGCTGGCACCATAATTTTTAGTAATTTCCGGTTGAAAAAACGAAGTCTGTACCATATTTGTGGCTAATTTTGTCAGGGACTGACGACCTGAACCGCCCAAGCCAATGAGAAGAGCACTGGAATTTCCAATGGAAATAATCCGACATATACGATTTAAGTGCTGCAAGGCAAACGTAAATAGTACTATATCCATTTTCGATCTTCTCATAGAGTTGTAATCCTCCAAACTTGCCATGGCCAATTTATAAAAGGCATCCATTGTGGGAACTTCTTCGTACCTTCTCTCATCGGCTACACTATCTTCATCAAAATACACACCGAAGAGTATACGATTGGCACCCTCTAATGTAAATGAGGATTCACCAGAACTACCACCACTTTCACTGAAATATTGTTCAAATACTGTTTCTAATTTCTCTTTGAAATTTACTTTTACACATTCGTTCAAGTTGCTAAACATCCATTTGCGATCATGCTCATCGACTAAACGATCATAAAACACTCTTAATGCCTCGTGATACCACAAACGTACAAATACCTTTTTATCGTTAACCGAATCTTTGCGCATTAGCGAACAGCCTGTTACTACGCGTGATATGTCTCTCAAGTTAAATATATAATGACTTTTTGCTGGCGTAGCTCTCATTTCAGTCTGTACCAGTTTGTATATTTGTTGCGTAGCCGAAACAATTTGATTTACCACCAAAAATACATCGTTACCGTGACCCGTTTTTCGAAAACCATTTAGCAAAACATTTACAAATATTCGATTCATTGTGTCATCGCTAAAAGTGTCAATTGAAAAGATATTGAAGTGATTTAAAAATCTAGGATAAACATCTTGTCGACTGCCACCCGGTAAACCGCATGCACTGACAAATATTACATTGTGAATGAATATTTTTGTGCTATCTTTGAGATCGTAAACATGTCCGTAATCGAAATATTGACGCAAAAGTTCCAACGGAGGCTGACAGCCATATTCTTCCTTAATCGGCATATTCATATCATCAACAAAGAGTACAGTGCTTTTTCCCTTAGGTGCACCATAAATTCCCCGTTTCCACTTCTGAAGCTTTAAAGATGAGAATATTTTGAAAAATCAGCAATTAGTTCGTAATTGCAAAATTGTTTGCTAAACATCATACCTTGGAGATCAATAGATCCTGAGTTTGATTGGCCGTAATCATAACGGTAAATGTCATAAATGCAGATTCATGTGTTTCAGTATTTAAACGATTCATAAGATAATTCTGTATGTAAACACTCTTTCCGGTTCCTGTGGGACCAACTAGTAAAATTTTCTTTTTGTGCTGCAAAACATCAAGTGAAAAAAAAATTAATATGAAAAGTGAAGATTAACCTTTTTTTTTTGAACTTAAAAATGTGATAATGGACTTTTATTTTAAACTGAAAAAACAAAGAAAATATTTGTTTTATGAAAATTTACAATAAAAAATTAACGCAGGCCGCTCCGCTCCACTTTGTAATAAAATCTAACTGATTTATCTCTTATCTATCCAGCGAACGATAACTTTCGACAACGTAAGAAAATGCGCAAATATTGTTTTCCGTTAACTAGAATTATGAAAGTAATAATAACTTACTTCAATGTGCATCTTAAGGAAGTGCATGTATCGCGCCGTATCCACGGTGGGCACTTGAACTCCTAATGATGTTTCCTCGATTTCCATGCGCTTTGCTAAATCTGGCCATGATCGCCAAGCTCCGCGTTGCTTAAAAATGTAAACGTAGTCTACTAAAAGCCCTTCAACTGGTATAGCAATTTCCAATTTTCCTATGTTTGATGGACAATTTTCCTCATCGGACCAAAGCTTTTAGTGTATTTTAGAATAAAAAGGAAAAAAAAATTATGATCTGTTAATCGAACAAAACGAATGCACAAATTAATAAAAAAAAAAGTGTCACAATCACTGTTCTGCATTGAAAATCACTTTGTTTTCTCTAAAGTGCCCTGGTGATGATCAATATAACACGTCAATCAGTGCATATGTGTGGGTGTCGTGTTTTTGTCGTTAAAGAGAGGCGTATAAATAAAATCGTCAATCATTATTTGTATTGTGACTTCGTCACGTTCGTTTATAAAAATGTCATCGGACGATGAATTATTGTTAATGGCGTCTTGTGCAATTTTGTCAAAAAACAAAAAATACATGCGTTTGATACTGTTTATACACAAAACTACCAGAGCAAAAAATTAACAAGTGTCCCTGTAGAACCACATTTCTACTTTTTACATTTCGATTACAAAACAACTGACATTTTATTGGTCAATCACAATTGGAGACTATCAAAATAAAATATCAAAACTTTTTGATTTTCATTAATCAGAGTCAACAACGTAAACGTGTACCCGAAAAAATACGACTGCACAGAACGTTGATGTGTTTTCTTGATCGTCTCCCGGGCATTTTAAACTTGAAAATCTATTTACGTTTCTTAAAAATGTATCAAATTTTGCCCTGGAGCTGGAGTTCAATATACCAGCCACGCCCCAAATTAATGAAAATATTATGGCTGCTTGAAAATATATTTGCAAATATTTTTGATAATCGTCGGCATTTTCCTCGACGGCCTCATGAAGACACATTTCGAATATACTAAAAGTTGTTAGCAGACAATTGTATTCGCCTGGCCTTAAAAACTGCGAGCAACTTTTGCTAACAAACTCTTGACACTAAAAAGATTGTTTAGTGGAAAAAAATTATACAATTTAAAACAAAAATAAAATATTGTGTTACCGGCTCCAATAGCCAATTAAATAATGCTTTAATATACGGTATCGTATCCTCATCGGCCCATCTGGTATCTGATTTTTTTAGCCATGTATTTGCAAAAGCATTCCAGCCTAAAGTGCTTGGTTCCATGTATATCATGCCACAACGAGAAACAGTTGCTGGCGATGCCTGTGTCAAGTCCATGACTTCAAAAATCATCGACATTTCTTTAGTCATGGTTATAACCTCGCCAGATGTCAGACACAACTTTTTATTATCATCTAAAACAGTATTCATGTTTTCTATCCAAATAGCATCTACGGGGCCATCAAATACGACCTATAGACATACGAGACCATAAAAAGAAAAAAACATAAAACAGGAAATCTTATTTTTTATATATCAAACAGTAGATATATTTGAAATAAACTACCCATTTTCTATCTGGAGTTGGAGTCATGGCAAATTCTCTAAATACACGAGCGACCAAACCATCTGTCCACTCATACGACACGGGATCGAATGATCCATACAGTTGGTTCATTGTTATTGATTTCGGATTCATAATGCCCATTTGGACACGCTGGAAATACGGACTTTTATCCGGCGACTTTATTCTCAAAGATGATAAGATTTTCGCCAAAATCTCTAATGTTTTCGATTTTCCCGCTAATGGCTCTCCCACCAGCATAAAACCATGTCGCACTATAATCATTTCATATGTCTGTATTACTTTTGTGAGAAAGCTGTCGGTTGGTTCCAAAATCATTTCGTTACAAAATATCTTGAACTGTGCTTCGATAAGTGAATAATCGATCAGGGGCAATGTAATGCCAGGAAAGATATCCGATATTATGCCCTCAAAGAGAGGAATGTCGAAAGACATAAATTTGGGTAAATTCACATCCATCAGAGATCGTAACAATAAAATATCTTCGAGTTCATTGGGAAATTGTTTTTTTATATTGCCACAGGCGGAAAGCACCGTTTTCACTGCTCTCATTCCATAATCATAATGATTTTGCATAGACAATTGCTCCGAACATAAACGATATGTGGTAACGATTTTCACTGCCAGTTTACGTGCATCGACGAAACCATACGAATACAAAGAAATTTCACCAATCATAGCATAGTCCGGAACCATCATTGCCACCGATCGAAACAGTACCTTTAAGTTGTCCGGCAGCTCGGATCGTCCTGCATAGCCAGGATTCATGGTTATGCATACATAACATGCAGGATTTAAGGATAATTCTGTATTTTCAAATAAAAATTTCACTGCATTCGCCCGTACAGCTTGTATAATTGATAAAATTTGTTGTGCGATGACAGAAAGCACTTCTAGTTCGATGCGATTGAATTCATCAAAGCAAGCCCAAGCTCCGCAAGAAGCTAGACCTTTGAAAAATTTACCCATAGCTTTGTAGTCGAGACCATCAGAACAATTGAATACTTTACACTGAACTGCCAAAGCTTTCGCTAGATCTTTGGTTGTTTCAGTTTTGCCCGTTCCAGCTGGACCTTCAGGTGCTCCATTTAAATGTAACTGATAAGCTCCCACCAAGGTTCGATAGCAACGATCCGTTAGGGGTGTTATAACCAAACGATCCGAATTACCTAAATATTCATTGGCATACGGAACGGTAGCATTAATAATTCTAACCCAACTATCACACTCCTCCCAGTAGTAACGCAACTGGGACATCCACTGAAAATCATATTCACTGTTTATGTTCATACGTATTAATTCTTCTATAACATCTTTTGCATGCACATCGATGACTATCAGACTCTTGATGGTTATCCGGTTTAAGTTACTTATTTCTGTTGATCGAACTAAACTCACAATTTCATGTAAATCAGATGTTAATTCTGTAAAGAAATTGTCCAAAGCTTGATTATCCGTTACCGAGTTTCTTAGATTGATATGAACGTTGGCAGCCCAGTAAATTTGCGATACACATAAGACGACCATTTGTGGCCAATGCAGCACCCAATCATACAATGCAGCACCCAATCATATCGCTTTGATTTCGAATAATTCTCGAACGACATTCCCATTTGTTGCCGTACGCTCTTCAACATTTCAAATTCTACCGCCAGTAGCCACTTTTCGACACTGCCACCAGCAGCAGATGTAGAAACTTGTTCCACAAAGGGTACAATTTCCATGTCTGCACTCATCATGGACAAAACATTATTCTTCGGATCGAACTCTAAGCTATTGATGCCTTCGAAGCATTTGCTTAGGTGTGGTAAAACTCTCAAGGGATCTTTCGTTTCCGATAAAATTTCCAACATTTCATCATTAGAGAGGAAAAAGAAACGTGGAAAGTACAATCGTTTCTTTTCCAAATAATTATTTACACCATTTGTAATATCATCCAAGAGTTCGACGGCTTTAACCAGTGATTCAAGGAGACCAACAACGGGTGCAGTTTCCATAACTAACGGTTGTCTCAATATCATGCCCATATTACGATTAAATGTCTGTTCTACAATCAAAAATAGTCGTCCCTCTTCAGGCATCTGAGCTACTATATCTTTCGATGAGAAAATGGGCATCAAATATAAGAAATTTGACTGTACCTTTCCCCACTGTTCCAATGTTTCATTGACTCTTTTTATTTTATCATACCAAGCTAACACTTCGCTTTCACAAGGTTTCATAAAAGCGGAGCCGCGCATAGATAATGTTTTCAATATATGATCATCCAGCAGTGCCTGTATGTCATCTAAATTCGATAATATCTTAACTCCTGTTTCCTTATAGGGTCCTGTCGGAAAATTCTTATTATCCCATTCCTGTATCATTGCCTGCAAGGAATTCCACAATTGTAACTCCTTGTTAGCACCTACACTGATTATTTCAAATTGATCCAACTTCGCATCTAATTTATAGTTTATAATTTTTCTTAGTGTCGTTCCTGCATCAGGCGTTATATCGAACTCCGCTATTTCTGACATTTCAATCCAATGACGCTTCCTTAATGCTGGATTACACATATTTTTCACTATAAAAACGCCCGTGGTAAAATCTTTAATCGATTGTATCATTTTGTTACAGAGTCTCAAGGGTACCGGATGATTTTCGGGATCAGGATCTTCAGTTTGACCCTAGAAAAGATGGTAATTTTTAATTTTTCCCTAATTTAATTTCATTAAATATCATCATGTACCTTAAATTTACAAATGGGATTATCAATTATATCCTGTTTGATCTTTTGCCTAAAGAATTTTTGACTCTTTTGGAATTCCTTGAGATAATTTTCGGTGGTAAGTTCAACAAAATTTGGTTCCAAATACTCAAATGGCCCGTCCAACCATACACTATGATATCGCATCCAATTTATGCACAATCTAAAATGAAATTTCCGTGAGACATTTACAAAATGGATTAATTTTAATCATAATTTGGACCCACTTCATTAATGTTGCAAACGGATAAACGAATGTCTTTAAAACTTCCAGTTTTGGATATATTGTTTGTGGAATTTTAAAGAGTTTTTCCTCCTTATTTATCCATGCCACATAGTCATCAAATATTTTCAACTGATCAACAAAATTCTGAAGCATTATATAATATTCTTTGAACTTTTTGGGATCACTCATATCATTGACGATCGCTATTTTAGGTATAAGCTCCTCAATATCTTCATTTAGTTTCTTGACAACTTCTTGCAAGTGCTCCTCAAATAGATACTTGTAGTTCTCCTGCTGTGACGCATTCAAATCGCAAATTTCATTGATGTCATGTAACCAATTAATCGTGGTTGTCGTCAAATCGAAGTGATACTGCGACATTTCACATAATTCGACCAGATTTGTACCAACTTGTAAACAAGTTTGTATGCGATTTCGCAACTCGAAAAGTTTTTCTTTTTTAACAAAAATCATATATTCCCCAGCGGCCAAAAGCTCTTCTGTGGTTTTTGGTATTTCCAAAGCTTTATCTTTAATATATTGAAATTCGGCACAAATGTCGAGTTCAGTTTTTATGTGTTGTTTCGTTATTTCATCTGTAATACGAGCTATTAAGCCATCTGCTATTTGACGAAGACGCTTTATGGCCGGCTCATTGTTTATAATCGCCAAGACAAAGAAATCCTGACGCGGTTCGCTACGCAACAAGTTAATATATTCAAAGTAAGAATATATTTTCGCAAAATATTCCTCAAAGGCGCGCGGTTTAGATAAAAACCGATTCAAATCATCGATCGAAGTTTGACTATAGAGACTGTAATACTTTTTCTGATATTGAAGCAAATACTGTTCGATCGGCTGATAGGTCTTCAGTATAGCATCTTTCATGTCCTTCAAGTATTCATCGAGGTAGTTGCGATTAAGATTAATGCGTAAATATTCGGCAGCCTGACTTACGGTTGAGGCATCAATTTGTGTCTGTATCGGTTCCATTCGACATCCCACTTCGGCTATTTCGATGACTATAGTCTCATACAGCTCCAGTATTTCCTCTATGCTAGGACTTGTATCTATAATATTTTCATCGTCGTAGCACACTAAATTCAACCGCATCATAGGAATTTTTCGTTCGTTCGAACAGACTTTTAGCAATTCCATTAGAGTTGTTTGCTTTAAAATATTCATCTGTCTATTGATGAGTCCCTCCATGCATAGAAATGTCATTGGCCACAATTTGGACACTATTATTCGTTTTTTATACATACGCTTTATGGTGTTAATAAACTTTGGATACCAAGTCCATCTTAAATATGTGTTGTGATTATCTAATGCTGCGCGACAATACTTGAGCAGAGTCTTGTGTGAAATACATTCCCTTTGGCCCAAACCCATTTGCACCAAGGCAGCCTGTGTCATCTTCAATTGCAAAGGATCGAACTCAATTAATAATTCGGGAAACTCTAACACGGTCGAATTTAGCACATACCTAACGGGTACGTTCAAAATCAGTAAACGCTGTTTAATTTTTTTGCGATTTTGCACAAATTTACTGTAATTTTCCGTCTTTCCTGGTAGTGAAAATCTAAAGTCAGCTTTGGGTAACTCAAAATCGGCTGGATTTTCATCGGGAAACTCTGGTTTAACTAAAATACTTTTCATGCTATAAATCTTCATTAAACGATTAAACTCTTCGTGAACATCTTTCATGTACGAGCTTACAATATTCGGAAATTTTTTCATCAAATGTTTGGGTGCATAACTCAGTATTTGTTTTTCGGTTTTATTCAACATTTTCGGAACGACAATCTTACGAACACATCTTCGCAAGTTGTTCACATAATGAGATTCGGGCAAATAACGTATATCGGGTTCTGGCGGTAGCCGCTGCCTTGCCAACTTCATTTTCACCTCAGCTGCCCGATATCTTAAGAACATATGATGTCGTTTTTCGTACAAATCGGACAAACGAAATTTTAATAACGGATTTTTCATATATTCTTCATTGTCGTATCTATCGAGATTCGATGGAGGATGATACATGCGATCTAATTTGCGACTAAACATCTTTTGATTTCTTCTTATGGTATGCAATAGTTTCGTTTTTTATTCACTTTATTATTTTGATCAATTGTATGTACGACTATTTATGTATGTATGTATGTATAAATTGTTTTTCTATTAATGTTTGATATTTTTGACATACAATAAAAATTCCTTTCT
This sequence comes from Lypha dubia, assembly GCA_947311025.1. Taxonomy (NCBI): domain Eukaryota; kingdom Metazoa; phylum Arthropoda; class Insecta; order Diptera; family Tachinidae; genus Lypha; species Lypha dubia. The sequence goes on from OX371263.1 coordinate 55,406,117, forward strand.
CAGAGTTAGTAGTTTTCCGGTTTCATTTCTGTAACTTTTATGCGCTAGTAACCAGAAATGAAGAAAATTTTTTTATTTGTTTCAAATATTTAATAATTAAATAAATGGGTTGCTAAACAACGAAATGCCTGGCCGTTGTTTTTTGTTTCAATACAGGACCTGAGCTTGCAATACGGAATATATTGTATTCCGATAAGAAAATAGGTACATAAGTTTGTATGTATGTATTTGTGGATAAATGAGTTTCTCTTATAAGTACAGAAAGGGAAAGAAATTTTTATTCTGCAGTTATTGCAAAATTTATGACAGAACTTTTTACCATTACGAAATTTATTGTAAATTTTACTAGTTTACAACTGCTTGGTGTATTGTTGTGGTTAGGTTCGATTCCGTACACAACATTTGCACGAAAACTGTTCTCGTACTGCAAAAGAGGGGTGGGAGAGAGTCAACAAAATAAAGTTTCTAATAGACAGCTGTTTTCCATAAGTTCGCAAAAGCATTTCTTTTGCATTTTTTTCTGAATAGTGAGAACATTTTAGGCTGTTGCATACCAGACATCTGCTACAAGTATGATCGAGCCTAATTTTTCCTTAACGTTGAATTTTAAGAACAACAAAAACAAGTATTACTCAATTTTATACTTGTTCGCTTTTTATGCACAAGCAGGAAATTCATCAACAAGTGTAAATAATTTTCATCATTTGATGCGAACTGATATGCATAAAAACATAAAGTCTTAATCATTGACAATTTGTTTTTTGCAGGACGGCTTTGTTGTGCATGATCTGATTGCATGATACAATGAATATAAAGCATTTGCAGAAATACAAAAACAACCAACTCTATGTATTTTATTGGTAGAAAATTTGATTTTGGAAGTCAAAAGTATAAATATGAACATATCAGAGCTGTAAAAGAATGACTCAAATCTGATTTTTAATTCACAATTAATTAGAGAAAATATAATTAATTAATTTTGCTCAAAATGTGAATTGAAATGAAACACAAGAGCATTCTAATGAATTAAAAATTCTTGCATGCATTGACATCACTTAAAAAATTAGTTAAATTCATTAATTTTATTCATAAAAAAAGAAATGAATTAAAATTATCGATGATTTAAGAGAAAGGAATTGCAAGTAATTTTTGATTCACTATTTTAATTCGGATTAACATCATAGAACAAAAACTGTTGTACGACTTAAAAACTTGTCCAAAAGTATGTATCGAACTGCTATTATCAAAAATTATGTGTCAATAAACTCAATCTAAAGCCCACTATTCTGTTCAGTGTTCCACCCAGAATAATGTCTAAATGCATGTATAAAAAATCAATCAATTAAGTACCAAAATTATAAAAAATTGCTGAGCAGCGTATGAGATGAAGAGATAATTTTTGAAATTTTTATCCCAACTAAAGAAGTAAATGAAGAAATCAATTATAATTCCTTTCCCTTAAATCATCGATAATGCATTCAAATTATAATTAATTTTTTTTATTTATATGAAGTTAATGGATTCAAGATATTTAATTCAAGGCGAATTCAATAAAATTTCAACTCAATTCATTATTTTGTAAAATGAATTAAATTAAGAGATTGTTTTTCTTGATGCATGCATTTATACTTTGAGTCAATTCATTTTTAGGGCACAATGAATGCATTAAAAAAGTTTTAATTCAATGCTTGAATGATTTTCAGTTTCATTCAGAAAACAATTATTCTTTTACAGCTCTGGTACATATGTGTGCATGTTTCAAACTGTGACAAAAATATAAATAGAAATTATTTATTCAAATACGAGTACAAAATTACTTTAACAACTGAAATAAAACACTTGTTCCGCTAAAGGCCGTGCTTCACTATCCTACACAATCGTACGATTCATTCACAGGAAAATCTTACAAAAATCTGAACGACTTTAAAAAATCGTTTCAAAATGGTGTTGTAGGTGCCACACTATCATACAAAACTGATGCTAAAACATATGGTTGACAATAGATACTCCTCTGATCGCATGGAAACTATCATTTTATGAAAATTTTCATAAAATTTTAGAAATCGCACGACTTGCCAAAAAATCTGTCACACAGTTGCATTTTTAGTCCACTCTACCATACATTTTTAGCACACATGTCATATTTGGCATATCGCACAACTGTGTAGGATAGTGCGGCACGGCCTAAACAACACGTTGGCTTCGATGCAAAATGACACAGTCAGCACATTCATGTTAGCACAAAACAACAATTGAATAAGAATGAACAAGTGAATGTTTGAAACGAACGGTTGCGTAAACAAGTGTTTTTTGCTTTTTAACAAAAACGATTAAATCATAAAAATCAATGTGCATAATTAAGTATGCCCGAAAATTTAGCACTTGTTGCAGATGTCTGTTGCATACACGATGTCGAAAGAATTCTGATATTTTTTTTCATTCGTACAAATACATTTGATACAAAAACAAAAAGCGAAAAATATCTAAATATAAATTGCAAAATGTTTGAAAAGCCAAAATTTTAACAATTGGTAAAAAAAATGCAACTAAGCCAAAAAGTTTGGCAGAATTGCACACTTCACGAAAAAAGCGACAACTTGCGAAAAATTATTGAATATCAGTAAAGCCATAATATTAAAAAAAAACTCTAAAACCTTAAAGAATGCAAAGAAATTCTTTCTAAATCGAGAATATGCCGAAAATTTGCCAAATCTTCCTAACGAGAAAATTGCATGTAAATTGATCAGAAATCGAAAAATTGTTTAAAAATAAAAACGGAAAGAAATCGAATTTTGCAAAAAAAATTGCTTCATCACTTGTGTTGAAATGATACAAATCGGTGTTGACTAAAAATTTACGACAAAATGTGGAATAAGAGTGAAATTTGCAAAAATATTTTGTTAATATTACTTTTTGGTTGCCCAACAGCAGAAACTAATCATTAGCAACGAAATGTTTATTAAAAAAAACAAATGTATGTTTTTTGATAGTTTTATGTAATGGGTGTTTTTTATTGAGGTATAGAACTTTAAGTTGGCATCACTTTTTTAACTGGCGGCCATTTTGTCAGCTGTCAAGTGATTAATATTTAGTTTGGTTTGCCATTTCATCATGAACAGGTTGACAAAAGAACAACGCTTGCAAATCGTGCAAATTTATTTCGAAAATAATGGTTCAGTTCGCGAAGTTTACCCGCAAAATTTTGTTCAGTGATGAGGCTCATTTTTGGTTGAATGGCTACGTCAACAAGCAAAATTGCCGCATTTGGAGTGAAGAGAATCCACATGAGACCCTTGAGACGCCATTACATCCACAAAAACTGACTGTTTGGTGTGCTCTATGGGCTGGTGGAGTCATTGGGCCATACTTCTTCCGAAATAATGCTGGAGAGTCAGTTACCGTTAATGGAGACCGGTATAGAGCCATGATAACCGACTATTTTGTTCCCGAATTGGATGGCATGAATGTGGATGAGTTGTGGTTCCAACAAGACGGCGCTACATGCCACACAGCGCACGTCACAATCGATTTATTGAAGGAAACATTCGATGAGCGCATAATTTCGCGGAATGGACCTGTCAATTGGCCACCAAGATCGTGTGATTTAACACCATTGGATTATTTTCTTTGGGGATATGTGAAGTCGCTCGTCTACGCCAACAAACCAGAAACGTTAGGGGACTTGGAAGCCAACATTCGTGGCGTTATTGCCAACATATGCTCGAAAAAGTGGTTGAAAATTGGACCTGTAGAATTGGCTTTATTCGAGCCAGCCGCGGCGGCCACATGCCCGAAATCATATTTAAAAGCCAAATTGATGGACATTAAAACGATTTTCTTGTGTTTTATTTCAATTCGAAGTTCTATACCTCTAAAAAAAACACCCGATACATAATATTTGTTCAAGTGTGAGACACATAGAATCCGTCATACGTTCGTTATACGTCGCCTTTTTCAACTGACAGCTTAGTTAAAACACATGTTTTCTTATGAACTTGATCACATACAGTACTTCTCCGTCAACGCAAAGTACAAAGTTGGGTTCTATGTGTCTCGGCCTTAAGAAAAATATATTTTCCCATGTTAGAACCAGCCGTTGTTTGACAGCTGTTTCAACAAACAAAATTGAAAAATAAATGTGCGTAACGTGACCACAAAACAACTTGTGTATTTATTTACCTAAATTTTTGTTAAACATGATCCAACATATTTGAAGTAAATGTTTCCCCAATGTGACCGTACCTTAAGTAATTTTCTGAATTATTTTTTGAAGGCAGCACTGTAATGTTTAGTATATGGTGAAAAATAAAAAATTCCCCAACTAGCATCCATTAGTAGTGAGAAGTGGCGTATTCTAATCACGTTCAACAGAGCTTCCTAACAAGTAGTGAAAACATTTGCACATGAATACTGACGAGGTTTAGTGGCTTCTATCGAAAACAACGTTTGTTCTATTCGGTTGAAATCTATAGGGTTGTTTAGATATTAAATTTTTTCCGTTGTTTCTCGAAATATGTTAACAATGTCTATTTAATATATCTCCGATTATTAACATTTACGAACTTTAGCCTATATAAATACTAACTAGAAAAATTCAATTCATATGACAAAATTTTCTTAAAGCTTAGTAAAAACATTAATTCTTACTTTTGAAAAATGCCCACTCAAATAACATTAAAATTTCCTTCAAAATAGAACATATGATTTTTTGTTTAAAAGAAATTTCATTTGATTTAAAAAAAAAATTCTACATTTTAATAAAATTATAAATAAACAAAGAAATTTTTTAAGTTATTTTGTAGGATTTTTTTCTTTTTTGCTAAAATTTAGTATAAAATTATTCTTTTGGAGTGTAAACAAAGCAAATCCATAACACGTAGTCGACAACTCAGTTGATTATTTTCACTTCGTTTCGCCCCTTGTATTTGTGATCCAGTTGCGATGTCAAATGCTTTGTTGATCCGTTTTTTTTTCCATCAAAAGTAGGGGTTTTTCAAATTAATTGGATTTTAGTTGAGCAAATACAAATTAAATTTATACAAGTACATGCAAGAGCAGAGCTGATCGTGTTTTTTATACATATTTTCATTAACTATTATTGTCAACATTTTTCAATTTTCTTTACGTTCTGTAAAAAGTGCTTAAGATTTTGGTTTTTAATTCAAAATGATTTACACAAAGTTTGATTAATTTTACACAAAATGTGAATTTAAACACGAATGCATTCCTCATGAATTAAAAATTCTCACAAGCATTGACATCACTTAAAAGATTAATTGAATTAAAGTTTGAGTGAAATCATGGTGATTTAAAGCAAAGCAATTTTTTAATTCACTGTTTTCACTAGAATAAGGATAATTTTTAAAAAACTCTTGAATATTTTAAAAAAATATTTCAAAAGCGTTTATGATTCGTAGATTCTTTCAAAGAAGAATCATTCCTTTACTGCTCTGCTACTGAGCTATTTTTGACAATTGTAAATTTATTTTACACAAACAAAAAGCCTGTTGTTTTTTTATTTTTTATGTTGTTGCCGAGATGCATCTACATACATACTTGATATAAATATACAGTGAACTCGCAGAAACGTGAACTAATTTTTAGCGAGGATGTTCACGTTTTCGATTTTGTTCACGATTTAGATTGCATATTTTACCACTTTTTCAGTCTCTTTTGTCGTTTCTTTTATATTAAAATAAAGTGCGTGATTTTTTACCTGATACATTTTTCGATTCTACTTTTTGTAAGAAAAATAAATAATTTTTTAAAATAAAAAAGTACATTTGTTAAAATTATTTCATTCAAAGGCTTTATATACCATAATAAAAATTATTTTACTGGATGGATATTCACTAAAAAAATTTCTTTAGCGGGGGGGAACCCCAAAATTTTTACATTGGCTTACAAAATTAAATTTAAACGTTAGAAAAAAGTTCACGTTTTAGAGCCTTTATTTAACCTTTGTTCACGTTTTAAAGAAGTCAATGTAAAAAAAATTTTCATGTTTTTGGGTAGTTCATGTTACTTGATGTTCACGTTTCTACGAGTTCACTATACTTTGCAACAGAGCAAACATAGATTTTAATTAAAAACAAAATTTTTTGGTTTTTGATTCTTGGGGGCCATTCACGTAACGTTGTTCTCGGAGATTTCATACCCCCTCCCCCCCTTCGTAACGCTTTTTACACATTTTTCAGTGTAAAATTTCCAATCCGTAACAAATAAATTAAAGCGTCACGTAATATGTGCACAACCCCTTGTTCTATTTAGAGTCTTGAATATCATTTAAACACCGTCTTGATGAGGAAAACATTTGTTGACATTTGTCAAACTTCATACCTAAAAATATCAGAATATATTTAGTGGTATTTTTTCACACCGACTTTGAATTTCGACAAGACGCTGCGTTATTGAAGAAACTTGACCACAGTCGCTTAAGCATCCGAACAAACTACGATTAATTTTTTGTAACTTTGCTCCTCTTGATCACAATATAATGAAACTTGAAACATAAGGTCTCCCCACAGAGATGACCTCACAGGTTAATTTTGAAAGTTCTATCATAAAAGCTTCCCGAGATATTAAGGTGTGAAAAGTCCATATTTTAGTACATATTCACTGACTCATCAATATTATTGGGCACTTCCAGTAAAGCCAGAGAGGTGAAACTTGGTACACAGCTAGGTCTTGGTGAGAAAATAACCAGAAAAATCTGAAAACGGGCTACTTTCCACACGGGGGGACTAGGGTTCCCCTTCTTTGTATGAGGCACTTCCAGTATAGCTAGAAAGCTGAAATTTGGTACACAGGTGTAGTGATGAGAAATTAACAAAAATAATTTTTAAACGGGCACTTTTCACATGGAACCTTTCCAGTATAGCTAGAAATGTTTGATTTTCTACACAGGTAGGCCCAGATAAGCAATACATATAAATATTTATACAAAAACAACTTAGAAAAAAGAAGTGAGATCCGCACAAAAACATAAATGTGAAAATAAGGCCAAGTTCGTATCCAAAAAGTTTCGGCCGTAAAAAGTACTGAGATAAAATAAGGACCAAGTTCTAGATAGGTACAATTCCATCTCATTTCTATGCAACCTGTAAGCTTGGCAAAATTTGTTTGCCTTTCTAATATGGGAAAGAATTCTTTAAAAAATATTGCCAAGCTTATAGGTTGCCTAGAAATGAGATGGAATTGTACCTATCAAGAAATTGGTTCTTATTTTCACATTTGTGTTTTTGTGCGGATAAATATAACTTTTTATTATTTAAAAATTAATGGCACATATTGTTTTATTTTTTTTAGTAATTGCCCTGATTTATTAATATTTTGTTACAGGCAAAGAAAAATTACTATTAGTATTAGTTATGTGTATGGGTGTGTGTATGTATGTATATGAAATGTTTATACATATTATATATTATAACATCTAGAATGCATCTTAATCCTAAAACTTTATGGACCTACAGATGAGAAAAAAATAAATAAATATTTTCCGGTTTTAAACTCCTGATATTATATTAAACTTTTCAGACTTTAAATAAAATTGGTTTTTTTTTAATATTCAATATTTTTTTGGAAATATTGAAATGAAATCTATTAAAAAAGAAAAGTGTTCAGTTGTAAAAATTGCAAGTTTCTAGAAAAAGCATGTCTGTGGCTAATGCTAGAAAAATGTACTAGTTAATGTTTAATACAGAAAGCTATAAAATTTGATATCAATTTTAAAATTTTACTAATTTCTAACTACTATTTTTTTTTTTGGTTTTGTTTTTTTCATTAGATTATTTAGATTAAAATGTATTCTAATTGCTAAATTACTGCTCAAAATTTAAAACATAGTCTTTAAGAAGACTGGGCAAATTGAGTTTATTTATATTTTGTGCTAACTTTCTATTCAAAGATTCATAGATGGCAAGACGCGATAATTGTTTAAGATTGCGGGGTTTACGATAACGCGACGAAATGACAGATATTAATTGTTCGGTCTTTTTGCTGGGAACTTGAGCCACATAGAAGTTATGCAACGATTTCAGGCAATTATATAATGCGTCATGTTGCATGGTTGCATAAAATAAATGTATAATACGTGTAAAATTCAAATCAGGATCATTGAGTATAAATTCTTTTTTTGTGATCAGCACAATATAGTAAAATAATAAATAGCGGGAATTTGTACGGAAGGAATTGCGAAATGTTGTATCACCCAGAGATTGACGGGCAACGCCAACAGATTCTACACTACTAACTCCACTAGCTCCTACGCCGCCGACAGTACTGCCAGACCCAGTGCTGGCACCGTTGTTGCCGTCCCCTGAAGAGCCCGTCAAGCCCAAGGCATCCCCGAATCGAGCGATCTCATTAGAATAAATGGCGCCACCGGTAGTCATACTACTTAATACAATATTTGGATCTGCACCATATTGTATTAGCGTCAGAGTTAACTCATGTATCCGCAACATATCCTGACAGTCTCGAACATTACGTACCATGTCCATTACAGCCTGTAAAATATTTTGATATGTCTGATTGCAGTCTAGACCATGTTGCAAAAGCAATAGTAAAATATTTTTTATAAAATCAAAATTTGTGCGTCTTAGAGTGTCACAGCTCAGAGTAAAATTTTCACTAACAGTGAAAACTAAAACTTGTAACGGTGTTAAGTTATGATGATATGAACAATTTGGATTGGCTCCGTGTTGTAACAAGATGCGAATGCAATTCACGAAACAAACCTAGAAAAGAAAATAAAAAAAATTTTATAATTCTAAATTTAAAACAATAGATTTGAGAATTAAGCCATCACATTGTAATTTTTTAACTTGAGTTTATTTTGCATTATCAACACCAACCACAACCTCAAATCTTTAACAAATTTTTAGAAAGGATCATTGATGATATACACATGTATATCATACAATTTATAAGCAACTAGTGTGTACGAACGGTCGAACCAATCGACCGTGTTCTAGTCATAGAAAGAAAAATCATAACAAATCTCTTATAGAACAGTCAGACAACAACCAAAACTAAAAATAAAAAACAAAATACTTTCCATTGAGTTACATAAATTTACTCAACCCTCTCATTTTTTCCCCTACAATTCTTCCACATCTTAGTAAGTACAGATATCTTGTAGTTACCCACCAGACCAAAAGTCTCGATTTTGTAACGAATTCGTTACGACTAGTCGGCAAAATCTTCCGATTTCGTAAACAATTTTAGTTGTTAAACACTATTTAACTTGTTAATTTTATTAATTTTTTCTTGTTATTTATATCTATATATATAAAAAATTGTTGCAAGTGTGTCACGAACGGTCAAACCGAATTCGATTAAAATTTTAGGGTTTGTTCGTATGGTCGTGTAGATGATTTATGTAAAGTTTGCACGAAATTGATCAAAGCGTTCATGAGTTATGACTTTTCGTGAAAGTCGTGATGTGCGTAGATTAGGTAAATCGAAATTTATAAAAGTAAATTGCTTCCGTGCGAAGCCGGGGCGCTCAGCTAGTTTATCTATAGAACTAAAAATAATATTAACAAATTTTAACTGATTTTCCAATACTTACTTAATAATTAAATTTTTTAAAAAATTTTTTCTCTGCACACATTTAAATTAAGAAATTCAACTGTAAACCAAAATGCAAACTTGTAAACATCAAATATAACTTCAGATACAATACCGAAATGTTTTAAAGAATTCGTAACAACAAATTTGTTTTTATAAATTCTACCGAAATGTCTTAACGAATTCGATACGATAAATCTGACTTGCGAAAAAGTCGAAACCTTTGGTTTAGTGGGAACTTATATGCATGAGTAATACGTGTGAATGTAGTAGTAGCAACTTTAAAAATACTGAACCCACAAAAACCCACAATACCTCGTTCACTTCTGTGAAAAAATGTCTTTAATTTGGTAAAAATCGGTTGTATAATAGATGCATGAAGGGCAGCACAAAAAAAGGAATTGTCTATTAATTATATAGATAACACACACAATAATCGTATATGTATTTTCAAAGGTCCTATAAACGCTTATTCAGAGAGTTTTATAACATTTTCTTTTTAATGTTAAGCTACGTTCATTTTTTTTTTAAATATTTGCAAAAAAACGTAACCACTAGTTTTGCTTAGGGATAGTGTCATTTAACTTGGTTTTTATATTATAACATAAAATTAATTATTCTACAAAAAGTATTTTTATAGTTTTTAAAAAATACGAACCCATAATTAAAAATTTAAAGTAATAAATTCAGGGTCTTTCTTGGTTACGTTTTTTTCGACAAATATTTGATAAACGTGAACGTAGCTTTAGACATACATATTTGTTTTTTTTTTTTTATTTATTTACATATCGCACATGATCAAAAAGAAGGAAGGTATCAAAGTTTTAATATTTTCAGTAGCGGCAAAAAACTATTTTTTTATATAATACTCTTCTATCACAAATAGAGATACAACTGTATTTTTTTTTTGTTTTTGTTTTTTTTTTTTTTTTTTCCAACAGTAGAGAAAATTATGTAAAATGTAAAACATCGATTTCTGGCAAAAAATTATATTTCAAAAATTTTGAGTTAATACCCTCTTGATGGTCAAGTGCGATATATCTATTAAACAAGTAATCAATTACCTTCATTGAATGAGTATAATGCTGTAAAGTATCGGTATTAATTAAAGGTATCAATAAAACCATAATGGGTACGGAACCATCCCGACCAACAATATTTGGATCACCTTAATTATTTCAAACAAAATTTAATTCTTAATTAGTGCAAAGAAAAGTAAAGGGATAATAGACTTACCATCTTCTTTAATTAACATACTCAATAGTTCGAAACAAACTTCCATATCACGTATATGACGAAAAACACAAGCTAAAGCGCTATTGCCAGCCTGATTAATTGAATTCTTAGCACCATGTTGCAAAAGAAAGCGTACCAAATGTAATACATCCCATTTACTCCATTTATCATATCCGTATCTGGAAAAATCAGAAGATCATTAAAAACGAATTGGAAAAAAAATCAAAAGGTTTTAAAAAGTCACCTGGCTTCCTCTAAAGCATATCGCACTATCAGAGAATGTAATGGTGTATTACCCAATACGTCGGGTTCATTTATAAGCTCTTTACAGCCACGTTCTAATAAAATTCGTAAAATACTTAGAGTATCTTCCGCCGACTTTCGGGCTATAAATATTACTAAATAATACCAAAAAAAAAACATTTATTTATTTATTTTCAATGAATTTAATGTTAAGCGTTTTTCTTTACCCATATGTAAGAGTGTGAATTGCTGCGTACATGTACGCACTGTTGTTACTGCCCCATGATGTATAAGAAGTTCTAAAAAACGTAGCTCATGTAAAACGGCATGATGTATGGGATAATATTCATCCTTAATCAGATTTATTTCATCTGATCTTGTTACAACCAATTGTTGCACACAATTCCAAGCGCCACGTTCGCAGGCCATATGCAACAAATGAAATACAGGCTTTTTCGATCTGAATGGAATCTGCAATATACACGCACACACACATACATATATTTAAAGTATGTTGCATTTTTTTTAGTTTTATTTGGATTCATTTTCATTTCGAATCGAAATATTTGTGAGCCAAATTTTATTCAAATCAAAATCAGTTCTTTTGTTATGCGTTTGAGTAAAAAAAAATTCAATACATACAAAATGTATGAATTAAAATAGTTTGCAAACTCGCAAAAGAAAATTCTCTCGCGAAATATAAGAAACGGAAAGGGACCTTCTTATTAAAAAATAAGAATAAGTTCAGCCGTTTAACGTACTCATATTCTTCATGCCAAATATTGTACACTATGATCCACTTTTCAATTATTTTTCAATTGATGCACATGCTACTAAACAATATGCCAATTGGGCTTAGAAGATGCCTTATTTTATTTATTAATTCCATCAAATTCTGTACAACAAGAATTAAAATTATATTTAAGTACAGGATCATAATAAAATATTTATATCGCAACAATGATGATTTACTGCGATGCAAAATAATTAAGTAAATTTTTTTTACATATGAAAAGTAATATTATCAGGCTCAAGTTCAGTTTTTTATTGAATTAATGACAATCCAAATTACTGAGTTATTTTATGTTTGAAAAATATTATTATTATATCCAATCAGTTTAGCAGAACGTATCAGTATACAGTGATGTGAATATCCCTCATATTGAGAGAAAAGTAACAATATGTTATAATTGCAAAGTAAAATACTTTGAGTATAACGGACTATGAGAGTTTGTTGAATATTAGTAGTAAGCAATCAGACATGGCGAATTTCGTACTAACCAAAATTGTTTCAATATGTAAAATAGAATAATAATGAATTAAATTAATTCTCTTATTCTATTTCTGTCGAAAACTTGGTTAAATAGTTGATATCAGTGTTTAAAAAAACTAATATATTTAGTAAAAATTCCCCTCATATTCCACAATTTTATGTGAAAACTAGAAAAATATTTACCTGATAACAAATAAATTTCCAGTTTTCTAAAAAAAATGTTGTACTTGACAACTAGTAAAATGAAAATAAATTCTCTGTAATATATTGTTCAGCAACAATTTCTTGTCAATAAAAACTAGCATCCACACAAAAATTCAAAAACACACATATACAAAATATTCTTTTCATACAATATGCCGCTATCAAACATACCATATGGCTAATTTTCATTGAGAAGAAATTGTTGCTGAACAATATATTACAGAGAATTTATTTTCATTTTGTGTGCTAGTAAAAAATTTTACTAGTTGTCAAGTACAACATTTTTTTAGAAAACTGGAAATTTATTTATCAAGTAAATATTTTTAGTTTCTCTACTATCAAAAATGGAAACGGATCAGATTTTCTCATTAGTCGCTAGTATAATGAATAAAAATAAGAAAACTAATTTTAAACCCTGGTTGATATTCTTCTCAATTAGTATCCACTTTACGAAAATTGTAAATATGGACAATTGAACGCTGATGAGAGGAGTAGCGGCCTTGAAATCGGTACGTTCTGCTAAACTGATTGGATATAATAATAATATTTTTCAAACATAAAATAACTCTTAGTAATTTGAATTTTCATTAATTCAATAAAAAAACTGAACTTGAGCCTGATAATATTACTTTCCATATGTACATCAATATAAGTTTGAATAATAATTACGTTTATTCGTAATAATAATAATATAAAAAATATGTAAAAACACAGAAACAATTGTCTTAAGACGATCGTTATTTTTATATAAAAAAGTAGATCTTTTACTCGAAAAAAAACCAGGGGCCAAATCACCGCATACGATATCGAACAAGACTTATCGAAATTTTTCATTTTGGTATTATCGCATACGATATCGAATGAATTCTATCGTAATTTGGCGCATCGTATACCATAATTTGCTTATTCGACACGTATCGTAATGTTATTCGATACGATAGTTAATGCGATATCGTATGCGGTGATTTGGCCCCAGGCTTAATAATATAAATAAGTAAGATCGAAGTAATTAGAACAACCATTATAATAAAGTAATTGATGAAAATTTCGTATATCCGCACACTAAAAATTTATAAGACAAATTACGTTACATTTTTAAAGTTGCGAAAATGAAAAATATGTATGCACATATATACTTACATACATATATGTACGTACATCGACATTAGCAAAATTAGTCGAGTACATTATTGATCCTAATATATTAAATAAACAAACTCACCCAAGGATCGTCCAGTTTCTGTACTAATATGTTGAGTACATTGATTTGGTCGCCGTCTATGGCATAACAAATAGCATTTTGTAGCTTGGAATTATCGAAGCGATCACGATATTCGACATCTTCGTAATGGCTAGTATTGTATTGGAAAAGTTCACAGTTTGGACTGTGACAAGCCGGAAAGCACATGCGAGAGTCACATTCTATGCGAGCACCATATTTGAGTAGCAATTCCACACACGATTCGTGTCCCTTGAGACAGGCGATATGCAGGGGCAGTGAACAAGGGCTGCGATTAAGATCGGGTCGATGGCGTTGCAACAGCCATTTCGTTAGATCTATATGGTTAAGACCGACACTGCGTTGTAAAATGTTAAACCCACAACCGTCATGAATAACCAGAATGTTTTCGTTCTGAAAAAAAATTAAAATCAAAATTAAACCCAAAAATATCAAAGCAAACAAACGAACCTTTGGAATTTCTATTAGCAAACTTTCTAATGGTTGAATCGATATTTTCGGATTCGCTCTTAAAATCTCAAACAAAGTTTTGATTTTTTCTTCGGTAGCTTTTGAAACCTTGTGGCCATCACGGTGTGATAAGAGGGCAGAACCAGAACGGAAAATTTGACTGACTGAGCCACCCATAGTAAATTAGTGGAACAATCCGTTTGATAAAAAAACTTTAAATTTTCTTTATGTATTCATTATGTGGGTCATTGAACAACATTTTGTTTTTCAAATGAAAATCCTTTTTGCTTTTGATTTTCAGTTATTTTTAAATGAAACGTTTTAAGTCACAAATTTTCTCAAACTATTTGTGTAAAATATAACTTTAGTTTCGCAAATTTCTTTAAGTTTGCCTTTATTTTTTCACATTTATTTTTACCAACTAAAAAATCAATACGCACTTGTAATAGCAACAACAAATTTGACTTGTTTGTTTTATCATTTCCACGCATTCCCTCAGATCAGCTGTGCGCCCAATTTAGGAATGATTATTTCGGCACAATTGTCCATTTTTCAGTACAATATAGTACACAACTACCGGCCAATTGTTGCATTCGATTGTTAGAATTTGTACTTTTTATTTACCAAATAATTTAAATTTGTATTTATATGGCTGAAATATTTATTTGAAATATTTTTGTCATTTTTAGTATTATAATATTATGTATAACAATTATTAGTTTATTCGCCATATTCTTAGTACAGTTCGGTTTCAGTTTTATTTCATTCCTGTTGCAAAAGTAACAATGAAAACAGGGCGAACTGAATGTCACATAAACATTACAACAGGGTGCACTTAAAACAAAATATTTTCTACAAAAAGGCATACTTAATAAATCGTATTTAGAAAGCGTATTTAATTACATTTTATATAAATTTTGACGTATAAAGACGTAATAGTTACAATATGTTCTTACATACATGTTTATTTATTTTTGTCGACGTTGTTTTTAAATTGTATAAGAATCGGCAACACTGAGCAGAGGCAAAAACAAAGAGAGAATACAGCTTTAACGTACGTACGTACATATGTGCACAATCATGGTCGAATAATCAGGTCTACGCAGGAAGGAATATGGTTTTTTGTATGGTTGTGTTTTGTCCGTTAAATAATCTACAAAAAAATGATAAGTCCCATGGTCTTGTCAAAAGTTGTTTACATTTTTGGCCGCCATCATGAATATATTTGTTTACGCTATGCTTTTTGTTGCTGCATAACCACTAAATATATACAAACCAGCGCTATTTTTGACAATATCATGTTTTTTTACACAAAAAAATGCATGTCGTTTTTTTATTGTTGTATTGATAAGCGCACCTTATATTATTACACCATGTGCACAATAATGATTTGTATGAACTTGATTATGTGGTTTTGTATTTTGCTTTGTTGATGTGTGGAGCCCGTTGTGAGCAAATTCCAATTCATATTTAGTCTATATCGGACTATTGTATCGAACGGTTGTACGATAAACTTGAAAACATAAACGTGCAAGAAAGTGTATGTTTTACAAACAAATGCAATTTTAATAGAACGACAGTTTTATTTTTGATTGTCTTATTTGAATCGCCAAAGGCGCGAAGATTTTTTAAACGATACTTTTATCGGTAAAATAACAATAAAAAATTCGATTGTTGAACAAATTTTCGCCCACATTTTTAACGCATTGCAACAATACCGGTCCTTTTAAGCGTTAATGAAGTTTTGAAAAATGTTTCATTTAATACCTAAATGTGTATAATAATTCCATATCTCCAGTTGCGTGAAAATTCGCAATAAATGCCAAATAATAAATGTGGATTTATAATCGATTAGCTTTTAAGGTTTATTTAACCTAAAATAAATATTAAAAAAAAAAAAAAAAAATTCTGCCTTAACATCAACCTATATCCTCTCTTAACTGCCTTATGAAGAAATAAAATAAAAAATTTTTGTGAATAATAGAAAAAGTAGTGGTGATGCATACATACATATGTTTATATTAATAAAATAATTTAAAATACGTTTTTAACAACATATTGTGTGTAAAAAATATATATACATATGTACAGCATAATATGTACATGCCTATGCAGGTACATACATGTAGCTATTTTGGTTTGAAAAAGCAGTACATAAACATGAAAATTATCGTTTTGATAATATAATATCATCCGTTATAAAAGTCGTTTTCCCTGGAAATTAAAAATATCCAAATTGTTTGATATTTTGTTAAGAATGCGGTAAATTCACAAGTAACGTATCTGCTGCAAACAAAAAAAAATAATTAAAATTAGTATCAAACAAACAATACAACCAACTCAAACACCAAGCAACTAAACATCTTACAACTTTTACTTACTCCTGCCTGCTAGCTGTGCAACTTGTAGTAAATTAAAGACGGATATTTTCAGTAAAGTTTTTCACAATAATATTTGTTTGTTTGCTTTTCATTTTATTATATTGCACTTGAGCTCAAACGATCAAACAATCCGAAGCAAGACTACGAGCTTGGCGGTAACGAAATTTGTCCGTATTTTTATTTTTATTTTTCATGCAACCAATGATTACCGTGATGATAATGAAGATTACGTTCGCTTGTTCGTTCGTTCATTGATACATCATACTTGGTCTCATACCAAGGTCAATAAACGTAAGATTGCACGCGATATCAATACAACAACAACAACAATATAAACAGCAGCAGCACTAATAAATTAAAATACCGGGGTCAATGGTAGGAAGGAGTATAAGATCGTACCGTCGTATACGTTCACTCACTTGCTGTATGTATGAGTGTATGTGTGTTTTTAATGAAATAATGCAAATAAAATGTGAAATTATTTAATGCAATAGCAACAACAACAACAACAAAACAAAGCAAAAATAAAATTTTAAGAAAGAAAGAAATTTACAACAATATACCAAAAAAAAATTTGTTTACAACAAAACGAGTATGAAATCTTAATAATTATTTCAACAAAACCAGTGATTTAAGTGAATTAATAAAAAAAATATTTAATACGAAAAAAAAAATCAAAATACAGGAGGTGAAAAATACGTTGCAGCAGAAATATATCAAAATTTGATATTTCACACATCATGCATTACATTTAAAAAGGATTTCAATGATTTTTTTAAGGTAAGCCTGAAACAATGAAAAGCTTTAATTTATTACATTTGAACTTATTAGTTATATAATTGTTAAAGCGATTTTATTTATATAAATATATATGTATGTATATATTATATGTACGAGTATTTAAACTTATTTTAGAAATCGAAAGACTTCATTAGTAGAACTTTTCAGATATTGGGTACATACTAGAGTTGTCAATTATTCGCATTTCAACTTTGTTCGCATAGTTCAAATAATAGTTTTGGTTCGTTCGATCAAAAATTATTCGATTAATCGATGAGAACAACAATTAAAAGAAATGTTTAAAAATTATTTATTGACAAAAAATAACTGGTTGTTATTAAAATAAAATAGTTAACTAACAAAAAAAAAACTTAAAATTAATAAAGAATTTGACATTTATTCGAGCAAATACTCAAGAACTTATGTTTTTAAAAAATTATTTATATGTTGTATATAGGTTTTGTAGAAAAGTAAACACATTCATAATGAATGAAGGAAATTGTTTGTTGTGATATTTGTAAAGTTTTTTGAAAAGCTATTATGCTTGTGCTTTGTAATTCGCAAATTCTATTTGGGAGCTTATGTATGAGTAAATTAGTTTTTGGAACTTTTCAAACATAAATGGTAGAGATCTACTGATGAGTTGGTATAGCAACCAACGAAATGCATTCAGATATTGCTAACCCACAACAAATAAGTAAAATTTTTAAAAACATCAAATTATTAATACTTAAAAAAACTTAAGAATGTAATAACTGAGATGTATGTCAATTTTAATACTTGTAGAAAAATAATTCAAATACACATGTTTTATTCAGTAAAAAAAATATCAAATGATTTTTTTTTTGTTAAATCCGACATTTTAGGTTGTTCTTAAGAAATAATCCTTTAAAAATAATAGTTGACTTGATTTTTTTTCTTCCAAATGATTTTTGGTTTTTATTAAATTAGTTTTTGAAAAAAACTCTTTCGCTAATTGTCGCGGTAGGTGATATAGTGGGAAGAGCATAACATAGTGTACATATCTAATTTTTCTCTTCTTTTTTTAGAATTTTCCAAATATGTATACCATATCGTGTAACATATCGCTGAAGTTTTATTTATTTTCTGAATATTTAATACTTTTAATAGAATTATTTAATTCGCATAAAATATTGTTATTCTCTTTACTAATAACTTCTTCTATATCATTACTTTTATCTGAATTATTGTGGTTATTTTCAACATAAAATAATCTAGATTATAATTCATTTGCATATTCTTTAGTTTCCCTTTTTGTAGAATATTTTAAAAAACTTTCATTGCTCGGAAAATTTTAAAAATTTAAAAAAATATTATTACCGAATATAAAAATTTTATACGCCTCTTATTTATTCTTATTTTAATACGTTTTAGTAAATCTGTTGCAAAAGAATTATTAATTTTTTTCTTGTTGATCCAACAATTTTGTATACTTTAAAACACTTGTTGCATGTGACTTTGTTTTTTATTTTTTTATTTTTTTTTCTTTGTAAAATACTTCAAAACCGAGCTCAATTTGAAAGATAATTATAAAATTAAAAGAAAAAAAAAAAAAAAAGAAAAAATAGAATACAATAACAACATTTTCTACTTACATGATAAGATTTATATAAAGAAATTATTGGCTTTTGGTGTATTTCTAACTTATTCACCTGACAGTGAAAAAAACCCATTCTTGTAAATTTTTTTATCGTTTAATTCAAAACATAGCACGACTACTAGGTATGCGCAGTTTTACAATAACTATTTATTCGTTATTCGAAATTCGGTATTTTAAAATTATTCGAACAAGAGTTTGATTCTGTTTGACCGATTAATCGAATTATTTTTAATTGGTCGACAACTTTATTACATACTTGTGAGTGCTTAGCTGCCTGTTGTGGTAATGAGGTATTCCGTTATGGACTTCATTTAATAATTTCATTATCTTGAAAACAATCCCAAATGAGATTTTTAAATGGGCTATAATTTGCCCATAAAAACGTACAAACCTACGTTTATTTTTTAAGACATTTAAGGGTTTCAGCATTGGAAAAATCAACCGCTATTTTACAGAGCTTGAATTTTTCTATAAAATCTCTTGAAATAGATTTTTGTTCAAACAAGGACCACGGTTTTGTTTGGCACTCCTTCGTCGCTTAGCAGAACCGTCGCCGAAGTAAAATAATTAATACTTAAGAAATTAAATGCGTCTACTTAACAGCAGAGGCGCTGCTACACTGCTTTAAAAATTAACAAAAACGCGCAAGCTTTCTTATACATTTTCCAACAAATAGTATATCTTCTCTACTTTATCCCTTTCGCTGTAGCTCTGGCACAATGCATTGCATAAGTAGGGGTCATCCCCCGAGTTCTGGTCCTAACAAAAAAAAAAAAAAAGTACAACTGCTACCATGATTAGCACAAAGTTGTGAATTTCTTTTAGTTTTTTTTTTTTTAAGTTAAACTCTAAAAATAAAGCTTTCACTGTTTTCGTTGTTATTCTTCTTATTGTACTCGTATGTCAACTATGACATTTTCTTTAGCATATTTTTTATTTCTCTTGCCGTTTTTTTCTTCTTCGAAAGACCTTGTGGGGGATTAGCACAAAAGCTGGCTTTTTCATGGTTTAAACTATTTGTTTATTAAATTTCTAGCCAAATTTTTTTTATTTTATACATACGAACCAATTCTTCTTTGATGTGTAAAGTAAAATATTACTGACATACATTCTTGTTTATTCGAGGTTTGCAATTTAATAATTGTGAAAATGCAAATGTTTCTATGTTTCTAGTTATTTGTTAAGTTAATCAAATGACGGATTTTTAACGGAATTTGTTACACAGATAAGTTATAGTCTGGTATGGGACACTTTCCAATCCAATTTACATGCTTACTATCACCAAGACAGTAGTGCTTTTTTAAAAGTTGTACTCGTAGCTTTGTTTCACATACAAAAGTCATCGAAAGAATTTAATAAAGTTTTCTATTGTAAGATATTCTCCCAAATTAATGTTATTCAATTTTGTTTGCTGTGTTGATTGGCCACATTTGAAATGTTGCTACGATTATTCTTGTGTGATTTTTGGTCCATAAGCTTTTCTCGAACTGTAAGTTTTCAAGTGTGGTTAAAGTCTGCACCAATGACATGCCCAACAAATGAAAACTTTTTCAAAACTTAAATACTTTGTACTCGTATATGAAATGAAGTTTTTATGATTACATATTTCTTAATTATGTAATTCGTTTTGCGAACGGAAAACTCAACTGCTGTAGAAACAATCGCGATCGATCTTAATTATTACAGCAGCAAATTATCTTACAATATATATATATACTCAGTGCCCATGGGTAAATGGCCCACGGTATTTCAGGCGGAAATACAGGCAATCACTAAATGTGTTCATATTAGTTTAAGCAGAGGCATTAAAGGCGCGCCCTTAAGTCCCTAGTTTCAAGTGAATTCCGTTCTAAGATTGTTTTAGAGTGCTTTGACTTACTACAGAAGCTATCGATACGGAACAAGGTTTCCATTTACTGGATACCTGGCCATAGCGGTCATCCGGGTAACGAGGTATCAGATGAATTGGCCAAGAGGGCCTTTGCCGCTCCTCTTATAGGCCCAGAGCCCTTTTGTGGCGTAAATTAGTCGACTGTAACAACTCTAATCAGAGAGAATGACATGTCGATCGCAAAGAAAGTTTGGGTGGCTTCTCCTGGTTTAAGGCAGGGAAAATCATTGATACAGCCATTCTCATACAGTGGCATCCTGAATTTCAACAGGAACGACTTACGGCTAGTTACTGGTGTCCTCTCCGGTCATTATGGACTAAACTACCATCTGTGTAAAAGTAACCTAGTTCGCTCACCCTTGTGTCGTTTATGCATGGAAGAGGATGAGACAATGGCACACATTCTCTTTGAATGTATAGTCTTATGTAATAATAGAAGGTGTGTTTTGTGAGCTTGGTGTGAGCTTGGTTTAATTTAGAGATCCATAGCACAAAAGATCCAATAGGTGTCGCAGTGCCAGTACTTGGACCAGATCTTTCCACTTTGCTATCTTGCTATCTTACAATATAAATATATTCTTTCCATAAGGTCATTGACTTTAAAATGTTATTTGAATATTTATTAATTGCAATTATTCAAACTCAAACTAAAGCATTTTATTACAACTTTCTTCTGTTACAAGCGACCCAACAAATTAATTGGTTAATTTAAATGGGCTAATTTTTTCATAAACTAAGCGTTTAAATAAATAAATAAATAATAAGTGTGTACGTTGTAATTCCAAAAAAAAAAAAAAAAAAAAAAAAAAAAATAAAACAACCAACTTTGATCGAGCATAAATTTTGCTGAACACCGAATTACAAGTGTTGTACATGTGTTTTAAGCACATCCATACAAACATATGTAAAATAAAAAAAAAAAAACAAGAAAGAATGAAAGAAAATAAATAATTTACTTCATAAGCAATATTTCTCAAAAGACCTTCAAATGGATAAATTCCTTTAATCTTATTTTCCCAGTAAGTTTAGGAGTTACGGAATTGCTATATACACTTTCGCAAATCTTTTTGTGAGTTTATGAATAAATTCTTATTTTTCAAAATGATTATTTTTGGTCACTTTTAGTATTTTTGTTTATGTTTTTTTTAAATTAATTCAATACAAATGAATTCTTATGTGTATTAAAATTTCTGTTTTGTAATAAAAACAAATTATATGTGTTTAAAAATTTATATTGTTTTTAAATTTTTTATTTTATATTTCATGTTTGCTCAAGAGTTTATTCGATTTAATAACATATGTATATAACATATGTTTTATGTCTGAGTTGCATAGTAGCGTTCCTTATTATACAAAGCATTTCTCTGCAATTCAAGGTTGCTGCTACGGCATGCTTTGCATTGCAAATTATGCTATGCAACATGCGTTTAAGAAGTCGGCCTATATCTGTCCGGATTAGATAGGTTTTACTGTAATATCAAAAAATCTAAACGAATTGAAGAAATCAACCTACTTTCGTGATTATAATTAATTTTATTACTAACCTATTAGTGTATGCGTGATCGCTATTTGAATCTTTCACACAATATCATATCTACACATACATACATATTTAAACTTCTATACAACGCAGCAGATGGCAGTTTTTTTTTTAAATCTAATATAAAGTTTATCGTAACTAGAGTTATAAAAGATTTGACATTTATATGAAAAAATAGGGGTTTTTAGTTTGAAAATTCGTTATTTCAATAAAACGAATTTTGTGGGTTTTAATGCAAAACTGATTCAAAAGTTCTAATTTTATTTAGATTTTTAATATTTAAGAATTCAGATTTAGGATCCACAACACAATTTATTATTAAAGAATTAAAATATTCAGTTAAAGTATCGGTTATAAAAGAATTGTCTATGGGGAGACATGCTCCGACAATCATTCAACACTACAAGATCTAACGTTTAAATATATGATGGATTTATCGTTTAGTATCAAACTGCTTTAAATCTTCGGTATTCATTTGGCGAACGACACTTTCTCAATTTCTTATCAAGAGCTATGTATATTCCAACACATTTTTTAAATGAAAATATATGTATATGGTATTTTTTATATAGTGTCACAGCTTTGAGTTGGCATCACTGCTTTATTTGATCACCCATTTAACAGCTGATAGTTACTTTTTGTTTAGTTTGCTTTGAAATTTCATTATGAATCGACTTACACCAGAGCGACGCGTGCAAATTGTTGAAATTTTTAATAAAATAATTGTTCTGTTCGTCAAACACATCGTGCAGCGGGCGCTACCATTGATTTACTCAAAGAAACTTTTGATGAAAATATAATTTCACGTAATTTCGTGTGATTTAACACCTTTAGATTATTTTCTTTGGGGTTATGTTAAGTCACTTGTCTACGTCGATAAACCACAAACAATTGAACACCTGGAAATCAATATTCGAAGAGCTATCGGCGAAATACGGCCGCAAATGCTGTGAAAAGCTGTTGAAAATTAGTGTTCCAGATTGCGCCTTCTACGCGCCAGCTGTGGCGGCCACATGACAGAAATCATATTTAAACATTAATTTCATAAAATTTTCTTTTCAATAACGCTCGTTTCATTGATATTAAAAATATGTATATTTCCTTGTTTTATTATTATGATTTAAACTTGTGTCACTCTATAAAAAACACCCTTTACATACTCGTACATACAAGGTAAATTATTTTTTTAGTCTCCTAATACCTATGATAAATTTTTATCTAGATTAATGATAAACTTCATACAAAAAAAGATAATAAACTGTTATTTTTGTTGAAATAATTGGAGAACAAAATAAAAATCTGTAGGTCATACTTAAGTCGTTGGGGCAGATATTAATTGAAAAAAAAATATTTATATGAAAATTAGATTAGTTTGTAGTTCGAAAATTTATTTGAGCTGGCAAGAATAGGGTCAGCATTAGATGTGGCAGTTAGTGACAGGTCGGTTAAAGCACTAATCGGTTACTACTATTGGGAACTCAGTCATTGGGGTGATTAGCAGAACCAATCATTCCTGGCGGAAAAGAGACGTTTGTAGAGTCTCGAGGGCCATATGGACAGAACTAGACTCAGGTATCTGATCTACTTCTGGGAAAGTTTTGAGAGCCTTAGTAGGCGCGTTGACTGGCCATTTCTCGGTTAGAGCGAGGACCTGTATATGGGAAAATGGCACTCCGGATTTCTGTAGGATGTGTAAGCAAACAATGACTTGGGACCTGGGTTCAAACCCTGGCCAGAGCAAGTCAATGAACATCATTAATTTCTCTAATGTACATTAGTGAGACATTGTATTAATTGTTGTCGGACTATTTAAGTGATGAAGGCAAAGCACTAGTCACTAAAAAACTGTTCCGACAGCGATTGATGATGTTCCAAGCTAATTTACACAAAATCGCCCTCCTTCGTCGGTTAGCAGAAACATCGGCGAAGTAAAACAATTAATAAAATGCCTGCTAATACTTATACAGCTTAACAAAGTTAATGCGTCCACTTATTACCGGAAGCGCCTCAACACTGCCTGAAAAATTAACATAACGCGTAAAGCAGAGTTGTGAAAGAGTTAAATCTTCAAAATTTTCATCATCTATCTTCTCTACCCTATCCCTCTCCCTGAGTTCCGGCGCAGTGCAATGCATACGTAGGGGTCATCCCCTGAGTGCTGGTCCTAATAAAAAAAAAAAAATATTTAAATATTCTCATTTAATAGTGTGAAAAATATGATACCACTACGTAAATAAAAAAAAATCCCACAAATTTCCCAAAACAACAGCTGATTAGCACAAATAAAGAATATTAAAAAAAGTATTTTTATTTTAGCTAAAAATAACATAAATTAGGAACTGCTTAGATGTTTTAAGAGGAATAAAAATAACTTTCAAAATGACTAAAAGCTTAATGGCGATAAAACAACCCAACATTTTATGCAACTTGCCAGCAGACACAAATTTTTTATTGGCAAGAAGAACAAGCAGTCAAAAACATATGGAAATTCGTAAAAGTTAAATTGAAGTTAAATGACCAAGATTAATGATTCAAGTTCCATTTAACTACTTAGAAAAAAAATTCAATTTCATATTTAAATAGTATTTAAATATAAATGACTTTAAATAAAAAGTGAAAAATTGGTCCTTACACTCACAGAAAAAGTTCTTACAACAGCGTACATCGCCATTATTCATGAAAGCTACAGAAACTCTAATAGGCACCATTTTATAGTTTTATCAAGATTTTTGTAGATCGTATAGGTACCATCAGAAGAAAAGTAGAATAGTCATTTAGAAACAGTTCGTATGCGAACACGGAGTGGGTTGGTCACATCCCAAAACGAAATTAAAATAATCTGAATATTTAAAAGTGGCCACTTGGAAAATTTACTTAATTTCAAAACTTTATAAATAAGTACAGTATAACCTCCCTAATACGGACACTCGCAAATTCGGACTATCCAGTAATTCGGACATTTAAATTTTGCGGACAGTTTATGAAATCTATTAAAATGTCTAAAATTATGTTTTTGAAAGTATTTAAGGAAGGTACAAAAAAAATTTATCAATTACAGTCGAACTTCCATAACTCGAGTCACCATTGTCCCAAAAAAAACTTCGACTTACGCAGACTTCGAGTTACAGAATTTTTTGTCAAAATAGAATAAAAGGTTTTTGTACTCGTATTTTTATTTAAAATAGCCTCTAATGGAAAACTACATACTTAAGAATGTAAAAGAACAAGCATATGTAATTATAAAATTACAGTTAAGTAAAATATTCTGAAATAAGTGACTGACTGGAATAAGTTACTGGGTCCTTCCTCTTTTACTACATAAAAAAAATCCAGATTCAAACGAGTTGATAATTAATTCCTTATTTTTGAAAATTGTTGAGACCGTACTTGCCGGGATACCATATTTATCAGCTGCTTCCTTTTTCTTTAATCCATCTTCGACGTCTTTTATAAGTTTATATATTTCTTCAATTGATAAGCATTTTAAAACACGTTTAGTTGTCATATACTAAAAAAAATCGATTCCAACATTTACCATCTAGCCCGAATTATGCACACAGAGAAAACAGTGCCTAATAAATACCTAATAAAATATTTAGAACAAAATTAATAAAATATCTCTACGGTTTTTTTTTTCAAGAAGGAAGGTTTATTGTTTTAATAAGAAAAACCTTATTGAAAAAATCAATAAGATAGCCCAATAAAATCGCTTAAAAAAAAAAACATAAATTCTTGAGTATTTGCTCGAATAAATGTCATATTTTTCTTTATGTTTTTTGTAAATTAATTAAATACAAATGAATTCTTATGTGTATTAAAATGTCTGTATTGCATTCAAAAGTTTATTTTAACTGTTGTCTGGACGATCCACTAATCCGGACAATATCTGAAACTATATCTGTCCGGATTAGGGAGATTGTACTGTATTTAAAAGTGCACTGCTCATATATTATACATACTAGTGATGTTACGAATATCGTATTCGTATTCGACTATTCGACTATTCGCCTGTTTTAAGATATTCGTATTCGTATTCGTATTCGTATTCGCCAAATTCAAGCGAATATTTTTCGAATAATTTTCCCATACATTTTCCAAAAAAAAAATCATACAAAAGTTTAAAAAAAGTACATAAAATGTAAAAAAATATATTAATTTTTATTAAAAAAAACCCATTGTATTTCACGCAAAGTAATAACCTTCTTAAAAAACAAACAAAAATATATATGTATTTTGCAACTAGTATTCAAAAATTAAAGTTTTATATCATGTTAAATTAGTAATCAAACCTCAGTAGAGGAATGATGGACTTTAAAAATGGAAGAACAAAATTTAATATGTGAAAGTCCACCGATTCATGTGGCTGTGCCATCTGCGACAATATGTTCGCTAAACAGCACTGAATTATTAATTAAAAACCCAAACAGAGTAAGAAAAACGAACTCTGAAAGTATGTAAGTAAAATAATTAAAAAATGTTCTGTAGAGGTTTTCAAATTCGGCATCTTAATGCAATAATAATGTTAAATCACTAAATTTTTTTTTTCATTTATAGTTACTAACGCAAAGGCAGGGATTTTTTCCAATTAAATTTGAAATATAAACCTCAAAAGAAATATTCGTATTCGTATTCGTATTCGGCGAATACTGTTTTAAATATTCGTATTCGTATTCGCGAATACTAAAAATTGATATTCGTAACATCACTAATACATACATATATTGGTTACCTATTGGCACTTGGTAAAATTTACTTAATTTCAAAACTTTTTAAATGACTAGGTATGTACATATGTATTATGTAAATACATACATATACATATGTATATGTAGTTGCAAATCTTTTAAGAAACTGTGTAAATTGCTCTAACAAATTGTTACATATTTATTGGTCAGTGCGGTACACCGATAATACTTGCGGAAAAAAACAAAAAAAAAACTATTGCACTACGCTATTGTTGTTGTTGTTGTTGCTGTTCAAATATAACATTGACACTAACGTACACACATACATACATACATGTTTATGTGTGTATATGAAACTGAACATGAACGTGAGCGTCGTCATTTTATAATGACCTAGACATTGACTATAAATGACTGACTGAATGACTGCACTTGCTTGATGCGATTGGCGTTTTTGTTGTTGCTGTTGCTGCTAAAAACCAGATAGGTACACTGTAAATAAAATAATACGCACACACGATAAATTAAATTAAAAATAAACTTCTTAATAAATTCATGTATTTAAGCATTTAAAAAATTCCTACAGTTACTTTTACAAAACGGACGGCCAGACTACGATAAATCTATTTAGTACCCACTCCATTTCATATAATTATATATGTACTATATTTTTTTGTATTTATGTACCTACATATGTACATGAATGCATACACACATACTTATAGATCGATACCTTAATATAGAAAGGTCCTAACTCATTTTTTTTCAAATCGCGATTTTTGCTTTGGTTACTTTAGCTTAGATCCCACTATCGGCACAATGTACCGATTTTCGTCGGCTCACTGCATTAAGGCATATGTACTAAACCAAAATTGCATTATTTCTCAATTAATTCTGGAATAAGTCTATATTATATGGCTTTATTACCAATGCAGTGTGGTGGAATTATGTCATTATATTTCAATTAGTTGACATACATATAAGCAAATTAAGCATATTACTTATAACTAGGGATGCAATCGATACCGATACCGATACCGATATATCGGCGATACTTCTGGTTTTCCGATATATCGATATCGGCGATATTTTACTGTCGATACGCCGATACTTCTTATATTTTTCTTTAAAGTTTTTTGAATAAAATATTCAATTTTCAACTCTTTTTTTGCATGACAACTATGAGAAATAACATATTAAAAGCAGGACGTAAAATCAAAACAGAATAAATAATGAAATTGTTTCTTCTATTTTACTTTGCACCATAGTAATGAAATGCTAAATCTTGTATGTGTTTGTATGTTTTAAGATTTTTTTCAAGGCGCATTAATACAAGTGGTGGTAATTCTACAACAATTACAATTTAAAATAACAAGGACAATCGACTTCAATCCTATCGAAACACGTCTTATTTAGCTGCTTAACATGACTCTATATTCCGAAAGTGTTGAAGACACAGTCCTCCCTACACCTCGCAAAAGTTCTGTAAAGTCTACGAGAAGTACTCGCCTTTGGAGCGTATGTGAAAAAAATTATAAGAGAATCCGAGGAGGATCCTAAGCTGTGGTTCTGCTAACGAAAAAGACGAGAGATACCGTAGATCTCCTAATATTCCTAGAGACGCAGACCCTCTTGTTTACTGGCGCAATGACACATCCTACCCAAACTTAAAGAAAATGGCGCAGAAATACTTAAGTTTTCAAATGAGTTCTGTCGCATCTGAGATACTATTTTGCACTGCAGGTCTGCTTCAAACGGATTTGAGAAATCGTCTATCTCCGCAAAATTTGAGAACACTTTGTTTTTTAAACAAAAATCTTATTAATATCAATTTTAAATATTAATCTTTTGCAATGTTGTTTTTATAATTTTAATTTAATTTTAACATGATCTCAAATTCAATTTTTCTCTTTTTTAAGTCTTATTAATATCAATTTTAAATCTTGAGCCAATCTAAACTGAATGCCATCGTTTATTTTGTAAAATCATAAATATTGCCGACGTTTTGTAGTTTAAATATTTGAATTTTAGAAACTGAAATGTATTAAAAATTTTGATGATTTGAATGGCTCATTAATAAACATTGTTATTTTGTATAATAGAAGAATTACTCTACTTGAGTTTTGTTAATTTTTACTTGAGCTCAATTTCAATATGCGTATCGATATCGGAATCGGTATCGGTATCGGCGATATTTATTTTTGAGTATCGGTATCGGATCGGCGAAATGGCGTATTGTTACATCCCTACTTATAACTATATTTCAGTGAGCCGACGAAAATCGGTGCATTGTGCCGATAGTGGAATCTAAGCTTTAGAAGCTTATAGTAAATAAGCGTTTTGAAAAATATATGTATGTATGTAATCAGTTAGGGCCTTTATACCTACATACATACATATATTGAGGTATCGATATGTACACATGAATTTCAAAAAGTTTCTTTTTAACCATTTTATTTTACATTTAAAATGTGTTTTTAATTGCTGTCTGGCTTTTCTTACCTGCATATAAGATTCTATTTTACTTAAATATATGTATGCATGTATGTACTTTTGTAAACTTTTTTCTATCTACATACCTACATACATATGTATGTATGTATATTCGTTAAATACTTAGATACTCAATCGCATTTTAAAAAGCATAAAATTGTTGAAATAAAAAAAAAACAACAAAATATACCTACAAAATGAAATTGTGTATCTTTACGTGTTTTTTTACAATGCCAAACTAAAATACAACAACACGACGCAACAAAAACTACAGTTAATTTTTTTGTGTGTTGTATTTTTCAAGGTTCTACACAAAAACAACAACAACAGCAACAACTACAATAACGAAAAGCTCTAGAATGTATTACACGGAGAAAAAAAATTTAATTCTATATTCACACACACACACACACTGACACAAATGCAAACATGTAAATTTAGAGATTTTCGTTTCAATCCACCTTCAAAATCTTAAAAAAGAAAGTGCTGATTTAATAAAATTAATTAATAAAGAAAAGAAGAAAAAACTTTTAATATTTTCAAAATTTCATTTACAAGTAAAACGTACTTTTACTTCAAGTTCATCGATATTTATAGAGACATGCTCTTTATCTTTAGCTCGAATAAAAGTTTAAAAGTGCAAAAAACCTTAAAAGTCGACAATTTTACCATAATAATTCCTTTTTACTTTTTTTTGTTTTTATTTTTAATATTAGCGGCATCCTTCCTGGTCAATTCTAAATATTTCCAGGAAATCAGTTACCTGAGAATTAAATTAAATTCTTGCTCCTCCTATTCTGAAAGCCGGTGAATAATAAATTGAAAAAAAGATGGAATTTACGGAAGGAGCAGCTGTTTCGTGTTTACATTATTTTGGGGCCAACCAAATTCAATACAATTTAAATGTAAATTACCATCGATATCGAATGGTCCCTGTATTTACGCAAGGGCTCGATAATGAAAATTTTTCTGCTATTCATTGCCATGATCGCTGATGAACTTTCTGCTTAGGAAGTGAAGTGAATGCGTCAAGTCACAATGACTGTACGTTTGTGTGTACCAAAGAAATTGTAAATTGTGTAAAGTTTGTGCTCAAGATGTCGCAGAAGTTTATGTTTTTGCACGCCAAGCATATTAATCTAGAATAATTGCTTTTGCTCTGAAATTTTTCTTAATGACTTTTCTTAATTTATAACAAGACGAATGAGAAAAGGAAACAAATTCCCTAAGAATTGCTGTTCATAATTGCTCCGATTATATATACGAGTATTTTACATAATCCCAAAAATAAAGGCAACATGGGCAGGTTATAAATAATAGATATGAATTTCGTGATCCGAACGAATAATATTTAAAGCCAGAAAATAAACTGAAGCTATATATTTTATACAATCATAAAAAAGTCATGATTGAAAAATGATCGTGTAAACAAAATAAAGGGTATTTCTTATAGAGGTATAAAACTTTAAGTTGGCAACACATTTTTAACTGACAGCCATTTTGTCTGCTGTCAAATAATTTATGTTTAGTTTGGTTTGGCATTTCAACATGAATAGAGTGACTCCTGAACAACACTTCTAAATTGTGTAAATTGGGACCAAAACAAGATTGCCGTTGATCCCGACTTTCATAAGCGAATTTTGTTTTGGGGATGAAGCTTTGATACGTCAATAAACAAAAACAGAACTGCGATGTTTGAAGTGATGATAATACTCAAGGGTATGTTGAGACACCGTTATATCCAGAAAAAATGACTGTTTGTTGTGCTTTATGGGCTGGTGGAATCATTGATCCGTACTTCTTTAAAAACGATGCTGGTCAGAATGTTACAGTCAATGGTTACCGCTATAGAGCCATGATTATTGACTTTTTCGTTTCATGAATTGAATAACCATGATGTGCAGGAGCTGTGGTTTCAACAAGACGACGGCGCAACATGTCACACAGCTCGTGCCACAATTGAATTGTTGAAGGAAACGTTTGGTAACTGCATAGTTTCACGTTTCTGACCCGTGAATTGACTTAGCAGATTGTGCGATTTAACGTCGTTAAACTACGTTTTGTAAGGATATGCGAAGTCGGTAGTCTACGCTGATAAGCCCGAAACGAAGCGACCACTTGGAGGACAACATTCGCCGACATTATTGCCGACATACGGCCACAAATGTTGGAAAAAGTCATCGAAAATTGGACCTCTAGATTAGACTATGTCCAAGCCAGCCGTGACGGTCATATGCCAGAAGTCATATATAAATTATAATTCCAGAAGTTCATCTTTCGAATAAAGTAAATTTCATGTCAATTTAAAAAATCCATCTTTGTTTTATTCCATTTCAAAGTTCTATACTCCTATAAAAAAACACCCTTTATAAAGTTATTTAATTTTACAACAAAAGAAAAGTGAATATAAAATGATCAAAATCAGTGGTTTAAGGTACATCTAATGTATCACAGGACTATATCATGTTCCTTAGATGTAAAAACGCAAAATATCGTAGACTCAAACAATAGTCTGAACTTAAATGATAGTTTGCGATTATGATTCCACCCACCATTTTTTTAAACTTAAAAATAAAAGATCGATGAAACTCTTAAAAATAGAGTATTTTGCAGTCAGAAAATAAATTTCTTTTGAGGAGTTGTATTTTGTTTTCTCGCGTAAAATAAAACTCGTTTTATGTTAATCGACAGAAAAAGCTTGTCGCTCGTCCGATCATAAGACTTATCTAATCACCTTAATAAAGTTTTTGAGTTTAAATTTACTGAATAACGGTCATTACTGCCTGGCCCACGATATCGAACGAATTTTTCATTTCGTACAAATTACATTTAAAACAAAGGCAACTTTTTTAAAATAGTTTTTATTTTAAATATAATTTATACGACCGAAAAATGCGTTCGCTATCGTGGGCCAGGCAGTTAATTATAAAAAAAAAAACAAGTTCCGAATTCAAGACTGAAAAAATAGCGTTTAATTTCAGAAATAACATGTTTTCAATAAGTCTGTGAGTTGTTATGCTTTTCCATTAAATTGTGAATTAACGGATAATTTTAATACGTTTTCTGTTAATTTAATATTTTTTTTTTAGAGTTAAGAAATTGTTGTTGCAGCAAATTTTGTATTTTTGTTTTACATGCCCCATTTTTTTTTATTTCCATCAGGGAGGCTTGATGATTTATTTTTTATAAAACTAATACGATTTTTTTTAAGAAAGACCCCTTTCGTTATGCAGAATAATCAAGCGCACACTTACCAACATACGTACATACGTATGTATGTTCTAATAAAAGGTTAGTGAAGGTCGACGTTAGTTTGATAACAAAATATTTAAAAAGCTCTCACATCTGCATGAATATTTACTTTGAGTTTCCAAAAACCACAAACCGGTTGATCTTGTGTTTTGATCGTTTTCGGTTAGTTTAAATTTTTGGAAAATTGGTAGTGACTTTATAATGAAAAATAATTTGTGTGTAAATTTACATTTATTTTCTCAAAACATTGAGTTTTTTAATATGAAAAGGAAAAGAAACAGAACATTAAAAATATTAAAGGTGGCGAAAGGGTATTTTCTATCACCAGCTCAGATCTGTTTCCTTGCTTAAATTATATAAATACTAGCCTTAACCCCTTAACTTCGTACAAGCTACATGTTAATGAAGGCATAAATTGTCTGTATACCAGATTTATCGAAAAAACGAAACGGTAACAAACGTATCAGCTTTTTAGCTTTTTTCCTCATTTGAAAATTAACCAAGAAAAAGGTAGGGTCATATGATAACCATCTATCAAATTTCATTCAAACAAACACTTATTTACGTTGAAAGCTTCTCCTTAAAACTTCACATCTTGGTTTCGCCATGTCTTTAATTTCGAATGCATTGAAAATAATAAAAATTATGTAAAAATTAATTATCTTTTTAATACACTACCATTTGTGACGTCAAAAATAAACTTTAAATTCATTTTAATATTGAAAATCACAGAGCTTCACTACTTTCTTATCTTTTATTGTTTCTTTTTTTTCACTATTTTTTTTTTATTTTATTGAAACAGATGACAATGTTTCGTTTTTTTAGTGATATTTTTTTTTTTCTAATATAGATTTTTCTACAAGTGTAACAAATATAAAATAAGTATGTGTGTATGCATGTCTGTGTGTATGTCTTGTGTAATTATTTTCAAGTAAAATGCGATAATATACAATCGAGGCAATGTTCATCGTTGTGCTCTCTAACGCAAGCTTTTTAGGAAAAACAACAACAGAAATATGTATGTACGTACGAATGAATACATTGTGCTTTTTTACTTGCACAACAACAACAACAACAACAGCGAAAACAAAACTCAACAATGACGACAAAATCAGTGCAAAAATGTTAAAATGCCAAACAGTTTTTAAAAGAAGAAATTCTTCGTTTTTTTTTGTTCATGTAAAAAATTGCTAAAGAATATTTTATTTGCACTGCAGTTAAATTATTTTACGATATTCATGTTTTCATTTCGATATCGATGGAATGAAAACAAAAACACACAATTTTCTTAAAAATTCATATGAATTTCGGTTTTGAAATTAGGAACTTTACAATTCGAATATGAAACTCATATATTTCTCTTAAAATGCGCTTTCAAGATAAATGAATACGCACCTCTTCGCGAAGACGAGCTCTGCATTAAATATGCAGCAAAAATTGAAAAGTATTGCTGCCAAAATTACAAAAAGTTGCTCTCAAATGGCATAGAAAAATCATTTCGCTTGTAATTTTCATAATCACCCCTATCGTGAATAATTTTCCCCTTGTAATTTTTTCACTTTTCACGTATTTGCAATCATGAAAAACTCCCATGAAAAAAAAATTATTGAGTCCAGAATAACAACGTGAAAAAATGTTCACGGCAAAAATTCCGCTTATCGTGAATAATTTTTTTCCTTGGAATTTTTTCACTTCTCCCTTTGATATTTTCACTTTTTTTTTATGCGGAATAAAACAGAACATATATGTAGTTCTTCTTATAATTCGAATGTTAAAGCTTACAAGGTTTATTTTAAGAAAAAATATCTGATAATAAGGCACAAACTGATGTATTGATCAACAACACGCAAAACAACAAGTCGATTGCCTGCGGATTTGTGAAGATTTAATTTGCTGGAATTCTTTTGTTTTGTTAACTTTTCAAAAAGTAGCCGAATTATTTTAACACACAACACAAGTTAGAATGCAATAAAAAACGCTGCAAATAAACTACCGTTCCAATGCTGAATATTTTAATTTTCTTTAAAATATAAAGGATTTTCCAATAAGAGTGATATGATTTCTTAAAAAAAAAAAAAAAAAAAACACATTTATTGTTAAGGAAATTCAAAAGTTTTCTATTTAATGTGAAGTTCAATCGATACAATTAAGTTCTAAATAAAACTTCATTCAAATGGCCTCCACGACTTCTTCTGCAGGAACGAATTCGATGAACCCAATTTTCGAGCACTTTTCCCACTATATCAAGTCGTATGTCATGAACGGCACGTTCAATATTGACTTGTAAAGCTTGAAGAGAGTCTGGTTTATTTCGAAAGACCAATGACTTCAAATAACCCCACAAGAAATATTCTAATGGTGTTAAATCACAACTTCTTGGATGCCAGTCAATATCACAATTTCTTGAAATAATCGAATCTACAAACTTTTCTCGCAATAATTCAATTGTTGCATTTTCTGTGTGGCACGTCGAATAAGAATAAAATCAAATTTATAATTTTGTAAAAACTATTGATTAATTGCGATATTATAAAAACACAGAGCCAAAACTGCCTAAAAGAATCAAGAAGATTTTCTCTATGAAACGCTTTTAGGCTAAGGGGTATCCCAGCAGAAAGAAGCGAAGATTTGTTCGAAGAGATTCCTTATTGTTTTTATGTGGTAAATCTTATTAATTTTTTCAATAAGGAAACCACATAAAATCAAGAAGAAAACTTGTTATTTACAATTTTTTTCACCCAATTTCCGTTATTTTTGGCACCAAAAAAACAATCCATAGAGAAAAACTTTTTAATTCTATTAGGTTTTCATATGAATTGTAAATAAAAGGGATTTCTTATTGATTTCATTAGGCCATCTTATTGATGTTTTCAAAAAGCTGTTCCTTATTGATTTCATTAGGTTACCTAATTGTTTTTTTCAAAAAGTTTTCCTTATTAATTTCATTAGGTTCCTGTATGATCATGTGTAAATCATCTTCTTAATTTTTTTATTAAGAATATCTTCTTGATTTCATTAGCTTGCTTGTTATTTCATACATATAAATCAACATAGGAACAATTTTTTTCATAATTTTTCATCTTCTTAAACTGGCTGCTAACATGTATACTATAGTAAGGTGTAGTAGTGAGGTGGTTAGAGTGCCAATCTACTAAATCGAAGTTCCTTGGTTCAACTCCCTGAATACGTATGTTTTATAAAAATGTTTTCATCACCCCTCCATCCAAATAATACAAATAAATGTTGTAAATAAGCATTCCGGACGTAACATGACGTTCTGATGACATCAAATTTGTATTTCCTAACATCACAACAGAGAAAACAGTGCCTAATAAATACCTAATAAAATAGAACAAAATTAATAAGATATCTCTACGAATTTTTTTCAATAAGATCGCCTAATAAAATCAAGAAGAAAACCTTTTTGAAAAAAACAATAAGAATACCTAATAAAATCAAGAAGAAAACCTTAATAAAAAAAATCATTAAGAATACCTAATAAAAACCATAAGTTTCCTTCTTGATTTTTTCAATAAGGTTTTCCTTATTAAAACAATAAAACTTCCTTCTTGAAAAAAAACCGTAGAGATACATATATTATTAATTTTGTTCTATTTTATTAGGTATTTATTAGACACTGTTTTCTCTGTGAAGAGACCAAATTTTTATACCCTTCACCAAAAATGGCAGGGGTATTTATAGGTTTGTCATTACGTGTGTAATTGCCACAGTATTTATATGAGTTCAATATAATATATATATTCTGAATCCTTATAGATAGGGAAAATTAATGATACATGTCCGTCTGTCCGCCTGCCCGTCTTCCCATCTATCTGTACGTGAAATCGATTTTCCGAAGACACTAGAAGAGCTAGAGACATGAGTCTTGGACTGAGATGTTAGGATTTTTCTTAAGATGATTGGTATTGAAAATCAGCAAAAATAAAATATCGTTTCTGATATTGAATTATATATACAAATAAATGAAGATATATATGTATATAATTTATAATTTGTTAGTATTAACTTAATAATAACTTTTATTTTTTCTTAAAAACTTCCTTTTTGTTCACTGATGGATGGAAAATTGGAAAATATTTTAAACAGTCTGTATTTTTTGGACATAGCACTGAAGAAAATATGAAAGTATCTTCAAGTATGCAGTTTAAACTTACTTTTTACATATATTGTTCGAAATGTTATACTATTTATAAGAGATAGGAAAGTCTGTATTATATTCAGTGTATCACATATTTATGCATTGGTGAAGGGTATATAAGATTCGGCACAGCCGAATATACCCCTCTTACTTGTTGTATGTAAATATTGTCAAAATAAGCTGGAAGAACTGCAAAGTGTACAACAAACACATAAAAACACGCCCTAAATGTCGGCTGTGGTCGGATAAATGAAATATTGTGCTGAAAAGAGTAAAATATTCAAAAATATACACTAACAAATTGATGCCGAAAATTTTAAAAATATTCCTAAAACATACGATTATTTAATGCGGAAAAAAGCATCAAATTGCATATTTTCGGTTTCCCTTAGAATCATGAAACCAATGTGATCAGTCTCAAAATAAGAAAGTTTGAAGACATCAAGCGATAATCTTTTATTTAGAAAGTATGTATGTTTGTAATGCAGAATATATATTCCACATACGCTTGCGCGTACGGAATACACACCCGTACGTACATTCTTATCTTTTCATCATTGCATTTCTTTTTGTTACTTCTTTTTCAGATTTGATTTACAAAATGATTGAAACGTTACATTTATGAAACTGTCTAATATCAATAATACAAAAGTACATACTTATGTGTACAAAAGTACATATTGTTGATAGAGCTGTAAAGAGAGCGGCAAATCATAAACGCTAAAAATTTCAAAGCAAAACGTTTATTTTCTTCGGACTTTGCGTTTGTTGCACAGAGACACACACTGCAAAAAAAAAAACACTTGCGTCTACTAGAGGCTAAACAAGCTGGCACACAGATTCACATATGTGTGGATGTGTGTATTATTGTAATTATAATTGTAGTACATATTCGATTGGGAGCGTGTGTATGTGTGTGCGTGTATGCAGTTTCAGCTACAACAAGCGAGTAACAGCAAATAATAAATCGGATGTATAGAGAGCCACTAGACATTTTTTAAAATTTTTTTTTTTGATTTTTAGCAAAGCTACTAGAGGTTTTTGTGTCCATTTTTCTCTCGTGACCCTGGCCTGCTATTGAAGCTCACCAATAATGTATGTACATTGATAGTGCTGTATGGTTTTGTTGTAGTAGTTCGCATACAATCATTTATTTAGTGTACGGATTTGCGTTTGTATATGTTTTTTATATTAACGTTATAAACGTCCATACAAAAACTAGTACGAAAATCGAATATGAATGAGCAGAAACATATTCATACCTACATATGTATGTATGTATGTACATATATAGAAGAATTCACACACTGTCATAAGAATACGACGTGCAAAATACAATGCACATGTTCATACAAACATACACAAACAAACATACAGTATTGAGCTGTAGAAGGTAATAGAAATAAATGTTATACAAAAATAAAATGTAGTGTGGTGACTGGCATTTGAAGGGGGATGTTATTTAGCAACAAAAATTTGCAAAAGTACTTTTTGTTGATTTTTTATTTGTTGTTTTTTTTTTTTGCATTACAGTAGTCGCTCGGTTATATGAACCAATACATTAAATAGAGAAGTTCACATAATCGAGAGAATATTAAATAAGTAATTTAGATGATTTTTATTTATTTGTACGTTTTTATTTTTAATATGTTTTTTATTAATTATTGTACATGAAAGTAGTCGGCTATATTTTTTTGTACTTTTTTTGCTTCAAGGGATTTCTGTAGTGCCTTTTGTCCCTGCATTTCGCAATGCCAAAATATCATTAATATCAGGTATTTTATTTTCACTCCAAGCAATAACTTTATTGAACGCTTTATTGCCTCCGTTGTTCTAATTTCAGCTGTTGTTACGATGCACTGCTCTTGATCACCATCTGCAACTTCGCTATCTATATCTTCGCTACCAATGTCTTGATTTCGCGTCTGAATCTCTTTCCGTGAAAGCTGTACACCATTCGTTAATTCATTGACTAGATCTATGGCTTCATTCATATGTGCTTCAATGTCGTTTTGCTATTTTTCTTTTAAAATATTGAGGGGAACGTCTTCGTCACTTTCTTCCTCAAAACTCAAAATTATCTTCCAACACTTTTGTATTGTGGATGTATCAACCTTATTCCATGCCAAACTTAGATTTATAACTGCATCTTTTATGCTCAACTTCTTCAAAATGTTTGAAGCATTTTCAACATTCGCTGACAGTATTGATGCTAGCAAAGCCGATCTATAGTATAGTTTCGTAATTCCGATGACGTTTTGATCCATTGACTGGATTAATGGCGTAACATTTGGTTGCATGTAAACAACGAATATGTTTCCGTCCTCTGAACGCAACAACTGACTTATTTTTCTTAATAGCACAAATTGTTGACTTGGCCACTTCATATCTATGTGCAAGAGAAGTAACGCTTGCGCCTTTGTTCAAGCTTGCCAAAATGTCACTTTTTTCAGATAACGTTAACACCTTGCGCTTCATCTTCGATGCACTATGTAACAAACACTGATGATCTCAAAATACAAAAGGCAATCACTCAAAACATTAAAAAATCAATGGTTGAAAGCTGTTCACATAATAGAGATAGGCTTGTTCACTCTTTAGAACTTCCTGTGTTTAAATTTTGTTGTTCACTATTCTGGAAGCTTACATAACTGGATATTTATATAACCGAGCGGCTACTGTATTTTACTTTGAGTATTTTAGTACAGAATACGCAAAATAAGCATTGAGAATAACCTCAAAATTTATCGGCAAATTGCGTTAATATGTATACATATACGTACATATACACACATACATATGTATGTACATAATTTCATTTAACCCTTTAGGTTCCTTTCAAAAACTATGTACTTGTTATCATTATGTACATAGTACACACATACATATGACCAATGAAGGATTTGGGGCACTTGAGTCATATCGTCGTGTCAAGGGGTATCCCAGCAGAAAGAAGCGAAGAATTTTCAGATTTTTTTTTAATTTTATCAAGAAGGAAAATACATAAAATCAAGAAGAAAACTTGTTATTCACAATTTTTTTACCCCATTTTCCGTTATTTTTGGCACCAAAAAAAAAACAATCCATAGACAAAAACATTTTTATTCTATTAGGTTTTCATATGAATTGTATAAGAAAGGAAATTCTTATTGATTTCATTAGGCCATCTTATTGATGTTTTCAAAAAGGTATTCCTTATTGATTTCATTAGATTCCTGTATGATCATGTGTAAATCATCTTCTTAAACTGGCTGCTAACATGTAGCAAGGTGTAGTAGTGAGGTGGTTAGAGTTCCTATTTACGAAACCGATGCTCCTTGGTTCGAGTCCCAACAGACGTAAATTTAATAAAAATGTTTTCAGTACCCCTTATCCAGATAATACAACTTCATGTTCATGTTCATGACGTTCTGATGACATCAAAGTTGTATTTCCTAATATCACACAGAGGAAACAGTTTCTAATAAATACCTAAAAAACATCAATAAGAATACCTAATAAAAACCACAAGTTTCCTTCTAGATTTTTTCTAAAAGGTTTTCCTTATTAAAATAGTAAGACTTCCTTCTTGAAAAAAATCCGTAGAGATATCTTATTAATTTTGTTCTATTTTATTAGGTATTTATTAGACACTGTTTTCTCTGTGAATCGATCTGTGCAATTTCCAGTTCTCTACCTCTTATGGTTTTAGAGATATTATATATATATTATATATTATATATTTTATTGTTTATTCACTATTTGTATTGAAATATTAAAACTTTAGACGCAATTCCCCCCTAAAAAAACATATTTTGAAGATACATGAAGATAACTTCGCCACGACAATATGCTAAATGTGAAATTAGCAATGAAAATAGTTCGAAAATGTGCTGACTTTAAATTTGTAATTTTTATTGGAAATAAAACGTTCCTTGACAAATCAGTAACCAGTTAATAGAAAATTTATAGATTCTTTTTTTGTATCGTAGCACCAAAAAACTTACCTTCGATCAATTATTTCTATATGAGGGTGGTGTTGGCTGAAGTAGTTAGCGCGCTGACTACATATGACAGGCCCTGGGTTCAAACCTTGGTCTGAGCAAGTCAATCAACATTATAAATTTCTCTGATGTGCATTAGTGTGGCATTTTATTAATTGTTAAAGCGCCATCCTTCGTCGGTTAGCAGAATCGTTGGCAAAGTAAAATAATAAATAAAATGACTGGTCACACAGCTTAAGAGGTCTACTTAAGGCGTCTACCACCAGAGGCGCTGCAACACTGCTCTAAAAGTAAAAAGAAAACGTGCAATAGCAGAATTGTAAAAGAATTAAGCTTTCTTCTAAATTTCAACATCAAACGCCTCTCTACTACCCTATACCTTTCTCCCTAGTTCTGGCACAAGTAGGGCATGGCATAAGTAGGGGTCATCCCCTTAGTGCTGCTCCTAGAAAAAAAAAAATATTTTGTGTCAAGTAATCAATTACCCACCCTCCTGTTTAACTTCAATTTTTAACATTTTCAGGATATCGACTAATTTCCCATTGAATACTGACCAAATTTTCCAAAATTTTATAATATTTTTATGTTGAGAACCTCTGTACATTAGATACCATGCAGAAAAACTTTATTGGTTACTGCAATTTTTGTAAGTAACCAGTAAAAATGTACTATATATACGAGTACATATCGCACTTGTTCCTCAAAAGCATAACAACTCAAAATTCATGAATTTTCAGTAGAGGCCAAAAACTTTTTTTTTTAATACTACTCTTCTATCACAAAGTGAGATACAACTGTATTTTTTTGGTGAAAGAGTGGAGAAAATGGTGCAAAATTTTTACAGTGGGTAGATATGTCCACTGTGGTTTGGTTTTTTTCCAAAAGTGAAAATTTTAACATTTTGAGTTGTTACGCTTTTGAGGAACAAGTGCGATATATTTTATAAGTGCAACTTTATTTTCTTAAATGTCTCGATAAGTGCCACATATTTTATTTTATAACGCTTAAGGCAATTTTCTGAACTT
Organism: Lypha dubia; assembly: GCA_947311025.1. Taxonomy (NCBI): domain Eukaryota; kingdom Metazoa; phylum Arthropoda; class Insecta; order Diptera; family Tachinidae; genus Lypha; species Lypha dubia. The sequence continues at coordinate 55,448,146 of OX371263.1, forward strand.
ACTCGTATATGAAAGAATCTAATAAATACTATTTTTGTCTTAATTGGCGGTTATTGCAACTACTCGGTAATCGTAACAACACAGTTTTCCTTTAGGTTGCGCCAATCGAGCTCATACTGTATAGTTATTCGTACAAAGCTGATTCTTTATTTATGTGACTTGCAGAGTAGATAGTTAAATCTAAAATGATAATTAAACATTAGAATCTTATATTGTTGAATGAGAAACGTGTATAATTTGCCTATAGGTACCCGAAATTTACTCTTGCAACTTTAAGATTATAACAGAGTGCTATATTCGGCCGACATTTAGGGCGTGTTTTTATGTGTTTGTTGTACACTTTGCAGTTCTTCCAGCTTATTTTGACAATATTTACATACAACAAGTAAGAGGGGTATATTCGGCTGTGCCGAATCTTATATACCCTTCACCAATGCATAAATATGTGATTCACTGAATAAATTAGAGGCTTTCCTTTCTCTTATAAATAGTATAACATTTCAAACAATATATGTAAAAATTAAGTTTAAACTGCATACTTGAAGACACTTTCATATTTTCTTCAGTGCTATATACTTATGTACAAAAAATAAAGACTGTTTAAAATATTTTACAATTTTCCATCCATCAGTGAACTAAAAGGAAGTTTGTACGAAAAAATTCATAAAGTTATTATTAACTTAATATACACATGACACTAAGAATTAAAATCGAAAGATTCCACATTTAATACTGAGGCACCTCATGTATTTATAAATTTATTTCTGAAAGTTTTATATATATATCTTCATTTATTTGTAGTATATACATATATGTAATTCAATATCAGAACCGATATTTTATTTTTTCTGATTTTTAATACGAATCATCTTAAGAAAAATCCTTACATTTCAGTCCTAGATCCAAGTCTTTAGCTCTTCTAGTGTCTTCGGAAAATCGATTTCACGTACAGACAGACGGGCAGACGGACAGACGGACATGGCTCATTCAACTTTCCAATTTATAAGGATTCAGAATATAAATACTATATGGACCTCATTTACCATTTTTGGTGAAGGGTATAAAAATAATTAGCTATTGAAGATAAAATAAGCAAAAATTAACGCCTTTAAAGTTGGACGCACCATTTCATAGGTAGTACATATTCGTATGTGACTGCCTAAACATCAAAGATATTATAAAAAAAAAAATCATAAATAAATTTGTAAAAAAATACATGACCTTCCACAATGCCAGGCTTAATTGCCTGCAGCAGTTTTAACACAACTATTGGTAGCCAGGCAGACAGTCAGCGATCCAGTGAAATAAATAGCAACAACAAATTCAAGCCATCAAGTTTTAGCCAGCAGCAGTCGCTGGAATATCCAGCTCTTTAAGTTTCAATTTATTTATACTACGTCACGGACGGACAGGCAGACGGATAAGGTATGCTAAAAAAAAAAAATTATCAATTTGCTTTACTCTACTACGATTATTTATTGTTGGTATGTGTGTAAAATATTTTTTTGTGTATTATTCTCGTGAATGTAATAAGTATGTATGTTTGTACTCGTATGTACGTAGAAACAAAATACACGCCGAAAGCCGAAAAAATAACATAAAACCGACGAGAAAAAATATTATAAATAAGGCCAAGGTGAGTCACCTTGATTTAGACTCACAAAAACTTTAATGACCTCGCCAAAGCTTGATACATAACAATTAACAAATATAAATACATATTTATGTGCATATAGACACACACACTTGCACCAAACATATACATATACAGTTTGTATAACTACTACGAACGATTAATGATGAAGAAAACTGTGCAGTGCGCGACGAAATCGTCGTCTTTTATTTATTTCTAACTCTGCTTCTTGCCGCCATAAATACGACTAAATAATAACTTGTTGTTACTGTTTTTTTTTTAACATTCTCTCTGTCGCTCTGTCTCACTGTAATAGTAACACGATCTTCGTAAATTATTGTTTGTGTGATTGATTGACTTATTTGTTTCCAAGCTGCGGAACTAAAAATAAAATCTAAATCTACAGACGACGAAATTCAAAGCACAAGTAAAAAAAGAAAAAACATAATTTGAATTTGAAAATTGTAACTTTAAATTATGTACATGATACATTTAGTAGATACATTGATAGAATCTGTGAGTGTGTATATGCAAATGTGTTATGTTTTGCCTACATACATACATACATACATACATACAAACATATAATCTTATGTACACACTCGATCAGATGATTAGAACTACAATCGGAAAGGCAATTTTCTTAAATTACAAAACATGTAGCATCAATAAAATTAAAACGTTCTTAAAAAAAATACCTACCAATGTATGTATATACGTACAGTGAAAGCTTCCTTTGCGGACAGCACTTATATGCGGACATCTATTTAAAACGGACAATTCGTTAATATGTTTGGAAAAATTTCAGAAACACAAACAAAATACTTTCCCTAAAAGGTACGCTCCCATGTCCGATTACGCACATAAGGAAATCACATATTTAAAACCATGTTCAGACATACATTCATAATTGTGTCAATTTAGTTTTAATTGAGCAATTAAATTTACTGTTCATAAATACTCAATTAGTGTTATTTTTGACAGCTGAAAAATAAATATTTCCTTTGTAATATTTGTTAAAATTTAAGTTTCTGGATATATAAAAAATTTATAAACATTCTGTTGTAAAATAAGTACATTTTATTATACTATAATAGAAATTTTGAAATCTTGCAGTCCGTGCGACCGGGGTTTGAGTTTAAAATAGCATTTCTTAAATAAAAGTTAATAATTTTATATTTCTACAAAATTTTTTTGTTTTTACATGAATATTTTTTGTATTAATAATTTTTTGATTTGTCATTTAACTTGTCATTGTAACGAATTTTTTCTTCCGTTGAACATACTCTTCAGTAAACATACCTTTGGACAAGGATTGCATTTCGTATTTTACTCAATCAGTAATATAATTTAGTACTTATTGCACAATTTACTAATTGAGGTCTTGTATGGTAAATTGAGCATAATTAAGACCTAAATTGAATAATTTTCTTAATTGTACAATTAAAGCGTATGCCTCAACATGTTATTAGGCGAAAATTAGTAATAAACGGACTGAATTTTCTAAATATTTGGACATTTAGTATCTCCATTTCAAGTGAAGCAATGATGTATGAATTTTAAAGAAAAATAAAATCTCGAATCCCGAAAAATCCCGGCATGTGAAATTTCAGAATCCCGAATATGGTGTTCACAAAACCAGTCGCGTTTAGCATCCCTAGTTGCTAGCTAGCTATCTTGCAGCGTTGTCAACTTTGAAATTTCAAAAGGCACCAAAATGGAGAAAAAAAACGCGCCATTTAACAAAAAACGCACCAAGTTCAGAATTTTTCTTTTTATTGAAAATTTTTATTGAATTAATTTTGCGTCTTTACAACATTTAACTTTAGTCCAAAATTCTAATGTTGACATAATATTGTGCCAATGCATGAAGTGAATCATTCTCCACCGTTTTTCAATTATATATGTAGGTAATATTTCGACATCGTATTCAAATTTTACTGCTAATGGCATGATATCATATTTGCAATGGGATAAAACATTTTGTACAATGCTGGTTGTTGATGTCGTTTGTAACTAAATGGGCTTAAATCTGCAATATGTTTCCGTGTTCCAGCATGCCAAACAAGGTTGGATATTTAGGCGTGATATCGCATTTGCAATAAAAACATCTTGCTTTTGTGTTATTATTTGGTCAAGGCCGAATCCATTGCTTAAACTCACATTGTGATTTCCAAATCCTTTTGTATTTCGCTTATGATCTCCTTTTTTAGACTCCATTCTTGACACTAGCTTTAAATATATCTTTAAGTAAATATAAATTTTATTAATTTTAGTGTTACAATCCTTTGCATACTGAAACAAAAAATTGTGTTTAATATGATTTGTAGCCACCCAAAATTAAAAAAACGCACCAAAATTAAAGAAAAAGCGCACCACGCACCAACTCAGATATTTTTCGCACAAAACATTTAGAAAAGCACCAAAAAAGGTGCGAAACGCACCAAGTTGACAACGCTGCTATCTTGCTTAAAATAAGTTAAAAAAGGGATGCGGTTTTTATTGAATAACAAAGTGACTTCAAAAATGTAAAGAAATTTGATTCCAGGAGAATTGTAAGGCTTGAATTAATGAATCCTTATCGTCAAATTAAGAATATGAACATTTTGGTTTGAAATAAATTCCTTTACAGCTCTGGCAAGATGATTAGGTGCTGTGCACATATTACGTAACGCGTTTTTAAGAGATTTTATAATGGTGCCATTGTCAGGTGCGTTAATTTTAACAGATCTCGCAATAAAAAAGAGCTTACAATGTCTGACAATTGTCTGACAATTATCTGACAATGTTCACACTATTGTCAGATGTCTGATAATGAACTGACAATGCTTTTTTTGACAACGTTAGAATACAAATATTGTAAGTTCAGACGGTTGTCAGACATTTTCTGAACATTTTTCAGACAATATTGTAAGATCTGCCAATCGTCTGTACATAGCTTAACACTCCTGTTGTGTATGTGAAGATGACGAAAAGTTGGTCGGAGCCACACACAATGTTATATACAAACATCTTTTTTATGTTAATATTCTAATGTGGCTGAGTTGTCTAAGGCGATGTGTTATCATCATGTGAGTTCTATGTTCAATACCAAGAGTGGGCAAAAATAAATTTGGAAATTAAATGAGGGAGTAAAAAAATTGAATATAGTTAAGTATTAAAAATATCAAGTCATTGTATTCCAGGATAAATATGAGTGTAATAATATAAAACTGTAACGAAACCACAAAAAGTATGCAGTTACCATAACTTTGGTAAAATAATGTAATTTTACAATTTTTATTGGTTGTTTTAACTATTTTTATTGGTTGGTGCAATTCTAACCAACAGAATTGGTTAGATATACCCACTTTTTTGTGTGTGTAATAGAATATGATTTCGTGACAAATGTCCACCTCTTTTCACAAAATTTTGAACCACTTTTTGCAACAAAGCTTCGCTTATCTCGTCAATGCAGCGCCGAATTTCATCTTACACGTAAGTCCGGTCTTTCAAATGGCTCCATAGAAAATCATCCAGCGGGGTTAAATCACAAGAACGAGGCGGCCAATTGACATCGCCAAAAAGGAGAAATTACACGATCGTAAATTAACAAACAATTAAAATTCTTTGTTGAAGAGTGTAGCATTCTTGCATGATTGAAACTTCGCAACTTTTTACTAAATAAATGTGAAAGGATGACGGCTCAACTCTTGACATTTCATTAGTTGACAGCCAATTTACTTCCTAACCTCGAATTTGCCCACCTTTTATGTGCCACCTCCTTTCTCGTATCGTGAAAATAATATTTAAAAAGTTGTGACCTACTAAAAACAGAAATTCAAGTGGTTCTAATCATCTGATCGAGAGTGTTTGCGTACATTCATGTGTGTGTGTGTGTGTTTCTTAAATTGTGCTTTAATATGCTGCACTTTTGGAGGAGACTTGGATTTAAAAATTACTTCCTAAATATTACAACAAGTTTTTGTGTTTTATTTATTTCTTTAAATTAATAAAACATAATAAGCGATTTGAATAAATAGGCCGCTTAGAGGTAAACTGTCATAAGGTTCAAAATGCAAAATTTTCAGTAGAAATTATAATTTAGTAAAATATCATACTCGTACATGTTAAAGTATGTAAATTAAAAGCAAAACAATATAAATTTTACATTACATTTGATACCTTCATATAAATTCAGAAAATTGCTTTAAGCGTAATAAAACCGAAAGAGTTGCAGTTATCGAGAGTAATTTAAAAAAAAATATAGTTTTTCTAAAGACTGTAATGAAAAAAAAAATGTTTGTGTGTCGAGCTAGTCGGGCTCAGACTGTAATTACACGATTTTACTCTTTTGCAAATCCAACTTTCTCTAACCAGAAATACCTGCAAGTACCTACGATTAATTTGCTTTAAAATTTAAGAACGTATCCATTTCTTGCAAAATGCTAAACTTAGCTTCAACGAAAACGAATTGAGATTTTTCACAAAAGGTTAGTGACTCTTTCTGCTCGTGAGCGCAGCGTGCATGATCAGCAACATAACGCACGATATCGTCTCTAATTGAAAAAGGCCGAAGAAACAGCAACAGAATAAGAAAAAAAATCAATGTTTTGTTTAACCTTGTATCGAGAATTAAGACAGACTAAAATGTAAAAAAGTAACAAAATAATAATAAAAAGCAACACACACACATAAACACACGCCAAAACATGAATACAAATTAACAATTTATGCCTAAAATCGAAATTATAAAATTTTACTTTTAAAGCGATTTTGTTTGGGTTCTTTTTATTTATTTTTAGTGTAAAAAAAACATCAATCGCTGAAGGCAAGAATACAAGTTAAATATTAAAAACAATAACATACACACACCCATACACATACATGCATATATAGTTATGTATATATATATACATACTAGTACATATTTATGTATATAAATCGGAAGCTATTTAATAAACTGTGGCCATGGTCGGTGTACAGCTGGACAAAATTATATTTTTACTTTTCGAGGTTCTTACAAGAACTTGCACTACTTCCGTGTTTAAAGTATACGCTTGTTTTAAACAGATAGTCCATACTAAATCTAGTTAAAATTACCTTTAATTTAATATTTAAACACTTTTAGGTGCTGTTTACACAAGATGAACGAGTGATTTGAATGTAAATTTTGTATAAAAAGCACAAATTTTTTTTAGTGGTTTCTATAAAAAATTTACACTCAAATCACTCGTTTGCCTGGCATAAACAGCACTTTTAAATGATTTTGATAGATATTTGTACAACTGGTCAGGTCAGAAAGTTTATAGACGTTCTTCAAGAAAACTGCGAAAACTAGAGGGATAAAATGTTTCATAGAATGTTCTTGTGCTCGTTCACGTACAAGTTCTGGACATTATTGAAATATCAAAATTTCATTTGTAGATTCACTAGAGCACTTTACAAAAGGGACGACGATTTGGCTCACTCTTATGTAAATGTGAGTAAATTTTTGGAAACTGTGTTTTTTTTTTTTTTTTTGGTGTTGCACAGTGTAAAATGTTGTCTAATTTATCAGCTTTTGGTTAAAAAACAAAAAAATAGTTTTGGTTGGAATCGAACTCACCGTCCCATACTAATAACCAACTTATCTATCGGTGCAACCGCCATGTTTTATTTTACATTAAAAAAAATCATGTAGTATTTTTAGTCTCAAACTAAATGATCGCATATTTAAAGGATTTTGTGTTGTCGTCACAACTGAAATGCAAATTAGCATATTTTTGTAAATGTTGTGTGACCATCGAATAGGTAAAGTTTAAGGTAGTCATCACACAACGACTGAAAAAAAAGAAAAAATATTGCAATACAATACTGCAATAAGTTGTTCCGTAATTTAAATAAAATATTTGTTGCTGACAAGCGTTTTAGAGAAGAATATCGAACTAAACAATACTTTGTGCATTGAATTGTCATTTGTCTTACGGAATATTTTCGAGAGGTCATTCTACTTTGATCCCTTCTTAATGTCCGATATTGACTTTAAAAAGAGTGATATTTTTTCCATATATGAACGTTGAAAAATAAAACGAGTCGTTGTAATTTTTATGGGCTTAAGCGGTTGATGTACGTTTTCAAGTTCAATATTTTAAAATTTTTGTCCCTCCAAAAAAGCTGTCGTGTACGTGAGTTGGTAATATCCATGTCTTCGTATGTAAATACTTGCTCACTTACACAGTTGCATACATACATACATGCATACATCCATATATATGTATAAGTTTTATTTTTGGGAGCTGTTTTTTTTTTTCTTATTTTTATAAATATTTTTGTTGGAGCACAATAAGAATATTTTTATGAGGGTCATTGGAAATAAGTGGTTGTTTTACATAAAGTAATCAAAATTTATAATTTTTTATTTTATTTTACTTTTAATTTTCAAAAAAAAAAAACCAACTTAATGTTTCCATAAATTCATAGAAATATTGAACACTAAATTATATTGATCCCTTATGCGATCAATGACAAAGGAAGTTGTTTTTATTTTATATGATTGTATGTTGTATAAAATAAAAAAAAAAATATCATTAGAAGTATTGCATTTTTTCTATTCTAATATAATATCAAGTTGTAAATTTTGTAAGATTTATTGAAGGTAAAAAAAAAAAAAAAGAAACGTTTGGCGCCATTTGCTGTTTTACTGTATCAATGTGGCTATTCGGCAGACGCACAAGATTTGTGAACGTTTAGTTAAATAAGCGTAGTTTTATTATTTATTGAATCTTCAATTATAAATTGAAACATCAATAAGTTATTCGAATGTTAAATCTAAAAATGTTAACAACAAAATTTTTCAGTTTCAGCGGTTGATTTTTTGTTTTTTACATCTCGTGTACGGCTGAGAGAAAGAGTATCCCTCCTTCTCAACCGGGTGCGGAATCTATACTCTAGATTATTGCGCGAAAATGAATTTCGGTGCAATTCAAGTATTTTAATATATTTTTTCGCGTGTTTTGAAAATACTGTCTTCACTAACGGAACATCAAGATCTTCGTGAATTCGCTGATTTCAGATATATGTAGATATACCAGGGGGCAGCTGTAATTGTACGTAGAATTCAGTTTTGTCACCTTTTAATTTTTTTCTACATTCGTTGCTGAGACAGTGCCCCATAGCTGTATTCCATAGGACCATATTGGTTTCAGGATCACGTTGTATAATAGAAGTTTGCAGTCTTTGCAACTTAGCGTATATATGCGATTTCCATGTTAAACGACGAAAAAAAGAATTCACATCTCGCGAGCAGCGCCATCTACTGAAATATATCTCAAATTAGAACGAACTACGAAAATTTCACTGAAACCAATTGGATAGCTTTAGAGATTGGCATAAACGAGTCGTAACACACCAAATATTTGTGGGTGCAAAGTAAAATATGACTTAGGACCTGGGTTCATACTAGAGATGTGCAAATGTCGTGAATTTTTCGTGTCACGCGTGAATAACGTGATTCGTGATTACAAATTGATAAAATCACGCGTGCGTGCGTGATCGTGATTCAAAAATATAATACCGTGCGTGATTTTTTATATTAAGCTTATCTTTTGTATTGTAATGTTTCGACCTTTTCCTCAATTTTTTTTTATTTAATTGATCATCTTGAAGTAAATAAAAAAAAATTACAGTGCTGTCTGGGTAGAGTGAACTAATTTTTACAGAGCGATTTCACTACACCCAGGTTGTTCAGTAAATCAAGGTTCAATTTTTTTTATTTAAAAAACTAATTTATTTATTTTAAATGCATTTATAGGTTATAAATTTTATTTATTTCCATGTAATACTAAAGTTTAAATTTATGACTGGAAAAAATTAGTAATAGTTGTTCGTTTCTTTGGCTTGTTTACCGATATTTGCACTGCTTGATCGCGAAGGCAATGTAGAGCTTGCATATTCGCGAAATTTGTAGTATTAGCCTCAGCCCATTCGATACCCTTATCAAAAACCTTAATGGCTTCAGCAGCTGATATAAGGATAAATGCTTTCTTCTTTTCGAATCCATTTTTATGTAACAATTATATAACACCAATTATTCAGAAATTAACTTTGAGACACGACCTTAATGGAACATGCGCGCAGACTTAAATAAATTAACACTTCATAGAATGCGTATTTCTGAGAGTAACTTGTCAACTTACTCTAAAAGAATCGTTACTTTACCGTTATTTTATATTCTCTTTAATTTTTATACTCTTTTTCATTGTTTTTCTCCTTCGCCAAACCTGAAAAGTCACTATAAAGTATGTTCCCTCTACAGAGTAGTCAATGTAAACATTCTGTTGTTCACTCTAATGAGGTGTTTATAGCATCGGGGGTTCACTCTACCCAGACAGCACTGTAATTACAAAATAAAATTTTTTAGCATATGCTAAATCTTTTATTGCAAAATTTGTATTTCACTGTGAGCGTGCGTGCAAAATTATTCCCGTCGTGCGTGAAAGTACGTGATTAAACATATTGCGTTCGTGAGCGTGCGTGATCGTGAAAGTTTTAAATCATGCCATACGTGAGCGTGCGTGAAAAATATTTATGTTTCGTGATCGTGCGTGATCGTGAGCGTAATTTTACTCACGCACACATCTCTAGTTCAAACATTGGTCTGCGCAAGTCAATCAACATTATAAATTTCTCTGATGTGCATTAGTGTGACATTGTATTAATTGTTGTCTGACTATTTAAGTATTGAAGGCATAACACTAGTCACTAAAATACATCTGTTCCGACAGCGATTGATACTGTTCCTAACTGATGTACACCACAGCGCCCTCCCTCGTCGGTTAGTAGAGTCTTCCAGTATGATTACGTATTTATTTATGTTTTTATAAATATACTTGAGTGAAAACATGTCAAACCATCATGCCGTTCGGATACAACACCTCTAATTTCAATGAAATTCGCCACAACTGTTGCATGTTATTGGACTTTAACAAAACATAAATTTTCAGACCCCAGATACTTTCGGGTTCCGAAATATGACGTCATAAAAGTTGTAAAAAATGTTTAAAAATCCCAAAAGTCTCCTTACAAAAAGCGATAGAACTTTTGAACTATGAAAGATAATTTAGTTTTTTTGGTATCGTTTTAAAGGTCAAAGTGCACCCTTTAAAATTATATGCATATTGTGTTTTTTTAAGAAAAGGTCAAAGGTAATTTTTTGCGGTCTTGAGTTCAAAGGTCGATATCTGAAAAATTATATGTCTTAATAAAATTCTTAAAAAAAATATATGTCAAGTATTAGACCCTCAGTAACAGAGGTGTAAAGGAATGAATCCTTTTAAAAAGAATCTGCGAATCATAAACATTTTTTTTAAATCTTACAATAGTTTTTTTTATTAATGATCCTAATCCTAGTGAAAACAGTGAATTAAAACTGTTTTTCTATAAATGACCAATGAATTCATTCAAACTTTAATTCAATTAATCTCTTTAGTGATGTGAATGCATGCAAGAATTTTTAATTCATTGGAAATGCATTCGTGTTTTAATTCAATTGACATTTTGAGTAAAGTAATCAATTAAACTTTTTTGTAAAGCATTTTGAACTAAAAACCAAATTTTAATCATTCTTTTACATCTCTGCTTAGCAGAACTTAAAGAATATTGTGTATAAAGAAAAGAGAAAAAATTTTGACAATAGTCAATGAAAATATATATATAAAAAAACACGATCAGCTGTGCTCTTGCATAAATATACTTTGCCACTGCCATTTCATTTTCAAAATTTCGCTGGAGCTTTATGCATTAAACACATTCCCAAGAGCAAGCTACCGACTACCATCTCTCAAAATAAGAATACATTTGTGCATATGAAAATGATTATGTTGACGACAGCAAGGCAACACGGCAACAGGTTTTTGTCTGAGATGATTTTGTCGTAGCTGTCCAATTAAACTAATTTCTATTTTTAGTGGCGACAATAAACAATAAAGTGATATCAATCTCTTATTCTGTAGAACGAAAACAGTAAAAATTTAATAAATTATAGTGATATTTAATAAAAGGTTTAAGTATATTTTATGTAAGTCATTTTATTGTTGAAGGCTTGTTGAATTTCCAACTGTTTTCAAATAAAAAACATGAAAAGAACTGTAAAACTTCCATAGAAATATATACAGTTAAGTTTCAAAGTTGCTGTTGTGTCCATACACCCAATAAAAATTGCAATTGTCTATAGGTGAAATTCATAAACGATTCATAAAGTTAATGTGCACATTAAAACCGGTTTTTTCATACAAAATTCGTACATTAACGCCACAATAACTTTAATAATCATTTATGAATTACACAATATGTTTATAAGTAATTTTCAACACTTAAGTTTCTGTTAGATGTCATAGAACTAACTGTATAGCTTTGAAAGCTTTCTGTTTATAGTATTTGCTGTTGTAGTGGCCAATACAACTACATTTTATTTACATTTCACATAATAGTGCAATAATTACTGTTCCCGAGATATACTCCAAAATAATATAAATTTTACTGACATGCCTAACGGAAAATGTTTTGCTTTTCGAATAGGCTCTTACACAATAAATAAAATAGACATGTGGCACTCGGGGACTGCCGCGGTAAAGCTATTGCATAGCATTTTTTATCAACTTATGCAATTATATTATTACGTTTTGTTTAATAACTCCGTTTTTATTCTGGCAATACTATATGTTAATGAAATCAAAATCAATAGCATACTTTAGGGATTAACATACATTGGGCGATTTAAATACTTAAAAAAACAAGACTTGAGAAACAAACGTTCCAAAATTTCTTGATTCGGTCTCCTCAAAGCCCGCGATAGAAGCTATGCTATAGCTTAAAAACGCAGATTCTTTTAAAAAAGTGAAACTAAATTTAAAGTGACTTCACTGTTATACAATAATATTATGTCGCTGCCGCTCTCAAAATAATTAAGTAGCTGACTACCAGCTACAAATGTAGCCAGCAGCATTTGTAGTCGTGTGTTCGTGTAGTCTGCTGTGGTGAATGTGTTTAATGCATTAACTTGAGAACATTCGTTTACTTCTTAAATAAAAAAGAAAAAAAAAAAAACTGAGAGAGCTGAGAGTTACCAAGTTTATCATATAGGCACATAATTTGTATTATTATTATTAAATTATTAATGCGCTATAATTAACAATCTTCCATGTTTTGTGCGTATTTGAACAAATAAATCATAAAAATATATTTGAAAAGTTAAAACTTCAATTAGAATTTTACAGCAATCCGGTAAAGTTGCATTAAATTTTGAACACGGTAACACTGCAACATCGTTTTGGCATTTAGTGGCATGCAAATTTTGCTGCCACTGTACCTGCCATTGAAAAAAATGTAAATGGATTAATAAAAAGTTGTGAGTGTATTGAGTTTTTCTAACTTTGAGTGGCATGTGTAATCGCTAAGTTAAAGAGCCATTTTGAATTTAATACTGTTGCAGATTTTTATGTCGTTGACGTATACGTGATATTTCACATTGGACGTATACATACGACCCGTGGTATAATAAAAATGCTAACTGCAGCAGCATTCACATATTACGTAACGCTGTTTTCAGAGATTTTATACCCGGTTTGTAAATTTTCAATCCGTAATAAATTTTACTGCGTTAAAAATACTTGGCAGCGGCGTTTTGAAATGGTATACATTGTATAATTATTGTACTGCGGCGTTATGAAATGTGATGCTTTGTTCAAACACAAAGCAATTGACGTTTTGGAAGTCAGCCTACATGTCAATGTTTGCTGACAACTTTGATGCAGTTGTTACTCTTTTCGTCGGCAATAGGACTGTACACACGTCAAATTGCATGCAGTTGGTCATCATCTTTTCGTCAAGAAGGCTGTGATAGAGCAACCATTTTCATAATCTTTTCGGCAGGAATTTTTTAAAGCCGGACAACATACAGTACATTGTCGCCATAGTTGCTTCGGAATGTGTTTTATAGACGACAAATTTTTTACATTCCTGCGGACATCATCGATAAAAATGTCGTTGTAACAGACTATTTTGAATTGATGTTATTGTAGGAGGTATTCGAATAAGACGGAAAGGGAAAAGATTTCGTATAACATTCCTAGTCAGAAATTTTTCTATAAAACTGTATTAAAATGATCTAGAAGATAATAATTAAGTTAATTTATCATATATGTAACTTCTTAACCTTAATCTTATTTAAAAGATTAATATGTATAAGTATAAAACGTTCATATGTATTTGTGTATATATGTATGTATGTTTAAAAATTCTTTACGACTTCTCATTAAATTTATTAAGCTATTCACTCTACACCAAAAACAAATTTAAATTTCCAACAACTACATACTCAACTACATATACATACATAAGTTAAATTTTCGTGTTCATTAATTTTGTTTTCTTCTTGCCATAAATTCTATTTTACTTTGAAAATTGTTTTTTTTTTGTTTGTTTGATGTTTGTAATAAATAGTATAGAAATTTTAAATGAAAGCAGAATGGAGAGAAAATATGTATGTACGAGTATGTATGTATGTATGTGAACCTACCTCAATCTATTTTTTATTTGGGAACGAAATTTTGACAAAAAGAGCAAAAACACTACAGATAGACAGTGATGCCAACTTTTGCAACATCGAAAGCACTGTGAGCCCATGGAAATAGGATAAAAAAGGGTAAAAATAAAAAAAATTTCGGGTACAAAAGCACTAACCTAATTTTGTTTTTGGTCTGGTGGATCAAAAGACAGATCTATTGCTTTTTCATGGCTTTTTGTGTGACTTTGTCGGAGTAAATCGCTTTATCGCACTTTTATTTCACAATTACAACAAATAAAATATGCTTTTAGTTCATCTTTTGCTGTTCTAAGCCACGTTCTAAAAGCTGGATCATTTTCTCAAGCTTTTCTATATAAGTATTTGTTTTTCGATCTAAGGGAAAGCCACTTTTAGATGATGAACTTTAGCACATATCAACTTTAACATCAATGAAGAACTTACTTTTAATAACTGTGCAGCTTGATAATAACCAAGGCACTTTCTTGCTTAAATTTGCATAAAAAAAAATCAAAGGATATGTACTAATATTGAAAGTAAGATCACTGCTAAACAAATAAATCATAAAAATTTCTGAACGAATTTAAAAAATAGAAGCTTGAGAAATTCTAGAATTCAAACTCTTAATAGTTTGCGAGTACTAATCAAAATATAGATACAAATTATACGCAGTTGGTTAAAAAAGTATTAGGTGTGTTTAAAGAATAGTAGGAGAATTGTTCAGTGTCAAAAATGTTGATTACTTAAAACGCACCTAAAAGCACTGTGAGAAATTCTTAAAAGTACTATAAATCCCCGCTTTTCAAAAACGGGTATTTAACAAAATTTCGGGTATTGATTAAGGTAAAAAGCACCAAAAAATACCCGAAAAGCACCAAAATGGCAACGCTGCAGATAGATTACTCGAAATGAGCATTAAAGAGTAAAAAGTATAATTGAAATTAAAAAAAGTTTTTTGTCTGATTATCGTCTTACATACACTTTAAGTTCATATTACGTATGTATGTACATACATACATACATATGTACTTATGTACATACATTTGTATACACACTGCCAAACGGTTAGTTTAGTTTGTCTGTATGGACTACAAACGTCGAAATCTGGAAAGAAAACTCGAAAATCAAGATGAAATCAATAACTTTCCTTATACAGAAATATTTTTATTAATAAATTTTAATAAAAATATTGAAAACAAAAGTGGTTGTTGTAGTACATATGTACTTACATACATATTTCAAATACGTGATGGTTTTTGTTTTAAACCGTAAATAAAACACAAAATTTTCATAACATTTCGATATGATAACATTTCTGTTAATATAACATTGTCAGTTGCAATCAAACATAAACACGTGTACGGGTATGCATGTAAAAGTGTATCGACCTTTGACTTTTTCCCGTTATTGTTTTTTTCTTTTTTTGATTTTGGCTCTTCATTAAAAAAAATATGCATACATACACACATATACACCAATATAGATATTACGTACATTTGTATATGCAAACAACATATTTTTTTTTGTCTCTTTATTTGTAATCAATGAAAACCAAAAAACAAAAAAAAAACAACAAGCAATAAAGGCTTTGGACTTTAAAAAATTGTTATTGAACTTTAGAAATCAGGTTTACGGCTTAACAGCTTTATTCATTTTAATATTTTGTTGTTGTTTGTGACTTATTGCATATGCATGTGCATGAATATGTTTCTTGACCGATCGCATTTGAGTCATCTCAGTTTAAGGGAAACGATGACAAAAACAACAATGATTCAATTAGAAAAATGATTTCAGTATGAAGGTTGGTCTGAAGTAAATCAGTTTCAAACATTCACCCACCTTTTACGGTTATTGTGGCAACACACATAGACGGTATAAACAGAACTGCATTAAACAACTTCATTCTCTTAGAGAGAGAGAGCGAGAGAGTTGTGTGAAAAATTAATGAATTTTCATAAATATGTACATACATGTGTCTGCCATTAATTCCGTAGGTTGAATGTATTTTATTTTTGTAGGGTTGTTTAAAATGCTTATGCGTGTTTATATGCATGTATTTGAATCAAAGAGAACACAGTTGTCGAAGAGTGCTTACAATGCAATGCGACTCTTAAGTTTTCTTTTTTGCGTTTCCTATTGTTTTATTTTTGTTAATGGATTTGGTAAAATATAAAACAATGACCTTAAATTGCATTAATACGTATGAGTAATTTTATTCTCAGTACGATAATGATGTCCAGTGATATCAACAACTTATTGGCTTTGGCTTTCCTTCGAGTTCTGTTTTTCCAGCTAAAACCGGACAAATTTTTAACTTTGTTTCCGAATATAGAAAATATATACTTATATAAGGTTTTCAAATAGGGATGCTATGATTTTGAGGTGACTTTTCGGCCATTTGTAATATGTCATGATCTTCCATTTGTTTTTCATTGCATTCAGTAGAGTTGACAATGTCATCATGGAGAGATAAACGCAAGAACAACGTTTACAAATTATTCAGTTTTATTATCAAAATAATCGTTCTCTAATTGCAACTTTTCGAACGCTTTTGCAATTTTATGGTCGTAGTAATCGTCCAACTGTGCTCGCTATCTGTCGAATTGTTGAAAATTTTGAGCTTGAATTTGCTTTACATAATGTTCAAGTGCCAGTAAGACAAAGAACCGCTCGAAGTAATGCAATTATTGCTGCCGATCAGGCAAGTGTTGCTGAAGACCGCAATTTGTCATTTGCAAGACGTTCTCAACAATTGGGACTGTCTCAAACCACAACCTGACGGTATAGATCGATGATAACCAACTTTTTATAACCGAATTTGAAAGAAGTTGATCTTGACAACATTTGGTTCCAACAAGACGGAGCTAAGTGCCACACACACACAGGCAATGTAATAATTCAATTATTGCGAGAAAAGTTTGGAGAAATTGTGATATTGAACGTGCCATTCATGACATACGACTTGATTTAGTGGAAAAAGTACTCGAAAATTGGATTCATCGAATTCGTTCCTGCAGAAGTCGTGGAGGCCATTTGAATAACGTTTTATTTAGAACTTAGTTGTATCCATTGTACTTCACATTTATTAAAAAACAATAACAATAAGTGTTTCTTTTTTAAAGAAATCATATCACTCTTATTGGAAAACCTTTTAGATTTGTATACACACTTTCGTTCAATATTTTTTAATAAAAATTTTGCAAAACTTCTGAAATTCACTTCTATCTCACATACATGTTTACTTACATCAGGCAGATGTTAGATATTAATTTAACGTTAGAAACAGATAGTGCTTATCGCGTTAATTATACTATCCAACAACAAAAGAAAACACTTTTTTTAGACGTCATGAACGTCTCTCTACAAAAACAGTTGAAATTTAAAATTCCATGGATTTTGTTATACAGAATTGCTCTGACATTTGTACGATTGTCAAATTGCAAATTGATTTATAAATCGACAAACTTGATGCCGTCTGTTTTGAATTCACGTGCTTTGCTTGCGATTTGCCTTATTACATATGTGTGGAATTATATCAGCTGTTTCTTGAAATCGTCGGTGTACGTTTTTTAGGCAAATATTTCATAATTGTGCACTAACAAATGCAAAGAATATATTTTTTTAAATTCTCATATTTTTATTTGTGGTGCGCTCGGCGCGCCTATGGAATATTCTACCTAGAGATTTGCGTTGCTTCGCAATGTCTCAAACAACTTTTAAATATAAACTTATTGATGTATTTGCTGGTAACAGTCATTAATTATTGCTTGGGCTTTGGTGCTATAAAAAATCTATATTCTTTTTTGGTTTAAATGGTGTGTGGAGACCACCGTCTTTGAAAGGTGATGACAATTGAAAAAATTGTTTTATCTATTATCATATATGTAATAAGAAAGCTTTATTGTTTTAGATGAATAAATATTTATTGCTCATTGTTATAATTAGTTGTAATACAAACTGTAAATGGCCTAGAGGCTAAATGTTAAATAAAATAAAATAAAATAAAAAAAAAAATAATAAAAACGTGAAAAAGTTGAATTTCGTATAGATACCTTAGTGTACTCTTGCTAATTGCATTCGCTAAAAGAACTACCACAGGAGCAAAGTAGTTTTAATTTACGAGCGTCTACTGTATAGAAAACTTCAAGAAAATATTTTATAAACAGACGCAGCACTCATACTTTATGGCGGGTTTTTTTAAAAGTTCTTGTTTTATCGTTCCTCGTATAGTAGTATATGGGTAGTATACATACGAGAAAAATCTGAATTATTTCCTTCTTTATCGAATCCAGTTCTATTGAAAACGTTCTAACAAACTTTAATTTAGTGTCTTATAGAAAGTTTTTGTTGCAAAAGGTTTGCAACACTTTTTAAATCATTTCGCTGAGAGTTACACAGATACAAACTTCATATACCTAAAAAAAAATAATAACATACCTGAACTTGAAAGAGTAAATTCATTCAAAAGAAAAAAAAAATCCACATAAAAATATGTGTGTATGCACATGCATTTGATAAATTTTAGGATCTTAAAATTAAGCTTTTCTCTTATATGATAAGTTTTGTCTACTCCAAATTTGGAAGATCGCTTCCTTTTACATTTCTGTATGGCTAAAACATCGTTTATTTATTTGCTTTTCAAGCTGATAATGATGATGATGTTTGTACTGCATGAAATGGTTCTACCTTTAAAGGCTGTTTGCCTGGTTATTGCTGACTTGCTTTTTCTGTTGTAGTTGTTTGTTGGTACTAAAGAATTTTTGTTGAATTTTCATTTAATTGTTCAAACACTCAGTCGCAACACTGAGGCGCACACTTCTTCAAGACTGACTGACTGCATGAAACATATTCTGACTAATAATACAACCAAAAAACACAACCACAATAAAAGCAACAACAACACGAAGCGATTCAATCAACCAGCCAGCATTTTTCAATCGTTGCAGCAGGCAACAAACTTAACATTTACCAGGCAAGCAAGGAAAGCAATGTAGGTTCCGTCACTTTTCCTTCCAATTCAATCCAATCGTTCATTTGCTTTAACATACAAACGTACTACAACGTGAGCGTCATCAACATCATCACCATTTCCATCGCCATCGTCATCGTCGTCATCAGCAACAACAAACAACAGCTACAGGAACAGCAACAGAAATTTGAAGTACATTTTTTTTTTTGTGTTGTAAAGAGTTTTTCTTTCGTTTCATTGTTGTATTTTGTTTTTAGAGTTTTTAAAAGAGTCAGAGCAGAGTACAGAGTTGTGCTGGTTCTGTTGCGTTGTGAATTGTTGCTGTTGCTGCATTTGTATTGCTTTCTCGTCATCGTTGTTGTTGTTGTTGTTGCTGGTGCTGGTGCTGTTGTATACACACAGTGCAATGACTACCCATGCTGATGATGATAATAATAATAATGATGATGATGATGGTTATCGAAGGTCTTTCACCCGAACTCGGTCATTGGCGTACATTTGCTTGTGAATCCAGAGCTTTTCAAAGTGTATTGTATACAGCAACATACATACATACATGAATGCACACTTAAACAAACAGAGGAGACATACAAACATGTATGTCGCAATTTCTTAAGAAAGTTCAATTGCCTCAACAATCACATTCACTGTCGGTTTCTGATGCATTCGAGCTGTATTGCAATGAGGCACAAACACATGAACATTTGCAAAGATAGAGCAAAACATCAGCAGCACAAATAAAAACAAATGCAGCAACTACAACACTAATAACAAGAAGAAGAAGAAAAAGAAGAAGAAGAGGAAAATAATAACAAAACATGAACTCTCGTTCAACAAACAAATACAAATAGTTTTTTTTATTTTTATTTATTATAGGTATTTTTTGTTTAAAGACACTCACTTGGACGCAAACTATTTAGTATGTGTATATAAACGAACGACGGACGGACGCACAGTGGTAACAATTAAAATACAAAATTATTAATCTTTAATTAAAAAAAATAAATATAATTATCGATATCTGATCAGCAACAGAGTGTCACTAAGAAGGAACCATTAAAGAAAAGCGGAAAACGAGAAAAATCCAAATTGAGTTTTCAGTTCCTTTTTCTCCATTTTTTCCTAAGCCAAAAGTTATTTTGACCAAAATCCCTATGGATGTTTTGCTGCAGAAAAATTATAAATTGCTTGCAGGTATTCATATTTTGCTTTGATAAAAATTCTACTCAAAATGAATACTTTGCATTTTATAACGAAAATACCAAATTCGCAATACCGTTTATCAGAGCTGCAAAAGAATGATCGTTTCTGAATGAAACTGAGAATCTGGACTTCGTTTATGTAGTAAAAGAGTTAGGACCCCAAAATTCAAAAATGTCGACAAAGCAGTCCTCGATTGGTTTTCAGCAACTAGAAGCCAAAACATGCCTATATCTGGTGCAATATTAAAGGAAAAGGCAGTTGAGTTTGCAAAGCGTTTTGGAGATGATAACTTTACAGCAAGCACAGGTTGGCTTGATAAATGGAAGCAGAGGTATTGAGCAAAAAGAGTAATTGATGAAAAGTTCATTTAATATGTACATGCGCGAATAATTTTTGCTTTTTTAATTTTAGACATGATGTGGGTTACAAAAAAGCTTGTGGTGAAAGCAATGACGTTAGTGAAGTGGACTGCGAAAAGTGGAAAAAAGACGTTTTGCCGAATTTACTACAGAAGTACAGCGAAAGGGATGTTTTTAATGCGGATGAAACAGGATTGTTTTATAAATGTTTGCCAGACAAAACATTAACTTTTAAGAACCAGAAATGCCACGGTGACAAAAATAGCAAGCAGCGAGTTACGTTAATACTGGCAGCAAATATGGATGGTTCTGAAAAACTTCAAATTCTACTTATTGGTAAAAGTGCCAGGCCTCGCTGCTTTCGTAATGTAAAATGGTTACCAGTAACGTATAAAGCTAACTCTAAGGCATGGATGACTGGACAGCTATTTGAAGAATGGGTTCTAAAATTAGATAAGCTCTTTCAAAGTGCTGGTCGAAAAATATTATTGTTTATTGATAACTGTCCAGCTCATCCAAAAGACGTACAAAGTAAACTGAACTCCATTCAATTGGCCTTTTTCCCACCGAATATGACGTCTAAATTACAACCTCTTGACCAGGGGGTAATACAAAACTTCAAAGTTTTCTATCGTAGTAGAATTGTAAAAGAAGCCCTCAAGTGCATAGAGCTAAACAAAAAACACCATATTACACTTTTAGATTGCATCAATCATGTAACAAAAGCTTGGAATATTGATGTCAATAAGCAAACAATAGCTAATTGCTTTAAAAATGCTGGATTTGGTCAGAATTCTGAATGGGAAGAAGAAGATGACATGCCTTTAATTTTTTTGAGTAGTATTGATGAAAATCAAAATGAAATTGAAGCTGATTACGAAGCTTGGTTAAAAGCAAACAAAATATCTTCCAATGCTACTCTTAAGGATTATATTGAGGTAGATAATGAGCTCTGCACAACTGGCTTTCCTACAGATGATGATATTGTTGAGCAAACTTGCCATGAATCAGAGGATAAAATCTTAAGTGGAACGGAGAGTGATGTCGAGAGTTCGGTAG
Organism: Lypha dubia; assembly: GCA_947311025.1. Classification (NCBI taxonomy): domain Eukaryota; kingdom Metazoa; phylum Arthropoda; class Insecta; order Diptera; family Tachinidae; genus Lypha; species Lypha dubia. The sequence continues at coordinate 55,469,910 of OX371263.1, forward strand.
AAGAAACTACTCAAAAGCCAACAAGAAATGATGTAGAAAGTTCTTTCCGAACACTAAATAATTATTTACAGACAAATGACGCAACAACTGATGAGCACTACAAAGCTTTAAGCACATTGGAGTTATTTTTTACTGAAAATAACAAAGTAAAATGTCAGTCACTTATTTCAGAATATTTTACTTAACTGTAATTTTTTAATTACATACATATGTATATGAGTACATATGCTTGCTCTTTTATATTCTTAAGTATGTATTTTTCCATTAGAGGCTATTTTAAATAAAAATACATAATACAAAAACCTTTTATTCTATTTTGACAAAAAATTCTGTAACTCGAAGTCTCCGTAAGTCGAAGTTTTTTTTGGGATAATGGTGATTCGAGTTATGGAAGTTCGACTGTAATGAATTGAGTTAAAATTTTAGTGAATTCGTCTTGAATTAAATATCTTGAATACATTAACTTCATATAAATACAAAAAATCGAATTAAAATTTGAATGCATTATTGATGATTTAAGGGAAAGAAATTATAACTTATTTCTTCATTTCTATAGTTGGGAAAAAAATTCCAAAAATTATCTCTTGATCTCATAAGCTGTTCTGCAATTTTTTATAATTATGGTACTTATTTGATTGATTTTTTATTTATGCATTTTTACAGTATTGCGCGTGAAAAACTGAACAGAATAGTGGGCTTTATATTGAGTTTATTGACACACAATTTTTGATAATAGCAGTTGGATACATACTTTTGGACAAATTTTTAAGTCGTACAACAGTTTTTGTTTTAGATTAATCCAAATTAAAACAGTGAATGAAAAAATGACTTACAACTCCTTTCGCTTAAATCATCGATAATGCATTCAAATTTTAATTCAATTCTTTTTTGTGAATAAAATGAATGAATTTAAGACTTCATTTCATGTTCAATTCATTCCAACTTTAATTCAAGTAATTTTTAAGTGATGTCAGTGCATGAAATAATTTTTAATTCACAAGGAATTCTTTTGTGTTTCAATTCAATTCACATTTTAAGCAAAATTAATTAATTAAATTTTCTCTAATTCCTTGTGAATTAAAAATTAGATTTGAGTCATTATTTTACAGCTCTGCCGCTTATGTGATATTTTTAGATTCTTAAAATTCTTTGCAGCTGCTCATTATTTATCAGAATCGATCTTTGTAAATTAAAAAAGTTTATTATCATGTTTGAAAACATACATATGGATCAACGATAATCAAAAGAAATGAGTCCCACTGAAAGGAGAGAGTTGCACACAACAAACTTGCGTAGTGTAAAACTAAGCTTTCTATGCTTTTGTCATTTGAATAAGCATACGAACTCGAAATCTTTTAAAGCATGATGCTTAAAATTCTGTTGATGATTTATGGTAGTTTTATAAAAATTAAGATAAATTTCAATTTTAGCAAAAAATTTCTACATAATTTCTAATTCATTTTAAATCTATGAATAAGAGAGGGGTAAAAGTTTATAGAAGAAACAAAACGTTAACGAATAAATTTGTTTCTAATATTTCAGGCGTTGAAAAGCAAAGTGGTCTAGTGCAAAAAATAAAATTCTGATTATTTAGCAACTAGAAGTTTTGGGTGATCGATGAACCCATAACGTAGGGGTTGTACAACTATTTCTACAATTTAGACCACAGTGCAAAGAAACAATCAAACAAACTGCATTTTTAGCATAACAACAACTAAATATACACATGTGCTTCACTTTTGTTTAACAGCTTAAATTGTTGTTTTTGTTGCTTCTGCCTGCTGCTTGCTGTTGTTTATTTTTTTTTATATATTTTGCAATTTTTTTTTCGGGAATATATTTTTCTTTAATACACGCACACACAAACATTTGTTTGCAAATATTAACAGAAATAACAACAATAAAAAAATTCTTATTAACGTGGTATTCAACTTTAGCATAATTTGGAAAATACATCTGTAGACATACATACACACATACGTAGCACATAAGTATGTACATACATACACACATATATACATTAATTTAACTATATTTTTTTATATGTAGGTATGCGAAAATTGTGGTAAAAAACATAATTTTAGCGAAAACATCTTTTTAATTCAAACAATCAATGCGATGATTCGTTCGGTCAATCAATAATTTAAATATTTTGGATTTATTATTATTTTGTTTTTTTTTTCACTTTTTCCAATTTTACTTTTACTCTTTGCAAACAATGAAAGCAACAACAAAAATGTATTCAAGAGAAAGAGAGTTTATTAACGTGAAATTAATTCGAAAAACAAAAACGGGGAAAAAATTATTTAATGGTTGAAATCCAAAAAGGTCATTGAACTTCCTTTTTTTGCATTTTCTGTGCATTTAATAAAAAAAAAAATATAATATTTATTTTGGTTTAATGCATTATTATTATAATTTTTATAAAAATAAATTAAATGAATTCAGCAGTGCTTTTTAAACTGTGTTGGATGTTAATAAATGTTTGTTTAAAAAAAACCATAAAAGACACATTTAGTCTCGTGTGTAACACAATTTTAATAAATTTCAAATTCTATTGAAAACATTATTGCCAACGATGTTCAAACTGTATTTTTCTAATCGTATTGATTTTTCGATACATATGTACATGCACACACAGACACCTACATATACATACATACATAAAAGTGCATATTATTTGTGTTTGACTAAATTTATAGGTACGATGAAATATGTGTACGTATTTCAAGAGATTTGTTGTGTCATGAAACTTTCAAGAAAATTAAAGAATCTATGAAATTTTAATTAGACTTAAGTTCGTTTTCTTTAAATTTAATTTTTATAAATTAAATTATTAATTTTATTGTCTGTTCAATTATTACGAGCTTCTAGATAAAAATAACAATTTAGTTTATAAAAATAAATTATTATTCACTCAGTTCGACTGAAAATTCATAATCTAAAATTAAAGAATTTATGAAAATTTGTTTCCATTTCACAGCTGGGTTTTGTGCAATAAATTAAATTATTTGATTTGATTTAATCAAAATGGGTGTAAACTTTTCTAGTTTCCTTAACTAAGTACTCGTAATAAGAGGAAACCGTTCAGAAATATTGAACAAAAAGGTTTAAGATACGCATGCAACCGCTACCAATACCGATACATCGGCAATACTTCATACTTGCTGATATATTCGTATCGATAATATTTTTACTGTCGATACAACGATACTTATGTATGTATTTTTTTTTTCTTAATTATAAAACGTTATCTATATTCGGTTTTTGAAAACTGTTGAGCAATTCTCAAGGTTCATTGTTCTTCTTAACAAACATCTGAAAGACAGACATTTGTTAGAATAATGAATTGCGACAAACTAGAACTTAAAAATAAAGAAATGCAGAAAATTTCGCATTATTTAAAGAAACTTAAATTCGAATAGAAAAACTATTGCAGCGTTGTCTGACTCGATTTCCTATAGTTAGAAGTGTTTGAAAAACTATTAGAAATAATGACAAATCCATTAGTAAGAAGGGAGAAGGGATACAAAAAAAAAATACTTAGGGCCAATAATTGACTTCGTATTTAAATACTCACTCAGATAATTTTCATTAAAATTTATGTTGCATTTAAGTACTACTTCCGTTTTCCAGTCGTATTTAATTGTTCTTATTTAATTGTATTGAAAACTTGGTAGCACAACAGAACAGCTGACTAGAACAAATAAAGTAAAATCCAAATAAATATATTTTTATTTTAGCTAAAAATAAGAATAATTATGAGCTGCTAAATTGTTTTAAGAGAATAAAAGTAAATTTCAGAATGATTAAAATGATAATAGCGACAAAACAAGCTAAAATTGTATGGAACTTGTCACCAGCCACAAATTTTTTGATTAGCTTTGTTTCAAATAAGAAGAACAAGCAGTCAAAAACATATGGAAATTCGTAACACTTATGTAGTATTTAAATGCACAATGTTGGCTATTTAATGTTGACTTAATTTTGCAGTGAAATACTTAATTTTGTATATAAATAGCATTTAAAAATAAATGACATATAAATCAGCACTGAATTATTGGCCCTTAGAGTTGGTGTTTTCAGATCAGCTTTCTGAAACGAAGTGTTCAATGTCTGATGTTTTGAGTTGCTTACATTGGCTCCATTTGTCTTATTGATTGATTGGTTCTCGGGAAAACAGGACACTGCGACCATGAAGATCTATTGTATCCCCTGCCAGGTGCTATAGCACCTCAGCCAGACCCACTTTCCTGAGGAATCTCAAGATTGCCAGTGGTTCTAGCATTGGTAGTTCCCAGTCCTCCAATAGGTGTTTGCCCAATTGGCTATGTCTTCTGTGGCACAACGATTCACAGTCCTTCAGAACATGCTCTGGAGTTTCATCCTCATAATCACAGAATCTACACAGGCTATTTCTCTCAATGCCAAGTCTGTTGAGGTGTTTTCTCAGTCTACAATGGCCTGTGAGGAAGCCTGTGAGAATCCTTAGATTATTTTTACTCAGGGATATGAGAGCTATGAATCGTTTCTGGTTATACGTTCCAATCATTAGCTTTGCATGCCTTAATCCTGAGAGATTGAACCAGAGGCGATCCCTGGTATTCATTTGTCTTAAGTTTTACATAAATTCGCAATTACATATTTTAATTACATGGAAGTGCATATGTATGTATGTACTATGTATGTGTTTTTTTTGACAAACAAAAGTTATAAATATTTGCTATAAATATTAGTGTGTTCGCAAATAATGCTTGATATTAGTCTCATGTTGCAATAGAATGGAAGGTATCGCTGATTACACTGATACCGAAGGACGGCAAAGATCATACGAATGTTAAATCTGAATTGGTTTTTGGTGTATTCCAAAATATATATATAGTAAAATTTTATTGCCAACATTTTTGTAGAATATTTTTCGGGGTGTTTTTTTACGAGTTGTTAGAATAAAGCCACAAAATGGTGTTTTCCAGGGAAGTAAGAGGCTTAATATGTTCTACAAAAATATTTGCCAAAACATTTACCAGAAAGTTAGTGAATATACCCTACACCTCAGATATAAAGAAAACATAGTTTTTTATAACGAAATGCTGCAAGAACAGGCCAGAAATGGAAAACCTCAACCGTCTCTAAAATAAAATTCCGGTGTGATATTTCATAATGCCGACAGTAGTATATCTTTTTGGTCTTCTCTAACACAATTAATTGTCGGGACCCTGTAATTTTTTTGTTCCTGTTGAACTATGTAATTCATAAAATTTTATTTTTTGTAGTTTTAAAATTTTCGGGAGAACTTCATATATTTTGCTGTTTCAATTTGTAACATTTCAATATAAAATACTAATGTATGAATATTTTTATAAGTAAATAGCTTCCGTGTAAAGCCGCACCAATCATCTAGTCGTATACCAAAAAAAAATTGTTGCCCTTCAATATTCACGAATGAAACTTTGGTCTACATTCTTCAATGAACGCTGTCTGAAATGTTCATGCAACCAACTACTACCGGTTTTGTTGGCAGTCAATAATATGGACAAAATAGAAATTTTGCTTAAAGACCAACATTTCTATTTATTTTCAATTTAAGTAAAATGATTTAAGCGATTAGATAATTTCATTATCAAAATTATGCAATTGGCAAAAGAAAACTTTGAATATTTTCGATATTTAAGTCGCGTTCGAACATGTTGCTGTCTGGTGCCAAGAAACGATAACTTGCACTGGCAACTAAACTGTACAACAACTTTTTTTCCTATGTAATTTATTGAAAATAGTTTATAGTTTAAATTTATAGTTTAGTTTGAATTCGTATTGTTGTATAAAAATAAAACTGCAAGTGCAACAAAAATGTATAGCACGCATTTGTGGCGGTGGGCAGGTAGTTCGTTCATGCGCAACTTTAATTTGAGTATTTTAAAAAGCCTTTCACTTGTGTTTGCGCAAACAAATGTAGATTTCAATGTATAAATTACATCGTTTAATCGTTTTATAGTATGAAACTTGAACTAGAATTGAAAATTTGGACTTTGGCAGTAGTATGGAGTGCCTCCCTCGTTGGAAACCGTGGATGGCGTGCAAGTTACTTAGTTTGAGGCTTACAGATCTCTAACGTTTGTACTGACAAGTAAAAAAAAAATATTAAATTTTTTTATTTTAACTAACGGCCAACACAATAGACCGTATGCATTTGAAAATATTTGATAAATCATTGATCAGCGTTCTGGAAAAATTCGTTAATCAGCATTGCAAACAATGCAAAAAAATACGTCATGAATTAATTAATGGGATTTCTTTTTTGATTTTAATTTGAATGTTTTGTAGGTTCTTAGCTTTTCTATAGACCTCCATTTTGTTAATGCTAATGCCAACTTATCAGTAGATTTTAGATATCATGTTTGAAAAGTGCTGAAAATAAATTATTTATTTATGGTCGATTGAAGTCTAATAATTTTTCTCTATATTTCGTATTGTATGCTAAGTTTTCTAAACTATTTATGGTTCTATTTTCATAATTCTCATTTATCTTTGAGAGTTTTATATACGAGTAATCATCACTGTTCAATCATGATCGTTACAATCTACTGATGAGTTGGCTTTAGCAAACATTAAACTTCAAATAACTTTAATAAGAATTTTAATGGGAATTTATTTATTTAATTTGTTGTGGACTTTTGTCATATTCCACTTTAACAGTTTTCTGGATTTTCTTATCTGGTAAATTTTACGTGATTAATACAGAGTTGAAGTACAGTTTTATCGTGACCAATTCTGCGACCGGGAAAAAGTTCGCTCTTTGAAAGAGAAAACTTTTAAACACCAATGTGAAAACGACGAGACTTTCCATAAACTGGTCGTCGAAAATTTCTTGGGATTTTTTTTAGTTTTAGGAAATGGAGAATTTTTTCACTAATGAAATATGTAAGGTTTTCCAATAGGGATAATATGATTTTGAAGTGACGTTTCAGCCATTTGTAATGTGTCATGATCTGTCATTTGTTTTTCATTTTATTCAGTAGTGTTTACAATTTCATCATGGAGAGATATACGCAAGAACAACGTTTACAAATTATTCAGTTTTATTATCAAAATAATCGTTCTCCAATTGCAAGTTTTCGTGTGCTTTTGCCATTTTATGGTCGCAATAATCGTCCAAGTGTGTTCGCTATTCGTCGAATTGTTGAAAATTTTGAGCTTAAATTAGCTTTACATAATGTTCAAGTGCCAATAAGACAAAGAACCGCTCGAAGTAATGCAAATATTGCTGCCGTTCAGGCAAGTTGGTAAAGACCGCAATTTGTCATTTGCAAGACGTTCTCAACAATTGGGACTGTCTCAAACCACAACCTTTCCATATAGATCGATGATGACCAACTTTATATGGCCGAAATTGGAAGAAGTTGATCTTGACAACATTTGGTTCCAACAAGACGGGGCTACGTGCCACACAGAAAATGCAACAATTGAATTATTGCGAGAAAAGTTTGGAGATTCGATTATTTCAAGAAATTGTGATATTGAATGGCCTCCAAGAAGTTGTGATTTAACACCATTAGAATATTTCTTGTGGGGTTATTTGAAGCCATTGGTCTTTCGAAATAAACCAGACTCTGTTCAAGCTTTACAATTCAATATTGAACGTGCCGTTCATGACATACGACTTGATTTAGTGGAAAATGTGCTCGAAAATTGAGTTCATCGAATTCGTTCGTGCAGAAGAAGTTGTGGATGCCATTTGAATGACGTTTTATTTAGAACTTAATTGAATCGATTGTAATTCACATATATTAAAAAACTTTTGAATTTCCTTAACAATAAGTGTGTTCTTTTTTAAAGAAATCATATCAGTCTTATTGGAAAACCTTTTATAACTAAAACTTCGAATATTTTATTTTTGTAAGTTGTTTCGTAAACAGTTCTTGCATTCTGCCAATCGAAAAAAATATAGCCGACGCTCTAGTTTTAAGTTAACTATTTGTGGTGTCGAAACTGGAAATCGAATAAATTTTGTAATTTCAATTTTAAAAATTATTTTCAAACTACAGGCATTTTCTGAAAATCGCTTTTTGTGATTCCAAACCGGTCAGATAAGGCTCTAAACTTTTCAAACTACTTTTTTTTTTTTTTTTTAATTAGGACTAGCGCTCAGGGGATGACCCCTACGTATGCAGTGTATTGTGCCGGAACTCAGAGGGATAGAGTAGAGAAGATCATAGCTTGGGAATTTCGATTAGAATTAGAAATCATTACGATTAGAGAAATAAAATAATCTAATCATTAGAATTGAATTTTGATAAAAATTTCAGATTACTAATTGATTAGATTAGAAATAATCAAAAATCTAATCACAATTAGTGACGATTAGCAGTTCTAATCAAATCTAATCAAAAGTAATCAAAAAAATAATTGATTAGATTTCTTGATTATTGTTGATTGGATTTGATTAGATTTGATTACAAATGCTAATCGTCACTAATTGTGATAAGATTTTTTTTGAATTATATATAAGCAGAATCAGCACACATGCACCGTATACAATTTTATGCAATATTCAAAAACTGTTACATTATGTAAATATAGCAACAAATGTGATAAATAAATATTTTCTTTTCAGAAAAATAGTTAAACATTGTGGATCTAATCAAATCTAATCAAAAATAATCAAGAAATCTAATCAATTATTTTTTTGATTAGTTTTGATTAGATTTGATTAGAAATGCTAATCGTCACTAATTGTGATTAGATTTTTGATTATTTCTAATCTAATCAATTAGTAATCGTCTAAAATGGCTAACTAATCATAATTAATCAATTTTTCAGCACAATTAAAATTTCTAATCCAATTGCTAATCATTAGGATTACTAATCATTATTCCCAAACTATGGAGAAGATAGATGTTGAAAATGTAGAAGGCTTAACTCTTTTACAACTCTGCTTTGCGCGTTATGTTAATTTTTATAGCAGGGTTGAGGCGCCTCCGGTGTTAGGTAGACGCATTTGTTAAGCTGTATTGGCAGGCATTTTATTAATTGTTTTACTTCGCCGATGTTTCTGCTAACGGACGAAGGAGGGCGATGTTGTGTACATTAGCTTGGAACATCATCAATCGCTGTCGGAACAGTTTTTTAGTGACCAGTGCTATGCCTTCATCACTTAAATAGTCCGACAACAATTAATACAATGTCTTACTAATGTACATTACAGAATTTAATGATGTTGATTGACTTGCTCTGGCCAGGGTTTGAACCCAGGCCTCATGTCATTGTTTGCTTAGTAGCAGCGTTGTCAACTTGGTGCGTTTCGCACTTTTTTTGGTGCTTTTCTAAATGTTTTGTGCGAAAAATATCTGAGTTGGTGCGTGGTGCGCTTTTTTTTTAATTTTGGTGCGTTTTTTTTATTTTGGGTGGCAAAGCATATTAAACACAAAAGAATTTTGTACAAAAAATACAACTGTTTGAATATCATTTCATTCAATTGTGTACAATTTTTACATTCAATTTTACAGACCATAATAAGAGCAACCATTAATGATGTTTAAGAGGTAACAAAACACATTCGCAAAAACCGTTAAACCGTCTTGTTGTTATAGATAATTTGTAACATTTCATTATAAGAAATTTGTTGTCCCTTTTAGATTTTCAGAGTACCTAATTGTTTGTTGTCGTAAAAGTTGCTGTCAAGTCTGTTAAAGAGCTTAGCAATTTATGTAAAGTGTTGTAACACTAAAATTAATAAAATTTCTATTTACTAAAAAAAAAAATTTAAAGTTAGTATTAATAATGGAGTTTAAAAAAGGAGATCATAAGCAAAATACAAAAAGATTTGGGAATCACAATGTGAGTTTAAGCAATGGATTCGGCCTTGTCCAATTAATAACATAAAAGCAAGATGTTATTGCAAATGCGATATCACGCCTAAATATCCAACCTTGTTCGGCATGCTGGAACACGGAAACACATTGCAGCTTTAAGCCCATTTAGCTACAAACGACATCAAGAACCAACATTGTACAAAATGTTTTATCCCATTACAAATATGATATCATGCCATTAGCAGTACAATTTGAATCCGATGTCGAAATATTATCTAGCATTGAAAATCGGTGGAGAATAATTCACTTCATGCAATGGCACTATATTGTATCAACATTAGAATTTTGGATTTTGTAAAGACGTAAAATTAATTCAATAAAAAAAAAAATCTGAACTTGGTGCGTTTTTTGTTGAATGGCGCGTTTTATTCTCCATTTTGGTGCCTTTTGAAATTTCAAAGTTGACAACGCTGCTTAGTAGTCAACGCGCTAACCACTTCAGCCAACACCACCCTGTTACTTAGTTATTTTTGCGATATGTATATTGCAAAAGTTATAAAATATTACTGAAATAAATCAATCAATGAGTTCTTTATTAGTTTTCTTGAATAAATAATTTTTTTTATTAAGAAAAAACATAAAAACTAAGAAAAATCTTGAGACAACTTTTCTAAGTGTAAAAAATGTATTTTTTTTTTGTGATTTCACGTTTCTTATTCATTGTCGGCAAACTTAATTGTATTAATTGTTACCTACTGACAATGTTGTGTACAATCCATGAAGTATGCCAAAAACCCTCAAATAACAACACTCTTTAATACGTTGTTCTCCAAAATTTCTTGTGCTTTCGAAAATAAAAAATCACACCAAAATGTTAAAACTTTTTTGGTTTTCAGAACACCATCAGATCACAATTGTGATTGCAAAATCACAAAGTGTTATTTGTGTGTTCTTGTTATTTTCAGAACAAGTCTGATTGACTCGTTTTAAAACTATATATGTATATTTTTGGTAAGTTCGATATAATGACATAATCACAATGATAATGATATAATCACAAGCATCTCGCATTATCACATCGCATGGAGACATCAATATAGTAACAACACTCCTTACTCAGCCGGTAGACATTCTACCATTAGGTTTACCGGCTCCCGTGGTTCCAGTTACTGGTTAACACTGGAAAGAGAACCTCTAGGTATTATCTTTCTATCGACTTTTGTCTTGGGCGGAGACCTTACCCCTAAGGAATAACTTTCTACTGACTTTGGACTTGAAGGAGACCATTCACCTTCTACCAGACTAAAAAAATATTACCTACTTCTTTGCTCTACCTTTTTTGGACATCCATATTGTTCTGTTGTTTCAGTGAATGGACACTAACATATAAGATTTATGGGCAATTGGCCAAAGGTAATGTCCTGAAAAGAAAATTACCCTTTTCCCCAGCAGGCATATCATCAAGATGTGGATATCACCATGATGACAAAACTTACCCTCCGGGGGCATGCCATAGAGACAAAGAAATGTATGCACATCGATTATTGATCTATAAAGATTCTTAACTTAAGCGATTTAAAAGTTCTGTCTAATTGCAATTCTTGCGTTTTCATTATAAAAATTACAAAAAAATTTAAAAACAAAAATCAAAAGTCAGTGGAAAAACGTTCATATTTCTTATACTCACTCGTACGTTATACCATATTCAGACATACGTTTTAATTGTACAATTAAGAAAATTATTCAATTTGGGTCTTAATTGTGCACAATTTACCATACAAGACCTCAATAAGTAAATTGTGCAATAAGTACTAAATTATATTACTAATTGAGTAAAATACGAAATGCAACCCTTATCCAGAGGTATGTTTCCTGAAAAGTATGTTCAATGAAAGATAATATTGGTTACATGATAAATAAAAAAAGTTATTAATATTAAAAATATTCATGTAAAAACAAAACTAAAAAATTTTGTAGAAATATAAAGTTATTATTAACTTTTTTTTAATAAATGCTATTTTAAACTAAAACCCCGATCGCACGGTCTGCAAGATTTCGACATTTCTATTAAAACATAATAAAATGTCTTTTAAAACAGAAATTTTATCCATTTTTTGTATCTCTATAAATTTAAATTTTAACAAATAAAATAAAAGAAATAATTATTTTTAAGCTGTGAAAAAACACTAATTGAGTGTGTATGAACAGTAAATTTAATTGCTCAATTAAAACTAAATTGACACAATTAAAAATGTATGTCTGAACCAAAGTATATTTATACAAGTACTTGCAAGAGCGCAGCTAATCGTGTTTTTTTATACATATTTTCATTGACTATTGTCAACATTTTTGCACTTTTCTTTCTACACAATTGCTGAGCAGAGCTGTAAAAGAATGATTAAAATTTGGTTTTTAGTTCAAAATGATTAACAGAAAAGTTTTATTGATTAATTTTACACAAAATGTAAATTTAATTAAAACACGAATGCATTCCTCATGAATTAAAAATTCTCGCATTTATTCACATCACTAAAAAGATTAATTGACTTAAATTTTGAGTGAATTTATTGGTCATTTAAAGAAAAGCAATTTTTTAATTCACTGTTTTCACTAAGATTAGGATCATTATTAAAATGCTCTTGAATGTTTAAAAAAAAAAATTCAAAAGAGTTTCTGATTCGTAGATTCTTTCAAAAAGGAATCATTCCTTTAAATCTCTGCTACTGAGCTATTTTTGACAATTGTAAATTTATGTTACACAACAAAAATCTTGTTATTTTTTAGTACATCACTCTCTATCGGAAACAAAAACTCAAATCCATTTCTTTGGCTCCAGTTTATTTTCAGACAACGTTTTGATCATTTAAAGTCAAATGGTTGATTTTGTAAAATATGTACGTTGTTGCATTTTGCATAAAACTAGAATTAAATTGTTGCAAATATGATTTTACTCGATAGATTAAATTATTCATCATTAAGTATCTTAGTTTTCTTTATAAAATTCCTCATAGCTTTTTGTTTTATGAAATCTATTTGATGAGGTGCATTGTTGTATCCTTTATCCTTTACATGATAATTAATAACAAAAATGACTACACACATCCTTGTGTACGTACTCGTATTGTAATACATATTTAACAACGCGAAGCATGTTTCATCTCTACCCATCAGAGCTGTAAAATAATGATTCTTTTCTGAATGAAACTGAGAATCATTTAAGTATTGAATTAAAACTTTTTTAATCCATTCATTGTGCCCAAAAAATGATTTGACTCAAAGCATAAATGCATTCGTCACGAAAAACAATATTTTAATTTAATTCATTTTACAAAATGATGAATGGAATTAAATATATTCATATAAATAAAAAAAAATTTAATTAAAATTTGAATGCATTATCGATAATTTAAAGGAAAGGAATTGTAATTGATTCTTTATTTACTTCTTTAGTTGGGATAAAAATTCCAAAAATTATCTCTTCATATCATACGCTGCTCTGCAATTTTTTATAATTATGGTAATTAATTGATTGAATTAATTAAATTAAAAATCAGATTTGAGTCATTCTTTTACAGCTCTGCTAACCACCTCATACATACCCTTCTCATGTGTAAGTTAATACGATTATGTTTCAGGTATTTAATGCTTTTAAGAAAGTTTCTTAGAAGGGTGCAGGCAGTCAGATTTTATGTTGTAAAATCGAATTAAAAAAAAAATGCAAACAAAAACAATAGCTAAAGTTTTTTTTTTAGCTAAATTAAATGGAAGTGCTGGTTTCTTGTTATTATTGATTTAAAGTATTAGAAATTGGAATTGAAACAAAAAAAAAACTTAAATATTTTTCCATATTGATTTTGTTGTTGTTTTTCCCATAGTATTTTTCTAAAGCTACAAAGGAAAAAAACGTTTTCTATTCCACACATACTCGTACTTCGTCTATTTGTTGTCTATTATTTTTGCTTTTGTTTATCTTGACGGCATTTTTTGTGTTTGTTGTATTTAATTCGTGCATGCGCTTCCAATCGTTGTTTTTTTTTTTTTTTTGCTTTTGTTGTCGTTCTTGCCTATTTTATTATTTCTTTGTTTTTGTCTCGATCGCATTCAGCATTCATTCGCTTTTCAATGAGGCAATCCTTGAAATTTTGACTTCCTGATACGCATCATATTAGTTGATTTTTATTAAATAGTGGTAGTATCTAGTTGTTGTATTTGTTTTACTAGTTGCTTTTGGTTGTTTCGCTATTTGAACAACAAAACAATATTAGCAGCAATAAAAGCAATTGCAACGAAATATCAGCAAAAACAATACCACAACTGTAAAAGGCTACAAATTCATTGTGTGCACATGCATCCATACATACGTAGACAAAATACTAATACACATAACACTAATAGATATAAACTTAGATAGTATATACTAGAGATGTGCAAATGTCGTGAATTTTTCGTGTCACGCGTGTCAATTGATAAAATCACGCGTGCGTGCGTGATCGTGATTCAAAAATATAATACCGTGCGTGATCGTGCGTGATTTTTTATATTAAGTTTATCCTTTGTATTGTAATGATTCGACATTTTCCTCAATTTTTTTTTATTTAATTAATGATCTTGAATTGATTGAAGTAAATAAAAAAATCACAGTGATGTCTGGGTAGAGTGAACTAACTTTTGCAGAGCGATTTCACTTCACCCAGGTTGTTCAGTAAATCAAGGTTCAATTTTTTTTATTTAAAAAACTAATTTATTTATTTTAAATGCATTTATAGGTTATAAATTTTATTTATTTCCATGTAATACTAAAGTTTAAATTTATGACTGGAAAAAATTAGTAATAGTTGTTCGTTTCTTTGGCTTGTTTACCGATATTTGCACTGCTTGATCGCGAAGGCAATTTAGAGCTTGCATATTCGCGTAATTTGTAGTATTAGCCTCAGCCCATTCGATACCCTTATCAAAAACCTTAATGGCTTCAGCAGCTGATATAAGGATAAATGCTTTCTTCTTTTCGAATCCATTTTTATGTAACAATTATATAACACCAATTATTCAGAAATTAACTTTCTGACACGACCTTAATGGAACATGCGCGCAGACTTAAATAAATTAACACTTCATAGAATGCGTATTTCTGAGAGTAACTTGTCAACTTACTCTAAAAGAATCGTTACTTTACCGTTATTTTATATTCTCTTTAATTTTTATACTCTTTTTCGTTGTTTTTCTCCTTCGCCAAACCTGAAAACTCACTATAAAGGCCATGTCAGATAAAACTTTTGCTTCGCGTTGCGTTGTAGATTCGCTTTGACATCTAAGATAAAATGTAGGTACTTATATGAAACATGTCACATAAAGCACTTTTAACGCAACGCGAAGCCAAAAGTTAGGCAACTCTCAACTTTTTGTGCGCTTTGACAATTAAATGTAAAAACTACCAACACTTTTTATGGGTAAAGTGAGTGTTGTCAAAGTTTTTATTGTGTCATACAGCTTTTGCTTTGCGCTTTTTCATTAAAGTTAGAAACGTCACGCAAAGCGACGAAGTTGTATCTGACATGGCCTTAAAGTATGTTCACTCTATAGAGGTTCATGAGTGTTGTTCCCTCTACAGAGTAGTCAATGTAAACATTCTGCTGTTCACTCTAACGAGGTGTTTATAGCATCGGGGGTTCACTCTACCCAGACAGCACTGTAATTACAAAATAAAATTTTTTAGCATATGCTAAATCTTTTATTGCAAAATTTGTATTTCACCGTGAGCGTGCGTGCAAAATTATTCCCGTCGTGCGTGAAAGTACGTGATTAAACATATTGCGTTCGTGAGCGTGCGTGATCGTGAAAGTTGTAAATCATGCCGTACGTGCGCGTGCGTGAAAAATATTTATGTTTCGTGATCGTGCGTGATCGTGAGCGTAATTTTACTCACGCGCACATCTCTAGTATTTACATACTGACTTGTTAGTTGTAGATGTTTTTTTTTTTTTTTGAGTGAAGGTTGCGTATTTTATATTTGCATTTCAGTTTTGAATTAGAAAAAAAAAAACTTAAATTTACAGTTTTATATATAAATAGAAAAAATTGTATTTATACATTTTTAAAATGTAATTAAACCAGTATGTAAATTTAATATTATTTTTCATATACGAGTATTTTCACTGTTATTCGATATGAGCTCTTCTCAAATCTTATTTGTACGAAATATAAGAAATATTTTTATATATTTTTCAAGAGCAACATTATCTCTCTCAATGTTTCTCCCTGTTCGCTCCCTGTAAGCAAATTTAGTTGTGTTTCACGAAGGATTTAGTCAAAATATAATTTACAGATTTTTCTGTTCACACATACATACATACATTTATAAAATCATTGGTTTTGCATGCATCTTTTTTGTAAGCGGAAGTATTGCTGCCTCCCTTGCAAACCTGCTTATATGGTTGTCAAATTTTTTTACTTCATAGATGATTTAGAAAACTGGTCACTTCTTATTTTCAACTTCATTCAAACTTTTAACTCAAAAGAATGTAGAATTCATGGTATACCAAACCTCATACATACACACACAGCCAAACAGACAGATGTTGTATATGTATGCACATATTTCTAATGTTTTTCAAATAAAAAAATAAAAAGTCTTGAGAAATACCTAGTCTCGTGTGAATCTTGTTGACCTTCCAATGGTCAGCTTTTTTAAAGTTTTAAAATTATTATATGAAAAAGCAATTTAACTTAAAAATTTAAATTCTATCTGTTAGTCGGGATGAACTCTAATAAATAAAATAGTTTTAAGGTTTTTTCGAGATTATATTAATTAAGTCTTGTTCACGTTGTAACTTGTCCGCTACCATCAATAACTAATTTTAACTGATACTGTCAGTTTTGAAACAAGTTAAGAACTTTGCTGAAAACAAGTCTTTTATTAAGAACTGCATATTTGTTTTTCTGTGTGTATGTATGTATTTTAAAGTTACATGAAATTCGGCTAAATTAAAACAATTAAATGTTCTTTGTAAAAAGAGCGATATTATGTATTTAAAAAAAAAACACACTCATTGTTAAGGAAATTCAAAAGTTTTATATTTAATGTGAAGTTCAATCGACACAATTAAGTTCGAAATAAAATGTCATTCAAATGGCCTCCACGACTTCTTCTGCAGGAACGAATCCGATGAACCCAATTTTCGAGCACTTTTTCCACTAAATCAAGTCGTATGTCATGGATGCCACTTTCATTGATTGATTTGTAAAGCTTGAAGAGAGTAAGGTTTATTTCGAAAGACCAATGATTTCAAATAACCCCAAAAGAAATATTCTAATGGTGTTAAATCACAACTTCTTGGAGGCCAGTCAATATCACAATTTCTTGAAATAATCGAATCTCCAAACTTTTCTCGCAATAATTAAATTTTTGCATTTTCTGTGTGGCACATAGCCCCGTCTTGTGTAAACCAAATGTTGTCAAGATCAATTTCTTCCAATTTCTTCCAATAAAAAGTTGGTTATCATCGATCTATACCGCCAGGTTGTGGTTTGAGACAGTCCCAATTCTGGAGAACCTCTTGCAATCGCCAAATTGCGGTCTTCAGCAACACTTGCCTGATCGGCAGCAATATTTGCATTACTTCGAACGGTTCTTTGTCTTATTGGCTGTTGAACAGTATGTTAAGAAAATGAAAACTCAAAATTTTCAACAATTCGACGAATAGCGAGCACATTTAGACGATTATTACGACCATAAAATGGCAAAAGCGCTGGAAAAGTTGCAATTGGAGAACGAGTATTTTGATAATAAAACTGAATAATCTGTAAACGTTGTTCTTGCGTATATCTCTCCACGATGAAATTGTAAACACTACTGAATACAATGAAAAACAAATGACAGCTCAAGACATATTACAAATGGCCGAAACGGCACTTCAAAATCATATCTTCCCTATTGGAAAACCTTATACGTTGAAATATTCATATACCATTTGCTTAACACAAATACAACACAAAAATGTCAGCCATGGATTTTTATTAAAAAATTGCTTGACCCTCTTGTGAGGAAAACCCTTTAATTTTGTTGGTTTCAACGCAAGCAGTTTAAGGCGAATCGCCTTTTAATAATTCAATTGGAATTTTTGTTTCGAAGCCAAATATTTAGTTTCGTTCTTACATCCAAATGCCACCCTAACAAAAGGACTACCAGACCAACCTAAATTACGACGAAAAAGAGCAACGTAATTTAGCGCTTATTTTTTACGCGCGTAACCTAAATTAAAAATAAGAAATAGAGATGAAGACGCTAATTTGAGCTGAAAGTAGCTAAAGTTACGTTACTTAACAAACAACAACAGTAATTTTGCAGACAACTTCACTTCTTGATGCGCTGTCAAAATTGGTTTTTCCAATTGCAAAGCGCTGACGCCACGTTATTTCGGTTGGTTTCATACATTTTGTATGACCATGAGAAATTTTGACAGCCAGACAAGGCTTTGCGTCGTAATTTAGGTTGGTCTGTAAGAAATCAGGATTAAAAACAAATATACTAAATACTTTTTTTATGGAAATGTTTTCAGGAAAATACGCGTAACGAAATCTAGTCATGAAATTAGTTATGGCTCGTATTGTCTAACTTTTCAAGTTTTATCGTGTAAGTTTGGATGTTGATTAATAAGAACGTAAGGCTGCCATTGAATGTGTCAGCTGTTTGCTATACGGAATTCCTTGTGATGTGGTTAGGATTCACAACTTTAAATAAAATAATAATAAAATGTGCGTTTGCTAATCAATCGTCAACATCATTAAAAATAAGGAAATTTGAAATAAAAAAAAAGCAGGAAACATTTTACTCTGAAGTCACACACACACACGCGATCAGGATCTGCTTTCAAGCTTTTTACACATACATACGTTTTGTCAAAAATCACAAAAATAGAAAGCTTTAACGTAGGCTGCACATAATTTGAAAGCAATTTACTTTCAAGATGTCATCAAAAAAACATCTAAACAAAGCAGTAGCCGATATGTCTCTACCCCTATCCGCCACCTGGAGACGCGCCCGATGGTATACTACAACCTCTCCACATAGGAATTGAATAGAAAAGAAGGGGTTTAACATTTGTTACGGATTGCACTGAAAAATTAGTAAAAAGCGTACGATGGTCGGAGAGGGGGGGGGGGGGGGGTATAAAATCTCTTAAAACATCGTTACGTAATATGTGCACAGCCCCTAATACATACCATCATACACCAGTGATGGCAAATTGAAATTTTTATATGGTACTGAATTTCAACCAATAAATTGTTTTTTTTCATCAAAATGCTACTTTTTATAAATATTTGATTAATATTTAGTTGCATATCTGGTAGCAACAACATAACATTTAGCCGCAACCTCATAAATAACAAAGTCTGCTATCGAAATGGTCACTTCGCTCATTTTTGGTGGCTTGACATCTTGTTAAAGTTGCTAAAATATAAAAAGTTGAGAAATGGAAAGAAATAAAACAACTTGAAAAAAGTACTAAAACTCATGCTGGGTGTACTGAGGTATTTTCAAAATGACACAGTACTTAAAAAAAGTACTAAATAATACTGAATATTCCTACACTGGCATACGCACGAACAAACCTAATTAAATGCAAAAAAAAAAAAAAACAAACAAAAAATTAGCATTGACCACGAATACACGCCGGCACAGAAAGTGAGTGCATTCATATAAAAATATTGCCGCATATCCCAAGTGCGAACTTGAGTGAACGTAAACATTTTTATTTTTCTTAATTTATTTTATTTTATTCAATGAAATCAAAAACAATTGTTTTTGCACCAATTATTCATTAGAAAGATGTAGTAGTTTGAAAAATTTAATATATACAACGTTAATACACCAATCCATACGAGTCATGCATGTGCACAAATAAATAAAACTAAATAAAATCACCACAAACATAAATTAAACATTTGCAATTTGATGTTTTTATTGTTTGATTTTTATATTTCGAAATAAATTCAAAGTGTTTTTGTAGTTCAAGGATCGCAACGCTATACACACTTAGAAAGAATCAAGATCCAATTATTTTTCCATCTACACAGCAGAACATGGGAACACATGTTTTCGGAAACCCCCAAGTCAAGTAATTTCTTTCTTTTTCTGTTCGTTATCTCTCGTGAGGCATCTTAATTGAATGTTATTACAATTCTTATACTCGTATAAATTAACTTTTTGATAAATTTTTGAAGAATTGTAGCATTGTTGAATTTATGTTTCCCTAAACAAATCTTTGACTTTTTCACAGCAACGTTTGAAAAAAAAAATTGTCAATGGCAAATTGCCATGTACGAAAAAAATCCCTAAGAAAATTGTATTTGAATAATATCCAATCATGTATCCATCCTTTCAGACGAGACTTGTTGTCAAACCGCTTTCAGTATTAGCTCACACCTGTGTGTTTGCTGGGACAAGTGTGTGAAATTCTTATGTGTAGGTGTGTAGTAGGAAAGATCAGTAGTAGGGATCAGTTTTTGATGCAAATCATTTTTCGGAATTATAAAATTACAATTTTCACATCAATGCAATACTAAAATTTTATTCTTCTTTTGCTACGATCATCGTATTTACAACTCTTTTTTTTTGTAGTTTTATATCCATGATAGAATTTTAGAATGGGAAACCAATAAAAAGTAAATAAATAAAATATGAAATACGTAACAATATGGTAGATATCGGGTGCTCTTTTAAAAATCACATCAATTGTAAGTATAGAGAAGAAAAGGCAGAAAGCTCGTGTGGCCTCGTATCTGTTTGTTGCAAATGCGTTTTCAAAAGCGCAAATTAATGTTTAAATCATATTAAAGAAAGATACATGTGTATGTACACACAACCATAGCAGACCTATTCACAATATTGTGCAAATTGACTTTCATCAATCGTAGCATATACAAAATTTTATATAAAATATTAAAGCTTTTTTGCAAGTGATGTGATCCAATAGTCACTACTTGAACTAGATTTTGAATAGAGTTTACTATTTTATTTTAAATTTTAAAAAATGCAATTTTTAATTCAAATTTACATTTTTCTTGCATTGCGAAAAATATTATATTATTTTGCATGAAATGCTGAACAGCGCTACTGTAACTTATAAATTCATAAACAATTTCAGACTTTTTATGGGTTTTAGTTTTTATATTTTTTTTTTGCAAAGCTCATACATACTGACAAAACTTAACATTCATCCAAATACATACATATACATAAATATGTATGTGTGGATGTATTTGAGCGTGTGCATAATATCAACTATTATTTTTGTTAAAGTTTTTGCAGCCATGACAGTGTGAGAAGGTCATCACATACATAAATACATACATATGTATATGCATACATACTTATGTACGTATATACTCATACATCGGTACATACGAATGATAGTGTAGTAAATTGATGTGTGCAACTTTTAATTAAATACTCATTTTGTTGGACAGATCTACACACAATAATCAAAAATGCTGATAATAAAAATAAAATAAAATCAAATAAAGTAAAAACAGTATTGCCACTTTGATGCTCTTCGAGTGTTTTAACATTTTGTGAATTTATTTATTTTACATTGCAATACAAAATTCTTTTGCTCCAACCGTTTGCTGTCAAAATACATATGAAATACATACATATTGGGCATTGTAGGATATAATTCACTGGCAACACTGTAATGTTTGATATATGGTGAAAAATAAAAAGTCACCAGCTAACATCAAATTAGTAGTGAGAAGTCTCGTATTCTATTTGCATTCGAAATGTGTATAATTGGCATATGTGATCACGTTAAACAGAGCTACCTAACAAGTACTGAAAGCATTCACACATGAATACTGACGAGGTTTGGAGGCTTCTACTGAAAACAACGTATGTTCTATTCAGCCGTGTAGTTGAAATCTAAAACTGCAAGTGCAACAAAAATGCATAGCACGCATTTGTGGCGGTGGGCAGGCAGGTAGTTTGTTCATGCGCAACTTTAATTTGCGTATTTTAAAAAGCCTTTCAGTTGTATTTGCTCAAAAAAATGTAGATTTCAATATATAAAGTACATCGTTTAATCGTTTTAGTATGAAACTTTAACTAGAATTGAAAATTTGGCAGTGGTATGCAGTTATTTGCAGTTTAAAAAATATTAAATTGTTCTATTCAGCCGTGTAGTTGAAATCTAAAGGGATGTTTAGATATTGAAATTTTTCCTTTTTTGCTCGAAATATATTAACAATGTCTATTTAATATTTCTCTGGTTATTAACATTTACGAAATTTAGCCTGTATAAATATTAACAAATATTAATAATAAATTAATTTTTATTCCTTCTTTTTATTTCTTCTCCTGAAATAATAAATCGCCAAAATAATTTACAAATAAATACGAGTACATAAAATTAAAATTATTAGTTAATTAAATTTCTTAATTAATGCAGTTTTTGGATTTTTTTCATCCAAAATCTTGACTTTTTAAGTTTTAAACGCTTTTGGAATGACAATCTTGCAACACGATAAAAAGAGCGAACATAAAAATAATTAAATTTAAAACAATGGAATTGTCATCTTCAAAGTTTTTTACGATATTTTTAATATACCTTTTTGTAAATGGTGTTTCTTTTAGAGTGACACAAGTTTAAATCATAATAAAACAAGGAAATATATTTTTTAATATCAATGAAACGGGCTTTATTGGAAAGAATATTTTATGAAATTAATGTTTAAATATGATTTCTGCGATGTGGCCGCCACGATGCTGCCATATTTCGCCGATAACTCTTCCAATGTTGATTTCCAGGTGTTCAAGTATTTGTGACTTAACATAACCCCAAAGAAAATAATCTAATTGAGTTAAATCACACGATTTACTTGGCCAATTAATTGGGCCATTACGTGAAATTATTTTTTCATCCAAAGTTTCTTTCAGTAAATCAATTGTAGCGCCCGCTGCACGATGTGTTTGACGAACAGAACACTTATTTTCATTAAAAATTTCAACAATTTGTACGCGTTGCTCTGGTGTAAGTCGATTTATAATAAAATTTCAAAGCAAACTAAACAAAAAGCAACTATCAGCTGTTAAATGGGTGCTTAAATAAAGCAGTGATGCCTACTCAAAGTTGTGACACTCTATAAAAAACGCCATTTATTTTGAAAAATCTACGTTTTGCACAGTGATTAACAAAACAAGTTTTGTTTTGTTTAAATTATTTTTTTTTTAACAATGAATGGCTAAGAAAATGTTAATTAAGATCTTTGAAATGTGTGCTTCAGATTACAAATGGTGTGTGTTTTTTTAATATTATAGATAAATGAAAATATTAGTTTAGTCTTTCAAGGTTATTTTGTGGGTTAGTGCAATTTATTAGTAAAATAGTTAGCGAAAAAAATTAAAAGTGAAAACTTACATTTTCTTCTGAGAATGATGAAAATCGTTTTACTTGATCAAAAGGCTTCAGATTTTTTTTTTGGATATTTAAAGTGTAACGGTCTAAATCCAAGATCCCCAAAAATTTAAGAAAACTTATGGAAAATGTTCTGGAAAGAGCACGTCACGTCGATACCATTCTAAAGAGAACATATGGACAAACTTTAATCTAAATTAAAATAAATGGCAACGTTAAATAAAATTAGAAAAAAAGTTATATATTAAAAGCATCATATGCCACACTGTACAAAAAATATAGAAAAACTGCAAGCCTCTTGAAGAACATCAAAAAGTTTTGGCGAAAGCTCAATTAATAAATTTAAAGACAAACAGAAAATATAATCACTTATAAATTATAAAAGTATAAATCATCAATTAACGATTGTTAAATTATTTTATGGACACCCTAACAAAGTCTATTGCGCTTAAACGAAACAAACAGGCCTTCGCTTTACGCATTAGAAACTTACTCACACCCATTGTCGCATATCGTTGTAACTGTATGTGTGTATGCATATAAAAGCTCATTCACACAACAATAACAATTATGTATTGCAATGCAAAATAATTAATAACAATGTACTCGTTCGTACCACGATTATTTCGAAAAGTTAGTTTTCTGTATTTTTATATATATATTTTATTATTATTTTTATTGTTGTTGTTGTTTATTTTCTTTAAATTTGCTTTTATTAAGCTGTTTGTGCGTTTAAAATACATTCTTTTAACAGCTTTAACTTTTTTTTTTGTTTGCTAAAAGCTTTCGGTTTTATTTTTCTTATATTATTTCATAGATGTACATATGTATGTAAATGCATGCAGTATCCCGGTGGCGAATGTCATGATGATTCATCGTGAAAAGTACTGACAATGTTAAATCATCAATGACAGACGCTGAATTTTCTTTGGCGTCATACATGAATTTTTTAAGCAATTGTCCAAAATATCATAGATGATCCAAATTGATTTTGTTTAGTAGGAGTCCTAACAGACAATATCAACGTTATTCATATATGAATTTTTATGTAATTCGTCACCATCAATCCGTTATTGTTTTTTTTCCTTCAACCATTAACGAATACTTGTAGCAAGCAAATTCCAGCAGATTTCAGCTTAGTATCGACAATGTTGATTACTTCCAACTCTCTTTTATAAGGTGAATCTACTATAAAAATGTCTACAAAACTGTCTGTAGCTGTGTCGTTGTCACGTACATTCATCGACATTTCGATATTTTCATACAAATTTCGCCTTGAGACCTAGTTTGTAAGGAGGAATCATAGATGAAAATATCAATATGACAAAGTCGCTCAAAAAACGCAACCGGGATAGTATACATTTGTATGTGTGTATAGTATATTAATGTATGAGCTAGTGGCTACAACTGAAAAAGGTTACATTGTTTTACGGAATTTTATTAGTCTTTGATTTTTGCAAAGTAATAAGGATTATGCGAAAAATTTATATACTCGTATATATTTACATTGATTCCATGATCTTTAATTTAATTTTTAATTATTGACGCTAAAGAGCTTTGCTATGACCTTAAAAGCTTTTTCTTCATCCATAATAAAAGCCTATAAATGTTCAGAGCAGAGAAACATCTGCTTGATGACACACTCTTTTTAAAACTTAAGAACATAAAATGTTCTTTCTGAGCACGCTTTAACATTCTTTTCATATATTTTTTAATTATATTGTTTTTATCTTATAAAAACTAGTCTTTTTATCTGCATACAATAAATGTTTTTCACTAGAATTTTTGTCTAAAGTTTTTTTTTTATGTTGAGCTAATATTTGAATATATAAAAAATATTCATATCTATAATTCTGAAACATCTTTTAAATATACGTAAAAAATTTACTCTTTCAATACATTTTTGTACTTGATGTTACTACGCCGACTTAGCCATAAATGTTTTAGACATCTTCCTTCATTTATGGCATTTTTTTTTTCTTAAATTTTAAATATGAGAAGTGAATAATACGGTCTCATGATAGAAAAGGAAGAAGAGAGAGAATAGATCCATATAATTAATATGCAATTCGGTCTTTTTTGTGCTGGTCTTCATGCCCAAATTATACAAACGATTTTGGCAAAACTTATACCAGATTTAAAATATTTTATCACAGAATTAAACGAGATAATGGGGGTTAGTGTAGGTTCAGTATTTTAACGAAACCATACCTGTGTTTTATACATATGGATTGCGAAGAGAGCAACAAACACAAGAAATGCAAATTAATTGTATTTTTGGTTGTTGTATGCCTTTTTATAAAGGATTTTTTATGATGATTTTCCATGAACGTTAAAAAACCAATTATTTACTTCTAGAATGCGGTCGATTGTGTCGGTCGTTGGTTATTGGTTACACTATAATTAATTAAAGAACATACATTCCTTGTACGAGATAAATTCAAACTTGTATAAAAAATATAATTGAAACAAAAAGAACCAAATCCCTTTTTATATTCAATTCGAATTTCTGTGTATGGTAACCCTAAAAGTACCCTACAGCCTGTTAACTTAACTCATATTAATTAAGTTGTGATGCATCAGATACATAATTAAAAAAAGAAATAGTTTTATATAAATTTTCCATTTTCCGTTGCCGTGTTAGTGAATACGCTCACGTAAGATAATCTTGAGTAATTTTTCGTTTCTATCACGTGAGCGTGCATAAGCAAGGGTAAACAAATGCGTCATTAGTAAGCATGCATGAGCAGAACTTTTTTTTCGATCATTGAAGTCTTCTGCTATGCCACTCGAAATTTATAACTTTGTAAAAAAATATTGTGTAATTTTATATGTTAAACATATAAAGGGTGTTTTTTATAGAGTGACACATGTTTAAATCATAATAAAACAAGGAAATATATTTTTAATATCAATGGAACGGGCTTTATTGGAATGAAAATTTTATGAAATTAATTTTTAAATATGATTTCTGACATGTGGCCGCCACGGCTGGCGCTTAGAAGACGCAACCTGGAAGACTAATTTTAAACAATTTCGCAGCATTTACAGCCGTATTTCGCAGATAAATCTTCGAATGTTGAAAACCCGGTGTTCAATTATTCGTGACTTAACATAAACCCGAAGAAAATAATCTAATGGAGTTAAATCACACGATCTTGGTGGTCAATTATTTTTTTATGAAAAGTTTCTTTGAGTAAATCAATTGTAGCGCCCGCTGCACGGTGAGTTTGACAAATAGAACAATTATTTTGATTAAAAATTTCAACAATTTGCACTCGTTGCTCTGGTGTAAGTCGATTTATAATGAAATTTCAAAGCAAACTAAACAAACAGCAACTATCAGCTGTTAAATAGGTGCTCAAATAAAGTAGTGGTGTCAATTCAAAGTTGTGACACTCTATAAGAAACACCCTTTATAAATTACTTTTTCTTTTTTTAATATATTATTTCATAATTGGTAGTACTACGGATGTGCAAAAGGAATATTTTGTTTTATCTTCAGCATGAATGATTGTGAGTGAAAAGTTTTTTACAATTGTCTCAAATCAACGCTTTCAAGTTTCAAGTACACATCGTCAGATCAACTAAAAAAAACCATGCAACCAAAAGATTATAAATTGAAAATCGAAAAAACCATTTGAAATCGCAATATTTAGGGCGGTATTATAATTGAAAATAAAATTTTTATCAGATGATCTTGAACGAGTTCATATTTCATTTAAGTATTCTGGAAAAGTGTTTCTATGTTCAATTAGAAGCCAACGATAAGTGGGATTATTTATAAACAATTAACTGTTTAAATAAAACAATAAAAAATAAATTTGATATAAAGTAAAAGAAAAATTCATTTGTATTTAAAATTATTTATTTCTAAATGTGAGCTTTTTTATGGCATAATTGTTTAATGAGAGTCATTTTATCATCACAATGTTTTAACAATTTGGATGCTAATCAGTTCTTGTCTTTCGTAGTAGTTGTTGCCAATTAAATCGGGGTCATTCGACTCAAGCATTCTTAGTTTTTCTTTTTTTTCCAACCATGGCCAACAGTTGTGAACCTACAAAAATATCTTTAAAAACTGTCATAATTAAATTATTTTATGATTTTAGATAAATCTAAATAACAAGATTTTCAGCTTTTTATTGTATAAAATGAAAAAAAAGACGTCTTCACAACTGTTATATCGGGTTATATTTAACTCAAAGCGTTAAAGAGTAGTGCTGGCAATTTCTGCTTTTTTTAATTACTCCGCACTACTCAACACTACTCGATACTTCATGAAAGTCAGATTTTAGGTAGGAGTTGCAGATCGACCGTTCAATTTTTAGTGGATTTAGTTATAAGTTACTTTTGTGCCGAAGCAAATACTCGATACTCGGTACCCACGCTCAATACTTTGTCAGCAATATTAAAGGGTATTGCTGTACTGACATTGTTGCATTGGTTGAAAAGAGTGATTTTGATCTTTATGTCATACGTTCACTTCTAACTAAACTAATACATACTTATTCAAATGAGTATTTGTGTAACTTTGAAATTAATACGACGATAACAGTTTTTTCATACAGCAGATAAAAATTATTCCCACAAATTGCATGCCATTGCTTTTCGCGATCGGACCCACGGTGCAGCAATTAGTGAAAGATTAAATAAATTAACGAACAATTGCAAAGTGAGTGAAATCTTTAAATATTTTCGATCCACTTGATCAAGTCACCACATCACTGCATGTATGCACGAGTATGTATATAATTGTGAAAACATTTGAAAATAAAGCTTTTTGTTTCTTAGCTGAGTGATGGTCGTGTGCGTGTGTGTGCGTATGTGTGCATGCACATGTTTCGATTAAGCTTTGAAAATAAACGCATTTTGCTTAAGGAAATTATAAACTTTATAATGAAATGGAAAATAATGATTTAATAGGATTTTTCAAATGGAATTCATTTAAAATTAAACTGGTTTTAATAATTTTTCTATTATTTTTTTCATTGTTGTTTATTGTAATCAATTAATTAATATTAAAAACTTTGGATGTATTTGTGAACGTCAGGGAGGAATTGTTTTTAGAAACTTATTTCCACTGTATTGAACTAAATTTTAATAAAATAAAAAAAATATTTCAGTCATGCGTTTTGTTATTGACCTTCAGAATTAAAAATGAAAAAAAAAATGTTTGTGACTTTTGTTTTGATTGCCTTCCGGTTTCACTCTCTTAATTTACACACACGACATAGAAAAACATATAAATAATGTTTATCTATTAACTGGTTTAAGAATACTTTGGCAGCAAGTTTTCGAAATAGACAATGAAACTATCAAAATCGAAATAAATTTGTGAAGAGTATATAAACTGACATTATTTTTAATAATAAAAAAAAAAATTGGAAATAACATTTCATGTTTTATGTGAACGCAGTTGGAATTATGCAAACTGTGATCCTACAAAAAACTTGCTTGTAAGCCCCATTGAAATATTTTTTCTTTAAATCTATCTGATTACAAACCATTACATCTGTCCGAATACAGTAGAGGACAAAATTGTCAGGCAATCATAAATTAAAATTTTCAAATTAAGAAAATACATTTTTTTTGGGCAGAAGTCAACTCAATTGTTTATGGATTGCTGTATTTTGAGTCAAACGCAAAACGTTAATTGTGAGACAGCAATTAAATATTAAATAAATATTAAATATTAATTCAATTGTTTTAGTTTTTATACTTCAGATTTCATTGTCAGGTTTTTTTTTCGTTCATATTTACTTTTAT
The DNA here is from genome assembly GCA_947311025.1 of Lypha dubia. Classification (NCBI taxonomy): domain Eukaryota; kingdom Metazoa; phylum Arthropoda; class Insecta; order Diptera; family Tachinidae; genus Lypha; species Lypha dubia. The sequence continues at coordinate 55,498,897 of OX371263.1, forward strand.
TTCAATCGTCGATTGTAAGCAAGTACATGTTTTTTTTTTTTGTTTAAAATTCTAAACTCAATTAATTAAACATTTTCTACGCACATTTCTTGAAAGAATACAGGTAGATATATACTTTTAGATACTGACTCATCCACTTGAAAGTTCCGGAAGTTGTTGCATTATAAGTATTTGAAAACAAAACAGATCACATATAGGAAATATTATGAACTTGGAATGAAATTTGAATTGTTTACAACAATTAGAAGAATGATCCTTTCACATAATACTTAACCACTTAAGAAAATTGTCATATAAATATTAGTTAGAACAAGTAAGATTACTATATTCGGCTGTGCTGGATCTTATATACCCTTCACCAAGCCGTAAATGTATAATTCATTGAATATAATACAGGATTTCCCTTCTTATATAAGTATGCACTTACGAGTATATCTTTTTATATACATACATACTTACATATATTTAGAATGAATTACATACGATAAATATTTTACAATTTTCCATCCATCAGTGAACAAAAAGGGGATTTATACGAAAAAAATACATTATTTATTATTAAGTTAATATACACATAACACTAACAAGCCTCACTAGCACGATGGTTCGTGCGTTGAATTATAATCGAAATCATGTATTTATAAATTTGTTTCTGAAAGTTTTATATATACATATATATTTTCATTTATTTGTAAATATAATCCAATATCAGAACCGATATTTTATTTTTGCTGATTTTCAATACGAATCATCTTAAGAAAAATCCTTACATTTTAGTCCAAGACCAAAGTCTTTAGCTCTTCTAGTGTCTTCGGAAAATCGTTTTCACACACAGACAGACGGACAGACGGACATGGCTCATTCAACTTCCCTATCTATAAGGATTCAGAATATATATACTATATGGACCTCACATAAATATTGTGGAAATTACACACGTAGTGACAAACCTATAAATACCCTTACCAATTTTGGTGAAGGGTATAAAAAAAATAAATATCTAAATTCTAAATTTAGAGAGTTTCTTCCTAATTTTTAGTAAAGAGAGAAAAACAAATACTGGAACTAGACAATCAAGTAAAAATATATTCAGTGAATTTTAGAGCTGTCGATATTTTGAATGTTCGTGTAGCTGTAGCAGTAAATACATTGACTTATAAACATCCCAGAAGACATGCGTGAATTTGACTGATTTTGCAGTAAATTAAATACGAATAAAAAACACATCAGCATGTCACAGAATGTTATTTGTTTAATATTAAATTATTATTCAATAAAAACGGAATATTGAACCATTTTCAAAACCTAAATGTTGTCTTAATCTGCCAACTTCTGAAAAAATTGGTACATTTCTATGATTATTGTCACAAGAAACCGTCTGTTAACTTCTTATATTATTTTTTTTTTCTTTTTTTCCCCAAAATATAGTAAAAAATTCGCTCATTCATTTCTTGCTGGGATGCGATAAATTAAAAAATCCGAGTTAAACACAAACAAATAAAAAGAAAAAAAAAAAAAATGAAAAAGAAATTTAAAATTTAAGTGTCAAAAGTCTACGATAAAAAATAATAACAAGCTTGATCTAAGACAATAATTAGAACTGCATTAAAATGGATAATTTGTACAAAAAAGAAAGACATTTGTTTTTCTGAATATTAAGATCGTGCATGCTATATTTTTATAAAGAATTCCGTACTTCCAATATTTTTGACACCAATCGAGCAGTATAGGGTCGATTTTAACATCCTTAAGACTCAACGGAACACTTGCTGTTTCATCTGTAATTATGGATGCTGTACCATCCATACCATTGGGGAATCCGAAGCTCTTGATGTTCTTGGCATGCAAATTCAGTGTGATGTTCGTTGAATTAATCACATTTTACAAGTCGCAAAAGAAACATTTAAGTGCCTCGGTTATTTAGGACAGTACCTTTTGCCTTTATTATGGTAAAGTTCAAATCGTATGGTCACAAACACTACCCCCTCTATCCACTCCTTTTCACAAACAATTTTTCTAGTTCTTCTATTTTAATTTTAAATTCTGGAATTATAGCAAAACCATGCTCTGCAGTCAAAAAAACCGCAGACATTTTTAAAGAATTTTGTAGTAACCACTGAAGTGGTTAGCGCGTTGACTACTGAGTAGAGTAAGTCAATCAACATTGGCATTGTATTTATTGTTGTTGGATTCTTAAGATGAAAGCATAGCCAAAAACTGTTCCGACAGCGATGATACTGTTCCAAGCTACTGCACACAGAATCGCATTCCTTCGTCAGTTAGCAGATCCGTCGGTGAAATAAAACAATAAATAAAATGACTGCTAATACAGCTTAACCCAATTTAATGCCAGAGACACTGCAACACTGCTCTAAAAATTAACAATAAAAAACCCGAAATAGCAGAGTTGTAAAAGAATTAAGACTTTAAAATTTTCAACATCTATATTCTCTACATTATACCTTTCCCTAAGTTCAAGATCAATGCATTGATTAAGTAGGGAGCATACCCTATTACTGATCCTATACAAAAAAGAAAAAAAATATATATGTACAATGATGTCTATTCCAGAAAACGCGTCGAAGAAGGGAAAATTTACAAAAACAAAATTGAATACATTTAAATTTTGTTTTTGTTTATCAAATAAATTTTATTGTTTTTTATAGAGAGAGAGAAACGCGTTAAATTTCTCAAGTTTATTTAATTTTAAAAATGTAGGAAAAGCAAAAACAATTCTTGAAATTTTGTTTTTTGTTTCCATGCAAATTTTTACTTCTTCAATGCGTTTTCTGGAATAGACGCCAATATTTCTTTAAGAGCACAAAAACGAATTTTATTGGTGTCGCGTTTGTCGCTAATATTTGCTTAAGTCTTTTTTAAAATATCATTGATTCTATTCAGATTTTTTTTGTTAATTAAGTAGACCTCCATCCTTCCTTCCTTGTAAACCCTGTGGAAATGTATCGGAGCTTTCCATTCCTTTCTTTCTGATTTTTGTGTCTCAACTAAAAGTGTGCAAATGTTGCGTCCATTGACCAGGAATTGCCCCTTCGTAAATTTGGTAGGTAAAAGAATAATTTTTAAAGACTGGTGAGCCTTCTGATCTACTATTTTTATTAAGAAATTTTCCTTATGTCCCATGAATTAACTCCCATTTGTAGTGATAAAAAAAAGTTGTTAGGAAAAATTATGCACTTGAATAAGATTTTTATTTTAATCACTTCAGTATACGCAGTTTGAATAATGATATTTTTAATCAATGATCGAACATGCGGCTAATTTTCACTTGAAACTTAAAAGTGTATGTATATTTGGCATGTTGGTTGGGTGATTTGGGTGCACAGATCTTAAAAATTAGAAAAGTATGTAGTTAAAATTTAGTAAAAATATATATCTCGATAATAAATCCTGATACGAGTGTTCGGAAAGTATGAGTAATAAATAAAAAAAAAGTGAAATATTAATCATACGTAAGGGCGGAGTGAAATAATTTCTATTACATACAAGCACATGCATACTCACTCGTATGTACATACATAACTACATTATTAAAATTTCGAATGAATTATTATCTAACTTGTATTTCGGTTTTGATTTAATTCCAGCAAACATGACTTAATTCAATGCATGATCTTTCAAACAGATATAAATGCGTCCCCAAAAACAACGTGTGGGATTTCTTGATATTAAGGCCAATAAGACTCCATTCATCAAACGAATACGTTGTAAAATTAAATCCTTAAATCATTGCAAAAAGTTCTAAATATAAAATGATTAAAACCTAATAATGTTCGCGTGTCCATAACGCGAGTGTAATGCAGAACGAAATTAAAAATTCACAAAATTATATAATAAAATTAAATTAAAAATGAATTAATTACAGAAAAAGAAAATAGACATAAAAAACAATAATGATCGAAATTGCAAAAACTTGGAAAAACTTTAAAATAACCACAACAAACAGAAAAACTATTATCACCAAAATCAAATTAATTCGATCGAATATTAACGAAAAGTGTTTATTGCCAAAAAAAAATATAAACAAAACGTGTTGTAAAACTAACAAAATTCCAAATTAAAACATGTGAAAATTAATTAATTCTGATTCCAAATAAAAGATTTTTACAAATACAAATACAAATACAAATACAAATACAAAGCAAATAAACAAATAAATAAAATTTAAAAAAACTTTTATGTGAAATAATCCATACCGTCAATAAGTATTTTAATATCGACAATATATTTACATTTTTAAATACAACAACAAAAAGGTAAGTGAGAAAAAGTTTTATATATTTTTTTCTTAACTTCCTTTGAATATTTTCTAAACATAAAATGATAAATATTGTTACACACTTGTACTGGCAAATTGTGCAAAAAAGGACTGCCTTTGAAAGATTATTAGTTCCATTTTATTCGTACTTTAAAGTTAAACAGCAGAACAGTGGTTAAGTCGGGTTTGGTTCAAATGGAATTTGCTCCATTGCTATTGTGCACGCCCTTTAGGGTGTAAAACAATCAAAACGATAGTGGAGATAAATTACCTAACACTTCTGAGGGGGGTGTCCTTGAGGAGACTGTGGTCTCAGACGATTCCAATTTATCATTCATTGGCAACGCAGAGACCAAAATATTTAAAATCCGCAATCCGCGAGACACAAGAAAAGACACCAAAATTAATTTTTTATGGGTGTCCAGAATTAGGTTTTTTGGGTGAACTTCTACTATACGGAGGGTATACAATTATCGATTTCATTCGCACCCTTAAACTACTTTAGTGAACTTTTGGCCTGTACAAAATATCGCTTGCGTCGCGATGTTGTTTAATTAATTATAATTATGAAAACTTCCAGTCTTATTGGAGTGATCGTAGACTTCCGAATATAGTCTTGTTTATGCTTCCTTTGTAGAAGTTTTAAAACAATTTTTACAATTAAATTAGTATTTGCAATTGAAAACTTATCCATTATGTTTTCACAATTTTCTTTTTTTATATTGTAACAAGTTTGAAATTAAGTTGTATAACAAAATTCCAATTATTTCTTAAGTTTTTTAGTAATTTTTATCAAATTAATTGTACGGCTTTTCGATTCCTTCGAGAAAGAAATAAACAGATTTTTCTCGATTAATCGGGTAGAGCGCTTAAAGAACTCAAATTTTAAGTAAAAAAAGAACTAAAACTTTTTTTTTCTAAATCAAAATTATCCGAACGTCTTCGACGATTTCATAAAAACTTAATTAGAAGCAGGGAAAAACAATAATAAACTTTAATAAACGAAATATCTGCATTTAAGCTTTTACAATTTATAGAATCCTTTTCCCTTTTAAACTTACGTCCTTTCCTACAAGAACACCAATTCAACACAAATGTTGTTAATAACTTTGAGATATTTAAAGCTACTCAGGCATGATTTGTTTTATGTTTTTTTAAGCTCTGAGCCAACACGAGAACATGCATCGATGTGCACTATGCGTGTATGTGTTGCATACATCTACATTCTTTTAAATTAGGCTATCGCAGAAGATTACTTAGAGGATTAGTTGCAGTAAAAAATATTCGATATAAATACCAATAATCTTTTAAGCAAAGAGATGTTTCACAAGCACAGCAGCAACAGTGTAAAAGCTTTAAAACGCTGAGGTTGCACAAATCTAAACTAGATCCGAAATAAATGCATTGAAATGATTTTCGTGTTCTTCTGATGATTTTCGTTGTTTCACGTAAAAAGACAACAACATCCGTTATATAAATAGAGTTTGTATTTGATCTTCAACAATTTTTAATATATCTTGAGCTTTAGCTAAGCTTTTATTAAGATCCATATATTTTTCTTCCTTTTGACAAATTTAATACCCAGCAAAAACTGCTGCTTCGGCCGAAGCAGGTTTGTAAGGGAGAGATGCTTGTTGTTGTTGTGCTTACTGCTGCGAAAAGTGCTGCGAACATGCTTGATTTTTGTTCGCGATGTCCCACTTTGGAGCTCTGGTTTTTTACATAAAAGGGCGCGAATTATCTGAATTATGCCTTCGTTTTACTGCGTCATCTACTAACATACATAATTCATCTGTAGGCAAATACACAAGTTTAATTAAATAAAAGAGAGAGGCACAGAGCATCTAAATGAAATTTTATCTTCCATTCGTTGTTTACTTTATTATTCGTGTCAACTAAATGTAAAAAGACGACCATTTTCAAATAAGTTGAGCGATCTCTCTGCCTTCTTTTTGTGCAGCCTCGGAAGCGCTTCAAAAAACGGCATCTCGAAATTTTGAAATTTTGTTACTGCTTCCAGAAACATAATAATTTTTTGCTGGGTACTGTAAAATCTCTCCTAAATCTCCTCAATATCAATATAAAATGCAGGAAAATTGATTGGTGGCGTTGAAAAAACGAATAATGAGTGATCATAGACATGTTTTTATAAATTGGTAGTGAATAATAATAATAATAACTCTTTATTATCTATCCGTTGTTGTTGTATTAAAACTTGTGAAATCAAAATAAACGCGTTTAAATTAAAAAAAATAAAAAAATAAAATGTGGATCCGTTTTCAGTCGAATGGATATTTAAAATGAATGAAAAGTGTTTGGGCATACGTAGTCCGGAATGGCTCTAATTCTTTAATTGGGTAGCGTTTGTTTATTTCATTTTCTTCGGAATCCATATTTTGTATTTCGCTTTCATACTTTTAGTTGTCACTTTAAAATTTTTTTTCACACTTTTTCCGCGGAAACACTTTAAGGGAACTTAAGCCCATCTCTTTGTTCCGTATCGTTTTCTGTGAGTTGGCTGCTTGTTATTTATAATGCGATTTATTTAACGACACTCGACTAAAAACAACTAAATATTCCGAAAAATGAAATAATACTCGTCTATAATTTATTTTTAATTTATTCAAGTTTTTAACTGCAGCTGGAAATGGTGTGACTTGAGTAAATGTGCATGAATTTCTTTGTATTTATTAGAATCATTGAGTATTTGAATTTTTTTTTTTATATATTTGATGTTTGAAACAAAGAAAAATAATATATTGCAACTATTAAAATTGATTATTTTAATTAACATTGTGACGAATTTTTTTTTTAAATCTCTTAAATACGACATTCGCACATCTGCTGACAATTAATAGTGAAAATGAATATAACCTGTGTCTGTATAAATTTACCAGACAAATAGATTTACGAATGATTAATTTTTGAAAAAAAAATTTATTGGAATAACTTTGAATCTCTCCCCGAATACGCCGGTTCTTGATATTTATTAAAGAAATGTTTTATTACATTATCAATTATTTAAAGAATAAGTGACCCTACGTCTTCACGAGGCATCTGCTTGAACATGACATGAACATAACGTCGGCAGAGCAATGGTAATAATATGTCCATCTTCTAGAATGTGGCGAATACTTACAGATGTTCATGTGCTGACAAAGAGAACTGTCAAAGAGAAAATGACATTAAATGGCCAACCTCATGGCGAACATTGCTGCTCAGCCATTGTTTGTTCGAGCATTGATGTCAGAGCATGGACGAAACATTGACATGAGCGGTCTACATTAGCCATATGTGATGTCTGACATGATGCTCATATCAAGTTCATGGTGGATGGAGACGCCTAGTGACTATTCACACAATGCAACTTGTGGTATTTAAATACGCTGTCAGTAACCTTCGTATCGCTGCCTTAAAAAACTGTCAAAATTTCATTATTTATTTTCCAACATTTAAAAACATCGGAAAAAATTGCAGACAAGTGTGAAAATCATCAGGTCTGGCGAAAAATTGCATATCTGTCAACTCTGCTATATAAGATGAGTCGTGAACTCGTATTTTTTACAGCGTATGCAAATATTCATTTGATTTTATATTAAAACCTTTTTTTAATGTAAATCAAGTTGATTTTTATGTTTTACTGCACTCCTGTAGCTGTGTGTATGCACCACACACACACACACACACCCAAACACAACAAAGTAATAAATAATAAATTTTAAAACTAAATTTTACTTTTGTTGGAATCCCCCCTGGATACGAGTATACGAATATTAGAAAAAACTTTGTACGAGTTCATGTGATGTCTTGTTTTATATTCGAAATTCATTTTTGTTGCAACCCATGCATGTTGCATGTTTTCCTTTTTTTATTCAGCATAGATACTAATGCATAATATATGTACATATGTATGTATGTTTCTATGCACATACAAAAAATTAATACATTTATACACATACACGTACGTACACGTACACTCACGAAAAGTACATCAAAGCAAATATTGCTCTTCTAACGCTTATCAAACTTAATGCATATCATGTTGCTGCTCTTTGTCAGTGCTGCATTTGTAGTTGTTTAACAACAAAATGACAATAAAAAAACAACAACAAAAAATGATAGAAAATGTTGCATTGTACATGTGTGCACCACACAACCATCGTCATAATCATAATCATCCTCATCATCGTCATCTATTGAATTACGAAACAAAAACTTGTTTCCAGTCAGTCATTGAAGACATTGCAATTTTCTGCAATATGTTCGTTGTTGTTGCAGCTTTTTATTTCATTTTGGAATGTGTGTGCGTGTGTGATTGTTTTATTGTAAATTTATTTATTTATTTTTTTTTTCGGAAAAACCACTCACTACTCATGGCTGATATTGATGGCATCGGTGTGCGACCGCTGTTGTAATGTTGTTGCTTTAACAGCAGCAGCCCCCTGTTGTCAATGTTGCAATTGCTGCTCGCCGTTTGCAGTTTGAAATGCTATTGGCATTGTGCTCTATCTAATGCCATTGGAAATTTCTTCTGCGCACCCTACTTTACCGATTACCGGATGAGATCAGTCTTTAAATTGATGTGGAATTTATGCTCAAATCAAAATTTGTTAATCAATATTGAGTTCTTCAGAAAAATATTTCCTACAATTGCGATACACGATCTATTTATACGCAGTATTAATCGAAGCCCTCACCAATGTTGTTTGTAGACAACCAAGGCAAATAAATGACAGGTAGTCTCGAGATCCCAGATGATTATTTTCGCCTTGATTCACCCGTTGTATTTGCGCGCCAGTCACTTTGTCAAATGCTTTGTTGACACACTTTTCGGTACATTTTTTGACAAAGTAAGTGGAGGTTTTTTGAAGCGAATTGAGCCGAGTCTATCTGTTATGAATTTGCCTTGGTAGACAACATATATAGATTCGTTATAGGATTTCAAAGGATTTCAACTTTAAACTGCCCCATTAAATGAGTTGAAATATAATCTTCGAATTTTTCTTTGTTGTTTAGTGCGATTTGCTTCCAAATTAACCTTGTGGATGGTGTTGGCTGAAGAGGTTAGCGCGTTGACTACTAAGCAAGCAATGACTTGGGGCCCTGGCCAAAGCCAGTCAATCAACATCTTTAATTTCACTGATGTACATTAGTGAGACATTGTATTAATTGTTGTCGGACTATTTAAGTGATGAAGGCATTGCACTGATCACTAAAAATCAGTTCCGATAGCGATTGATGCTGTACCAAGCTAATGTACACAACATCGCCCTCCTTCGTCGGTTAGCAGAAACATCGGCGAAGTAAAACAATTAATAAAATGCCTGCTAATACAGCTTAACAAAATTAATGCGTCTACTTAACACCGGAGGCGCCACAACACTGCTATAAAAATTAACAAAATGCGCAAAGCAGAGTTGTAAAAAAGTTAGGACATCTAAATTTTAAACATCTGTCTTCTATACCCTATCCCTCTCCCTGACTTCCGGCACAATGCACTGCATTAGTAGGGGTCATCCCCTGAGTGTTGGTCCTAATTAAAAAAGACAAAAAACATACCGCTCATTCTACAGGTTTTATCCAATAAAAACTTCGACAAGAAAATATTTTCCATTAATGTACCGTGTATTTGCAATTCGTTGCTGTTGCACAGGAAAATGTTATAAACAAAATCGAATACATATGTTCACATATACGAGGTTTTTTCAAAAAAAAAGGTGAATTTTTTTTTTAAGTATTTATTTATTCATCAATATCCATTTTGTCCCCTTTAAAGTAATCCCCCTCAGATATAATACACTTAAGCCAGCGCTTCTTCCAATCTCCAAAGTACTTCTGAAATGCGCTTTTCGGAATGGCCATCACCTCGTTCTTCGATTCTGACTTTATCTCATCAATTGTGGCAAAACGCTTTCCTTTCATTGGTCTCTTCAGTTTGGGGAATAGGAAAAAGTCGCAGTGAACCAAATCTGGGTGTTGCTTTTAGCCAAAAAATCTCGAACAAGCATTGATGTGTGAGCTGGTGCATTATCGTGATGCAGAATCCATTATTTTTTACTCCACAATTCCGATCGTTTGAGCCGTATTGCTTCACGCAAACGTTGCATAACTTCCTTGTAGTATTCCTTAACCGTAACCGTTCGACCTGTTGGCAAGAACTCATAATGCGCCACGCCATTGTAATCGAAGAAAACAGTGAGCAAAACCTTTACATTTAATCGAACTTGGCGTGCTTTTTTCGGTCTTGGCTAATCTGGCCGCTTCGATTGGGATGATTGGGCCTTGCTTTCACCAGCATAACCCACGTTTCGTCACTAGTTATGACCAGGGCAAGTTTTTTAAGCTTTTTGCTGGAAAAGCTTGATTTCGCTAATTTTGTACCTTTTTTTGCAAAATTGCTTTATTTGATATACTCTGCTTGAATTTGCTTATAATGAATGCACTTTGGCAGCCCTTGAAAATATTTTTGAATCTTTCTGTTGCAAGTAAAAAGCAAAAGTTTGTCCTTTTTTCACACATGCAATTTTCTATTCTTTAACTCTTGACATTGCAAGCTAGATTGGATTAAAGGTGTTATTTATTATTGTGACAACTATACAGAAATTTGCAATGTGTTAAATGCACTTTCCGATGATGATGTGGAATCAATATATAAAGCAAAAGCTCTATTTAAAATTTCATCTTTAAAATCTGATCTCCCGTACATAAAAGATAATTTCGAGTGTATTTGCCGAAGTATAATCTAATCAAACTAGAAAGAAGAAAACTTTATTTAAAAGAAAATTTGTCTATTATAGAAAAAGTGGAAGAAAATTTGAAAACAAAATATTTTTTGAAAAGTTCAACAAAGTTATGAATCGAAACGTTGAAATTCAAACATTAGTTAAAATTAAAAATAATATTTTTTTAAACAAAAGCGAAGTTGATGAATACATTGATTCGAATTATTATTGTTTAAGTTCGCTCCTACTACGAGTACATCCAATTATGTTGTATTTGTTTTTTTTTTCAATTTATTCTACAGTTTTGTGCGATAATCGATCTTTTCTTTTTGAAAATCTAAAAAGACATATGATTGTGCTTTGCAATAAAAAAATATGTAATAAAATAAATGAAAAGTGGTTACATATTTTAATTTTTGGAAGCATATTTGAGCTTTTTTTTGCTTATTCTTGGGCTTATTTTGCGTTTATTTTGTGCTTGCTTTTTTTCTTTAATTTTGTGCTTATTTAAACCTGCCCTGGCTATGACCCTTTTGAGCAAACCTGGATCGTCGTCGACGTCATTCAACAATTCGTGAGCATTACTAATCCGACGTTGCTTTTGCTCATAATTTAGCAATTTTGGAACACACTTCGCTGCCATATGTTTCATTCCCAAAACATTCGAGATAATTACATGGCTTGTGAGGATTGATATGCCAATATCCTCTGCAACTTCTCTAATAGTGATTCGACGATTTTCCAGAACAATTTTTTTCACTGTTTCAATGTTTTCTTCACTTGTTGACGTGGTTGCAACTACAGGACGCTCATCGTCATTAACATCTTCTCGGCCTTCTGCAATGCGCTTGTACCACTTATAAACACTTTTTGGAGACAAAGTAGACTCGCCGAATGCCACAGTCAATATTTCAAGTGCCTTGGGGCACTTTATTCCATTTTTAATGCAAAATTTTTATACATATTCTTTCGTCGATTTTTTTTTTCAAAAGTCAAAAATCGAAGAACACACACAGCAGTGTGCAGTTGTCAACCACAAACTTCTAATCCAATTGGGCTGCTAATGCCAAACGCAGCCCGCGAAAATTCGAAATTCACCTTTTCTTTTGAACAAACCTCGTATATGTGAACATTGTTCATACATACAGAACAAACATACAAATATAAATTCATATGTTTAGAAGTAGACGTGTGTTCATCAGTAGATATCTGTCTAGTGTTTAATATAAAATCGGGGTACTGCAGCTCATTGGATGATATTTAAAAATTATTATTATTTCTCGTAGAAAAGCAAATTAAATAATACGCAAAGCAACAGTAGTTCGTACATACATTCATTATTATCAAATAGCATCGATAATGATCATTTATATTGGACATGATCATCATTGTGTTTTATTATACTGAAACTCTACGGAGTGCATTTAGTGCAATTTAATCATTTAATTTTTATATTATTTAACATTGAAAAAGTCTCCATGTGATAGTGTGTAGGCTTGCTTGTATGTGTGTGTATGCTTGTTCATTTTTGTAAACACATATTGCTTCTAATGCCATAGTTATTGCAGCATTATTTGCTGTTTTTTTTTGTTGCTGCTATTGTTGTTCTTGTTATTGTTGTTGTTGTTTTCACTATGTAGTAATCTATTGGCGCACTCACGTAGTTCAATGTTAACGAACTGTAGTCGCGCTTCGACTTTCACTTATAATGAATTTGGCTGTGGTTCGCTGCTAAAGTGAAGTTACATTTTAAAAAGCAAAAAACCCAAAAAAAAAAGCACAACAAACAACCATTGCAATTGTTGCGCTTACTTGCTGGCTGGTTGGCAAGCTTGCTGCCAGCAACAACAACATGGAGTAATAAAAAAATATGCACATTAGAAAAATAATGCTAAAACGTATAAAGAAGTAAACGCAACAGCAACAACAACACAACAGTCATATAAAATTAAATAAATTACAAAAATGCATTTTTATATGAGTACGAGTGAGTATGAAGTCAGAAAGCAGAAAAACAAAACACTATAAGTTGCATTTTCTATTTGGAAGCGGCAGCAATTGTGGCACAAACACATTGTCGAAAATAGAAAAAAAAAAATTAAAATAAAAATAAAAAATAGTGGTGGCAAAGTAGATGCATTTTTTTGTTTTCTTTACTTATTGCTTTTATTTTTCATAGTTCAATAACATGTTACGTAAAGTATTTATCTGTTGTTGTTGTTGTATTTTCCATTTTTTTTTTCGTCTTTTCCTTTTCGTGGTGTATCTGGCTCGCAAATATTACATCTTTTCATTTTCTATTTTCGTTTAGTTTTGGGATTAATTTTTTTTTGTGCATCACTTTTGCATTTGAAAATTTTCATTTTATTACACTGTTTCCATTAGAATTGCATACATACAGATTGTTTATAGATTATTTATGTAAATAAATATATTTTCTTTAATTATAAGAAAGAGAGTTTTAAGTAAACCGATCTACATGAAAACCGTAGAATTGTGCGCCATGGAGGCATTATTGCGTTGCAACCTTGTGCAATGTTGCAATTTTATTTTTAATGGGGAACAGTGTTGACCATTTTATTCATACATAAAATCTGTATTATGTGTTTAAAATGCCTTCCCGCTTACAGCGACCGTTGGCAGCTGTTTCGAGTGGTGCGTCCACTAAAACAATCCCTCCTCTTTTTTTTTTTTTGCAAGAAAAGGACTGGTCAATGTTCACCCAAGAACGTCTGGATCTGGGTCAAATGTTGCCGGTGTGATCCTGCTGGCTCGTGTTCCTGGTTCTCCGTGTTATCATTTTGTTATAATGCATCGAGGTTTTTATTCTTTCTCCTTAGAACATATTCGATGTATTCATTCACAGCATTGCATTTATTCCGGCACTCGAATCATTTTGTCAACTGTGTTGTCTGGAGTAAAATCGCCAATTTGGTCCCTCAGCCCGCTTCTCTCGTCGTGCCATTTGTTTCACTTGAAGAAAGTGCGTCATCGTTCCTTTAGCCACAGTAGATGCAACCAGAGTCTTCCGCCTTGCCCTTCTTTACTATGGTGAAGGTACTTCTTGACGCATTCATGTCCTGAGAAGATCTGAATCAGAAAGTAGTTAATCTCTCGGAAATCCCTTTTTAACCAGCTTTCTAAAATGGGGGGATTAGCCTTGTCATCCACCTAGCGGTCACTTCTGTTCTCCATCTATTTGTTCATCTTTGTTGGATGGTTCTGGTTCGCCGCTCGGCTACACTAATACCGGCACCATTTCCTTTAGAATCGCACGCCTCTTTACGCTCTTTTGTCAAAAGTTCAATAGGTATCTCTCCACTAATCACTAGGACCGCTGCTGCCAAGACCGTGCGGTAGGCAGAAGCGATTGTAAGTACCGCTGTATTATGTCTGAAAATGATAAGTAAAATGTATTTTAATGAAATAAATTCAAATTCAAATAAATTCTTTAACAGTTACGACTCAATGGCGTTTTGCTCAAGCACGTCTTGCTACGCCTGAGTGTTTTTGCAATGAGCAGCAATGCTCATTACGTAAAACGATGTTAAAATAGTCCACCATTTTGAGCAACAACGGCATTTTGACAAACTTTTTTTATTTGAAATCGTTCCATCGTCACACCTGTAATATTTCTTGTGTGAATAAAAACCACATAATAGTCTTATGACTTATACATGCTCATATGTATGCATGCATGTATTTGTATCTAACATTTAAGGGATGATCTTTCCGATAAAAAAGTTAAATTAACCCGATTTAAAGCATAAACATTAGACGATATACAGTCAGTTTAGTTTTTCCTTTTTGTCTAATCCACCAGCCGTGTGTATAACAACAACGACAACGACAATAACAATAACAATAACAACGCAACAGATGTTATTTAATTTCATGTTATTGAACTTTATTGCATTATTGTTGTTGTTTAGTTGTTTTCTGTTGTTGCCTATGATTTTTCATTTGCTGTTGATGTTTCTAATAACTACGACGGTACTGACAATGATGATAATGTTGCTAACGCTCTTAGTTATAATAATTACCCGGATGAATGGAACCACTAAAATTTTCATTTCTTTTTACGTTAATGATTTTGGTATTTTTCAATATTTTAATTTTATCTGTTTTAATGTGATCTGTTCGTCTGAAATGATTCGCACGGACTCGAACAATTGATGGGCAATGTTCAAGGCGAATTCATTACCAGCTGACCATCATAAGCTACGTCATCATCAGCTGTGCAATCATGAACTGTCAAAAATTGCATATGTTGATAAGTTCGGTTAGTTTTCTTTTTATATTTATACAACAACATTGTTGCATTTGCTTTAACAGTTGAAAGAAAATTTAGTGGCGAATTTTATAGTTGTTGGAATAAGATTACCTGGTATGAATTCGCCTTGGCCAAAGTTTTTATTCGATCGGGGACTTTTTTTCTCGACTACAAATTTTCTATTACCATTTAATCGCATTATCATTATCAGCCGATTTAAAAAATTAAAAGTTTTTTCATTTTGGACGATTTAAAAAATTTTTATTTTATATGGAAGTGTATGCAGCCACATTAAAAATGTTGTTTAAATTTTATACTTTGAAAATATTTCGTTAAAGATCTATTTTTTTTTTTCCAAAAAATACTCCAAATTTTAACAAAATATTGAAAAATATTGAGAAAAAACGAAAACGTTTTGGCTCAGGTTTTTCTAAAAATTTTCTATAACTTTCCGGAAATAATATCAGAATAAGAATACCAAATTTTATATTAAAAAATCGAAAGGTTGAACAGAAATAAACAAAAATATTAATTTTTAATATGTAATTTGAAAAATTCAAAATATTTTTCTTATTTTTTTGGCCGACAAAAGTTTATTGTAAAATTTCAAATAATTTCAATAGAGCACACAAGCTGTTCAACTATTTTAATATCTTTGAGTTCCATGTGGTTGTAGTATGGCGCCAATGGCTTTATTACAAAAACTTAGTAACATTTTCCTTGATGTTAGGAAATTAAAAATTCGTCTTTTATAGGAAATTTTTCATAATTGTGCGTGGTATTGTCTGAAGTGGTTAGCGCGTTGACTACTAAGCAAATAATGGTAAAAACCCTCGCCAGAGCAAGTCAATAACCATCATTAATTTCTCTAATGTACATTAGTGAGGCATTGTATTAATTGTTGTCGGACTATTTCAGTGATGAAGGCATAGCACTGGTCACTAAAAAACTCTTCTCGGCGAAGTAAAACAATTAATAAAATGCCTACTAATACAGCTTAACAAAGTAAATGCGTCTACTTAACACCGGAGGCGCCTCAACACTGCTATAAAAATTATCATAACGCGCAAAAAGCAGAGTTGCAAAAGATTTAAGCCTTCTAAATTTCCAACATCTATATTCTCTACCTATCCCTCTCCCTGAGTTCCGGCACAATGCACTGCATACGTAGGGGTCATCCCCTGAGTGCTGGCCCTAATTAAAAAAAAAAAAATTGTATTGAGGATGTTTTGTTAATAATAATAAAATATTCTCCCCGAAGACTGAATATAACGGACCCAAATAATTAACCATAAATTGCCAGGTAGATCCAAAAATAAAATTTCAACAAGAAACATTAGAATAAAGCTTAACTTGAACAAGATAGGCTTTGAAAAAGTATAGTAAAGTTCCAACCCATTAAAAATGATAAAAGCTGTAGTGTAAAAACTTACATGTAATTCAGCAGATTCAATTAATGATAGAGAATCTTTGCGATCTAGTGTGATTGCAGCTGCCGTGGTGGCAGTGAGGTCTAGCGGTAGTCAACTCTGATGCTGAGACTGTGGTTAGTTTCGAAACATCGATGTCAGTTCAACCCTCCGCGCAGTCTAATTTTTCTTTGTCTGTTCAAGTATTAAGAGCCACTAGATTTTTGTTTCTAATTTAAATAATAATTTAATTTATAACAAAATTAAATTTAGAGAAAACGAATTTAAGCCTGAAAAATTTAAATTTCTTTGATTCAATTTCAATTTATTTTTACATCGCTTCATCCAACGGACTGGTATTACTGCTGACAGAGGTACAAACTTAATTGTTTTTATATTCGTACGGTCCACCTATAAAACCAAAGACTTAAAGATAAATTTAAAATATGAAGGATGAAGCGACATTTTTGATCCACGTCTTTATCTTAATAATCATTACCGGCATACGAGTAGATTTGAAACTTTGCCTCGATATGGACGATTTCAACTGAAATTTAATCTTGAGATTTTTTTTTATTTTAGTTGAACTAGTTTCAGTTTTAGTTGATGACTGAATACTTAGAATATAAATATGTATGTACGATTATATTTTCTGCCTAGCGACAAAATATCTTTTACCGTTATCTTAACAATAACAACTTTTTCCGTTATCTTGCGTTCATCTTCTTAACAATGGGTGGTTGGGTATCGTCTCAATGTCTGTCTAAATCTATATACGAGTAAGTATGCATATAAAAATGAATTGCTGTTAGTCTCGCTAAAACTCGATAACGGCTGAACCGATTTGGCTAATTTTGGTCTTGAATTATTTGTGGAAGTCTAGAGAAGGTTTAAAAGGTAAATAAATATGAAAGTTGTTAACTATCTTTTAGATTATTTTTATTATATTTTTTTTTTTTTTTTTTTTTGTGGTAGTTTTATTATTTATTGAATCTTCAATAATATATTGAAAAATCAATAAGTTTTTTAAATCTTAAATCTAAAAATACATTAATATATGTTTAGCCAGTGCTAAACAAAATTTTTAATTCCAACTGTTGATTTTTGATGTTTTACATCTCTCGTGTACGGCTGAGAGAAAGAGTGTCCCTCCTTCTCTACCGGGTGTGGCCTCTATAATTTAGAATGTTGCGCTCAAGTGGATTTGGGTGCAATACTAGTTTTTCAATATATTTTTTTGCGTGTTTTGAAAATACTGTCTTCACCAACGGAACATCAAGATCTTTGTGAATTCACTGATTTCGGATATACCAGGGGGCTGCAGTAATTGTACGTAGAATTTTGTTTTGTCGCCTTTGAATTTTTTCTACACTTGATGCTGAGGCAGTGACCCATAACTGGATTCCATAGGACCATATTGGTTTCAGGATCGCGTTGTATAACAAAAGTTTACAGTCAAGACTTAATATAGAACTTCTTCCAATAAGCCAATTCATTTGGGCTGCTTTTAATTTCATTTGTGTCAACTTTGCGTCTATGTGCGATTTCCATGTTAAACGACGATCAAGATGAACGCCTAGATATTTGACTACAGTGTGTTGCGGTATAGTCTCGGTGATGATTTGTATAGGCGGGCATGTTTCCCTGCGTAAAGTAAAAGTAAAGTGTACACATTTCTGCTCATTCACTTTTATCCGCCATTGTTTTAGCCATGTTTCCAATTTTGAGATGTACCCTTGCAGATTCCGGGAAGCTTCTACAGGATTTTCATGAACGCTTAGAAAAGCCGTATCATCAGCAAATGTTCACGTGTGAATGATACTGCTTAACGGTAAGTCAGAGGCATATATTAAATAAAGTAAAGGACCGAAGATACTGCCTTCAATAGACTGCGGGGGACTTGAAAAATTGCCTTCCCTAACTACAAATTTTCGTTCCTCTAGATAGCTTTTTAAGAGCCTGACGATGTTTGCGGGTAGGTTTTGTGTTAATTTGTGGACAAGACCTTCGTGCCATACTTTATCAAAGGCCTGTGCGACATCAATAAAAAGCGCTGAACAATGTTTCTTTTTTTCAAAAGTTTCTCTTATAACATTCACAAGTCTGTGAGTTTGTTCAATAGTGTTATGCTGACTGCGAAAACCGAATTGATGATCTGGAATACATGCACTGGTAGTTACTATAGGAGTCAGCTTGCTCATGTACAGTTTTTCAAAAAGTTTCGACATATTGGACAATAAACTAATATGCCGATAGGATTCAACCTTTGTATGATCCTTACCGGGCTTTGGTATCATAGTAATTATCGAAACCTTCCATTCTGCCGGATAGTATTGCAGTCGTAAAATACTATTAAAGATGAATAGTATTATTCGTTTTGCAATGAAAGGCAATTCTTGCAGCATTTTGTTACTTATTTTATCAATACCTGGGGCTTTTTTTGAGTTAAGACTTGTAATAGCATTTTCAATCTCCACAATATTAAATCTTAGCGGAATTTCTGGTAAAGCGACGACTGGTGGCAGTTCAATAATATCAGCAGAAATATTTGGAGTAAATACATTTTCTAAGTGTTTAACAAAATGAGCACCTTTTTTAGCATCAGTCACCATTTGAAGCTCGTAATGGAGGTTTACATATCAGCGGCCTTTTAAGTCCTCTGGCTGCACGCCACAGCTAATAATATGTTGATGGTGTTGCATCGAGTCCTTGCAGAAATTTTTGCAGCAAAGCTGTTTTTTGTGTTTGCAAAACTTTTCTAAGCTGCTTGGTACACTCCTTAAGCCTTAATTTTAGCTGAGGCGATCTGTATCGTTGCCATTCTCGTCGATCTCTCCGTTTTTTGGTCAATAGCCTTTTTATATCTACACAAAAAATATTGTTAAATCTCGCTTGTTGATTTGGTTGAATTGAAGAAGCGTTAAGAGCAGCTTGTTTGGCATGTGCTTCAAACAACCTAATAGAATTTTCTATGTCAGTAGGTGTTCTCAATGGCATATTTTCCGTGCAATGAGCACTCAAATATTTTTTGTATTTCAGCCAGTTAATACGTGCAGATGTCAGCGATAAATCACATGTTGGCCTTGCGGTTGTGTGTGAGTAAATAGTGATAATAGTAGGCGAGTGATCTGAAGATAAATCCAAAGACGATTCAACTGCAATCATTACGCTGGGCACACCTTTCGAGATTCCAAAGTCGATAACATCAGGAATTTTTTGTCGATCCGTTGGCCAATATGTTGGCTGACCACTTGAAACTACATTCAAACCCATTTTTGAAATTGTGTCAAACAAAACACGACCCTTAGGACTGATTAAACGTGAACCCCAAAAAGTGTGTTTAGCATTGTAGTCGCCAGCTGCTAGAAAACGGGACCCCAGTGTTGTATAAAATGCGGTATATTGACTCTCTGAAATTGAAAACCTGGGAGGAGAATAAACAGATGATATCACAAGCTTTTGATAAAAATTTTCAATACAGATATTTGTTGCTTGAAGATATTCTTCACGAAGGTCATTTAGCAGGTAGTGTTTTATTCGAGTTTTTATTAGGATTCCAGAGCCACCACAAGCTCTACCTCGAGGATCCTTAGTAGCGTAGAAATTATATCCACTAATTTTAAAATAGCTTCGAGACGTCAAATGAGTTTCTGAGATAAGCATAACATCGATTTGTTTATCCAGAAGAAAATATTCTATTTCGTTTTTATGTTGGCAGATGCCGTTTGCGTTCCAAAAACAGATTTTTAAGTTCATGGTTTGCTTAGTACACCCTGCAACAAGGTAGACTGCATTTTCAACATTTCCTGCATCATACAGGACATGTTGAGAGTAAATGTATTTACTGTTTGTATTAGGATCTCTATCGAGGGTTCAATACGACTAAAATTATGCCCTGATTCTTCATTAGCTGGTACAGTTTTTTGCGCCGGAGTCTGGTTACTCTTTAAAATATTAGCGTATGAAAATTGACTTCAGTTTCAACTCTCGTAGTGAACAGACGCGTTTTTATAATCGTCGCAACTGAATATAAAAAAAATATAAAAGAAAAAAAAATTTTCAAGTCACAAAAAATATAAAAAAAAAAAACATTTATTGAACAGTTATTTTACTGGTTTTATTTTATTTTTTGCTTGTGTGCAATACACATAAATATTTGCACACACAAACTAATATAAGTGAAAATAAAAAAAAGAGAACTCTGATGAGTTCATCTTCTGATAAAAACAACAATAATCCTACAAGCAGTAGGAATGTACAATATATAACTTTAGTTGCTGATGACGACAATAAAATAAATGAATTAAACAAAAACCTGAATTTAACAGAAAACACAAATACTCGTGCGCGATCATTATCTCTGAACATGTTAAACAGTGATCAAGAAGCAACAACAATTGCACCCATCAGCAAACTTGTCAGCTTAGCTGTACAAACAAACAAACAAACAATAAGTAACAAGGTGACTAACGTGCACAAAATGGTAGATGCGGTGAGTACAATAAATGATAATAAAATTCAAACAGGAATGGACAGATACATAACCGTGTTAAAAAGGGGAAGAAGTCCAAAATCAGCTCAAATAGCTTCAACAGCGAAAGTTCCCAGAGATGGAAAAAAAAATAATAAATTCCGAAAATCGTTTCGCGATTTTATCAGAACAAGACAATGAAGACACAACTACAACAAGGTCGAGTAAACCTCCACCGATATATTTAAGAGAGCAGAACTCTAGTTTTTTGGTAAAAAGCCTTATCTCCTTAATTGGAGAAAATGAGTTCTATGTAACTCCAATTAAGCGCGGAAATATTAACGAAACAAAAATCCAGGTAGTGCAAGAAAGTAATTACCGAAAAATAGTTTCTGACCTTGAGTCAAAAAACAAAAATTTTTATACGTACCAATTAAAGAGTGCTAAAGGTCTAACCGTCGTAATAAAAGGTATAGACTCTAGTGTGGATCCAGAAGAGGTTAAGTCTGGCCTTGAAAATAATGGCTTCAAAGTTAAAAATGTTTCTAACATCAAAAATAGGGATAAAATCCCCCAACCTATTTTTAGAGTCGAGCTACAGCCAGTTGACTTGAAAATTAAAAAAAATGAATCGCACCCAATCTATAATCTAAAGTACTTGTTACACAGAAGAGTTACAGTTGAGATGCCACATAAAAAAAATGGACGTATCCAATGCACGAACTGTCAAGAATTTGGCCATACCAAAACTTATTGCAAGTTGCCTACCGTTTGCGTTGTATGTGGTGAGTTGCACAGTACCGCTAACTGTGACAAAATAAAAGGATACCAAGGCAAAAAAATGCGGCAATTGCAGTGGAAACCACACTGCTAACTATAGAGGCTGCCCTCTTTACTCTTTTTTTAAAAATTCGTCGAACAGAAAAACAAATGCTACTCCCGATCAGCCCAACACCCCTTTAAACTACCCTCAGTTACCTCAACCGTCGTCTAGCCATAATCAATACTCAAATGTTTTAAAGTCTAACACGACTCTTACTCAACAAAAACCTAATAGATTATTTTTATGATGATCTTTTGTGATAGTGACACTTTACTGCTAAGTGTGCGAGAACTTTTGTGATCACAAACTGAAGCTAAACGATCATCTGAGAACCAATTGCAAAGCGGCGGACGATCTCAAACTATATATGCGGATCTGTCAATATAAATAAATCAGTAATCAATATATTTTTTAAATCTATATATCAAAATGGACAATGGTTTTGTTCTCAGTGTTGCTACTCGAAGTTTTACGAAAAAAAAATTGTCATCATGTGGCATAAGTAAAAATGTTGCGAAAAAGATTCTTAATCTTCTTCTCTATGCCTACGGTGGCTTTTTATAAACCTTCACCAAAAATGCTAAGGGTATATATAGGTTTGCCATTCCCTCTGTAATTTCCACAATATTTAATTGAGATCCATAAAGTATATATATTCTGGATCTTTATTTATACGGAAGTTAAATGAGCAATGTCCGTCTGTCAGGCTGTCCGTCTGTCCGTCTGTCCATCTGTCTGTACGTGGTTTTCCGAAGCCACCACAAGAGTTAGAGACTTTGGTCTAAGGCTTATGTATAAGAATTTGTCTTCAGATGATTCGTATTGAAAATCAACGAAAATAAAAAAAATTTCGATTTAAAATTTACACATTTAAATTTATAAATGCATGACGATGCCTCAGTATTGAATCTGGAATCTTGGATAAGAATTCAACACAATACCCTTCGTGCTACTGTGGCTTGTTAATGTGTTGTGTATATTTACTTAATAATAACATTTTCCCTTTTTTCATTCGTACACCCCATTTGTTCAGGGATGGCAGTGACCAGGAATGGAAAATGTAAAATTTAATTTGAAATATGATTAGAAAAATTGGCAATTATTTCAAATAAAATAATTGAAACATCAGTTAGAAGAAAGAAATAAAGTGCAAAGCTTAGATCCCACTATCGGCACAATGTACCGATTTTCGTCGGCTCACTGAAATAAAATTATAAGTAATAAGCTAAATTTGCATTATTTGTCAATAATTTAAATATGTATAAGACATAATTCCACCACACTGCATTGGTAATAAAGCCATATAGACTTATTACAGAATTAATTGAGAAATAATGCAATTTTGGTTTAGTGCTTATGACTTTAATGCAGTGAGCCGACGAAAATCGGTACATTGTGCCGATAGTGGGATCTAAGCTTAAAAAAGTGACAAACGTAATTATTTTAAATTAAAAATGGCAGCCATTGCACACTCCGGGCGTCCAATGTCTGCGGGTAATAATATAATTGTTTGCGCCGTCTTAATATGGGTATCAAATGAAAGTGTTTTCTTTGAAAACAACAAACGTAATTATTGTAAATCGAAAATCGCGTCCACCTCTGTCACTGTGCATCTGTATATGGCTTGGTGAAGGGTATATAAGATTCGACAAAGCCGAATATAGAACACTTTTACTTGTTTCACTTAAAATGGCATAAATTGTAAAATTTTAACCCGCTTGCAACAGTGAATATTTTGACCGAACTCCCGAACTCAATCTATACCTCTCCCGAAATCCACGCCTGATTTTAATACAAATTTGAAACGCTTAGAAACGTTTATTTATACTGAATGAAAGTCTTAGCTTCTTTGAAGACATTTTCAGGACTTATTTTAATAAAAACTTTAAAATCCCTCCGATTGTGTTCGTGTGATCTGTTTGCGTTGGCTTACTGCAACAACTTTGCGTTGAAATAAAAGGGTTTTCCAATAAGAGTGATATGATTTCTTTCAAAAAAAAAAAACACACACACTTATTGTTAAGGAAATTCAAAAGTTTTTTATTTAATGTGAAGTACAATCGATACAATTAAGTTCTAAATAAAACGTCATTCAAATGGCCTCCACGACTTCTTCTGCAGGTTCTTTGTCTTATTGGCACTTGAACATCATGTAAAGAAAATTTAAGCTCAAAATTTTCAACAATTCGACGACTAGCGAGCACAGTTGGACGATTATTATGACCATAGAATGGCAAAAGCGCACGAAAAGTTGCAATTGGAGAACGATTATTTTGATAATAAAACTGAATAATTTGTAAACGTTGTTCTTGCGTAAATCTCTCCATGATGAAATTGTAAAAACTACTAAATACAATGAAAAACAAATGACAGATCATGACATATTACAAATGGCCGAAACGTCACTTCAAAAGTATATCATCCCTATTGGAAAACCTTTTAGTTTTGACGCACTTAGATAAATTTATTGGTATAACGACTCTATTTCATTGATACAATGAAGTAATTAATTCAATATAAATTAAATTAAGTAAATTAATAATGGAATGAAAGACTTTCATTGAAACAATGAAAGAAATTTATTAAAACAGTGAAATAAAGAATGCTTTTCTTTCTTTTACTGAAATACATAGTTTAATAAAAATAATAGTTTTAATGATTTAATTTCATTGATATCATGATTTAGAAGTACATTATTAGAAAAAAAAAAATTTTCTGGAAAAAGTAAAGAGAATATGAAAAATTGTATAATTAATGGCGAGAATTGGCCGATTTCATAGTAAACCATTTGATTTAAATGACGAATGAGTATAAGAAGTTGTATTTTCTTTCCTTAAATAAATTGATTTTATAGTTGCTAATATGGGTCACAAGTATCCAATTGGAAAAGTGATAAAAAAGCGGGGTTATAAAAAACCATTCAGGCGGTTTTTTCATGTTTTAGACAGACCGGCCACCAAAAATCATAAGGACGGTCCATTTAAAATTGTATACCACATACATACTCGTACATGCGGAGATAATGAAGAAAATTTATCTTTCGATTAGAAACATTTCTATAACTGCAATTACTGGACTTTTTCGAAAATATTTAGCTGAC
This sequence comes from Lypha dubia, assembly GCA_947311025.1. NCBI lineage: Eukaryota > Metazoa > Arthropoda > Insecta > Diptera > Tachinidae > Lypha > Lypha dubia. Next base: position 55,523,971 of record OX371263.1, read on the forward strand.
AACGATGTGCGTAACATATTTAATTAACTGTTTTAAGTCTAGAAAAATTCTAAAACCAAATTTATATTATTTCTTATTAAATTTAAATTAATTTTTCCGTTTCACTTTCTTATTTTTTCTTTCTTTGCAGACTTATAATCACCACTTTTTATACACCAACTGGCTGCCTTAATCCAAATTTAATTCGAATAAAACATAAAAAATGTTTTACGTGTTTTTCAATTAAAAATTTTATCTTAGAAATAATAGAAACAAAAAGTAGTTAAATCAAATTTTAAAAAATATATACCTAAAAGTTTTTAAAATATTTATATGGAAAAACCTACATAAATACGAGAACATACGAGTACGTCCATTTTTTAATATCAACTTTTTTTATTAAAAATAAAACAACAACAAATTGGCTTTAATTCTACGTTCTAATTTTACAATGAGAAAATAATAAATTTTTTTAAACAAAGTGCCTAAAAAAAACAATTTAAAAATCTATAAACTAAAAGGAGTCCGTTCATCCTTTTCCGAAACATAAAGACTTTATTTAACGGTTTGCGCCGTTTCCAGCCTCAACATTTTTCCTTTCTCCATCGCCAGTGACAAAAACACGCTGGCACTGGTGAACGAAGTTCTTAGTGGCTTTGCCTTGTCAGCGATGCCATTTATTGATGACGCTCTACTCTGGTGTCCGGATAACGATGGTCGCATTGTGGGTGGTTTAGACATTGCAACATGCATGCAGGTGAGCATTGTTTCACGCTAAACACGTCAAATGATTTTATTTGTTATTAAGAAATTGATTTGTTGACTTGAGTAGCCTTTATGATGTTACAAATACAAATACAGTGCGCGTACACACACACGCACTCACAGCAACAATATATTTTGCTTTAATTACACTTTGAAACATTACAAATTTTTATTTGTGTTACACTGTAGGAGGCGCACTGGGAAAATTGATCAAGCTTCCGGTGATCTGACCTCGAAACAAATGTAAAATAGTTTTACAGAGTAAAATTTTAAGATTTTTAAAATTTATCTAACCGCTTTTACTTTTCCACAATAACTGGCACACTTTTACTAAAGGATTTGTTTTTTTTTAAATTATTAGGACAGATCGATCGTTTCACTTGAAATGTCATAAAAATGTGTCAAATTTTGTAAAAATAATTATAGTTTTACTGGCAAATTTGCCTAAAAATCCTTTTTATGTTTTAAACTAAAATATTTAATTATTGTAAAGTGTTTAGTTGAAAATAATTTCACATTCGACAGAAATTCCAAGTATTTATCACGGCAAAAGTTAAGGTTAACTAATTCCACAACGAACACGACAGAACATACGAGTATGAATGCGAAACAATTAATTTAACAGTAATTCGTGATCAGAACATTTTATTTGAAGATCACGATAAAGTTGATCATATTTAATTCTCGTATGTTGTTTCCAGTAATGAATCGAGCCGCTGGAAAAATGGCAAAAGACACAAATACGCAGAATGAACAATGATCGTGTGATCTTGTCTATTTTTTCGTTCGCTAATGTCCAATTATTTCTTTACGAAAAACTTTTTACGAACTTTAGCTCAACGTCATCAGGAATTTTTAATAAAGGGTTTCTCAACAGGAACTTTGTTTTCTAAAACAAAATAAAACCAAAAAATTAGATAAAGACGATTCAAATTTTTATTGTATAGGGTTTTACAATAGGGATGATATGATTTTGAAGTGACGGTTCGGCGATTCGTAATATGTCATGATCTGTCATTTGTTTTTCATTGTATTCAGTAGTGTTTACACTTTCATCATGGAGAGATATACGCAAGAACAACGTTGCTGATTTTGCCTTGGATCAGCTTGAAAACGATAATGATTTTTTTAAGAAAAGCGTTTTCTCCGATGAGGCTCACTTTCATCTGAGTGGTGCGGAAAATAAACAAAACTGTCGATTTTGGTGCGAAGAAAATCCACAAAATATTCATGAAAAACCATTTGATTCACCTAAAATGACAGTTTGGTGTGGTTATTGGTCTGGTGGAATCATCGGTCCGTACTTCTTTAAAAATGAAGCTGGTAACACTGTTACTGTCAATGGAGAGCGGTATAGATCAATGATAACCAACTTTTTATGGCCGAAATTGGAAGAAGTTGATCTTGACAACATTTGGTTCCAACAAGATGGGGGGCTACGTGCCACACAGCAAATGCAACAATTGAATTATTGCGAGAAAAGTTTGGAGATTCGATTATTTCAAGAAATTTTGATATTGAATGGCCTCCAAGAAGTTGTGATTTAACACCAGTACACTATTTCTTGGTGGGGTTATTTGAAGACATTGGTCTTTCGAAATAAACCAGATTGTCTTCAAGCTTTACAAGTCAATATTGAACGTGCCGTGCCATTCATAACAAACGACTTGATTTAGTGGAAAAAGTGTTCGAAAATTGGGTTCATCGAATTCGTTCCTACAGAAGAAGTCGTGGAGGCCATTTCAATGACGTTTTATTTAGAACTTAATTGTATCGATTGTACTTCACATTTATTAAAATACTTTTGAATTTCCTTAACAATGAGTGTGTTTTTTTTAACGAAATCATATCACTCTTGGAAAACCTTTTAATACGAAGAGAAAAGTTCGGCATTTATGAATGAAAAATGATATCTGGCAATTGTCCACCACGTGCACGCTGACAGATGTCGATTCTTTCATCAAAGTTTTTAATCACTTTTTGGCAAAATGGCGGGTCTATTTCGTTAATCACATCACGGATTTTGTGTTTTAAGGCTGCAAACGATTCGATTGGCTCCTTACAGACTCTGTCCTTAACATAGACCCACAAAAAATAATCCAGTGGTGTTAAATCACACGATCTGGCTGGCCACTTAACAGCTGATTTTCGTGAAATTATGCGATCGGGAAATTTGGTTTGCAACAAATTGATCGTTTTATTGGCTGTGTGACACCGTCATGGCACCGTCCTGTTGAAACCCAATGTTAGTGATATTCACGTTATCAATAATAGGCCGAAATTTAATAGTTAACATTTCGCGATAGTGTGAGCCATTGACCGTTACCGCATTTCCAGCCTCATCTTCGAAAAAAACAGCAAAATTGGATCTGCTTCAACACTGTGGCTCACGCCTGCGATGTTTTCCGTTGAACGACCCGGTCGAACACGCGCTTATTGTTGGATCATTTTGTATCGAGCCTGTCGACTCAAATTTAACGACCAAATTCTTAATAGCGGTCTCAGAAGGGCGATTATGTTGTCCGAAAATATCACGAATTTTACGAAATGTAACTTTCACAGAACCACCATTTTCATAGTGGATTTTAATTGGATTTCATGCGATTTTCGAGAGAAATTGAATTCATTGTAACAATTTCCAATGCATCTACTACGAATACGTTAAAAAACTAAATGTCAAAACTATCATATTGTTGGTGTTGCCACAATTGAAAAACAAAGTTTTTGTTGAAAAATCCCGTTATAAAGAAAAATTATTTCTCTATTAAAAACTAAGATTTACTGCCGATTTCACGATGTCGAAAGAATTTTGAATTTTATTTTCATTCGTACAAATACATTTGATACAAAAACAAAATTTTAGAATTTGTTTTTGTATCAAATGTATTTGTACGAATGAAAACATATGGAAATTTTCTTTCGACATAGTGAAATAGGCCGTTAGTATCGTATAGAGGGAAACACTTTTTCTGAATTTTTCTGAATTAAATAAGACATTCTTTTAAATGTGTAAAAGTTTTTATTGCAAAATTTTTTTGAAAGTTCAATCTTGCGAATTCAAACTAACAACCTAAAAGTGTTTCTTACAATCACTGAGTTCACGGTATCTGATGGAAATACATTTTTATAAAATGTTTAAAATATTTACTCTTAAAAAATTTTAATGTTTTTTAATTTAATTTTTAATTAAAGGGAGGATTTTAAAGTTTTACGTTTCAAAAAATTGTTACGAAATATTCTTGAGAAATTTTTTACATCTATAAACTGTTCAGTTTTTAAAATGAGAAACTAGCAAATATTGCAATTGCGCAATTTTAAATGAAATTCCAAAGAAATAATAAATAAAATAATAGAAAATTAACTTTTTTTTAAAACTAATTCTATTTCGATTTTCTAATTTTTCTTTATGCGCGTTGGCATGTCCATATTTCGCCAAACAGGATGGAGCTAATGAATCTAATGAAAATGTTAGCGAAAGCACTCAACTTGCCGAAAGCACAACAGCAGAACTAAATGCCTTGGAGCCTTCTTTGTGCAACAATGATTCCTCCGATGACTTGTTTCGTCAACTGACAGAGAGTAATTTTGAAATTGAGAGTCTTCTATCCGATTTAGCAACTGTTGAAGTGAAAGTAAGACATTTTCCCTCAGCTTTCTAATGGTATTTTTGTCACTAAACCAAAATTTTTATTAATTTAATTGTAGGAGGAGAATAACAACGGCAGTGACGTTACCAGTGATGTTGTAGTACGAAGTCAACATGATGCGTTTGCAGCATTAGTCAATGCAAGCGGTGGTGTTGGTGGCGTAGTCAGTGGGATGGTGAATGGTGGTGGCAACGTAGCCAATTGTAACAATAATTTAATATCGGAAAGCGCAATACAGTTACCGGGTGAAAATTCTGCTCTGGGTTCGGTTGGTACAAATTCTTTAACATTAGAACCCACTGCAGCCTCTTCCACCCAAGAGCAGTCCAATTGCAGTTCATTTCTTAACCAAAACACCAACAACAACAACAATAGTAGTAACAATTCTAATTTAAGTAATAACAATAGTACCAACATCAACAACAACAACAACGAAACCACAACAATCTTTGACGACAGCTCATCGCGCTACCTGATTGCAACGAATCCACTGCTTGCGGAAAAGTTGATGTCAAAAAGCTTAATACTCAATAAAAATGCTAAAACAATAAGTAATTTCAAAGGTAAGTTTAACATTTACATTCTCTGCATTTAAATATAAATTCTTGTGACAATCAAAAAGATGCCATAAAACATTTTACAAATTTCAAACATTTTTTTCCTTCAAATAATAATTTGGCTTTAAATGATGATTCTAAATAGAAATTGATTACGAATTTCTCTCAAAAGCTTATGAAAGAGAAATATGTTTTGTTTTAAGTGCATAAAAATACTGCAAAATCTTTAGAAATTTTACCTTTTTTTCCTTTCAAGTTTTTCAAACGCTGCGTTTTTTAAGGCATTCAGTCAATTGTGTTTTTTATTCAAAAAAATTTTTAAAAGATTAATTAATGGAAAATGTTGAGTTAAACAAGAAACTGGTGAATTTCCAAAAAGAAATAGTAAATGCATTGGTTTCTGTCTGTACTATTTATTCACCATTTAGTTTGTTTATATTCAAGTTGGGAATGCACTACCATGCACTTCTGTCTAAACATTCAAAGGATTGTGTCTTTACTTATAATTTTGTTGTCGCAACTAATTTAGAGCATAAGCTTAGGCGTCAAGTTAGTTTTTTTGGTTATAATCAATTGATGAGCTTTGCATATAATGGAAAGCTTTCCACCATATATTTGAAAGAAGAGCTTTAGTTATACAAAATATAAATCTATTGTTTTTCCGTTATTAATTTAAATATTAAAAATGCTTTGAAGATTGTTGTTATTGGGGTAACAAAACACAGTTGTAACTACAGACAACAAATTATTTTATTTTATCATTAATTTAATTTGGTTGCAACAATAATTTAAAACATGACCAAAAGCTAATAGGTTGCTGTGTCTCCTACAGCAGGCTTTGCATCCAGTTCAGTTTTTATTCTTAATATAAAATAAATTTAAGAATTTCGTTTCACTTCGATTACAGTTACGAAAATCACTTACACAGGACTAAAATTAAAGCTGGCTTACAAAAACGTATTTTGTACGTAATTGTAGAATTTCAATGGAAACATTTAGGTTTGCTTATTTATTTTATTTGTCTATGGACAAAAAAATCCTCCACAGATTACAGTAACAAAAATACCTAGACACTAATGTTATATTGTAAATATAGATAGAAATCTTGATTATCGAACGGGCTTACCGACTCCCTTGGTATGAGTGTTAGGTTACTGGCAACGATTCGATAGAAAACCCCTTCGGATTAACTTCCAATCGACTTTGGTCTTGAGTGAGGATCTTAGTTGCTTCAGAGATTCAGAGAGCACTAACATATACATTTTATGGGTAATCGGCCAAAGGTATTATCTGGAAAAGACCATTAACCCTTTCCAGAAGGCACAGAACCAAGGTGTGAATATCACCAAGATGTAAAACGCATGCCCCGGGTGTTAATAACCCCTTGGAGTAGTATCAATCACTGTCGGAATAGTTTTTTAAACTGTCTCGACTAGGGTTCCCACCTTTTTTTTTTTTTTTTCAATTAAAGTACATTGGTTGTTAAAGGTTAGGAAAAAAATTACACAGTATAAAAATAAAGTACAATTTATTTTTCTTTATTTTTGTATTTGAAAACGTATTTTTTATTTCATTTCGCAAGTTTTATCAAATAATTTTATTTAAATTAAAGTAAATAATTAATTCATTTTTTATCAGATTCAGAGACGCTTTGTTTCTTTCGTCTCGCCATTTGCTCTTCATTACAGAAAAAAATCTCTGTGAGTGCTGACGTGGCAGGAATAGAAATTAAAAATGAAATTACTTTATACAAATTTGATAAATTATCATCAGTTTTATTAAATAATAGCTGCCATTTACTTGCTGTAGATAATTCCGCAAAACCTTCAGAGCTGTATATCTGATCATAAATTTTGTTTAATGACGCAATTTCTCCATAAAGATCATCCATATTTATGTTAAGTTTTTGCAGATTTAAATTTTCTTTTATGCTAACAATATTATCAATTCAACTTGGTCTGTAAATTTTTATTGCTAATTGTAAATAACCAGTTTGTATTTTTAAAATCAAACCATTTATTCAGGCCATTATAAGGCTTTATCGATAAATAATAAGAAATTCATGTGAATTTCCCTGGTCAGTGCCGGTGCAGACAAAAGGTTAACTTTTTTGCTTGTTTCATATCCAAATATCCAAATTGCCATGACTTAAGACTATAAGAAAGAATCGCCACTGTAAAAAAACGTCAACAAATGACTAATATAACCCGAATCTATTTTGAATTGTAGATAAATCAAATCATGCGAAATAAAGTATTTTGGTGTACTTTATTGTTTCTATAAAGTATAGACTACAATTAATCAAAAAAACGTACTATACTTTATTATAAAGTACGGGTGGCAAGCCTAGTCTCGACAACAATTAATGCAATGCCCCCAATGATTCTTATTAGATATATTTATGATAATGATTGACTTTGCCGTGACTAGGGATCGATCCCATGTCCTAACTTATAGTTTGCCTTAGCGAACATCACCCTTAAGGCGTCAAACTTTTAAATCATACATGAAATTATTCGATTGCAGTCATATCGATCACCAAATCAAAAAAGGGCAGAAATTAAAAAAAAAATCCGAAATGTTCGTACGCAAAAAATATTGTTGTTAATGTAGAACTGTATTTTTCCACCTAAAAATTACGATAATGGAAAATAAATGTTTATCTCGTTAGAGATTGGCTCTGTGAACTGGCTTATAATTTAAAAAGTAACTGTTTATCGTTTAGTGTGCGTTAATAAGCTTGAACCACACACAAATTAAAAAAAAAACGGTTGATTTTTGCACTCATATGTGGCAGGTTGGTAAATTTCTTTTTATATATTTGTTAGCTGTTAATTGAATAAATTTAATGTAGTATACTTTATGGCTTTTAAATATATATATTATTTTTTTTATTAAGTTTGTGCAGATATTCAATTCAATTCAATTCAAATTGAATCTCAATGTTTTCTCCATATTGTTATAAACAAAGATTAAAGTTGTTTTGTATTTATTATACTCTGCTTCAAAATGCAAATACATACTTTTTTAGCGATATAACATTAATATAAAGAGTTTCACTTTTCTTATTAATAATTTAATAAAATGTAAATCAAAAATTTTTAATAAGAATATTAAAAACTCATTTGTTTTGTACTCGTATTCTTTTTACATCACAATATTTGTATTCAAACAAATTTGCTTGTAGTTTTATAAAAATGTATTTATATCCTTCGCATATCAAATATTAGTCCTGATCAAATACCAAAAAAAAAAAAAAAAAATATGTAAATAAATATAAAAATTTTCAATCTTAAGGCTTAACCTTTCAAAGGCCACCAAAAGTACAATGATCCTTCTGTCCGCCTTTGTCTGCGACTACAAATCAATAAAATTCCTTGTAGATATCTGTTTATACATGTATGTATGTATGTATGTATGTATGTATGTATGTATGTATGGATGTACATATTTATGCTTTTGTATGTCTGTCTGCATATACATTTGTTTGCTTTGCTGTCATAATGTCTTCCATAAGGCCTTCTTTAGCAGACTAAAGCAACTCTTTCGACGGTCTTCTGATTGGTGTGTCAGTTTTGAAGGACTTCTGTTGCGGGGCCTTAAAATAAACTGCTATGTATACCTAAATCAGATCGTTGAGCGTCGCAAAATCAACTTAATTTATTAAATTCATCATATGGTATAAGAAATAGAAGGTATTGTCATTTTCTCAACAAAATAATTAAGTCTTCTTATACATTTCAGCATCTAACCTCTCAAAAAAAAAAAACAGTTTGTCACCTTTTGATAAGAATAAGGACTGTGACATTTTCATTAAAATTGTGCTACCATATGAATTTATTATATTCCCCTTTTTTCTGATTTCTTTGAAATTTTGTTTAAAATTTATAATAATGAAATTGCGATTTCTATCAAATCGGTATCAGTATACGTTCAGTATACGTTCTGCTAGTCTGGTTGGATATGCTAATGTTTTTCAAAATAAAACTCATAATAACTTCATTAATTCAATAAAACTGAACTTAAGCCTAATCTATATAATTAACGGACAATTGCTTTTTTTGTGGTGCCCTTCATGCACCAATTATGCAACCGATTTTTACAAGACTTCTACCAAAAAAATAACAACAAGACATCTATACATACTAAGATGTGGCAGAATTATAGGGAAAAGATGAGAGAGTTGAGTATTTTGTTTTTGAATTTAACCGTTCTTTTTTCAATTTTTGTGAATTCATACAAATGTATCATTAAAAAATTTTAGGTTTTTTGTTTTATAAGAGATTTCTTAGGATTTTTCTTTCTATGACTAGAACACGGTCGATTGGTAATAATAATTTCTCATTTAAGAAATAAAAAATTTAAATAAAATAAATGGAATAAATCGCATTTTTGGAAACGAGACCAAAAACTCCTTTAATTTTGTAAAAAAAAAATATAATCAGACAAAAAGAAATAAACGCTAAAACTATGAAAACTTGGTAAAATTTCAAAAGGTAAAAATCGCAATAATGATTAAAAGCTCGTAATAAAAACAGAAAGTAAAAAAATATATTTCGCGAATAAAGCGAAAATTCGAGAAATTTGGCAGTTTTAAAAAATTTGCAAAAAAAAAATTTCTAAAATTTTAGAGCTACCAGCGCGCAATTTTAATTAAAACTTCATGAAAAATCGAGAAAATTTAAAACTTTTGGAAATATTTCGCCTGTGGCGATAATTGGCGAAAAGTTTTAAACAAGAAAAAATCGCTAAAACCTTCAAAACGCGAAAAATATGTATGTATGTATCTCTAAAAATCGTAAAATGGCGAAAATTTGCAAAACAATTCGAAAAAATTGCGCAAGATCTGAAAACAGCACCGAAATTGCCAAAAAATCGCATATCGACTTTAAAATTGCTTAAAATTAATAATAATTTAGTTACGACAAATTAATCCATATACTTCAAATATTTCCCAAATTATAAAATAGAACATTAAATAAGAGGCCTTATTACGAGTATCGTCTTTGTGACGAAATCTGTGAAATGTGGCAACGTTTTGGAGTCGTTAAAGTTCGACTACGACAACCGTGATAATGGCTAAGATTGCAATGAAATTAATTAATTAATTATGTTTTCTATTAATTTGTTCTTATTAGTACCAGGGATTTCTTTTTTTTCTATACTTATTAAAATATTTGCTCACCAGAAAAAAAATGTAATCCACAAATACCTCTAATGCAAATCAATGACACATTAAAAAAAGGACTCTAATTTCCTTATTGCATTGTGTGGCAACATTTCTTTTATATTTTGCTCTCAAAAAAAAATATTCAAAAATTATTAAGAATAATAAAGAGAGAATGAAATTTACTCTATCGATTATTTCATGAAATATTTTTCACAATTATAAATAAAATAAAATTTTAAATAAAATAACTACCCCTTCATTAGTGTTCTACTACGGATCAATGTTAATTTATTGTAAAAAAAAATATATAAAATTTTTAGCGCCATCCTGTAGATCACTCATAAGAGCTGTCAGAGTTTAAAAACAGAAAAGATAAGTTCCATACAGTCAAATATCGTTTTATCAAACACAAAAATTTTATATGAAATGACGAATAATCTCAGAGATACCAACCAACTTTGTTGCTGTGCTGCAAATGTGTTCTTTGATTGAATTTTCAACAGTTTTGTAAATTAAATAAATGAAAATATTAAAATCAACCTTCAATATTTCATCTCTGATGAATTGTAATTAAACCGAAAAAATAAATCCAAAAAAATACCAGTAATTTATTAAAAATATGAGTTATTAACTGTATTCCCCCTTCCCCCAGTGATAAACTCGTTGGCAGTCAGACAGTTAGAAATTCTTCTGTACGCTCCAGAACAAAATCTTCCTTAAAATCAGCCATCAACTAAAACACAAACCAACACAAAAAATCTTTCTAACGATAAAATAAAAATAAAAAGAACAACAAAAATTTTCATTCTCTCAGACAAATCACACGCATACATTGACATGCACATGCACACAAGTGTGTACAGACTTGGTCGTCGGGTCAATAAATTCTACAGTATGGAAATATACTTTCAAGGTCAAAAGGATATTGGCTTTGTTCGAAAAGCATTTGAAAAAGAAATGGGACTGCCAACAAACCCATTTCCATGGAGCGAAACAAAACTCGAAACCTCTAACGACAATATGGTGCGTATGCCGTCAAGAGGGCAGTGAATAGTGAAGAGGAGAGAAGACTCAAAATAAAAAAGGAAGAAGACACCATTAAATACTTTGTTTGTTGTTACGGTTTTCCGTATGTAGACGAAATGTTTGAGTGTGTGGCTATGTGTGTGGTGTGTGTCTGTGTTCGTTTAAGAACAAGGAGTAAAAACGAACTGCAGCCTACCATTCATTCAGTCATGTTTAGGCAAAAGTTCGTTAGTTAAATAATGCTTTTGGCCTTGAATTCGTTCATTTTTATTAATGTTCTTATATTTTCCTTTTACTGGCTGCTCACATCGTTTGTGCTACTGCCTCTGCTTTTAACGACTGACTATAGACAGACTGGGAGGCATCCTGTTTGCCAGGCCGATTTTGGTGGAATGTGTGAGGCTGCGTGAGAATGTACGAACAGAGTTTGAGTTTGTCAGACATCCTGAGACCTCGACAAAAAGTGAATGTCATTTATGTAAAACTCAAATGTACCAGTACACCTACAAAAAAACCGTTTTATATCAACCCACACACACACACATCCAAACAAGCAGAACGTAAGAAATAATAGGGAATATAACGGAAAAAACATATATTGCTGTTGTTGTTGTTTTGTTTTCGTTTTTGGCTGTGTATCATTTCGAGTGTATGCGTGTTTGTACATAAGCAGCAGTCTACCAAAAAGTGGGGTGAACTTTTAGGGTGCGTAATACATTCGAATGTGTTGGTTTTTGGGGTTTCTTCGAGTTTTGTATATGAACATAAACACATACATACATACACACATACATATGTATATTTGTAACCTTGAACTTGAAAATGTAGTCAACAACATTGAAAAAAAAGTAATAATAATAATAATAAAACTAGACAAACAACCAAATTGACGATGAAAAATTCAACACAACACATACACATACACATAAACATTTAAACTCAACCATTATTTATACATAAATACAAAATGAAAAATCTTTCACCGTTGTTTGTCTATCTCGAGAAATGTTTTCTTTCTCACACAGTTAACGCATAAAAAGACTTTTTAACAATATTTTCGGTTTTTTTTTATGGCAGCAGGTTTACAAGTGAAAATTTTATTTGATAAGACAAACATATGAAAACGATGGCAGGCAGACAGGCAGTTGGCTTTAAGAAAATAACAGCCAGATTTTTTTTTATAAATAATTTCGTTTTTGTTTCATGTCTGGCTGCGTTAGCCAACAGGTGGTATGAGCGATGTTTGCAAAACAAGTTATTGGTTGTGGTATAATTAGTTACGTAAAATAGTTTCGATGACTTTTACTTATTAAATATTAACTTTCAAGTGCGACTAGGATATAACGATTAATCACACAGTCGCCACTAGTGGATATGGATAAAACTCATTAGATACACATACTCGTATACACGGATATACAAACATGCATACATGTTTGTTCACATGTAGAAGTTGCTTAATTATATGGAAAAAGAATCGGTGTGACAAAAAAATTTATAAGCAGGGGTTTTTCAGATCCTCTCCTTTCAACTTCCTTTTCGGACCGTCCTGCATATGTACATTTCCAGACCCGAGATTTCTTCTTGTCTTTTCCTCACTTTTAGTTAGCGTATGATTGGTAATGTTCTCTCTATAAAAAATTATTAAAATACAAATTAGTCGTTAACAGGACAAAAAGTAGACTTTTCTCTGAAAATGGCCACATTTACTAACTTTTCTTCTTAATCTTAAGTCCACGATTAAAATTCTGCATAAAATTGTAATATTTTAATTAACCAAATAAATAAATACATGAAAAAAGTTAAAAATGTCGTGAGCTTCAGTCATATTGTAGAAATTTGTCGATTAGATAAAAAATCCACAGGTTTCAACTTTTTTTACTTTCGCTTGAAATGTCTCATATTCAAGGATAAGGGTTTTCTTTTTTTTTTTGTCAATTAATTTAATTAAAAATGAATTGAGAATTCTTTACTATTGGAAATGCACACGAATCCGCATATGATCAACATTTATTTGTTAGCGCACATGCGCACACGCACACGCACGCACACACACATAATCAAGGCCTACTATATGAACCGGATATGCAATTTAGAACAAATAAGACTAACAAAAACAACTATTACTAAAATCTTTAAAAAAAATTCTTACATATGGTAAAAATTTCAAAATTTTATGCAAAAAATTAAATTCATGCGTTCGTTGTTTACTGTCTTAAATAATTTAAACGGAGTATCTTTTCTGTGCTTTTTCAAATGTCGTCGCCAACAATAAAAATGATTTTGAATCATAAATATTAATGAATAAAACAACAACCTGCTTGATTGACACAATCATGGTGCAGCCAGGCAGATTGTTTTTTTTTTTTTTTTTTTTTTTGCTAGTTGTGAAAATAAATTGTTTGCTGTTGTTATTTTAAAATAATGCAACAAACATACAACTGAAACTTTTCAAAATAATAAAGAACACCAATTTGCGTGCATACATACACATACATACATACATATGTACATACGTTCATAATACTCGTACATGGTGAATTACATTTAAACGTGGGTTAACAAATAAGTAACGCAAACGGATTATTTTTTACTTCAAGCAGATGATTTAATAAAAATCATTCGCTGAAGTTTGCGAATTTGCGAAAAATGTAAGTTGCGGGAAGCTTCTACAGGGCTTTCATGAACGATAAGAAAAGCTGTATCATCAGCAAATGTTGACGTGTGAATGTTACTGGTTAACGGTAAGTCACAGGCATATATTAAAACAAGTAAAGGACCGAAGATACTGCCTTGAGGGACTCCGGCTTCAATCGACTGCGGACGGCTTAAAAACTTGCCTTCCCTAACTACAAATTTACGTGCCATTAGATAGAAAATTAAAAGTCCTCAATTAAAGATTCCACCGTCATAATAAAAGACGTTCTGACACTTTAGACAGTGTCAATCTGTGCTTGGCGAAGCTTTGATTTGTTGAACCCAGGAAGGATATATTTAAGCACAATCAAAGGTGATCTATGCAAAAAAATCATTCAGCGAAGCCACTGGTAACCCATTCTTTCTGTAGGGTCTATAACGGTGGTCTTTTTTTTTTTTTTTTTGATAGGACCAGCACTTATACCCTAATCCCTAGTTAAACAATGCATTGTACCAGAAGTTAGAGAAAGGGATAGCGTAGCGCATTGTTGCAGTGCCTCTGGTGTTAAGTAGACGCATTAACTTTCTTAATCGAACAAGGAGGACACACAAAATTGTTCATTAGCTTGCAACGGTATCAATTGCTGTCGGAATGGGTTTTAGTGACCAGTTAAATAGTCCAACAACAATTAATGCAATGCTAAAATAATTTCCATTAGAGAAATTTATGACGTTGATGACTTCATCCGACCAGAGATCGTACCCAGGTCCAAAGTCATAGTTTGCTTAGTAGTAACCACTTCATGCAACCAACACCACCCTTCGTAAAATTTAAGCCTTCGCTACATTTTTAATATTTGTTTTTGTGAAAATTTCAGACCTGAAGCTTTTTCGGATCTCGAGTTAGAAACGTGTAACGAATAGACACACGGACAGCACAGCAAAGGCACTTTTGGTGTTCGGAACTCTAATAATAAAATGCCTTTAAAAAAGTTAGCTCTTCAGTCAACTTTTATATTTTTTGAGTTGACATCAGAAATTTTAACAAATAGAAAAGTAAATTAAATTATAAATTTACGCAAAGAAGTTAAAGATGCAGTTTTCGATAGAATAAAAAAAAAACGTTTAACAAACATTGGCGGTATTCACTGTTACGTGCAAATGGTCTTGCGAAAGGGTAAAACATCACTTTTTTTTAGGAAATCTAACGGCATCTGTGCAAATTTATTTTTATAGATTTCATTAGAAAGCTACAAAATTTTCAATTTACATTATTGCACGACCGGTTGCATCAAACACTGAATATTCAATATTTTTATTTTGCTGCTACTTTTAAAAAGAGCATCATGCTAATTTAGCTTCAGCACTTTTTATATAACTGAGCTTTCGTTTGACGCTTTTGATCGAATACCGACGGCATTTTAAACACTGATCTTCATTCTTTGTAACACGTTAAATAAAAAAATCGTACATTGAAATCGAATAACTTTGAAACGAATTTTCACCGTTTACTGTAAACTACAATTATATGAGAAACTTTTCAATTTACCCACGTTAGCATGAATTTGAAAAATAGCATAATAAATAAATGAATATTTAGAATTGTAATTTTATAAGTTCATGAACAGTCAAATGTGCGTTGAGAATTTGAAGGTAAACAAAAAGTCATTACCATGATATTTTATATCTAATAATGCATCTAACTGGTATACGAGTACACATGCACACACACACACATTGAGACATAAAATTTAGTGCACATGGAAATATACAACCATACGAGTATACATGCATAGAGTTTGCACCATTTTATTGTGACAGATCAGTCATTGGGCGGAGTTCGTATACACAAGTGATGAACGCACACATTACCAGGTACATTACCAGGGCAAGAAGAATGAAATAAAAATTTACAGAATAAATAAAATTAATAAATTTATGATGAAAATTTAATTTGAAGAATTGACAGTACAAACTGAAATTTTTTTAATAGCAACTTCCTATGAAGATCGTTCCTGAATCAACGAAAAAGATCATTCTATAGAATGATTTGACAATTAATCGTTGGTAATCGTACCTAAAGGTACGGTCACATTGGGCACACATTTGCTTCAAATATGTTGGTTCATGTTTAAAAAAATTTAGGTTAATAATACACAAGTTGTTTTGTGGTCACACTACGCACATTTATTGTCCAATTTTGTTTGTTGAAACAGCTGTCAAACAACGGCTGGTTCTAACATGGGAAAATATATTTTCCCTGTGGTCAGACTTGAGCAAATATTTTCCTTAACAAAATATTAGATAAAATTATCAAAAAAAAAATAAATTTGTGTTTTTTTTTTTTAAACATTTCGGTTGTAATGATTAGTTTCTGCTCTTGGACATCCAAAAAGTAATTTTAACAAAATATTTTTGCAAATTTCACTCTTATTCCACATTTTGTCGTCGATTTGGAGCCAACACCGATTTGTATCATTTCAACACAAGCAGCGTTGTCAACTTGGTGCGTTTCGCACCTTTTTTGGTGCTTTTCTAAATGTTTTGTGCGAAAAATATCTGAGTTGGTGCGTGGTGCGCTTTTTCTTTAATTTTGGTGCGTTTTTTTTAATTTTGGGTGGCTCCAAATCATATTAAACACAATTTTTTGTTTCAGTATGAGAAAAAAGAATTTTGTACAAAAAATACAACTGTTTCAATACCATTTCATTCAATTTGTGTACAGTTTTTACATTCAATTTTACAGACCATAATAAGAGCAACGATTAATGATGTTTAAGAAGTACCAAAACACATTCACAAAAACCGTTAAACCGTTTTGTTGTTATAGATAATTTGTAACATTTCATTATAAGAAATTTGTTGTCCCTTTTAGATTTTCAGAGTAAATAATTGTTTTTTGTCGTAAAAGTTGTCAAGTCTGTTAAAGAGCTTAGCAAAAACAAAGTATTCTTGAGACTTGCGATCATTGTGCGTAAAAGTTTATATAAAGGGTTGTAACACTAAAAGTAATAAAATTTATATTTACTAAAAGAAATATTTAAAGTTAGTGTCAAGAATGGAGTCTAAAAAAAGAGATCATTAGCGCCTTGACCAAATAATAACACAAACGCAAGATGTTTTTACTGCAAATGCGATATCTCGCTTAAATATCCAACCTTGTTCGGATTGCTGGAACACGGAAACACATTGCACATTTAAGCCCATTTAGCTACAACCGACATCAACAACCAGCATTGTACAAAATGTTTTATCCCATTGCAAATATGATATCATGCAGTACAATTGAATCCGATGTCGAAATATTATCTAGTATTGAAAAAGGGTGGAGAATGATTCACTTCATGCATTGGCACAATATTATATCAACATTAGAATTTTGGACTAAAGTTAAATGTAAAGACGCAAAATTAATTCAATAAAAATTTTCAATAAAAAAAAAAATCTGAACTTGGTGCGCTTTTTGTTAAATGGCGCGTTTTTTTCTCCATTTTGGTGCCTTTTGAAATTTCAAAGTTGACAACGCTGAACACAAGTGATGAAGCAATTTTTTTTTTTTGCGAAATGCGATTTTACTCGTTTTTTCCATTTTTTTATTGAAACAGTTTTGCGATTTCTGATTAATTTGTGTGCAAATTTCTGGGTTTGCAATTTTCTCGTTAGCAAGATTTGCCAAATGTTCGCCATATTCCCGATTTAGGAAGATTTTTTTTTTTTGCATTTTAAGGCATTAGCGTTTTTTAACAATATTATTTCTTTACTGATGTTCAATAATTTTTCCAAAGTTGTCGCTTTTTTCGCGAAGTGTGAAATTCTGCCAAACTTTTTGGCTTTGTTGCATGTTTTTTTACCAATTTATTGTTAAAATTTTGGCTTCTTAAAAATTTTGCAATTTATAGTGATTTTCCGCTTTTCTCGCGGCAGGCAGCAACACAATTCTTAAAAATTTTTATCAGCCAGCATCAGTAGTGATTTTAGAGAATCACGAATAAAATAAAAATCGCACTAATTTTACAAATGCCAAAAATTCGACAAGATCTCATTCAAAATAACCAGGAAAATTAGCAAAATGCTGCTGCTTGTTTCTTTATTTTGGATTTTAAATTTCCAATATCTTGCCTTCTCTGAGAAATTTTTGCAGATTTACTTAAGATCTGATCGCGAACTGTCTCGTAAAAGTCTTTTATTGAATCATTTTACCTAAAGATATAAATTTTTTATTTTACACTGTTTGTAAGATCTAATAATTGTTTTCCCAAAAATAAATCAAAATATTTGCCTTTTAGTGGTCACACTATGTTCACATTAGATACATTTTTGTTTGACAGCAAATAATTTTGTATGCCATTAAACAGCTGTTTTGCTGTTTGTTTGCCTCTAATATATATTTTATGATGAGACTACGATAAGGAAATAATTGTAGTTTTTCGTCAAATGTTTCCCCCATGTGACCGTACCTCAAGAACATATCTGCATGTTACGGCCTTAAACCGATGTACAACATTGAAGTGATTAGTTACCCGTTACTCACGCAATTGTTTTCGCAACTGATTATCAGAAAATAGAGAGAGATGTAAAGAACGTAGCAACGTACCACCGCAATGTATTCCACTAATAAAAATTTAAATCGAAATTATTTTCTAAAATTTGGTTGTCATTGAGACCATAGAATTGTTTCGTAATTAAGAGCTGTAATTTAATAATAAAGAGATTAATTTGTTTTCATTAATTTTTGTAAGCATGCTTGCGAGCAATCATATTCACGAACTCATCTCTGTTTTTCAAATTATTGGCGGAAAAAATCAGCAATTCAAATCATAAATGATTGAATTTATTCGCATTTTAGACAAAAGCCAGGCTGATTTTATGGAAGATTGTGGCGTTGTTGGTTAGTGTATCTGATTTGTACATTGTTGCAGCTTGCTAAGTGTTAATGATGTCTAGTGTTTTTGGTTTTGTAAGATTCGATTTTGTGCACGGATTTTTCTATTTTATTTTTTTTTGTCGTTTGTAATATTTCTAAGTAAAAACGTCTGGTTACCCATCCCTATGGCCATGTGTCTAACTATCCATTTTGTTAATGCGCTGTGTGCATGTTTTGCTGCTACTATTGTTGTTGTTGTTGTTTACACGTTGTCATTTTAAATGTATATTTTCATATTGTTGCACTGAGAGCATTCGAACTGCTTGCTATAAGTTTGTATTTAATAATCAAAACGCACTTTAAATTATGTGGTACACCTTGACATCAATTAAATGTTTTTAAAAATACAAAACTGTGTATGAGCATTTGGTAAGTTGTTGTTGTCGTTGTTTTTGTTGTTGATGTTGCTTTTGTATGGGTACCTCGTTTGTCGTAAACGAAAATAACCAGCACCTCATGTATCTCTCAATATATGTATGTTGATATTTCTCAAAGTGTTGTAAATAGAAAAAATTTAAATAAGTTGCCCGTACACATACACACGCACATGCACATGTACATATTTCACAAATAATCAATTATCTCTTCTGCGTGCCACATTGATTGTTTGTATTTATTAGAATGATAAAACTTACTGCCAAAAAGACAAAGCAGAATTGATATGCTCAATGTCAAGTGAATGGAACTGCGGGAAAAGCTTTGAATTAAATTAAAACAAAAATATACAAATAAAAATTTATAAATTGCAATTGTATTACTGTCTCAAATTCTTCTTGCACCAATTCGGACGCCCGGGGGGTACATTTCCATCTTGTTGACTTTTAACACCTTGATGCTATGCCCTCCGCGGTATAGGGTAATTGACTTTTACAGACATAACCTTTTGTCAATTACCCATAAAACTAATATGCACTGCCCAATCTCTGAATTAAAAGAGCAACGGATGTGCATATATTTATTGGAAGGTGAAAGGGCACCTAAGGTTTATCCCAAGACCAAAGTCATTAGAAAGCTAAACCTTCGGAGTTTACTTTCGAAGCCCCACCAGTAGTTAACTGGTGCCACGGGGACGGACAAGCTCTCATGGGAGATTGTCAACCGGGCTGTAGCAGTGATGTCCTACGTTGGTCACACGATTTGCGGTGTGGCGTTTGCTAGATGCGTATCCGTTCTCTTGGGATGGATATGCTGGCACCACCGCATCTACACTCGTTGGTGGCATGATTCCGTGGTCGGTTGTTGGTGAGGTCTCCTTCGGGAGTACACGTGGTGACTGTGGTTGCTACCAAAAGCTGAGAGAGGTGTTGGTTTAATGACTGATGCTTGTCCAGTGCTAGTGGCTGGTCGGACTTCGTTTCCACCAACGTGAAGCCTCTATATGCTGTTGTGAATCAACAGATATCAGAGATAGATACCTCAAACACTTTAGCAAGGTATTTAGGCATGGTGAAAATTGGCCATGTCTGAGAAATTGCTACGTGATGTTGACCCTAAGGGGATGGCTTCATGTTATTCCCGAGGAGGAGGCTCGGGGGTGTTTGTGAACACTAATATTCGCACGGTGAACACTAATATTCGGATTGGGCCGCAAGGCTGGTGCCGACGTTAATCTGTAACACATCTGCACCAATTCGGAACGCAGGACAACATATTACGCTTCCAGATCGGTCTTGCTTTGAAAGCACAATTTTCTCATTCCATCGATTTTTTTAAAAATCACAAATTGTACGATCAATTAAATTTAACATGTTTTTGGTATTTTTGGATGGCTCGTTTTAATTGTCAAAAGAGGAATCGAATATCATGAAAATTTTTGATAAATTCTCAATCTTCACAAAATTATCCTTATTCTGAATTAAAGTAAAACTTTGATATAACCAAGTTGCAGGGAAACACAAAATAATTGGTTATAGCTATTGTTTCGTTGTACATATATGTATGTATGTAACAGTCAAACCTTATTATAACCAGCAATGAAGATAAAAGAAAAAATTCTTTATAACTATAGTTTTTTATCCAAATTCTATATTAATGGAATAATAAAATTCACTCTTTAAAATTTAATTGGTTTATTTGGACTTCGTTGTATCCTCTATACATGAATTCTTTGAATGAAAATTTTGTTGTGTAGATGTTTTATAGCTCAGAATTTCTTAGTTTTAGCCGAAGTGTATTTTTGTATGAACAACTTTGCAATAACGGGATTTTTGAGGGGACTCAGAAAAAATGCGTTGTATAGGGGTTTTCGTTATATCGAAGTTCGTTATATCAAAGTTTCACTGTATGTAATATTCGATTTACAAATATATAAAAATATCGTGTCACGATGTTTGTTATCGAACTCCTCCGAAACGGTTTGACCGATTTTAATGAAATTTTGTATGCATATTTGGTAGGTATGAGATTAGGTTTTAAAGTATATTTTAAACCACTAAGGCATTGGTGCCCAGGCCCTATGCTCTTCATGCTCATTTTTTTTTTGTAATACTCTTAGCTATAGGCTGTGTGTTTTAATAAACACATACAGCACTCAGCAACCTCAATGCGAAATACACAAACAACTTTGTCTTATTAGTTTTTTTTTCGTTCTTCACTGTATACACGCAAGAGCAAAGCAACAACACTTTCGTATGCTTTGCTGGTAAACATTGACGACAGCGGTCATCAATGTACATTTTGTTTTTGTTTAACGTATGATATGAAATAAAGGTGGCACGAAATAAGCCCCAATGAAAGAAGCCCCAAATCGAAAAATGAAATAAGCCCCAAAAAATTTTCAAATTTTTTGTTTGGGGCTTATTTCATTTTTTAAAAATTTGGGGCTTATTTCATAAAATTTTTTGGGGCTTATTTCATTTTATTTGGGGCTTATTTCATATCCGTAAAATAGATCTAAAATCCTAAAATCCGGTTATGCAGAGAATACTTTGAACGCGAAGCCTGTGTTCGATATACCATAGAGGATAAATTCCTTGCGCCCGGCCATAGGCCGGTTATGCAGAGAATACTTTGAACGCGAAGCCGGTGTTCGATATACCATAGAGGATAAATTCCTTGCGCCCGGCCGTAGGCCGGTTATACAGAAAATACTTTGAACGCGAAGCCTGTGTTCGATATACCATAGAGGATAAATTCCTTGCGCCCGGCCGTAGGCCGGTTATGCAGAAAATACTTTGAACGCGAAGCCGGTGTTCGATATACCATAGAGGATAAATTCCTTGCGCCCGGCCGTAGGCCGGTTATGCAGAAAATACTTTGAACGCGAAGTCTGTGTTCGATATACCATAGAGGATAAATTCCTTGCGCCCGGCCATAGGCCGGTTATGCAGAGAATACTTTGATCGCGAAGCCTGTGTTCGATATACCATAGAGGATAAATTCCTTGCGGCCGGCCGTAGGCCGGTTATGCAGAGAATGCTTGGAACGCGAAGCCGGTGTTCGATATAAGTTAGAGGATAAAATTCTTGCATTTTATGATTTCTTCTTAAGCTTACATCATAAAGTTAACAAATTTGGGGCTTATTTCATTTTTTTTGGGGTTTATTTCATTTTTTAAAAATTTGGGGTTTATTTCATAAAATTTTTTGGGGCTTATTTCATTTTTCGATTTGGGGCTTATTTCATTGGGGCTTATTTCGTGGTGCCTGAAATAAATATATGAAATATATTTTTTGTGTTTTCTTTGCTTGTATTTGTTTTTACAACCAAAAATTTTGAATAAAAATTTTGTTTTTCTTTAAATGTATTGGTGTTTGCTCTTCCATAAGGAACTTGTGGGCACCGTGGCACTAAGGGCTCGAGGAGGGGAGGGAGGGGGGCAATTCCTGTATTTACTAAACTATTAACCCAATTCGTATTTCAAACAGAACATTTATTTATTTATTATTATTATTTTTGTTGTTGAATGGCAGATGGCGCTCTGACAGATGGTGCCTCATGTAGTCGTTCGACTTCAAATAGTCAAGGGGAGAATGGTTCCCCCTTTTAAGAAATTAGCTTCCGGGCGAAGCCGGCACAATCATCTACTATGTATATAGTTTTATTGGAAAATAAAAAAAATTATGAATATTTTCAAGATTGCCAAAGAAATGAAATGGAAATGAAAAATATTGAATTTTTACTGACGATAACGGTACAGGTATCGGCATTTATTTCTATTTTTTTTTAATACAATATATATATGGATAAACGCATTAAAATCTGAAACGATTTTTTTTCGACATTTTAAAGCCGCCCTTTTTGAAAAGAAAAAGTATTATTTCAAAATATAAAATTTTGAACTTAATTTGAGAAACACTAAATAATTTCCAAAATCCAAAATACAACTCGAAAACATAATTTTACTTTCGTAATTTCCAAACTAATTTCGAAAACTCAAACAAAATTTCGAATATTTAAATCAAACTTAAAAAATTAACATCGTGGGCCAGGCAGTTAATTCCGAAATTTCAAAAATTTTCTTCTCTAAATAAAGATACAAAGCGTTGATATTTGGTGTGAACTAAGCTTATCTATGGGGACAATTTTTACCAATTTTTTCTTTAACATTTTTAGAGGACATTAGGGTTACTTCAAAATCACTAAAAAGTTTTATATTATTTGGAAATATCCTGTATTTCTAATCGATGTTCCTTTGGAAAATATTATGTCATACCAAATAGCACAGCTTTTCGACGGACTTTGATTTCAAAAATTCAAACTAGGTGTCAAAAATATGACTTTGTTATCTATAACTCAAACCAAATTTCGAAAACTCCAAAAAAAATTTCGAAAATTCAAAAAAAAACTTCTAAAATTTAAACTTAAATTTGACAACTCTAAAGTTTACCTACTTCTCGTGCGCCACCTCTAAATAAAAATACAATGTTTTGATATTTGGTATAACCTAAGTTTTTCTATAGGAACATCGATAAGCAATTCAGAAGTTTCAAACAATTTCAAACAATTTTAGATTTAATATCCATTTTTAAGAGGTTATAAATTTATGGTGTTTTCTTTTCTACAAAAAAATGCTACATCTCCATGCAGAAAGTGTACTTACGTGTTTGTTTCTTAAAAATGTTTTGCTCTCTAAAAGGGCAGTGTGTTTGATTCTAAAAAATTGCCCTCAATAATGGTGAAAGGCATTGCACTTTTTGCCCCGTTAAAATCGGCAGTGTTGTAAGTGCCCTGTAAAACAGATGGCAAAGCGAATTAATACCAAGTGGCCTTATTAGTACAACAAGATCTAGCATTCACCAAACTGTAATGTTAAATGCATATACAAAAAGTTGTTGTTTAGCTTTTCATATAGAGTTTGACACTTTGGTTAGAAAGCTGCAGATAATCTCCACTAATAACGCCACCTGGTATTTATTCGCCTTAACATGGGGTTTCTGTTTATAAATAGTGTTACCAGACGAAGTTGAAAAAAATCGCCTGGAATTGGGAAGTAAAAAAGTTAAGGTTTTAAAGTTAAAATTTCTATTGTTTCATAGGCCAGCCATGAGAAAACATTACATTGTTAATGCTAGATTTTCAGTAATATAGAATCTTACTGGATTCGGTGTTATAAAATTGCTCTCATAACAAAATCTTCATATGAAAAAATCGTTAAAAGTTCAGATCGATAAATCAGCTATCTGGCAGCTGTATTTTCATGTTTACGTATTGTATGAAAATAAATTGGTGAATTTTTTAACATATTCAGCAATTTTAAACAAAAATGTTAAAAATATGGATATTGCCGCATCTTTTATATGTGCAGAAATGACTGTCAGTCAATTATTGGATTCATTCTCCTCATGTGATGAGGAAGATATGTTAAATTTATTAAGTCGTAGCCCTCATCCGCGTGTCAAAGGATTTGTTGAATTTTTTTTAATTGTGTAGAAAAAGCTTCGCTGTCAGCTGTTAAAAACAGTGCGTTCCACTTTTTCATAAATCGAGTTTTATTCTATTGAAATAATGAGTTGCATTGTAACAGGGTTGGCAAGACATTTTATTCATGTGCCTTTCAACAAGGTGCCATTTTGTGTGTAGAAAAGAAAACACCATTAGTTCCAATTTTCAAAATTTAGTTTAAATGTTTGAAATCAGTATGACTTCGAATTTTCAAAATTAAGTTCAAATTTTTTTACTATGAAATATGCAATACAATTATATGTATGTATGTGTAGATAATTAGGTTAGGTTAGGAAGGGTAGTGTGAAACAAACATCCACTCGGAGACCAAATTGGATCCATTGTGATTCCCTTCATTTTTAAATAATTGACTAATTAGTCTCCTTACTGCCCAAGGCGAAACAAGGAGCTCTTAAAACCCCTGATATCCTCAAGTTTGCACTTGCAGATAATTAGAATTTTCAGGAAATCAACTAATAATCAAATTCAAGTTTAAAGGATTTCCTAATTTTTATTGATCGTGTTTAAGCCCTCTTTAAATTCATATAAACATGCATACATACATACATATGTATGTATAAGAGTTAAACAGTTATCTTCGGGAGCATGCACGATCATGAATGAAAACTTACTCTCTGAATTCTACTGCTAGATTAATTTTTATATTGTGGGTAATAGCACAGTAACATCGGGCAATATTAAAAATACACGTTCCAGCAAACAATGCAAACATCAAATTGGCCGCAAATTGACAAAGAAATGATAACATCTGTAGTAAACAGTTGCTGCGTTGAGACTGGATTAAGTGCAAGCAGATACTCAGTGAACAAAACAATATAGAAAGAGCTCCACAAATACAAGAGCATCTCGCACTCATTAAAGTTAAAAAATGAGTAAAAGTTAAAACAAATAAACATAAACTCACAATGCAACCGTAAAATCATTTGCGAAAACCAACAATAAAAATTGTTATTATATGAAGGCATACACAAACATACGTTTGAACAAATGAAAATTGCACACTCACAAATGCATCTAGATAAATTTTAAACGAAATCAAGAGTAGCTTGTGTAAGTGAGTGAATGATAGTGAGAGTGAGAGTGCACTAAAATCTATAGAAATAATTGTGAAACAAGCAAAAACAAGCAAGAGCACGAACAAATTAAGCTCACTCACCAATACACACACTACAACGTTTAGAAGGCCTACACATAGATACTATGTTCGTGTGGTATGCAGCCTTGAATTAGTTCGGTGCACTCGCGTGACGATACCCGTACATACATATATACACTTGCCAGAATAAATATCCGTACACCATGATAAAAATTTTATGCCCTTGTAAATCGCAAATAAAATAAATATATAGATTTAAATATTGTGTTGTAGTTAAGATGTATTGGGGACTATATTTTCTTTCCACAAGCCATACGAGAGCGTATTGCTTTTATAACGTTTTTTATTAGTCAGCATATGCAATATGGTATCATTATGCACCAGAAAAATTATCCGTACACGAAAAATGTGGTAAGTTTTTAGCCTAACGGTAGTTTATGAAAAACTGAACTTCACTTTTTTGTTTTCTATAGTTACTTTTTTAAACGAATATTACGGATTTGAGTGTCTTTAATTTGTTTCCTTATTTCAAGCATATTTGGCATCAATTTGCTTTCATCAAAATGCGTTCCCACAACTCAGAAGGCTTATTTATATGTTCGTTTGCAAAGTTCATTCGACTTTTCCTCTTCAAATCCAAAACATACGGTTTTCTACGTGCTACACGGCCGTGAAAGTCTGCTTTTTTCACTATTTTTCTTATCATGAATGTCCTTACCGAAGGATTCTCTTATATTAGAGCTTATTTGAGAAGCAGTTGTTCTGGGATTTTGTTTGACAGCTGACAATACAGTACGCTTTTCCCGAGTAGTCAGGCTAGAAGGACGTCCTGAACAAGGTCTTGATAGAATAGAACCGGTACTTTTGAAGGTCTGTATGACATGTTGTACTAAAGAGTGGCTCCGTCCAACGATTTTTGCTGTTTCGCGATATGATTTTTCCACATCGCTTAATTTTAAATTAATTTTTCTTTCGTCTGGTACAATTTCTTTCGCTTTCAGACTCATTTCTTTATTAGTTTAAGGAAACAAATTAAAGACACTCAAATCCGTAATATTCGTTTAAATAAGTAACTATAGAAAACAAAAAAGGGAAGTTCAGTTTTTCATAAACTACCGTTAGGCTAAAAACTTACCACATTTTTCGTGTACGGATACTTTTTCTGGTGCATAATGATACCATATTGCATATGCTTACTAATAAAAAACGTTATAAAACCAATACGCTTTCGTATGCCTTGTGGAAAGAAAATATAGTCCCCAATACATCTTAACTACAACACAATATTTAAATCTATATTTATTTTATTTGCGATTTACAAGGGCATAAAATTTATATCATGGTGTACGGATATTTATTCCAGCAAGTGTACATATATATTTTTATAATACGTTTGCTAGGTGAACAAGCAATCAAACATACGTTTGTCAATTTGTATATATATGTATATATGTACATACAAACATGTATACGTATTTTTTATGTGCGTTTGATTGCAAATTGTTGTATGTATGTATGTATTTATGTATGCGCTTGTTTTTTTAATAACGCAACCAGCCAACAAACATACACAAGTCTTTACCTCCATCGAATACAGAATTGAGTTTTTGTTTCTCATTGCCCCCTTCTTCAGTATGGATGTAAGTTAGTAAGTATGTACATATGTACATAATTCTCGTAAATCAAAAATGTTTCTTCTTATTCCCCGATTCAATATATTCATGTAACCGCTAGCAAATCGAATTTTTCTGTCAATAATAGTTTTCGCACACAAACAAAACGGCAGCGGCAGAACGGCTGTAACATTATTCGTTGAAAAGTCATTTTACCAATTTAATTTATAATGTCAAATCGACTAAAAGTCAGTCAAAAGAATTACTTACATTAAAAAAATAATTTATTTTTTCTCTTTACATAATTGATGCTGCTAAATAATCTCTCTTTTGTTATTCAGAATTTATTTATTGTTTAAGAAGAGGCAAACTTGAGTTTATCGCTGACGCTGGAATTTTGCATTTATTATGTACTCGTACATACACACATACATATCTTCTGTTGTTGAAATGCTTTGCGCAAAATATGCACATGTGTACATACATACATACATACATGCATATATCATACATTTTCAAAAACTTTGAATAAATTATGTTTCCTCTAACAGTTTTTTTAGATTCCAGGAAAATGTAAAAGTAAAAGATTTAAATTATTGTAGTTAAAGAATGTGTGTACACGGAAATTGCATCAGAAAGAGTTAATTGTACCCTTGTGCTCAATCGAAAATCTGGGCAAGGCATTTCTTTTTGGTTACTCGGTTTATTTCTTTTGAATTCAAAACTTGCGTGTTACACCATTGTCCATCTGAAATTTCAAAAAATTTTAATCTATATACATAGATATATAAAACTGGATGTGTGTATGTATGTAACGTATGGACTCCAAAAAGGCTGGGCCGATTTTGATAAAATTTTCAGGGAATCTTCAGAATATTCAGGCAGGTGAAACTGTGAAGTTTGATTTTTGATTTTCGGTCTGCGGGCGGAGGGCGTGGCAAAATGCAATCTTCATATTGCACCACGAATGACATATACATACATACATATATATATTTTTTTGCTTTTTTAATTTAATTTTATTTTTTTTTAAAGCCGTTGTCATATTTTCCAAAACGAGATATCAAACTCTTAAATCGGTTCCGAAGATATCTACAAAAAATCTATATATACAAAAATGAATGTCTGTCTGTTTGTTTGTTTGTGGCCTCCTAGGCCAAACCCTTGGACCGATCTTCCTGAAATTTTCACAGCATGTTACTGTTACCCTGGAAGGAATAATAGGCTATATGAAGTTTTGATTAGACAAAGGGGCGTGGCACCGCTCATATAACCCAAAAATTTAAATCGCCATATTTTGGGCATTTTTTGACTTACGTCGATGATATTTGGTACATATGGTATAGGCATAATTAGGAATACGTACCAGGAGAAAAGTGGGTGGGACCACGCCCCTTTTTAGGAAATTTAAAAATCGTAATATAGTCTTACTAGACCGATCGTCATTAAATTTTCACAATAGGATATTCTTACGAAATAATAAATTCTTGACTATATCGAGCGGGGTAGCGAAGCACACTGGGTTCAGCTAGTTTTTAATAAATTTCCATTAATCCTACATTTGCATATATAAATACATATGTACATGCATATGTATGTATGTAGTAGTTATGTTACGAATACTCGTATTCGATTATTCGACTATTCGCTTATTTTAAGATATTCGTATTAGCAAAATTCAAGCGAATATTTTTCGAATAATATATAAAGTTTAAAAAAGTACATACATCAGGCATGTTCTGAAAATCACTTTTTCGTAAAGTGATTTAAAACCGGTCAGCTAACAGCATGACAATTTCAAATCACTTTAAAAGTTTTTTTTAATTATTTTTCTTTAAACTCTGCAATAAAATTATCACGCACACTTAATGAAATGTGTTCTTTATTTGTTTTTGCAATAAAAATAATTATTTTACTTAGAAGAACATACAAAATTTACAAATTTATGGACGCTGTATTTTTTGCGGATTATTTTTAAATTTTGCTTTTAGATCAAATATTGCTAACGAACTTGCTCCAGGCATGTTTACGATATATTTACAAAAACTTTAACTTCAATTCGTAGGTTTATTATATTTTTGAGATAAATTTCTTAAAGATAAAAAAAAAATGTTTTAAAGATAAAAATCAGCAGTTTTCTCGTGATTTAGAACAATGAAATCACCACTAAAAATGAAAAATCTCGTGCTTTTCAGAACACCTAAATATCACTTCTGTGATTTTAAAATCGTTCGTGATTTGATATCAACGTGATTTCAGAACATGCCTGAATATGTACAAAAATATATTAATTTTTAATAATTTTTATTTAAAGAAAACCCTTTATATTTGACGCAAACGAAAATTATATTTTGTAACTAGCATTTAAATTTCTTATAGGTGTGTAAAGTCATATCATGTTAAGTTAGTAATCAATTCTCAGTAGAGGAATGTTGGACTTCAAAAATTGAAGAATTAAAATTTTATATGTGAAAGTCCAGGTGGCAACCCCATATGCCCAAACGGCAGTGAATTACTAATTAAAAGCACAAACAGAATAAGAAAAACGAAATCTGAAAGTATGTAAGTAAAATAATTTAAAAAAGTTCAGTAGTGGTCTTCAAATTCGGCATCTCAATGTCATAATATTGATAAATACCTTAAGTAGTGTGTTTTTTCAATTAAATTTGAAATATTACGTGGCTCTAAACCAGCCTTTGTCATAAAGAGAACATGTAGGAAATATCAATGTATTGGTGTTTTTACACTTGTAGAAATTTATTGTTACATTTATTTTTTCACTGTAGCCTAACATCATATTAAAAGTTTGTATGCTTACACATTGGATTGGTTTAGCTTGTTTATGGACGAAAGAATGAACAAATGAATGAATTTACATAATTAAAAAAATTTTCCATTAAAAAATATATATACAAAAAAGCTTCTTCCCACTCAACATTCCATATCCTGAAAAATTAAAATATTCACAGTGTACTATGAATAACAAATAAAGAGACTAAAAAAAATAAATATTTTCTTACCGTCTTTCCCATGTGTTTTGTTGTTGCAAATTCTAAAATAAAGCGACAAAGAACCTCATTCATTGACTGCTATCATACAAATGAGTATGTTTCGTAATTTAGTTTGTCTCTTCTGTTTGGTTCGTGTTGTGTATGTGAAAATGACGATTGGTGCTAGGCCCCTAGGGGCTAGTTTAACGATCAATGCTCTAAACCTTAAAAATAATATTCGTATTCGTATTCGGCGACAGTGTTGTCAGATTAGGGGATTTATCCCAAAATCGGGGATTTTTTTCAAAATGGGGATGAAAAATTTGGCTTGGGGATTGGGGAATTCATTGAGGATAACTTATATGCTTTGGTTAATTTATGAAATTTTTTGGGGATTTTTATTTTGTTTATATAATTTGGTTTATTTTTTAGACTATTATTTTAATATCAGCATATTCTAATTGTTCGTTTTTGAGTACATAAGTGTTTTTAGTGTGGTTAAAAAAACTTTGTTATTAAAAGTAAAGCGGACTTGTTTTTTTATACCTAAAAACTTTATTGAAACAAATTTTTAGCATTTGTTTTTCAAAATGCCAATTTGCCATCAAATTTCAACATTTTCAAAACATATAAGCAGTTTTCTCCAAACATGTGTTGCAACCATTAGGACAACCCAAAATTAGTTCAAACATAAAAATACTACAACCAGCGTCAAATGAAAATGTTCCAAGAGATATATTTGAGTCACAGTGGAAAAAATGCCATTTATAAGGTGGACTGATTTATTTGATATACAAATAACAAACAACTCAAATATTTTTTTACATATGAAAAGTAATATTATCAGGCTCAAGTTCAGTTTTATTGAATTAATGAAAATTCAAAATTACTAAGAGTTTTTTGTGTTGGAAAATATTATTATTTATATCCAATCAGTTTTTAGCAGAACGTATCAGTACTGATTTCAAGGCCGCTACACCTCTCATCAGCGTTCAATTGTCCATCTTTACAATTTTCGTAAAGTGGATAATATTACTTTTCATATGTAAATCAATATAAGTTCAAATAATAATTACGTTTAGTCGTAATAATAATAATAAAAAAAAATATTAATTCCGCTTGGGCACGAGCTATAAATACCCTAATAACAAGGGTCACAGTAATATGTGAATTTCCCTAATATAGAGTAAAAACAACAAAAACGTTAGAATACAAAGTAGAATACTTTGATGATAACGGACTATGAGTTTGTGTTGATTATTAGTTCCAAACAGTAATGAGGGAATTTCGTACTAACCAGCACTGTTTCATTGTAGAATAAAAATTGAATTAAAAATTAATTCTCATATTCTATTTCTGTTGAAAACTGGTTAAATAGTTGATATTCTTCTCAATTAGTATCCACTTTACGAAAATTGTAAAGATGGACAATTGAACGCTGATGAGAGGTGTAGCGGCCTTGAAATCAGTACTGATACGTTCTGCTAAAACTGATTGGATATAAATAATAATATTTTCCAACACAAAAAACTCTTAGTAATTTTGAATTTTCATTAATTCAATAAAACTGAACTTGAGCCTGATAATATTACTTTTCATATGTAAATCAATATAAGCTCAAATAATAATTACGTTTAGTCGTAATAATAATAATAAAAAAAATAACAACTCAAATATGTTTTGGACAGAAGTTTATTCATATCAAGATGCCGCTGGATCACGGTCGTTTAAACCCCTGGCAGAGTTGGTATTAAATTTACTTTGCGTATAAACGAGCAACGCTTGCGCTGAAGGAGTTTTTCGGCAATGAACACGGTAAAAACGAAAATTAGAAACAAATTGCATTACGAGTTGCTCGAATCTCTGTTGAGAATTAATATACATTTTAAAAATAATGGAATTTGTTGTGAAACTTTTGATCCATCTCCAGAAATGGTCAAATTGTTTAATTCTAAAAGCATGTACCAAAAAAATTCTTCAGACAGCGGTAAAGAAGATTTGGACTCCGAACTTTTTGATTTTATCAGCCAACTTAACTAATTTGTTAGAACACATATACAAATATATACTTTGAAATGAACTACAGTGCAAATAAAGTATTCATAAGTTAATACTTAAGTGAATTGAAATTGAAGTAGTATTATTTTTAGTGGGGATTTCGGGGATGAAAATTTTCAAATTGGGGATGCGACTCAAAAGAAATCTGGGAACCCTGTTCGGCGAATATTGTTTCAAATATTCGTATTCGCGAATACTAAAAATTGATATTCGTAACATCACTAGTATGCAGTGATGCTAACTGTACGGTAATTACCGTTTTGTACGGTAATTTAGACCTCCAAAAGGTAGGCAGGTAATTTTATAAAGTTTTAATTTTTAATCAAATAATAAAACGCACGGTTTTCCTAAAACATTGTAACAATGCCAATTGTGGCTAAATGCTAAAAATGTCTCCTATGGAATATTTATACAGGTACTCGCATTAGCTAAAATGTTGTTTTTTGCTTGGGTGACAAGCTAGAAACAAATGGGCTGGCCTGCGATGTCAAACGAAATCGATTGGTGGTTTTCTAGATGTAAAAAAATTAACTTGCATTTCTCCAATAACCGATTTTATTTAACTTATTATATATTTACTGCCACAAAAGCTAAATATGTAAATAATAATAAAGTGATGATTAGATGGTCGCAAACCGGTTGTATTTCGTTTACAATTTCAGCATTATCGATCGATCGACATCGCGGGGTGGGCCGAAAATATGTAAAATCTTTGATTAATCTATAAATAACATTTTTAATCTCAGCTTTAAACATAAAATAATTTATATACTTATCTATGTATGTATACACATATGTGTGTATATAGCCTTTAAGACAACGGTGATTGAATGTATAAGTTGTAATTCCAATATTTTATTAATACTAATTGTTTCTTAAGTTTTTCTTGTCTTTTAAATATGTAATACTTATATAGATTAAAAAACAAAACCTATTTTAATAGTAAAAATTATAAAATCTATACAACGCTTTACCCGTACGGTAAAACGGTAATTTTACCCAAAAAACGGATATTTTTTAAGGCTGTACGGAAATTGGGAAAAAAATAGTTCACATCACTGCTAGCATTATATATATATACTAGAGTTGTCAATTATTCGCCTTTCAACTTTGTTCGAATAATTCAAATAATTGATTTTGTTCGTTCGATCAAACGATTAAAGCTGAAAAATTTTTCGATTAATCGATGAGAACAACGAATAAAAAATGATTTAAAAAATTTATTGACAAAAAATAAACATTTCATACAAAAAACTTAAAAATAAAATAGTTAATATTTTTATTAAATAATTATTTTAAAAGTATTAAAAATTCAAAATATAAAAAGACTTCAGCGATATATTAGACGATATGGTATATTTGAAAAAATGTAATAAAAGAACAGAAAACTTAGATAAACTATTTTATGCTCTTCTCAGAATATCACCTATCTCGACAATTAGCGAAAGATTTATTTCAAAAACCAAAACCAAAAATCGTTTGAAAGCTAAAAAATTTAGTCAACTTTTATTTGTAAAAGATAATTTCTTAAGAACAACCCAAATTGTCCGATTTCACAAAAAAAACATTTGATATTTTTTGACTGAATGAAGCATGTTTATTTAAATTAATAGTTTTATGTATTTTTTTTGTTAATTCGTATAAAAAATTTTTGTTAATTTCATTACTAGTAACATCTTCTTTATCATTACTTTCATCTGAATTATTGTGGTTACTTTCAACATAAAATAATCTGGAGTATAATTTATTCTTTAGTTTCACTTTTTGAAGAATATTTTAAAAAACTTTCATTGCTCGGAAAATTTCCAGAATTTAAAAAATATTATTAACGTATTTAAAATTTTTATACGTCTCTCATTTATTCTTATTTTAATACGTTTTCGTAAATCTGTTGCAAAAGAATTATTAATTTTTTTGTTGTTGATCCAACAGTTTTGTATACTTTAGGACACTTGTTACATGTGACTTTGTTTTTTTTCATTTTTGTTCTTGGTAAAATACTTCCAAAACGAGCTCAATTTTTTGGCTTTAGTGTATTTCTATTTTATTCACCTGAGAGTGAAAAAACCCTATTCTTGAAAATTTTTTTAACGTTTCATTCAAAACATAGCACGACTACTATGTAGGTATGCGCAGTTCGACAACAACTGCAAACATCCAAAATAATATGTATTTGGTTGATATAAAGTACTCGCTTTGTTTCATATCATACAAACAAATTTAAACATTTTTGACGTATGCATTTTAAACTAAAAGAAGTTGTTCGATTAATTGACATTAATTAATCGATTTATTCGTTATTCGAAAATCGGCATTTTAAAATTATTCGAACAAGAGTTTCGTTTTGTTTGATCGATTAATCGAATTATTCTTAATCGGTTGACAACTCTAATGTATACATAGTTTAAAATTTAACATTTTGCGATACAGTTTGCAGTTGATATGAGGAGTATACGAGTATGGTGAACTTTTGAACTCTACAAAAAAAAAAAAACAAAAATTACCACAATAGGAAAATTTTTTCTTTGTTTTGTGCTCGTATAAATTTAATTTGTTTTTATTATGAACAAAATTAACATAAAATACAAATCCATATTTTATTATCACATTTTTTTTTAGAATCTCATTTAATCATTTGAAAGCAAATTGTTGGGAAAATATTTATTTGAATACGCGTACATACTCGTATACAACTTTATTGTTGTTGCTTAATTTGATTAAATACTCGTTTAAATTTAAATTGTATTATTATTTGTAAAAAATTTACATTTCATTTCAATTTTCAATGATATGAGAATCCTCAATGTTAAGTGCTACCAACTGTTGTTGTTGTTGTCGCTGATGATTGAGGTAAAAAGTGACAAAAATGCTGCCGATTATTGTAATATTTGATTTGATTTTGTATCTTCTCTTATATGAACATTTGATTCAATAAAAAAAATTTATGTATACAAATATTTTATATCTGCAGCAAATTATTTAATTTTTAGCAAACAAAAACACATACACGAGCACATGAACACATGAACACACCTCGAAAATATATTTTTGTTTGCTATAACATTTTGTTTTGGAAATATTTAATTATTTTATTGGTAACTCGTATAGAAACAGTGAATATTTGTGAAGCTGATTTTCAAATTCTTCAATTTAAAATTGTTTTTAATTATTGATCAAAACAAATATTTTTAACGGAAGTTGTTGGAGTACAATTTATTATTTTAATGGAGTAGGGTATGATTTATGCAAAGTTTTCAATAAGGAGG
Organism: Lypha dubia; assembly: GCA_947311025.1. Taxonomy (NCBI): domain Eukaryota; kingdom Metazoa; phylum Arthropoda; class Insecta; order Diptera; family Tachinidae; genus Lypha; species Lypha dubia. Next base: position 55,559,603 of record OX371263.1, read on the forward strand.
AGAAATACATGAATATGACTGAAAGCTTAGCCACTTCAGCAGTGATCATTCAGCCCGCTATTAATAGTTAGATTATTAACTGATTAAAATAAAAATTTAAAACTTTTTAACCCTTGATAGTCATAATATTTCAGTTATATTCAGTTTTTGTTTTTGTCACCAATTATTTTCAAATCAATTGGATCACATAAACACCGATATTGCAAACATGTGGAAAATTTCATTTTGTTATTGATCATTAAATTCATTGCCTAAATATTCGAAATAATGTCTCTGATCATGTTCCCAGTATTTTTTTTAATGTTACTTTCCAAGTTTTGTAAAATTCCTAATATTATTATAATATTTTTTTGTTTGGTTTTTTTTATTTTCATATAAATATTTTAATTATTGAAGATCGATATTTTTCGTAACAATAAAATATGCACTGATTGAATACAACATTAAAATAAATTTAAAGAAAAGATCAAATAAAATAGAATATCAGTTGTCTGATATTTTCAAAAATATTTAAAAATAAAAATCTTTTGCCTGAAAACTCTTTTATGAAATTTACACGTCCTGCGCAACTGTCAGCTAATTATTGTGAAATTGAGTTGTGCCTTGGAGCGATCAGTTCTTGTAAGAGTTGAGCATATACTCGTATGTAGTCAATGAGTTACCGAATTATTTCAGTATAATGATCGGCTTGCTAAAGGGATTTAAATCTAATGTATAACTAAACTCATTGGGACTCTTTTATAAAAAATCTCCCTAATTTAGGAGACATGGGAATGTCCTTTTTGTTTTAAACAACATCTTGTTCATAAACATCTCTGTTATCAATTATAAAAAAATGTGTTTTTGTCTTTGAGTTTATTTTTCTTTGATCTCCAATTGAAGATGTATATTTTTTTATGTCCCAGTGAACATTTCTAATTACGATGAGTTTTTTTAAGCTATTACATAGATTTTTTCGCGGGCTTTGGCGACTAAATCAAGAAATTCCGTAAATAAAAAACCTAAAGGCCTCATTAGTCTTGACTTTTACTTTCTGTTCTGTTCTGTGCCGTTCTGTTGTTGAATTTCTGTAGTTAGAAGTTATGTAAAAACGTATCAGCTGTTTCTTGCAGAATATACATAGCCGAATATACTACCTATATCATCGGCGGCGGCGGCAGTGTTCACAAATTTAAAACGGCGCTTCGTCTTAATTATCAGGTTGAATAATTTTAAAGAAAATGAGGTAAAAACGATATTTAATTAAAAAAACTCTACTCACTACAAATTTTTCATCAATATAATATTTTTTTTATTAAAAATCGTTTTGTTTTTAATGTGCTTAAATTCGATGGCGGCGGCCATAATAAAAATTTATCAGCGATTACGCGGCAATTTTGTTCCGATCGGCTTGGTTTACTGAAACAAGCAGCTGTCTCTTGCTGTCACTTAGAAATGTAAGTAAAATTCAGTTTTCAACAGAATGGTCCGTAACAGAACAGAACAACTAATTGAAAATACATGTTTTGCATACACAAAAAATGAACAGCTGATCCGGAACAGAACAGAAAGTCAAGACTAATTCTACCTTAACACAAAAAACTTAACACTAAGTTTGTTTCTTAAGTCTTTTGCTTTGTAAGTATTTAAATCGCTCAATGTATGTTAACCCCTAAAGTATGCTATTGATTTTGATTTCATTAACATACAGTATTGCCAGAATAACAACCGAGTTATTAAACAAAACGTAATAATATAATTGCAATAGCTTTACCGCGGCAGTCCCTGAGTGACACATGTCTTATTTATTATATTTTTTATTTTATTACTTTTCATATGTATTATATTTTTTTTAATCTTACAATTTATTTACTTGATGTTTTATAAATAGTTTTTAAACTTATTATAAATTTATCTTGATATTTAGTGTTTTAATACAAATAGGTGTTGAAATTTTTATGTAGCATTGTGAACCATATGGAACCTATTTATGATAACGGTTTTTATTCACAAAATAATTTTCTAAAAATTTATTAAAATCTTATATTTTAATTAGCGAAAAGTTTTGACTGTGTTTTAAATGATTTTATTTTTTAATTTTTAATATAAAATCTTTTTGTTAACAACCGACTTGTATTTCAATAAGTTACGATAGAATTCCGCCATGAATTTGAACACACTTTAATGGTGTTTTCTTTTTTACAAAAAAGAAATGGTACATCTCCATGTAGAAAGTGTACTTTGGTATTCGTTTCTTGAAAATGTTTTGCTCTCTAAGAAAAAGCATTATAGTAACAGCTCGTTTTTTATTGTTTGTTTACTTTATGTTTTTTTTTTCTAAACGTAAAATATGCAACACTTCGCAAAAGTCAGGGGAGCATTTTAAAAATGTTACCAAATCACATGTAACACTTATGGAATATTTTTCTTTTAAAAAAGAAAACGTCATTAGTTGCAGAGGGCAGCAAAGTAGTATTTTTAAGTTAAATCTACTCGGCAAACGAAAATTCTCGCAAAAAAGATCCAACTGAGAAACAGAGATGGCACTAACAACTTTTCTAATCATAATTCCCAGTAACTTATTGTATGTGCAAAACTTAAAGTGACTTAAGAGGCGGTTAAGTAAAAGCAGCAGTAAAACTTAAATTAATTCGTTTGGGTATGGTGCTGTTCATTTTATTTTCTTTCACAATGTTGCACTTTTACAAAAACTTATGCTGTGTTCTTTTCTACACTACCAAACAGCATCTTGTTAAAAGGTACATGTATAAAATGTCTTGCCAACATCCTGCAATAATGCAACTTTTTTTTCACTTGAAAAAAATATGAAAAAAGTAGAAGTCCAGTTTTTAACAACACTGTCGATTTATACAGGGCATAAAGTGCAATGCCTTCCACTATTTGCGAGGGTGTTTTACTATAATGCTGCACTCATGCCCCTTTAATTCAAATGAGTGTTGAGAACATATAACATTTATTCATTTTAAGGGTAACATCATGAGAAAAGAACACGTAGCACATTTAAAATGACACATATTTTGCAGAAAACAACAGCAAGATATTTACAAGGCAGAATAAATGCAGCATATTATTATTTGAAAAAAAAGGCCATACGATTAATTTTTGCTGTGCGGGACTTGAACATTTGTTATTATTTAGTCCTTAAGGATTTTAGTTTTATTAGATACTTAAATCTTTTGCACTCTTTATATATATTGGTTTTTTTTTTCTTTGTAAATATTTAACAGATTTCATGAAAGCTAGTTTTTTTTAGTCAAAATTTTAATTTCATCCTAAATAACCTTCAGTTTTCAGAATAGTATTGTGTAAACGGAAATTGCCGACAAGCTACAAAATAATTCACAATTTTAAGGAAAATAAAAAAGTCATGCAACCCACCAAACCGAAGGTTTCAACTTTTTCGGAAGTCAGATTTATCGCATCGAATTCGTTAAGACATTTCGGTGTTATGTCTGAAGTTATATTTGATGTTTACAATTTTGCATTTTGGTTTACAGTTGCTTTTTTTAATTGAGTGCGAGCAGAGAAAAATGTTTTTAAAAAATTTAATTATCAAGTAAGTTTTGCAAAATCACTTAAAATTTTTTAAAATTAATTTTAGTTCAATGGATAGATATAAATAACAAGAAAAAATTAAAATTCTTTACGAAATCTTTCCTACACTTCTGTACGATTTCTTAACTACATACGTATCTTTACGTAGTCATGTCAACCATTTCATATGAGTTTCGTTACGAAATATTTTTTTTTTTTTAATTAGGACCAGCACTCTGGGGATGACCCCTACGTATGCAGTGCACTTTGCCGGAACTCAGGGAGAGGGATAGGGTAGAGAAGATACATGTTGAAAATTTAGAAGACTTAACTCTTTTTTGCGCGTTATATTAATTTTTAAGGCAGTATTGAGGCGCCTCTTGAGTTAAGTACACGCATTAACTTTGTTAAGCTGTATTAAGCTACGTACAGACGATTGGCAGATCTTACAATATTGTAAGATATGTCAATATGCTGACAACGTACTGACAATGAAAAATTGTTACCAAAAGGTAAATTGTCAGTTCAGACGATTGTATGAAAACCTTACAATTTCATTGTAAGACAATTGTCAGACAATAAATTTATCTGCCAACAAAAATTGTCAGTTTACACGGTTGTCAGATTGTTGTGTGGAAAAATTGCCAGATGTGTTGTTAAACTCTGTCAGAACTGTCAAATCCAATAGTGTTTATGGACAGCATTGCCAATAGAAAAATTATCTGACAATGGTGCCATTGTCAGATGCATTAATTTAAGCACATCTGCCAATAAAAAAGAGCTTACAATGTCTGACAATTATCTGACTATGGCAAAGTAGAGTGTTCTCACGATTGTCAGATGTCTGACAATATTATTGTTTTATAATGAATTGACAATGCTTTTTCTTGCAACGTTGCAAGACAGAAATTGTAAGTTCAGACGGTTGGCAGACATTTTCTGAACATTTTTCTGACAATATTGTAAGATCTGCCAATCGTCTATACATAGCTTTAGCAGGCAATTTATTAATTGTTTTACTTCGCCGATGTTTCTGCTAACCGTCGAAGGAGGGCGATGTTGTGTACATTAGCTTGGAACAGCATCAATCGCTGTTGGAACAGTTTTTTAGTGACCAGTGCTATGTCTTTCACTTAAATAGTCCGACAACAATTAATATAATGTCTCACTAATGTACATTTGCCGACTAGTCGTAACGAATTCGTTACAAAATCTAAACTTTTGGTTTGGTAGGAAGTCAAATCTCAAATATATGTATATATGTGTATATGTAATTATTTGCGGATATGTCTGTCCGTTCATCTTGAATCTATAAATCAAATTTATATTTAATTGCGAATAGATTTAATACAAACGTTTAACGTAGTTTTACCAAGCCAAATAAAAAATATAACAAATCTATTTTTATATAACTTAATTTCAAGCAATTACCTTGAATTTTAAATGCCGATATGAAAAACTGATTGATTAAAAACTCAACAGTGATGCATAAAAACAATCTTAATTGAAAGTAATCTTAATCTTGACCCTCTACATTTTGATACACGCACACACACACAGAGTATCCATTTACATGCATATGCTTATATATCTATGTTCACATATATATATGTTGCAATAAGCAATTATTAATGCACACATGTGCACATGATTACATACATACTTTATTAAATAGTTGTGCACTTAAATAGAGACAAAACAACATTAGAAGATAAAGAAAAATAAACGTTAAGTTTGCATTACTTTTTGGTCGTGAAGAGGAAGAGGGAGGAAAAGTGCCATCAAACATCAAGTACATACAAATAAACACTGTTTAGTACTCCTATAAAAATCGTACTTTCTTATTCTCATGCTTACTTAGTTTACTTAATGTAAGTAGTTATTACATACACTTTTTGTATTATTCGACTCTAACTACTCGGCTTTAAATTCTGTTTCTGCTGTTGCTGCCTCTGCCTCTGCCTCTGCTACTGCAGCTGTTGTTACTACTTATGATGAAAAAAGCTCAGTCAATTGTATGGCAGTTCAACTTGAAATGTTGTTGAACCAAACCAAACGAAACAACATAAAAATTCACACACTAATGTATAGAATATTATTATTGCTATTGCCGTTGTTGTAATTGTTGTTGTTGTTGTTGTTGTTGCTTATTTAGTTTGATAAAAATTGAAGGAAAAAGAAACATTTAAAAAGGAAACTTGTTGTCGCTAATTGAATGCAACTGCAGCAGCAACCGCAACAAACTGCAAAACTATTATAGAATTTATATATTGTGTGTGTGTCCATGTGTTTGTACGGGTGAACGTACGACCGCCAAAAACGTTCTATAACATTCTACATACACGCACCAAAAGCACAAGTACAAGTACATAAATTCATAGACAAACAGTGGAAAACTGTTCAGATAGACTGATATAATCATTAGAATATAGAGGAGGTGTAAAACGAGAACCGTGAAGCAAAATGAAGGCGACCAGAACAGTAAACTTTTAGAATTGCATTTGCTTTATTTCTTTTTTTAATTTATTTATTTTTTTTGTATTCATACATACAAACATATAAATTTATAAAAAAAAAACTAGATGATTCTACCGGCTTCGTCCGGAAGCTATTTTCTTATATGGAGGAACCATTCTCCCCACTCATCAACCCCCTATTTTATGCTTGACTATTTGAAATCTATCTATTTATATAAAAATTAAAATACGAATTGGATTAATAGTTTAGTAAATACAGGAATTGCCCCCTCCCTCCCCTCCTTGAGACCATAGCGGTTTAAAATATACTTTAAACCTAATCTCATACCTACCAAATATGCATAAAAAATGTCAATAAAGTCGGTCGAGCCGTTTCGGAGGAGTTCGATAACAAACATCGTGACACGAGATTTGATAAAAATTGAAGGAAAAAGAAACATTTAAAAAGGAAACTTGTTGTCGCTAATTGAATGCAACTGCAGCAACAAACTGCACAACTATTATAGAACTTATATATTGTGTGCGTGTGTGTCCATGTGTTTGTACGAGTGAACATACGACCGCCAAAAACGTTCTATAACATTCCCATACACGCACCTAAAACACAAGTACATAAATTCATAGACAAACAGTGGAAAACTGTTCAGATAGACTGATATAATCATTAGAATATAGAGGAGGTGTAAAACGAGAACCGTGAAGCAACATGAAGGCGACCAGAACAGTAAACTTTTAGAATTGCATTTGCTTTATTTCTTTTTTTAATTTATTTATTTTTTTTGTATTCATACATACAAACATATAAATTTATAAAAAAAAAACTAGATGATTCTACCGGCTTCGTCCGGAAGCTATTTTCTTATATGGAGGAACCATTCTCCCCACTCATCAACCCCCTATTTTATGCTTGACTATTTGAAATCTATCTATTTATATAAAAATTTAAATACGAATTGGATTAATAGTTTAGTAAATACAGGAATTGCCCCCTCCCACCCCTCCTTGAGACCATAGCGGTTTAAAATATACTTTAAACCTAATCTCATACCTACCAAATATGCATAAAAAATGTCAATAAAATCGGTCGAGCCGTTTCGGAGGAGTTCGATAACAAACATCGTGACACGAGATTTGATAAAAATTGAAGGAAAAAGAAACATTTAAAAAGGAAACTTGTTGTCGCTAATTGAATGCAACTGCAGCAACAACCGCAACAAACTGCACAACTATTATAGAATTTATATATTGTGTGCGTGTGTGTCCATGTGTTTGTACGACTGAACATACGACCGCCAAAAACGTTCTATAACATTCCCATACACGCACCTAAAACACAAGTACATAAATTCATAGACAAACAGTGGAAAACTGTTCAGATAGACTGATATAATCATTAGAATATAGAGGAGGTGTAAAACGAGAAACGTGAAGTAAAATGAAGGCGACCAGAACACTCAACTTTTAGCATTGCATTCGCTTTATTTCTTTTTGTTATTTATTTATTCTTTTTTGTATTCATACATACAAACATAGAAATTTATAAATAAATTTAGTTGGTTTAAAATTGCGTTCGTTCTATGCAGAATTTAAAAAGTCAAATTTCATTACTTGTTTTTTTTTTTTTGGAATATAAATATGTACTTACATATGAACATATATATGTATGTATGTATATGAGGAGCCGCAGAACAAAATTTAATTTTTCGCTCATATAAAATTTTTGGGAAATTGATGTTTATTTATTTCGTTTCCTTAAAAAACAGCATGAACCTGGAAATGGTAACAAGTTTTTTACTTATCAATAGATGCATCAAACTACCAGAAGTCATCACATTAATCGTTAAGGATGTTTGACATCAAACCACTTTTATATTGGAAAAAGTACGTTTTGTAAAAAATAAAAGTAAAAACAGCACATTTTGGTTTGCGTTTTTTCACACGATTCTTGTGAGTAATTGTTTTTAAACCCGATCCAATATAAAAAAATTTATACATTGAAATTAAATATATATATATTTTTCGTTATTTACAATGTTTTTTTTTTTTTGTTATATCATTTAAAAAACACAAAAATTTTCTCAAAATTACACTCCAAAAGTAATCTTAAGTAAAATTTATTGCTATAAAACTGGAAACATTTACAAATGAGAAATTATTATTGTTAGGCTTAAGTTCAGTTTTATTGAATTAATGAAAATTCAAATTACTATGATGAGTTCTTTTATTTTTGAAAAACATTAGCATGTGCAATCAGATTAGCAGAACGTATCAGTATACCGATTTCAAGGCCGCTAAACCTCTCATCAGCGTTCAATTGTTCATATTTACAATTTTCGTGAAGTGATACTAATGAAACAAGAAATCTTTGCGAATCTGAGATTTGGCGTTTGGTATTGGCCGCAACTATTCAAAATTTCTTTGGAAGTTATCGTTTTTTTGTGATCGCGAAAAAAGAATTAACTATTTCAAGTTCTGTATGCAATTGATGCGAACGTACGGAAAATAATAAAAATTACATTGAGAACGTTGTTGTAAAACTTAACGATTGAACGAACATAAGAACGTTTTACTTGTTTGTTTTTTTTTTTTTTTTTTGTTTTATTTTTATTTTATTTTGCATTATTATGTTCGTTTAAAGTTTATTTTTCTATATTTATTTATGTGTGCAGTTTTTTTTTTTGTTGATTTTGTGTGTGTTTTTTTTATTTGTATTTTGTATTTTAGAATGTAATTGTGCGCCTGGCCTAGACCTAGAAAAGGAAATTTTTCGTGGTAATGTTGTTCTTGTTGCTGCTGCAATCGTTGCATTCGTTGCAATTGTTGTTGCAGCTTGTCTATTTTGCCATTTTTATAATAAGCGAATCGTTTCATTTACTTGTTTGTTCTCCTTCCTCGCTAGCAAGACGCACACACACACACACACACTCGCACATACACATATAAGTTTACTCTATGTATGTTTGCATGTAGTGGTGGTGTTAGTGGAGCAGACGTTATTGCTTTTTTTTAAGTGTGAATAGAATATTGAATATCTATGAATGTTTGTATGCTTTTGTGTCGTTATTGGTGTATGAATGTGTGCGTGTGTTTTTAGAATAAAAAAAAATTAACAAAGTGGAAGTGGATGTTGTACATGCAACAACTATGGAAAATATCAACAATTTACAGTCTATAACAACACATTTTGTATTATTCTGTTTTTTTGTTTTCTTGTGAAGAATTTATTGCAATACGTTTTTTTTTTTTGCTTAATTTCACATTACACTGGGTATTTAGAAATAGGAAATATGCACATTCTAATAAATCAAGTCGAAATATTAACATATTTAGACGCTTAGAAATTAGGCCATTCATTCCATGTCCATAAAATCAATAGAATTGCTAAATCAGCTACAATTATGATGAGTCTTAATTAAATATAATGCCTTCAAATAGCTTTAATGATGAGCACGTAAAGAGAAATAAGCTCCATTATGCACAAATCGTACACAATCTATATTTCTCTTTTATATTTCATATTTCACATACAAATTTAAATTTTCCGGTGTGTAAATAGGGGAAATTTACATGATTAGATTTGGTTCGACACTAAAAAAAACAGATATATTTTAATGTTTTTTTTTTTTTTTTTTTCATATATATATTTATATATTTCAGCAAACTCCATCAGGAACATAGGCTGTGTACGTAGAATCTCCATCTCTGTCTGTCGGCTGCGATGTGTCTTAGTTCGCTAAAAGATTTACCTGTTTCGTTAAAAAATTGTTCGTCTCCATGTTAACTTTGGTCGTCCTCGGTTTCTTGAGCCCTGCGGGTTCCATTCTAGTGTCTCATGGCATATTTCGTTATATGGTTTTCGTAGTGTATGTCCAAGCCAGTTATATTTTCGCTTCTTTATTTGGGTGTTGATGTTGTCCTGGTTCGCGAAGAAGTTGTTCGTTAGAGACCACTCTAGGCCACCAAATTTTTAGAATAATTCGTAAACATCTATTGGTAAATGTTTGGATTTTGTGTTTAATGACTTCGCTTACCAACCAGGTTTCGGATCCGTAGAGGAGAATGGATTTTATGCAGGCGTTAAAAATATGTAATTTAGTTTTAGGCGAAAGAGCATTAGATTTCCAGATATTTCTTAGGCTATAGTATGCTGTTTTGGCTTTTTGTATTCTGGAGTTTACATCACCGATAGCACCTCCGTCCGGAGTAATGTTGCTTCCTAGGTAGCTGTTGACGTTTTGGATTGGCACATTGTTTAGCAAAAATGTTGGCGTTTGGTGGGATTTAACAGCCATACATTTTGTTTTGCTTGCGTTGATTCGCAAACCGTATTTCAATGCCGTTGAAGCTAAATCATCTATCTTCTTTTGCATATCATGTTTGTTTGATGCTAAAAGGACTAAATCGTCCGCGTAGTCTAGATCTTCAAGTTGTTCGTTAATCCTCCATTGTATACCTCTACTGTCGATGTTGTCGATAATATTTCGTCTAGTGCTGTAACGAATAAAATAGGAGACAGGAGACACACTTGCTTAACGCCGCTTAATGTTTCAAAAGGTTGGCTGATTTTTCCGCAGTGTGACACCCGCATTTTGGAGTTGTCATATTGTGCTTTTATGAGGTGTATAATCTTAGTAGATATACCCTTATTGGCAAGAGCATGCCATATCTTGTTCCGGTCGATGGCATCGAACGCTTTCTCAAAGTCTACAAAGGTAAGATACATTGTGGTGTTGAATTCATTACACTGTTCAATTATCAAACGTAGGCTATTGATTTGGTCAACACACGAGCGGTTAGGACGAAAACCAGCTTGCTCCTTTCGTAGATTTTCGTCTAAGATTTGGAGGATACGGTTAAGAATTATCTTATTAAAAATTTTGCACACAGCGGGAGTTAGGGCTATACCCCGCCAATTATCACATTGTTTTAGGTCCCCCTTTTTTGGGATTTTAATAATAAGGCTCTCTTTCCATGCATCTGGAATTGTTTCTGTTTCCCATATTCGCCTGAATATTTGTTGTAAGACATTTGCGGTTGTTTGGGAAGCTGATTTGAATAGTTCGGCTGGAAGGTTGTCAATACCAGGGGCTTTGTTGTTTTTGAGTTGATCAATACCGGCTGTAATTTCATCTATACTAGGCGGGTCGATGTTTACCAAAATTTCACTACGTGAGTTTGTATTTGTGTAAGGCTGGGTTGTATCAGAGTTGTTGTTATGGTTTAAGACCTCTTGAAAATGTTCTCTCCGCCTGCTGAGCTGATCTTCTACGGACGTAAGGATGGTTCCAGATTTATCCTTGATTGGTGTGTTCGAGTAAGATTTCTTGCCAGAGAGTTTCCTGATAATATCAAAAACGGTCTTCAAGTTCCCCGTGTGAGCAGCGGCCTCGGCTTCGGATGCTAGGTTGTTAATGTGATTTCGTTTGTCATTTCTAGCTTGCCTTTTCACCTTCTTAACAAGGGATGTGTGTTTTACGCGTAACCTGGTTTTTGAACAAGATTTGTTTCGTTTAGAAGGAGTTGTTCTGTTTCTCGTCTTTTCTCTACCAGGTTCCAAAAAACGTCCGAGAGCCATTCTTTATTTTCTCTTCCAGCATAACCAACTATTTCTTTAGCTGCGTCGCCGAAAATAGTGTCTAGTTTTCTCCATTCTTCGTTTACATCTATGGGCTGAGTTGACGGAATAAGTCGTTGGTAATTGTTGCTGACATTAGTAGCGTATCTAGTTTTAACTACATCGGATTTCAGTTTCGATATATTGAATGGTCGTCGCTGGATTTTCTGCATATTTGGTTGGATACTGTGCCTTTTGAGCGTTAGTTTGAGTTCAGCTATAACTAGATAGTGGTCGGAAGCTATATCTGCACTTCTTAATACTCTGACGTCTTGAAGAGTTTTGAAACATCTCTGGGATACGCATATATGATCGATTTGACTAAGTATGTCCGAACGCGTGTCTCTAGATTTCCACGTGTACTTATGTTGTAATTTGTGGGGAAAGTACGATCCGCCAATGCCAAGGTCGAAGTCGGCGCATGTCTCCAGAAAAAGTTCTCCATTTTCGTTTCTGTTGCCGGGACTATGTTTACCCATGATTTGCTCAAACCCATTGTTACAGCTTCCAACTCCAATGTCGCCCATTAGCACTAATAGTGTGTTCGTTTCTTAATAATATATTGCTCTGTAAAAGGGTGGGGTGTTTTATTCTAAAAAAATTACCCTCACTATCTGTTAAAAACGGGGGGTTCTAGCTTTTCATAAATTGTTTTTTGTTCTAGTGAAACAAGAAGTTGCATTATTACAAGGTGGGCTCTACATTTTATGCATGTACCTTTTACCAGGGTATGCAGATGTCGTTTCGGTCGATGTTATTAAGGACTCTATGTAGTTCGTCGTAAAAATTCTCTTTATTAATGAGTTCGGAAACCTCGGTGGGTGCATAGCATTGTACAATTGATATTTTCCCGATGCTAGAACTAAGGCGGGCTGTGATAATGCGTTTTGAAATAGCTGACCAACTTATGAGGGAATTTCGTATTTTTCTGCTCAGAAAAATACCCACGCCATGCGTATGTGGATCGTGTAGGTTTTCGTGGCCCGAGTAAAGAATTCGATCTCCCTCCATTCCATCTTATTTCGCTGATGCCTAAAACTGCTATTTTAAGTCTATTGCACTCTGCCGTTAGCTGTGCAAGTTTACCGGTTTGATAAAGTGCATTAACGTTCCATGTAGCAAATCGTATCCGGGGGCATGCGGGTGTCGTCATAAGTATGTTAGTTTGTTTATTTATTTTACTTGTGTTGATTGTAGTAATCGCGGTTGTTTTCAGTACCAGTAGGGGATTGGCCTAGTGTTACCTAGTTTGGTGACAGGGCTGCTATCTTCATATAGATTTATTAACAAGAAGGCCTCCAAGCCTGCCTCTCGTTGTTATTTATTCTGATCATTTACTTCAGAACATGTTGTTGTGTTGAAAGGTTATACCGCATTTTGTTCGGACGCCAGAGCCTCATCTGTGAAAACAGGGTCCGCCGCTAGAAGCCTGAGGTTGACAGTTGCTCGAGAGAGGCTATATGTGACGCATCAAGAACCATGGGACCCCTTTTCATATAAATATTAACGTAATATAACCCTGAAGAAGCTACCCATTGTTTGGTAGCGAAATATTGGTTTTTTAAAAATAAAAATAAAATTTTTTTATGTTTATTTTTTATAAAAAAAACAAAAAAGGTGAATCTTTAACTCGCGAAAATCAGACTGAAAATAAATTTAATAAAAGATCGAAGAAATTAGAAGAAATATGTTCATGGAAAAACCTAAATATTGTTAATTTTTCAAGTAAGAGTCTGAACGCAATGTTGCGTCTTCCCGCAACGAGAAATCGCACCGCACCGCAAACATTGTGTTCAGACTCTAAGATGGGAACAATTTTTTCTGATATTCGCGTCTACCCATTATCCCAACGGCTAAATTTTACTTTTATCTGTTTTTTCTTTAATTTAATTCTTCAATTTAATTTAATCTATAACAAAAACAGGGAAATCCCCGTCTTTTTGTATATTAACCTTTTTGGATGATTTTGATCTTCAATTTGGTCAGTTTATTATTTGTGTCATTTGTTGTGTAAATATATCTCTTAATGTGGGAAAAGTTCAATATACTTTAATGGCAACGATTTAACAAAAATTAGAAATTTAAAAAAGTCGCACTTTAAAGAAAGCTGAGTACCCAAGAATGGAAAAAATATGATATAATTTGCCAAAAAAGCAACTCAAAATCTTGAATTTTTTTAAAAATTTTTAAAAATGGTTGTTAATTAGTCGCGAAAATCGAGCTTGTACTGCATAATTTTACGAATTTTAGCGTATAGAAAGTCCATAAATTAAAAAGTGAAATTACGTAATTCGAATTAATGAAATTGATTTACAAAATATGAAAAGGCTTGTGCTGCACACAAATTTAAGTAGAACAAAAAATCAGCAAAATGGAATTTGTAAAAAAGAATTCAATACCTTGCAAGTACATATTGATTAGCAAGACAGACATGGACACTGACGATGATTGTGTGGCGACTTCCGAAAACAACGTTTTACGTCTGTTGATTTTTGTTCCTTGTTCCCTGAAATATTCGCAATGCCTAATTCTGTCTAAATATCTTCTTTTTGATAAAATTGAGTTCGATTTGATTTCCATATTAAGGCGATACGGTATACAGCAGTGAAATAAAATTTAGAAATGTTGCAGACCTTTTGAAATAAATATTCAAAATTAATTGTAAATAAAATTTCACTGAAATTCATCCTAACTTGGCATCTTTAATCGTGAATTGCTTAGATTAAATCCATCTGTTTGTAAAAGTTCGGTTTATTTCATAAAACATAATAAATACCCTGTATTTTCAACAAAATTTAAAAACATAATTTCTATATTTGCGGCCTTCAATTCCAAACGAGAAGTGACAAAAAAAATTAAATAAAATTTTAAAGTTTTCTATAATTTTAACAAACAACAGAACAACAAAAAAATTATAATGAATGTATTTTAAATTGAATGTTTGTGTGTTTATCGCAAAATTCGTTTGACTGTGCTGATGCTATTGTTGTTGTTTTCTAATATACATATATTTTTTTTTTTACATAAAAAATGTACAAAATAAAAATATATAAAAATTGCACCAGTGTCGAGTGCAATTATACAAAAGCAATGGCAGGGGCAGAAGTGCATTTACACTGACTGGCTGGCATTAGAATTGTGTGTGTTTTTTTCCTTAATAATTTATTTTATTGTTGTATATTTTGATTCTTCACTAGAAAACATACACACACTCTCGTACATAGTGCTGGGACACAAACACACACTCACTCATAAAAAATAGCACAACTAAAAATCAACAACTGCAACCACAACAACAACTACAACGACGAGAGCAGTATCAGCAAAAACAATAAAAACAGCACTAGCATTAGAATAATAATAACAACAACAAATGAACAAGCAAACATCTAATGCTTAACGCGATGATGTAAACAATTCCATGGTGTGGTGTTCGGTGCTGGGGATGGGGATGGGGCTGGGGCTGGTAGGCAGGGAATCATATAAAGCTTGATGTCCATGTCCCCATTTAAGTCAAGTGACGTGCTATCTGTCGCCTTCTCACAGAACTTTGACTCCGTTTTGTGTTTGAATGCCAACCGCGCGAATATTATTGCATTTAACGCATAAAAACGACAATCAACGATTAGTTAGTTGCACTATAATTTTTCTATTGCTATTATTGTTGTTGTTTTCGTTTTCATTTTCTCTGTGGTGGTGTTTTCAATAAATGTGTGTATTTACGTACGTGAGCATGTTTATGGCAAAATGTTTTTACATACAAAGGAATGTATGAACATTAGTGGGGTAACCAAAATGTTGGAAAATTTGTTTTTCAATTAATTGTTTTAAAACTATCAAATTTCTAAAAAAAATATACATCAGTCTTGACCGCGATGGTCACAAAAGTAAATCTATAAAAAAAAATTTTAAGTCACGAACGGGTGACTCCCTAATGCACATTCAGCAACAAATAACATCAAAGCCAATTGATAGTAAAGCATATAAGTATGTAAGCATGTGAGTACGAGTATGTACGAGTACATATATATGCATGTCAGATCGATCCAATACATGTCCAATGCGTTTGTGTACTCGTATCTATGAAATAGTTCTATGGAAGAACAGTGGCAACAATCGATCAGTTTGGTTATGGAATTCAAAATAATTTTGAAAGATACCATTTTCTAGATTTAGTGATTGAATTCAATTATTATTATTTCTTGCTAGAACTAGAAATTATAGAAAATTAGATTTTAAAAATGACTTCAAAACTTAGAAGATCATTTTACAAACGAAGTTCATATTTTATTAATAATAAGGACTTGTAAAAGTGCCGCAGTGTTCAGTAAAAACAAATTTAAATATTTTCCAAGTTAAAAAAAAACAATAATTATTTAAAGTTAAGTAAAAAAGGCTTTTATCCCTGCCCCTCCTCATTTTCTACAAAGTTGCTAAACATACCCTACACCTCAGATATAAAGAAAACATAGTTTTACACATCGATATGCTGCATGAACAGGCCAGATCTGATGTGATCTTTCAAAACACCAACAAATTTATATATATTTTTTGTCTCCTCTGCCAGAATCAATTGTCGGACCCCCATAATTTTGGAAAAAGTATGAAATTGTTGTACGTGTTATTGATAAAAAAACAAAAAGGCATTTTTTTGAAGAGTTAAGAACTCTTGGCCCAACGTCTATGAATTAATTCTGATTAAGTGTGTGTGTAACATTGTCTGTCTTTTAAAATATATACAGGAAAGCAGTCGAATTAATTTCTGGATAATCTTTTAGTAGAATGATTCGTGTGAGTGATCATGTGAGCGTATGAGTGATATAAATTGAAGTTATTTTTCTTCATACACGCATTTCCATTTTGAAAACAACACTTTACAGAATTTCTTCCAACAAAAAAAAACAAGATTTGCAAATGAGAATTTATAAAGAGGACTCAAATGTCCTTGAGAACGTTCAGTGGTATAGAAAATATTTCGGCCAACAGTTAAAGGAAATTGGTATGGTTCGTTTCAAACCACAGTAGCAATTTTATTCGATAGGATATGAATCTGCTAAAGTTTTTGCTTATCGGTAATTTGGTGCACTACACTGTGTAGCGTTTGTTATTGAGAAAAATTTACTATTTACATTGCATTTTCATACTGATTGACAGTTAGACTGAATGACTGTCTTAATGCCAGTTGTGGCAGTGAGGTGAGAGCTATTAGGCTTCTACGATAATATTTTCAATATTAAATACACTCGCGTTATGTGTTCACATGTAATATTGTGTCGGTGCGGCATGTTGGTTAGCAGTCTGTCGGTCTTTCGGGTTTTTTTATTTTTTTTTTCAATCTGTTGTTATTGTCATGTGAGCCAGTTGACAGAGGCAGCAACAACCTCATTCAACCTTATACTAAACAGCTTTGTATGTTCAGTGTCACCGTGTCTATTAGTAGATGTTGTTAATATTATTATTTTATCTATTTCTATTTTCCAACTACATACAAAATTTATTTATACATATTTATTTTTAAAGTATGTAGATGGTTGAACAATTGTTATTTGATGTTTTTCACATTGTTTTCTTTGTAATAAGCCTTTTATGTAGATACTACTTTTATGCATATGGATGGATGACCGTTATTTCTTAGTTACTAAAGATTGCTTGCTTGTTAGCCCATCATTATCATCATCAACATCGTCATCATCATCAGTTACTAACTTGTCTCATGACAAATATGTAATTGTGACATTTTTTCAAACATCTTTATGATGTCTTTTGATTTTTAAAACTCTAACATTTGCAGTCATTCATGCAGTTTGTAATTTACCATTTACTGACTGAATGACTCACCACATCTTTGATTGCATTTTTACTACGAGTATCATGTCCATTGTCTAGTCGTTTTTTTTTTATTAAACTAATAATAATTTTCTGCTTTTGCGACTAGTTTTTCTTTTAATTTGATTTATGCTACTTGTGGAAATGAAAACGAAAATGAAAATCTTTTGTAAAAAACATGCATGAATAACTGTTGTTGTCGTTGTTGTTTGTTGTTGCTGGCTGCTGTTTCTGTTGCAATTTTCATTTAACCATCACCGTCATCAAGTGGAAAAAAATCCAGCCATACAACAGAAATCACTTTCCCTCTCGTTGCTTTCCATTTTTTTTAAGAGTTTAATATTCTTTTTTTTTACTATTTACTTGTAAGACGACAGCGTCTGACTACTGACGGTTTAATGCTCATTGTTGCCATTTCTAAAACTAAATACAAAAACAACTACAACAAGTAACGGATAATGCTGTCATTGATGAATTTTCTATCGGAATGGATTTCTTGTCAGTCTCTTAGTCATTCTTTTTAAAGAATTAAAACTTCTTTTAGTGAGGATTTGCTTTATTTTAGAAAAAGTTAATATAGAAATGTTTAAAGAAAACGATCCGTATATCCGTTAGGCAGAGCAGCAAATTTTCATTCTATTCACAATTACATGACGGAACTCCATGGAAAAAATCAGCCAATTTCCATACCGCCGACAATGCGATAACAATATAACTTTGACACACATCCCTGACACACTACAACAACACCAGCGTATCAACAACTCTACAAAAAAAGATGTACAGAAAAAAAAGTTCGCTTGCAAGCAATTCGAACGACATCTTGATGGTCTAAAATAACGAAGCATAAATAAATTCAACAGGAACAAAAAAATCTTTCAAGCTAAATTATTTTAGTTTTCGTAATAATTTAATTCTTTCTAGTATCTGCTTTTTGATGGATGCAGTAATGCTGCTGTTTAATAATTATATTTTTGTTGCTTTCTTGTGTTGCTTGTTGCAATAACAACTGCTGCAGCGTAATAGAGCCCAATAGCTGTAATTATTGCATGATGTTGTTGATGGTGTTGCATACTTGCTTTATAATCGGTGAAACTTTCTTGGAAATATTTTCTTGTAATAGAAAATGAAAACGAAACTTTTTAAATAATGTTTATTTTTATTTTTTCTTATTCTTTCATACATTTTCTTGCGTTGCTCTCTATTCATCTTTTTGTGAAATAATTTCATTTTCTATATGAATATTTATAAAGCCACACACTAAACATGTATGTATGTACGTGTTTGAAAAGGTGTTTGCAACGACCGACTTGCAACAGACTCTTTTACATACCTAATTTTCAATCAAATTAAATTAAGGCACATTTCCATGATACATACAACTTGATACAGTGATGCATAGAGGCAGGGATGTTGTATACATCGAAGCCTGCACGTTTACATGGATGCATATTTGTAAAATATGTGCATATGTATGTATGTATGTATGTATGTTTGTCTATATATACAATGTAAATACATCCGAAGCATAGTCCGTTGTTGTTGTTGTTTGCTTGCTTGCTTGTATTTATAACACACATTTGATGGAAAAACGAATGTATGTTTGTATGCAGCCAAGTTAATTGGGCTCATGGCCAAGTGCTTCCCATTGAAAATGAAAACTATTTTTTTCTGCGTGTGCTCTCATGTATTTATGGCGCGCATTTGTGTTGGTTTGTATCCCATGCATGCGATGTAAAATATTTTTTTTTTCTTTAATGTTTCCACTTTTTATTTCGCTTTAGCTGAAAAATTATAAAAGTAGTTTCACTTTTAATTATCCTTTCAAAGTTGAATTTTTTTTTTTGGCCGATTTAAAATTTTGTTTCAGTGTTGTTTGTTTTTTTTTTCCCTTTTTTTTTCTTAGAAGATGAGAAGATGAGAAGAATTAGAAAATGTGTATAATCTATAAATACAAATAAAAACATAATATGCTTCACAATAATTATATCATGATCTCTGGAATAATGTTTGATTGTAGCCAATACGTTGCAAATTGTTTTTTTTTTTTTTTTGTACATTTTATTAAAGCTTTAATCACAATAAATCAATATAAATTGCTGCGTTTGGCCTGCAGCCAATAGTTTATTATCATACACAGAAAATATTAAGCGCTTGTAATCAAACTATGATTGAAAGTGATCAAGTCTCCGTTTATTGCTATTAAAGTTAGTACATAATCGAACATAAAAAGTCAATCGCCTTATTATCGTTTCTCGAGAGCAGAGACACGCACCAGTCCAAAAAAATCCATAAATGTGTCAGTCAAAGGCTTGGTAAAGTTTTTTTATTTCAATTTTACTCCCCACTTAGAACGTTCGATAAAGAACATGTCGAGCATAAAGTAACACAACAAAAGAGCTTCAAGTGACGACGAACTGGTTCGATGTATGTTGGTAAAACATGCATGTGTGTCACTGGAGATGAAGCGTTTGGTCGGGAATCTATATAATTAATAGACAATTGCTTTTTTTGTGCTGCCCTTCATGCATCTATTATACAACCGATTTGTACAAGACTTTTACCAAATTAAAGACAGTTTTTTACAGAAGTGAACGAGGTATTGTGGGTTTTTGTGGGTTCAGTATTTTGGGAGCGTATTACTCATACATGTAAGTTAAAGCCAAACAAACAACACATACATGTGTTTTACAATTTGGGTGAAAAGAGAAAAATAACAAAAAGACATTTATACATACATAAGATGTGGAATAATTGTAGAAAAAAAGATGAGAGAGCTGAGTAAATTGATTTAACTCAATGGAAGGTATTTTGTTTTTGCATTTCACCGTTCTTTTTTAATTTTTAAATGCGGTTTTACACGCGTCAAGTTTTCTTGATCAAATTTTAATTTAGCTGAGAGAAAGACAGAGAAATTTATATTGCTTTCTTCGTTGTCCTCCCAGCTGATTTAAAACTTGATCAAGAAAACTTGACGTGTGTAAAACCGCACTAATTTTTGTAAATTCATACAAATGCATCATTAAATAATTGTAGTTTGGTTGTTGAATGACTGTTTTATACGAGATGTTTTATGATTTTTCTTTCTATGACTAGAACACTGTCGATTGGATCGACCGTTGGCGCACATTAGTTTAAATAAAAAGCTCTTTATTAAAATCAATGAATTGAACCGATATATTTTCCCCGATTCGAAGACAATTTTTTGTGGGATAAAAAAATTGTTTAAACCATTTTTAAACCTTTTCTTTCACTGTTGATTTTTATCGCTTAAATAATAACGAATTTAGTCGAATTTAAGAAAGCTTCAAACATATAATGACTTCTTGTAAAGATTAAAAGGGGTGCCTGAAAATTACAAACTCTTTAAATTACTTCATGTATTTTTGCTAAGTATGAATGTTTGTACTTCCAAAACTTATCGCTGTTGTTTGGCACTCAAAATTTGCAATTTTCAAAATTGTTTAATATTTTTAAATTCAATTTTATCTACTTATTCACTTACTCGTATTTTTTCATTTTATTAAATTTTGTTTATTTCTATTTCTTTGATCTTTTAATTGATTTGAGTTATTTTTCTTTTCTTTTTAGGTAAATATTTTTGAGACAAATTTCAATAAGTTTTTAACGCCAAAAAGGGGTATGTACAACTTACTTTTAACACATGAAGTGGCAATAAGATATGAAATATGCAAAATTTCGCAAACAAATTTCGAAATTTATTTAAGAAAATCACTTAAGACGGTCGACCTGAGATCACTTTTTAGATTTATTATATTTACCCCCTAATTCGTCAACGATTATTAAAGTTATTGTGGCGTTAATGCACGAATTTTGTATGTGAAACCCGGTTTTAATATGCACTTTAACTTTAAGAATCGTTTACGAACTTCGAGGTTATTAATATTCTTCTCATATTTCTACGACAACTAGTGAAAAAACTTATCTTTAATTTAATTGAGCTCCTTAATAGTATTTTTGTTCTCCTGGAAGTTTTGAAAATTCTATTCAATTTGATTTATCAAATGATCATAAAACTATTGTAGATTCTGACATGACCGTGTCCCCATTTAATGACAAATATAATTTTTCAATTCTACCATGTTTTATCTCGTTTTTAATTCAGTTCGTGCAAGTCTTATTGCAAAATTGAAAATATTTGAAGCATCTGAAAAAAAATTTCATCAAGCATACACACACACACAAATGTATGTACATATAAAAAAATTACTTAATTAGCTAAGAACTTAAGGGATTAAATAAGGAAAAACCAAAAAGTAGAAAACAAACAACGACACCAACAACAACCTATTGCAGTCGTATGAGGATTTTGTTCAATTGCATTTTGCCACAACTTAAACGCCAATTTAATTCACTTTCATTATGAATCGATGCGTGCTTAAAACAAACAAAAAGAAAAGCCTATAAACAAATAAAATAAAAATGACAAATATGCACACACATACATTTCCACAGCCGTGCAAGATTTATTTATGTTAAAAATGTGTATGAATGTTTCATGTTGTATGTTGCGATTGCAACAACGATGTTAAGAAAATAAATTTTAAAAAATGCTAAAACATGTTACAACCATTTAAAACGTTGGAAAAAAATATTGTTGGCCAAGTAAATTTTTATTTTTTTATTTCAATACTATCAGTTGTATGTGTATTTGCAAAACAAAAAAAGTAAAAAAGTTGCTTTCATGAATCTATTTTTTTTTGCAGTTGCATGAAAACAAAAAAAAAAAAATAGTCAAAATAAACTTAACAACCATAAAGATATTTTTCTATTGAATGCATTTTTGTTATCGTTTGTTATGATAGTTATTTTTTTAAGCCAAATTCTGCTTAAAAATAAGGGACCATATGCTTTTGAAGAAACATTAGCGCAGAACACCTTAAAGAAAGTTAGAAACCTGCTGATGGAAAATAATAAAATTAATGGTGTTATCTTTTCTACACACAAAATGGCACCTTGTGCAATGCCTTCCACCATTAGTGAGGGCGATTTTTTTAGAATCAAACGCACTGCCCTTTTAGAGAGCAAAACATTTTTAACAAGCGACTACCAAAGTACATTTTCTGCATGGAGATGTATCATTTTGTTGTAGAAAAGAAAACACCATAAGTGAAATAAAACGACTGAAACTAACCGATGGAATAATTAAGCGAAAGTATTCAATTTTAAATTAATCGTAGAGCTAACAGCCATTCCTAGAATATCGAAAGAAACGAACTAAATTTCTTTTTTCGAAGTACTTGTTAAGGGTGTGTCTACGGATTTAAAGCTGGCGCACAAATAATAAATTTTTTTAAGAATGTATTTCAAAAAAAAAATCTAATTCGAAATATATCATTTCGGGTAAAATTAAAAAAGCAAAATTTTGACGAAAAGCTAATTTTTCTATCGTTCATAAGCATTTCATAAAGCATGTAAAATTAGCCGAACGAATATCAAGAATATTAAATTTGTATGTACGTGTTTAGATGTGAAACTCCTCTAGTTCATGTCACCATAAGGTTTAATAACGAAAATTAATTGCATATGAAAAGGAAAAGTTTTTTAACTTAATTTCGAAAGTTCAAATTTAGCTTCGAAAATGCAAAAATGATTTGGAAAATTTTATATTGATTTCGAAATATTAAATTGTTTGTCTGGCTCACGATTTCGAACAAATTTTTTATTTAAAAATTTTGTATTTGTTTCAAATGTAATTTGTACGAAAGAAAAATTCTTTCGACATCGTGGGGCCAGGCCTTAAATTTCGGAAATGCAAAGTTAATTTGGAAGATTAAAACATAATTCAAAAATTCCAACTTCGACAATTCCAACTTTTTTTTAACGTTTCCCCTCGTGCGCCAGCTCTAAATAAAGACGAATAGCTTTGATAATTGGTGAAAAAGTGAGAGACATCGATTATGAATACAGAAAAGTCAATAAATTAAAAAAAAATGTCCAATTATTCCTCAAAGACTGGCTTGAAAATTAGAAATAAAAATATATTTGCTTTGTTAAAAATCTTCTGTACAGAAAAGCTCAGCTCAAATTAAAGCTCATTGACTTTTTTTTACTTTTCCACACGAGCACAGAAGACGGGAACTTTCAAAATAAAGTTGGAATTGTTGGAAAAAAATTATATTTTCATATCGAAAATTTCGACAAAAGCAAAAAATATTGGCATATAGCTCAGGTTAAACCCACAACAAGTACATATAGGGTGTTTTTATAGAGGTACAGATCTTTGAAATGTAATAAAACAAAGATGGACTTTTTTTAAATTGACATGAAATTTACTTTATTCGAAATATAATCTTCTGGCATTATAAATTAAACATGACAATATGCCAAATATGACCGCCACGGAGCTCAAATTTTCGATGACTTTCCAACATTTGTGGCCGTGTATCGGCCATAACGTGGCCAATGTTGTCCTCCAAGTGTTAAATTGTTTCGGGGTTATCCGAGTAGACTAGCGACTTCACATATCCCTACAGAAAATAGTCTAGCGGTGTTGAATCGCATGATCTTGAAGGCCAATTCACGGGTCCGAAACGTGAAACTATGCGGTTACCAAACGTTTCCTTCAATAAATCAATTGTGGCACGAGATGTGTGACATGTTGCGCCGTCGTCTTGTTGAAATCACAGCTCCTGCACATCATGGTTATTCAATTCATGAACAAAAAATTCAGTTAAGTGCTGCCAACTTAAAGTTCTGTACCTCAATAAAAAACACTCTTTATTTTGCTATTATTAATACTTTTTTAGTTACAACAAACTTCCAAATAATATTTGTGGTACAAGAACCTCCTTGAACGAATCCGTGCTGCATTCAAAAGATTTCTTTATGCGCAATAAAATTCGAGTTGCATCTGTGTAAATAATATACAATTGGTTTATTATTTAATAATGATTTATTGTTTAATAATTTTTATTTTTTAATATTCTTTTGAAATGTATATCAGAACATTGATTGATTCTGAATTTATATTAAAACAAGTATATATGTATATAATATAAATGGTTATATATTATAGTAGTAGTAGCCAGAAGGTGAAGGATCACCTTCTCATCCTTCTTTTTTTTTCGAATTGATTAGCAACAATTAAAACGTTTGGGCTGGCATTTTACTCTAGACGAGCGACGGAGAAGTGGCAATGTTATTGGTTCCCTTGAAACCGTGAGATCACTTTGGGGGTTTGATGATGCTGTTGGGGCAGTGACTTCCATGTGCTCTAAATGGTGGTTTGTGGGTTGAGATTGGTTATCTTCTGTTACCTCGTTTCGGAAGCTTTGCATATTTTCCGGAACGATATCATTATGCGATGGTATATTAGATTCTGTTGGACGAATGTTTACTATGTTTCTGCGAAAATGCTTTCCTGTTTCGTTTTCTACTACATATGATCTTGGGTGTATTTGATTATTTATAACTACTGGTTCCCAACGGTCCTGGTTGTTAACTCGAGTAAGTACTGTGTCACCATTGCTAAGTATTGGCGAAGACTTGCTTGCTCCGCGATCTGCATAAAGGGCTTGTTTCTCTCTTTCATCTTTCATTAGATCACATATTCTAGTTGTATTTTCTGATACAAGCTGTTCTTTAGTGATGGGTAGGAGACCTCGAACTGCATGACCGAAAATTCGTTGGGATGGTGAACCTAAATTACCTCTAGGGGTATTCATATAGTTTAACATGCCTAAATAATAGTCACTTTTATCATAGGCTGATTTTTTTAGTATATTTTTTTGCAATTTGAACTGCTCGTTCGGCTAGACCGTTGCCACTGGGATGGTATGGTGAACTGGTTCTGTGATTAAATTGCCACACTGTTGAAAACGATTTAAATTCAGTACTTGAGAACTGAGGACCATTATCTGTCTCAAGCGTTTGAGGTGGACCGAATGTTGAAAATATTTCTTTAAGGAAATTTATTACATTTGTTGTCGTAGTTTCCGTAAGTTTATTAAATTTCAGGTATCCTGAATAGCTATCGATAAAAACGATATAGCTTTTATTGTTAAAATGAAACAAATCCGTGGCGCCAATATCGAATCCATAATTCGGAATTTCTTTATCACCGATGACAATCTTATTATTTTTACGTTGGTAGACTTGACAGGGTGCACACTTTTTTACGTAATCAAAAATGTCTTTGCTCATATTTGGCCAAAACACTGACTCTCTTGCCATCCTAACGCATCTTGCGTAGCTGAAGTGTCCATAATGAATATGTTTTAAATAATTCAGTCTCAAACTATGAGGTACCAATACTTTGGAAGATTTAAAAATTATGCCATCATCACTTACTGAGAGCTCCTCTCGAAAATGCCAATATTGTTTTATTTCATTTGGTAAGCTTTTACTTGTAGTTGGCCAACCTTGCTTTATGTACTTTATGAGTGATTGACAAGAATTATCACTATTTGTAGTTTGTTTTAAATTTTCCAGTTCTTTGTCTGACATGGATAATACCATTTGAATTTCCAATGTTTCCTCGTTTTCATTATTTTGGCAGTTTTGACAATCGCGACTGAGAGGATCTGCCAAATACACTTTCACTCCAGGCTTGTATACGACGTTGGGGTTATAAGTAAGTAAGCTTAATCGTTTCCTTTGTAAACGTGCTGGTGATGCGTGTAACGGTTTTTTGAAAATTGACTCAAGTGGTTTATGGTCGGACTCTATTGTCAGTGGCTTACCCCATACATATTGATGAAATTTTTCGCAACCAAATTTGACTGCTAATGCCTCTTTTTCCAATTGAGAATAGCGAGATTGACAGTTTGTCAAGGCTTTGGAGGCGTATGCTACTGGATGGTTTTCTTGAAGCAGTTCGGCTCCCATGGCGTATGAGCTAGCATCTACTTGAAGTTTGACGTAGTAACATCATAAAGTTTAAGCACTGGAGGTTTACTGATAATTTCTTTCAAGTCTTCAAACGACTTTTGTTGAAGAGCATCCCACTTAAAAGGTTTTGCTTTTTCTAATAGAGATCTTAGCGGGCCTGTAACATGCGAAAAATTTCGAATGAATTTGCTGAGATAAGTGAACTTACCTAGCACACGCTGAAGCTCTTTTCGATTTTTTGGTGCTTGAAGCCTTTTTACAGCTTCAATTTTATCAGGATCGGCATACATTCCACTCTCACTAAGAATATGTCCTAAAAACTTAACTTGTTTGCGTTCAAATTCGCATTTTTCTCTGTTCAGCTTCATTCCACTGTTTTCGATGATTTCCATTACATTAGCTGTAATTCGTCGAAGTTCCTCGATAGTGCTAGAATGTATTAAAATGTCATCGACAGCTATTTTCACGTTTGGTAGTTGTGCAAATAACTGTTGCATCACACTTTGGAAAACTTCTGGCGCTGATGATATACCAAACGGCAGTCGCTTGCACGAATATCTACCCCACGGTGTAGAAAATGTCAATATTTGTTTGGTTCGATCAGAAACTTTAATCTGCCAGAATCCTCTTTTAAAATCTAAGATTGTAAAATATTTAGCACCCTTTAGTTGCGCTGAAATTTCCTCCAACGTATTCATTGGGAATTGACGCCGTTTAATGTTTCTATTTACAGTGGTCGGGTCCATACAGATCCTGATTTTACTGTTCTTTCTTACCACTACCATCGGAGAAACTGCTGGTGTAGGTTCATTTGTTGGCTCAATTACGCCCATTTTAACCATTTTATCAATTTCTTCCTTTACATCTTCTCTAATTTTGAAAGCGATTCGCCTAGCTGGAACAATGTCAAACTTTGGATTATCAATCAAGTCAATATCATACTCGAAATTTTTTATGCACCCGAGTCCACTGAATAAATCATCTTTTACTTGTAACTGTTGTATTCTTTTAACAAAATTTAGCTTTTCGCATGTATCTGCTCCTAGTATTGGCTTGACGTGTTCATTCACGATTTTAAAATTGATTTTGCAGTCCTTTTTTCCTACTCTACATTTAAGAAGTACTTCTCCTATCACGTTCAATTTAGAGTTTCCAAATGTTACTAACTGTTTAACCTTACTGGGGTATAGAGTTGCAGAAAATTTCGTTAACTTTAGCATGTCAATAATTTTGTTTGGTAGGACGTTGCATTGTGCACCAGTGTCCAACTTAACGTCATATATTTGTGGTCCTATCTTGATCTTTTCTGAAAATTTGTCATATCTTTTGCTGTTATTATATAAAACGCAGCCAATAAACAATTCATGATCGCTCTCATCGCTGGTGGTAATATTTTCACAACAAGCAATGTGTTTAGATTTGTAATTGTTTTTGTTTAAAAACTTTTTACACATACTCTCGTAGTGATTGCTCTGTTTACATTTTTTGCAAATATGCCTAAAAGCTGGACATTCGCGTACACCGTGCTTTTTTCCACATTTATTACAATCAAACGTTTTTTCTTGTCTATTATTTCTACCAAATTGTTGTATTGCATTTACGATTTTGTCGTTCTCATTGTGTATCTCAGCAGTTTGCTTTTGTGCTAACTCCGTGGCTTGACACATTTGAATGGCTTTCATTAAGGTAATATCTTCAGACAATAGTTTAGTACGTAGGGATTCGTTCCATATCCCTAGAATTAGCTGGTCACGTAACAGACTGTCGTTCAATTGCCCGAACTCGCAGTTTTGTGACTGAAGTCTCAGACGTGCTATATACTCATCCATCGTTTCACCTTCCTTCTGAACAATTTTATGAAATTTGTATCTTTCAAAAGTTATGTTTAATTTAGGCGTAAAATAACTTTCAAACTTTGTTTTCACTTGCGCTAATGTTTCATTTGATACTGCTGGTAAGGAGTTGAAAATTTGTATGGCGGAGTATCCAATTGCAGACATAAATGTAGCCATCTGTATGTCTTCTGGCTTGCTTTTGAGCCCAGATGCCACTTCATAGTACTCATAATGTTGCCTCCACAATATCCATTCTTTTGCCATGTCCTTATCGTGTTCAACTATTATAGGCTTCGGTGGCCGTAGAAAATTATGAACGTCCCCTATTTTAAACAGCACTTGCTTACCTCAGGTCTTCTATGCTATATGTTCTTTATATATGTATAAATTTTATGTTTGCTTTATTGGGATATGCTTTTTTTTTGCAGCGGGTTTCGGCACCATGTAAATAATATACAATTGGTTTATTATTTAATAATGATTTATTGTTTAATAATTTTTATTTTTTAATATTCTTTTGAAATGTATATCAGAACATTGATTGATTCTGAATTTATATTAAAACAAGTATATATGTATATAATATAAATGGTTGTATATTATAGTAGTAGTAGCCAGAAGGTGAAGGATCACCTTCTCAATCTGGCCGTTTTCGTTTCCATTTCAAAACTTTAAAGTCTTATAAAACTCTAAAAATTATAAAATCTAATAAAACTCTATACAGTAGTCGATTGCATGAGAAGCAAACACCATTTCACAATTTATGTACTTCGTGGAACACTGTGAACACAACTATTATAATAAAATAGTTTAGGGGGCCATTTTTAGACCCTAAATATGTTTGGTAACAAAACAAAAATAAAAACATAATTTGAAAAGTGTAACAAACGCACTTTATCTTTGAGTCGTTGTTATATACGTATACATATTTATATACAATGCATGTATTTACTATATATTAGAATATATATATAGTAAATCTGCTACTTCTCATTGACAACGGAAATGGTTTAATTCCATGTTAAAACATTTTATAATTTCCACGGCTGTGCCAGTAACCGAAGAAAAACTATTTAAAAAAAAAATATTAACTCTACAACAGCAAAAAAAAATTAATAAGAAAAACGAAAGTTTTCCACAAACGTTTAAATCAAACAAAATACGAACGAACAAACACACCAACAGTTTAAAGTGTTCATGCCCATAAATTCAAATAGAAAGTGCAAGTGCAGTGTCTCTCTAGTGGTACAGACAAACAGGCAGGCAGCCAGGCAGGTAAACTTACAGTGGGTCCGATCCGCTCAATAGTTATTAAGTCGGTCAAATGAAAATGAAAAAAGAAAACAACATCAGGCTCTTACAGTACACAAATCCAGTTAATCAACATACACAACATCATTACCACCAGCAACAACAGCATCGTCTGCAGCGTCATCAATAGCAACAGCAATTATTGCAAACGCCAGCAACAAAACAATAGCAACAACTACATGCGATTACTCTTATAAACCAGTTGTGGTTTAAAGTTTTATTATTTTTTGTTTTCTGTTTTGTGATGATGTTCATGATGTCGATGATGATTATGATGATAATTATGATGGCTGTAATGGTATAACTAACCTATAAATATAGTTTTTCTTTTGAAATGAAAATGAAATGAAAATCTAAGCCTCTTTTAGAAAATCTATTTTCATTCATTTCATTAAACACACACACACACACATACAGACATACAGACATACTTATTGTGTGAGCATTAAGCAAGATATCGTTGATATCGTTGACGTTGTTAAAACTTGTGTTGTTCATTTCTTACATACGAGTACACAGATAAAATAATATATACACGCAATAATATTTATAATGAAAAAAATAAAAATTACGTTTTTCCACACGTAGTCTGTCTTGTTTGAGTTGAAATTTTGAAATCTCCTTAAGTTGAATATAATAAATGTTTAGGAGAAATTTCTTTTTTTTTTTTTAATTTTGCACAATTGGTAAAGAAAATTAAAGATTCCAACTCACCCATTTAAAAAAAAATTTAACATGTTTGTTTCAAAATATGTTACTGATGTTTGTACTCGTATTTATATTTTAAATGAATAAAATATGAAATTTTCGAAGAATAATTTCCCAACAAGAAAATATTTTCGAAATAGTCGGGCATTTCAGTTCCAACATGGTTCGATACAATTTCCTCACAGACAAATTTTAACTGATAAAGTTGTATCATGTCTAGAAGAGGCTACCGATCATCATCTGTATTGTGGAAATTACACTTCAAAGTGAATTTAAGTAGCAGTGATCTTTTTCGTCGAGCAGAACAATTGCTAAAATTCTTTTTTGGTGAGATCTCCAACAATTTTTAAACAAAAGAAACTATACACATTTTATTTATTGGTGAACAGTGTTTTTATCTTAAATTTATGTTTTCTGAAATTTTGGTCAAACAGTGCTTTGAATTGGAACTTTTCTATTCAGCATAACAAAAAGTCTTAGAAATAAAATTAGTATTCAACAGATTAATGATTATTTTTATTTATGCATACACTCGTATGTATGTACTCGTATGTGTGCATGTGTGTCTGTATATTAAAATAGATTGAAAAATTTTTTTTGAGCGTTCTTTTAAATATTTAAAGGTTTTAATCGTAGTCTCTCCCAGGATGTCTGTGTTCCAATCGTCAAAAACAAATTATTTATCCATTATTACTTATTTCGAAATGAAAATAAAACTTTTATGCTCGACTATACTTAAATGTGCATGTATGTATGTACAGAGGTCTTGATGTTTCCCATATTTAGCAGAAAACCTCTTTTGATCGTCCTTATTGTATGCAATGGTGTATAAATGGAATATGTAATCACGTTCAACAGAGCTACCTAACAAGTAGTGAAAACATTTGCACATGAATACTGAAGAGGTTTAGTGGCTTCTACCGAAAACAACGTTTATTCTATTCTGCCGTGTAGTTGAAATCTAAAGGGATGTTTAGATATTAAATTTTTCTTTGTTGCTCGAAATATATTAACAATGTATATTTAATATTTCTCTGATTTTTAACATTTACGAACTTTAGCCTGTATAAATATTAACATACAAATAATAATAATAATAATAAAAGCAGTTCGTAGTAATTTAAAAAATTACAATTGATATACATCATACTCTTACACTTGTTGGTTTGCTGAAGTCGCAAACAAACATAAATTTCACTTAAAAGTCACAAATTGTATCAATCTGTAAATAATTTCCGCCAATATCTTAATACGTCCGAATTTTAGACGAACAGTTGATTTTTAACTGAAGAAAATATTATTTGCGTTTTATTTTATTTTATATTATTTATTTTTTCTTTTTTAAGTAAATTTTTATTTCTGCATATCACACAATTTTTTTTTTTTTTTTTTTGTAAATTTTGTTTGTAACTTTTCCCAATGTCAATGGTAAAGTCGCGCGACTACTGCAACAATAATGACATTGAATCTTAAAAATAATTAATATATTTTTTTGTTGGTTAAAATGTTTTCTTTTTACACTTTATATGGAAATTTATTACCTTAATACGAGTATATAAATGCCCTAACTCGATTTTTTCCAAATTATCGCTTTATAGCGATGTACGATAACTATGCGTTTTGAAAAAAAGAAATAGTGAGTTAGGGTCTTTCTATATTAACAATAACGATATGTATGTGATGCGTGTCTTATGTATTATGATTCCCATACATTTGCTTATCTGGATGTCGGTACCGGTGATAGTTGTCTTTTATCGATTTTTCAACGAATCTTTTGGAAATTTAAAATATCAACGTATAAGGTTTTCCAATAAGAGTGGTATGATTTTATAAAAAAAACACATTTATTGTTAAGGAAATTCAAAAGTTTTTTTTTTTTTATAAAAAGTACAATCGATACAATTAAGTTCTAAATAAAACATTATTCAAATGGCCTCCACGACTTCTTCTTTAGGAACGAATTCGATGAACCCAGTTTTCGAGCACTTTTTCCACTAAATCAAGTCGTATGTCATGAATGGCACGTTTAATATTAACTTGTAAAGCTTGAAGACAATCTGGTTTATTTCGAAACACCAATGACTTCAAATAACCCCACAAGAAATATTCTAATGGTGTTAAATCACAACTTTTGGAAGCCATTCAATATCACAATATCTTGAAATAATCGAATCTGCAAACTTTTCTCGCAATAATTCAATTATTGCATCTGCATTTGGGGCACGTAGCCCCGTCTTGTTGGAACCAAATGTTGTCATGATCAACTTCTTCCAATTTCGGCCATAAAAAGTTGGTCATCATCGATCTATAAGGCCAGGTTGTGGTTTGAGACAGTCCCAATTGTTGAGAACGTCTTGGAATCGACAAATTGCGGTCTTAAGCAACGCTTGCTTCGAGCGGTTCTTTGTCTTGTTGGCACTCGAACATTATTTAAAGAAAATGTAACCACAAAATTTTCAACAATTCGACGACTAGCGAGCACAGTTGGACGATTATTATGACCATAGAATGGCAAAAGCGCACGAAAAGTTGCAATTGGAGAACGATTATTTTGATAATAAAACTGAATAATTTGTAAACGTTCTTCTTGCGTAAATCTCTCCATGATGAAATTGTAAAAACTACTAAATACAATGAAAAACAAATGACAGATCATGACATATAACAAATGGCCGAAACGTCACTTCAAAATCATATCACCCCTATTAGAAAACCTTTTATATGCATACTTATGTTTGTATGTATCTGTGGGAATGAAAAATTTTCCCATGTTGCCTAGAAAAACGCCATATTTTACGTATCGACAACTTTTTCATCATCATTTCGATCCCTGAAATTTGATCTTTTTTTCTTATTCATGTTTTTGTGTGGATTTGATGGATTTTTGTCAATTTAAACAGCAGATTTGACTATCTCTCTCTTTGCTATCAAGATAAGATATTACGCCTCATTACAAGTCTTAAGATTTTGAGTTAAATTTATTGGTTTAAAGTACTTTTTCATACAAAATCAAACACCTAAATCTATTAATCAGGAATCAAAGTTCACGTGAAATGTTTTACCT
Source organism: Lypha dubia (assembly GCA_947311025.1). Classification (NCBI taxonomy): domain Eukaryota; kingdom Metazoa; phylum Arthropoda; class Insecta; order Diptera; family Tachinidae; genus Lypha; species Lypha dubia. The sequence goes on from OX371263.1 coordinate 55,592,825, forward strand.
TTCCCCTAAAATTGTGATAGCAAACTTTTGCGTTGTGGTTGTGTCAGTGTATTATTTTGTAATTTTATTTCACATATATTTTTGTTCATATATTTCACGTGAATGTTCACCTCTTATTCCCGATAAGGGTGATTATTTAGGATTTCAGGGTATGTACGTACATATATTCCTAAAAGAATGTACATACATACACGTATGTATGTACGATTATATAAAAAATATACACATTTTTATGTAGAAAATAATTAACTTTAACAGAAAAAGAAATCCTAAAGCTACCAGAATTTTTTAATCGATTTGTCATTTGCCTACAATCATACACACCCTTAAATAAATCGGTGGTATTCGCTGTTTGGGGCAAATGGTCTTGCGAAAATGCAAATGCAAAATATTGAACCTTTTTAATGAAATCTAATCTGTGTATTTTGTTACTGGAATTTATCAAAACGGCTACGATAATTTGCATTTGCACTTTCGCAAGATAATTTGCACCAAACACTGAATAACGCCACTGTATTTTCTTTAATTTTTTAAATTGTGAAAATTTCTTAACACACAGACGTTTTAGACGACCATTAAAGAAGACTGAAAAAGCAGATTTTACAGACAATGGGAAAAACTTAAAATGTAAAACAACACAAAAAGATGGATTGAATTTCTTTTCAAGGGCTTTAAAACCTCAAGCAAAAGAAAGAAAAAAAACTGCATCAACAAACAAAATATTTAAAATTGAGTCTTTGAAATGTAATAAAAAATGCTTCCGCTTATGAAAGTCAACATTTATTTGTGCAAACAACTGCCCACGCATACATACAGACTTACTAACATACATACATATGTATGTAAATACATATATAATTTTAATAACTCAAATTTTCCGTACGATTAAAATTTACAAATTTCCAATTAAACGATTGTAATTGTTCTCTAATAAGTTTTCACGCCACCTTCGATTAGTTTATTTACTTTGTTATATTAACATACATACATACAAACATACAAACATACAAACATATGTATGTATGTACATAACAAACGATAATAAGTTGCTAGTGTGCAAAATTGTGTGAATTTCTTATACAAATATTTTTTTAATCACTTGTCGTAGAAAATTAACACGCAATTTTAAATACTTTTGAAATGCACCAACGGAATAAATACACACACAGAGGCTTTTTAAAATTGACTAGAAAAACATTTTCAATCCTTTAATAAAACAAATTTAATGTCTCTAGACATTTCTGAATGTGATCAAATAATTTAGGAAATCAAATACACATACAAGCGTACTCGTATGTGGGCTTTAATCTTGCATTTTTCCATTCAATCTGATCTGTTTTTTTTCTCTAAAGCTTAAAATAAAACGTAGTCGATTGTTGTATTAGAATTATATTGGTTTTTTTTATAGCAGCACTCAAAAATATATAAAAAAAAAGAATAAAAGAAAAAACCGAAACAAAAATAATATGCCAGAGTTTTAAATTCAATTTATTATTTGAATTGAATGCACGATGGTATGAAAGCAACAAGAGTTTTTTAGATGTTTATTATTTAGATTTTTTTTGTTTGTTCTGGAAAGATGGCAGTCGGAGTATGGCGCGTGTTAGATCGTTTTCAGGTCATTCACTGTGTTGAATGTTGTCTCGTTCATGATTCACTTAATTTTTGTATATAAAAGTATACACACATACATACATACGTACATACATATTTATACATAACTATGTATCTATGTATATCCATGCAAACAAACCAGCAGCAAAATAAAAATAAAAATCAACACAAAAATGAACAAAAAACTACAATAATACAACCGAAAATGAAACCGTCATAATAAACCTTTGCGCACTTGCTGCTGTTAATGCTGCTGCTGCTGCTGCACCAACACAGTCTATGTTTTACTATTTGGTTTTTTTTTTCCTTTTGTATTGTTACTTTTTGTTGCAAAGAGGAAACAAGTAGAATGAGCCAAAGGTGTTGTCTGTTCATCGACATTTCGACAGAAAACACACACACACATACACACTGACTTACAAAAGCATTCAAACATGCACTCTTACTGTAGAAAAACATCAAATGTCGATGGTTCGTTATTACATGAAGGAAAGATGATGATTATACCGACTGAGAACAAACAACAATGATGACAAGAAAGCAGAATTATGTGATGTTTTATTTAACTTATCCAGGGAGGAAGTTCTAGCCAGGAAGGCTAGAAAAATACTCATGCCCCTTGAATATGACGGTCAGGTCTTTGTATATTGAATCACATAAGCAGCAGGTTCTCTCTAATAAGAAATGAGCTTAAAATACAATACATACTAGTTACTTACTTATGTACTACATAAAAATAAAGTCCTAACACCACCTCCCGCTGCTCCCGCTTCAGCCCCTTAAACTCAATCGACTGCACCTACACCAGCACAATCTCATCGTCGTCACTGCTGTTATTTCTCATACTGCACACAGAAAAGATAAATATATATTTGGTTGTATGGTTGTCTAGCTCCTTACACAAAACACAGTCTTCCTTCTTCGTATTTTAATAAAAACAAAAAAAAGCTTTTATGGCTTATGCAGAAGGAACCTACAAACAAGTAAGTAAGAGAAGGGAAGTTTATTTTCATAATGTTGTAAGTTTACTTGGTTAAAGGTTTGATGTTTTCTTTTATATGTATGTATGTATGAAAGTGTGTGTTCATGTCTGACTTATGTGCATTGCACGGTGGGCTTGTGGTATAATTTTATTTCATTGAAACATCAAATTTTGCTTGTTTTAAAACTATAATCAAGGATTATCCCGAAAATTATATATTTTTTTTCGGGATTTAATAAAACCTTCTTGAATCTCATCCTTTTTATATTTCAAAGGTCAGTATTTTAAAGACTTTTTGAGTCACATATATTTAGAAATACAAAACGTCACATTAAAATAAACAGTATGTATATCCATCGGTAAAATATTGGGTAGCATTATAAACTAACACATCAAAGATCGTAAGATCGATGCCCGAGCGAAAAGTACAATATTAAAAAAAAAATAATTTCTAATAAAGATTTCAGTTTTATTTTTGCCATTTAACACATAAATAAATATGTATGCATATAAAAAGGATAAAGGTATTCTTAGATAGCAAAGCTGTACTATCAAGAGGAAGTTATGCGCTCTCTCTCTCTCTCTCACTCTCTCTCGCCAAAAAAAAACTGGCTTCCGGTCAGCCTTGCCAGAATGTTGATTTTATCATATTTCTGTTCGGTTTTTTTTAACCAACATATGATTTAATGATTTTTTATTTTTAGAAATTATACAGACATGCATCGCACTTGATCAGCAAGAGGTTATTAACTCAGTATTTTTTGGCGAAAGTGTAGAGAAAATTATGTAAAACTTTTATAAGTGTGTGCGAGCAGTCGTGTTTTTTCGAGTACACATATACGTTGTCGGCTCTGATTGATGAAAATCAAAAAGTTTTCATATTTTATTTTGACGTAATTATTATGATAGTCTCCAATTGTGATTGACGATAACAAATGTCAGATGTTTTGTAATCCAAGTAGATAGGTGGCAGCAGAGGGACACTTGTCAATTTTATGCTTTGGTAGTTTTGTGTATAAAAAGTGTCAAACGTATGTATTTTTTTTTTTTTTTTTTTTGTTTTTTGATAGACATTAATCTTATTTTGTTATTTATTGTCTTTATCCTGCCACCTATGTACTTATTAAACAATACTTTGTAATTGTACTGATGGATAGATGTGCGGACGAACATGTTTACAAACGAACGCTGCGAAGTCAAAATACAAATGATGATTAACGATTTTATTTGTACGTCTCCATTTAAACGAAAAAAACACGACACTATCACATATGCACTGATTGAGGTGTTTTTTTGATCGTCTCCAGGGCACTTTAAAGTGAATAGATTTGACCACTGTACATCGATTTCTTGCACAAAATGAAATTTTAACAATATTGAGTTAATACCCTCTTGTTGATCAACTGCGATGTGTACAAAATTTTTCTACAGTTTTTAATAATTGTCAATTTTGTATCAACTTGTTGATTATTTTATATAGTTTACATGTGTACCGTGTACTCAAAAATACTTCACTGTTTTTGTAAGAAATTTCTTATTCCTAACATCTGTCACATATCTGATGTCAAGAAATGTATTTTAATATAAAATTATTTGATATTATTTTTTTCTTATAATAAAATATTTGAATAAAAATATATGTGATGATTTTTTCTTCAAAATATGAAATTTTCGCCAAAAAATGAACTTAAAGCTTCTACAGTTTGAAAATCCAAAGAAAGATAAAACCAGACAAAAATGTTTCAAAAATTATGGCCGCTAAATATATTGATAAAGAAAATTTCTTCAAGCCACTTTTACATAATACTGTGCTAAACAAACAAAAAAAAAAATTAAGAATTTTATTGAAGAAAAGCTTTTAAGCATTCAATTAGTTTTAATAAATAAAATAAAATAATTCTATTTATTACTTTGATAACGATTTTTAACCCTTTAAGTAATTTTAAGATTTTAAAATAAAACAATAAAATGAGAATTTTGAATTAATTTTTATGGTTTATATTACCGAAATGGACCCACCGTAGTTAGACTAATAAAATAAGTCTTCATTTGCAGACATTTTTATTTTTTAATTTTACGTGACTGCTTTTTCAACACAAATTCGCTATACGACGACTGACCCGCAAAACTCATCATGCTGCTGTTTATAAATTTTGTCTGTTTCTGGTTAAATGTTTTTTTTTTTTAATTTCTCTACTATAATTCTCTTGTTCTCCTTTTGAGCTCCTCTTGTTTTTGCATTCCCACAGCAAGATCCGATGCCGCCTCGCGTAACACAAGTTAATTTCCTAAGGCTCCCTTTTGCATCTGTTCTATTGGTTTGGTAGCGGGGAAATGGGAAAATTTGGATGTGTTGTTTAATACATACTCGTACATGCATAGATACATATTTCATGTAATAGAAAAACACAGCACGACAAAGTATCACAAACTTTTTAGCACACAACACCAACAACATTTTCAATTTCGGCAATAACAACGAAATACTTATGCATGCAGGCAGATGTGTATGTTTGCATGTGTGCATGCACACCATGTATGAATGTTTATAAACCTACACAAACATAAAAAAGTTACTAGCAAATTTGTTTTTCTCTATTTAAGTTTACTTTACCTACTCATCGTCATATTCATCCATCCATATGGTTTTATGTTGTGATGATAATACGAGTAGTGTAACAAAACAATATTAAATACTCGTACACCAAACGGAAAGTGAAAATTTTGTAACTGAAACATCTAAATGTTACCACGGCAACGACTTTTGAGTGGCCTTCCCCCTTTAAAATTTACTCTTCTCCATTTAGTATCCAAATGGTGCCAGCCCATCGTCTATTATTAATATTTATTACAATTACAAAACTTTAACTTGCATCTACATACATATGTATAGGTGTAACATTTTAAGGTATAAGCACATTCGCCACAGCAGGCTACCGACTACCAGCTGTCAAAATTAGAATACATGTGTGCATATGAGAAGCATTAAACACATTCGCCACAGCAGACTACCGACTACCACCTGTCAAAATTAGAATACATGTGTGCATATGAGAATGATTATATTGAAGACAGCAAGGCAACACTGCAAAAGGTTTTTGTCCATGCTACTTTTGTCGTGTAGTCGAATTAAACTAATTTCTATTTCTGATGGCCACAAAACCAAAACAGTATTGACAATATAACAAAATTTGTAAAGCAAATTGGTTATTAGAAATATTTTTTATTATAAAATAAAAAAGAAAATAACAAAATTTAAATGTTATAATATACATATATGTATGTATCAAGAATTTTTATTAGCTTTATTGTTATATGGAATATTGACTTGAGTCAAAAATACCAACATTGTTAAAGTTTTAAAAAAAACTCACAGGGTAATAGCCCTTTTTTACCTAAAAATTTTTGTGTAATTTTTTCGGCGCTCTCTCTTGATTCCGCAGTTTCGGGGTTCAAAACTTTAATATATTATTGATCATAAGTCCTACAATATAGAACGAATATAAACGATATAGGTACCATTTCAAACGCTCTATATAACTCATTTAATTCTTAAAATCATCATTAAAGAAGCATAACTTACGTATTTCATCGGTGACAGCTTTCAAGTATACACCAAATAAAAGGATGGTAAGTTCTTTGTAAAAGTGAAAAGTCAGATAAAAAAATTTTAAAATTGAATTTCACTCGCAATGGGTAAATTGTTTTAAAAAATTTGTATACCAGTATAAAGGTATTTTTTAGAAGTTTAGAGTGATATCAACATTGCTTATATCCGTTCCATATTCTAGGAGTTATTATGGCCAATAAAAAATAAGTTTTGAACCCCGTATCTCTGGTGGCAAAAGAGATTCATGAGATGAATTTTTCGGTCAAAGCGAATCCATACAAAGTGATATGAGTGGCGAATTCAATTCGGCGTTTTCAATTCGCCCCAGCAAACTTAAAAAAAGTAAAAGCGCTAAATATCACCACTATAATATACATAAATGAATCGTTGCAACAATTCAGGATCAGCTGTTTACCGTGTATCTGTCGTTTCCAAAATAATTAAGTAGCTGGCTAAACGGCTACATCGGTAGCTAGCAGCATTTCTAGTCTTGTGTTCGTGTAGTCTGCTGTGGCGAATGTGTTTATAGCTTTAGTCTGAATCTGTGTGTGTGGGCATGTGTGTGCTCATAACCTTTGCAAATATTGTTGAGTTCTCCTGACACTTCTCGAATAATGAGTAAGATTTTCCTAAGATAATTCTCTTATTCTCTGTTGTAGGAATTATCTCAATTTTCACAATTCTCTAATTGTATGAAAATTTGCGTGAAACTTATTCTTATTCGAAATTTTTACTTGCAATAAAAAAAAAATTATAAATTTTACGTAGATCTTGAAGACATTATGCCGATCCTATTTCAGAAAAATATACATGCATTTGTGCATGTACGTACATAAATTTAAAAGATATTATTTGCAGTAAATTCATTCATTGATCAAAATATTTCAGAATCACATTTGGACTTTTTCTTATTAGATATGCGATCATGAACCAATTAGGTTAATCTCTGTGATTTTTTAAGATCAGAAACTTGGAATTGGGTTAAAATTTCAATAATTTTTGGAAATTCCAATAGTTCAAATAAGTAAAATATCCCCAAACCAAACCATATTAAAGTGCTGCTTCTGTAATACCAACACTCGACTTGAGTATAAAATTTTAATGAAAAATACTTCAACTTCTCAAGAATTCCAATAGGAAATTTATTTCCTCAAGTCGACTGTCTTGATAATGGGAAGGAACAATGGTCCTTCGCATTTAGTGAAACAGGCAGTTAAATTCTTGTCTAATTCTTGTTGGCAATTTGTCTATATACATACATAAATTTTTGATAATTTTAGAAGAAAAAAAATCGTTGATTACGGAACGTGTACTCACAATGGGTCGGAATTGTTTTAAACAGAATTTAACTTTTGCTTGAACACGAAAAGAAATAATTTCTTTTGATTAATTTTAATTATATGTGCACATACTTATGTACGTACGTACGTAGTTACGTATACATACATATTTATGAGCACATCGTTACCTTAATATAGAAAGGCCCTAACTCGTATATTTTAAATCGCGTTTTTTGCTTTTGCTTTTAAAAATAACTGAAAGGGATACCTATCGAAATGTGCTAAATACGTGATTTGAGACAATTAATGATTTAGGCTCTTTATATTTACATATATTAAGGTAATGATGATATGTCCATACATATGTACATAAGTATGTATGTATGTATGTATGCACAATACTTTTTTTTAACAATTATGTAGGTTGTATGTGTTTAAAAGAAAACACCGTTTTTCATTTGTTATTTTAATTTATTATATTATTTTTTCTTTTTGCAACAATAAAAACATTTTCGTTTTTTATTAACTTATAAAACACGAATGCAAATGCGCATGAAAGAGAACTCGAATTGGCACACGAATATAAACAACATTTAACACAAAATATATGACAGCGTTGCCAATGAAAGAAAACTCCTACCAAAATTTGTGTCAGAAAATACCTTCGATACAGTGATGTTATATGTAGCGAAAAATCCCTACTCGTAGGGATTTTCGTCCAAAAAAAGGACCGTAGGGAAAAAATGACAGATTTGTTGAAATCATTCAAATGTAGGGACTTTTCAATAAATGGCAAAAATATATTAATTTGGCAACCTTCTTCAATTTGGTCTTCGAAGAAATACATCAAATATTACCACTCAAAACAGAAATATTCAGAGAAATGAGGTTCTTAAACCTTGAAATTACATTGAAAAAAGGAAATAAAAATGAATTTTCACTTAAAAATATTTCGAAAATTATAAAAGTGGACGCTAATTATCTTCTACAAGAGTGGAGATCCTTTTTAAATTTATTTTTTCAGAGCAAGAAATAGGTGTTTTTTTAAATATGGACATCGAAAAGTTTTGGAGTACAGTTACCAAAATGAACAATTTTAATGAGAATTTCATTTTCCCCCTTTTGTCGAAATTAGCTACGTTTGCTGTATCACTGCCACATGCCAATACAGACAGGGAGAGAATTTTTCCCATCATCACTAATGTTCGCACTAAGAAAAGAAATAAGCTGTCATAAAAATTTAACTTCAATTTGCATTGTCCGCTCATTTTAACAAGGCAAATGTAAAAATTGTTATACCTTCCAATGTACCGAAACTCATATAAAAAAACTGGTATCCTTACGACATGTCAGGAAATCACCAGTCAAAAATAACACGGGCAAACAATTTTTTAGCAAATTTCAAAAGTGCAAAATACATATTTTTTATATATCGCTTTTTTTTACCAATAAAATAATTGTGATTTTAAATGAATTTATGTATATCACTTGTTTTTATGTTTTTCAATTTTTGTTTATTTAGTTTTTAATTTATAAAAAAAGACTGATAGAATAATTCATTATGTATAACAAGTTTCAATAAAACGTTTATATATTAAACAAAAAGATTTTATTTGCATTGTTTGATGTATTATAATTTAAAAGTTGTAGGGATTTTTTTAAAGACAATTTTTTGAGCGCTTAGGGAAAAATAGGGATTTTTTAAGTGCTGCGTAAAGACTTTTCAAAAAAGTGTATAACATCACTGCTTCGATATGTGTACTCGTAAGTAGTGCATACTTCTTGACCATCATCCATATACATATGTACATAGTACATACATATATAGCAAAACTTAAAAAAATAGTGTATGTGTAGATAAATGAAATTTTTTTAAATATTTATTGTGTTTTTTGACTATTTTTTTTTTTTGTATGTCTCTGTTTCTAAGCACACGTGATGTGGCCCCTTCACGCTGCAACTGGTGGTACAACCGCATTAAATAAACCAGTTGATCGTTCGCTGCACAGAATACAATTTTTCCACCAACTTTTCTTTCAACTTCATTAAAAAGTTATTTTTTATAGAGTTAAGATGAGGTACGAATGTTTGATATATTTTTAAATCGTCGTCCACTTTTGATGTTTTTATGCTCAATTAATAACTTTTCATAACTTTTTCTTCGAATATTTTTATTTAAATAAGATAAATACAATCGCTTTTAATATTCCATAATTCCGGCATTATTGTCTTCAATAAAATTGTTTTGTTAACTTAGCACGCAACTTTCAAAGCGTCAGGATGAAAATAAAGAACGAAAGAACAAATTGCCTTCACACGTACCAATTTGATGGCTAAGTTGGTCGTCATTTGAATGAAAATCAATTTTTTTTTTTTTCGATTTTTTATTCAACCGATGACCAACCGTTGGCCAACCAGACCTCTAACGTAACAATTGGTTGTACAACTTGATTGAATTGTACAAAAAGTCGCAACGTGTAGGGGCCGGGCCGCATGAACCCAAAACTGCCGAATATGTTTTGATGTTGAAAATACTTTTTATTTTAATTTTCTCTTTCATTCGTTACCGATCGTACAAACTCAATCGGTGAAATACATAAAAAAAATTTATGATTTTTAATATTCATATCCAGCGTTACCGTTCACCCGACTTAAGTCGCAATTTGACCCTTTTTCGGCGGTCTGCGACTTTTTGTGAGACTTTTTTTTATCACCGACTTTTGCGACTTTTTTAATTTTGTTGCAACTTTTTACCCTTTTTTGTAGTTTCTCACAAAAAGCATTTAATTTGCAGTAAATTAAAAAAAAAATTTACTATTTTTATAAAAAAAATCGTCAAAATTTAAAAGCAATTCGCAGATTATTGTTCATTTGGCAACACTTTTATTATCATCATGGTGAAATAAATATATGTATAACAAAAAAGTGGATAATGCTTGGCAAAAAATTACACCATTTTGACGTGTGATATCCACAAAATTATCATAGCAAAAAATAATGAGCTGCCGTTACGAGACCGCCTGATAAACTTATTTCACCACGCTTGTCATGTATACAATTTTGCCATAAAATTGGTAATTTAAAGAATTCGTTAGACGAACCAATGTTTCCTAATTTGTACAAACTGGCCGTACATGTATTAACTCTACCTCACAGCAGTGCTTGTGCAGAAAGAATTTTTTCGAAATTAGCTTTACTGAAAAATAAATTAACTAACAAATTAAAAGCAAAAACATGCAACACTATGCCGTCAGCCTTAAATTTAATAGATAAAGATATAGAATACTTGTATTCCCTGTAATGAACTTATTTTTAAATATAGAAATGAAATTTCAAAAAAATAGTATTTATGTATGTATTCCTTAGTTATATTATAGAATAAAAATTTGTTGAAGTACAAACATATTCACTTAAAAAAAATTAGAAATAATGCACCAAGATCAAACGAATGCAATTAAAGTAAAAAGCTCACTGCGCTTTACTTGGAGATTTTTAAATTTTGTAAAAAATATCTTAACCTAGCTTGATTTTTTTTAGCAGAAATCCCATTCATTTGACTTTGGCAGCATACGACAGCCAAATTTATTACAACTTAAGTAAATTTGTTCAGTATACGTGAAAATATGTATAGAAGCATATACCTATAATGCATCTGCATATGTTAAAAAATATGATAAAAATGGATTCTGCAATAAACTTTTTGTTTTGTTTCAATTGTTTTTTTTTTCCTATGCTTTTTATTAATAAAAAAAAAACGTTAAAAAAAGATGTGCGACTTTATTTTTATAAAACGACCTTTTGTGCGACTTTTCAAAAATTCCTAACGGTAACCCTGTTCATATCGATATAAATATATATGTATGTATGTAGATAATTTTGTGCCAAGTACTCGTACATACTACGAAAATCGTATCTCTTTTAATCAAGTTCAAGTGAATATTATCTTTAATTATGTATGTATATTGAGACTTCTTTAAACAAGTATTCATAATTAAATGCTTAAACATGCAAAATTAGATTTAGCCAACTTACTTTAAACGAATGAAAAAGAACTACAATCAGATTTAGTAGGGAAATGCCAACAATGGCAACGCTGAAATAATTCATCAAATCAAGCAAAAACAATCAACTGTAAGTGAGAGTGAAAATTATTTGAAAAAAATTAGAGCGGAAGGGGGATCTGCGAGTGATTGGGGATTTAGGTTTGGAGCTACACATAAAGAGAAAGAGTGAAATGTTTGCGTGTGTGTATTTGGGCATAATTGTGAGCACAAATGTTTTGGTAAAATTATGAGTAAGAGTATCTATGTGTTATCTTTCTGCTCATTTTTTTTGCTTTTTTTCTTTTTTTTTTTTTTTTGTATTGTTTGGTTCGTGTTGTTCTTCATGGAAGTGAGGTAAGCAAGCAAACAATAAGGTTTTACGGTATAATTACTGACTGACTGGATGAATGGCTGGTGTTGTTGCTAAATCTTATTTATTCTGTATTTCTCTGCTTCTACAACTGCGATATTAATATTGAGCTGCAAAACGTTGTATTAATCGCCTTCTCTCGTGTTTGTTGTATGTTTGCAGCCAAACAGTCGTCACAATTTTTACATACACAACGGTTGGTTAATCGAAATAAACGCTAAATCAGACGAAAGCTTTGTTTAAATATATAAACAATATATTAAATATTTTTAAAAAATTTAATTAAGTATGCAAATGTACAAATAAGAACATCTTGAAATATCCTCCCTCGGAGACAATAACAAATCAAATCTAACGATTTTGTTTATAAGAAAAAGCAAACCACAACAAACATTATTATGTCCAGAAAACATTCAAATCGATTCAACCAAGCAGACTATCACCACCCAGTCAGTGTAGAAGTCTGTTAAAGCACCATCACCGTCAACAACATCATCAGCAACAGCAATATTAACACTAAAAACAGCTACAACAACGGCAGCGCATGCTTATACTGGCAAACAGCACACATAACAACCAAAATAATTGAAAAAGCAAAAACAAACACAGAAAGCAAAAAAAAATTATATCGAGTCGCAGCCACTTCAACCGTAATCAACTTATTTCATAAACTACAAATTTCAGTTTCGCTGATACCGTAAGAGATAAACGTCGTTTGTGTTGAAACGCAAACCAACAAATCAACATAAAAATAAATACAACAAAATATTTGAGACAAGCAACAGAAAAGAAAATGTTGTATTAAACGTTTTTTCTTTTTCGTTTTTTTAAACAATGTAAACACATTTACAAATGTATAAAAAATATTTAAATAAAATTTTTCTAACGGAAACGGATACAACATTTAGAGAGTTCTTAAAATCTATTTGTTCTACATTTTGCAATACAAGTTGAAAACAAAAAGAGTTAAGTATGTTAACAATGTATACCTAATATTTCTCAAATTATAAACCTTAAAAAAAAAAAAAAAAAAAGTTGAAGTTGAAGTTGTGTGTGAATCCAATATAAAAAAAATAATAATGGATTTATTTCTAAAAATCTAATTTCACCAAAAATTTATGAAAAATTTTGAACAGCAGTGATTTTAAAAACAAAAACTCCCAATTTTGAAACGAAAATTTTGTCGTCCGCTGAATGAAATGTACAAAACATAAATTACCTCATTTTATTTTATGAAATTTATCAAAATCTAATAATAACTCTTATTGAATTTAAACTGCAAATACAAAAATTTTATAAGAGGATAAAAAAAAAATTACATACATAAATACATATTTACATACATATGTACATACATACATACATATTTATAACGTTAAAAATTGTGTAAAATTTAGTCCTAAAATAAAAATCGTACGTTCATCATGACAAAGTACAATCACCTTTAGCATCACCCTCAGCCTCAACATCATCATCACAGCCCATAACAGCCTCCTCGCCATTATCGTCACCTGGAGATGATAGAGAGCGTAACATTAAAAAACTGTCCTGCAATATGGATACAATACAAAGTATCGGCAGTAATCGTTCCACTTGTTCACCTCTACAAAATAAAGCCGAAACACCGGAATGGTCTCAAACACAAAGTCAAATATCGTCTGAAGAGGATGATTTAGAAACGCAAATTCCTCCAGCCGCTATAAATCAAAAGACAAGTGCCATACATCAAGGATCACCGCAAGAAGACGAAGAAGAGCTGGAGGAGGAATTAGAAGTAAGATTAAATCATAATCTTGAATATAGTCAGCAGCAGTCGACATTATCACCATCTAATCCTACTCCCTCGACGTCACCAGCTCTTTCAGCGAATTCCTTAAATCAACAAATATCGTCTCCCCAACATTCGCCCACAACAGCCAACAATAAAGATTGTCGCCATCAATTCACGGTGCTCTACAATCACCTTAGACAAAATCCCGCCGCCTCCCGTCAAAATATGCTTAATGATAATCATCAACAGCAGTTGACACTAGCACAAGAACAACAACAACAGCAACAACATCTTCATCACAAAGATAGCAATAGCAACGAAATGGAACAACAAAACAGACGTTCTGTAATTACTAGTCGAGAGGAAGAAGATTCCCTTTCCCAAGAACGTTCGTCGTTGCAGAATCTAAAAAAAAAGCATTTGGAGGACCAACCAATTTCGGATCATTATCACAGCGACGATGAAGATTTTGACGATGAGGTACCATTGGACTTATCTTTACCAACAAAACTTGCCAGAAATCGTGCACGTACATATTCAGGTAGTGAATCCGATGATTCGGGATCGGGAGTTATGGATCATCCCCATTCCCATCATCATCATCACCATAATCATTTTCTTGAGGCAGGCAGACGTTTAAAGCCGGAATTACGTAAAGCGGCCTATAAAAAGTCCTTAATGAAGAGATATTGTAAGTAAAAAAAAACAAAAAGATGTTACGTTTTTTTATATAAAAATTTTGTTTGGTTTTCATTTCACTCTACAATTGAGATCGCATTTAATTAGTTGTATGTTGTATGTTCGTTGTTCGCACTATCGTATAAAATTAGATTATTATTTCTAGCGCTAGTTGAAATGCAAAATCACTTAATTAATTCACTATTGTCTATTTAATTCTATAAATGAGACACAATAATTTGTCAGTGTACTTGTCGCTGGATTTTTTCAGTGTACTTTTTTCCTGGTCTGTGGTACAACTCTTGTGTATTTCCATTCTTAAATATTTAATACAAGAAATGTGGCAAACTAAGAAATTAGATGCAATATTACCTTCCGATTTTTATCACTTTTTTTTCTTTTATAATAAAAATATATCTATGCACACGGTAGTGCGCCAGGCCAAGTTCGGCCACACAGTGTGTATATTTACACGAAATCATTTGAGCTGTTCTTACCCCCCTCATAACTTTGCTCCCCCTGATCATAATAAAATGAAACTTGAAACATAAGGTCTCCCCGCAGAGGTGACCTCAGAGGTTAAATTTGAAAGTTCTACCATAAAAGCTTCCCGAGTTATTAAGGTGTGAAAAGTCCATATTTTAGTACATATTCACTGACTCACTGACTCATCAATATTATTGGGCACTTCCAGTAAAGCTAGAGAGCTGAAACTTGGTACACAAGTAGGGCTTGGTGAGAAAATAACCAGAAAAATCTGAAAACGGGCACTTTCCACCCGGTGGGGACTAGGGTTCCCCTTCTTTGTATGGGGCACTTCCAGTATAGCTAGAAAGCTGAAATTTGGTACACATGCAGGTAGTGATGAGAAATTACCGAAAATGATTTTTTAACGGGCACTTCATCTGGGGGGACAATCATGCAACTTCTTTGTATGGGGCACTTCTAGTTGAGGTAGAAAGCTTAAATTTCGTACACAGGTAGGTCCTGATGAGAAATTAACAAAAATAATTTTTAAACGGGCACTTTTCACCTTGGGGAGACTAGGGTAGCCTTATTTGTATGGGGCATTTCCAGTATAGCTAGAAAGCTGAAATTTGGTATACAGGTAGGTCCTGATAAAAAATTAACGAAAATGATTTTTAAACCGGCACTTTTCATCTGGTGCGACTATGGTGCCCTTCTTTGTATAGGGCACTTCTAGTATAGCTAGAAAGCTGAAATTTTCTACACAGGTAGGCCCAGATAAGCAATACATATAAATATTTATACAAAACAACTTAGAAAAAAGAAGTGAGATCCACACAAAAACATAAATGTGAAAATATGGCCAAGTTCGTATCCAAAAATATTCGGCCGTAACAAGTACTGAGATCAAAATAAGGACCAAGTTCTTGATAGGTACAATTCCATCTCATTTCTAGGCAACCTATAAGCTTGGCAAAATTTGTTTGCCTTTCTAATATGGGAAAGAATTCTTGGAAAAATATTGCCAAGCTTATAGGTTGGCTAGAAATGAGATGGAATTATACCTATCAAGAACTTGGTCCTTATTTTGATCTCAGTACTTTTTACGGCCGAAACTTTTTGGATACGAACTTGGCCTTATTTTCACATTTATGTTTTTGTGTGGATTTCTGTCTTCAAAAATTAACAAAACTGTAATGAAAAAAAATCCTTCTCTTCAGATTAATAAATTATTGTAATTCTATTTCCGTGAATTTATTACGTATACCAATTTTGTTTTGTTGAAGGCCATAAACGAATATACCAAATAATTTTGTGAAAAAAAATATTTTTGGATTTTCAAATTTATAACTTTGTTTCCTTAATACCCATTTCTATTAATAATTTTTTCAATTATGATGGTTAAGTTTAAAAAAACAGTGAATTTTTCAAAAAGAAAATCCATGAATGCAAAGATCGTATTTAAAGAGCACTTTGTCTCTGGGTTAATTTCAATTTTCGAAAAGTTCAAACCGTCTTTGGAAGTTTTTTTTAATAAAAAGCACCAAAGACTTGTATCCTTGTTAAGAAAATGTATAAAAAAACAGATTTTTAAAGTTTTATTTTTAAAAAACGAACACGAAACATACCATTATCATTAAAATTATATTTAAATTAGACTATAAGGACAATTCTTCTGTATTAAAAACAAAAAAAGAAAAAAGTTATGAAATTAGAACCGTCAGATCTATGAAATATATTGAATAATATTATATTATATTATGTTGGTTCTAATATCCAATGGTTGGAAAAAGTGCACGGGAGACGATCAAGAAACACATCAACGTTCTAAGTGTGTGCGTGCAGTCATGTTTTTTCGGATACACGTTGTCGGCTCTGATTGATGAAAATCAAAAACTTTTGATATTTTATTTTGACGTAATTATTTTGATAGTCTCCAATTGTGATTCACAAAGAAAATGTCAGTTGTTTGGTAATCGAAATGTAAAAAGTAGAAAGGTGGTAGTACAGGAGGGACACTTGTTAATTTTTGCTAGTGGTAGTTTTGTGTGTAAACAGTGTCAAACGCATGTATATTTTTGATTTTTGACAAAACTGCACAATACGCCATTAAAAACAATTAATCATCCGATGACATTTTTACAAACGAACGCGACGAAGTCACAATACAAATAATGATTGACGATCTTATTTGCACGTCTTCCTTTAACCGACAAAAACACGACACTCACATATGTATATGCACTGATTGACGTGTTATTTTGATCGTCTCCAGGACACTTAAGAGTTCTTTTTTACCAGCGCACATGATTATTTGTAAAATTCATTAATTCAAACTTAGAAAATCAGTCATATCTCCAAAAATGTGATTTTTAAGTTAATAGGGGCTGTCACAGGTTCGTAGCTGATGCACGTGGGTTCGTTAATGTGTTTAAGTTCATACGGCAGCATCGATCTTCATAATGTGTAAAAATTACATCGAAATGTCTTATACTCGTATACCAAACTTTTGAGGGGGACAAAATAACCTTTCTTTAAAACTTTTAATTCGTTTTTTTTACAAAATTCCTTAGGGTCACATAATGAGATGGCGGTTTAGAAATATTCCAAGTTCAAGTTTGACATATTTGACACTTAAAATTGCAAAGCTCGTTCCTTTCGAAATGGTATAGAGGTAAATTTTAAAGGATTTTTAAAATATTTCTCGTTTTACTGCACCACCACCACCAGCACACAAGATTTATTATAATGTTCTTGACTAATCGATTATTACCACTTTGTATTTGTATTTGTGACCCTTGACTCGATCATAAAACAGGTTACCAAATTCTGTTGAACGTTGCGAATGTTGATCTGAAAGAAATAAGTTGCAATCTTTCTAGCGATTAGATGAGATTTGTTAACATGGTTTTATTTGAAATATGTTTTTTTTATTGCTGCAACATACTTAAAAGTTCACCTACATGCAACCCTTACATCAATATACATACATACATGCAAACATACATATTTACATTATATATATGTACATGTAATTCTTTTCATTTTATTTTTTTTCTATAAAGACCGACCTGAACTAAAAACGCAACAACAACAACAGCAACAACTGCTAACAGTTGTGCATAAAAAATATTTAAAATCTGGGTCAATGCGGAAGGAAGGCATTGCATGACATGTGCCATAATAATACATATTCAGAAGTATGCATATATGAAAGTACATAAGTTATATGTGTATGTGTGCTGTGTCACAATTTATTTGTGTATGTGTATTTTTAAATGCAGTTGGTAATACAAGGCAAACATTATATGTCATGTGATGTCATAATTTAGGCCATCAACATTCTCACCCAACAACATTTAAATGAATAGTTTTAAGATGCATTTAAACCAGAGATGTAATAAAAAAAAAATAAACACACATACACATACACAGTAAAACTATATAATACAAATTTAGTTTTACAATTTCCGGTTGCAATAAAACATAAAATCGAAACAGCGATCACAATACATACGATATTATGTACACACAGTAGTTCAATGAGAAATTTCTCGACAAGCCTGAAATGAAAAAAGCTTGTCATAAATGCTATTCGCTATTAATAGTGGTAAGTAGCGGTAAATAGAAAAAAGTGCAAAAGCGATAATTTTGAAACAAATTCTGAATGATGTCGAAAGAATCCTGATGCAAAGTAGTTCATGTGAAAAATAACATAAAAATACTAATGTAACTCATAATTGATTTGATGCAGACATATTCTATTAGAAATGTATTTAGTGAGAAGTTAAAACACAATTATAGTGGCGACCGATTGCATAACTGACGTGTATCTTTTGAACCACAGTTCATATCGCAAAACGATGTACGAATATGTTTTAGAGAATGACCTAAACTTTCAGTTGCAATTTAATTCTTGATCATCAGTATACTGAAAAACATGACGACCTACTATATAGTGTAAAAGACTGGTATCGTTATGACAACAAATGTAGATGGACTTGCAAATCCTGGAAATATATAATGAAAAATTTTTTAAATTTTACTGCATTTTTGAAATGTATCTTTTTGACCTTGATTCTGCTTTAGGGGTTGTGTTTGTTGAAAAAAAATTTTAAAAATTATCAATAAAAGTGTGGTGGCGTTTTTTTTAAATTTATTTTTCTAACTAAGAAAGGTAATTAATGACAAGATTTTAAAACAAAATATGAAAATGGTCTAAGAAAATGTTAAATTTTAAATAAAATCTTCTTTCGAATGTATAAAATTTTATTCTCTAACCTAAAGAAACTTGTCATACTTCCAAATTATTACGACAACTATAAAGAGCACTTTATTTCGCGAAATGCGAGTTAGAGTTGGTTTTAATATTTTAATTTAATGTGGGCGTTACCATAAAAAAGCACGAGTTGTAAATCGTTAAATGATATATTTTTTTTAAAACTAAAGAGAACTAGGGATGATAAATTCAGTACAATGGTAAATTTTTCACCCCCCTGCGGGTACGTTTTATCATCTTGGTGATGTTCACACCTTAATGCTGTGCCTGCTGCGGAAAAGAATAATTGTCTTTTTCCGACATTACCTTTGGCCAATCTATGAAACAACAGAGAGAGAGAGAAAGAGATGTACACTTAAGGTAGAGACGGAAGTAGGTAATCTATGTTAGTCTGGTAGAGAGTTCAAAAGACCAAATTCAGTAGTTCATCCTTAGAGGTTCACTTTCGACTCTTGACCGGTAACCTAACACTCGTACCACGGGAGCCGGTAAGCCCAACGTGAGAGTGTCTACCAGGGGTGTAGAGAGTGTTGTTCCTAAATTTGGCACACACATTGCGATGGGATATTGCGAGATGCACATCTATCCTCTTGGGGATGGGATGGATATGCTATTGGCATACTCCTTCTCCTTGAGAATGGATATGCTGGCAGCCTTCGCACTATCCGCGTTGGTGGCATAGTTCCCTGACCGAATATTGGTGAGGGATCCTTCGGGAGTACACGTGGTGGCAGATTAAAAGAAAAAAAACTTAAATAAATATATGTTACGCCGGCACTTCAGCAACGCTACCAAAGAAATTTTCAGCGGCTTTAATATACATAATAATATGAACATATCAGCTGTTGTAAACAATCATGGCCGATGTCATCTGTAATTATACATACAAGTTGGTGACCAAAAATTAAAAACCTTATGTAAATTAATCAAGTTTGACAGACACAAAAAAAAAAACATGTGAATTGTAGACTTGAAAAAACACAAGCAAAAACATGTAGTGTATTGGTACCTTAAAAGAGATTAGATTGCTTGAACATTAAGCAAGGTGCTTAGGCATGGTTGATGGAGCATGCATAAGAAGTTGCCACCAGATGTGACCCTTGACTCGGGAATTCTTGTGAACACATATATTCACATGGTGTTCTTTTACAACTTTGCTATTGCGCGTTTTTTTAATAATGTTAGATCAGTGTTGTAGTTTTGGTTGACCTAACCACAGGTCGAACCAAGCTCTTAACCCATAGCTTGCTTTAGTAGGCAACGTTCTACCCACTTCAGCCAACATCACCGTCATTGTTTGCCACCCTTGTTGCAACATACAACTTCCAACCCCAATATTTTTTTTTCTATTTCCGAGTCACCGTAAAATAATGGTGTTTGTAGCTAACAGCTAATCAGCCTAATCTGTTTTTTCGCTTGCCTGAAGGGATCTTTCGCAGAAATCGAACCTGCCACAACTTTCTACATTAAGAGGCTAATAGTCCAACCTGTCACCTAAATATTTGCACACAATCAGTTGGTGAATTAAAATCTTTTTTGTTTTATTTCTTAAAGAAATCATGGTACTTTAGTACAATATTGATACAAAAAAGTAAAATATTGTTTCAGGTACAATTTTAAAAATGTCATTTATCATCCCTGCCTGGTTCACTACAATGATCGTTTCATATGACTTATCTGAGCAAATCTTTGACTAGAACTATACAAATCTATTGTTTGTTTTTTTATTTAATCTAACAGGTGTTTTTAGTTATGCAAACAAACAAAGAAGTAAATAAATTTTCTTTTAATGTTTTTTTTTTATTATGTTCTGATCTTTAGTTTAGCAGACTTGTTTCCAAAATTTATTTTTTTATAGAGAGAGGTAAAAGAACTTCGATTATGGTGACGTAAGTCGAAAACATAGCGGCGCTAAACGAATTGTGAAATGACGCAAACCGAAAATGACGCTAATAGCGGAATTACTGACTGTTTGCAGAAGGCGCTACTTGTATTGAAAACAAAAATTAAAAAAAATTATCTTCTGCAAACAGAAAGTTATTTAGGCCTTCATTTGTCAACAATAACGTGTACCAGGTTTATTTGCTTACTTTTAATTATGAAATATTATTTTTTTCAAATAAAATATATGTACGAGTATATACGTTCACATTTATCAAATATTTGTCGAAAAAAACGTAACCAAGGAAAAAACTAATAATTTATTTCCTTTAATTCCAATATTTTTTTAATTTTGGGTTCGAATTTTTTAAAAACTGTATAAAAATACTCTTTTGGAGAAGAATTAATTTTATTTTGTAATATAACAATCGTGTAAAATGACACTATCCCTAAGCAAAACTATTGGTTACGTTTTTTTGGGCAAATATTTGATAAATGTGAACGTAGCTTAACAGAAAATTTCAATTTTATTTCATTTTCTGCAATACGAAAAGTTTTGTTTTTGATGTTTTTGTTATTTTTGGGAAAACTTTTAATCTTCGAATTTTTTTAAATATTAAACTTTCAACACAAACACTTTAATTGCTTACATTTTGACTGTAACATCTCGGATTTTACATTGAAAACTAAACTTTTCGGCTAAAATTCTGGGGTTGAAAAAGGATTCAAAGCATGAATCGCGGTCTATTAACGCCAGGCAAAAGATCAGGAAGAAGGTTTAATATCTATCGATAAAAAGCATCACCACTTGAAATCCTACAAACATTTTAAACTGAAGTTTTGATTCATTAAGTTTATCGCCAAATTTTTTCTCATCCAGTCACAGAGTCATTTTTTTTACTATCCTGTAAGTCACAATATCTTGTACATTTTACAAAGTGTACTATTTCATCTATGAAATTTGTTGGCACGATATACATACATACATGTACACACATCCATACATATTTAACAGTTACTAATACATACTTACAAATAAACTTAATTTTATTTGTAGCTGCATAAAATCGTTTTGTTCAATATTTCTATAAGCCAATTGAACACATATACATACATATTTTTTAGCTCAGCTGCGTAACAGTTTCCTAACCCACCTCAACAATTTTATTGATTTTAAAAGAAGTTAGTATTCACATACATACATACTCGTATACATACTTTACACACATACAAACAAACACACAAAGTATGAATTTGTCATAAGTTTCAAATGGAGAAGAAACAAAAAATACAACAACGACAAGCCAGCAAAGAAGCAAAGCAGGCAACATAAATATTTGGCTAAAGAAACGCTCACACAGTTTAAGGCCCAAAATAAAAAAAAAAAAAAACAACCAGACAAACTCTCGCATAAAAAAAATATAAAAACCAAAAACACTTCTACCAGAAACAAATCAACCAACGAAATCTTAGAAACTAAAACAACAGAAAATGTTGATTAACATTTTCATTTCGCTTTTAGTAAATATTTAATGGGCGCGCAAAACTGGTTGTCTTAACATTTTATTTTGGTTGCCTCTTTGGTAAATTTCGTTATTGTCTTTTCAAAATTTTGATTCTCTTCTTATGTTCATTTCCGTCTGTTGCTAATGCCATGTACACACATACATACATATGTATTCAAGCATTCGCTTTTGTTTGTATAAAGTATGTTTGCATTATATTAAGTATAAATCAGTATTGACATTCAGTTGTTACCTTTGTTACATTTTTTTGGAAATTAAATTTTTTTTTTAAACTTACTTGCTTACGAATATCCCCAGCATGAACAGTTTAATAATTAAATGTAAACATGAGTTTATTTATTGCACTCTAATTAAGGTTCGCAATCATATAAATAAGAAAATAGAAACTTTATTCCAACAAACACAAAATATTCTGGGGAAACAGAACATTATTGACACAATCATATTATTGTTGTAGCACCAGCTGATTGTGTACGTACAAGTGCGCGTATGAGCAACGTGCGAAATTCTGTGTAAAGTATACACAGCTAATTCAATACGCATACTCGTATGTACATATTCAGTCGAGTGCATTGCTAGTAGTTAGTCTGATAGCTAGTGGTGACGACTGGTAGGTAGCGAAATTGCTAGTCATTCGCTAGCTACGCCGACTGCAGGGTGATTCTAGAAACTCCACACATACAGACATAAAAATGTAGGCTGTCGAATGGGGGCTGCCCCTTAACAAATGCAAGAGGCTGACTGCTCTTAGAAGCCTTTTCTGCAATAATAATGGAGTTGAGCAAACTTTCAGAAGGCGTAATGGTGGATCAATACATTTGTCAGTAACAGCATCAGGATCCAAGTGATTTTCAGAATATCAGACATTTATACACACAGCGATCACAGTGCTATAATCATAGATATGCAAAATGGACAGCACCATAATACTGTACAAGCACCAATCTTCGTGCAAGGTAAAGAAATACCTTTGATAAAGATACATATTTTGTCAACCTATATGAAGAACATAGACCTTAGTGGTTCAGCTGAATATATGGCAGTACATTAGTAGACATATTACAAGTGAATGTAATGTAGTAATGGTAAGGCGCAAAAGTTCACACAAACAAGCCCCAATCTACTGGTTCCTTGCAATCGGAATGTATTAATGCCTGAAGGCTATACACGTGCACGAGGGGTAGTTTACAGAATAATACACCCAGCAAATAATCAGGGATAACAGGAAAACATTAAATATTGCAATTCGTAGGAGCAAGCGTTGGTGTTTTTTTATTATACATATGCATGTATATTGTATGTGATGATGTAGATAGGCTTTGCATATAAGTTTGTAACAAGGAAACTCAATTGCGTTAGTCCATCGCCGCCAAGAGAAGAGCTTATCCTTAAGGCGATTGTAGAACGCCCCTTTAGCCAACAGGAAACTCCGACATGGCTACCCAGCTATCCGGTTAAACTTTCTTCTGTTCCTCCGGTTACGATTTCAGTTGTATGTGCTGTCTCAAAATTCATAGACAAGAAGACACCAGGCATAGACTGTATTCCAAACACGGTGCTAAAGAAAGCTGTTTGTTTACCTTCATCCTGTATATCTTTTGGAAGTAATAAGCGCATACTTAAACCAGGGCATGTATAAAAAATATGTATAAAAAATGTACGTACACACATGTTTACATAAATAAGTATGTATGTATGTATGTATATCAATGTAATTTTAAAAGGATGAAAATGATATCAAGAGAATCTAAATGATGAGTTTTAGTTCATAACCTACTATAAGTTTTTAGTTACGAGTATGTACATATGCACATACTATAAATATATGTGTATCGCTGTGTGTGTTTGTATTTATAGGTACGTTTGTACATAAATACATAGAAAGACAACGGAAATCGCATAGCCAACAAAAGTAAACCAAACTATATTTTGCGTAAAATTGTAAACATAATTTTTATTGTATGTACATAAATGTGTATGTACATAAATACATAAATACATACATACATGCATATTATGTGTATTAAATTTAATCAGAAAAACATTAAAAAAGCAAAAAATAATCACTTAATTCAACCCAACAGCAAGAAAAACGAAAATACTAATATTAATAAAAAGTATCACGCTTAAGCATGCAGTTAGTTATACACAGAAAACAAAGAGAAGTCTCTGCTTGTTAATTGAGAAAAAAACTAATAATAAAGTATGTATGTTTGTATGTGCGTCTAAAAAAGAAACAAATACCTACACAACATAAAATAACTTGAGGTAGGTTGGGAAATGTTAAATACACACGTACATATATACAAACATACATACATATGTATTTTTTATGATATTCTTTTCTTGCTTTTTCCTGCTGTCTTTCTATTGGGAATTTAGCTCATTGCTAGACTTAACGTGTTTATGTGTATGCATGCATGTATGCATGTATGTATGTGTGTATTCATTTGTACACAATACACTGAATGTAAGTTTTACAACAAGAGAACTATCAACCAGTGATGTTAACCGTATTGCAATTAGCGTATTAAACGGTAATTTAGACCTTCAAAAGGTGGGCAGGTAATTTTAATATCTTTACGGTAATTTTATAAACATTTAATTTTTCAACAAATCATAAAAACTACGGTTTCCCTACAACTACATGTGTAACAATACCAATTGTACGCTGCAAGAAATGCTGCTTTTTGCTTGGGAGGCAAAATAGAAACCAAATTTTAATATATTTATATTGAATTATAAATATAATCAATCTATTTATAATATAATCTATTTATTAATAGCAAAATTTTATTATTTCTGTACAAGAATTTCCGGTAATTTTTTTAAGGCGGCTGTAGGGAAATTGTGAAAAATTAATTAGCATCACTGCTGCCAACAATGCCTCCCTTACAATACACTCAAAGAAGATAATATGGATACAAGAAAAAACAGAAAGAAGCACAAACTAAAGTAAAGCAAAATTTAGAAATACTCAAACAATTTAATATTAAAAGAGAGAATGAATATGTTAGCAAAGAAGAACAAGATGAATAGTGTATAAAAGAGCTTTAATAATAAAAACAATTCACTTTCACTGGCCAAAGAGGCATAAGCGAGCATACAGATGTATTCATAAATGCATGTATAGATAAGTACATACGTACATACATACGTATGTATGTATTTGTAATAAATAATATGACATTGGCAAAGCGGGAATATACACGTACATGGATATGTAAAAAAGCAAGAACCACAACCAACTACATCACATGTGCAAAAAAGCATTTCATATGAGCTCATTTTCCGATCATATATGATTCCCTCGTTGTGAGAAAACGGTACCCTACAGATGAATCATCACAAAGAATCATTTATGATACGTTTTGCTGATTCGTTTCTGATCAATTTTCTGGTAGTATTTATAATCATTGGGGAATCTTTTTCGAGTCATTTTTGATTATACAGTGGAGATCGGTTATGACGAGTTGTTCCAGAATCATAATTATTCCTTACCTCTGTACAAAACATGAATCATTTAAAATATTTTATTTAAAAAAGGTTTTTTATTAATTAGTTATAATTAATATAAAGTAAAAATAAAAAGTCCATTCTCTCTTGTAAAAAAAATTAAAATTAATTTCATAAGTAATTAAAAAAGTGGATAATAGTTACATATGTACATGACTAATAATTATTGTACGCGTTTCTGTCTCTTTATTCTATCTGTTGCATGGATAAAATGCTTTTGAAGCACAGCATTCATATCCTTTATCTGTACAGTTGAACTTCATATGACAAATATCTAAGAAGACAACAATTTATTATATAAATTTGTTAGTAATGGCAGTACCTCTACTTACTCTTTATTGTTGCAACTGCGAAAAATTTTTCAGCGCTAGGTTTGGTGTTAGTCCCCTTCCACGTATACAACGAAGCTAATTCATCCGTAAAAACTTTTCGCACAGCTGATCTAATGAAATCTGCGGGTCTATCAACTCCTGTTCTCGCAATGAAATGCTTCTGAAAATGTTTTAATTTATAAATGTTATATATGTATATATATATATATATTTAATATATATATATTATATATTTAATTTTTTTATTTTCATTAATTGATAATAATTTTTGGGCTTCTCTTTTAGCCAATCTTTTTATTTCTTTGGCTGACATCACTTTCGTTTATATTGAATTATATTTTTATTTTAAGTTTGCCTACTTACACAAATTTTTTTGACTTTTTAAAAAAAAAACTAATAATGTTCTCCCCGCGACTTTAACGAGACAACTAAACAAAAATTTATAATATTTAAATGTTGAAGCTGTTGCTTCATTGAAAGTAAAAATGTATACCGTTATAAACAAAAGCAATAGAATAGTAAGAAATGTTTTATCATCCAGCTGAGCAGAATGTGATTACAAAATCATGCTAAAAAAATATCAAAACCTTTTTTCGGTTTCTTAACATTTTCTTGGTGTATTTTTAAGAAATCATTATTTGATCATATAGATGAATCATATGTGAATCCTTTTTCATTCACCCAAGTGATAAATCAGTTTTTAATCATCAAAAGTGATCTCAGAAGAATCATTTAGGAGATTTTTGCCAAAAATAATCACCCAAATGCTAGCTGGGTACATACATATGAAAGTTTTTGCAATATAGGTATATAAGCACATACATACATACATATGTACAACTGTAAAGGATTGTTATTAATAATTTTTGATTTTGTGGGACGTTTTGGGAGAAACACGAAATCGGTGTAGCATGCACCTAGAGGATATTAATTAATACACGGTATCGGTTTTTCTTACCTTAATTACTAGGTATAACTCGATATGGAAAAACTCATACTTATGTACCTAAACATACTAACACACACACTTTTTCGAGTCTACGAGTATATAAGAGTATCATTCTGTTGTTTTCTAACTATTTATCTGATTATCCTAGAAATGTACGTTTTGCCAGAAAACTAATGTCGAACTCTATATCAGCAATTATCATTACCATAAGTAAATATCAAGCCTTTGATGCAATAAGGTCATAACTCAAAAAAAGTAACAAATCACAACTTAGTGATAAAAGAAGTTGCTACGAAGAAATATATAAGCATTAATCTTTCCAAATTGTTCGAGTTATGACCTCTTTCAGCAAAGGCTCGATATACGAGTATACATATACATACATATGTATTTAAGTGAAAAAAATTCCAGCAGTAAAACCGAATTAAAATTTTTCAGTATTTCTCCAGGAAAATTAACTTGATTTTCTTCTTTTTTGTAGCTACATACCTACTTGTACATTTTTGCATCCTAATATTATTTTCGTTTGTTATATTTTCTATATGCCTTTAATACTTTTAATTAAATACAATTTAAAATAAATCTAAAATTAATAAATTCATACAAAACAAATTTATATTACACTGTACAGCAGAAATAATAAAACGGTTCTGTTGACTAACTCTTGTAGAAAGCACAAAAAAATGTAAATAAAACGAGAAAAAAAATCAGTTACCTGATTTCTTGCATAGACCTTATATGGATAGACCTTGAACTAAAATACCCCTCATCTTTATATTTTAAGTGTTAAATATAAATTTTCTTCGTCATAATTTGCTAATACAATTGTACAAAGATATCAAACTCAGTTTGAACGCCTAAAATCATTCAAAATATGTTTTAAGGACTATCTTAGGAATCCACCACTGACTAACTGCCCTATTGGGGCTAGCAAAAAGTTTTGGGTGGTTCACAGAAGACGGAATACCAGTATGTACTTCATAGGTCCTCTGGACATCACAATGAGCCTAATGACCTTCGAGTGTAATCGCTTGCCTGCTGGCATAACTTCTAAATTAGTTTAAACAATCTAATTGGTATTAATAAAATGACTTAAGTAAAATATTACTATTTAGTTTGTTGTACAGTGTCATTTGTTATATTATACATACCTATTGCTTTTGTTCGTAAATCTCAAAAAAAAAAACAGTTTGCAAATGACACAAAAACCCAGTGTAAATTTAAATATGCACTTAATCACATACGGTTTTTTATAATGTAACCAAACAACCTGATACACAAACAATTAAGATAAAGTCATAAATTTGTATTAAAATATTAAAAAAAATCATAAGCAAACAAATAAAATTTCTATATCATTTGTTTCAAATTGTAAATATGTAGATATGTACATATGTATCAGGAAGTGCTATAAATTGCACCCAGTATATAAAAATTCTCTGAAATGCTAATACGAGAGTACATACGGATACGCACACATACTAGTAGGCCAGAGCTTTTTTTTATTGTTTGCAAATCACAATTCGCAGATAAAATTTTAATTCTGAGTTTGTTGTTTTTGTTCTCATTTCCATAATAAACAAAGAGGGATCTCCAAATAAATACAATACGTGTAAAAAAAGCCAAAAAAAAACCAATTATAAAGAATTGAAAAACAGCCAACAGTGTTGAATAAAAAAGAGAGAAGTGTAACAAAAACTGCAAAAAAATGTTAAACCTACAGACACAAATAAAAATAAACTTATTCCCTTTTTCCGCTCTGTTTCTGAAAGAGTGTGCTCTGCTCCCCAATCCCCAATTTATCACAATAAAAAGGAAAAAAAAAATACATGTCTAAAATAAATGCAAGTTTTTTTTGTTTTGTTTTTTTAATAACATCACAGTGCGTTAAAAGAATGAATTGAATAGAAATGTAATACAATTTAGTTTGAGAATAAATAACCAAACTCAGCTCGTATCAGTGGACAAAACAATATTTAAAGGCTAAATCATTTTCATTAACTTTTGGCCACTTAAAGAAAATTGAATTAAATAAAAGAGAATTATAAGAAAGTGAATAAGTAAAAGAATATTTAAGTATAACGAACAAACGCCCAAAACAAAAACGCCATAAAGATTAAAAATCTCCCAAAAATGGTAAAATATATTGCCAATTATTGCTTTTTGAAACGACTATCAAAGTTTGGTGAAAACCCCCCTTTAAACGTTGGAGCTCATTTAATTAAATTTGATAGGAATATACCTATGATGTTTTGTTATATTTTACAACTCCTGGTAAAAATAATTGTTATTCACTTATTATCGTATTTGCTTCTTCATAACCAAAATTATTATATGCATCAATTTTCAAGCAATTATTTCAACTGTTATGACCTTTTCAAAGAAGTCAAAACTAATCATATTTTCGATAAAAAAATCCTAAATTTCAGTTTTATATTTTCCGTGACAGATAAAACAGCAATAGAAAACTTAGTAACTTTATTGATTTTGTTATTAATGATCGAAAAACTAACTACCTATAGTTTTATTTAAAATATGTAATCAATTTCAGTATCAAAGCTCTTTTTGAAAAAGTTGAAACGGGCACTTGTATTTAGTCTTCCTTACTTTAAGGCTCTGTTCTTGTGGTATGACAACATTATTCACATTAACTTAATAAAAAATACATTTATGTATGGTTGTATATACAAATACTCTTCCACTCTACCATATACATATAAGTATATGTATATACATGGCTTCACATCCATACAAACATATTTGTATACACGAGTATGCATGTACAATACGTACACACAGCCAAGCAAAATTTATTCATTGACTTTGCAAATATTTGTGTACTCGTTCGAATTTGTTATCCGTGAGGCCTTGAACTTGAGACTAAATTTCCAAAATACTTAAACACACATACTAACGCACCCTCAGATGCACTCACGCCTAACTTTATTTAGTATATTTATAACTCATGAACAAAAACAACAAGTATACATATAATTAATAAAATTGTTGTTGTATTAGAAGAACGAGAACATTAACAACAGAAAATTACTGACTTGATTGTGGTAAATTGTATTTAATGTGTACATATCTGGCTTTTTTGACAGTCCATTTATCCGTTTGTCTGTCTGTCGTTCTGTCTGTCTGTCTGTCTGTGGTTCTGTCTGATTGTCTGTTTTTCAGTCAGCCTATCATTTTTGTTTATATACAAAAGTCTTTGACAGAATGTTGAATATATTTTTCTGATTTGTTATTTTTATTGTTGTATGTATGAATGTTTAGTAAGTAGACGGGCTTAAAATGCAAAACAATTTCGGTTTTCTGTTCAAAAACAAACATTACTGATGACTAGGAATGATTAAACATTCATACAGACACACATATAAATGTATGTACATAAATATGAATATATGGGGACATATTTTATAACGTACTCGTAAAGTATAATATCACAAAACTTCGTTTCTTTTCGAAGATGCAAAATGCACAATAATACAAGCATATACATATACGAAAATATGTATAGTATATATTTACTTGTATATATATACTTACATATGTATGTATTATATTAAAAATCTGCTATCACGTCACACAAAATTAAATTAAATTAAATTAAATATTTTTCAATCAACAAGAAACAGGAATTGTGAATTTAATTCCCAAATTTTTGTATGTAAATGTTTTAATTACTATTTGATCTTTCTTAAAATTTCTCATGCCATAAATTAACAAACGAAAAAAAAAACAAAAACAGGTATCTATACAAGGAGAATTTAAGAGCCACTTTAGAAACGTATTTAATAACAGTAAAATTTAACAAACTTGAAAATATTTCCTTAAGATTTTAAAATTAATGTGATGATTGCTTTATGCAACTCATTTTATTAGTGTTCATAAAGGGTTTTCATAAAATAAAAAATTTCGAAAATATATTTTTATTTATTTTTATATGAAAATTAATATTATCAGTCTCAAGTTCAGTTACATTGAATTAATGAAAATTCAAATTACTAACGGAGTATCAGTTTGTATTGATTATTGGTAATTTCCAATCAGTAATGGAGAATTTCGTTCTAACCAAAATTGTTTCAACATGTAAAAATAGAATAAAAATTAATTAAATTAATTCTCGTATTCTATTTCATTTGAAAACTTGTTTAAATAGTTGTTATTTTTTCCCAATTAGTGTCCACTTTACGAAACTTGTAAAAATGGATAAATGAACGCTAATGAGAAGTGTAGGCGGTCTTGAAATCGGTATACTGATACGTTCTGCTAAACTGATTGGATATACTAATGTTTTTCAACATACAAAACTCTTAGTAATTTGAATTTTCATTATTTCAATAAAACTGAACTTGAGCCTGATAATATTTGAGGGTGGTGTTGGCTGAAGTGGTTAGCGCGTTGACTACTAAGCAAACAATGACGTGGGGCCTGGGTTCAAACCCTGCCCAGAGCAAGTCAATCAACATCATTAATTTCTGTAATGTACATTAGTGAGACATTGTATTAATTGTTGTCGGACTATTTAAGTGATGAAGGCATAGCACTGGTCACTAAAAAACTGTTCCGACAGCGATTGATGATGTTCCAAGCTAATATACACAACATCGCCCTCTTTCGTCGGTTAGCAGAAACATCGGCGAAGTAAAACAATTAATAAAATGCCTGCCAATACAGCTTAACAAAGTTAATGCGTAAAGCAGAGTTGTAAAAGAGTTAAGCCTTCTACATTTTCAACATCTATCTTCTCTACTCTATCCCTCTCTCTGAGTTCCGGCACAATGCACTGCATACGTAGGGGTCATCCCCTGAGTGCTGGTCCTAATTAAAAAAAAAAAAAAAAAAAAAAAAAAAAAATATTACTTTTCATATGTACATTAATATAAGTTCAAATAATAATTATGTTGTTTACTATAAATTTAGTGTGTTCACGCCGATATTATGTAATACATACATAAATTTTGATATCGTTGAATTAATATTAAAAAAGTGAATTTGGATCTTTTTAATTTCGAAATCGTGCTGTTAACGATTTCTTGTAAATACCTAAATTCTCCTCAAACAACATAAATTAGTTACGGCTGAAGAAAATAGAGAATTTATGACCGATAAAATATAATGGAAAATAACGTGGAACATGACGTATGATCAATTGAGATTTTATTTGTAGCCAAAAAATAGGTCTCCTGAAAATTGCAAATTTTATGTTTTGATGCTGCAAAAATACATTTTTAAGAAATTTTGAATATTCTAAGCGCCTAAATAATAATAAAAAAACATGATATATGATGTTCATATTAGCGTTAAATATATCTTGTGTAATTAATAGGATCTTTATGTGGCTTCAAGCGAGGTCCCTATTGATCATACGCCATCAGTGTTTTCTTGTTAAAATAAATATGCAATTTATTTACTAAAAATTAAAATGAGGTTTTTCTGATTGGGCCAAATGCAATGCAATCTTTTGATTTACTTTTAGTTTTTTTTTTAATTTTAACTGCTAGATTTTTCTATGTTAATATCGCAGGTTTTTTATACAGATATCCTGATCCTAATATCCCACTATACCTTAAAATGTGTTTTGTAGAATCAAAATATTATGAAATTCTCTTTGTGTATAAGAAGAGAGAGAAAACGTCTGTTGCTGGCATTTTTGAAGTTTACACGAACATATTATTAAAATTAAAGGTTTTGCGATACGAAATAGCTAAAACATGAGAATATCTTAAATTTATTTTGTTTTTTTTCTGTTAATTATTGTACAGAAATGATGCCCCCTTCAATATATCTATATAATTAATAGACAATAGCTTTTTGTGAGCTGCCCTTTATGCACCTATTATACAACCGATTTTTATAAGACTTTTACCAGATTAAAGATATGTTTTCACAGAAGTGAACGAAGTATTGTTGGTTTTTGTGGGTTCATAATTTTGGGAGCTATAAGCATAGCTGCCAGATTTTTTTAGGTAATATCGTCATATTTTTGGGCAAAAATCGTCATTATCGTCAATATAGCTTATTGAACTCGTCATAAAAACGTCAAATGAAAAAACCGCTTTTTTTACTAACAAAACATATTTTTGTTAGAGGCAAAACATAACAAAACTCTTAAATCAACAAATCTTATTAAAAACAGCATTATTTAAAATACAGAGATCAAAAAAGTGAAAATACTTCACTTAGAATTCACAATAAAATCACATGTAAATAGATTGCATGTTTTCCAATACTTTGAAATATATTTATACATTGTATGGAAAAAAATAAAAAAAGTCAAATCCTTTAGTTATTTTTTTCAATTTAGTTAAATATGCATTTTAAATTTCATTTTTGGAAACACTTTTTCTAAAAATGTATAAAAGCTACAATAAAATTTATACAATAAAAATATAATTTTTTACAAATATATATTGCAATTAACCATATTGATTAATTCAGCTACAACTGTCAGATCATAGCAGGTATATTTGTTTAGCTTTAAATAATCTTTTGAATATAATATTGCCTCCAAAGACGACTTTTTAAATTTCATATTTTAGTCTTATTTACGTTTACCTGACTAAATATTCTTTCCATATTTGCTGAATAATGTGGTAAAACTAGAATTTTTGTAATAAATTTAGTCAAAATCGGAAACAAAATACTAGAATCCCTCGTTTGCATCTCTGATAGTTTTTTCCAAAAATCCAATAGTTTTATGTTTTTATCAGGACAATAATTTCAATTGTCTGAACTCTGTTTCTAGGTTTTGGTTTTTACTTTCTTCAACAAAATAGAAAAATTATTTTATAATTTCAGAAAACCAACTTTTTTTTTCTTCATTAATTTGGCCAAGAGCTTTAGACATATTTTCAAAATCAAATCTTGATAATATCTGATAACAAAGCTCTATATAAAAATTAACACAATTATTACTAATATCATATTTTTCTTTTGCATATATTTGTGATTCTTCCAATACGCAAATATTCCTAAATAAATGTCTTCAAAATTTAAAAAATTGTTTTTGTTTTTATAATCAGTTAAATAAAAGTTTTCTGTTTTAAGCAAACTAGTTTTTAAAAAAGTTTCTCATTACAATTTTCAGCAGTTCAAGGTTGCTCTAATAGTGCAAATATATGTTGCAAACTTGAATTATCTAAAATCGTCAAAATTAGGGTATAAATCGTCCCATCGTCACTATGTCATTTTTAGGACCCAAAATCGTCAAAATGACGATAAATCGTCAAATCTGGCAGCTATGGCTATAAGCGTTTAAAGTTCCTACTACTTCATTCACATGTATTACTTTTGAATGTAAGTTAAAGCCAAACAAAAAACAAACAACACATACATGTGTTTTACACATTTGGTTGGAAAGAGAAGAATAACAACAAGACATCTATACATACTAAGATCATAGCTGCCAGATTTGACGATTTATCGTCATTTTGACGATTTTAGGTCCTAAATATGACATAGTGACGATGGGACGATTTATACCCTAATTTTGACGATTTTAAATAATTCAAATTTGCAACATTTATTTGTACTATAAAAGCAACTGAACTGCTGAAAATTTTAATGAGCAATTTTTAAAAACTAGTTTGCTTAAAACTGTAAAGTTTTTTTTAATCTATATATATATATAATTGTTGCAAATGTGTTGTGACTTTATAACTCACGAACGGTCAAACCGAATTCGATTAAATTTTAAGAGTTTGTTCGTATGGTAGTGTAGATGGTTTACTGAAATCGGTCGACGCTTTCGTGAGTTATGACTTTTATGAAAGTGGTGATGTGCTTTGATTAGGTAAATCGAAATTTATAAAAGTAAATAGCTTCCGTGCAAAGCCGGGCGCTCAGCTAGTTCATTATAAAAACAAAAACAATTCTTTAAATTTTGAAGACATTTATATAGGAATATTTGGCAGAGATAAAATTGAAAAAACACAAATAAGTGCAAAAGAAAAATAATAATTATGATAATTTTTATATAGAGCTTTGTGATCAGATATTATCCAGATTTGATTTTGAAAATATATATATAAAGCTCTTGGCCAAATAATCCATTTAATATTATTAATTTAGAAAAAAGTTGGTTTTCTGAAATTATAACAGAATTTTTCCTATTTTGTTGAAGAAAGTGAAAGCCAAGAGCCAGAAACTGAGTTCAGACAATTACAATTATAACATATAACTATTGGATTTTTGGAAAAAAATATCAGAGATGCAAACGAGGGATTCTGGTCTTTTGTTTCCGGTTTTGACTAAATTTATTACAAAAAACCTAGTTTTACCACTATCCCTAGCAAATGTGGAAATAATATTTAGTCAGGTAAACATAAATAAGACTAAAGTAAGAAATTCATTGAAAAAGTCGTATTTGGAAGCAATATGAACTACAAAAGATTATTTAAAGCTGCTATGATTTAACAGTTGTACCTGAATTAATCGATATGTTTAACTGCAATATATATGTATTTGTTAAATATATTATATATATGTATCTATGTATATGTATACAAGTCTATTTTCTTTAACAATTATATTTTTATTGTATAAATTATATTTTAGTTTTTATACATTTTCAGAAAATGTGTTTCCAAAAATGAAATTTAAAATCATATATTACTAAATTGAAGTAAAAATAACTAAAGGATTTGGATTTTTTATATTTTTCCATACAATACTTTTTCCATGCATATTTTCAAAGTATTGAAAAACATGGAATCTATTGACATGTGATTTTATCGTGAATTCTAATTGAAGTATCTGATCTCTGTATTCAAAAGAATGCTGTTTTATTAATAAGATTTGTTTATTTAAGAGTTTTGTTATGTTTTGCCTCTAATAAAATATGTTTGTTGGAAAAAAAGCGGTTTTTTTCATTTGACGGTTTTATGACGATTTCAATAAGCTATATTGACGATAATGACGATTTTTTCCCAAAAATATGACGATATTACCTAAAAAAATCTGGCAGCTATGACTAAGATGTGGGAGAAATGTAGGAAAAAAGATGAGAGAGTTGAGTATTTTGCTTTTGCATTTAACCGTTCTTTTTTTAATTTTTGAGAATTCATGCAAATGTATCATTAATTAATTGTAGTTTTGGTTGTTGTATGACTGTTTTATACGAGATTTTTTATGATTTTTCTCTCTATGACTAGAACACGGTCGATTGGGTCGACCGTTGGTACACACTAGTACTAATAAAGCTGCCAGTAGTAAAGTAGACCTCTAATATAATGAGTACATATGAGTTTCTAAAATGGGTTAGAAAATAGACATTTACCGAATGGTTGTATTCAAAATATCCTTGTATTCTCTATGTGAAATATTCACGCAAATTTTTTTATATAAAAATTATACTTATGATTATAAAGTAAACTTATTTCCTTCCATTTAATCAATTGTCGTTAAAAGTTTGAACGTTTTCATTAAGAAAGAAGAAAAAGAAACTATAAAAACCATTTCCTTGTAATTAAATATTAGTAATATTTTATTATCATAATAAATGTGATTTCGCAATAGCGCCAGTTCCGATAACGACTATTTGGGTACTTCCCTAATGTGCTGATTTTTATAAGAGCAACCAAAACCTTTCTATTGTATTCCATTAATTTTTTAGTTTTTTGAAAAAAACAAAATCAACAAATAATCATTATTAAATTTAAATGTAGATTAATAACATTGATTTTTTGTTGTTTTTTTTTTTTGTTGTTGGTAATTAAATATTTGGTAATATGCATTTTTATGCTATTTTTAAATAGAAAATAATAAACAAAACAACACACAAAAATCTTATAAATATTTGCGAGTTAAAAGCAACCCAACACACTTAATCAAGTTTTAATGTTGATAATAGTTTAAAAATTTGTTTATTAACTTTTTCTTTGTTTTCTGCTTCATTAACTTCATTATTGTGTGTGTGTGCGTGTGTGTGTGCGTGTGTGTGTGCGTATAAACGATATTTGTCTTGTTTCATATGTATGTACATCTAAAGCTAACTGCTTTTTATGATTTTCAAGTCTAATGACAGGTCAATATACCAGAGTAGTCTATTTTCAAAAGTTTTATTTTTATTTTTGATTCATAAATTTCATAAACTTGTTTATTTATTTTATTTATGGTCGGTCAAAATGTTGCTGCTTTATTAATTGCATAACACCAACTAACAGTTGTGACTGAAATATTAATAAATGCGAGCAGTAAAACTATTTTTTTTTTGCATTCAGATAAAGTAATTTATTAAATTTGGTAAAATTGTTAAATTGCAATTTTATATTTTTTTTAAGAATTATAAAAAATTTAAGTGAGTGTTCTTAATGAGCAAAGAAATTTCCAATTTCTCTTACATGAAACCGTTAGAGGTTTTAAAAAAAGTTTGAAAAGTTTCGAGATAAAAAATAAGATATTTAAGATCACTCATTGCATTTTCCGGATCCTAGAATTTCACTACAAATCACTCATGTGTTCAAACAATGACACATTTTTAGCGGTGGGGTGTCATAAAGCCATGGGACATAAAGCCATGTGGCGTTAAGTCCCATTCCATTGAGACATAAGGGCATATGCCATTAAGTCTCAATATAATGGGACTTGACGCCATAATTTTTTTCCGAAAATGAGACATAAAGCCATATTTTTGACAATGATTGCATGTCACCCTATTTCATGTAAAAAATGCATTGTTGTTTTCTGCCGCCCTGTTTTATGTCAAAAATGCATTTGTCTGTCAAAATGTTGTTGGCAATCAATCAAATTCCGACATTGCTATGCAGAAAATCTATTCTATATACCGCCGTGTCGGGATATACCATGGTGGAGAAAATCAATAAACCCATATCAATCCCATGGCTCTATGACACCCCACCATTTTTAGCTTTTGAAGAAGTTTCTCAATACAAACGTCAGTAAAACTTTCCTTGATTGGTTGTCTTTAAAAACACATGTTAAGCTTTTGCATAAAATCATACTTTACTTTTATAAGTTTAACGCTTGCATACGTTAAGCAATCAAAACTTATTTCAATAATGATTTGGATTCTCAAGTAATTTGCCTTTTTTATATGCTTTAATGAATGGGAAACAAGCATGCACGCATACAACTCTTTAACTAAAAATTAATGTGTCAATATATTGCGCCATTTTTTCTTCATCGTTTATTTTGTTGGATTTAAGCCAAAAACGTACAAAAAAAAACAACGCAGAGTTTAAACTGTCGAACTGCGCGTGCTCTCTTACTACTCCACGCTAGTGATGTTACGAATATCAATTTCTAGTATTCGCGAATACGAATATTATTTTTAAGGCCACATAATATTTCCAATTTAATTTAAAAAAATCCATCCCTTTGCGTCAGTAACAATAAGTTGAAAAAAACTATCACACTACTTTAGGTATTTAACATAATTATGACATGGAGATGCCGAATTTGAAGACCTCTACTGAACATTTTTAAATTATCTTAATTAAATACTTTCAGATTTCGTTTTTCTTAAGGCCTCATTAATCTTGACTTTCTGTTCTGTTCTGTGCCGATCTGTTGTTGAATTTTTATAGTTAGAAGTTCTGTAAAAACGTATCAGCTGTTTCTTGCAGAATATAAATAGCCGAATATACATATATTATCGGCGGCGGCGGCGGTGTTCACAAATGTAAAACGAGGCTTCGTCTTAATTATCAGGTTGAATAATTTTAAAGAAAATAAGTTAAAAACGTTATTTAATTAAAAAACTCTACTCACTATAAATTTTTTATGAATATAATTTTCTTATATAAAAAATCGTTTTGTTTTTAATGTGCTTTAAGTCGATGGCGGCGGTGATAATAAAAATTTATCAGCGTTACGCGGCAATTTTGGACCGATCGGCTTGGTTCCCTGAAACAAGCAGCTGTCTCTTTCTGTCACTTAGAACTGTAAGTAAAATTTTGTTTTCAACAGAATGGTCCGTAACAGAACCGAACAACTAATTGAAAATAAATATTATCCATAAACAAAAAACGAACAGAACAGAAAGTCAAAACTAATTGTACCTTTACTCTGTTTGCGCTTTTAATTAGTAATTCAGTATTGTTTGGGAGAACATATTTTCGCAGATTGCGCAGCCACATGTCTCGGTGGACTTTCACATATTAAATTTTAGTTCTTCCATTTCTGAAGTCCAACATTCGTCTACTGAGAATTGATTACTAACTTAACATGATATGGATTTTCATATAAGACTTTAACTTTTAAATGTTAGTTACGAAATATAATTTTCGTTTGGTTTTTAGGATGATTATTATCTTGCGTCAAAGATAAAGGACTTTCTTTAAATAAAAATTATTATAAATTAATATATTTTTGTACATTTTATGTACTTTTTTAAACTTTTTGTATGTTTTTTTTTTTTTTTTTTGGGAAAATGTATGTGCTTATTATTCGAGAAATATTCGCTTGAATTTGGCGAATACGAATATCTTAAAATAGGCGAATAGCCGAATACGAATACGAGTATTCGTAACATCACTACTCCACGCGCAGCAAACAAAAACTATTAAGCCCTAAAATAGTCAAAAAAAAAACACAAATAATAAACAAAAAATATTTTTCGTATTTTGTTTGTTTGTTTGTTTATTTGTTTGTTTTGTTTTTTTATTTTTTATTTTTGTGATTATTCATTGACCTACTATCCAAACTGTGTGTGGATATGATGTAACCGGCTTAACCGCAAAATTGTATACATAACAGTTTTAATATTTTTTTCTTTCCTTCTTTCGTAGTTTTGTTTCTTTTTTAACAATTTTCAAGTCCAAGCTGAAAAAACATGAATGTTGCCAGAATGAACTTTTTTTTAGGGAAACCCGGAAGAGAACAGGAAATGAGTGTTCACAATAATCAGAACGTATGAAAACAAATTGACAGCAAAATTATTGATTTTGCTCTGTCGCAAATTCGACTGCGGCATGTTTACATAATCAGGGTGATTATATAAAAATTTCATATTATTTTTTTTTTCAAAACAAATTTATACCAGGTAGCCTCGACTTCCCTAGTTTCAATGCCAAAACATATTTTTGATTCTTTCAAAACTATTTTACAAGCACAAATTCATGCAACAATTCGCTGCAGAACTTACTTAACCATCCTCAAAGAAAAAAAAATTAACATATGTTTATCTTCACCGGCTTACATTAATATTTCCGAACATTTTTTCCAACTGAGCCCGCGCTAATAGTGGTTTGTCAGTCCAATTTTGGGACTGAGTTGCCTCAACTGGGATCTCTACTTGACAGCAACTTATTAAAAACAAATGTCATTATTTAAATTGAACTTTGTTTCGTTCATAGTGGAATGAACGAGGTCATGGTGTAATAAACCAGGTGGCAGCACGAGAAAAAGTAAAGCCAAAATAACTGAAGCTGTCAAAAATATAACCAGAAAACATCTCTTTGACATTTTGAACTAAAAATTAAGTAGGGCACCTGGTTTATTACGCCATGATCAGGGTGGCAGCGGGAGAAAACAAGAGCCTTGCAGCACGAGAAAAAATAAAGCCAAATTAAGTTATGCTGTCAAAAATATTTATTTTTTTGAACAATAAATTGCTTTTGACATATTGATTTATTGAAATTTATGAAGCACAAAATTTTCATATGGCTTTGCGATGCCACCTGCTTTAAAACGACTTAAAGCTATTTGGGGATATGGAACTAATATTCAAATTTACATGCCAACTTGTGTTTAGAATTATCCTCATAAGTGTCCTAATGAAAACTATCATCCACTTATCATTCAAGTAAATTGTGATCTCTTTTCACATTGATCGTTGTCTTTTAAAACAACTTTTCTGTTGAATTATTCAATGTTAAAAATAAGTAATAGCAAAATCTAATAACACACACGTTTGCAATTTATTTCCAATTTTATTGAATTTGTTTTCTTTAGTGTTTTAAACTCAAAATTTTGATTTACAAAACAACGTCAAGGATAAACAATTCCATAAGCTAATATGGAAACAACAAATGACTTAAACGTGTCAGTATTTCGCTTAAAATGTAATCAAATGAAAATCCTGAAAATTAAAAACTTCACGATACTAATTCATTCATTTAATTATTTCGCGCAGTTATTTTATGGAAATAAAAAGTATGTGCTATTATCAAAAGATGTTCAAGATTTTCAGTTTCGACTTAAATTTATTTGCAATATATGAATGTGTTTTTTTTTTAATATTTAAGTTAAAAGTTCATTAAAACTCAAACTACACCACCTTAGTTGGATAAATGGTTTTTTTTCCATTTGGGTTTGGTTGATAACCTGTGATATCAAAAGAAGGGTGTGTTCTTTTATGAAAGAAAATATATATTTGAATTATTTCATGCATCTTCTTTCGCACAAAATAAAACTTTTCATTCAAACTATGTAACCACATTGCATTGGAAATTTAAATTTTAAAATTTAGAAGCAGTTTATACAAGATGAACGAGTGATTTGAGTGTAAATTTTGTATGAAAAGCACTCAGTTTTTTGAGTAGGTTTCGGTTTTGATATGAGGCTATTTTTTCCTCATCCTCATGAGTGAATAATGAGTGAGGAAATGCAAGCTCTGGGTGTATCTGTGAAAGAATGAAATCAGACAGAAATTTCATTTAACACTGAATAAAATTATACCCAAATAAGTAAAATTTTTATATCTTTGGCAAATATGTATCACATTGTAGGATCTTAAGGATCTTCCAGATCACTCTGAAGAGATTTTCATCAATTGGAAGTCAATGATTTAATTTCTTTTCTTTTTTTTTTTTTTTTTTGTGGAATCTTCAATGACATTTAATTATTTTGCATTAAGAAAATCCCCAACAAATGAATTAATTTGCATAAATTTTTAAACTACAATACACCGCAATAGGGAAAATTTCTAACATTCATTCAATTCAGAGTAGCCTTTTTTAATTAATAAAACAATAAACTAAACTGAACTAACTGGCAAAGCAACAATTGTAAACAGGCAATCTAACAACAAATACATATGAATGTATGTTTGTATGCACATAAGCCAACTATTATAACAACAATAGCAACAAAAATGCAATAACAATGCAATCAACAAAGCATAAATTGTAAAAACAACTAAATTACTGCTTCTACTAGTGCTGCTACTGCTTCTGCTGCTTTCGGTTTTACATACAAACAAACTTGTACCTCAGACATGTACCTCAGACTTGTGCATATTGTGCCGACCGACTACGACAACGAGCCTTGACCTGATTTCTCTTCCTCTCTCGCGGCCAATTGTTGTTGCTATAGATGTTTTTGTAATTAAACCGCACGATTGGATCGGGAGTATGGTGGAGTATTTGGGGAGGCTCGCTACTTTTATGCACACATACATACACACACACACACATCCATCTACGGAGAGTCCAAAGTGTTGCACAATTGTTTGTTTTACACTCGCAAACTTGCAGCTTGTTGTAAGTGTATTTGGTATTGGTACTGGTGCACTATCGCTATCTTCACAAGAATCCGCTTTTGTTGTTGTTGCTGTTTTTACATCTGCAACAACAGCATTAATACAAATAAACTTTAGAGATTTTTTAGGTTAAGAAGGGGGTTTGCCAAAAGAGGACACGAAAGAGAGGGTGTTATTTATTTGTTTACTTTAGTATGTGTGCAAGTGTAAGTACGAGTACTGCAGCTAAATGCACTAACATTTGTGCATACATATGTACATATAAGTTCATGCCTGCAATCCGTTGAATAGGCCAGATTGTGGCAAACTTGTGTATGTACATATAATATTTTTATTATTTTGAATTTTCGCACAAAGTTATCGACAACAGCAGCAACAATATTTAAAGAAACCAGCCTTTCCAACAATACTCGTACGTGCAACACAGAAAAAAAAACTGGCTATTGAAACTGAAACTGACGAGTTGTTTGGCTGCTTTTTGAGTTTAGTTGGCTGCTCTTTTTTTTTTTATTTCATTCTATTACAATTTTTTTTACTTTTTACCTTTCAATGGCTGCGTTTGTTATTCATTTTATTCATCTGCCAAGCCAAAGAAATCAGTGAAAATGCACTTTTACTTTTAAACGCGAATAAAAAAGAAACATTTTTCCCTCAAAGTGCTGCTTCACTGCCTCGCTTGCATACTACTTACATACATACATACATACTTGTTTATATATGTATGGATATCTTTATAGCCATCCATTGTTGTTGCATGCAGTGAAAACCAAAAGCAAAAATTGTTGCTGCAACAAAAAATCGTAAAAGAAAGTTACTACTAAATAAAAATGAAATCGAAATTAGTCATGAGATTTTTAATATTTTTTTTTGTTTTTTATAAAAAAAATATTAATTTAACCACAAACAAAATTGTGGTCGAAGAGAAAATCTGCTATTTTTTCTTAAATGTTTTAAACAAATTAAAGTTTTAGAAATTAAAAAAAATTTATTAAATTTTTAATTTCTAAATATTTGAACGCTTTGTGAAAGCTTTATTTAACAAAATTATGTTCTACGAAAGTTTTAATTTTGCAAGTTAAGATGCAATATTTTCACATATTTTTACAAGTGGAAAGAAATCATTCGATATTTATGCAAAAAATACATGATTACAACCACTTTAATATGATCTCTGTGGCAATGTACTCGTGTTCAGTAACATAAGTCTGAAAATAAGGTCAACTTCGTATTCAACAGTTTCGGCGTTAATAGTATACTATTACACATTAAAATGCGATCAAAATGAGGACCAAGCTCTAACTTTTAATATTGGGCTTATCAAAGCAGTAAAAAAGTTATTATTTCTAAAATAACTTTCTTAGAGATCCCTCTATTTGTTATTAAGCACAAAAATAGTTTAATTTATAAGAAAGATTCATAATAACGAACACGATTTGACTTTCCTGTAACTTAAAGAAACAACAATGAAGCTTAACAATTCTATAGTTTCGTAGTACAATAAAACATATATATTTCAAATGGAACATTTCGATGTTGATATTAAATATTATTTTGTCGCCTCATTTCACATTTTGCTCAAAATAATTTTATACTTATTATCTACATACATGTTTTCTTTAATAACTTTAAATTATAGTAAACAATTTTCTCGAGATTTGTTTTTTAAAAATGTATATGATTCTTATCAATTTACATATACAAATATTTCTATATTTCAGATAAAGAAATTCCTGTTATCAAACAATCAACAAGCCCTGGACCTCATTTGCAACATCTTCCACCACATCATCAACAACAAGCGCCTCACACACAACAGCAGCAACAAACGTCGCATGTG
The DNA here is from genome assembly GCA_947311025.1 of Lypha dubia. Classification (NCBI taxonomy): domain Eukaryota; kingdom Metazoa; phylum Arthropoda; class Insecta; order Diptera; family Tachinidae; genus Lypha; species Lypha dubia. Next base: position 55,637,412 of record OX371263.1, read on the forward strand.
ACAGCACAACAGCAGGCCACAAATCAAACAGCGTTCACGGGATCAACCACCGTCATTAACATTAAATCAGAACAAAACGTTCTGACCTCACCACAACATCAGCAGCAGCAACAGCAGCAGCAGCAGTCCCAACATGGTGCTGTCAATTTACAACATGGAAATTTAACAGGACCCAGTAGCAATTTACAGTCATTGAATATACCACATCGGCCGCTGTTGCATAACTTACTAAGCGGTGGGTCACTGCATGCATCACATCACAGAAGCTACGGCGCTGGGACAACAGGTACATACTTAATGAAAATGTCATTATTTTGTTTTATCTTGTATCCAATTTTTTATGTTTTTTGTGTGTGCCAATGTTTTTTCCATTATTTTTTATTTATTTTTCTTTATCTCTTTCATTTGTGTAAATAACAGGTTCATTTCCTCCAAGTCCGGCTGATAGTGGGGTATCCGATGTCGATAGTTCTAGTTCAGGTGGCCAACCATGCAGTGATGAGCTCAAGGCTCGTCTTGGTTTACCACCACACTGTAATGCACATGCAAGCCATTTAACGTCGGGCACATTTCTACATCCGAATCTATACCAAAATTCTCAAATAAGGAATATTTGGAATCGTGGTGTTGGAAGTGAGTAAAACTTTTAAAAAATTTATTGTATATAAAAATATGAAACGTATTAATATTGGTTTTTGGTCAGAGGAGTTTTTAATGTCATGGGGAAGGTTTATTTGCATAATTATTTCAGTATTTTAAATGGGAAGAATATTCATACAAATGTATGTATGTATGTATGTATGTATTATGTATGTACATAAAACAAATAATATGAAACTCAATTGTAAATAAATTCTTGCTTTCGGTAAAAGTTGCTAAGCACTTTTTGTAAATAAATTTAAAAAAAAAATATGTTTGAATATCGAATGACTGCACTGTAAATAATCTATGCAATATTACGTGATCATGTATTACGTTGGAATAAGAAATATACGAAAATAATTAAATAATTGTGGCAAAAAAAACCGACTTCAGGCAATTGTATAGATTTCAAAATCGACGCGCAACTATGGGTGAGTTTAAAACCCCATATAATCCATTATATTTTACTCCCACGAGAGATTAAAGTACCTTCTTAAATAAAAAAAATTAAATCAGTCCATAATTCGCTGATAAATGCGATTATCAATATATGGGAGAAGGCAACTTGCCTCTGATTAAAAAATAAAATAAATAAATAGGACAAATATGCAAGCAGCCCCGTTCAACCGAAAAATAAAGTGTATTTTGAAAATCGGTCCACAATTGAAGTAGGATACAATTGGCGCCGATTTGGTACCGAATTTTACAATACCAAACTACAAGACAGCCGTCAGTTCAAACAAAAAAAAAATTTAAATCGGTTTCTAAGTAGAGGAGTTATACGATAATATTATGAGTGGTTTTATGGCATTAAACTGGAAGCAAACAATTTCGAAAATCGGTTCATAAAGAAGGAAATACGCACGAAATGATGACATCCTTCTTTTTTTTAAATCACTTAAAAAAAATTAGATTAAAGTTTTGTCTCGTCTGCGATATGAACTCATATTTTTCAAGCAGTGGGCCACTTTTTTAAATCAAATGTGAATAATTACATGTTAAATCGATCACACCTTTCAATTCGGAAATTAAACACAATTAAAATATAAAAAAAAAGAATTTAATTTTTTCAAAAGTTTCGTCATAAGACAAATTTACAATATTTCGAAAATATTTTTTATACAAAATATGATTCTTATGTAATTTTAATGAGAATACTTAGGTCCACAAAAAAAAATATGAAAATTACGAAATATTTTGTATAATCTACGATTGTTTCCGTGCATATATTATATAGATTTTATTTATTGTATACTCGTATTTATGTATAAAAAAAATGCTAAATAAAAATTTTTAAGTTTTTACGAAAGCCAAAGAATGTATTTTTCCAAATATTAAGTTACGAACCCCAATTATTATTATCTTTATACAGCACATTTGGTCATTATTGTATAGTTATTGTATTAAAATGTAGTTGATGTCTACTGATGATTTGACATAAGCACCAATGAAATGCAGGCATATAATAGACATGCTTAAAACACAAAAAATTAAAACTTTTTTAACAAAAAATTAGTAATAAATTTATTATATGTACAATGTATGTATATTTAAAATCATCTTTATCGATAGTCCTCAAAATTACAAAACGGTTAATGTTCATACATATACCATGTACATAAATTATGTACATACACATTTACATACATATATAAAAAAAATTTAAAACTACTGGATTTTATTTGTAATAATTCAATTTCCATTATTTATCTGTATATGTGATGATATTGGGATATTGGGATCGATTGCAAATTAAATGCGAAACTTTAACTCTAGACTATTTATTCCACTTAAATATTAAGGGTAATCACGATGGGTAGTGCAAAGTGTGCAAATATACACACATTTGCACAACATAACAACAAAATGTATGTACATATATGCAATTTGCTTAATTTTGCTTCGTTTGCACAAAAAAAAAACCCTGAGCAAAGATAGCAGTGCATATTTTATCAATTGCAAACGAAAATAAACAATAACTTGTGACATACAGACTATCATATTTTTATGTTTAGAAAAAGAAAATTTAATTTTGTAACTAATTTTAATTTAATTTAAAAAGTTTTAGTCTTCTTTTTTTAATTTATTAGTAAATAATAAATTTATGCATTTGTAACTTGACATCTGAGGTCAGTGTTGCCAGAATTTTTGATGGGCTGCCACATTTTTGTGAACAAAATTACATGCTCTTCACAAAAATGCAATAAATTTAAAAGTACGCTCACGAAGTACACAATATGCACAGCAAATTTGCAAAATGCATATTTGCACAATCACCATCGTGATTACCCTTATTGAAAGTCAAAAGTGATAATGTAAATATAAATATTTTGCCTAGCAAACCTTTGGCAGAATAAAAACCAAAGAAATATAATATTTCGTAAAAATGAAAATAAAAATAAAAAATCACGTTACTGATATCAATTGGACACACCTTCAAAAGAACATTATCGAATTGTACTTATAGGCATACATAATATGTATATATTACATATGTATCATTTTACATATGTGTACATATATATCCCCCCAAGCGGTACGTTTTGTCATCTTGGTGATACCCACACCTTGGTGATGTGCCTACTGGGGAAAAGGTTAGGTTACGTTAGGAAGGGTAGTGTGAAACACACATCCACTCGGAGACCCAATTGGATCCATTGTGATTCCCTTCATAGTTAATTTATTGACTAATTAGTCTCCTTATTGCCCAAGGAGAAACAAAGAGCCCTTATTACCCATCATTCAGCCACTTAATTCCCATGATAAAGTCCCTGATATCCTCAAGTTTACAGTTCGTGATATCACTAATGCCCTCATAGAAACGTCTGCTCAAGCCATCTTTGCCTATGTTGTTGCAGCCTTGGGCAATGACATATTATATGCTCTATAGTTTCTGGCTCCTCTTCATCCCCACACATCCTACAGAAGTGCGGAGTGCCATTTTTCCATATTGTCCATATTTCCAGTCAACGCGCCTACTAAGACTCTCAAAACCTTTCTATTCATATCCAGAAGTAGATCAGATTTACCTGAGTCTAGTTCTGTCCATATGGACCTCGAGACTCCACAATATTCTCTATTCCTCCAGGAATGATTGGTTCTGCTAATTACGCAATTACTGAGTTCCCTGTTGTAGTAACCGATTGGAGGTTTAACCGACCTGTCACTAACTGCCACATCTAATGCTGACCCTATTGTTGCCAGCTCATCAGCGATTTCGTTTCCCTCAATATTGCAATGTCCTGGTACCCAACATAGCCTAACGCTAAATTTGTCCATAAGCAAGTTGAGAGATCGCCTACACTTGCTGACCAGCTTCTATTTGAATAATTGTCTTTTCAAGTCATTATCTTTTGTCAATTACGCATAAAACTTATATGTTAGTGCCCAATCGCTAAAAAAAAAGGTAGGGAAAGGCAGTAGGTAATATTTGTTAGTCTGTTCAAAGGTGAAAAGCCACCTAAAGTCACCGCTCAAGACCAAAGTCAAAGTTGGTGAGGTATCCTTCGGAAGTACACGTGTTGGCTGTGGTTGCTACCAAAAGCTGGGAGTGGTATTCTTTAAGGGATTGACCAGTGCTTGTGGCTGAATCGACTTCGACCTACAAAGGCAAAGCCTCTTTGTGCTGTTGTTAAGCAACAGAAGAAGAGATGAGATAGCCCGGAACACAAATCAAAACTAAAAACATAAATACATGTACATATGTATACAATGTATGTATCCCTGCACGCATAGATCTAAAACGAAGCACAATGGTATCCAATGGATGATTAAATATTCTCACACCTTTGTAAAAAAAAAAACAAACTAACATCAAATAACAAACAAACTTAACTGCATACTAACGTCTCAATAAACTAATAACAAAGAACAAAAAGAAAAGAAAGAAAATCTGCAAAACAAAAACAAAAAAAAGGACCACAGGACGTAAACATAGACAACAGACTACCAAACAAATCTTCAATTAAAATATTAAATGATACAAACGTACATACGAGTATTTATTTTCCATCTACTATATTTTACATATTTTGTTGTTTTTTTTTGTATATAGAAAATTCTTAAGCTCAGTAGATATGTATGTTGTGTATGTCAACATCGGCAATAACAACCAAGTACATACATAAGTATATTTAAATGTTAATATACATACATATATGTATGTATGTATGTATGGCTGTGCATACATAAATAAGTTTGTATGCATTATGGTTGTATTTATTAAGTTTGTATGTATGCGTATATGTATATGGGTGTATTAAATGTAAATGAACACTCTACTGCATTTAATATTTGTACTTGCATTGTTGTTGTTTGCTGTTTTTGGTTTATTATTGAACGATAGATGCATACATACATATGTATATATATATATGTATGTATGTACACATGTGCATGCATACGTTTGTATGTTTTTATTGTTGCTGTTTCTGTTGCTGTTGTTATTGCATGGTTATGTGTGTATTCATGTATAAAACTGTGGTCATCGACACATTGCCTTTGCACAAATTCTGAAGGTCACAACCACATGCATTTTTATATACATACATATACACATACATATGGTGATGGCGTTGGAGCACAAAATAAACAAAAAGAGTATTAAACGTTGAGGTGCATAGTGAGCAAATGTTAGAAGAGTGAGTAAAAGCAATACAGGGGCCTAGATAAACTGCACTAGTATTGGCGCTTTGTTTTTATTTTCACGGAGGAGACTCTTTTTCGTAAACTCTCTGAGTATATATGTATACATATGTATGTATGTATGTACGATTAACCAACCATTGGAGCATTGAAACACGATTCATTCGTTCCCTTAGCCCTCTACCTAATGAATTTACTGGAAAAAAAGTCTGGCATATTCCTCGTCTGTGTATTCCAGGTTGTTTATGTAGTAGTCTTTTTACATGTATGTATTGAAAAAATAATTTCTTGCTCAACTCTTTTGCTTCCTTCGTTTTTTTGTACGAATTTTATGTTTTATTCATTCTTGTTTATGTGAGAGAAATACTAAAAGGTTTTTTTTTGTTTTTAAAAAATAAATTACTGTGTTGTTGTTGTTGTTGTTGTTGTTGTTGTTGTTGCAGTCGTGCACGAGAATTGCAAAAACACTTTTATTTTTATTGCAGTATATTTTGTAACATTCCTCGTTAATTTTGACGCCGGATGTAAACCAACAAAACGAGAAATGTATGTATGGGGAAAAATAAAGATGTTTGTATGTATGACATTAGTATGTGTATGCGTGCGTGTGTGTGCATGTACATCTGTTTGAATGATTATGAAAAGCTTGTAAAGCCAGCCATACGGCGACGCATGCTAACGGGCAGAGTAGGAATTTTATAAATAATTATTTAAATGCGAAGATGAGCGCGTGACGTGATTTTTAATGTCACTTATAAATTGTTGCCGTTGCAAAGATTGAATATACACACATATGTATATATCATATACTACATATGTATGTACATATATACATAAATATGTATGTACATACGTACATGCAATCATATGTATTTTTGAAAGCAATAAATTAAACTGACTTCTTGACTTGAGCGTGACTGACTAAAACTTACTTTGTTTAAAAAACTACATTAGAAGTTATTTGCTCAACACCCATCCATTATTCAAAAAATTTATAGGTATGTTTTTTCGTACGACTTCATATTATTTAAACTTTGATATGCAAGAGAGTTATAACTCGAAAAATTTGATTTTGGAGTTAATAATGCAGCGCATTAATTGTCATGTCGTTCTTCATAGTGTGTAAAAATGTCATCCAAATATTTACAGACTTTGTTTTATAGCAAATACTTTATACAGGAGATTCCAAAATTTAATTTGTCGAAATTCTTTAATACTTTATCTTTTATAATAAATTTTACACCATCAGTTCCCAACTTTAACAACCAAAATTTCGATTAAACTAAATGAAAATCTAGAAATCTAGAGATGTCGTTGTAATTAATAAAATTTTTTAAATAATTATTTAAAAAAATGATTCTGGTTATTTTTTACCACGTTTTTGTTTAATAATTAAGTCCAATATTTTAAGTTTAAGGTCTTTTGAAATTAACTTGTATTGATATTTTTCAAGATTTCGCCAATCCATTGTATGGCTTCGTCAGGAAAATAATATACAATTTATTTTCAATAGAAATTAACCTTAAAATACTGAAGTTATTTAATTTATTTATTTGTATACAAAATTAATTCGGGGAATAGATCGAATAAATAAACTAATAATTAGCGGTAAGTTTTTCAATTTTTTTTTTTTTCAATCGGCCAAGGACACTTGTTGCTCTCGCGCATCCTTTTCATTCAAAACGCAAAAATACTGGTATTTTTTTTAAATTTCATATAAACTCTAATGAAGTTTGAAGGATAATTCAATTCAATTCTTTTTCGATGTGATAAACAGGTAAACCAATTAGGGCAACTGATTTTCGGAAGTGGGAATTTTTGTGAAAATTTATCTAATTCCGTGAATTGTGTCTGTTGTATTTTCAAGCTGAAATAAATCAGTACAGCAAAGATTTATGAATAGTTTTCATTTAATTTCTTCAAATGCCGTAAGCAGTAGATTTTTTTTTCAAACATTTTAATATTCGAATACATTTGAATTTAAATTGATTCAAGAGCAGATACTTTTCACTTCTAAACAAATTTAAATTGCTAATAAAACAAAAACAATTAATTAATTTCCCTTCCTCTATTCTTCTCCCCTCACCTGTGAATATAGTGCCCGAAAATTACTATTTACCTTTAACCACAAATGGCGGCAATTCAGCTAATAACGGTTCAGTCGGCAATAACAATGTTTCCTGCAGTTCTACAGCACCAAATGGTCTAACCAGTAATGGTTCCTATACGGGTGCGCCCTATTTTACAACACCATCTCCGCCTCGTACAAATGTCGGTTTGGCTTCACATCATTCCCTACACCCACATCAACAGCATGCTTTGCATACGCACCAGCAGCATTCCTCCGTCTCTAATCCAACAGTTGGCTCTACCAGCAACGGCGTTCTAACCACAAATGGTGTTTTAACGCATCAGCAGAGTGTTATACAGCCGGCCACATCAAGTGTTAACTATGATCTCTCTTATATGCTAGAATTGGGCGGTTTTCAACAGCGTAAAGTTAAAAAGCCCCGCAAGCCCAAAATAGAAATGGGCGTAAAACGACGTAGTCGAGAAGGTTCCACTACATATCTGTGGGAGTTTCTGTTAAAACTTCTGCAGGATCACGAATACTGTCCACGCTTTATAAAATGGACCAATCGGGAAAAAGGAGTATTCAAGTTGGTCGATTCAAAGGCAGTTTCGCGTCTCTGGGGCATGCATAAGAATAAGCCCGATATGAATTATGAAACAATGGGACGAGCATTGCGTTACTACTATCAAAGAGGCATTTTGGCAAAAGTCGATGGCCAGCGTTTGGTTTATCAATTTGTAGATGTACCCAAGGACATTGTAGAAATTGATTGCAATGGTGTTTAAATATTGGAAGAAAACTTTATATGATCGATATTAAATCAATGATGATGTGATCAAACAAACAAATAGATGTCGGATCATTTAGTCGTTACAGTAGAATTTGGTTAACAACAATTAAGCCAAAACTAAATTTTCTCTTTGTAACCAATCATTGAAAACGTTCGCCAAAAATAGGTAAGCGAATTATTATAATAATTAATAAATTTTTACTCAAAACAAATTCGGTAAAAAAAAAAATGTTTTGCTTTCAAGTAACACTGGGCGAAATAAGCGTACAAATTAATTTTAAACAATTTTTATTCCATCTCTCATGTCATGTGATTGACAGACAGTTCAGTGTTGTCAACTTGATTTCTGACGGCTAACTAAGTCGTTCAAAATGAACATAGATTTACACAAAATAGCCCTAGGAATCAAACATTTTACAACTAGTGTTAGACCAGCATAATGAAATATCCTTTTAGGCCCAAAAGTGACATGAAATCGTTCTTTGATCAGCTGAGTTGTTTGTAATTGCCCAAAGTGGAATTCAGAAAAATGGTTAAAGAAATTCTGTATTTAAAATTGTTGCTTTTTTCAAAAATATCTTTATTTTCTTACAAAAAAGAATATCCCTTTTCATAAGTTTGCACTAGTGGTGTATATAATTCGTTCGCAATAACCGTAATACTCGTATTTTATGACCTTTAAGGGATTTTAATGAATAGTAATAAGTTGGCATCAATGAAATGTTTCGCCTTGAAATTTGATTTCTTATATTCAGTAGAAATTTTATTTTTTTCCCCTAACACAACATATGCTGGAACAAACCTAATATTGATGGTCGAAAACAACTGATCTAATTTTTTTCGTCTACTATTTTATTACTAAAACAAATATTTGTTTGTCTCTCTTTTTTTCTAGTCAATCTCCTGTTAAATGGGTCCAAACACTTCAGGATCGTGGTGTTTTGTTATTCTATTCGAATCCGTATGAGTGTAAATAGACCGAGATTGAAATTTTTAACGCATAAATGTCGAATGCCTTCACAACAACAACAACAACACTTTGAAACATTTCGACATAAAGGAAATAAAAGCTCTGTCTAAGGACTATAAATACTAAGTGAAAAATTTTATTTTTCACTTCTTATGTTTAGAGTAAAACAAAAAAAAAAATAAAATGAAAAAAATTCAAAGGCTTAACGTTAAAAAAAAGTTCAATTGATTCTCTTAAAAAAAAAGTATGGCCAAAAATTAAATTGTGAGAAAAGAAATCTCAACGTTGATATAATTAAGAGCTAAAAGTGTATAAAGTTTTTTTTTATTTTATATTTTGTAAGAAATAATTTATAAATGTTAATAACTTTATAAAAGTATAACAAAAAAAAAAAAAAAAGAAAAAACCAACAAACAATTAAATTTGCTATTAAAAATATAAATCTTTTATTTTATTGTTTTTGTTTTTGTAAGCTGTGCTATGCTATTGTTTACTATTTAAAAAAAAAAAACTTTAAATAAACAATAAAATAAAATAATATTAAAAACAGAGAGTGTAATAAAATGTAACAAAGAAAAAAAGAAAAGAATTATTTAAATTTAATAACAGCAACCAACCAATTAAAGGATAATTAATGAATGCAGTCTTTTAAAGTTTAATTAGAGACTCAAAACTTTTTATTATTATTATTATTATTAAATATGATGATTATTGTATCGCAATTGTTAATAATGTTTAAGATTTTATTAAAGTATGTAGTTTAAATATTCTATTGTATTGTTAGTTTAAATTTATATAAAATATTTTAGCTGCTCCGCCCCTCCCTCCTCCCACCCCACCTTCCTCACTCCCTTCCTCCCTTCACGTTTTGTATTTTATTTTCTTGTTTTAGATTTTAAGTTTTCTGAGTGTAGTTTGTGAGTTATGTAGTTTGATTGATTGATCGATAAAGATGACTTTTATTTAAAAACATATTGTAATTATCTATTATTAATAATATTTTGTAAATTTTTTTATATGTTTTTGTTGCTTATTTTTATTTAAAAGAAAAGGAAATTTGATTATTTCAAAAGTTGTTTTGTAAATTTTCTATAAAATGTATAAAATACCAACCATCCCAATTGTTTAACAAATCAATTTATATTAAAAAAAAAAACAGAAAACAATAATAACAACAACATGCAATATTTTAAAAATTTATATAAAAAAAATTTAACCAAATTTAAAGAGTATTTGAAAAGAACGTACTGTCTTAATTTTACAAATTAAGGACGAAAATATTTTAAAAAATCGCCCCCTTAACGTTTTTTAAGCGAGAGGAAAAAAGAGAACAACTTGTTAATTTAAACAAATTTAAACTTGAAAATACATAAAATCCAAGCAATTTTAAAAAGCATTTCTAACAAGAAAAATATAAGTTTCATGAACTCGTTTCAGATTTCGAATTTTACAGATAAAAAAACGTTCTCCTAAAACGTGCAAGCAATAAAATTTAACAGCAAAATGATTTATACACGTATCGACTCGATCGCTCAATTAAAATTGAAAATTGTAACAACTCCATTTAAGTGGTTAATAGTTGTGACTGAAATGTAAAAATTTGAAAAAAAAAATTATATAGAAGAATTTTGTATTTATCTAAAATAAATCGAAAATTAAAATATCGATTGTGAATTGGCAGAATTTCAATATTTTTAATCATAGTGACGACCTACAATTACGGTCATAATCACTGTATAAATAAAAGTGCCATGGATGGCATCAGTGGTTGCAACTTCTTAAAGTATACTTTTCGTATGACTATGAAATATGAACCAACTTCATTTTAAACATTCCCAGTACAATTGTGTACGTAAGAGACTTGACATATGTATGTGTACGTCACACTTATGGTCTCATTTAGGAAGTCGGCGTAACTCGCATGTTTTGTTTTTCGAAATTGAGTTTCTTTTTAGTGATTTCAATACAATTTACACATTTGCGCACACCTCGTTTGAAAAATATTTTATGCAAAAATAAAGGTCTTACAAGCAATTGATCATTACAGTTTCTATTGTGTTTTGGACTACAAAAATTAAGGCCCTAATTTTGTAAATCACATCACAAAGTGACTTTTATATGGAAAGCAAAAACAAAAATTCAAATTTTTAAAAATTTTGTTTTTGTTTTTCATACAATATCATCACCGAACAAACGCACAGAAATGAAAAGCGTTGCTTTACCTTCAAAAATTTCAAAAATTTTAATGAAAACAATGAACAAAATTTTTAAATATTTAAATTTTTGTTTTTGCTTTCCATATAAAAGTCACTTCGGTCATGCGTTTTACAAAATTAGGGCCTAAATTTTCTATTTAGCAATACTTTGTTTTCTCACATTAGAATTAGAATCACGGTATTCATTGTTTGGTGCAAATGGTCTTGCATATTTAAAATATCGTAGCCAATTTTTTACATTAGCACTTTTGCAAGACCGTTTGCACCAAACACTGAATACCGAAAATTATATTTTTCTTGTTTTTTCTAGTAAAGCTTTAAATATGAAAAGTTTTAAAATTGATTTTGTGATTAACGACTGTGCAACTTTGTAATATTTTTAATTAAACTAAAAATCTACTGTAATAAAGTGGAATTTACAAAATAGCGAATAACAAAATATTCGTTTCTGACAAATGACTCCTTTTGAAAAACGCACGTCTTACAGAAGAATTTAAACAAACATTAAGGACACAAATTAATATCAAATAATTAATATTTTCGCGTGATTTATTTAATTAAGAGACTTGTAACGTTTGCAAAATAGTCCGGCACATAAGCGTACGTACGTACATATGTTTAAAAATCGTAAAAGTTAGTGTTAAATTCAAAATTTTAAAAATCGATATTCAACTTTTTTTTTTTTTAATAAATGAATCATTAAAACGTAGAACTATTTCGGAATTATTGAGGCTAAGTTTTTTTTTCGTATTAAAACGACCAAATCAACCCTGATCATGGCGTGCAAGTGCCGTATGTTGAGATATTTTCTTAATTTGTAAAAATAACAAAAATGTACTCTTTTCTTTTTCTCGTTTTTTGGTTAACAAACACATGATGGCAATAATTAATTTTTTTTTATTAAGTTTATATTATTATTATATATTTATTTTTTTTTTTTTTTTTTTTGTAAAAAAATGTAGTTTATAAAAATGTATAAACAAAGTTCTTCAGTTACTACCACTTGACTTTCTAAAGATAAAATTCAAAGACTATTTCTTTTGGATATTTTCGGAATTCCTAAGGTAATTTTACCACTGCCCTTTTTTGTTACTTAAACAAAATTTAAGAATTCTCTTCGAATAAATTATTTGATACCAGTAGAACTTTTTTTTAATAACTTCTTTTTGTATTAAATCGAATTATCAATAAATTGAAAATAAGTATTTGAAATTGAAAACGAAGAAATAAAACAACTGCCCTTCACTGCCCAAATTTACACTAAATACAAATATTTAAAGTAAAAACCAAGAAAACAAAAACTAAAAATTTAAAAGAAAACACAAAAAACAAAAAAACCAACCTAATTAATTTATGTAAAGTGCAATCTGTTAAGAATCTGTTTAAGTCTATTCATTCTTTATTATTTTTATGTTTTTATTTTTTTTATACAAACACATTAAATAAAATAAAAATTGTTCAAAAGTATAATTTTAAATGTTTTTTTTTTTACTTGTTTTTATTTCTATAGTTTTAAACTTAGTGTTTTGGTTTTAGTTTCTTTTTAATTTCTTTATTATTTTCTTTTTATTTAATTAATGAAAAAAAAAACTACTGAATAAAATGTTTATATATTTTTAATTGTATAATAAAAAGTACTTTATATTATTTAAAACATAAATTTGTTTGTTTTTCTTTTATTTTATTTTGATCCTACTCGTACATGTATTTTCATTAAAAGATTTACAAAATTTTATAAACCTAAAGAAAGCTGAGAGTAAAATAGTGTGAGAGAGAGTGCAAGAGAAAATAAAGTCCACTAAAGCTAACTATTTAGAGCAAAAGGCAACCAAATTAAATTTGTACTTTTCTTTTGGTACATTTTCAAACCTTAAACGAGAATACATAACCGATAATCTTGTTTTTTTTTTACCTATTTTATACAAAAAAAAAATAGATGACGATCCTTTAAGTTAACAAAATTTACTACCGAAAATGTTATATCTGTAAAATGCAATAACTTTCTTATGGAAATTCTTCCCAAATGAAAGTGCAAATTATGATTCTATAAATAACGAGATTTGTGCTTTGGGCCGGTAGCGAATATATTTATTTTCAAAATATTTAAAAATTAAAATATTTCTATTATTTAGTCTAAAGTGGCAGAAATGGAATAAATAGAAATTTTAGTATTCTTCGGGTAGCAAAAGTACCATTGTAAAAGCTCAATGGTACGAAACAACTTTTTTTTATTTATCAACCCTGATTTTAGAAAGAGATTTAGCTCCTTTTTTATTATCTCTGACTCGTAAGTTTTCTCTCGAGCAAATAAACAAATTTTTACACAACCAAAAGTGAAATTTATATATAAAATCCTGAAATTTAACAAAAATAAAAGTTCTGTCTGTTGTTTTATTCTCAAAAGTAATTTCAATGAGGATTACAAATTAAATACATACTAAGGCAACGTCGAATTCAATTTCGAGCAATTTTCGATTTTCAATGTGATGAAATCACATCGACTTTCAACCAATCTGGACAGGAGCTGATACAGAGGTAAATAAAAATGTTGTGGCTACAATAATAAGGGAGTGTGAATGGGTATTTCATTTGAAGGTATCCTCTCGAAAGGCTTAAACTAGATTTACGCATGTCAAAATGTAAAATAAAAAACTACATAAATAATAAGAAAAGTATTCCTAAAACATGTACATATGTATGTACATATTTGGAAACAGCTGCTAATAATTCTCGAGAAATGTGGCAAGCAAAATAAAACTTGCAGCAATATTTTAGAGCGATAGGACGGGGGGAATGGGCACCCCCAAGAACAAAAATCTGTTTACACAAAAATCTAGTGGCGATGAGACGAGGGAAGTGGTACAGCCCACACCTTCCCCCATACAAAGCAAATATAATTATTAGAATATACATATAAGAAACTAAAACTATGATAGCCCTACAATTTAAATTTCTGCGAATAATTTTAATTTAAGCGATAAGAGAGAGGAAACTGATACCACATTTATACAAAGAAATTATTGTCTTGAAATAATCTATGGAATAATTTCAAATCGAAATTTATTTTATTTCATAACAAAAATCTTGGAGTGATTTGACGGGACACAAAGTTCCCGCGGGCGAAGCTGAGCGGGTCAGCTAGTAAAATAAAATACAATTTCGAAAATTTCTTTTAGCACTTCCGATTATCACTAACCCACCCCTATTTAAAATTTTGCGTTGGCATTTAGGACCATCAAATAAGGATTTAGTCATACAGGTTAATTTACATTTTAATAAATGTGAGCTTTATTTGTTATAAAAAAAAGCTTTTAAAATATATAAAATTTAAATACGAAATAAGTGGATTGTAAAGAAAGTAAAACCATTCTGACTGGAATGCTGTGACACTCCCGATTGTCCCACAACTAATTCTTCCTAATCCTAATAATACTTACGTTGGATTGAAACATCAAATTAAGTTTTAAAAATCGTCGCAATGTTAAATAAACAAAATCGATTCTTTCCCACATAAAATTAGTAGTAAATATTTTTTTACCTAATTTCGGTCTTCTGTATTTTATTTTTATAATAAAAAAATCAGTTGTGATAAGTGATATGTTGCCCTAAATATTGCCTAGTTTTTATTAGTTCGAAGTGGATTGCCCTAGAAATCCTGAAATATTGCCCGATATTTTAGAAAATTAAAAACTGCGGCAAAGTAAATAATTTTATTTACACTCAATGTATGTATGCGCACAGGCATTGCAAAGACCACAAGTTCATCAAATTTCGGAAGTTTCTTTTTCGGTGGGAATTATTAAAACAAAATATTTATACATATAAAATAGTTTAAGTTTACTTTCTCATCACTCTTATTATTTAGGTATAAATATAAATTAATCAAATAGTTAAATAAATTTTAGCATAAAATTTTAATGTAAATTAATAACAAAGAAATTGTTAAAAATTATACAAATCTTGTGTAGAGTCTCAGAATGAGGGTTTCTGTAGTAAAATAAATAAAACATGTTTTTCAAAACTATTTCTTCACAAAAAGTAGTTTCGAAAACGAGAGATTTATAACTGAAAATAAAATGCTTTTGTGTGTACATATGTATGTATGCATGTACATCAGTTCATATTTATTTTAAAAAAAAAATACATACTTATATATACCTTTAATAATTACCTTTAAAAAAATCCAATGTACAACCGCTAATTTAAATGCATTAAAAGGAAAGAAATAAGAATTATAAGTACAACGAAATATAAAAATTTTATAAATAAAAGTGAAAAGCGTATATAACTTTAAATTTACAAAAATATAAAAACCTATTAGAATGTGAATCATGAGATTGCATAACATAACCTCAAATTACCTTAAAATGAAAGATAACCTTAAAAAAAAGATAACCTCAAACTAAATATATAAAAAAAAGAAATCACTCTCTTTTTTTCTCAATTTTCCGTCAATTAAATATTTAAGATTTAATCATAAATACACGCTATAAGAATATAAGTATTTAGAAGCCATTAAAAAGCCGAAGAGAATATTAAATTCAAATTAAAAAAACAAAAAATCTTTAGAGAATTATTAAATCATTTTATAACATTTTATTCGAGCAAGTACTCAAGAAATTGTATTTTCAAAAATCAATTTTCTATATGCTGCATTTCATTGGCTGCTAAGCCAAGCATGGTTATAATAAACAACTGATGAGTTAGTTGGCTTAGCAGCCAACAAAATACAGCATATAAATTAGCTAAACCATAACCAAAATAATAAATGGATTTTTGAAAATTATTAAATCATGATATTAAAAAATAAAACCAAAACAAAATTTCCATTAAAAAATAAAGTACAACATTTGGACCTCATACTAAATAAAATGAATTTAAAATAAATTAAATGCAAAATTTCAGCAAATTGTAGGAGAATATTAAAAATTAAAAATATAAAAATAAACAAAATATATTGCAAAGTCTTTTACGTTAAAATAAACTTTTAAAGGTTAATTTTATAATGGCATTTGAATATTGATGTATGCATGGAGTTTCACAATTTTATTTGTTAAAAAAAATTCAGTTTTTCATTTTGTTTACTTCAATTTGCGCTACTAAAATTAATTATGTCGCACCAATATCTCTCATAATAAACGAGTAAAATTAAGTTTTCTTGGTTGTGCAATAAAACTCAATACGAAATGTTTTCTTTTAATAAATTTTAAACTAACGATCCGAACCGAACCGAACTGATCAACTACAAAGTCTAAGGGGCTGTGCACATATTACGTAACGATGTTTTCAGAGATTTTATGCCCCCCGCCCCCACTCGTACCATTTTTTACTATTTTTTCAGTGCAAAATTTATAATCCGTAACAAATCTTAAACCCCCCTCCTCACTGGAGCGTTACGTAATATGTGCAC
Organism: Lypha dubia; assembly: GCA_947311025.1. NCBI lineage: Eukaryota > Metazoa > Arthropoda > Insecta > Diptera > Tachinidae > Lypha > Lypha dubia. The sequence goes on from OX371263.1 coordinate 55,654,158, forward strand.
AGCCCCTAATCAATTCTCAAATTAAAACAACAACCTCAACTGCTAAAAGTTTGGTTAAAATCGATTAATTCGTTCAAAGTCGAAAAATTTTGAATAAAAAAAAATGTTTTTATATTAATAATTTAAAAATTGCTTGCCATGGCGATTTTCAAGATTTATTTAGATTTTTTGTAAATCTTGGGTTTTCTAAGATTCGGCTACGTTTTTGGAATTAAAAATGCAACTTTAGTTGCCGAAATTTTTATATTTCCGTTGGGCTTAAAGCGAAGTTGCATATCATTTGTATATTCAATCCAACCATACAAGAGAGTAGATTAGAGCTAAACAGACTTATTTTTGTCCTGAAACTCGGTTCACCTAATTATGAAAATTTTTTTTCATGAAAGTCTTAGTTTGTGGGGAGATGGGAGAGAATAATGGTTTCGGGTACAGTCTTTCACGTTCTTGAAATTCATAATCACCAACAAAACTTCGTGTTGACACCTCATGTAAAAATGTTGAGTTTCATGAAATTAAATTTCAGTGCGTAGACACGAATGCAATTTTAGAAGAGAAATTTCATAACAGATAACTTTCATTTATGAACCGAGACAAACTCGGTTCTTTGAAACTTTTTGGGACTCACAATTATTTAAGATTTTAGTCTCACTTCCTTATTTCCACAAAACTTGCGTTGTCTTACAAACAATGCATCAAATATTTATAAAAAAAAATTATTAAATTTATAGCAACTCAACTTTTTATAGGAAAGAATTATTAGTTACCCATTTTTTATTAAAAATTAATTTTAATGGTTTCAATACAAAAACAAAATCAACAATGACCCCAAAAACCTCATTAGTCTTAATTTTTAAGAAACAAAAATACAGCATTAAAAATTTATTATATTTTTAAATTTAAGATGAAAAAAAAATTACAAGATTAATACGGAATATTTCTAGATAATTATATTTATAAGTTTTGTTATATGTCTTTAATATTAAAATAATAAAACCGAATTATGTATATGAGATTCTTAAAATACATATTTGTTTTATTTTGTTTTTAATTCCATGTTGCACTGCGGCTACTACATATTACAACAGGTCTGCTGAATAACTTCAAAACTTTACAAAGTTTTTTCGACTAACCAAGTCAATTGTACACTTATTTTATTTTATCGTTTAAAATAAATATGAGGCAAATCGATAGTTTACAATTTCTAATTTATGGGGAACGTCTACATTGTTAAGTGACAAGTTTTGTTAAAATAAATAGTTCATTATTTGTTTGGCCTGTGAGTGATTCATTTTGAGCATTTGATTTGAATTTTTCGGTAAAACTTTCTTTAAACGCAACTGACAATCTCGTTATTCTCCAAGCATTAAAACAATAAATATAAACATAATTTATTTGAGTACGTTTTACTTTTAAAATAAATATAGATAAGTAATATAATAATTTTGTTTAGCTAAAATTTACAGGACCGTTGCCTAATTTTCTTCAGCTACTGCTTTCGTGTCATCAGACGTTTTTGGTGATGATTTTATGTCAAATAAAGGCTTATCGATTACTTCAGTTTTAACATCGACAAATTCATCTTCCTCCGTTTCAGATTCATATTTCTGCAAAAATTACAATAATATTACAAAGTATGCTCCAATCATTATTTAAACAGAAACAGTAAAATTAAAACCAAAATTACTATATACATCGTAATCTGACGTTTAATATACTTATTAGAAGTCTTTTTTAAATTAAATATTTTGCCACCCCAGGAAAACAGTTCTGTTTAGAAATATACTATCAATTTATTTTCGAAATACCATGTTTTAAAAAATACAATATTTTTATTTTTAAAAATCATCAAACTACTTACCTTTTGTACATATTGTCTTTTATGTGGTATTGTTAAATGCAAGACACAGGTAGAATCATCAAAAATACAAGGTATTGTTTCTTGGCACACAACACCAGATTTTTCTTTTTCACAAGCTTTGAATAGTATCTGTTTCTTGTCTTCCAGTATGTGTTTGCGACAATATTTACAACATGGCAATGATCGGTCCCCGCATTTAACGCCACCTTCGGTAAATACACATTTCGTAAAACCAGAATTTTTCGGAATTGTACTCACATCTCCGGCACGACTGCGTTTTTCTTTGAATTTTTTATAAAGTACTGCTTCTGCACCATGCCTCCTGTGATAGGAATTTAAGGCTTTCAATTGTTCATACAACACACGTTCTCTGGGAGTTTCTTTCAATTGTTGATGAATGCTGCATAAATGTTCACGCTCTCGCCTTATTGCATGTAAGTAACGTCGTCTCTTTTCGCGCAAAATATGATGCAAGCGGTTTATTTGATCTATATAAAGCCCTTGAAGTTTAGTCAGTTTAGCCTCCGACAAGCGTATTGCTTCTTGTCGTGTATAAATGCCAGCATGTTTGAGCAAATCTTCATCTTGAGAGTCTACGCTTTCATTATCCGACTCGTTACACTCCTGACCTCGCGAGGTATTATTCATGCTTACTAATTCTTCGTCAGATGAACTATCCGAAGCATAGTCCAAAATACGTCGACGTTTGCGCATAGTATTGAAAATGTCATTTAGACTGTGAATCTGGTCATTATTAACTAAAATTTAAAGCAACATAAGGTTACTTAGGTACTGATCGAAGTTAATGACGAAAGTGTTCTTACCGAATGGTGTCACATGTGGCGAAACCACATCTATTTCTTCATCCTGCTCACTATTTGCAGAGTTTGTTCCAGCTACTTCTTCCACATTAATATGATGAGCTAGACTATGAAGTAGGACCTCATTCGTATCTACTCGCTTATATTTGCCCACAGTAGAGTGCGTTTTTTGCAATTGCACTTGACGATTGTGCTCGAAGCATAATGTTGTCATGTTAGGATCCTTTTTTGTGTCATGTTTTGGCAGAGCATTTGGGCATTTTTTTCCATTAAAGTAGGTGTACGAGCATTGACGAAAGTTTCCTCTGGGATCTCTTAAAATGTGTCGCATACAAAAATCGTAGCCATCTAATCGTGGGATAGAACATTCATATGTTGGATTGGAACATGATTTCGATTTGTTTTCTATTTCCTGATGCAATTGATCGCGCAAATCTTTATCAGCAACACTAATGCCGCCACAATTAGCTACACCACCGCGACCGCATTGACGAGGCAATTGCTTTGCCATTGCTCCAACTATTGATAAAATTGCGAATTATTTACCAGAAGTATTTTATATTCCTTTTGTTACTCCAAAAATTTATCAAATTGCGAATTAAATGGCCAGTTCCAAGATATATTTCCCCAGAGTATATTATTATTAAAGGTATTTCACCACGAACATAATTCTTAACAAAAGAAAACGAAGCCGATTAGTGAAACGCAGCCGTTTGTATTTAAGATTTATAAACCATCGTTAGAGGCGGCTCACACCCAACGCGAAGTCCTAATCAAGGTGGTTTCCTTGTTCATTTCCTTTGACAGTGGTAGCAAAATTTAGCGGCGAATGTTATTGTTGTAGGTATAATAGGTATAACTTTTTCTATAAGCTACAAAAATTGTGAGAGTATAGATTTTTTCGAGCTTTCAGTAACATGAGCATGATATAATAAACAAGGTATATGCACCACTACGTCCAAGGCAAATTCATTAGCAGGTACATACATATATGTATGCATGACTACAACAATTCAACAACAAAACAAACAAGAGGCATTTTTTTTTGTAAACGACGAATTCATATCCAACGCTGTCAAAATTTCCATGCATAAAAAATTACATCAAAATGGCACCGGTATATATGTACCAAATTTGACACTGTGGGTAGCGGATAAATTTGCCACTGCATACACCCATAGCTGCCAGATTTGACGATTTATCGTCATTTTGACGATTTTGGGTCCTAAAAATGACATAGTGACGATGGGACGATTTATACCCTAATTTTGACGATTTTAAATAATTCAAGTTTGCAACATATATTTGCACTATTAGAGCAACCTTGAACTGTTGAAATTGTAATGAGAAACTTTTTTAAAAACTAGTTTGCTTAAAACCGAAAACTTTTATTTAACTGATTATAAAAACAAAAACTATTTTTTAAATTTTGAAGACATTTATTTAGAAATATTTGCCAAAGACGTATTGGAAGAATCACAAATAAATGCAAAAGAAAAATATCATAGTAGTAATAATTGTGTTAATTTTTATATAGAGTTTTGTGATCAGATATTATCAAGCTTTGATTTTGAAAATATATATAAAGCTCTTGGCCAAATTAATCCATTTAATATTATAAATGAAGAAAAAAAAGTTGGTTTTCTGAAATTATGAAATAATTTTCCTATTTTGTTGAAGAAAGTAAAAACCAAAAGCTAGAAACAGAGTTCAGACAATTGAAATTATTGTCCTGATAAAAACATAAAACTATTGGATTTTTGGAAAAAACTATCAGAGATGCAATCGAGGGATTCTAGTCTTTTGTTTCCGATTTTGACTAAATTTATTACAAAAATCCTAGTTTTACCACATTATTCAGCAAATATGAAAAGCATATTTAGTCAGGTAAACGTAATATTATATTCAAAAGATTATTTAAAGCTAAACAAATGTACCTGCTATGATCTGACAGTTGTACCTGAATTAATCAATATGGTTAATTGCAATTTGTAAAAAATTATAGTTTTATTGTATAAATTTTATTGTAGCTTTTATACATTTTTAGAAAAAGTGTTCCCAAAAATGAAATTTAAAATGCATATTTTTCTAAATTGAAAAAAATAACTAAAGGATTTGAATATTTTTATTTTTTTCCATACAATGTATAAATATATTTCAAAGTATTGAAAAACATGCAATCTATTTACATGTGATTTTATTGTGAATTCTAAGTGAAGTATTTGATCTCTGTATTTTAAATAATGCTGTTTTTATTAAGATTTGTTGATTTAAGAGTTTTGTTATGTTTTGCCTCTAACAAAAATATGTTTTGTTAGTAAAAAAAGCGGTTTTTTCATTTGACGTTTTTATGACGATTTCAATGAGCTATATTGACGATAATGACGATTTTTGCCCAAAAATATGACGATATTACCTAAAAAAATCTGGCAGCTATGCATACACCTGATAATTAAGTCGCCTTTCACATATACAAGAGCGAAACAAGCACACATAATCACCTTGGCTGTCGGGACTACCTGTTATAAATGAATGAACATTTGTATTATTGTAAGTAAATAATGTACAGTGAAAAAACTTTTCAAAATATAATATGTTTTTTTTATATTATTATTATTATTCGTAATTACTATTTGAACTTATATTGATGTATATACGAAAAGTAATATTATCAGGCTCAAGTTCAGTTTTATTGAATTAATGAAAATTAAAAATTACTAAGAGTTTTTTTTTAAATAGACGAAACCCCTGAAGAAGTCAAAAAACAATTGACGAAACGTTGGGTAAAAAATGTAATAAAGCTGTTTTATTAACATTAACTACGTTAGGCCTTATTAGCTTAAAGAAGAAAAATATCATTAACTAGAAGAATATTTTTGTTTTACAAATGTGAAATTGTATGCATCTCTCTCTGATTTTGACACAGAGAAAACATTTTACATTAACAAAATGCCTTTTGTTTTGTGTGACGTTATATTATACCAAGGCGAATTTATACGATTTATAAATTCGCCTTGTATTATACCATGCATAGATTTGGTTGTTTTTGTATTTCTGCATATACCTTATATTCATTGTATCATGCATAAGCCCAAGGCAAATTCATTACCAGGTATATACCCGACTACAAAAGTTCACCAACAAAACAAACAACAGGCATTTTTTTGTAAACAGCGAATTCATATCCTACGCTATCAAAATTCTCCATGCATAAAAAATTACATAAAAATGGCGCCGGAAATTATGTACCAAATTTGACAGCGTGGGAAATGGATAAATTCGCCTGAATTTGCTACTGCATCCACCTGGTGATGAATTCGCCTTGCGTAAGCCTAATACATAAAAAAGCGTCGACAAATTTCTCTTGTGGTTGGACCACCGTTTTGTACATGTGCAAAGTAATTGGTGACTCGTGTAATAAATCTCCCTAGTTTTTGTAGTTGTTACATTTTATTGAAAAGGTGGTAACATTTGCCATCTGGTTCGTCATTCATTTCTCTTTTCATTTATAATTTTGATCAAGTTGAAAAATCGTTTAAAAAATTTCATGCACTGTAATATTTATAACATCTTGTTCTAAATAAAAAATTATATTTAATATCTGATTTAGCAGTAACAAAGAAGTACAATTGAATAGGACACTGGACATACGATTAGCAAAAACGACAGCTCGCAAAAAAAGAAGAATATTGCAAAAACGAAAATAGGTGCAGACAAAAGTTTCTATAGCCAAGTAAGTACGTATGTATGTATGTATGTGCATGTATAAGGATTTAAAAAAAGTTTATCTTTTATAATGTGAAATTAATAATTACAAGAACGGTAGAAACAGGTTAATAATCTTGAACAAAATTTTTGAAGCAAACGATGTGGTCTCTAGCAGCAGAAATGTAGTACATGTATATATATGAGCATGTGTACATATGTATGTACATATGTACGCATCTGTAATTTGCCGCAAAGGAATTATAACTCAAAGAACTTGAATTTTCAGTTTAATTATTATACTGAAAATAAACTTTAGTCGCTTATTAAAGGAACATTTTTTATCATTCATCTCCTAACAGGAGATTGTTTGTTAGATATTTTTATTGAATTTTGCAAAAGATTGTTATGGCAATTAGTTATTATTGTTAACACCAAATTTCTTTTGCTTTTGTTTGAGTTGTGATACTTTTGCAACAAAAGAATCATAAACGCAAATACACACGTATGATTTGCGCGTACATACTTGCACTTAGAATAAATGCAGGCATTGCTGGCGGCGCCATTGTGTCCACAAAGAACATGCAATGATTGCAGTAGCGAAAAAACGAAACGAAAGAATTAAGAAAATGAAATGTTTATGCTTCGTTGGATTTAAAAAAAAAGAAAATTAAAAATGGAACAGAAAGCGATTTTGATTTGTTAAAACGGAATAGAAAAATAAATTATTGAAGAATGGAAAATTGTAATTTAGATTTCAGTCACCTACTTAGTTATATACTTAAAAGATCTAATGCACATAAAAATGTACATATGTAATTATGTATGTGACATTAAGAATTTAAGTGTTTATCTTTCATAAAGCCATGGAAAGCCCCTGTGAATCTGAAAGCTCATTGGATAGTGGTACCATGTTACCTCCAAGTCCTGTTTCTAGGGAACAATTGCAGAAACGTATAGAATCTCTAACTCAACAAAACAAGTAAGTGTGCTTCTGCCTCTATAATCACAATGTCCCTTAAGTACTTCATCAATAATTTTGCTTAATTTTTAGAGTTCTTAAAGCTGAACTGGATACAATGAAAATCAAGTGCAAGGTTGTCCAAGAAGAAAATCGCACTCTGAAGCATGCTTCTGTAATAATTGTAAGTTTTTAAATGTTTTTTTATATATTTTTATGTGAATACTGGAAGTAAGTAGGTATCAAATCATATCGTAAATTTAAAAAAAATGTAGTTAACGGACTTCCTTTCAAATAAATAAAATTACTAAAGATATAACACTAAATATGGGTATCTGAAAATTTCATATAAGACAGTGATTAAGACAGTATTATATGTACATGTGTAAACCAGCAATTATGTAAATAATATTAAAAAAAGCAAATTAGCATATATGTATATTTCAACGAATCCTTAAAAATCTAGTCAAAAGCTTTCCCGTGATACAAAAATTGGCCCCATGTTCAGAAATATATTTGAAAATCTCACATATATGTTTGTGAAATCTTCAGATATTCCTAACCTTTTTGAAGTTTTATTACATTTATTTTATTTGTCCAGCAAGCTAAAGCCGAACAAGAGGAGGAGTACATTTCTAACACGCTTTTGAAAAAAATTCAAGCATTGAAAAAGGAGAAGGAAACGTTAGCACATCACTATGAACGCGAAGAGGAATGCTTAACTAACGATTTATCGAGAAAGCTAGATCAGGTAATTTGAGAAAAAAAATATATATGTATATACATATATACATATATACATATGTGTGTAGTTTTAATCTGACTTAATATAATATATTCATACATATATACAAAAAAGCTTCGTCAAGAAAAATGTAAATTAGAACAAACACTCGAGCAGGAGCAGGAGTGCTTAGTTAACAAATTAATGCGAAAAATTGAAAAGCTCCAAGCTGAGACAGACAACAAACAAACGAATCTCGAGCAGCTGCGAAGAGAAATGGTTGAATTAGAGAATACTTTAGAACAAGAACAAGAGGCATTGGTAAATAAATTATGGAAACGTATGGATAAATTGGAAACAGAGAAACGTTTGTTACAAATTAAACTTGATCAACCTGTATCAGATCCAACAACACCACGTGATATAACTAATGCTAACGGGGATACTGCCTCAAATTTAAGTTCACACATACAAACTCTAAGATCTGAAGTTATACGCCTTAGGGCTAATTTGGCTGCAGCCGAAAAGGAGACGACAAAGAAACTTCAACAGTTCGCCCAAGAAGAAAAATCTATCAGGGAAGAAAATGCCCGGCTACAACGGAAATTGAAACAGGAAGTTGAAAGACGAGAAGCGCTATGCCGCCATTTATCCGAATCTGAATCATCATTAGAAATGGATGAAGAACGTTTTTACAATGAAAACATTTTGGTGACAGGAGCACCTTTGTCTAGTTCAGCTTTAAGTGCTCATCGTCAGCGTACTATTAGCAGTCCAGTGTCACATAGTCCATCAAATAGTCGCCCTTTAAGTCCAGGAAACTCACAGCATAATCGTTGTTACGCATGCGGACAAGTAGTTGTATGTTTTTGTTGTAAACACATCTTTTAAAAATTCTTTTAATTTTTATTTATTTCCTTTAGAATCGCCGGGCTAGTGAACGTTTTATTAAACCAGCACTGCCTACTCCCATGTTGGGCTTAAATACCTCGGCTCCGAATGTTTTATCGGGCTCAAGTGGAGCTGGTCCCACTGTTGTAGGCGGCCTATTCTCAAGTTCCTCAAATGCCACTGGGTCAGCTTCTAATTTCCTTAATTCTTTGGGTAACGAACGCTTATCTTTTAACTCAGCTTCGTTATTAGGCTATAATGCTGCTCCACCAGTTTTACCACCAACTAGCTCTTCCGCTCAAACAAATCCCTTAAGTTTCAATATCCAAAATACGTCCAATGCTAATATGAATGTAAGTGTTTCGAATTCAGCTTTTACACCTACTACTCCAACTGGAGGAGCCACTAATAATACTTTTGCTCAGCCGGCCAGTCCCATGGACACTACAGCTTGTAAAGACTAGGGAGTAGGAGAGCAAAACCAATTTGAACAAACACCAACTATAAAACACAAAACAACTTGATATTTTATTCAAAATCGTGTAGCTTAAAAATTATTTTTAGCTGAATAACCGAAATTGTTCAAAATCGTTGCGTATCAACTTTAACAGTAATGAAAAAGAAAAGTATATGCGGGGGTGTGAAATAATTATCTCTTATTATTGATAATTAGTTTATAAAATTTAATAAACATTTATCTTATTACCGCAGGCTTGAAAACTACAGCTATTTTATTTCACAAAAAATTATATATTTTTCATAATTCAGACATTGGTAAATATAAATGTTTGTTTTGATCGTTAAAAACTATTGATTAAGAAAGAAAAAGTTGACACATACTGTTTAAAGGTCAACAGATACTAACAATAACGTACGCAATTAAATCAACTGCTACAGAAATTGCAATGCTATTATAGAAACTACACACTACCAACAAAAAGTACTATAAACTTGCATATGTATAATTATTTTTAGGTATGTCGCCTTTGTTCTAAAAAAATGAAAAATAAATAAATTGAAATCCCATTACTTGTTGGTTAAAATTTATTTTTTTAATCCAATGAAGTATTTTTATAAATTTGTATACATAAATCAAGTCATTTAATGATTTTATATTCACATTATAATTACAGTACGTATTTAAATTCATTTACTTTATTTTAAAAATTGCATTTTATGCCTGTTATTAAATTATTTTTGTCTAGTTTTCTTAATTCAAAATTTTAAAATCAATATTATTTAAGAGTTCTTCAAAGGAAAATACTAAATAAAAATTGAAATTTGTTCGCTTCATACATATATGTATATAATGAATATAAAAACTATATTCATTTAATTTAACGTTAAAACTTAACTAAACGTACGAATAAAGATTCACACATCATAACAAATTTAAGACTCAATAAATAAAGAATTTAAAAAAAAATTTGAGTGTACGTAAGTTTTTGTATTTAATTTTAAACACACATATATACATATAATAGTTCAACATTGCATTTGCTAACAATATTCATATTTTTTAATTTAAATCCGCACAAAAACACAAATGTGAAAATAAGGGCAAATTCCTATCCAAAATATTTCGGCCGTAAAAAGTACTGAGATCAAAATAAGGACCAAGTTCTTGATAGGTACAATTCCATCTCATTTCTAGGCAGCCTATAAGCTTGGCAATATTTTTCCAAGAATTCTTTCCCATATTATAAAGGCAAAAAATTTTGCCAAGCTAACAGGTTGCCTAAAAATGAGATGGAATTGTACCTATCAAGAACTTGGTCCTTATTTTGATCTCAGTACTTTTTACGGCCGAAATATTTTGGATAGGAACTTGGCCTTATTTTCACATTTGTGTTTTTGTGCGGATCTCACTTCTTTTTTCTAAGTTGTTTTTGTATAAATATTTATATGTATTGCTTATCTGGGCCTACATGTGTAGAAAATTTCAGCTTTCTAGCTATACTAGAAGTGCCCCATACAAAGAAGGGGCATGATTGTCCCCCAGATGAAAAGTGCCCATTTAAAAATTTATTTCGTTAATTTCTCATCTGGACCTACCGGTGTACCAAATTTCAGCTTTCTAGCTATACTGGAAAGGCCCCATACAAATAAGGGAACCCTAGTCCCCCCAGGTGAAAAGTGCACGTTAAAAAACCATTTTCGGTAATTTCTCATCACTATCTACCGGTGTACCAAATTTCAGCTTTCTAGCTATACTGGAAAGGCCCCATACAAATAAGGGAACCCTAGTCCGCCCAGGTAAAAAGTGCCCGTTAAAAAACCATTTCGGTAATTTCTCATCACTACCTACCCGTGTACGAAATTTCAGCTTTCTAGCTATACTAGAAGTGCCCCATACAAAGAAGGGGCATGATTGTCCCCGTTTTCAGATTTTTCTGGTTATTTTCTCACCCAGACCTACCTGTGTACCAAGTTTCAGCTCTCTAACTTTATTGGATGTGTACTAAAATATGAACTTTTCACACCTTAATATCTCGGGAAGCTTTTATGCCAGAACTTTCAAATTTAACCTGTGAGGTCACCTCTGCGGGAAGACCTTACGTTTCAAGTTTCATTATATTTCGTTCAAGAGGAGCAAAGTTATGAGGGGGGTAAAAACAGCTCGAATGGTTTCGTGTAAATATACACACTGTGTGGCAGAACTTGGCCTGGCGCACGGTAGTAAAATTAAAATTTATTAAAAATACAAACTCCTATTTCGCATTCATTTTTCAAAAATTTTACAATTTTCATCATAAACGAAAATGTTTTAATTTATATTTAATAAATAAAAAAAAAAATACAAATTGACCCCGAAATTAAAAAAAAGTGGTCTACAACAATTGTCAGCTGTGCTTGAAGACTACCTCATAGTAATTGTAACATGAACGGCAACCTAGAAATCAAAATAACATTCGTTTCTAAACAGTCTGGCAAGAGTGAGAACATGGTGGAATAATGAGGTGCGCGTAAGAATACAACAATAAAAAACGACATGCATTTTGTTTGTGTAAAATTCATTCAAAATTGTCAAAACAAAGGTGTATACAAAACAAAACAAAAGTTGTTTTGTATGTATTTATTGGTTATGCAAAAACAAAAAGCATAATGTAAACAAAAATATTCATGATGGCGGCCAAAAATGTAAACAACTTTTGACAAGACCGAATTAACTTACCATATTTTTGCAGATTATTTAACGGTCAAAACACAACCCTACAAAACACCATATTCCTTCTTGCGCAGACCTGATTATTATACCATGAGTGAGAAGAAATCAAAAAACCATGGTCTAATAATCAGGTCTGCGCAAGAAGGAATATGGTTTTTTGTAGGGTTGTGTTTTGACCGTTATATAATCTGCAAAAATATGGTAAGGTAATTCGGTCTTGTCAAAAGTTGTTTACATTTTTGGCCGCCATCATGAATATTTTTGTTTACGTTATGCTTTTTGTTTTTGCATAACCAATAAATACATACAAAACAACTTTTGTGTTGTTTTGTATACAGCTTTGTTTTGACAATTTTGAATGAATTTTACACAAACAAAATGCATGTCGTTTTTTATTGTTGTATTCTTACGCGCACCTTATTATACCACCATGCAAAAAACAAAGAAAATAGAATGAAGACAAAACAAAACATTGGCAGAAATTTCTTTTGTTGATTCGTTTTGTTTTACATGTTTTTGGTGATGATTTAAGAGAAATTTACATCGAAAAATACATAGTGAAAACATCCTATATAAAATAAAAGATTAATGAAAAATATCTTTAAATAGTGCTTATAAATACGTAGAATGCATTACACAATGCAAATTGCGATTGTGTATTAAACAAATAATTAACACCTGTAATATAAATGGGGATATTATTGAGCGGCGAGTGACTTTATTAAGGAACTTGAAAATTTTCACCTAACTACAAAGAAAATAGCCATAATCAACTGATAACAGCACAACGATTTTTATACTATTTCTCAATTATGAATGCTTTGGAGTCGAAAACTATACCGGCTAAAACTCCAGTACTAAAATGCGAAGGAAACAACATTTGTCAGAATATGGAAGGAGCAACTGATAATGACATGCCTAATTACTTGAAAAAAGACTGTAGTTCAGTTGATATAAGTCAATGGCTTGTTGATGATGTTGTACAGTGGGCTACAAATGAAGTTCATTTTACTCCTGCTGTTATTAAATGTCTTCAGTTGGAAGCAATTGATGGTCAAGTATTATTAACGTTAACCGAAGAAGATATACGGGATTTTCGGTATCGACTTAATTACAATTTACGTTTTGGGGAACTTAAAAAGCTTTGGCAAATCATTCTTAAACTTCAGAAAAGTCAAATCCATCAGCGGTTAACCGCGAACTTTAATCACATGCTGCCATCCAATCAGTTATATTACACTAAAAACACTCATAATAGGAATAATCTTAGTATGCAAATTGGCTCGGCAGATGTATCTCCGCTTCAACATAATCATCATCGAATAGGAAGCTCATTTGCGGCGGCAGTGGGTCTCACTTGCAGTTGTGTTAATAGGAACTGCAGTACAATTGTGGACAACATGGCTTACAATGATTGTGAAACTTGTGGTCTTGAAATGTCGTCTGCATCCGAAGGTTGTTCTGTTAACATTCCCCCTGAGTTTTTTAAAACATCAATCAGTTTAGGTAAATTACATATAAATGTACGATCTTACATAATAGCTGTAATACACTGTAACCAAACGCCATTTATGTATATAAGTATATGTATAGCTAATTACAGCTTAAGCGACTGTTTGGAGTCTGTGTCCATATTCTATTTATTTCATAAGCTTTCATAAGCTTAGTCACAGACGTCTACTGCCTCTAGATAATTAACTTTTCCTTTCAATACTTTGCAACGAAATGCATTTATTTATTTATTTTATGTATTTTAAACTATGTATGTACATAATTATGTATGATTGGATGTTGTACAAAATTAGATGTTATTTAAAATACTAAAATTTATAAACATGTATTTTAGGTTATTCCTTTGTTGTAACATGGATAACTTCCTTTGTCATGGTCATCGTACATGAAAGAGTGCCTGATATGAAACGTTATCCTCCATTACCTGACATATTTCTTGATAATGTACCACACATCCCGTGGGCATTTCATATGTGTGAAATCACTGGTACACTATTGTTCAGTATATGGGCTTGTGTTTGCATTTTTCATAAATATCGAATGGTTTTGCTGAGACGATTTTTTGCTTTGGCTGGCACTGTGTTTTTATTGCGATGCGTAACAATGTTAATTACATCCTTAAGTGTTCCCGGCACACACTTACAATGCAATCAGAATGATTATGCTATCGATGATACAAGGTAAATTGAATTTAAAATTTAAATTTGGTTATATTTTGAATTATATTTCTTTCAAATAGTCTAAGTTTATCCGAAGCTTTGTATTTGAGAATCTCAAGGGCCTACACAATCTGGAGTGGTTTGGGTATGTCCATACAAGGTGTACGTACATGTGGAGATTATATGTTTAGCGGACATACTGTAGCATTAACACAATTGAATTTTTTTATAACTGAATGTAAGTAAGTTTTAACTCTTCCGTACCTACACTAACTATTTTTTGCATACAAAATTTTTGTTCCATGAAAAATGGTCCTAAACTAAAAAATTAAAAATGATACCAAACTGAAAAATTGCCCTAAAACAAAAAATTAAAAGGGCTCCAAACTAAATTATATAGCACGGAAAATGGCCCAAAAAAAGGAAAATGATTATAAATTTTGTGTTGTTATACAAAACTTTGGGGCCAACATTAGGAAAAATATCCGTATAGGTATTTAAAAATAAAAATGGTCCAAAAAATTAAATCAATTGCCCATAAGTTCGTATGGTAGTTTTTGAAAAATGTTTAAATTTCTAATTAATTATTTCAGTTTGTCGAAATTAATTTCGCAATTAAAATTTACTTTTCGTGCTACAACTGTATATAAACTCGAAATCTTTGATATTTGATGAGTAGTATTATTTTATGTATCCCTTAACAAGATTTGAATAAATAAAAAAAATTATATATATGTATGTATATTATTTTTAGGTTTCTTTTGATATCAATCGTTGTCTCTATAAAAAAATTGTTTTCGTTAAATATCAAAGCTCTGTGTTTTTATTTAGGGGTGGAACTCAAAAACAAATTTTAATTTTTTTAATTAAGTTCCGAATTCTAAAATTTTGTAATTAAGCTCAAAATCAATGTTAAATTTTCAAAATCAGAATATCTGAAATAAATCTTACGGCCTGGCCCACGATATCGATCGCTGGATTCCTATACGTAAAAAAACTAAGTTGCTTAGAGGCACATAAGCTAAGCAAATAAATAAAATGGGTGTTTAGAAGGTCGTAAATCAGTTGCTTTTCGTCTACAATTTCAGCATTATCGATCGATCGACATCGTGGGGCGGGCCGTTAAAATTTTGTATAGTGAACGCTTTTCGTGCTTCAGTGTTAAATTCCTAATTAATTATTTTGCTTTATCAAAATAAATTTCGTATTCTATTTCTGTTGAAAACTGGTTAAATAGTTGATATTCTTCTCAATTAGTATCCACTTTACGAAAATTGTAAAGATGGACAATTGAACGCTGATGAGAGGTGTAGCGGCCTTGAAATCAGTACTGATACGTTCTGCTAAGAACTGATTGGATATAAATAATAATATTTTGTAACATAAAAAAACTCTTAGTAATTTTGAATTTTCATTAATACAATAAAACTGAACTTGAGCCTGATAATATTACTTTTCATATGTACATCAATATAAGTTCGAATAATAATTACGTTTATTCGTAATAATAATAGTATAAAAATACATAATTAAAAAAATTAAAATAATTTCATTGTTAAGGTGAGACTGCCCTCTTTCGATTAAAAAATTATGTTAATTTTTTTACTTTTCTCCTTGACGTTTACCTATAAATACATTTAAGTGTACATACATATGTACCTTATTTATATGCCTTAGTTTTGAGAATATATTAAAACAAAAAACTTCTTTTATCATTTTCTTTTTTTTTGTAGATACACCCCGCAATTTGTACTTTCTGCACACTTTAAGCTGGTTGCTAAACATGTTTGGTATTTTCTTCATCTTAGCAGCGCATGAGCACTATTCAATTGATGTTTTTGTGGCATTCTATATAACATCTCGTTTATTTTTATACTACCACACATTAGCGAATAATCAAGCATTAATGCAACGTGACTCCAATCGAACTCGAATATGGTTTCCCATGTTTAGTTACTTTGAAAGTTCTGTCGACGGCATTATACCCAATGAGTTCGATACAGTCGGCGAAATAGTCGATCAGCTAACACATTTGCTTATGGAAATAAAAGATTGTGTAATGATGACAGCTCATCGTTTTTGGCTTGAAACACCAAACTTGAAGACGTCCACGCGTAGTGTTTTCTTCGTTACCAAGAATATTTTAAAACCAAAAAAATTTAATGCTGCTACATCGACGACTGGAACAGGGAGTAGCGCACAAGTAACAAGTAAATCCGAATTCGTAAGGAATTCAATATTAACGCCAAACTTAACAACGCCAACAACTAACACTGTTTCTAAGAATCTCATAACGACCGTATCTGATGCAAATCTTGGCGATACTACATTAAACAAAAGCGAAGTGAATATTTCACAACCTAATGAAAAGTTAAAAAACCAACCTCATACCAATAATAAAACACAAAATAATGACAACTCTTCCAAAAAAAGTATTTAATTCGATAATTTTCATGTTGTCTTGGAGTAAAACTTATTATTTTTTATGATTTTAGAAAAACGTGCATTATAACTTAAATTCAAATGCGTGAGTATTTTTTTTTAATTTATGATTTTAACTACAGAGTTCAGTCGTTAATATTTTATTATATATTAATATTTTCAAAACGATATGCTTCCAGATTGGTTGGGTTGCATACTTCTATTTTTTTTTTTAGTTTGGATTGGATCTATTTTCTTTTTTCTCTAAATATATTAAAAAAAAAAATTAGTTTGTAAATGTAAAGATAACTTCCAGAGTGATTGTTTTGTATTAAATGTGTTTCAAGTATGATATTATTTTTAATATTTAATAAGTTTCATTTTTTTAAATCTCACTATCTGAATCTAAATAATTAAAAATATAACATATATAAAAACTTATAAAAGCACAAAAAATATATGAATATGTACATAAGTACATACAGACATGACTAAAAAAAAACTCCCTATTGAAGTTTTCAGCAGGTACTATAACCTAGTGTTATACTATGCAATAGGGAGTTTTTTAGTATTTATTTCAAAAGGTTCCGGTTAGATCAGCATAGTCAGTTTGATTTTTTTGAAAATGAGGGTTAGGCCGTTTAGGCGCTGAACGCCTCATATGTACATATGTAGAAACTTTTATAACTCGAATACATGCACAACTGTAATATGTATCACGAAACAGGTCAAAACTTAGTTTTGGATATGTAGTGTGTAGTAGATTTTACAAAAAAAATATGAATTCTGAGTACGAGTGTGATATGGCAGTTTTAGTAAAACATTAAATAAACTTAGACGTTTATAGTTGTTATATAGAATAATTTATATTTCTAAGCATCAAAAAATTCCTAACAATGAAATAAATAACCAAGCCTTCACAATTTTCTATTTCGCGTAATTATATAAATAATAAACTTATTAATCTACATACATATACGAATATATAAATAAATAAGCAAATATGTATATTGAAATCAGAGCATTTGTATTTAGAATATTAAAACTTTATAATAGAGGAAATTAAAAATTTATGTAGGTTAGAATAACTTCATTTTAGTTTTAATATAAAAAATAAAGAAATATATTTGATACTGTACGAATACGAACACTATATGATTTTATTAAATCCGAAAATTCACAAGTAAAAATCTTTATCATGGAAAAAAGTTTTTCCGTGTTTTAGCACAATAAATTATTGAATCATGTTACACAGTCTTTTGTTTAGATTCTTTATATTCTATTTCTTTTGATGTTAGAGACAAAAATATTCATTCATTTACATACCTTTTTTTTTAGTACCAGCACTCTAGGGATAACGCATATTTTTTTTGTAATACCAGCTTTCAGGGGTTGATCCTTACTTATGCAATGCCTTGTCCCATAACTTAGGGAAGGGGATAATATAGAGAAGATGATGCTATTTCGCGTTGTATTATAGTTAATTGCTGTGGTGTACATTATTTAGGAGTTATATCAATCGCTGTCAGAACAGTTATTTTAGTGGCACTAGTCGCTGCCTTCATCACTTAAGTAGACAAACAACAATCAATACAATGCCATATTGCTAATTTATTTGCACTGACCAGGGATTGAACCCAGGTCCTAAATAATAGTTTGATTTGTAGTCAACGCGTTAACCACTTCAGCACTAGATATACTATTAAGATTGGTTAAAATAATGTCATCTTCGTACATATCCACTGCTATCAAAATGCTGTCATTAATTTTCAACAGCGTCCTATTACGAATTAATAATATGAAAATATTACAAAGCAACAAATATGCATTCTTTCACCTTTTAGGAAGACATTAGCATAACAAAAGAATTTAAAAACCAAAAAATATTTTTTTGGTCTAAAATATAGCAAAGACTATAATAGTCTTATGAAAATATCAAAATATGGCAAAAATCAATACTTTATCAATTTTTTGCTAGAAAGAAGTCATAGCGGTCTAATATTTGGTGTGAACTAATGATTTCTGTAGTAACACCGATTTGCATTACAAAAGAATTGAAAAACCAAAAAATATTTTTTTAGTCTAAAATTGAGCAAAGACTATTATAGTCTTATGAAAATATCAAAAAATCCATATTTTATCGATTTTTTGCTGGAAATAAGTCGTAGAGCTCAAATATTTGGTGATTTCTGTAATAACACCGATTCGCATTACAAAAGAATTGAAAAACCAAAAAATATTTTTAAGCTATTGCATAGCTTCTATCGCGGGCTTTGAGGCGACCGAATCAAGAAATTTTTAAACGTTTGTTTCTTAAGTCTTTTGTTTTTGAAACGAAACAACCTGCAGCTATATTCCGTAATTCTCGTAGCTAAAGCTAAATCTCGATCGCTAAAATTTTTAGGGCGAAAATTTTAGCGATTTTTCTAAAAAGGTATTCTGTAACTCTAATCGCTTAGCTAAAATTTACTCTTTTCGCCGTAGCTAATTTGCTATCATTAGACCATTCCTTTCTTTCTTATTTGATAATATAATATTGAAAAGAGACAAATATATATGCGAGTATATTTGGCATTTTATATTAGTGTTACCTTACATTATAATTTATACTCCGTAACAATGATTGTGTTTTTATTAAAAAAAATTTTTAAAATATGTTTTAAAATGTTTATTTTTAAAGCTATTTCACGAAGTTGTAGTCCAAACTTATTGTTTTTTTGCAGCACATGCATTTTGAAAATTGTAAAGTGCATGATGTTTGCGTAGTAATTTCTCAAGAAAGCATTACGTTCGAAAGTTATGGGAACATTTATAAGAGATGGCATCACTGTTAAGAAATAATTTCAGTAAACAATTTAAATTTTTTTCTATGTGGTATTTGCTGGCGGTACTGTGGCGTATTTATTTGAAAGTATTTATTTGTACAAAAATATTTTTGATCATAATAAACTTAAAATTTGTGTATAGAGTTTTGATTAATTTTGTAATATTGTAAAAATCTTTTTTTTTTTATTAAATACATTTTTATATAAAATTTAGTATGTGAGTTTTATTTAAATTAAACTATATACTCATAACAGCTAAAACACACCTATCATGGACAAACTCTTTATGCTATTCCAAATACTAAATGAGTATGTATTTTTGCCCTTTTTTATCCTTTTTGTAGTTTCCTACATTATTTTTCTTAAAAAAAAGGCTAAACATCAATGATATAAAAATATTTTGCTTAAATTACTTTTTAGCGCCTTCAAAATATCGTTGCTTAAATTTTAGCGTTTCTAGCTAGAAAAGTTGCTTAAATGTGCTTAGAGAATACAAATGTATAACATTTTAGCGATGAGAGAAAGCATTTTTTGCTCTCAGAGCAAACGCCAAATTTGCGGCGAATTTAATTTTTATGACATTGCCTAATTTAGCAATACGAATTACAGAATTCAATATGTAGCTAAAATTCTCTAAAACGAATTTAGACATTTTTAGCGATGGAGATTTAGCTTTAGCGAGTTACAGAATATAGCTGCTGGAAAAAATATGTCATTTGTTTTGAAAGGAAAAACCTGGCACTAAGTTTGTTTCTTAAGTCTTTTGTGTTGGTAAGTATTTAAATCGCCCAATGTATGTTAACCCCTAAAGTATGCTATTGATTAAAATTAACATTTGATATCATATTGATATCATTAACATACAGTATTGCCAGAATAACAAAGGAGTTATTAAACAAAACGTAATAATATAATTGCATAAGTTGATAAAAAATGCTGTGCAATAGCTTTACCGCGGCAGTCCCCGAGTGCCACATGTCTTTTTTTTTTTTGTCTAAAATTGAGTAAAGACTATTATTATAGTCTTATGAAAATTGCAAAAAATGGCAAAAATCCATATTTTACCGTTTTTTTGCTGGAAAAAAGTCGTAGAGCCTTTTTAGAAAATTACAAGACTTCAAATCACATACATATTATTTTAATCTTATGATTATCAGAAAATAGCTGATAGAGATATTATTATACATAATAATATTTGTTAATATTTATACAGGCTAAACGTAAATTTTAATAATCAGAGAAATATTAGAAAGACATTGTTAACATATTTCAAGCAACAAAGGAAAAATTTAATATTTAAACATTTCTTTAGATTTAAAGTACACGGCAGAATAGAAAAAAACTTTGTTTTCGGTAGAAGCCACTTAACCTCTTGCCTGTATAATATAAACAAATATTATTAATTATAATCAGTTCATAGTAATTTCAAAAATTACAATTAATATAGATATTATTAGTAGTTCAATAAAAAAAATCCACTTTTAAAACATATTTTGATACAAAATTATTTTAATATTTCATTTGATTCTTCATTTACAAAATTTAATAAATATTGCTTATAATTAATTGCTTATTGTGTTAAATTCTTGTGTTTCAGCTTTGAAAATAAATTAATATACATATGTATCTATGCATGTATGTATGTATACCTAACTAAATATTGTAGGTAAAAATAAAAATACTATTAGTTGAATAGATCGAGAAAACTTACATATTTTAAAGTTAAAATAACTACTAAATATGTACTTAGAAGAAAAAATTGTATACGAGTGTGTAGGTAGTTATCTACGCATATACATAATTTTTAATATAATTAATTTCCTATTTAATAACTACTTTTGCAATAGAATTTGTATGAGATACTTAGAATCGGAACCCATTGTTTTTTCTTTGCAAATTTTCAAAAAAGAAAAAAAACCCCGCCTGATTCTCCTTCAGAAAATAAAACGTTGGGATGAATTATGTATGTATGTAGGTATGTATGCATCGATAGATGCATCTAACCATGGTTATGTAAATATATGTGCTTGTGTATGTGAAATGAAGACAATGAATGAGAATATTAAAATCTATCATATTAATCAATACTTATTTTGGTTTGTGGGTAAATTTCAGAAATATGTAGATTTTGATTTTGTTATCTAAAGCTTATACCACATTTTTTACTTATTTGAGGAGTATGAACGGACGCAATGGACAGCAGCAGCGGCACATCATTTTCCGATAGATTAAGGGCTGTTGTTACTGCACTTAAAGAACAAAAATCAGTTTCAAGCAGAAATGCAGCCAACGTCTCAGAATGTAAATAGATTTCTTGTAATTTAGATTCCATAAACGATAAACACTAAAATAAAATAAAAGTTCAAAAAGTTGGCAAAACGACAAAATCACACACACAGTCACTAGTACCTCATAGGCAGAAATGCCTGCATTATTCATGGTCTGGACAGTTTCTAGCATTGTAGATACCAACTGGGACATGCCAACGGGAGCACTTTGACCGCCCGCATAAGGAAAATGTTGACTTTGTGATGATAATAGTTTAACGTCCCAATTTTCCATGTCGGCTATAATGGCAATGTTTTCAGCTGGCAGTGATATTAACGATGCAGAATGGGCAGCAAGTGAAAGATCTTCGCGTAAATTCATCTCCCATTTCTTAGGCGGCGCAAGAGTTCCCTTAAAATTTGTAATACAGAATGTCTACAGTACAAAAAAAAAATGATGTTAAAACTATTATTCTTACCTGTAATACCATATCAGGTATATAATGATCGTTAACGCTTAGAAATAATGACGGTACGAAACCGACCGGCAGCTTCATATCGCCTGGTGGTTCATCTTCTTGCGGCAGTTCTTTTATGCCTGGTATTGGCAATTTTAACAGATGCATTGCCTCATTAACAGCAGCACATTTTGCTGCTACTGAAGAAATAGAACCACGCTGAGATAAAGGTTTCTTTTGGTTGGTATTGAATTGTTTCTTGTAATCTTCTTTCGGTGATTTAAATATATTCGATTCTGTTTTTTCTACTTCATGACTATATCCACACCGACTGTCAGTTGTCTTGTCAGTGGACAATATGTCATCCATACATGCATCCGCCTGACCGCCATGTGAAATTGGAGATATTAGGGTTTGTACTGAAGTTTGAGAACTGACTGTTGGCAAAGGAGGTGTTGGCGGAGGTGTTGTTGTGTTGGCATTAAGGTTGGTGTTTGTGAAACAATGAACTTCATCAGTTTCAAACTCCAGCTCCGTGGCATTGGAGGGTGTCTGGTAGGCATTAAGTAGACCCTTGCATACCATGCAATTATTGGCAACATTTGTTGTCGGCATAGTTGTTGTTGCTGTCGCAGATATTAAAGGGAATGTATTTTTAGTGCTTTCGGATTTTGTTGTTTGTTTAGCCTGAAGAACCGCTGCCGTCGATTTATCGAGGTGTGAAGATATTAAAGCACCTCCGCCACCTTGTAGTTCGAGCTTTGAACATTTATCCATTAACAGATCATAGTTGGACATAAGCAAGTTCTTACTTTTCATATAGTTTGTAACAATTTGGGGATATTGTTCAAAATTGAACTTAACTCCCGAATGTTTTTTGCTCATTTGTTGGTGTGAATTCGTAACTGAACTGTGCATGCGTTGATGTAGTGGACAAAGAAGCTGATTATTACTTGTATCCTGTGTCGTCAACGATAGGGAAGTCGATTCATCAGGTTCTGTTTGTGTTAAATCCTCAGTACTTTTCTTAATATTCACCAATGGTTCATCTTCGCCCAACACAAATAGTACACCGTCCACAGGCGGTTTCTCCTTGATCATACTAATTCCATGGTCACGTTCGATATTTTTTTGACACAAATCAAAATGAATTTTTTCTTCCAAGCATAGGTTTTCCTTTATGGGTTCAATGCCCCACGTCATGCGTTCACCTTTGCCCATACTGTTCTGTGTAATAAGATCTGACAATGAGAGCTGTTGAAATTTCTTCTGTTGACGTTCCTCTTGCTTCGATTTTTCCTGTAGTTCTTGATTTATATTGTGTTTTGCCTTGTCTGAATCATTTAAGATTAGCCCTTCTTTAACTGTTGAAGAAGCCATTCCCCAGAAGAAAGGCTTTTGCTTAAGTAGGGTTTTACTAGTTTGGCATTTTAAATTTATGTTTGCTGGTTCGCTCGGAATAGGCTCTATTTCTATTGCTTCCATAGCTCCGTCTTCAGCTAAAAGTGTGTCCTCAACATTTAATTCAACATTATCAGGAGTTGTCAGAGTTAAACGTATTCGTCCTGTGGACCGACGATTGTTAGTAGATTGTTTTTGTTTCATCTGTTGATACTCCTGAATGGAGTTCTTCTCAATACCTGTATCCATAAGATAGTTGCCAATACGTAATTCTTGCTGTACAAAACGTGAATCTCTAAATGCCAAAACAGTGGGAATCTCATTCATTTTGTATGTTTTTATTACTTCGTCCGTCAATTTGTTATAATGGTATTCTTCGTCGTCGTCATCAACATCATCATCTTCATCTTCGTCCCTTTCCAACACCTCATTAGGAAGTTCGCCAACAATAGAACTAAGATTTTGTTTACACGATGATGTTCGCGTTAAAAGTACCTCCGATCGATTTTGTAACAGCACCGATGATTTTCGAATAAATTTAGTAGACTTTTTTAATGGTTCGTTTTTATTTTGTACAACAATGTCTTGTAATCTCTCTTTGTCAAAGTACTCTTTTTTCGATGATCTTCGAATTTCTCCACATCTTATAAAGTAGGTGAGTACATTTAACAGTCTGTCAACAGGTAACTTTTCGGTACCGTAAATTATCGTTCGAGCTAGTTTTGGGGGCAGTCCGATGGCACCAAATAAATCACCCATTTGGGCCCACAAAGCATTGTATGGATGTTTTTGAGAGACCTTTAACAGTTTAGCTCTTTGTTCTATGGCACCTGTTGAAGATGACGAATTAAAGGGTGCAACAGTAGGGACCCAACCTAAATGATGGGTAAGAATAGCCGTTAACATGGTGCTTACAAAACTGAAAATAGAAAATGTCACAACGAAATTATAAATTTATAGAATGCATGCTTACAAATTTGTATCTTTGGTATCGGCATATGATAGCAGCCAACAGAGTTCCTTTATAAAACGTTCAGCTACATTTTTCGAGTATTTGCTTCCACTGGTAGTAATGCTTAGCCATACCGGGCATTTAATTCGAGGCGCAGTAAATATATCCGAAAACCATTGTTGAGTATCTTTCCAATTTTGAAACATTATTTGCAAAAAATGATTATGATGTATGTAAGCTCGCTCGGTACTGGCCCTTAAACGGGTCAACATGCTCTCCACTAGTGCTATATGTTCGCTACAGAATAATTCCATTTCCTCTTCAAATGATTCACTCATACTAACACATACAGCTAATCCGATTCGGGCTCTTCGTGAGCTAGACTTTAAGCTGTAGGCGTGTTCCCGCTTCTTGCCCATTTCCGGATTACTTCGAGATTCGCCAGGACTATAATTGCTACGAGTATTATTAACACCCAAATTCATGCCTTCACTGCCGCTATGGTTGGTTGACGCAATTGCAACATTGGAGTAATGATCGGTTACATATCCTACCAAATCAGTCATAGAGTTTTCATTTTCAAATGAAGTCATAAAATTGCGCGATATACGTCTTTGCAAACTACTATCGCTGGACAGCTCTAAATGAGTGCTACTGCCTGGACTGCTACCACCAAAAATATTTGAGTCTACACTGAACTTTCGTACTCGTTCGGAGTCGGATGTTACGGATCCTAAACTGCTGCGGGTAGAATATTGATAAGAAGCGGACCATTGATCGCTTGATAATTGGCCACGACTGAGAGCTGAGTATCCGGAATCGTTACCAGTACTATATGTTGAGGAAAATCGTTGTCCGCTATCTGCTGCGCTCTCATTATTTGTGAGTATTGACTGTTGGTCTATTGAGGGTACGTCTAATGGCGGCGAAATTATCGAAGAACTGAGATCACTGGGTGTCAGACTTATATGACGGCCAATACCAGCTGAAGCTGAAAATGGCAGAGAAAAGGAGCTCATTGAAAATCCATCAATAGAGCCATGTTCACTACAAATTGACGTTCGAGGAGTTGCAAGACTATTTGTTGATAGTGTGGAATATGGTGAATGACTACTGGCTTGTTTTGTTGGAGTCAAAAAGACTTGAGAACACAGAAGTCTAGATGGTTCTTCCAGCCAATGAACCTTTAGAGATGTACCACGAAATGACAAAGCCAAAGCTCCAAATACCATTTCGCCTACACTGGAAATATCTGAAGAGTTTGGCCGATTGTGCTGTAAAAGTAAAATACGTAAAATTGGTACATACATGCATACATACATTAAATTAATGAAGAAATTTCTTGACAAAGAAGTGCACAAGAGACAAAAAATTTCAAAGTAGAAGAGGAACGTTAATAAATTGTAACCATATAAAAATGTGGCTTTGTGAGACTGCGACATTTCACATATTTCAACACTGTTTAGAAAACCGGTTGATGCGCACACATAAAACCAAATTAAGAAAAAAGTAAAAGTGCTAATTTTGGCTATGCCGAATCTAATACGAGGTTTGTTCAAAAGAAAAGGTGAAGTTTGAATTTTCGCGGGCTGTGTACATTCGATTATCGAATTTTTTTTTTTTTGTTATGTTGGTACACATGTGTTACACCCAATTCCCACGATGACTTTTGCGACTTTGTGCGTTCATACGATGTCTTTTAGTTGCATGTCTTTTTTCCCAATTTTGTTTTGTTTTTACAGTGACGGTTGTTTTTTATTATTAAATCGGCTAATCTGCTTTATTAACAAAGAGATATAGAAAAAAGACTTGAACAACAGAAATCATGTATTTTTGTTTACTCCTCTTTCTACCCTACACCTCTCACCAACAAGCAAAAAGAGACGTCGAAAAAGCGACGTCGCAAAAGTCATCGTGTGGATTGGGTGTTAGTCATATGTTGATATTATCATCCCATTTGGATTAGTAGTTTGTCGTTGACAACTGAAAAGCTTAGTCACGTTTGTGTGCGTTCATCTAGTTTTGTTCCAAAATTGCTAAATTTTGAACAAAAGCAACGTCGCATTAGAATCGCTCAGGAGTTGTTGAATGACGTCAACGACGGACCAGGTTTGCTCAAAAGGGTCATAACTGGAGACGAAAAGTGGGTTTATGGTTATGACGTCGAAAACAAGTTCTTGCGAACACGTCGTACGGTTAATAAAGAATACTACAAGGAAGTTATGCAACGTTTGCCTGAAGAAGAAAAAATCATGAATTCTGCATTATGATAATGCGCCAGCTAACACATCAATGCTTGTTCCTGGTTTTTTGGCAAAAAATAACACCCTAATCATGCATCAACCACCTTTTTCACCAGATTTAGCTCCCTGCGATCTTTTCCTATTTCCAAAACTGAAGAGACCAATGAAAGGAAAGCGTTTTGCCACAATTGATGAGATAAAGTCAGAATCGAAGAACGAGATGATGGCCATACCTAAATACGCATTTCAGAAGTTCTTCGAGGATTGGAAGAAGCGCTGGCATAAGTGCATTATATGTGAGGGGGACAAAATGGATATTGATGAATAAATAAAAACTTTAAAAAAAAATTCAAACTTCACCTTTTCTTTTGAACAAACTTCTTATGTATACCATTCGAAATTAACCAAGAACTGAAATCTCATAGAAGGCGATAATTTTCAATACTATTTTAGTCTACATAAAAGTTCAAATCCTTCTTAGAATTTCAATTTCAGCTGCAGATTAAAAATATATCCTTAATTCGACCTTTATTAACTATTTATAAGGATCTAAGAATAAACCGAAGGGTTTAAAAAGGCAGATATGTTCAAACAACCAATAGCAAAATGGTTAATTTAACGTAAATTAATCATGACACATTTCATTAATCTGAATAAATCGTTTATAGACCATGAGAGGCAGAAAACAGTTTACGATTAAACCTCTAAAAAATTCGCGTAAACTGTTTCTTTCGTTAATATAAACAAAACCAACAAAAAATTAATTTTGAATTAAATTTAAGAAAACAAGATATACTAAAGACTAATTAACAAATATTTGCCAAGTGTGATGAACTTAGCTTTAGACTATAATTAAATTCCTACAAAACAAACAAAGAAAAATCACCTACCATCCGTACCGAATAACAAAATTGGTTTTTCAGATTTTTTGCCGTGGGTACGACAGAAAAAATTTTAATTTAGTACACGTTTCTTCTTTTTCCTCACCATTAGAAAGTACAGAGTTTTATAACATAATTTTATAAGTTGTGTGCAAGGCAAATTCGTAACAAGTAGACTCGGCTCAATTCGCTTCTAAAAACCTCCACTTACTTTATCAAAAAATGTACTGAAAACGGTGTCAAGAAATCCTTTAACAAAGTAACTGGCGCACAAATAAAACGGGCGAATTAAGGCGATAATAGTTAATTTTGCATACCTTGTAACCGTATTCCTCACATACTTCAATAAAACTTCCATTGGAATGTCCTTTATTGGATGTTTGTTGTGTGTTTTTTAAATCTAATTTTCCTCTGCAGTTATTATTTTGATTAAACGATGCATTTGTAGCAGAATGCCCTGCCGTTGTAGATTTAATATTATGTCTGTTGCTTAAATTTCCATTGTCTTTTTTTAGATAAACTTTTTCCAAAGCATTCGAGTCGAACAGTAAACGTCTGCCTCGAGAATCGCATTCTCGGTAAACCAATACACGCACCTGGCTTCCATCAAATGGAAATTGACTGAAAAAATAGAAATGTATATAAAATGTTTACACACACATTAAAGAATATTTATTTTCACGATAAATTTTATTTGCAATCTATTACGCCACCAACCAAAAGGGTTCACCTTGATCAAGGCATATTTATTCCATAAATTAACCAAGGCAAATTCATGCTTAAATTAAGTTTAGTGATCTAATTTTTTAAAAGTATTCTATTCTATACGATAGAAAATAAAACAAAAAAAAAATAAGAAGAAAAACTTTAATAAAAAATTTTCGTCGAGGCCTGCGGGGTTACTCTGTATTGCGATTCGAAAGCAAATGCGATGCGAAAACAATGTAAATAAGATAAAAATGCGATCAGTTTTCTTATCGCATCGCAATACAGAGTAACCCTCTGTTGTCTGAGTTATGGACCACTGAAGTTCCAGTACAATTGTGATTATATGATGTATTTTTCATAGAATGTGTACGACTACGAGTACACACACTAAATTCCGCCGTGTCGGATAATACCATGGTGGAGAAAATCATTAAGTCCGCACAAAGACCGATTATGCAGAGAAAAAAAAATAGTGTATAACCACGGTTTTATATGAAATCTTCAGATACACACAACTCGGAAAATATATTTCGCCTCTAAAATTTTTTTCTTCTTATGTTCTGATTTTCTATCGAAAATTTCGACCTATATCGTCCCTAATCTTTATTTGCTCTCGAATTCATACCAGGTAATCTCACCAGAACAACATCTACAAAAAGTACTTGCATTTTGTTTTTAAAAAAATCATAAAAGGAAAAGAAAGCGTTCGCTTTAAGAATATTTCATGCGAAATCATGACATGTTTTAAAATGTATTCCCGAGTGTTTTCGCGCATATGTTGCATGGATTTTTGTTACAGTTATAATAAATACACATGCATACAATACATTCTTATTTTAATGGAAATATTTCGAACTAATTTTAGGGTAATAGTACGTTTCCATTAGGAGCAAATCAAGTTGATTAGAGAAAAACATGTCGAAGTGTTTCCATTATGTTGTAAATGATTTTGTGTTCGAATTTTCGAAATAAATTTGACGTAGCAAAATTTAATTAGCAATATAATTTAAGTAGCAAAATTAAAAAGCTATTAAATTGGAAGATGACATCGAGTTTGTATTAAATAATGTATATTCAACACAACAACGGTTTATAGCAAAATTATGTAACTACTTTTCAAGTGCTACAGCTTGTCAACGCCATTTTTATTCGAACTTAAATGTCACTTTTTCGGATTCGTAAGCCACTAATAATGGATGCTCTAAGGTTGCATTTGTAATAATAGCAGCCGCACAGTGTTCCACAGACAAATTTCGAAATAATTTGGAGCAAATGATGTCGCAAATTACTTAATTTGGTCAAATCAAATGATTTGGCCTAAATTACGTACATATATGGAAACGTACTATAAGGTTCGTAATGTTACAATCATAAAGAATTAACACATTTTTTTTTTTCTTTTTTTTTTGATAATTTTATTATTTATTGAATCTTTAATTATTTAAATTGAATTATCAATAAGTTTTTCAAATCTTAAATCTAAAAAATATTAAATATAAGTTTAGCCAATGCTAAACAAAATTTTTAATTTCAACGGTTGATTTTTGTTGTTTTACATCTCTCGTGAACGGCTGAGAGAAAGAGTATCCCTTCTTTTCAGCCGGGTGTGGCCTCTATAATGAAGAATATTGCGCGCAAGTGGATTTGGGTGCAACTCAAGTTTTTTTATATATTTTTTCGCGTGTTTTGAAAATACTGTCTTCACCAACGGAACGTCTAGGTCTTTATGAATTCGATGGTTTCTGACATACCAGGGGGCTGCTGTTATTGTACGTAGGATTTTATTCTGTCACCTTTGAATTCTTTCAACATTCGATGCTGAGGCAGTGCCCCATAACTGGATTCCATAGGACCATATTGGTTTCAGGATCGCGTTGTATAAGAGAAGTTTACAGTCAAGGCTTAGTATAGAGTTTCTTCCAATAAGCCAATTCATTTAGGCTGCTTTTAGTTTCATTTGTGTTAACTTTGCGTCTATATGCCATTTCCATGTTAAACGACGATCAAGATGAACGCCTAGATATTTGACTACAGTGTGTTGTGGTATAGTCTCGGTGTTAATTTTTATAGGCGGGCATGTTTCCCTGCGCAACGTAAAAGTGACGTGTGCACATTTCTGCTCGTTAACTTTTATACGCCATTGTTTGAGCCATTTTTCCAGTTTGGATATATATTCTTGTAAGTTGCGGGAAGCGTCTACAGGATTTTCGTGAACGCTTAGAAAGGCTGTATCATCCGCAAATGTTGATGTATGAATGTTACTGCTTAACGGTAAGTCAGAGGCATATACATATTAAATAAAGTAAGGGTCCGAAGATACTGCCTTGAGGGATTCCGGCTTCAATCGACTGCGGAGGGCTTAAAAAATTGCCTTCCCTAACTACAAATTTACGTTCCATTAAATAGCTTTTTAAAAGCTTTACGATGTTTGCTGGTAGATTTTGTGTTAATTTGTTGAAAAGACTTTCGTGCCATACTTTATCGAAAGCTTGTGAGACATCAATAAAGAGCGCAGAGCAGTATTTCTTTTTTTCAAAAGTGTCTCTAACGACATTCACAAGTCTGTGAGTTTGTTCAATTGTGTTATGTTGTCTGCGAAAACCGAATTGATGATCTGGAATACATCCATTACTAGTCACTATAGGCATCAGCTTGCTCATATACAGATTTTCAAATAGTTTTGAAATGTTAGACAGTAAACTAATAGGCCGATAGGATTCAACTTTTGTATGATCCTTGCCGGGCTTTGGTATCATAGTAATTAGCGAAACCTTCCATTCTTTAGGATAGTGTTCTAGGCGTAGAATACTGTTAAAAATGAATAGTATTATTCTTTTTGCAGTGTAAGGCAATTCTTGAAGCATTTTGTTGCTTATTTTGTCGACACCTGGGGCTTTTCTGGTGTTAAGACTAGTAATAGTATTTTCAATCTCCGTCATGTTAAATCTCATCGGTATTTCTGGTAAAGAGACGACTGGTGGCAGTTCAACAATATCAGCAGAAATATTCGGAGTGAAAACTTTTTCTAAGTGTTTAACAAAGAGTGCACCTTTTTCATCATCAGTTTTTGCCCAGTCACCATTTGGGGCTCGTAATGGGGGTTTGCATATCACCGGCCTTTTTAGTCCTCTGGCTGCACGCCACAGTGAATAATCTGTTTGTGGTGTTGCATCTAGCTCTTGAAGGAATTTTTGAAGGGAAGCTGTTTTTTGAGTTTGCAAAACTTTCCTAAGCTGCTTGGTACACTCCTTAAGCCTTAATTTTAGCTGGGGCGATCTGTAGCGCTGCCAATCTCGTCGAGCTCTCCGTTTTTCAGTCAATAGCCTTTCTATATCTACAGAAAAAATATTGTTAAATCTCACTGGTTGGTTTATTTCATTTGAAGTAGCATTAAAAGCAGCTTGTTTAACATGCGCTTCAAACAACCTGAGAGAATCGTCTATGTCTGAAGGTGTTCTCAGCGGCATTTTTTCCGAGCAATGAGCACTCAGATATTTTCTGTATGAAATACAGATGCAGATGTCGTCGCTAAATCACATGTTGTGTGTGAGTAAATAGTGACAATAGTAGGCGAGTGGTCTGAAGATAAGTCCAAAGATGCTTCAACTTCAACCATCTCGCTGGAGACGCCTTTCACAATTCCAAAGTCGATAACATCAGGAATTTTTTGTCGATCTGTTGGCCAATATGTTGGCTGTCCACTTGAAACTACATTCAAACCCATTTTAGATATTGTGTCGAATAAAATTCGTCCCTTAGGTGTGATTAAACGTGAACCCCAAAATGTGTGTTTAGCATTGTAGTCGCCAGCTGCTAGAAAACGGAGGCCCAGTGATTTATAAAAAGCCGTATATTGACTCTCGGTAATTGAGAATCTGGGGGGCGAATAGACAGATGATATTACAAGTTTTTGATAGTAAGTTTCGATGCAGATGTTCGTTGCTTGAAGATAATCTTCACAAAAATCATTCAACAGCTGGTGTTTTATTCGCGTTTTTATTAGGATTCCCGAACCACAAGCTCTGCCGCGGGGATCCTTGGTGTCGTAAAAATTATATCCACTAATTCTGAAACAGCTTCGAGATGTCAAATGTGTTTCTGAGATAAGCATAACATCGATTTGTTTATCCTGAAGAAAATATTCTATTTCGTTTTTATGTTGGCAGATGCCGTTTGCGTTCCAAAAACAGATTTTTAAGTTCATGGTTTGCTTAGTACAGCCTGCAACAAGGTAGACTGCATTTTCAACATTTCCTGCATCATACAGGACATGTTGAGAGTAAATGTATTTACAGTTTGTATTAAACTCTCAATTGAGGCTTCAATACGACTAAAATTATACCCCGAATCTTCATTTACATTTACGGTTTTTTGCGCCGTACTCTGATTGCTTTTTAAAATACTAGCGTATGAAAATTTGTTGTTAGATTGGTGTTGAGCACTAGTCGCGTTAGACTTGAAAATGTTTGAAAATTGATTTTGGCTAGTGGACGGTTGAGGTAACTGTGGATAGTTAATAGGGGGTTTAGGCTGAGCGGGAGTAGCATTGGTTTTTTTGGTTGATGAATTCTTAAAAAACGAGTAAAGGGGGCAGCCTCTATAGTTGGCAGTGTGATTTCCGCCACAATTGCCACATTTTTTCGCCTTTTATTTTATCACAGTTAGCAGTACTGTGTAACTCACCACATACAACGCAGACTGTAGGCAACTTGCAATAAGTCTTCGTGTGCCCAAATTCTTGGCAGTTCAGGCATTGAACAGGTCCAGCTCTTTTATGTGGAAGCTCAACAGTAACTCTTCGATGCAACAAGTACTTTAAGTCATATATTGGATGTGCTTCATTCTTTTTTATTTTTATGCCATCTGGCTGTAACTCGACTCTAAATATTGGTTGGGGGATTTTTTCTCTATTTTTAATGTTTGAGACATTTTTTACCTTGTAGCCACTATTTTCAAGGCCAGAATTGACCTCTTCTGGATCCACGCTAGAGTCTATACTTTTTATTACGACTGTTAGACCTTTAGCACTCTTTAATTGGTACGTGTAGAAGTTTTTATTTTTAGATTCTAAATCTGAAACAATTTTTCGGTAATTATTTTCATGAGCTACCTGAATTTTTGTTTCATTGATGTTTCCGCGCTTAATTGGAGTTACATAAAACTCATTTTCTCCAATTAATGAGATAAGACTTTTAACCAGCAAACTGGAATTTTGCTCTCTTAAATATATGGGTGGGGGATTACTCGAACTTATTGTAGTTGTGTCTTCATCGCCTTGTTCAGATAAAATCGCGAAACGATTTTCGGAATTTATTATATTGTTTTTTCCATCTCTGGGAACTTTCGATGTTGAAGCTATTTGAGCTGATTTTGGACTTCTTCCCCTTTTTAACACGGTTATGTATCTGTCCATTCCTGTTTGAATTTTATTATCATTTATTGTACTCACCGCATCTACCATTTTGTGCACGTTGGTCACCTTGTTACTTATTGTTTGTTTGTTTGTTTGTACAGCTAAGCTGACAAGTTTGCTGATGGGTGCAATTGTTGTTGCTTCTTGATCACTATTTAACATGTTCAGAGATAATGATCGCGCACGAGTATTTGTGTTTACTGTTAAATTCAGGTTTTTGTTTAATTCATTTTTTTTATTGTCGTCATCAGCAACTAAAGTTATATATTGTACATTCCTACTGCTTGTAGGATTATTGTTGTTTTTGTCAGAAGATGAACTCATCAGAGTTCTCTTTTTTTATTTTCACTTATATTAGTTTGTGTATGCAAACATTTATGTATATTGCACACAAGCAAAAAATAAAATAAAACCAGTAAAATAACTGTTCAATAAATGTTTTGTTTTTTTTATATTTTTTGTGATTTGAAAATATTTTTTTTATTTTATTTTTTTTATATTCAGTTGCGACGATTATAAAAACGCGTCTGTTCACTACGAGAGTTGAAACTGAATGAAGAATTAACACATGATCAATATTCTTCAATGGAAATTGTTCGTATGCAACAACAACAATCTACTAATCCAAATGGGCTTGATAGCCAAATTATTGCTAGAGTCCTGCGCAGCAATTAAATTTTTTTAAAAAATTGCTTTAGAAAATTTTTGTGGTGCTTATGAAGCAAAATGTTGGACAAATTATTTGTTTTTCATGCTTTTCAGACCTCACTGCGTATGAGCAATAAATCGCTTGAAATAACTGAATATAAATAATACACCACCAAGTCATTGTTCATATTTTGTATCAAAAAAATCTATTTCTAGGATTCTAAAAGTAAAATTACGATCCAGTAAAAACACCTTTGAAGAAGAGGAAGACGAGGAAAAAGAGGAAGACAAAGGAGAAACTGAGAAGCATATTATAGATCAAACAGAAAGCAAAAAAGACTTAGTTTTGTGGAAAATATTTTCAAAAAGCATGAAAAACAAATAATTTTTCCAACCTTTTGCTTCATAAGCACCACAAAAATTTTCTAAATCAATTTTTTAAAAAATTTTAATTTTTGCACAGGTCTCTAGCAATAATTTGGCTTTTACAGATTTAAAAAATATGAATTAGTCGACGAGTTATAGCCAAAAAACCATATAAACAATATGCTGAAAATCGGCGTTTGACTCCAAAGTTCGAAGGTCGATTAAAAAAAAATTCGAACTAACATAAACAAATGCCGCGATAGGGGTCTTCTAATTTAGCCTCTATTTTCACCCCTCACTCTCAGAATCGACCTAACTTTTGCTAACCTGAATTTGTTCCACAATGTAATCGAATGTCACAGCCCGCGAAAATTCAAAATTCACCTTTTCTTTTGAACAAACCTCGTATACGACAATTCGAGTCGATTCTATTTTTCAAGATGGATGTTTACAAAACAACATACATACATATTTATCGTTCTTTTCTACTATTAAAAAAAATAAACAAAATTATGCCATAAAATGTTCACTCATCTGCGATAATTCTATCTATTTTTTTATATAAAATTACCACATTGTGTTGCTTTATTATAAACGTGGGACTTTTAATGTTTGTTGGGTATGTCAGGGATGTGTATACATTACTTAAAACAATAATTCTTTAACTTTTTAGACATGATTTTATTCTCTCCTTATAGTTTTTTTAATTTTACTTCTGCTTGCTTTAATTGGAAATTTTGTAAAAATTATGGCATTCAATTAGTCCAAGTTTGCTATAAAAACAAAAACCATTGCCCGATTAATAATGACCCTGATCGACAGTACATTTTTACGTACATACGCATTTAGAGGGTTATTTTGCGCTCAAGGTGTGAGTGAAAACACAATATGTATTAAGATGTGTACGTATACAAAGAGGGGCAATCTCTTCTATATTTAGAAAGCACGTGAGTATGATTACTCACGTCAAGGTATTTTTTTTTATTATTTTATTTATACAATGCATAAATATAAGTATGTTTGTATGTGCATATAACAAACAACTACCGAACAACGAATCATTAAATTGCGTGATAAGATCAATTGATTGTCAGCAAATCGAAACAAAAAAAAAATTATATTAATGTATTTCACAAATTTTTATTTTATTTCCTTTTTTTATTTTTGTAGAAATAAACTGTTATATTAAAAAATCATTAAAAATACTTCGTGTGCCTTTTTTACGCTTAAATAAATTTTAAAGAAAATTATTTATATATGTATGTATGTGCATATACATAATAGTTGTTCTAGTTACTTCAATCTTGTTTTTTATATTTAAGGTTATTGAAATATTATTATATGTCCCTGAAGAAGTTAAACATTGTTTGGTATTGAAATATCGGAAAAAATAATATAAAATAAAAGGGAGTTATGTATTTATTATTGTTATTTTTATAAAAAAAAATGGATCTTTTGCTCGAAATAAGCAGAATTAATAATTATTTATGTACTTATGTTACAAATATATTTTTAATTATAATCTGGCTGTATTTGTTTCTGTGAAAGTTGGTTTTGTAAAACGTAGAGTTAATTTTTTGTTATAAAAATTAACTCTTCCATAATTTTATGTGAAAAATAGAACAATCCAACCAACCAACAATCCAACCAAACACAACTTAAACTAATATTTAAATTTTTCTCTCTGCATCAACAACTAGCATCCCAAAAAATTACACAAAATATGCGTTGATAATTGACTACAACGTTAATTTTATTCCAGGAGAAAAAAATGTATCAGAAGAACCTTTAATTCAAAATAAATTAAATATTTGAAAAGTGTAAACAAAACGACGTAAAGATTTACATATTCGGCATTTTTACCTTCCCTCGTTACAACGATCATCAAAAATTTACTTAAGTTCACTTAACAAAAATTTGTAATAAAAAAAAAAACACAAATAAAATTGAGAAATAAAAAAAAAACACAAACAAAATTGAGAAATGAGTTTTATATCATCGAATAGCAACGTTCTCTGGCTACAATTTCTAATTTGCCTCAATGAGAGTGACAAAGAAAAATATTTCAAAACTCTTTAAAAATGATCGAAAACTACAACAGTTTAGAAAAATTCACAAATGAAATGCGATTTATATTTTCGAAAAGTATGTATCTCTGGCTGCGATTATGGCCAAAGATGTCAAAGTCCCTCAGATCATCGGAAATTTATATAAATGTTCCAAGTTTTATAGAAAGTTTGATGTAAAATTTTTTTAATTATCTTCTTCGGTAAATATGAATACCCCTAACTCATAAAGCTATTGCGGCCGGTTTTATTGTGTTGTGTTTCTGAAAAAAGCGGGTAAGTATCCGCGCAGTTTTCGTCGATACTGTATATAAAGTGATATTTTTATACTGTATATTGTGACTGGAGTATCTTGTGACTTTCTTTGTGAATACTTTGACACTTTTTAGTAAATTTTTTTTAATATATATATTTTTTTTTTCTATAAAAGATGAATGAGTTTTGTTTGTGTATTTCAACAAACAATTATAACAATATGATTAAAGGAAAGCGATGAATATTTGTAAACAGTTTGGATTGATTAAAAATAAATAAAATTAGGCTGTAAAAAATAAAACTGTTCTTATGGCATATTTAGACTTAATATAAATTTTCTCGTTACTTTTATAATTTGTTGTAACTTTATTTCTAATGCGAAGATATGATTTGTTTTCATTCAACTTCATTTTGACAGCTACTTACTTTTTTAGTTTTATATAAACCGGCGTCTTCATACGTTTTATGCGAAATGTGTTAAATGAAGTCTTCGGATTTAATTTTACATATATTAAAAATGTGAATGTTTAAATACATTAACTAACCACTCTCATTGAAATTTTTTATTTAAGTTTGTTTTTGTCGGCTACCTTTGAACAACACAAATATTTATCAATTTTTTTTATATTATAAAACACTTATGCACTTAAATGACAATTGATAACAGAATGGCTGACTTCCAAAACGTTAGTATACTCGTACAATGTTTATATACAGTATTGCTACTGTATTTAAATCACATACATATGCAAAGTGCGGAAACAATGCAACAACTATAAAACCGATGCCTTGTTTGCTCTCACACTGCGTTAAAAATACTTTGCGGCGGCGTTTTGAAATGGTATACATTGTATAATTATTGTACTGCGGCGTTATGAAATGTGATGCTTTGTTCAAACACAAAGCAATTGACGTTTTGGAAGTCAGCCAATGATGTATTGAACTGAGGCATCGGTAGTTTATAAATATGAATTACAAAACCCACAATGCTGACCAACTGTCGAAATAAATTAATTGTTGTGGCACTCGCTAGCAGAAAGAGGCTGACTTCCAAAACGTCAATTGCTTTGTGTTTGAACAAAGCATCACATTTCATAACGCCGCAGTACAATAGTTATACAATGTATACCATTTCAAAACGCCGCCGCAAAGTATTTTTAACGCAATGAGAGAGCAAAAAAGGCATCGGTTTTATAGTTGTTGCATTGTTTCCGAACTTTGAATATGTATGTGATTTAAATACAGTAGCAATACTGTATACAAACATTGTATACGAACGTTTTGGAAGTCAGCCAGAGTTTCACTTTAAATGACAAAATTAGATAAAATAGTTGTTATTATATGGATATTCTATGTCGGTTGTGCACCGCACTTTATTCACATTTAGGGAAGCGCTGAAAAAAATAAATAAAAATTGTAACACATCCGTACTCGCAGAAAAGTGAACATCTGTTTTTTTTTTTTTAATTTGACGTCAACAAAGTTCGAAGGCATTTGTTTTAAGTAAATAAAATGTGTAAATTTCAATAATTATGGAAATGCTCTCAAAACAATTTTGTCCCTACACTATTGATTATAAAATCTCTTTTACGGAATCAGCAAGCGGGGGTTGTCCCAAAAATGCAATATCACTATATCTATAGTTTGTAAAATTTAAAATAAAAAAGATATGCATTTTTTTTTTGTTTTTTGTTTTTTTTTTTTATTACGAACAGCACTTAAGCGCCATGGCCACGTATCAAATTGGCTTGACAAATAACATGTATGTGTTGGTAAATATTATTTTGCTTAACACAGCAACGTGTCAAATTCATGCCGTCCAATTTCATTTGAAAGTTATTTTTGAATGATAAGAACGTGTGATGTTTTTGGTCGCAAAATATTTTTTGCTAACAAAATTTTCTTAATTTTATTTATTAATATTTATAATATCAATTACCTTATATTATGAAAATAATTAA
The DNA here is from genome assembly GCA_947311025.1 of Lypha dubia. NCBI lineage: Eukaryota > Metazoa > Arthropoda > Insecta > Diptera > Tachinidae > Lypha > Lypha dubia. The sequence goes on from OX371263.1 coordinate 55,693,323, forward strand.
ATATATTTTGTTAATTTTAATTCAATAAATATAAAAATGTTCATAGCATTTGGTTTATTTTTAATTGCTCTCCATAAAGCAGGCAGGCAAACAGCGATAAAATTTAATTAACTCCAGTATGAAATTTTTTTCATCCATTTTTTATTTATTGCTGCGCAAACTAAATAAAAATGAGATTTGATGTAATTACGCAGCAACACATCAAATTTGCTTCAAATTACAGTATCGACGGCAGTGAATATCTAAATTGTTTTGATTTTCGTCAAACTCACATGGACATATACGTGAGAGTTTTTTTTCACTAACACAATCAAAAACCCTTGGGTTGTCAAGCCAATTTGATACGTGGCCATGGCGCTTTAGGGTATGACTCCTACTTAGGGCCCATTCTAATATTACATAACGCTGTTCTCGGAGATTTTATAGCCATTGCCCCACTCACATATTACGTTGTAGTGGCGATAGAACAGTAAAATAAACCCCATATTGCGTCGATACTCCACTGACTCAATGCAGTTGGCTACCCTATTGTCGCCGATAAGCTTCTTCGCCCCATCTTGTACGTGGTCGAGTAACTTCGAATTAAACTTTGAAGCAGCGGCTTATACATGAAAGTTGTATGTATTTCATTTTTCGTCAGATTTAGGTGGTATAAATATCAAGCAGATCAATGGATTGAAGTGTGTATTACACCGTCTTAAGAAACCGAGGCACATGATTGTTTCATTTTCATGCCAAGAACATCAAGGCCTTCTGATTGCCCAATACTTATACATACTTTCCATAATTATAGATGGAGCAGCATGTGCGGACATACAGACATGCACAGACGTATGTGCATGATCAAATCCCATTTTCTTTTTTTTAGGACCAGCACTCAGATTATGCCGCCAACTTATGTAATCAATATATTGTGTTATAACTTAGGGAAAAGGGTAGTATAGAGAAGATAGATGTTGAAAATGTAGAAGGAGCGTTTTGTTCATTTTTAGAGCAGGGCTCCAGGATCTCTGGTGTTAAGTAGATACATTAAATTTTTCTAGCTATATGAGAAGTCATTTTATTAATTGTTTTACTTCGCCGACTACTCTGCTAACCGAAGAAGGATGGTAGTAGGCTTGCCACATCCCAAAAGCCAGCCAGCTTGACACTCACCTAAAATGAGCTTGATTTCAAAAAAATATCTTGACAATTAAAATAACGCATACGTATAAATGAGCAGAAAAACTGCTGAATTTTATTTACAAAAAACAATAAAACCATAACAAATTATACAAAACTTGAAAAAAAAAAACAAAAACGTATTAAAATTCAGTCTACGTCAAATAATATAAACATCCTACAATTAATCTACATTTAGCTATGTTAATGTTTCCACATATACGTTGTACTTTTAGTAACAGACTTAAGGTAGAATTAGTCTTGACTTTCTGTTCTGTTCCGGATCAGCTGTTCATTTTTTGTGTATGCAAAACATGTATTTTCAATTAGTTGTTCTGTTCTGTTACGGACCATTCTGTTGAAAACTGAATTTTACTTACTGACAGCAAGAGACAGCTGCTTGTTTCAGTAAACCAAGCCGATCGGAACAAAATTGCCGCGTAATCGCTGATAAATTTTTATTATGACCGCCGCCATCGAATTTAAGCACATTAAAAACAAAACGATTTTTAATAAAAAAAATATTATATTGATGAAAAATTTGTAGTGAGTAGAGTTTTTTTAATTAAATAACGTTTTTACCTTATTTTCTTTAAAATTATTCAACCTGATAATTAAGACGAAGCGCCGTTTTAAATTTGTGAATACTGCCGCCGCCGCCGATGATATAGGTAGTATATTCGGCTATGTATGTATATTCTGCAAGAAACAGCTGATACGTTTTTACATAACTTCTAACTACAAAAATTCAACCACAGAACGGCACAGAACAGAACAGAAAGTAAAAGTCAAGACTAATGAGGCCTTTAACTAGTTCTGTTCCTTTAGGCGTTAGTAAAAAATTTTAAAAATGTTTACAATTTTCATCAAAGTTTTGTCTTATTAACAGTTCAGCCTTTATAAGGTCAACTCCCATTCCGTAATGCTCGACTTCCTTCATATTTTATAGAAATATCAATTTGGCATAATTTGCAAAACGCGGTATAATCATCTTTTTTTTAATCCATTTGCAATATTCTGCTTCTTCAATCCATCTATCGCAGAATGTTGTATATCTTCCTTTTTTTGAAGATCGGGCATGTTCGTTATTTTCCATGGTAAATGGACGACACGAGGCTCAATATATTGTAACAATATTATTTTAAATTCTTAAACGAATATAAAAACAATTAAACAATTTAAATTTACTATTCACATCAAAAAAGTTTACACTTAATTTCAAACAGCTGTTTAATGTTGTAATTTTTTTAGTGTTGGGCAATAAGTCAATGATGAGTTAGGGGGAAATTACAAGTGTTGATACTTTTTTGGTTATCGATTGCAATGAATTATTGATGTTGGGCAAAAAATAAGAATTAGTTTTTGGGTTTGCTGTTTAACAAATGATGATACATTATTTTTAATATTGAATTTTTTTAATTTAAAAAATTAACTGGACAAATTATATTTTATCTTGACACTTGACAGGACCTAAGAAATCTTGACAATCAAGCTCATTCCAGGCCATGTGGCAACCCTAGATGGTAGTGTGGTCAAAAGTAGCTGGAAACTGTATAAGTCGCGATCGCAACAGTTTTTTTAGTGATCAGTGCTATGCTTTCATCACTTAAACCGTCGAAAAAAAATTTAATACAATGTCATATTAATTTACATTAGATAAATTTATATTGTTGATGACTTGAACTGACCAAAGATCGAACCCAGGTCCTATGTCATAGTTTGCTTAGTAGTAAGCGTGCTAACCACTTCAATCATACCACCCTCGCGTTGGGTCTTGGCAAGTAATTTCAAACATGTTTGTGTACTGGAAGTCAACTTGTTTTATAGAAATACCCATATGTGGTCATAATTTGTTCATTTTACATGAGGAAAATAAAATTTCACATAATTTGTTTCTTAGTTTTGCGATAATTATTTAAAGTTCCAGGCGCCAAAAATCATAAAAACCTTTAATAGATAATGAAGTTAAAAAAATGAACTTTCTCGCTCTTCATTTAATTTAATAATTATTTTGTTATTTATCTTAAAAAGTATTTTGTTTAAGTGCGTACAAGTTATTAAATTTTTCTGTACTCTTTGAAACGTAAAATAATCCGAAGATTTGTTAATTTGATAATTGCAAAAAGCATGTAGGTTAACGACAGACTATCTAAATGTGGTTAAGAGCAAAAATAAAACATCAGGGTGGGAAGGACGGAAGATATTTCAAATGGTACTTTTATTAAAATAGTACTGTATGCAATAGTATGGCCGAATTCCTAAGCGCATGTTGCATAGCATAATTTGGAAAACTGCGTATGCAACAAAGCATGTTGTAGCAGCAATCTTGCATTGCAGAGAAATGCTTTGCATTAAAACGGCGTTAAGGAATGCTACTATGCATATTTTTCATTGTAACAACAGTTGTTTATAAAAATATAAAATAAAAAAACAATATAATTATAATAAATAAAAAATTACTTACTTCGCCATTGTTTAAGTATCAAACGTTTGCATACCAAATAAAATAAGTATATGTAAGAATTTGACAGCTGATAATCATCAAACTGAGTTGCCAACAGATTAGAAACATTAGGCATTGCCAATAATTTTAGGTATGCGTTTAGGAAGTGTCTGCATTGTAAATATGCATTGCAAGTTGCGTTTAGGAAGTCGGCCTATTTCTTAAAAATTGTATTTTAAATCGCTTTACTTGGAATTGGTTACGAGCAGAAAAAGTATACGAGAATTTAAATAGAAAATTGTACACATTAAAATATATATATATATATATATATATATATAGGCAACCTGTAACCTTGGCAAAATATTTTTGCCTTTATAATATGGGAAAGAATTCTTGGAAAAATATTGCCAAGCTTGTAGGTTGCCAAGAAATGAGATGGAATTGTACCTATCAAGAACTTGGTCCTTATTTTGATCTCAGTACTTTTTACGGCCGAAACTTTTTGGATACGAACTTGGCCTTATTTTCACATTTATGTTTTTGTATGGATCTCACTTCTTTTTTCTAAGTTGTTTTCGTATAAATATTTCAAATTTCAGCTTTCTAGCTATACTGGAAAGGCCCCATACAAATAAGGGCACCCAAGTCCCCCCAGGTGAAAAGTGCCCGTTTAAAAATTATTTTTGTTAATTTCTCTTCAGGACCTACCTGTATACGAAATTTAAGCTTTCTAGGTCATCTAGAAGTGCCCCATACAAAAAGGGGCATGATTGTCCCCCCAGATGAAAAGTGCCCGTTAAAAAATCATTTTCGGTAATTTCTCATCACTACCTGCCTGTGTACCAAATTTCAGCTTTCTAGCTCTACTAGAAGTGCCCCATACACAGAAGGGGAATGATTGTCCCCCCAGATGAAAAATGCCCGTTAAAAAAACATTTTCGGTAATTTCTAATCACTACCTACCTGTGTACCAAATTTCAGCTTTCTAGCTATACTAGAAGTGCCCCTTACAAAGAAGGGGCATGATTGTCCCCCCAGATGAAAAGTGCCCGTTAAAAAATCATTTTCGGTAATTTCTCATCACTACCTGCCTGTGTACCAAATTTCAGCTTTCTAGCTCTACTGGAAGTGCCCCATACAAAGAAGGGGAACCCCAGTCCCCCGGGAGGAAAGTGCCCGTTTTCAGATTTTTCTGGTTATTTTATCACCAAGACCTACCTGTGTACCAAGTTTCAGCTCTCTAGCTATACTGCAAGTGCCCAATAATATTGATGAGTGAGTCAGTGAGTCAGTGAATATGTACTAAAATATGGACTTTTCACACCTTAATATCTCGGGAAGCTTTTATGGTAGAACTTTCAAATTTAACCTGTGAGGTCACCTCTGTGGGGAGACCTTATATTTCAAGTTTCATTATATTATGATCAGGGGGAGCAAAGTTATGAGAGAGGTAAAAACAGCTCGAATGGTTTAAATGGTGTTAATATACACACTGTGTGGCCGATCTTGTCCTGGCGCACTACCGTGCGCATTGATCATTGAACATCAACCGATTTCAAATTTATAAACAGATTTAGCAAGAAGACACTTATACCTATTGAACCGTATATATTTTATTTTAGTTAATTACAGGTTGTACTCGACAATACCTACCAGAAAAATATTATCACATCCCAGATATTTTTTGTGTGTCGCATAGTGTTATTATAGGTTATGTAAGATGAAACCAAAACCGCAAGTGTGAAAGCGAAAATTATAAACCGTCTGTATATTGCTAATTTTGACGGACATAAGCAATTACAGATGCATCGTCAACTGACAAAGCCACTGTAAAATACATATTAGCCCTATTCACAATCTTGTGCAAATGGTCTTGAATCATTGCATTTGCGAAATGGTGTAGTATATTTTTACTCTACACTAAAAAAATACAGAGAAATGCACATGCTACATCTTTGCAAATAAGCAACAGTAAAAACCCATAGCTTATACGATATTTACTCTACTTATGCAACACTTAATTACAAAACGACAGCCGATACGCATTGAACTAAGCCGATTTTGCTTATTAAAATTTTAATAATTTTATCCAAAATTATAAAACACGAATATTTTAAGCAAAAGTTAATTAACCACACAAATAAAAATTAATGAAATAAAAAAAATTTAATAGTAAGAATTAACAAAATGCAAAACATAAAAAATGAAATTATTCAAATGTACATAAATATATGTACGAGGGCGGTTCGGAAACTTCTTAGCCTAGCACAAAAAGCGCGGTATAAACAGAAAAAAGTTAAGTGTTTTGGAAACTTTGGAAAAATTAGAAATGCGTGGTGTCATTAAATATTTAAATAAAAAAGGTTTATCGGGACAAGAAATTCATAATGATATGGTGAATGTGTTAGGTGAAAGTGCTCCTTCATATGCAACAGTAAAAAATTGGGTTGCTGAATTTAAACGTGGTCGTACAAGCATTGAAGATGAACCACGTAGTGGACGTCCAAAAACAGCAACAACAACAGAAATTGTAGCCAAAGTGCATGATATGGTATTAAATGATCGACGAATAAAAGTGCGTGAAATAGCTAATATCATGGGCATCTCAAATGATCGAGTCCATTTAATTTTGCATGAGGAACTACAGATGACAAAGCTTTCTGCAAGATGGGTGCCGCATTTGTTAACAGTCGACCAAAAACGCACAAGAATGAACATTTTTCAAGCTTGTTTGGATCGTTTTAAGCGAAATAAAATGGATTTTAAGCGTCGTTTCATAACTCTTGATGAGACATGGATCCACCACTATACTCCAGAGACAAAAGAACAATCCAAACAATGGACTGAATCTGGAGGAAGTGGCCCAAAGAAGGCAAAAACAATTCAATCGGCTGGTAAGGTAATGGCAACGGTTTTTTGGGACTTCAAAGGTATTTTATTGATTGACTATCTGCAAAAGGGTAAAACAATAAATTCAGAGTACTATTGCAACCTTTTGGATCAATTAAATGTACAAATTCGAGAAAAACGTCCTGGCTTACAACACAAAAAATTATTTTTCATCAAGACAACGCACCAGCGCACAAGAGTGTTTTAACAATGGCTAAAATCAACGAATTAAAGTAGGAGTTGCTTGACCACCCACCTTATTCTCCTGATTTAGCTCCCAGTGACTTTTACCTGTTCCCAAATCTAAAAAAATTCCTTGCTGGCAAGCGTTTTACCTCAAATGAAGATGCAATTACAGTTGTAAACCACTATTTTGAAGACCTTGAGGAAAACTATTTTAATCAAGGGATATAATTGCTAGAAAAGCGTTGGACTAAGTTTATTGAAGTTTCAGGAGATTATATTGAAAAATAAAAATATTTTTGAAAAACTAACTATTCTCTTTCATTGATAGGCTAAGAAGTTTCCGAACCGCCCTCGTATGTTGTATTTAAAATCCTGACTAACTAACAAATTAATTCTTATTTGTATAATAAAAATCAGAATTATTTAATTAAGCAAATGTTTTGATACTTGAGTAATTTCTTAGACATACATATGTATTTTTTTGGCTAAAATTTCAGTGGAAAATAATATTTTTATTTATCTATCAGCTGTGAATTTTGTGTTTTGCAACAAGCATTGGAACCTAACCCAAAGATATCATTCACAATTGGTAGAATAAATTTGCAATCTCAAATGCACAAGATTGTGAATACGGCTATTGTGTAAAACCACCTTTACCAATTTTATCGTTGTTATTTTTGTACTATTTTCTAATGTACTATCTTCTAATTTGGTTCACCATTTTTCAATGGAAATATTTCACGTAAACATAATCTTCGCCTCTTATTCCCGATAAGCGTGAATGAATATAAAAGAAATGTTAGAGAATTTTCTCTCGGAATTGCTGACATTATGTCTGGGTGGTTTTTAAGAGATATTTTTATGATATAGATTCATACATAAATATATACATATGTATATAAATAGTTAGTTGTTGAGGATTTTCGATAAAAAGGGTGTGATGGACAACGAAATTTTAATTTTTTTAACTGTTTCAAATCGAGCGTAGCATGGCTGCCGATTTAAAAACTTTTTTAATTATTTGTTTTTTGTCTGCAATAAATTGTGTTAAAATGTATTGAATGGTACTGATATAGCCCCATAGCTATATTCTTTATGATTTCTAACAAAAAAATTCAGCACCTTGCCTTGAAATTTGTTTGCATTGGACAAAATTAATCTTATCGCGCAACTTTAAAAATTCGCATGATCCCCCATATTCAATGCAAGTCCTAAAACCGATTATAATTTGCTAAAACTATTTGCTTTCGGAAAAAATAGCAAAATTTATGAAAGTGAAAAAACCTGCTAAAATTTCAATTTATATTTGATTAAAAGTCCCTAAAGATGTAAGAATGCCAAAAACTTAAAATATAACGCTCATTGCGAAAAACTGTAAAAATTTTAAAGATATCATAATTATGATTAAAAATCGCTAAAACTTTAAAAAATATAAAACAAATTGTAGAAATCACGAAAAGATTATAGAACGCAATACTGATTAAAAATTCCGAAAAATCTAAAAAAAAACAAAAATTTGGCAAAATTACAGCATTTGGCATAATTTTGATTAAAAATCGCCAAAAGTTTGAGAAATGCAAAAAAAAGCATTGAAAAGTGGTGAAAATGTGCAAAAACTTGCTTAAATTTAAAAGATTTGAGAGCAAATGCAACAACGTCAAAACTTTGGAAAAAAAAATAAAAATTAGCAAGAATTTTCCAGCGGAGGTCACACAAAAATATTTATGCAAATACATAGATTCCTGCAACAGCGTTGTATAAAATTTTAAAACTGCTAAAAATTAATAATTTAGCGTCAAATATATATTTATTTTGTAAACAAAAGAAAAAAGTAAATTTTTCTTAGAGACATGTATGGTATTGAAACAAAAATGGAGAATGAAATCGATCCGATTTCCATCACACCTAAAAGTATTTGATTCGATTTAAGTCTGTGATTTCATTTCAAATCGAATCGATTTCTATCACATACCTGATAATTATAATTTTAACATTAATTTTTTCCCTTCATATCTCATCTTCTTGTAAAATACCATGAACGAGTGAAGTTACACGCGATTGACAGCTATTTATATAACCAACTTTTCAGAACATACATAAACAATGTATGGTCACAATAAATTTAAAATTTTGAATAAACTTTTATTATTCTTAAAATGTTTCGAGATTCGTTAATAGAACAAACCAATCTACATACATCTTGCGAGTGATAACAATGCTACATTTCTCATCGCCAGACAAGAAGAACTAATTTAATGATATACTTGTGCCCTACTCCAAAACACAAAAAAGTAAATAATATGTATATACATACATATGTACATAAATTTTTCATTGCTTGCTGGCGTGATGGACAAAGAGTAGATTGTTCTGCGGAAATGTCCACTCATGCACTCATACATATTGTGTGAACAAACTGATAACGTTCTGAATAAATAAATAAATTTTAAGCAAATAAATTATAGAATACCAATTTTATCATACATATTAATGAAATTTAAAAGCATGCGCTAACTCTTCAGGGTTGTTAAACCTTTTTTTGATCTCTTTCAACATATACAGCACCTAAATAAATTTTATTAATTTCCAAGTGATTTTTATTATTCAGTCGTTTAGGTTCGTTAATTTATCATTTTATTCGTAAGAAATATGTACAAATGACAAACAATTATTTAAAGCATGTAATAAAAGCAAAGTTTTTTTTTTTTTTTTGTGATAATTTTATTATTTATTGAATCTTTAATTATTTAAATTGAATTATCAATAAGTTTTTCAAATCTTAAATCTAAAAAAATATTAAATATAAGTTTAGCCAATGCTAAACAAAATTTTTAATTTCAACGGTTAATTTTTGTTGTTTTACATTTCTCGTGAACGGCTGAGAAAAAGAGTATCCCTTCTTTTCAGCCGGGTGTGGCCTCTATAATGAAGAATATTGCGCGCAAGTGGATTTGGGTGCAACTCAAGTTTTTTTATATATTTTTTCGCGTGTTTTGAAAATACTGTCTTCACCAACGGAACGTCTAGGTCTTTATGAATTCGATGGTTTCTGACATACCAGGGGGCTGCTGTAATTGTACGTAGAATTTTATTTTGTCGCCTTTGAATTTTTTCGACATTTGATGCTGAGGCAGTGCCCCATAACTGGATTCCATAGAACCATATTGGTTTCAGGATCGCGTTGTATAATAGTAGTTTACAGTCTAGGCTTAGTATAGAATTTCTTCCAATAAGCCAATTCATTTGAGCTGCTTTTAATTTCATTTGAGTCAACTTTGCGTCTATATGCGATTTCCATGTTAAACGACGATCAAGATGAACGCCTAGATATTTGACTACAGTGTGTTGTGGTCAGGGCTGGGCAGTATTTGAAATACATGTATTTGAAATACGTATTTAAAATACAAATACGTATTTTGTATTTGTATTTTAAATACATAACCTGAAAGTATTTTGTATTTTGTATTTTAAATACATGCCCTGCAAGTATTTTGTATTTTGTATTTTAAATACATACAATAAATAGAAGTAGTTTGTGTTTTGTATTTTAAATACATACAAAAAATGGCAGTATTTTGTATTTTAAAAACATAGTTAACAAAATATATTTTGTCAGTTTCTGACCGACATTAAAAAATCGTTTCAAAGTGGTGTTGTAGGTGCCACACTATCATAGAAATCTGATGCCAAAACATCTGGTTGACAATAAATACTCCTCTGATCGCATGAAAACTATCATTTTATGAAAATTTTCATAAAATTTTACAAATCGCACGACTTGCCAAAAAATCTGTCACACAGTTGCATTTTTAGCCCACACTACTATACATTTTTAGCTCACGTCATATTTTGCAAATCGCGCGACTGTGTAGGATAGTGCGGTGATGGTTGTTTGCATTTTGATCTATTTATAATAAGGGTAATCACGATGGTGATTGTGCAAATATGCATTTTGCAAATTTGCTGTGCATATTGTGTACTTCGTGAGCGTACTTTTAAATTTATTGCATTTTTGTGAAGAGCATGTAATTTTATTCACAAAAATGTGGCAGCCCATCAACAATTCTGGCAACACTGACCTCAGATGTCAAGTTACAAATGCATAAATTTATTATTTACTAACAAATTAAAAAAAGAAGACTAAAACTTTTTAAATTAAATTAAAATTAGTTACAAAATTAAATTTTCTTTTTTTAAACATAAAAATATGATAGTCTATATGTCACAAGTTATGGTTTATTTTCGTTTGCAATTGATAAAATATGCACTACTATCTTTGCTCATGGTTTTTTTTAGTCCAAACGAAGCAAAATTAAGCAAATTGCAAATACATACATTTTGTTGTTATGTTGTGCAAATGTGTGTATATTTGCACACATTTGAATCGTTTGCACACTTTGCACTACCCATCGTGATTATCCTCAATGTATCATGGGTCAAACCAATAACCAAAAACTAGAATCGCTAAAAAACGTAACTATACAAATTCTTAGAGTTGGCATCAACGCAATTCAGCTGTCAACTCTAAAGCATTTTTAACAATGCTATTTTATTTTGCAGGTAGTACTGTTACGACAACAAGTTTAACAATAAAAAAAAATAGCATGGTTCTTTTTGCATTGGGAGTCAACATAAGGGCGAACATTTTTCAACGTATGTACGTGCCTCTCACTAGCAAGAATTGTGTGAGCCTGTGTTAGTAACACCACCTGTAAAGTGAATACATCTTCAGCGTTGGGCAGTATTTGAAATACATGTATTTGAAATACGTATTTGAAATACAAATACGTATTTTGTATTTTGTATTTTAAATACATACATGACGTGGAAGTATTTTGTATTTTGTATTTTAAATACATACATGATGTGTAAGTATTTTGTATTTTGTATTTTAAATACATGATCAGCAAGTATTTTGTATTTTGTATTTTAAATACCGCAAACCATGTATTTTGCCCAACTCTGGTTGTGGTATAGTCTCGGTGTTAATTTTTATAGGCGGGCATGTTTGCCTGCGCAACGTAAAAGTGACGTGTGCACATTTCTGCTCGTTAACTTTTATACGCCATTGTTTGAGCCATTTTTCCAGTTTGGATATATATTCTTGTAAGTTGCGGGAAGCTTCTACAGGATTTTCGTGAACGCTTAGAAAGGCTGTATCATCCGCAAATGTTGATGTATGAATGTTACTGCTTAACGGTAAGTCAGAGGCATATATTAAATAAAGTAAGGGTCCGAAGATACTGCCTTGAGGGACTCCGGCTTCAATCGACTGCGGAGGGCTTAAAAAATTGCCTTTCCTAACTACAAATTTACGTTCCATCAAATAGCTTTTTAAAAGCTTTACGATGTTTGCTGGTAGATTTTGTGTTAATTTATTGAAAAGACCTTCGTGCCATACTTTATCGAAAGCTTGTGAGACATCAATAAAGAGCGCAGAGCAGTATTTCTTTTTTTCAAAAGTGTCTCTAACGACATTCACTAGTCTGTGAGTTTGTTCAATTGTGCTATGTTGACTGCGAAAACCGAATTGATGATCTGGAATACATCCATTACTAGTCACTATAGGCATCAGCTTGCTCATATACAGCTTTTCAAATAGTTTTGAAATGTTAGACAGTAAACTAATAGGCCGATAGGATTCAACCTTTGTATGATCCTTGCCGGGCTTTGGTATCATAGTAATTAGCGAAACCTTCCATTCTTTAGGATAGTGTTCTAGGCGTAGAATACTGTTAAAAATGAATAGTATTATTCTTTTTGCAGTGTAAGGCAATTCTTGAAGCATTTTGTTGCTTATTTTGTCGACACCTGGGGCTTTTCTGGTGTTAAGATTAGTAATAGTATTTTCAATCTCCGTCATGTTAAATCTCATCGGTATTTCTGGTAAAGGGACGACTGGTGGCAGTTCAACAATATCAGCAGAAATATTCGGAGTGAAAACTTTTTCTAAGTGTTTAACAAAAAGTGCACCTTTTTCATCATCAGTTTTTGCCCAGTCACCATTTGGGGCTCGTAATGGGGGTTTGCATATCACCGGCCTTTTTAGTCCTCTGGCTGCACGCCACAGTGAATAATCTGTTTGTGGTGTTGCATCTAGCTCTTGAAGGAATTTTTGAAGGGAAGCTGTTTTTTGAGTTTGCAAAACTTTCCTAAGCTGCTTGGTACACTCCTTAAGCCTTAATTTTAGCTGGGGCGATCTGTAGCGCTGCCAATCTCGTCGAGCTCTCCGTTTTTCAGTCAATAGCCTTTCTATATCTACAGAAAAAATATTGTTAAATCTCACTGGTTGGTTTATTTCATTTGAAGTAGCATTAAAAGCAGCTTGTTTAACATGCGCTTCAAACAACCTGAGAGAATCGTCTATGTCTGAAGGTGTTCTCAGCGGCATTTTTTCCGAGCAATGAGCACTCAGATATTTTCTGTATGAAATACAGATGCAGATGTCGTCGCTAAATCACATGTTGTGTGTGAGTAAATAGTGACAATAGTAGGCGAGTGGTCTGAAGATAAGTCCAAAGATGCTTCAACTTCAACCATCTCGCTGGGCACGCCTTTCACAATTCCAAAGTCGATAACATCAGGAATTTTTTGTCGATCTGTTGGCCAATATGTTGGCTGTCCACTTGAAACTACATTCAAACCCATTTTAGATATTGTGTCGAATAAAATTCGTCCCTTAGGTGTGATTAAACGTGAACCCCAAAATGTGTGTTTAGCATTGTAGTCGCCAGCTGCTAGAAAACGGAGACCCAGTGATTTATAAAAAGCCGTATATTGACTCTCGGTAATTGAGAATCTGGGGGGCGAATAGACAGATGATATTACAAGTTTTTGATAGTAAGTTTCGATGCAGATGTTCGTTGCTTGAAGATAATCTTCACAAAAATCATTCAACAGCTGGTGTTTTATTCGCGTTTTTATTAGGATTCCCGAACCACAAGCTCTGCCGCGGGGATCCTTGGTGTCGTAAAAATTATATCCACTAATTCTGAAACAGCTTCGAGATGTCAAATGTGTTTCTGAGATAAGCATAACATCGATTTGTTTATCCTGAAGAAAATATTCTATTTCGTTTTTATGTTGGCAGATGCCGTTTGCGTTCCAAAAACAGATTTTTAAGTTCATGGTTTGCTTAGTACAGCCTGCAACAAGGTAGACTGCATTTTCAACATTTCCTGCATCATACAGGACATGTTGAGAGTAAATGTATTTACAGTTTGTATTAAACTCTCAATTGAGGCTTCAATACGACTAAAATTATACCCCGAATCTTCATTTACATTTACGGTTTTTTGCGCCGTACTCTGATTGCTTTTTAAAATACTAGCGTATGAAAATTTGTTGTTAGATTGGTGTTGAGCACTAGTCGCGTTAGACTTGAAAATGTTTGAAAATTGATTTTGGCTAGTGGACGGTTGAGGTAACTGTGGATAGTTAATAGGGGGTTTAGGCTGAGCGGGAGTAGCATTGGTTTTTTTGGTTGATGAATTCTTAAAAAACGAGTAAAGGGGGCAGCCTCTATAGTTGGCAGTGTGATTTCCGCCACAATTGCCACATTTTTTCGCCTTTTATTTTATCACAGTTAGCAGTACTGTGTAACTCACCACATACAACGCAGACTGTAGGCAACTTGCAATAAGTCTTCGTGTGCCCAAATTCTTGGCAGTTCAGGCATTGAACAGGTCCAGCTCTTTTATGTGGAAGCTCAACAGTAACTCTTCGATGCAACAAGTACTTTAAGTCATATATTGGATGTGCTTCATTCTTTTTTATTTTTATGCCATCTGGCTGTAACTCGACTCTAAATATTGGTTGGGGGATTTTTTCTCTATTTTTAATGTTTGAGACATTTTTCACCTTGTAGCCACTATTTTCAAGGCCAGACTTGACCTCTTCCGGATCCACGCTAGAGTCTATACCTTTTATTACGACTGTTAGACCTTTAGCACTCTTTAATTGGTACGTGTAGAAGTTTTTATTTTTAGATTCTAAATCTGAAGCAATTTTTCGGTAATTATTTTCATGAGCTACCTGAATTTTTGTCTCATTGATGTTTCCGCGCTTAATTGGAGTTACATAAAACTCATTTTCTCCAATTAATGAGATAAGACTTTTAACCAGCAAACTGGAATTTTGCTCTCTTAAATATATGGGTGGGGGATTACTCGAACTTATTGTAGTTGTGTCTTCATCGCCTTGTTCAGATAAAATCGCGAAACGATTTTCGGAATTTATTATATTGTTTTTTCCATCTCTGGGAACTTTCGATGTTGAAGCAATTTGAGCTGATTTTGGACTTCTTCCCCTTTTTAACACGGTTATGTATCTGTCCATTCCTGTTTGAATTTTATTATCATTTATTGTACTCACCGCATCTACCATTTTGTGCACGTTGGTCACCTTGTTACTTATTGTTTGTTTGTTTGTTTGTACAGCTAAGCTGACAAGTTTGCTGATGGGTGCAATTGTTGTTGCTTCTTGATCACTATTTAACATGTTCAGAGATAATGATCGCGCACGAGTATTTGTGTTTACTGTTAAATTCAGGTTTTTGTTAAATTCATTTTTTTTACTGTCGTCATCAGCAACTAAAGTTATATATTGCACATTCCTACTGCTTGTAGGATTATTGTTGTTTTTTTCAGAAGATGAACTCATCAGAGTTCTCTTTTTTTATTTTCACTTATATTAGTTTGTGTATGCAAATATTTATGTATATTGCACACAAGCAAAAAATAAAATAAAACCAGTAAAATAACTGTTCAATAAATGTTTTGTTTTTTTTATATTTTTTGTGACTTGAAAATATTTTTTTATTTAATTTTTTTTTATATTCAGTTGCGACGATTATAAAAACGCGTCTGTTCACTATGAGAGTTGAAACGTTAACCATAAAAGCAAAGTTAAATACCGTTTTTAGCGAAACAATAGTCGATCTTTAACATCATGATTTTTTCGAGAACAATCACCATTTAGTGCTCTTTTATTTCTGATCTAGCAACCATAGTGTTGAATTGATCATTCCTTCTTGGACCTCTATTGATCTGCACTTGAGAATTGCATTGCTCTTTAAAAAAATCTCAAGGACGCTAGATCAAAGTCTAGCTCTCCGAACAAGTGTGACAATTACTACTCTTTCTGGGAGTATACAATTTTTGTTCTTAGAGAAAACCATATAATAATTTTCGTGTTCAGCGACCACAAATTAAAGTGGAGTAATTTTCAACCCCATTGTATATTTGGCGAATATGTAATCGCACTTTTGGCCTCGAATATTTATCTTCACCCACTATAATTTAACCTACATCGCTAATTTTTTTTTTTTTTTTTTATTCAAACATTATTTATTAAATAATATCAGTTAGTTGAATATCCGATAGGCGACACTATCAAATTTTGACAGACATATTGACGACTTGTAATGAAAATTATTATTTATTTTGAAATACGATAATAAATATTTGTGACTACATATTAAATAAATAACAATAACAATAACAAAACAAAAAATATTAAAATTATGTAAAAGTTAAAAAGTTTTAAATAAATAATTCTTGCTTTTCTCAATCAGTGTACGGGTACTGGGTTTTGGTTTCGATCACTACAACTGGTTAAATTGCTCTGTTCGTGTACGACTAACTTATAATTTCAATTACTATTGCAATAATATAATCGAAATAATCGATTAGCAATAATCGAAAGCAAAAACAAAATTTTAAATTTTCAGTCGAACCGAAAAACTATTTGATTAATTATTGCAGATACATACATATCGTAAATATGATAATGCCACTTATATGAATTGTTGTTCAGTGTTGACATCAAAATTTTATTTAAATAAATATCTAATAATGTACATTTGTATGTACATATATATGTATATCTTTTCAATATTCAGTATGATATTAATTAGTTGTTATCAAAGCATTTAATAATTGATCAATGTTGACTTATTAAAGCTACTAACGCTAATAAAGCCTCATGATAGCACCCAAAAATAAATTTAATTTTCTCTTTTTCCCCCCAGCACATCCAACTGAATTCAATATATAATTGATGAGCCATATTGATCGTTTTGTTAAATGTATAACTTTCATATATTGTACTCAATTATACCGTGGGAAATTTAACGTTTATCATATGAAACAATTTAAATAAACAATTGAAAATGATAACAAAAAAAAAATTACTATGAAATTTATTAACACTTGTATTTAATATTAGTGCTATTTAAACACCATATTTTTTAACACTAACATAAACAGCGATTATAACACTTTAAAGGAAAAGAGTTTTTATAAAAGTATGAATCAAGAATTTTTTAAGCTTTTCAAAAGTATGGTTGAAGTGTACTGATGAGTTGGTAAAGCACCAAATGAAATGCCTTATAAATACTTTCATTGTCAACCAAAGGTAGACTAATTATTGTATAAAATTTTTTGGTTGTGTTGTTTGCAGAAGTTTGTTAATCTATTGTGCTTGTGCTTTGGTAATTCTCATTATTTATTTGGCAGTTTGAATAAGGAAATGAGTTTGAAAACATTTCAAGCATATTGGTACAGATCTACTGATGAGCATAGCTGCCAGATTTGACGATTTATACCCTAATTTTGACGATTTTAAATAATTCAAATTCGCAACATTTATTTGTACTATTAAACCAACCTTGAACTGTTGAAAATTGTAATGAGAAACTTTGTAAAAACTAGTTTGCTTAAAACTGAAAACTTATTTGATTGATTATAAAAACAAAAACAATTTTTCAAATTTTGAAGACATTTTTTTTTGCCAGAGACGTATTGGAAGAGGCACAAATAAATGAAAAAGAAAAATATGATATTTTAGTAATAATTGTGTAAATTTTTATATAGAGCTTTGTGATCAGATATTATCAAGATTTCATTTTGAAAATATATATAAAGCTTTTGGCCAAGTTAATCCATTTAATATTATTATCGAAGAAAAAAGTCGGTTTTCTGAAATTATAAAAGAATTTTCCTATTTTGTTGAAGAAAGTGTTCAGATAATTGAAATTATTGTCCTGATAAAAACATATAACTATTGGATTTGTGTAAAAAAAATATCAGAGATGCAAACGAGGGATTCTAGTCTTTTGTTTCCGATTTTGACTAAATTTATTACAAAAATCCTAGTATTACCACATTCTTCAGCAAATATGGAAAGAATATTTAGTCAGGTAAACGTAAATAAGACTAAAAAAGAAATGGAATACTGAAAAAGTCGTCCTTGGAGGCGATATTATATACAAAAGATTTCTTAAAGCTAAACAAATGTACCTGCTATGATCTGACAGTTGTACCTGAATTAATCAATATGTTTAAATGCAATATATATATTTGTAAAATATATTATACATATACACATGTACATAGTAGTCGTGCTATGTTTTGAATGAAACGTTAAAAAATTTTCAAGAATGGGGTTTTTTCACTCTCAGGTGAATAAATTAGAAATACACTAAAGCCAAAAAATTGAGCTCGTTTTGGAAGTATTTTACCAAGCACAAAAATGAAAAAAAAAACAAAGTCACATGTAACAAGTGTCCTAAAGTATACAAAATTGTTGGATCGACAACAAAAAAATTAATAATTCTTTTGCAACAGATTTACGAAAACGTATTAAAATAAGAATAAATGAGGGACGTATAAAATTTTTAAATACGTTAATAATATTTTTTAAATTCTGGAAATTTTCCGAGCAATGAAAGTTTTTTAAAATATTCTTCAAAAAGTGAAACTAAAGAATAAATTATACTCCAGATTATTTTATGTTGAAAGTAACCACAATAATTCAGATGAAAGTAATGATAAAGAAGATGTTACTAGTAATGAAATTAACAATCTTTTATACGAATTAAATAATTATATTAAAAGTATTAAAAACTCAAAATTCAAAATATAAAAAGACTTCAGCGATATATTAGACGATATGGTATACTTGAAAAAATGTAATAAAAGAACAGAAAACTTAGATAAACTATTTTATGCTCTTCTCACAATATCACCTATCTCGACAATTAGCGAAAGATTTATTTCAAAAACCAAAACCAAAAATCGTTTGAAAGCTAAAAAATTTAGTCAACTTTTATTTGAAAAAGATTATTTCTTAAGAACAACCCAAATTGTCTGATTTCACAAAAACAAAATTATATATTTTTTGACTGAATGAAGCATGTTTATTTGAATTTAATTATGTATTTTTTTTTTGTTAATAAAAATATTAACTATTTTATTTTTAAGTTTTTTGTATGAAATGTTCATTTTTTGTCAATAAATTTTTTACATCATTTTTTATTCGTTGTTCTCATCGATTAGTCGAAAAATTTTTCAGCTTTAATCGTTTGATCGAACGAACAAAATCAATTATTTGAATTATTCGAACAAAGTTGAAAGGCGAATAATTGACAACTCTAGTATGTACATATATGTATATGAAAGAAATGATGAATTTATTTTATAAAATCAATAAAGCTTTCTTATAGAAATTTCGCTTAGTTTGAAACATTTATACGATTTTGAAAATAAATTTATTGATATTTGCAAACTGTAAAAAGTGTTACCCATCGAAAGAGCAACATTTTTGTTCAGAAAAGAAAACGCCATTATTTTTTATTTAGTGGAGGAGATCCGCTTTTTCAATATTAATACATCGTAATATTTTTGTATATACAATAAATGTAACAAAACCCAACATATTCCAAGCCATGTAAACATGTTTCATTTATCTTATGTATGATTCTGGCAGAGGAAACTTTGTCTGAGCATAATTTTTTTTACACATTGCTACAGTAAACTGGAATATAATCCCTTAATATTAAGTAGGTACAGGGTATGATCAACAACTATACGTAAAATACTAGAGCAACATTTGAATGGAAAATAAACTTTTATGTTGCTTTTTATTTAAAACTTAAGGAAATTGGAAGTTCTCCAAAATTATAACTACAAAAGGAACAAGATGGTTCTAGTTTACGAGCGTCTATTTTATCTACATTAAAAAATGGAATACATATGAATTTTGTGAATCCCTACAGCGCAATTTTATGACAACCTAATCTGTTATTTGTTCGATAACCGATTTTAATCGAACTTATTTTGGTCGACCGTTGAGTTAGAGATTGATTAGATTTTGGATTTGATCGGTTTAGTAGTTTAAAATTTTGTAAAAAGAAGACTTTCGAAAACTTTATATTCGAAAATTCTCAAAATCTATTTAACCAAATCGGTTCATTATCACAGGACATATAACTAAGGTGAATGTCTGTAGATTGTAACATATTTGGTTGGCTTAACCGATCAAGCCATTTTAAAGTTATAGTATTTACATGCATACCTACATATATGAGACTGGATCACCTTCTCTGCTATTTTCCGGCTTTGCCAGCTTACAGATTGAAATTTTATGGAGAATTAAAGAAAATTCAAGAAAATTTCTCAGCGGGAGTTGATATATGCATCAATGAATCTTTGTCCTTCGCCTGATAAAAGGAGATCTTTTGGATTACGGTGCCTACTTGTTGCACACCTTATTAAAACAAATACAAGTGTCAAATTCCAAGACTATGTATGTTATTAACAAAATTTCGGTATTATTAGTGTTAAAATGCCAACACATACTCGTGCGTATATACATACATACATACATGCATACATTATTAACTCAAATTAAATGTTAAATATTTGATTGCATTATTTTGTGTGGCTTCTTGGTATGAATTTGTTGTAGATGATCATGTGAGAAATGTTATTAGTGACAGTAATAAATAATAATAACAAATGGCACGTGTTTTCATATAGAAAATTTCCACAATAAAACAATAATTAAAACCAGTTAAAATAATAGAAAAAAATTAACATAAAATGAGATTTGCACAAAATACTTTCAAAAATAATTAAATCGCTATACAGAAAGTGTTTAGAGAACTGAAATTAATTATAGAATATATACGATATAATCGATAAATATGTACATACATGTTAACTAATTTTACTTCCGTAAGATATGCGCATATGTACATACATACATACATACATATGTAGACACCTAAAGTTTTTTAACCTTTTATGCAGATGGGGACTAGTATTTTTTTTAAATTACATCTACGAGTTTGTGCTCATACACAAATGTTATTAAATTATTTAAAAAAGTTGTACATTTTAAAATTTCAAGATATTGCAAAATAAAAGATATTCAAAAATTCAGGCTTAAGTTAAGTTTAAGATGAATTATTAGTTATATGTCAATTCTTTTTTGGTTAAACATAACGCTGGTCTATACGTGATGAATTTCTACCATACCGCAAGATATAACGAAGGCAGAGGAAATGTCAAATTTTTATCAGTATCAGCGTTGATGATTTTATATTATAATGAATCATTTTTTGTTTGTTATCGGTAGGGTAAATTGTCAAAATAATTTATGTTGTTATACGGATTAGTTGGAATAAATACTTAAAATAATTGTTTTATTGTGTTTAAAAAAAAAATTAGTATAAAACAGAAAATGTACGCATTTTAGTTGCTTTAAAGAATCTTAGCGATTTGATCCATTAAATTAAAGTTTATTTATATGTACTTATATATTTTTGAAGTGAAAACTTCTATTGGCGCGGTACGAAGGTTTTGGATGAGACAAAACCTCAGAACTCGCGACACCGTCACGCTTGTAGCATCTCTGTTTGTGCGAATGCCTAGTCGGAGTGAAGTTAACAACCTACAGATATTGGGGTTTTTTACGGTTCTCGATTCGACTTCGACTGCTGTAATAGATTAAAAAAAATGTTGTGTGTTTCTTTAATCTAGTACAACAGTCGAAGTCGATTCGAGAACCGTAGTAAGGCCCAACACTTTTGAGCGAAAAAATTTAGGTTGTTAACTTCTCGGGCGCAGTTGCAGTTGCGTTTACAATAAGTGGCATGGCAAAACTAGCAGGTATGCGCAGTTCGACAACAAGTACAACAATCCAAAAACAACATGTATTTTGTTGGTATAAAGTAGAGATGTGCAAATGTCGTGAATTTTTCACGTGATTCGTGATTACAAATTGATAAAATCACGCATGCGTGAGTGATCGTGATGCAAAAATATAATACCGTGCGTGATTGTGCGTGATTTTTTAATACAATTTTCACGCACTCAAAATAGTTCTCTATGTTAAGCTTTTTCTTTTTTCGACTTTTTTGATCTTTGCGGCTTCATACATTAAAATCCCTGTTACAAATGCAGACATTCATCAACATACATACATACCTTTGGAAATCTTGCGTTAACCTAAACCTAACAATACTACATAGTATTCCTTTTCAATTCCTTTACATATAAGTAATAAATTTAAATAACCTGCCTTGGCAGACAGTGCTAGAGTTTTTATATTAAGTTTATCACCTGTACTGCTAATTTTTCGGACATTTCCTGATTTTTTTTTTTTAATTTAATTAATGATCGTGAAGTAAATAAAGAAATTAATTACAAAATAATATTTTTTAGCATATGCTAAATCTTTTATTGCAAAATTTGTATTTCATCGAGAGCATGCGTGCAAAATTATTCCCGTCGTGCGTGAAAGTACGTGATTAAACATATTGCGTTCGTGAGCGTGCGTCATCGTGAAAGTTTTAAATCATGCCGTGCGTGAGCATGCATGAAAAATATTTATGGTTCGTGATCGTGCGTGATCGTGAGCGTAAATTTACTCACGCGCACATCTCTAGTATAAAGCACTCGCTTCATATCAAAACACACAAACAAATTAAAAACATTTTAATAGGTATGAGTACCAAACTGTAACCATTTTTTATGTACTCTCTTCAAACTATATCAGTTTGTATGAAAATTTGTAATAAAGCGAGCTCAGTCAGCCAGGGTTCCCAGATTTCTTTTGAGTCGCATCCCCAATTTGAAAATTTTCATCCCCGAAATTCCCCAAAAAGTAATTTATACTATCCCCAAAAATAATACTATGTACCAGAGAACGGCGCGATCACACCGCAACCATAAATACACCGCATATGTACTCTATACTTTACACATCCGAGCACTTTAAACAACGCATAAAAAAATTTGCGGTGTGAATTTGACTCGCCGTTTATTTACAGAGATTTGATGCGATCATAATATGCTCGCTACTTTGCGATGTTTGCGTACATAAAACCAATGAGCGCAAAAACCAGTAGCAGCAAACATCGCAATCTGCATGAGCAAAACTTTTAGTATTTCGTCTTTTCATACTCAATTATTTTTTTATATTTGCTTTTGGAAGTTTTCTCCACAAACAATCAGTGATGCCAGCTTTAAGATTAATCAAAACTACCCAAAAAATATATTTACGAATAAATATTTCACAAAACATTTCTTAAGGCGCTATCTGCTTATATTTGTATGCAAGAATTCATTCCTAAAAAATTTAATTTGCTCTTCAGCGTAGTTATTTTTTCTACTGAGATTGAAAAATGCAAGTGCGCAGCATTACAAAAAAACAAATTTCGATTCCGAAAAACAATGTGAAAGTGTTATGAGAGTTTAATAAAAGAAACATTAAAAATAAGACGGGTTTTATTTATCATTTCGTTACCTGAAACGATAAATGCCCTAATTATCAACTTTATTATTTTACAAGAGAAGCGAAAAAGAGAGGTAATTTTGTAAAACATGATAGAGTTATTCAGAATTTACACATACATACATACATATTATGTACATTCATATGAATATACGCGTCGCTAATATTTTACATATATTGCAATTTTTGCAGAACACAAAAGTTAAATACAAATACCTAAGTGTTTTTTTTCAAATTAGTACAGCTTTTGTATAATTACACAGTGGCAACGCTGTATTTGCTTCATATAAAGCACACATCAATGAGTCTGCTCGCATGTTCGTATAAAAATATTGTTTTTGTTGTGTACGTTAAGTATGAGTATGTTGCGTGTCCATTGGGCGCTATATTGTCGCGTGTTACCTGCGCGGGATGTAATAGCATACCGCCACCAGCACTCCAGTGGTGTAGCCAGCCAGCTCTTGATACCTCGGGGAGGGTTCCCAACCCACCACTGTGGCAAAGGACACGAACAGTAAAGGAAAAGTTCAAAATCTCTTGACAATCATAACAGGAAATACAAGAAAAGGCTGTATATGTTACTCTTATCGAAGGAACTGGATACTCACGTTAGAGGGAGGTAAAGGATGTTGTTACCACCACGACGCCCACCCTACCTTGGATCACTACTCAAGCCTGAACTAGTTTATTTGTGATCCCCACAGAAAGGCACACCCACTACCCTACTTACCTTGCCAAGTTAACCTGGTCCCAGATAATTCACCAACACATCTTAGAATTTTCTATTTTATTACATTTGAAAATTAATTTTATTGTAGAAAAATTATTAATATAAACGTATTAATTTAATCTTATACGGGCAGTATACAATTATAAAAAAAAAAAAACTTGAATATATTAGGGTTTTAATTGCTTAGTGCAATTAATGAATTTACCGATTTATTTAAAGCGAAGGGTTTGAATAAACCTGAATTTAATTATTTTTTTTTTTTCTATTAAAGGTGCGTGAAAAACGACTTCCTTTTTTTCATTTATTTAAGACAAATTTTGATTGCGAATTCTTTTTACTTTTTATAATTGTGTTTCTTTCTGTATTTTTCTTTTCTTGTTAGTTATCTTTTTTTCATCTTATCACATTGATACAACATTTAATAGCAAGTACAAGGATTTAGTTACAACTTATTTAACAGTTTATGTACATATGTATAATGGTATTACAATTGGAACATGAACATCAACGGGGCCTAAGCTTGTGTGGGTCTTTATTTTGCAACTCTAGAAATCAATTTCCCCCTTACCACCTACAAAGATGAATATGATTCTTTTTTTTTTTGGGAATCTTTTGCTTATCAATTTACGCGACTAACCTACCCAAAGGAGCTCGTTTGGATGGAATACACCTGCGGAAGGTTAAACAACCTGATTGTTTTAAGTTATTCTTCTTTGTGAGTAGCTAGGCTGATTCGTAAAACAAATATTTTTTTTGATTGGATTTATACCTCACAAATTTAGGCTCAGTTTTACACGCCACGGAATCCTTTTTACATACGTTTTACTCTTTTCAATATTTTACTTAAAAATAAAAATAACTAACGTTTTGTATTGAATTGTGTATAATAAAGCGGTATGAATTTCACATATGTATCTGGGTAGGTAATGGAGAATTATGTATAACAGTGTTTAACGGCAATTATGTATACCGTAATATTTGTATATGCCGTATTATAATCGGCTTGATTCTTGGTATCTACCAGACTTGAGCGCAGCAAAAAAAAATGTGAGGTTAGAAATGGCAACGCATAAAGCCACAAAAAAAGCAAATGGCGGAAATCTCGACTCGTTTGAAATAATAAAGAAAAAGGACCTATAATTACTTCATCAAATCCGCCCTTTTTTCTTCTTTTCTTTTTTTCTTGCACTAATTTACCTGGACTATTTATTTCTTCAAACCTCTTCTTTTTTTTTTTCTTCTGGGTTATTGCTCGCTCTTTGTTTGATTTTTGTAGATGCCGCACGGCTTATGGCTACCAATGATTCTATATATTATTTACTCCTGTACTAGTTTCTTCCCTTTTTATTTGTTTTTTTGCCAAATTTCTCCTTTTTTTGTAATTTGAAATTTCCTTCTTAATTTAATTTCCTGTTTTCAGCAATGTTTTCTTCTTTTTCTATTTAATTTAATTTTTCCACTATTAGTAATCTCTTACTGATCATAAGTTGTGGCCGTGTCGCTTTTTCCACTATTAAGAACCAATATGGCGCTTGCCAAACTTTCCATCGCTATTTATCTACGCAGAAACTCTCCACTATTTCTACTTTTATAACCAACCGTTTCTGCAATCTGACATGCTTTTAATAGCAACCCTTTTTCTTTAAAGTATTTGGCAATGCCCTCTTTGATACCTTTATTCTATTACATCTAGTACTACATTTGACAGCTGTGCATTTAATATATCTACTTTTTGACTGCTGCACAAATACAGCTCAGAAAATAAAATTCAACAAATCAGAAGGAAAACTGCATTAAAAAAAACCAATAAGAAACATTTTTAAGTTCCAGCACGCCAGAGGTTTGTACCAAAGACGCCTGAACACTTCCAGCACTTTGTTTGCCCTTCTGCTTGGCCCGCCGCAACAAGTACGACTGCCGAATGTGTGAAAAAAGTAAAGCAGAGCAGTCACCGCAATCGCATATGATTGTGTATGCTACAAGCTCAAACGTAGCAATAATCACTGTGTACGGATATGGCGAATACTTGAATAAAAGCAATGCGGTGGCGATCACACTGCAACCGCATTTAAGACGAGTATACCTAAATCACGAAAACCTGTGATCGTGCAGTTCTCTGCTATGTACTTCAATTTCAATTCACTTAAGTATTAACTTATGAATACTTTATTTGCACTATAGTTCATTTCTAAGTAAATATTTCTATATGTGTTCTAACAAATTAGTTAAGTTGACTGATAAAATCAAAAAGTTCGGAGTTTAAATTTCTTTACCGCTCTCACAAAGAAAATTTTGGTACAAGCTTTTAGAATTAAACAATTTGACCATTTCTGGAGATGGATCAAAACTTTCACAACAAATTTCATTATTTTTAAAATGTACATATATTAATTCTCAACAGAGATTCGAGCAACTCGTACTGCATTTTGTTTCTAATTTTTTTTACCGTGTTTATTGCCGAAAAACTCTTTCAACGCAAGCGTTGCTCGTTGATACGCAAAGTAAATTTAACACCAACTCTGCCAGGTCTTTAAACGCCCGTGATCCAGCGTCATTTTGATGTGAATAAACTTCTGTCCAAAACATATTTAAGTTGTTTGTTATTTGTATATCAAATAAATCATTCCACATTATAAATGGCATTTTTTTCCACTGTGACTCATATACATACATATATATCTTTGAACATTTTCATTTTACGCTGGTTGTAGTATTTTTATGGTTGAACTAAATTTGGGTTGTCCTAATGGATTGCAACACATGTTTGGAGAAAATTGCTTATATGTTTTGAAACTGTTGAAATTTGATGGCAAATGTTTTAGAATTTGTTTCAATAAAGTTTTTAGGTATAAAAACAAGTCCTCTTTACTTTTAATAACAAAGTTTTAGTTACCACACTAAAAACACTTATGTACTCAAAAAAGAACAATTAGAATGTGTTGATATTAAAATAATAGTCCAAAAAATAAACCAAATTATATAAACAAAATAAAAATCCCCAAAAAATCTCATAAATTCCCCAAAGCAAATAAATTATCCTCAATGAATTCCCCAATCCCCAAACCAAATTTTCCATCCCCATTTTGAAAAAAAAAATCCCCGATTTGGGGATAAATCCCTTAATCTGACAAACCTGCAGTCAGCTGTGCTAGTAAGCTCACCTGTTGCATACGCCTTGATAAGTGCTTAAATTTGTTGCATGTATTTATATAATTGTTTATATCTACGCATAATTTGTTTGGCAATAGCACGTGTATTGTTGTAATCACAAAACCTTTTCACTTCTGTCGGCACTCCCGGAGTGCTACCCGTAGTTTTTTTATTAGCATTAATTTTAAGCTTCTTTTTTAATGAAAAAGTGAAGTAAACCAAATTCATACCTTAACTGACAAAATACCGTTTAATATCATAATGAAATTATCATACCGAGAGCTCTGATAATTATATCATACCGCTGATAGAATATTAATAAATGAGGTCTATACGCGATAACATTTCATCATGCTGTAACTTTGACAGTCCTCATGATAGAAATTCATCAGGTATAGACCCGGCGTAAGGAACCTTAGCCTATAAAATCACTTTGGATAAAAATTCAAAATTATTTTCAAAAAATCAAATTTTATACATACAATTAAATAGCTACTGACTTCATCTTTTCATATGTTCAATAAACATTGTTTATAGGCTTCATGAAAAATGGGCCCAATCTAATAGTAGATATATGAAAAATGGCGCCAAACTGAAAACTGGCACCAAAATTGTTACATTAAAAAAATTTTGAGGCCAGTTTTGCTATTTTGTAGTCATTTTTAATTTTTGAATTTGGGATAATTTTTTTCTATTTTGGCGGCCTTTTTTCATTGAGCTTTGTTTATATACTTAACGACTTATTATTACATTCTGGATAAACAAGATTGAAAATTAAAACATTGGCAACACTAAGGCCCAAATTTACAGTCTTTAGTTAACTAATAATGATGATAGCTTAACTAAACGGTTCTCAAATGCTGTTCCGTGGACCCTTGGGGGTCCGTAGCAACCATCCAAGGGGTCCGCGTGAAGAGCTTAAAAAACAGTGTTTTCAAAAATATTATAAGTTTTTATTTTAGACTAGCTGATCCCGGTGTACTTCGCTACCCCCCTCGTTATAAAATAAAATTAAAAGTATTTATATATCCTATTGTGACGATCGGTCCAGTAGTTAAGACTATATTACGATTTTTAATTTTAATAAAAAGGAGCGTGGTCCCATCCACTTTTCTCCCGGTACGTATTCCAAATTATGGCAATACCATATGTACCAAATATCATCGACGTAGGTCAAAAAATGCCCAAAATAAGGCGATTTAAATTTTTGGGTTATATGGGTGGTGCCACGCCTCTTTGTCCAATCCCGCCCATATTTGCAGCAGCACTAAAAAAATGCACACCAAACCGACGTACCAAATTTTGTTCAAATACCGTTATCAGGAGCAGAAATAATAGATTTTTAATTTGTGGTTTGTATGAGAGGTACCACGCCCCTTTGTCCAATCCCGCCCATATTTGCAGCAGCACTTCAGAAATTTACACCAAACCGACATACCAAATTTTGTTTAAATACCGTTATCAGGAGCAGAAATAATAGATTTTTAATTTGTGGTTTGTATGAGAGGTACCACGCCCCTTTGTCCAATCCCGCTCATATTTGCAGCAGCACTTAAGAAATTTACATCAAACCGACGTACCAAATTTTGTTCAAATACTGTTATCAGGAGCTGAAATAATAGATTTTTAATTTGTGGTTTGTATGAGAGGTACCACGCCCCTTTGTCCAATCCCGCCCATATCTGCAGCAGCACTTAAGAAATTTACATCAAACCGACGTACCAAATTTTGTTCAAATACCGTTATCAGGAGCTGAAATAATAGATTTTTAATTTGTGGTTTGTATGAGAGGTACCACGCCTCTTTGTCCAATCCCGCCCATAAGTATCCTATGTCCTTCTCCTGGCTCTAAACTACCTCCCTGCCAATTTTCAGCTAAATCGGCTCAGCCGTTCTTGAGTTATAAGTGAAGTAACTAACACGACTTTCTTTTATATATATAGATTTGAATTAATAGATATTGGAAAAAGTGGGCTTACTGAAGCGACTATAACTCATAAACCAATCCACACACAAAAACCGTATATACATAAAAACCTTGGTATTGACGTCACCATTCATGAGAAGTTTACAGAATTGAAATCGGTTCAGGCATTACAGAGAACATCAATGCCAAACACAATGCTCTACATTTTTATATATATAGATTTATTATTTTTTACACGTACATACTCGTACATATGTATGTATTTATGTTTTAAAATCTTCAAATACAAACAACAAAATATAAGTGCAATCGCTTACTCTTAACTTTTTAAATATACAGTACCCCAGACTCTGCACTGACTGCTATTGTCATCACTATCAAATAACAGCTGCTATTGTTTTTATTGCCATTAAATTTAGTTTGAAAGAAAAGAAAATATTGTGAAGACTATACTTAAATTTTACCTTTACATATTTAAATAAAAACGGTGAAGTCTACAGTACGTTATATGCAACAAAACTATTTCGATCGATGCGAAGAAACCATCTAAAATGTAGAGGCATCTTTTAGCAAATCATCCGGCTTTGAAAATAAAATCTATTTTTTGTTCTCTACTTTTTTGCGTTTTTAATTAAAAAAAAAAAAAACCTGGGCTTCAAAGGGGGTCCGCGAAAAAAAAATTTGTTTGCAGGGGTCCGTGACCAGGAATTTGGTGAGAACCCGTGGCTTAACTCACGATATTTGTATGAAAAACCTTTGGTTAAATCTTTGTTATTAGTTAACTTAAGACTGTATACTTTCATTTCATTTAATTAATGAAACATTTCAATTTTATACTAAAATAAATAAATTTCAATATATCAAATAGTATTTGTGTACAAAATTAATTTTCATAGCAGCTTTTATGATTGTTAGTAAACTAACAATATTAAATGTGTACGAGTACAATGAACATTAAATTATAAAATAAACATAATTTGAACTTTTAACAGGCAAAGTGAATTCTGAAATTTATTATACATACATATGTATGTATGCATGTACGAGTACATTATTGGATTATTGGATTATTTCAATTACGCAAAGTACCTACATAAATATGTATATAAATTTCGTTTTTTTCCTCACTAATTATAAACAAAGTCACGAGATTTCTTTATTAAAAAAAGTAACATGACAAGAAAAGACAAAAACTCTATACCCAGCTGTTCTTGGAAATGACAATGGAATGAGAAATCAATTTTGACCACTACTGGTTTTTTAATAATTTTCAGCTGCCACATCTACTTCTAAAAGTTGTTAAATAATTTTCTCAACTCTAGCATGATTGAAAAATTCAAATTTGAAATCCCTAAATTAATGTTAAATTACCACACACTGTATCTAACCAGTTCAGTCGGTCGTGTTAGGGCCAAATTTACAGTAATTAGTTAGCTATTAGTAAACTAAAATGATAACTATTGTTTAACTAATACTTCATATTCACAGTGTATTATTTAACCAACACTCTTAATATGAACAAAAAAAGGTAACCCTATCAAACTATTAACTTTCAGTACTGGCAATTCTGTTATAGCATATGGCTTTTGTATACATTTGATATATTATTTCTTAAAAAATGGCGTATGCATTCAAGAACTTGCCACGCCACCTGCTAAGACTTGCTAAGACGGAATACGATATATCCATAAAATCTTTTCAAATTACGTTGGCGACGCTCAGCAACAATATTCCGCATATTATCAGTATCAGTGTCACTTTCAATATCGGACTCCGTGTTTTCAATTTCACATGCCATATCTAAAATTTTTCACAAAACAAAAATACTAATAATAAATTCCAACGAATCAGCTGTTGTCTCACTGTTAATTAACCAATGACGTTTGATGGTTTCACTAATGTTAAACTAGAAGCTGTGAATCAAATATTATTAGTTAAACTATTGCTATTAGCTAACTAATGACTGTGAATTTGGGCCTTAGACAGAAAAAAAATTACATCGACACAGCTCTACTGAACGAGTCAGACGCACCTCTATTCACTTGAAACTCAAAGTATTTTGGCTGTAAAAAGTGTAGAGAAATGAAATGTAATACGGGTTTTTTCTATGTTGTATTTGCAATAAAAATAGAGTAACTGTTGGATATCTGAAATATTATCTCACGTCGAATTCTTTCCGCCTAGCAATGTTACGAACTGAAGTCCAAAGATCGTAGAATTTAGTAAGAAAAATAACTTTATGTTTCATTTATTTCTAAAATTTAATATCTTATAACCGTTCAGTCAAAAACGATTTTGAAGTATCAATATACCCAGCACACACACACACACAGGTAGTATAATTTTAGACAACTAATGACTTCAACATTGTGCGTTATTTTCTTTGTGAGATGGATAGTGTAGAGTCTACTAAAACGTCTGATTTTGTTTAAAAAAAATCGAGTATTTTGCTTGAAGTTTAACTTCGTATTTGCCCATGTGGTCCTAATGTAATATACAATTGTACTTATTTAGAGAGAGAGAGAAATATATAATACGATCATCGGAACTGCAGGGCATCAGAATACACATAATATGAATGTACACACATGGCCACATTTATATGTGCATATTGTATATACTCCAAACTTATTTATTCATAGAAAGCTCTGCAACAAAAGGAATTATTTCATACATTTCTAATTGCAAATCAAGAACAAATTAAGATAATATTTTTTAATACTCCTAACAATAGAGATTATTATTAATTTTTTATTTGCAAAATAAATTTATAGATACTATAATTATTCGCATATCAAGACCAATGGTTAATTCAAAAAACAACTGTCCGTCATTAAATGCGCAAATCAATTGAAAAATTGTTTTCAGATACTTATGTAGATGGTAACAGTGACACATTGGACAGGTTTCAATAAGAAGAATATTATTTAAAAACATAATATACCGAAAATCATGGAAGTTTTATTGCAATAAACGTAAATTCAAAATGAATAGTCATATCTTAATTTGGTACGTTTTTTAAAGAGATTACGGTGTCGCGAGTTTAGAGATTTGGTCTCATCTAAAAATATGCGTACCGCGCTAAAAGTTTTCACTTCAAAAAAATAATTCAACTATGGTTCTTCTTAAGGTTAAATTAGTCGTGACTTAACCATAATGCCATTGAACCATAGAAAACAGCTGCTCAAACCAAACTTATGAACAACAATGTATTTGGTTATAGGTGACTTACCATAACGCCATAGCCATACCCATAGAAACCAATTGAATTTTGGTTTTTCGCCATAACCGTAAACAGCTGTTTGGCTATGGCATTATGGTTAAGTCACGACTAATTGAACATTTAATATTATACATATTTTTAAAGAAATATGTATGTATGTAGACATGATCAATATTCAAATAAATCGCAAGAAACGAAAATAACTTGCCAAAATAAACAAAATCGTTACCGAAGAAGATTTTTTGTTCTTACCGGTTAATTGTGTGGGCACGTGTTCGATACACATGAACACGTACATACACCCTGCAGGCTGCAGCTAAAATTGTAACTAATAGTCTTTTAGGACAGTCGAAATACTAGTTAAAACGAGACTGTTGAAAAATTTATAGATTTGTCCTAGTCAAAAAATTTAAATAACAAAAAGTAAATGAAGAAATGTTTTTTAAATTGTTTTCAAAATTTGCAGAAAATGTTTAGAATAAAATTTGAAGAAATTTTGACATTAGTAAATGAAAATATACGAAAAAAACTAGCTGGGCACTTTCAAAGTTAATTTATACCCAGGTGGTTTTTATACCCTTCACCAAAAATGGTAAGGATATTTATAAGTTTATCACTACGTGTGTAACTTCCACATTATTTATATGAGGTCCATAATATGCTATATGGTCCATATAGCATATGTATATATTCTGAATCTTATAGATAGGGAAATTGGATGATACATTTCCGTCTGTCTGAATGTGAAATCGATTTTCCAAAGACTCTGGAAGAGCTAGAGACTTGGGTTTTGGACTAAACTGTAAGGATTTTTCTTAAGATGATTCGTATTAAAAATTAGCACAAATATAATATCGGTTCTGATATTGGATTATATAAATATACAAATAAATGAAGATATACCTATATGTATATAACCCTTGCAGAAATAAATTTATAAATACATGAGGTGGCCTTTTATTGAATATGGAATCTTCCGGTTATAATTCAACGCAGGAACCATCGTGCTACTGATGCTTGTTAGTGTTATATGTATATTAACTTAATAATAACTTTATATATTTTTTCGTACAAATCCCCTTTTTGTTCAGTGATGGATGAAAAATTGTAAAATATTTTAAACAGTCTGTATTTTTTGTACATACAATGTATGTATGTATTTATCGCAAATTGTGTATCTAATTCATTCTAATTATATGTACGAGCAAGTATGTATAGTCCATATGTACTTATTTATGTACATATGTATGTATATAGATATTCTCGTATGTGCATACTTAGAATGGAAATCCTGTATAATATTTAATGAATTATACATTGACGGCTTGGTGAAGGGAATATATGATCCGGCACAGCCGAATACAGCACTCTTACTTGTTTATACCTACATATTTTAATTGACTATTGTCAAATTTTTTTTTTACTTTTCTTTCTAACCAATTTCTGCTTGTAAAAGAATGATAAAAATTAGGTTTTTAATTCAAAATAATTTACAAAAAGTTTAATAATAAAATAATTTTACAAAAAATGTGATTTAAATTAAAACAATAATTAATTTATTCCTCATGAATAAAAAAATCTTGCATGCATTCAGATCACTTTTTGGGCAGTTGTATAAATATAAATAAATATGTATGTATGTATGTATGTATGTACATATGTACCTACTTATGTACATAGGTACTTTGATTTAACATTTGCATATCAAATTCTATTTTTATTATAGGAGCAAAGTGATATGTATACATACATATGTAGGTACATAGACAAAATACATACATACATATGTAAATACATATTAAAAATATTCTATCGAATTCTCAGCAAAAAATTCTTATATGTACTTATGTAGCTAAACATATGTACATACATACATACATAGTTTTCTTTATTAGTTACGATATAGGCAGCGTTGTCAACTTTGAAATTTCAAAAGGCACCAAAATGGAGAAAAAACGCACCATTTAACAAAAAACGCACAAGTTCCGATTTTTTTTTTTATTGAAAATTTTTATTGAAGCAATTTTGTGTCTTTACAACATTTAACTTTAGTCCAAAATTCTAATGTTGATATAATATTGTGCCAATGCATGAAGTGAATCATTCTCCACCCTTTTACAATACTAGATAATATTTCGACATCGGATTCAAATTGTACTGCTAATGGCATGATATCATATTTGCAATGGGATAAAACATTTTTTACAATGCTGGTTGTTGATGTCGGTTGTAGCTAAATGGGCTCAAAGCTGCAATGTGTTTCCGCATGCCGAACATGGTTGGATATTTAGGGGCTGTGCACATATTACGTAACACTCCATGGGGGAGGTGGGGTTAAAGATTTGTTACGGATTGGAAATTTTGAACTGAAAAATTAGTAAAAAGCGTTATGACGGGGGGCGGGTTTATACCTACATACATCTCTGAAAATAGCGTTACGTAATATGTGCACAGCCCCTTAAGCGTGATATCGCATTTGCAATAAAAACATCTTGCTTTTGTGTTATTATTTGGTCAAGGCCGAATCCATTCCTTAAACTCAAATTGTGATTCCCAAATCCTTTTGTATTTCGCTTAAGATCTCCTTTTTTAGACCCCATTCTTGACACTAACTTTAAATATTTCTTTTAGTAAATAGGTATAAGTTTTATTAATTTTAGTATTACAACCCTTTATATAAACTTTTACGCATTTTATAAAAAACGAACAATGATCGCAAGTCTCAAGAATACTTTGTTTTTGCTAAGCTCTATAACAGACTTGACAACAACTTCTACGACAAAAAACAATTATGTACTCTGAAAATCTAAAAGGGACAACAAATTTCTTATAATGAAATGTTACAAATTATCTATAACAACAAGACGTTTTAACGGTTTTTGTGAATGTGTTTTGGTACCTCTTAAACATCATTAATGGTTGCTCTTATTATGGTCTGTAAAATTGAATGTAAAAATTGTACACAAATTGAATGAAATGGTATTGAAACAGTTGTGATTTTAGTACAAAATTCTTTTTTCTCATACTTTGTGTTTAATATGATTTGGACCCACCCAAAATTAAAAAAACGCACCAAAATTAATGAAAAAGCGCACGACGCACCAACTCAGATATTTTTCGCACAAAACATTTAGAAAAGCACCAAAAAAGGTGCGAAACGAACCAAGTTGACAACACTGGATATAGGTAGTGCATGCATACATACATGAATATGTATATATGAACTATACATATTATGTGCTTACTTATATACATACATATGTTAGTTATGAATGCATAAAATATACTTAATAATGTTTTTATTTACCTACATACATACATATGTTTTTATATATACATATTGTATATACACACGTACCATTTACCATATATGTACTTCCATACGTATGTATGTATCAATGTTTATTCCAAAATGAACAACATCCATCCGTACACATACTTTTTTTCCTACATGTACATATAAATAATACAGTCACCCATAAACACACACTCACACTAGTGTATGACATAATAATCACGAGAGACGTACAACGATTATCGAGCAAAAGTCATGTGATTGTTTTATTTATTTATTTAATTTTTTTTTTGTATTTTTATTTACATTTTGTGAATATGCCTGTGCCTAGCTGGCTGGCTGAATGGTTGACTTCTTAGTTGGTTGGTTTGGTTTGCATGTGCGGCAGCGTTGTCTATGCACTCAATAATAACCAATCGTTTAAAAAGTTTCCTACCCCCATTCCCCTTACAAGGCACGACATGCAAATATATTATTATCAGCAGTAGTTTGTTATTATTAAAAAAGAATTATTATAGGGAAGCAGTGTGACCATTTAACATTTTCAACTTTAAAATATTAATATTATTTCAAACTATGTATCTACATATGTATGTATGTACATATGTATGTACCTACAAGATTTAAAACGGTTTCTGTAATCAGGTTGTTTTAAGACGAATGACTGATAAGGCCCTAAAATTTTGGTGCTGAGTTGCAGCAGATATTTTCTTCATGTTGCGTTTAGGATTATACCGCCCCTGGTGGGTTGTCAGAGCGTGGTTAGCTCCTTGTAGGAGTTAAAAAGGAACAAATATATTAAAATAATTCCAACAATCACAAATAATCCTATTTTTCGCCAGTACGCGTGTTAAAAACTGAGTATTTTAAATGATCGATTGCGTTTACAATCATTGCTTGTTGTTGAACAAAAACATTTGGATCAGTATATTCTTTATTTGTAAAAAAATTATCATAAACATATCTCTATCTAAACCGAAGTTATAACCACTTACATACATGCAAGCCGTAAATATCAACGCTTACGTTGTGAATTCTTGAAATGCCACGTTTAAGTTTTTTTGAGATATGACTACGTTGCTCCTTAAGGACCGATATGTATGTATTTAACATTGAAGCACACACACAAACATAGAATGCAAAGGTGTATGATTGGGTAGCATTGATGTTCATTTCAATCAGGCCAAGTTCGGCCACAAAGTGTGCACTTATATTTACACGAAACTATTCGAGCTGTTTTTACCCCCTCATAACTTTGCTCCTCTTGATCATAATATAATGAAACTTAAAACATAAGGTCTCCCCACAGAGGTGACCTCAAAGGTTAAATTTGTTCTACCGTAAAAGCTTCCCGAGATATTAAGGTGTGAAAAGTCCATATTTTAGTACATAATCACTGACTCACTCACTCACTAATCAATATTATTGGGCACTTGCAGTATAGCTAGAGAGCTGAAACTCGGTACACAGGTAGGTCTTGGTGAGAAATGAAGAAAAATAATTTTTAAACGGGCACTTTTCACCTGGGGGGACTAGGGTTCCGCTTCTTTATATGGGGCACTTCCAGTATAGCTAGAAAGCTGAAATTGGGTTCACAGGTAGGTCCTGATGAGAAATTAACGAAAATGATTTTTAAACGGGTACTTTTCATCTGGGGCGACTATGGTGCCCCTTCTTTGTATAGGGCACTTCCAGTGTAACTAGAAAGCTAAAATTTCGTACACAGGTAGGCGCAGATAAGCAATACATATAAATATTTATACAAAAACAACTTAGAAAAAAGAAATGAGATCCGCACAAAAACACAAATGTGAAAATAAGGCTAAGTTCATATCCAAAATATTTCGGCCGTAAAAAGTACTGAGATCAAAATAAAGACCAAGTTCTTGATAGGTACAATTCCATTTCATTTCTAGGCAAGCTGTTAGCTTGGCAAAATTTGTTTGCCTTTCTAATATGTGAAAGAATTCTTGGAAAAATATTGCCAAGCTTACAGGTTGCATAGAAATTTCTTTTTGTATTATTGCACCTTACAAATATTTACAAATATTTAATAAATAAATGTAAAATTTTGTAACGGGGAGATTTGCTTTTCATTTTTGGCTTATAAAATACTTTTAATGGCAAGCAGCGGTTGTCTAATTGTATAGGTGTAGAAAAGTAAACACATTCATAATGGAAAATTATTGTTGTGTGTGTTTGAAAAAAATTTTTAAAGGCTATTTTTATGCTTTGTAATTCACAAAAATATGTTTGTGAGTTTTTGTATAAATAGATGAGCTTTGGAATTTTTTTAAACATAAAGGGTAAAACATCTACTGATGAATTGTTATAGCTACCAACGAAATATATATCTAGATTTTGCTTGCCCGCAACAAATAAATAAAATTTTAAACATAAATACTTGAGTACATGCTCAAATAAATGTAAAATTTTATATATATATATATATATATATATATATATATATTTATATGTATACAGTACAACCTCCCTAATCCGTCCAGATACAGTTTCAGCTATTGTCCGGATTAGTAGATCGTCGGGACTACAGTTAAAATAAATTTTTAAACGCAATACATATACATATGTAAATACATCTAAATTTGTATTTTTTTTCCGAACAGATATATAAGTACTGATAATAATTCATTTATAATTAATTAATTAAAAAAAAAAACAAAAAGAAAAATACTAAAAGTTACCAAAAATGAAAATTCTGCAAAATAAGAATTTATTCTTTTCCAAAAACTTGTCTGTGAATTTCAAAATTACTCAATAGTTGTTGTGATTAATTGATAAATATTATTTGTACCTTTTTTTAAATACTTTCAAAGACATAATTAAAGACCATTTTATAGATTCCATAAACTGGCCGAAAAATTTAAATGTCCGGATTACTGGATAGTCCGAATTAGCGAGTGACCGGATTAGGGAGGTTGTACTGCATAAGGTTTGCAGTTTGTTTCTATAAATATTTTGAAAACATCCCGGGGCAAGTTGTTCCCCCGAATATTTATTAGTGAATAACTCCTCTAATTATATACTGATTTTCATAATACATTTTGTGTTTCAACGGGTTTCCCCATTTATTTTTTATTTTATCAAATTTAGGGGAAAATGTGTCCCGTCCGAAATATACATGTTATATTGATTATCCGATTACTCTTTCAAATTTATTTCTTTAAACATTTAATGATAAGTTTATGGTTTCATCATACTTTTAAATTTTGTAAGGGTAATTAAAAGTCATAACTTTCAATGGGAGGATTGGGTATTTTCGTAAATGTTGTGTAAAATATTTTAACTTTTTATCTACGATTTTGCTTTAAATTCCTAATTTTCTAACAACATACTTACTGCCTGGCTCACGATGTCGACCGATCGATAATGCTGAAATTTTAAACGAAAAACAAATGATTTGTGTGTGACCTTCAAACCATCAATTTTATTTATTTCTTTAGCTTTTCTTCCAGTAAACAATTAATGAGTGAAATAAAATCGATTATTAGTGGAACGCAAGCTAGATTTTTTGCGTCTAAAAATCCAGCGATCGACAGCGGTCGACATCGTGAGGCAGGCAGTTTTTTAGTTTTATATGAAAAACGGAAATAAAATATGTAATTGAAATGGATGTATATTTTGGGATTTAAACATGGTCACAGTTGCGTCGGTTTTGCGATCTTTTCAATTGGCTCTTGTATTGCCATCGGCTTTTTTTTTACAGAATTATTTATAACAAATTTATTTTATATTTTAACAAGGCACTTCCTCACCTTAAAATATTAAAGTACAAAGAACCCGCACTCACTATATTTCGGTTTCGAATTATACTGTTTAGAAACTTGATTCAGTTTGTTTTACGTATGTATTTATGTTTAAGCAAACATCATTTAAAATTTTTACAAAATTTTTTAAACTAATTCGATATTCTGGCCTCAAAGAAAAATAAAAAAATGGCCCCAAAAATACCTTATTTTATTTTCAATTAAAAAGTTTTGGGGCCGCATATGCTCAATGCTGGCCCGTTGTTATACCATTAATTATAAAGAGTAGAACTATTTTTTATCTTATGACAATCAAAATAAGTATGTACCTATATGAAGATCGTCCGACAACCTGACACAACTATTTGAATTCTAAGAATTCACAACTATTTGAATTCTAAGAATTCAAAGAGTTGTGTTTTAAAACTAGATATAAAATCGAACAATAAACATTTTCTCAAATCAACTTCGACGATGGTTTCCAACAATTTAAGACCTCTGTCATTAATTTTTAGAGATTTTGTATACATACTTGAAAAAATTACATACATATGTATGTACATTTGTTAATATTTGTACAGGCTAAAGTTCGTAAATGTTTATAAACAGAGAAATATTAGGTAGGGGGCTGTGCACATATTACGTAACGCTCCAGGGGAAGGGGGGGAGGGTGGTGAAAGATTTGTTACGGGTTAGAAATTTTGCACTGAAAAATTAGTAAAAAGCGTTACGAAAGGGGGTATAAAATCTCTGAAAACAGCGTTACGTAATATGTGCACAGCCCCTTATTTCTACTGGATGCTTGCTGGGGATTTTTTTTTTATTTGTTATTATATATTAAACATTACATACATATGTATATGTATTATATATATTTTCGTAGATGATTTATTCTCGTAATATGTATGTAAGTAGGTATAGGGAAATTTTTAAAAGAACTCACCTCAAATAATTTTTTGAATGCGTTGTTTGGTTACAACTATTTTTTTTGTTGCCACTACCTTTACCACCAGAAATATTATTGTGATGTGGCGACAATGATGATGATGGTGAAGTAGCTGCGGTAGCCGTAGCACCCACAACGCTTGAAGATAAAAGGCTTGCCAATGAAGACGTGCGTGACAAAGCTATCGTTTGGCTTTGCTGTGTAGAAGATGTTGTTGTCGCCAATGCTGCTGCTGCTGATGGAGTTGTTGACGATGGAAAAAATAATTTATTCAACAAGGCCATACTAATAACTTATTAATGGTGTAATAGAGGTATGTATGTATTTGCGTGGACAGACACCCAACAGACACACACGCGCACACAACTTATTAAAACACAAACGGTATGACTGTATAATTAAAGATGCTGTCGTTAGGTATGTTTTTCTTATTAATAAAACTTTCTATGACTTTATTAACAAGTCAGCAACTAACTTATTTGCATTTTCTGAATTCATAACTTTCTTTTAAATTTGTTATCACAATTCACTTGGTTTTTAATATTTTTATTTAGATACATACTTATGTATTTTTAATCGGAATGTTATGCAAATATTTAGAATAACCTAATTTTCAAAACAAAAGGGCAGATCTTTTGTTCACATAAATAAGCACGTTAACCTTTATTTTCCGTTATTTTCTTTATTTTTTGCAATCTATTTATTATGTAGTATGTACATATGTATGTATGTATCTATCTCGTTCTTCATTCATTCTTTAACCCATTGTGATTTTCTTAATTTTTTTCTTTACAAATTTGCTATTAATTTTCATACGATTCGGTAAATAGGTATGTACATACTGTACATCTGCATATGTTAGTTTGTATGAATGTATATTCACTTTTTTCTTTATTTTTTTTATTTCCACTTTGTTATTGTAATTTTATTTTTTTTCTTTACATATTTATTAATGAAGAAACTCCCTAAGGAGGTACGGTACGTACATACATATTTAAAATATTCTAATTAAACACTTAAATTTTCACTTTTGCCAAAGCTATAGGTTTTGTAATTAAACTGGAAATACATTTGGACTATCTATAATTTGCAATTAAATAAATATTAATGGACGAAAAATCACTTAACTGATAGAAAATTATTACATTTTGTCATGTCTTCTTTAAATGAAAACTTGGAGATCACTGAGACATTATTTTGCTGCAAATATTTAATTCACTCAAATAAATTTTTCTTTTTTCTGCGATCTTTTAATTGTAGTAGTGCCATAGCTGCCAGATTTTTTGAGGTAATATCG
Source organism: Lypha dubia (assembly GCA_947311025.1). Lineage (NCBI taxonomy): Eukaryota > Metazoa > Arthropoda > Insecta > Diptera > Tachinidae > Lypha > Lypha dubia. The sequence goes on from OX371263.1 coordinate 55,734,921, forward strand.
TCATATTTTTGGGCAAAAATCGTCATTATCGTCAATATAGCTTATTGAAATCGTCATAAAAACGTCATATGAAAAATCCGCTTTTTTACCAACAAAACATATTTTATCAGAGACAAAATATAACAAAACTTTTAAATAAACAAATCTTATTAAAAAACAGCATTCTTTAAATACAGAGATCAGATACTTCAATTAGAATTCACAATAAAATCACATGTAAATAGATTGCATGTTTTTTTCCAATGTAGTAAAATATGCATTGTAAATATCATTTTTGGAAACATTTTTTTCTAAAAATGTATAAAAACTACAATAAAATTTATGCAATAAAATATAATTTTTAAAGAAAATATGTACATTCTACATATATGTACATATAATATATTTTACAATTATATAGTGCAATTAAACATGTTGATTAATTCAGGTACAACTGTGAGATCATAGCAGCTACATTTGTCTAGCTTTAAATAATATTTTGTGTATAATATTGCTTCCAAAGGCGACTTTTTCAATGAATTTCTAACTTTAGTCTTATTTATGTTTACCTGGCTAAATATTATTTCTACATTTGCTGAAGAATGTGGTAAAACTAGGACTTTTGTAATAAATTTAGTCAAAACCGGAAACAAAAGACTAGAATCCCTAGTTTGCATCTCTGATATTCTTTCCAAAAATCCAATAGTTATATGTTTTTATCAGGACTATAATTTTAATTATCTGAACTCAGTTTCTAGCACTTGGCTTTCACTTTCTTCAACAAAATGAAAAATTCTTTTATAATTTCAGAAAACCAACTTTTTTCTTCATTAATAATACTAAATGGATTAATTTGGCCAAGAGCTTTATATTTATTTTCAAAATCAAATCTTGATAATATCTGATCACAAACGCTATACATATATAAAAATTAACACAATTATTAATAATATCATATTTTTCTTTTCCATTTATTTGTGCTTCTTTCAATACGTCTCTGGCAAATATTTCTAAATAAATGTCTTCCAAATTTAAAAATTGTTTTTTATAATCAGTTAAATAAAAGTTTTCAGTATTAAGCAAACTAGTTTTTAAAAAGTTGCTCATTACAATTTTCAGCAGTTCAAGGTTGCTTTACTAGTACATATAAATGTTGCAAGCTTGAATTATTTAAAATCGTCAAAATGAGGGTATAAATCGTCCCATCGTCACCACGTCATATTTAGGACCCAAAATTGTCAAAATGACGATAAATCGTCAAATCTGGCAGCTATGTAGTGCTCGTTTATTTCTTTGTTTAGTTGTCGTCAGTGTGACCATTGGAAATCTAACTAAAAATTACACAAAGAGAGAATTTTGAAAATAAACATAGATACCACCCAAGGTATATTAATTATCAGGTAGTCGCATTAGCTAAAATTGACATCAGCTGATTGATTTTTTGATGTCAAAACTTTATTGTTTTTATAAAAATATTGTGACATTTTTTTTATTTAATTAAAATTTAAGAAATTGAAAAAAAAACGCGTGAAAAATTTTTAAAATTTAATTAAAATTAAAAATATCGATTACAATGCGTGTACGTAGTGTCGGCAAAAAAAAATTGCAAAGGGGGAAGTAAAGTTCTTCCAAGTACCCAAAGAAAAGCGCCTGAGAAGTATATAGAGCAAAATTTGTTTCAGGAATTTCACACCAACTTCTCTTTTATGTAGCTCTCACTTTTTGCCATCAAGCATTTTACATGCTGGAAAAAAAGTAAAGTCTAATCGTGAATTGTGCATTTGCATCTTTAACATTTTCCGTTGCTCCAACAACAGCATTTACAATACGTTCAATATTGTGTTGTTGCAAAATATACTGGAAAGGAGGATACATAGACTTTCTTTAAATTTTACTAGGAATTTTTCGATACATATGTACATATATTTTTGTTTTCTTACCTTTCCATTTGTATTTGTTTTAGGGACAAGACTACCTTATTTAATATACCTTGATACCACCATTGTCTAATAATCAGGTCTGCGCAACAAGGAATATGGTTTTTTGTAGGGTTGTGTTTTGAGCGTTAAATAATCTGCAAAAATATGGTAAGTTACTTCTTGTCAAAAGTTGTTTACATTTTTGGCCACCATCATGAATATTTTTGTTTACGTTATGCTTTTTGTTTTTGCATAACCACTATGTATGTTATGTATACAGCTTTTTTTGACAATATTGACTAATTTTTACACAAACAAAATGCATGTCGTTTTTTATTGTTGTGTTGATAAGCGCACCTTATATTATTCCACCATGGGTACCACAATATACCTACATATATAAAATTTTCCAAAAACTTATGCTGTTGCAGGGTTGCCACTTTATGTACTATAGTACAAAAACTGTACTATTTAAAAATTTTTGTTCTTTTTTTGTACCATAAATTTTTTTACTATTTTACTAATTGCAGAAGAATAAAAAAAATTAAAAAAGCAAATTTTACTGAACGTTTCATAAACTTTACCTTGAAAATATGCCTTTTCTCGAGCTGTCAAACTCCATATACATATAAAAATCTAAAATTATTATTTTTAAAGAGTTTGACAAATTAAGAATAAAATAAAATGTAAATGCACTGGTTACGCATTTATCATGGTGTAATAAGTTAAACAAGTGGCAGGCCACCATTATTTGAAAATTCGGTTAATTATTTCTGTAGTCGCTTTTATTGAAGTGTTAAAATTACAAAAAGTTTATTTGATATTTGCTAAATTTATTTTTAATTTTTTTTTTTGTACTATTTCATTTGGTTTTGTACTATTTTTGCCAAACTTCTGTTCAATTTTAAAGCTGGAGTTACATACCACGCGTCGTACGCGTCACGCGTTCTACGCTTTTTACGCGTTGTACACTTTTTTGAAATTCAAGTTACATGCAACGCGTTCTATGCGCCAAACTGTTCGTATTGATTAGCTGTTGTTCAAGTAAAGTGAACTTGTTTAATAAAGTTAAATAAAGTAAATTGTTTTGGCAAAAATGGACAGTGAAATCGATGTTTTAAAAGAATTAATAGAATTTATTAATTGCTCTTCCATTTCGCAAACAATATTTTACACTTGTTTTTAATAAACATGCAATGGAGATGATACAAACAACTTAAAAGTTATCGATAATTAAATGCAAATTTTGTTGATTACATAATTGTAGTAAAATGTGCATTTAAATGCATTTTATTATTGTGTTCAATATTTACAAGCTTAATTACAAAAGATTTTTGTATATTCAGCACTTTTTATGAAAAAAAAATTAAACAATTTATCCACGACACAAAAATATTTATCGATAACATTGGAAATTGAATATTATTTACCATCCATGACTAACAAATACAGCTGTGTTTATTTATATGACGCGTCTGACGCGTACAAAAGTAGAAAGTAGATCTACTTTTCGCGTCGCATGCGTCGCGTGCGTTCTACGCGTCGTGCTGTGTAACTTATCACATGCAAATGCACTGATTCTACTTTTCTGACAGACGCATGAAACGCGTCGACGCGTATAACGCGTGGTATGTAACTCCAGCTTAACTTTCTCTGGTGGCAACGCTGTGCTTTTGTCCGAATTGGTTACCGTGTTACATTTCTCTAATGTGTATTAAGCGCCATGGCCACGTATCAAATTGGCTTGACAAATAACATGTATGTGTTGGTAAATATTATTCTGCTTAGCACAGCAACGTGTCAAATTCATGCCGTCCAATTTCATTTGAAAGTTATTTTTGAATGATAAAAACGTGTGATGTTTTTGATCACAAAATATTTGTTGCTTACAAAATTTTCTTAATTTTATTTATTAACATTTATAATATCAATCACCTTATATTTTTATATGCGATTGACTTTATATTAAATTATTATGTCAATAATTAAATATATATTGTTAATTTTAATTCAATATATATAAAAATGTTCATAACATTTACATTTTTTTTCAACATTTGGTTTATTTTTAATTGCTTTCCATAAAGCAGACAAACAGCGATAAAATTTAATTAATTCCAGTATGAAATTTTTTCATCCATTTTTTTATTTATTGCGCTATCAAATTTTCCGCGTACGATATTGTCGCTGCGCAAACTAAATAAAAATGAGATTTGATGTAATTACGAAGCAACACATCAAATTTGCTTCAAATTACAGTATCGACGGCAGTGAATATCTAAATTGTTTTGATTTTCGTCAAACTCACATGGACATATACGTGAGAGTTTTTTTTTCACTTACACAATCAAAAAAAACTTGGTTTGTCAAGCCAATTTGATACGTGGCCATGGCGCTTTAGTTAAGGCTCATCCCCTAAGACTATGTTCACACGACAAGTTGAAGCACTTGCTTCGCTTTCTGAAGCATGTTTATGAATCTAGCTGTTCACACGACTCATGTACTTGCTTCGATTTGACAGTTCTGTTTTTAATAACAAATAAAATCTAAAATGGACAAAAAAAAAAAAAAGTTAAAATTATTACGCATTTTTAAAAATGCACAAACATATTGTTTGTTTCCATTGTTGTTTTATCTTTATAGTTTTAATTCAATTTTTCACTTTTAATTAAAGTTTTTCTTGTGTTTTTTGCAACTAGTTCAGATAAACTTCCGATAAATTACGATAAAATTTAGAGAAGACAGCAATTTTTCATGCTACGCAAGTAGATTCAATATGAATCTACATGCATGCTACGAAGCATGTTGCTTCGCTCATGATTGGGGTGTGAAGCATGAATAGAGAGCGAAGCATGTTCCGTGTGAACGTAGTATGAATCTACATACATGCTTCGCTCTCAAAATTTTGTATGGCGAAGCATGTTGCTTCGCTCATGATTGGGGTGTGAAGCATGAATAGAGGGCGAAGCATGTTCCGTGTGAACGTAGTATGTGATTCACATAAATAAAATATATACATATGTACATGTATTAAGTCGAACCATGCTTAGCAAGCATTTTGATCGTGTCTGACACGCTTAAGAACATTGCGCTCAAAGCTCACGAAAGAGCATCTTTCAGAAAGAGCATCTTTCTATTCATCTACATTCGATAATAAATCTTAATGTTCGGTTATACAGGGTGGCAAATTTATATTTCTAAATATGATTATTTCGATAAGTAATAAACGGTGCGGAGGGAGGGTGGCGCCGTTGGAATAATCGATTGCGCGGATTTGTCAGGCACGATGTCGCTGTGGTCGAGTGAGCATCGAGCGTTCGCTGTGGAGACATTTTTAAGAGTAATGATTCTTACGTAATTGCTCGTCGACAATTTTGTTCAAAGTTCGGTTTTGGAGCGACGATGCTCATTTTCACTTAAACGGCCACGTCAACATTGCATTGCCCCAGCGTAACTGTTCGGTGCGCCTTATCTACGCATGAGATAATTGGACCAAGTTTACTGCAGCGTGTGGCGCAGAACAAAAGGCTCCTTTTTTAACACTGTGCTCAACTCGACGGAAGACATCTGGATGACATACTCCTAGAAAAAATAAAATCCGCATATTTTAAGTCATGCAGCCAAAGCTATTATTACACTATATAAACTACTATTAATATAAAATTAAATGTTTACTCAAAGAAATTTTTAATTTTTCAGGCTTAAGTTCGTTTTCTCTAAATTTAATTTTTTTATAAATTAAATTATTATTTAAATTAGAAAGAAAGACAAATCTAGTGGCTCTTAATACTTGAAACAGACAAAGAAAAAGTTTTTGACTGCGCGGAGGGTTGAACTGACATCGATGTTTCGAGACTAACCACAGTCTCATCATCAGAGTTGTCTACCGCTTAGACCTCACTGCCACCACGGCAGCTGCAATCAGACCAGTTAAAGATCCTCTACATTAATTTAATCTGCTGAATTACATGTAAGTTTTACACTACAGCTTTATAATTTTTAATGGGTTGGAACGAATAAAAAATTCACAAATTAATTAAATGTTTACATTATGGGCAATTTAATTTAAATTGTGTGATTATGGATCATTCTTGTTATGGTTTCGAAAGTCAATTTCGGCAACACATGTACAAACCGCCACTTTACTTTATACATATGTGTGAGAGAATGTACACCCTGTAGTAAACTCGGGGCCAATTGTCTCCAAGTCACCACTTTTGTCTACTTGTTTGGTGACTTCTTACTGGGCTTATTGCTGACAGGTCACAAATTTCACGACTAGTGCTGACTTTTTGATGACATTGTCAATGATACGTCGACACTTTTTAGTTTGTTTTAAGATCTAGACTAAAATTATATAAATGTACTAGTAACATTCTGGTTTGAATGTCTCCACTTGGTCCCATTAGAACTACGTAATCACTACCTAGTCAACACTCTTAATGTTACTAGTATATTTTCAATGACAATCACATGCTAAATGTCTATAGCACAAAGCATTGTATGGGGGGTAATAGAGTAGTACTGGTGACAAAGTCAAAAGCAAGTCAGTATAATTTCACTAACGACATTTCCTGCAGGGCATATATTCATTCAAATGCATCTATATGAACCAGTGTAACCAACAGGTTTTGCCTATTTTCCAAATTTAATGACTGGTGTTCCCAAAAATCCCTATTCAAAAACTGAAAATCCCCGATTTTATCCCAAAAATATATTTTTATATAAAAGGCCGCGCTTCACTATCTTACACAATCGTACGATTCATTCACAGAAAATTCTTACAAAAATCTGACCGACTTTAAAAAATCATTTCAAAATGGTTTTTTACGTGCCACACTATCATACAAAACTGATGCCAAAACATATGGTAGAATATACATATGTATATACTTCTTTGACCGCGTAAAAATTATCATTTTATGAAAATTTTAATAAAATTTTACAATTCGCACGACTTGACAAAATATCTGCCACACAGTTGCATTTTTAATCCACACTACCATACTTTTTCAGCACACATATCATTAATTTTTAAATTTTAAAAATTTTACACAGACGTATCAACACTTTCAGCCCAATTACGAATATTCCCTAGGAATTTCTCTCCCACGCAAAATATTTTTCTCGAGAAAAAATTTCCCCAATTATAAACTTTTATATGTAAATAAAAGGGAAAAGTGAAAAATCTCATGCGGAATTTATATTCATAATAGGAGGAATGGGAAAAGGGAAAAAATTTCCCACGGAATTATTATTCGTAATTGGGCTGTTTATTATATTAATCGAAATATTTATTCAAATTTAAAAAACAAGTGAAGAAAAAACCCAAATAATATATGAAAATATATTGCAAAATAAAAAAATTATCTACTTTAAATTAAAAATCCCCAAATCCTTCCCCACGAAAATCTGTTCACAAGCAGCAGCTAAAATTCCCAATTAGGGGACAAATTCCCGCGCCTGGCTACGCTGGTACCAACATATACATATGTATGTGCGAATACATTTTTGAATAATTACAAACATGTTTATATCCTAATAATTATTTAAAATTTAAACCAGCGGTGCCCAGGCCATATGCTCTTCATGCTCACTTGTTTTTGTAACACTCTTAAGCTGGAGGTCCATACCACGCGTTTTACGCGCAGCGCGTTTGACGCGTTTCACGCTTCATACGCATATTTAAATTCAAGTTACACGCAACGCTTTCATGTGTGCTGTAAGTATTTTCATAAAAAAATATTATTATTAGTTCAAAAAATAGAAGAAATTAATCCACGAAACAAATATATTTATCGATAACATTGAAAGTATAATATAATTTGTCATGCTTGGCTATCCAACACAGCTGTCATTTTATCTTGGCACGAGAGACGCGTACAAAAGTAAACCTACTTTACGCGTTTAAGCGTCCTACGCGTTGTGCTGTGTAACTTGTCACATACATTTACACTGATTCTACTTTTTTGACAGCCGCGTACGACGCGTGTATGGACCACCAGCTTAGCTATAGGCTGTGTGTTTTAATATACTCATACAGCACTCAGCACTAGCAATACGATATACACAAACAACTTTGTCTTATTAGTTTTTTTTTTTTTGTCGTTCTTCACTGTATACACGCAAGAGCAAAGCAACAACACTTTCGTATGCTTTGCTGGTAAACATTGACGACAGCGATCATCAATGTACATATTGTTTTTGTTTAACGTATGATATGAAATAAATTTTTTGTGTTTTCTTTGCGAGTATTTGTTTTTACAACAAAAACTTTTGAATAAAAATTTGTTTTTCTTTAAATGTATTGGTGTTTGCTCTTCCATAAGGAACTTGTGGGCACCGCTGATTTAAACACTCTTTTCCACAAACAAAAAGCTCATAATAACATGTGCATACACACATGCATACATCTGCCGATACTTTATTTCACAGCACAAATTGTTTTTGTTTATAATTACAGTATTTGCTATTTACATACATACTTCCAAATTAAATGTATAATGTTTTGAATATGTCACGTGTTTTTTTATAAATCATGGATTGATTTACATATGTAAGTATGTTTATATTTTTGTATCTAAGTTGCATTTACGGATATTTATAAAAATAAATAAGTATTCCTTGTTTGATACATGTAAATATGGACGTGTATACATAGCTGCCAGATTTTTAGAGGTAATATCGTCATATTTTTGGGCAAAAATCGTCATTATCGTCAAAATAGCTTATTGAAATCGTCATAAAAGCGTCTAATGAAAAAAACCGTTTTTTTTATATACAAAATATATTTTATTAGAGGCAAAACATAACAAAACTCTTAAATAAACAAATCTGATTAATAAAACAGTATTCTTTCGAATACAGAGATCAGATACTTCAATTAGAATTCACGATAAAATCACATGTAAATAGATTGCATGTTTTTCAATACTTTGAAAAGATGAATGGAAAAAAATAAAAAAATCCAAATTCTTTAGTTATTTTTACTCTAATTTAGTAAAATATGCATTTTAAATTTCATTTTTGAAAACACATTTTCTAAAAATGTATAAAAACTAAAATAAAATTTATACAATAAAAATATGTATAATTATTAAAGAAAATATACTTGTATACTAATACATACATATATGTATAATATATTTTACAAATTCATATATATTGCAATTCAACATATTAATTAATTCAGGTACAACTGTTAATCATTGCAGCTTTAAATAATCTTTTGTAATTAATATTGCTCCAATGAATTTCTTACTTTAGTCTTATTTATGTTTACCTGACAAAGTATTATTTCCTCATTTGCTGGGGATTGTGGTAAAACAAGGTTTTTTTGTAATAAATTTAGTCAAAACCGGAAACAAAAGACTAAAATCCCTCGTTTGCATCTCTGATATTTTTTTCCAAAAATTCAATATTTATATGTTTTTATCACTGCAATAATTTGAATTGTCTGAACTCAGTTTCTAGCTCTTGGCTTTCACTTTCTTCAAGAAAATAGGAAAATTCTGTTATAATTTCAGAAAACCTACTTTTTTCTACATTAATAATATTAAATGGATTAATTTGGCCAAGAGCTTTACATATATTTTCAAAATCAAATCATGATAATATCTGATCACAAAGTTCTATATAAAAATTAACACAATTATTATTTTTCTTTTGCACTTATTCGTTCTTCTTCAAATTCATCTCTGGCTAATATTGCTAAAGAAATGTCTTCAAAATTTAATAAATTGTTTTTGTTTTTATAATCATCTAGATGAGCGCCCCGCCCCGGCTTCGGACGGAACATATTTACTTTTATAAATTTCGATTTACCTAATCAAAGCACATCACGACTTTCACGAAAACTCATAACTCACGAACGCGTCGACCGATTTCAATAAACCATCTACACGACCATACGAACAAACCCTAAAAATTTAATCCAATTGAGTTATAAAGTCACAACACACTTGCAACAATTTTTTTTTATATATAGATTAAATAAAAGTTTAGCAAACTAGTTTTTAAAAAGTTGCTCATTAAAATTTTCAGCAGTTCAGTTGCTTCAATAGTACAAATAAATGTTGCAAACTTGAATTATTTAAAATCGTCAAAATTAGGGTATAAATCGTCCCATCGTCACTATGTCATTTTTAGGATCCAAAATCGTCAAAATGACGATAAATCGTCAAATCTGGCAGCTATGCGTGTATACAGCATATATTTATGTATGCATATGATTTAATAAATTACTTTTGCACACTGAATTCTTTACATTGTTGTATTAATTTTCTTAGATGGTGTATACATACATATATGTATGTAGTATATATTATTTTCACTTATGCTTGCGGTTTTCACTATAATTCTTTATTAATGTTTTAATAAAACTAAATAAATGCATATATATTTACATGTATATATGCAGTATATACCTCTTCTACACAAAGCTAGGAAAATTTACCATTCTTTCTTGTACTAACACAGCCATCATAACTGATTATTGAAAGCCGATTTAGACGACCCGCGGATAATTTAAAAATACGCCGTCACTTATGGCCAGTTTTTGACTTCATATGTAATGGCCAATAAATGAGTGGATGATAATGTTTAATTTATTTTTAAAACTCGTTTAAATGAAACATTTTGTTTTTCATTGCAATATTAAATCAACATTAAATAGCCAGCGTTGTGTATTTAAACTTGGTTTAAGTTATGCAAATTGAACATATGTTTTCGACTGATTGTTCTTCTTGTTTGAAAAAAGGAAATAAAATATTTGTGGCTGCTGACAAGTTGCATAAAATTTTGGCATATTTTTTCGCTATTACCCTTTTAATCGTTCTGAAAGTTGCTCTTATTCTTTTAAAACATTTCAGCAGTTCTTAATTATTCTTATTTATACCTAAATTAATAATATATTTTTTTTAGATTTTTTTTTATTTGCTCTAGTCAGCTGTTTTTTTTTTGGGGAAATGTGTGGGAAATTTTTTATATTACGTAGTGCTACCATATTTTCATCGTAATTAAATAAGAACTTTAAGTTGGACTGAAAAAATGAAAGTGTGTTTAAACGAATGTTAAATTTTTATGAAAATTAACTAAAACTATAATTAAATATCCACTCATTTATTGGCCATAAGATTCCGTTTTTTCAGTGGGTAATTAAAGTTCTTATTTAATTACGATGAAAATATGGTAGCACTACGTAAAATGAAAAATATCCCACAAATTTTCCTAAAGAACAGCTGACTAGAACAAATAAAGAAAATATAATTTTATTTTAGCTAAAAATAAGAATAATAAAGTAAAAAAAAAAAAATGTTGTCGTTTTAATTAAAAATAAGAATAATTAAGAACTACTGAAATGTCTTAAAAGAATAAAAGTGACTTTAAAAATTATTAAAAGTTTAATAGCGACAAATGAAGACAAAATTTTATGCAATTTACATTGTTGAAATATTTATTAACTTTATTTTATATAAGAAGAACAAGCAGACAAAAACATATGGAAATTCGTGAATCATAATTATTATTTAAATACACAAGGTTGTTCATTTTATTATTAATTAAGTACTTGTTTTAAATATGCAGTCAAAAACACAATTTGGTATTTAATTACAACTTAAAAATAATTATAACTTAAATATCAAGTAAAAAATTGGCCCTTAAGGGAAATGGTACCGGATGTGCCAACGGTCATAAGATAGATACCTAGTATTTAAAGATAGCTGTCACTTGAAAATGGTGACGTATTTCGGATTCTAAGTGCCTCGACTGAAACATTTTTAAATTATGCTTTAAATTGTCTTAATCACATTGTAAAAGTTAGTCTCTATATTTTTGCAGAAAAATATATCAAACAGAAGAACAAATGTGCTAGCATAAAATGATAGCTTATACATCAAAGTAAATTTATACCAAGTATATGCATCTAAACAGCTGATTAATTTTTTTCTCGTTTATTGGTAATGTATGACTGTCAAAAGCTGTTTACAATTTTCGTACGCCATTTTGGTTTGTTATGCTTTTTTATACATAATTCTACAAATTGTTTTTGTTTTCTTTATGTTGTTCTCATCTGTTTTTGACATTCATCCATTATTTTTACACAAACAAAATACATGACGTTTTTTGTTTTTGTAGACTTGCATATACTTGGTATAAATTTACTTTGTTATACATATTTTTGCAATTTAATATAATGCCGTGGGTGACGAATATATCTTAATTACTGTCTCGTGTGTGAAAGGTCAAAGATACATCGTGTATCGGTGACATCATGGTGGAATAATAAGGTGCGCGTATCAACGCAACAACAAAATCGACATGCATTTTGTTTGTGTAAAATTAATTCAACATTGTCAAAACAAAGCTGTATACAAAACAAAACAAAAGTTGTTTTGTATGTATTTATTGGTTATGCAAAAACAAAAAGCATAACGTAAACAATAATATTCATGATGGCGGCCAAAAATGTAAACAACTTTTGACAAGACCGAATTAACTTACCATATTTTTGCAGATTATTTAACGGTCAAAACACAACCCTACAAAAAACCATATTCCTTCTTGCGCAGACCTGATTATTAGACCATGGGTGACATCGTGTACATTTCTCGAAAATCGCTACATTTTAACTGAAATCTTTTGCTTTCAAAACTGAATTATTATCATCACTGATGTATAATGCCGAAAAAGCACATTAAAGATGGCGTTATTAGCGAGAGTGAAAAAATCGTGCAAATGTTAAAATTTATGCATAGTGTATAGAAATTAAAAAAAAGTATAAATTACAGAGGTTATTTATTGAAAAAGATAAGTAAATATAAAATACTTATAATTAGATATACAGTTAAGTTAAAAGTGGATCCAGATAAGAAGATAATCAAATTTTCCCCCCACCAATAAAATTTAGAGAAACTCCGGAAAGTAAGCCGCTGACAAAATTCTGCAACCATGGCGGGTGGCAATGCGCCACGCGTGATACAAATCACGAATATTGCACCGCAAGCCACTAAAGATCAAATGCAGGCATTGTTTGGTAACATTGGGAAAATCGAAGAAATTCGTTTGTATCCCACTGTACGAGATGTATCCTGCCCAGTGCAGTCTCGCATATGTTATGTGAAGTACGTCGAAAGTATTTGTGTGCCAGTGGCACAACATTTGACAAACACGGTTTTCATAGATCGAGCGTTAATAGTTATACCGGTATTGGCAATACCAGAAGAATATTGGGCTTTGGAAATGTCCAAGAATGGTACTATAGTACCGGGATTGCAAAAGCCGGACTCAAAGCTACCATCGGAAGTTGTTAATCGCATCGAAGGACAATCGCCTCAACAAGTAAGTATACTGCTGTAAATAAATTAATAAAGTTAACAATTTAATATCTTTCCTTACGTCAGGTTATAAAGACTTATGATCCTAAGTTAGTGGAAAACAATTTACCCGAATATCCAGCTTTGCCCTCATTTTATGATGTCCGGAAAATTGAAGAAATAAGACGTACAATAATTGTGTGCGATGTTAGGAACGAGTGGCGTTTGGATGATCTTATGGATTGCTTTCAACGTGCTGGTGAGGTGAAATACGCACGATGGGCAGAGAAGGATAACAAAACTTATTGCATGATTGAATTTTGCGATCAGCCCAGCATTATCAACGCTCTAAGAATGCATGGTCAAGAATTTAAAAATGGATATTTAAGTGTGTATCATTCGACGGATGCTATAATAAAGCCGGAGGCGAAATCAAATGAAGCTGCTCAAAAGGAAATTGAGGAGGCCATGACTATTGTTAAAGAGGCGCAAAATATGATATCCGCTGCTATTGATCCTGTAATAGGCATGTTAGCTAAAGATAAAAGACGCCGTTCTCGTTCTAGGTCACGCTCAAGAGATCGGCGAACTAGTCGTTCGCGTTCTCACCGTTCCAGGTCACGGAAACGTTCTCGCTCACGCACAAGAAGGCGTACTCGCAGCAAGTCAAAGCGCCACTCACGTTCGCGGTCTCGAAGCACGCGATCGCGTAAGCGCTCTCGATCAAGCAAACGCTCTCGTTCACGACGAAAAAGCCGCTCACGCTCTAGATCCAAACGGCATTCCCGCTCACGAGAACGTCGTAGTAAACGTTCTCGCTCTCGTCATCGTCGTAGTTCCTCTAGAGTGCGTCGCTCTCGCTCGCGTACAAAACGTTCACGCTCTCGTGATCGTAAACGTTCTCATCGCACACGTGAAGAAAAACGCCCGATACGATCTTCGCGCTCTCACAGCAAACGTCGCTCCATATCGCCCTCACCAGCGCCTGTACGTTCACGTTCCAGTCGAAGCAAAGATATCTTACCACCCATTTTAAAATCAACCAATAACTCGTCCTCCTCCAAAAACCGTTCTCGTACACCAGCTGATCGCAAACTGAAAACAATTTCTGAAGATATTGATGTCAAGTACACAAGGCCTAGTGGTGACTCCAAGTCTCGAAAATCTGTCAGTGTTGAAAAATCAGACAACATGGATATTTCAAACTCACCATGATAAATATAAATAACTGAATAGAGTTTATGAACATAATTATTTGTATTTCACTTTCTTAAATTGTTTGCTTTATTTTTAAATACTTTATGAAAACTTCTCTTACTACCTTAAATTACATTCTAATTGTGGAAGGTTCTTATATTCCCATATTATTTTGTGTGTATTTTTTGCAGCATAAGCAGTTTTATTTTTGTCATTCTATCTTAAGTAAAGATAACTTACAATTTAATTACATAATTCGTAGTCATAATTACAAAAACCAGACGTTTTATTTTTAATTGTATGTGTGCTTGTGTGGATTTGCAGTTTTTACTATTATTCGGGATGATGGTTAAATAGACTTAGAATTGGTGAAAAATTGTATTGAATGAAGAATCGCCCGATTGGTAAATGCATTCGACTTGGCGAGAATTTTAGCTATATATATATGCCTTGGACCAAGGTGAATTCAGGGGGGGTTATTCTGTTACTCAATTCGAAAAGAAAACTTCGAATTTATATCTTATTTACATTGAAATTCGAAAGCATTTATTTGCCTTCGATTCGAAATACAGAGTAACCCCCCAGTATCGAAATAGATTTGGGTGTTCAGGGTATTTACTGGAGGGTAATATTTATTTGATACGATATAATAAAAGCGTACGCTGTAAAGAAAAGCGATGCATGTCATTGTATCCAAAGTGAATTCAAATCGTGAGTGAATTCGCCTTAATTGCATCATCGACGATCATGGTGGAATAATAAGGTGCGCGTAAGAATACAACAATAAAAAACGACGTGCATTTTGTTTGTGTAAAATTAATTCAAAATTGTCAAAACAAAGCTGTATACAAAACAAAACAAAAGTTGTTTTGTATGTATTTATTGGTTATGCAAAAACAAAAAGCATAACGTAAACAAAAATATTCATGATGGCGGCCAAATATGTAAACAACTTTTGACAAGAAAAGCATACTTTTCCATTTTTTTAACGGTCAAAACACAACCCTACAAAAAACCATATTCCTTCTTGCGCACACCTGATTATTCCACCATGGACGATAATAAGCGAAAGTCACCTGGGCTGTCGCAAGGCGAATCCATTATCAGATGGATGCAGTGGCGAATTTATCCATCACCTATATTGTCAACTTTGGTTCATATGTTCCGGTATCATTTTTACTCAAACAAAATGCCTTTGTTCTTTTTACTGTTGTAGGCGTGTATATACTTTATTTATTTTATCCATGATCCAATAATAATAAGGTCTGCTTATGACTACAACAGTAGAGAAAACAACATGCATTTTGTTTGTGTAAAAAAGCCTAATATTGTCAAAAAAAAGCTGTATGCAAAACAAAATGTGGTTTGTATGTATTAAGTGGTTATGCAAAAACAAAAAGCATAACGTAAACAAAAATATATATTCATGATGGCGACCAAAAATGTAAACAACTTTTGACAAGACCGTGAGACTTACCAATTTTTTTTTGTAGATTATATGACGGTCAAAACACAACCCTACACAAAACTATATTGCGTGTTGCACAGACCTGATTGTTAGATCATGATTTTATTACCTGCTGTTGCAAATATCTATAAATTCGCCTTGGCTTGCTATATTTGAAATATTAGTTATACAGGCCTGATAAAATGAATCTTCTGCGAATAAAAGATTGCGTATGATGAATTTTCTTTGTTCATTCTCTTAATTTTCTCGGAACGAGAAAGACGTGGTGAACTGATAGATAAAATTTTCTTAATATTTTATTCCCGTTAAAATCATAAAAACTTCTCAGTGTTCACATAAATAACTGAATTGATAACATTTTCAAATTATTGTGATATCATTAGTTTTTTTTATTATTTGGTTAATTAAGAAGAACCTTGTTTTAAATACATACATATGTAAAACCTATTTTCTAAGGATAAAAAGTGAAGGAAAAATCGATTTAGAATAACGTCGTAAAAAGACATCTATAAAAAGAGGAAAGAAATAAAACAAAACAAACTAAGAAAGAAAATATACATTACGAACTTGGCGAGGAGAAAGAAAAATTGGGTGGAGATTTATTCATTTTGGTTGTAATTAGCAAAGATTTTAAGTTGCATTAAATACATCGGTACTCCATAAAATAAGAGCAAAAATATGGCTGATGTTGAATCTTCAAGTGCTATTCAGCAGCCACCATCGTCCACTACCAGTGGCCATATCATACCCTTATTAGCTGCAGCCGAAATATTAAATGATAATGCTGCAATGCAGCAACAGCAACAACATTCTGTAGCTCAATCGGCTACAATATCCTTAGCCACTGGCACTTCATCTGGTGTAGCATCCGCGTTAATAAGGGCTTCGTCAGCCTCCACCTCTGCCAGTTTGACACAAACGAACCAATCATCGAACGATAATATTGGTCTAGGCAATAATTCTCCCAATAACGCAACTACAACCAACTCAACAACAACTGATGATGCTAATGAACCACTAGCTAAGAAACAAAAGCTTGATCATCCATCAACATCGTCTTCATTGACGGTACAATCGGCTGCTTATGAAAAACTTGAAAGCCGTTTGGGTGGTATATTGTGTTGTGCAGTTTGTTTGGATCTGCCAAAAACCGCCATGTATCAGGTGAGTTAAGTTAGGGGACCCGAATTCGTGGCACAAGCTATTTTGGGTACTTAAAAAATTATGTTTTTTTAACATACTTACATATGTATGTATGTAAATGTTTTTGGTCAAAGAAAATACGTATGTATGTATGTATACAAGCACATATATATATATATGTATGTATGTATGCATCTGGAGATGTAGATACATAGGTATTATGTAGTTTTCTTTAGGAATACGAGTAGTTAGGTAGTACAATGGGTTTTAAAGACATAGGTATTCTTTATTAGGCTTTTATAGCTTTATTAAGATGGAAACAATGTACCTATATTGTGTTCATACATACGTGCATATCTACATACATATGTATGTACTATATGCATTGTGGCATTATTCAAGCCTCGCTATATATATGTACACGTATGTACCTACATATGTATATATGTTTGTATATACACAATTGTGCAATAGTTAATGCGTCATTATTTTGATTAAAAAAATCTTGCAGTTTTAATCACAACAAATTATATTCGAATGCATATTTATGTTGTTAATGTGTATTTAAAATATTTAGCTTGTGTTGTGTAAAGATGTATGTATGTACATAACTATGTATGTATGTATGTACATAGGTATTTGTTATTTCTTCTGAATATGTAAATGTATATTTATGTACATACATACATATATACTTACAATATAAATATATATATGTATGTACATATGTATGTATGTGTGCTGTTTTGCGTTTGTATTGCTTGCGACGTAGTTTGTTGTTACATACCATGGTGTCTAGTTTGTATACAAGTGCCAATAATTTTGATTATTTGTAGTTTTTCTTTCAACTTTACGAAAATGCTGAAAGAATCGTACCTATGTACATACATACTTATGTAAATAAGTATGTAAATGTTTTCCAAAATTTACAACCCCCTTAAAGCCCTTCATTAGTAAATCATATGTTTTGCGCAGTTAGCTATTAAATATTATAATGGTTTATTTTATCAACAATATAAAATACAGTGACTAGTTTTGTTTAATACTCAATGCAATTAACGTCTTATGTACATACGTATGTATGTATGCATGTACATACCTACAAAATATTTTTGTTGGGCCTTCTTGACTATACGCACACGTATTGTACATACGCATTAACAAACATATGACTGTTTCAAAATAACAAAAATTTTATTTACATACATATGTATGTAGATACATAAATATCTACAGATTTGTTGTGCATTAGCTAATCTACATACCTACATACATACTCATTTACATATGTATGTACATATGTATGTATGTATGTACATATTATGCTGCATTTCGTTGGTGCTAATGCCAATTTGTTTCTTTTAATCATAATAGTAAATACCTACTTATTATAGGTATAAGATTTTTAAATTAAGTTTACTTTTTTTAATGTATACTATTTATGTATGTATGTATGTATGTATGACTATTCCAAATCTGTACATTTCAATAAATTTTATTGTTAAACATGTTTATTGCAATATAATATAGGGAGGAAGTAAATTACGTTGTTTTTCTAAACCTGCTTTGTTCTTTTAGTGTATGTGAGCACATTTGCATGTGTGTATCTATGCATTCACATACACAATACTGAATGTAAATAAACAGGTAACGAAGCCGAATATTTTTTATCAGCGGCGGTGACTATGCAGTAAAGTTGGAATTAAAAGCATAACGTCAGTTTTAGAGCGTGGTCGAATTACAAGGCCTTTGCAAATCTCCAGATGGTTTTTTGTAGGATTGTGTTTTGGCCGTTAAAAATGAAAATACATTCATACATACGAGTATATACATAAATATGTCATGGTATAATAAATAAATAAATGTAAATATGTAATATAAGAAGAAAAAATTTGATCGAATTATTTTGTTTTTCATTTCTCCCTTTATATTTTTAAATTTTGTTTTGCCAAATGACATTTTCTTCTTTTGAAATCTTAATACATACATACTTATGTATGTATGTACATATTAAATGTACATAATAAATTAAAAATTCCTTAATAACCATCTTTAAACATATTCAACTCGACCACAAACAATACTAAATAAAAAATGCAGAAGAAACTAAAAATTTTTTGCTTGCTACTTATCTCCGCAGTACATACATACATGCACACATGTTGTCTCTTTTACATTTCGTTGTGCACTAAAATGAAAAATTTTAAAATGTTCGCGCACAAGTCCACTAACAATCCAACAAATCACAAGAAATTGAAAATTTTCAATTTCTTATGATTTGTGCGCGCACAGCCCCATTAACTTGTAACAACACGTCGAACACGAACAAATCACACGCACAAATCAATCGTGTGTGGGCACCTTTAGCTATTGCGTATTACACCAAAACGTTTGAACATCCACATTGTAAGGAAATTTGAAACTCCTTTTTGCACAACTTCTATGTTTAGTAAAATTACTTTTGAATTAGCAAATGGGTGACATGTACTTATATCTACATACATACATATATGATTTGTTTCATTAAATAAATTTTCTTCGTATGCACATGTACTAAAATGTGGTGTTTGATTGTGTGAAATGCGAGTGCCCCATACTTTATTTTGGTTTTTGTTTGAATTTCGTTGTAGGTAGTCAAGCATATTCGTAAAAGTTTTTGTTGTGATTTGCTCTTACTATATTTATTATCATGCACTTTATTCAACGGAGCCAAGAGCGTTACTCCCTAAGCTGTGGCGGCCATCGAAATTTAACCGAACCCTATGCAATTTGTTATGTCTCAGTTTGCTCTTATTGTTGCTGTTGAATTATTTTCCTAAGTTACAACTCTGCATATGTTTCATATTAGGTTTGATCCCGTACTTTTTGGGCAAAGTCCGGTAAAATGAGAGCAAACAAGAATTTCTCTCAATTAGAGACAAAAACGCACAAAAGTACGGGAACACTAAAAACCACATTTTTTCCCAAAAGTTTGTATGAAATTGCTGTGAAAGTAAACAAAAAAATAAATACTGTTTTTGATTATATTTAACTTTTTAAGAGATTTTAGTTAGTACACACATCCATATCTATGTTTGTATATCCAAACATACATATTTTGCTTTGCTTTTTGCAAAAGTAACAGTTATTTCATCATTATTATTTTTAGGTAAAATTCAAATTTCTTATTTGTTATTGTTTATTTCATAAACAGCTGATTGATTACTACTTGCACAAACTAGCCCGAAGAAAAAGTACGGGCTGTTTCGTGCAGGAAGAAGAAGAATATTTCTCTCTCAAAATCTCTCTCACTTGCACGAACTTTGTGTACGGGAACAGTTTTCGTGCAAATTGGGATCCCGCGGGCTCCCAATGTTGAGTACGGGATCACACCTATTAGGTTTGATCCCGTACTTTTTGGGCAAAGTCCGGTAAAATGAGAGCAAACAAGAATTTCTCTCAATTAGAGACAAAAACGCACAAAAGTACGGGAACACTAAAAACCACATTTTTATCCCAAAAGTTTGTATGAAATTGCTGTGAAAGTAAACAAAAAAATAAATACTTTTTTTGATTAGTATTTCACTTTTTAAGAGATTTTAGTTAGTACACACATACATATCTATGTTTGTATATCCAAACATACATATTTTGCTTTGCTTTTTGCAAAAGTAACAGTTATTTCATCATTATTATTTTTAGGTAAAATTCAAATTTCTTATTTGTTATTGTTTATTTCATAAACAGCTGATTGATTACTACTTGCACAAACTAGCCCGAAGAAAAAGTACGGGCTGTTTCGTGCAGGAAGAAGAAGAATATTTCTCTCTCAAAATCTCTCTCACTTGCACGAACTTTGTGTACGGGAACAGTTTTCGTGCAAATTGGGATCCCGCGGGCTCCCAATGTTGAGTACAGGATCACACCTATTAGGTTTGATCCCGTACTTTTTGGGCAAAGTCCGGTAAAATGAGAGCAAACAAGAATTTCTCTCAATTAGAGACAAAAACGCACAAAAGTACGGGAACACTAAAAACCACATTTTTATCCCAAAAGTTTGTATGAAATTGCTGTGAAAGTAAACAAAAAAATAAATACTGTTTTTGATTAGTATTTCACTTTTTAAGAGATTTTAGTTAGTACACACATTCATATCTATGTTTGTATATCCAAACATACATATTTTGGTTTGCTTTTTGCAAAAGTAACAGTTATTTCATCATTATTCTTTTTAGGTAAAATTCAAATTTCTTATTTGTTATTGTTTATTTCATAAACAGCTGATTGATTACTACTTGCACAAACTAGCCCGAAGAAAAAGTACGGGCTGTTTCGTGCAGGAAGAAGAAGAATATTTCTCTCTCAAAATCTCTCTCACTTGCACGAACTTTGTGTACGGGAACAGTTTTCGTGCAAATTGGGATCCCGCGGGCTCCCAATGTTGAGTACGGGATCACACCTATTATCTCTACCTATATAGTTTGTTATCCTTTATACTTATTTTTATGATCTATTACTATATGTACATACATATTTTTACTTTGAAAAAACTGTCTTATACTTTTTATTAGTTCTGAATAAACTTTTGTTCTAACAGTTGCTAAACATATAGTATGCATGTGCACATATTTATAAATGTATACAAAGCACACATATAGTTGGGATCTCAAATTACATTAGTTAACATACATAAGTCCCCATTCTTAATGTAGACATGTTAAATGTCTATAGTATAAAGCATTGTATGGGGTATTTATGGAGCAGTATGGTTGACAAAGTCAAAATCTATTCAGTAGAATTTCACTACCGACATGTATTATAAATTATCATGTCAGCACAAGTGCATTACCTTAGTATTTTTTCTGCAATTAAAAAACATTTTAGATATGGCCCTTCACACACGAGAATAATTGTGCGGTAATAAAATGACAACTTATAGTGAAGAGAGCGGTTTTTTGTGGGCATAATTTTTCAACCAGTTATATTTTGAAAAACAAATTAATATAAAAAACACTAATACGAACAAAGCGTGAAATAATCCCGTGTGTGACGAAAAGAACAAAAATTGTGCGGCCTAATACTTCAGCTCGTGTGTGAACGCTCAGTAGAAATAAAATAATTTATCTAAAAGTCAATATATTTACGTACATATGTATGTATGAAATAAATACGCATGCATATGTAGGTAGTAGGTATGTGAGTGTTTCTATCTAAAAACGTAAGTTTTAGTGCGGTGGTAATATATCAGCACATGCGTAGTACCCCACTACTTTGTCTTCAATAACAAAACATTTCAGATACCTACCTAGATATTCAGAATAGAAATAAAATAATTTATCTCAAGTCAATTGCATATGTATGTATATATGTACATACATATTTATGTATGAGTTTCCATCGCATACATACATACATATATCGCTATCGTTGGCGTATATACCTACATATTTGTGTATGCAAACCCTGTCGGAAACTACTCTAACTTTTAGCTAACAATTTCCCAAGTAAATAGTAGATACTAACTACGCCTGTATTACTTTTCAATGGAAGCAAGTAAATATTTTAACATTGCGATGTCGTAGGCTGTAATCATTTGCCTGACTGCACTACTTTTCAACCAACTTAAAGTTAGATACCAAAAATTTAATAGGTAGTTAGTACATATCGCTCCTTTATTGCAACGTAGTCATATCTCAAAAAAAACTCAAACGTGGCAAAATGCATTTAAAGTTTTCAAAGCGTAAGCGTTTATATGGACGGCTTGAGCATGTAAGCGGTTATAACTTGGGCTTAGATAGAGATATGTTTATGCAAATTTTTTTACAAATAAAGAAGGTATTGAGAAACCCTTTTTCGCCAGTAACTGAAAAATTTTGTTTTTTGAGATATGACTATGTTGCAATAAAGGAGCGATATGTACATATATACATATGTAGATAAGTAGATAGATCTGGTCCAAGGACCGGCACTGCGACTTCTTCGTATTCTTTGCCCATACATACAGTAAACGCTCATAAATTAGAACGACTTTGCTGTTGAAATAGTTCTAATTCTAATAGAAAGCAAAAAAAAAAAAGTGCATCTCCGTTTAGAAAATATACAGAAAAACACTGCTGCATAAATATTTTTAATGTTATTTATGTATGTATATAAAACGAATACCTACCATTTCTTTAAAATTCATCACAATTTTAAGAGAAAAAAATATATACTCGTACACACAAAAGTTGGCACAAAATAAAAGATTTTTAACTATATATTAAAAACGCTATTCCTAATTACCGAATTCCCGATAGTTCTGATTTACGAGCGTCTATTGTATGTAAATATGTACATACATATATAAAAAATTATTTTCCTTTTTTATTTTATTTTCTCAAGACTATATTCAGTAGTTTTACACTAAAATTGCATTAATAATTTTCTTCAAATTTAATTTTTCCATCAATGCCGCAATCACAGCACTTGTGGACTTGAACCACATGTCATTGGTTTAAAAGTCAACGCATGTACCATTCAGCTAAGGTACCATTTAAATGTTGATATCAAGAAGTTAGCATAAATTTTAATTTATTTTAAATGTTCCTAAATGAGTAGAGTTGTTGGCTCTCTCTATATCTAATTACAATATGCAACCCAATTACGAATAATAATTCTGGGGGAATTTTTTCCATTCCACCTATTATAAATATAAATTCTCCATAAGATTTCACACTTTTCCCTTTTATTTACTTACATATAATAATTTATAATTGGAGAAAAATTTTCCGTGGGAGAGAAATTCCTAGGGAATATTCGTAATTGGGCACATACTCAACCTACTAATTGTTTTTTGTTCAGTTCTGCATTAAATTGTAGTTAGTCTAAAAAACTCAACTTCAAACTGTTTTTTTTTGTTTGTTTGTACTTAGCTACCCAGTTTCCGACAGGGTATGTACACAAATATGTACATATGTACATATGTATGTACTATGTACGTAATTGCTATTTCTTAAAAAGTATGGTTGCATGTATTTTGTGGCATGGTCATTATGTATTACCCAGTAAAAACTATGATCATCCAAAGAGTAATTTTGGAGCGCTCCTTTGCGAGTAATGGATTACTCCATAATACTCCGGACCTCATTGGATTTTTAACACAGCATGTCCGCAGACACGAGTACTCCTTTTAAGCTCCTTATGGAGTACTCCCTTTGATCTTGAAAATGACGACGGAGGGAGTATTCGTTTTTGTCTCCTAAAAGAGCATAAAGGGAGTAAACATTCATATAAAAAACAAATTTGGTTATTTTTTACAAAAACAAGAAAATATTCATTTATTTTTTTAAAATGTTATTATTGTTTTTTTGTTGGATTCGACGAGGTCGTAGTTTTTGACGAGTAGGCATGTCGGTAAACAGTTGCCTTATATTTACGAAATGCCAGCTTGAAAGATTTTTCATATTCCGGGTATGTTGGATACGTGCCTTTAAGTGCTTCTGCAAGAAAATTAAGGAGAAGATAACATGTAATATATTATTTAAGACATGATATTAAAAATTCAGCTATTACCGAAATAAAAAAGTTAAACAATTCATATTTGTTTAAGGCTATCATATTTTTTGATCCATCCCAATTTAATTTGAGCAACATATATTCGCCGATCATTTTGCGTAGTGCTTTTTCAATTTTGATTTTGTCAAACCTCAATTTAATATACGAAATCTGAAATAAATTAAAATAAAAGACAAAGAATTTTGAATACTTGTTTCACTGATTGCATTAAAAAAAAAACTCAGTCAGTAATCAGTTGCCGAATTTAATTCCTCCAAAGAATTAATTGGGAAAATTTTAAGATCCCTTCTAGTTGGGCGTAAATAAAGCAGTCTGTTTACACATAATTTGCTTTAATGATCCGACTTCATTTGTGAGCATATCAACTTTGTTTTCCAGGTTTTTTATTGCTTCCTTAGCTTCACCTGGTGCCATATCTGTTATTTCTGGGCTCTCTGTGGAGCAGCATGGGTGTTCTGGATGTACTGCTTTCAACAATGTTTCTCTACATAGTGGAACGTCCATACCTTCACTTTTTTTAATGTAGAGTAGTGAATTACAACATTCGTTCGAAACGCGATTTTCAATTACCCAAGAAGCAAGCTTCTGAACAACGCTAAGTACCTGGGCGTAATCCTAGATAGTAAACTATCTTGGAACCTAAACACCCAGTATAGAGCAAATAAGGCCCTCGTGGCTATTTACACCTGCAAAAGAGCAATTGATCGCAGCTGGGGCATCGAACCGCGAGGGACCAACTGGATCTTTGAGACGGTAATTAAGCCCATAATTTTCTATGGGGTTATAGTCTGGTGGGAAGCGATAGAGAAAGACTCCCACCGACAAACTATAGAGAACATTTTTCGGCTAGCGGCGATCTTGATAACGGGAGCCCTCAGGTCTACTCCAACGAAGACATTGTTCGCTATGCTGAACTGGCTTCCGGTGGATGTTCTGGCCAAACAGCTAGCTTTGATTGCGGCGATCAGACTGAACGCTGTTCATGGACGAGAACCGATCTTGGTCACTCCAGGATTCTCATGCAGCTCCATGACTTCACCGACTACTGCCCACCTGAACCTTATTTTGGCCGGCTTTTTCAATCCATTGTTCCCAATAGGGAATATCACTCCCTACCCCCTGCCACCGAAGGAAACATCAGAGTTTTCACTGATGGCTCCAAAAGAGGCGTAAACACTGAAGGAGGTTTCTATGTGGAAAACTTCAACGTCAAGATTCCATTCAGACTTCGGGATGGCTGTAGCGTCCTGCAAGCCGAAGTCTCGGTCATTACAAGACCGGCAAGATGGCTTAGGTATTATAGGATATCGGAAGACATCCATATTCTTACCGACAGCAAAGCGGCCATTGCTGCTATCAATGGTGTATACACTACATCGACGGTGGTAAACGAATGCCGGAAATCTCTAAACGAGATAGCGAGACATTCAAGAGTAACACTAGTGGGGTATGGCTTTGCATATCCAGTGCGTAATTTTTGTACTCTGCACTCTGAGTGCCCTGGTAAGGGGCTGTGCACATATTACGTAACGCTGTTTTCAGAGACTTTATACCCCCCCCCCCCTTCGTAACGCTTTTTACTAATTTTTCTGTGCAAAATTTCCAATCCGTAACAAATCTTTAACCCCCCCCCAAACCCCCTGGACCGTTACGTAATATGTGCACAGCCCCTAACGATATTGCGGACGAAACTGCCAAAAAGGGCGCATCATTGAGCAACTCGATGATATGTAACTTCGTTGGCATTCCTCTATCTCACTGCAAGCGATTGATCCAGCAGGAATCATACAATCGAGTCGAGTCGCCAGTTCCACTTGGCCCCGCTACAGCCTGCACAGAGCTCGAGATCTACTCAGGCTTGGTAAAAGTCACACAAGACGACTAGTAACAGTGCTAACGGGGCACTGGTGTTTCGGGACTCATGCTATCTTCATTTGATAATTCATTGACTTTGTTAGGTGCTGATGCCTCTTGGTCACTTAAAGTCTCCCGATTGCAATTTGAGAATTTTTCAATTTTTTTTTTTAACTAGTCGTCTTAAATGACGCTTAGAAACTAAATTTTGACACATTTTTAACAATTTGTTACTATACCCGTACCTTTTCGTTTTTTTTTTAATAACACGTCTTTCACTTTTTAAAACTAAACTGACTAAATAGAAAAAAAAAACGAAAACATCAACAATTAACAGTTATGTCAAAGAAAAAAAAAACCAAAAACGAACTGGTACATCCCTCATTGATCCATTTGAAGTATTAAGCGAGGCAGAAACAACAAAACAAAAAAAAAAGCTTCCATAGCTCGCTTATTACTCCAAATCAGTGAAGGGCACACACATACTCTCTCATATGTGATGGTGTGGGAAGCAGCAAAAAACGATTGACGGTCAATATTAATACACTCGAAAAATTTGTCTGGTGCCACAAGTAACATACATTTCTTACCTTTTAGTATTTTTATTTGATTTGAAGTTATTTTCAATAATACTTTTTATGTTAATATAATAATAACGAAAACAATATTCATTTAATAATAAACTAGTTACACAACGAATAAAATAAAATATAATATTTAATAAGTAAAGAAATATCGAGAAAACATAATAAATAAAAAATAAAATTTATTAAAAACGAAGCCCTGAAGCTTGATAATTTATTGAATTCGATAATTAAAATAAAAAGTTCGAATAAAAACAAAATTATAAAAAAAAAACATTTTCCCATTCTTCATTGAACATTTTGCTTTGAGTGTAAACAAAAAATTGTAAAGTGCTGATCAGCAACTGGTTTGATTTACTTTGACGAAATGATAACAAACAGCGTTGTCAACTTTGAAATTTCAAAAGGCACCAAAATGGAGAAAAAAACGCGCCTTTTAACAAAAAACGCACCAAGTTCAGATTTTTATTTTATTGAAAATTTTTATTGAATTAATTTTGCGTCTTTACAGCATTTAACTTTAGTCCAAAATTCTAATGTTGACATAATATTGTGCCAATGCATGAATGATTTTTCAACCCTTTTTCAATACTAGATAATATTTCGACATCGTATTCAAATTGTACTGCTAATGGCATGATATCATATTTGCAATGGGATAAAACATTTTGTAGCTAAATGGGTTTAAAGCTGCAATGTGTGTCCGTGTTCCAGCATGTCGAACAAGGTTGGATATTTAAGCGTGATATCGCATTTTCAATAAAAACATCTTGTTTTTGTGTTATTATTTGGTCAAGGCCGAATCCATTGCTTAAACTCACATTGTGATTCCCAAATCCTTTTGTATTTCGCTTATGATCTACGAATGAAATAAAATATAATTTTTAAAAAGTAAAGAAATATCGAGAAAACAATAAATAAAAATAAAATTTATTAAAAACGAATCCCTCAAGCTTGATAATTTTTTAAATTCGATAATTAAAATAAAAAGTTCGAATAAAAACAAAATTATAAAAAAAAAATTATTTTCCCATTCTTCATTGAACATTTTGTTTTGAGTGTAAACAAAAAATTGTAAAGCGAGGTCTTACTCAAACAAGTGCTGATCAGCGACTGGTTTGATTTACTTTGACGAAATGATAACAAAGCAACAACCGAACGTTAATTCTCATAAAAGGGCTATTAGACACGCATACTTGTCTGCAGACATATACGTGTGTCGACGTCGCGCAAACAGAATTTTCTTGCTATACACGCGTGTATAACATTTCAAGAAATGCCCTTCACTGCTCCAAATGGATGAACAAGTCATTACTCCTTTATTGCTCTATTATGGATTAATCCATATATTTTTTACTGTGTAGGTTGGGCTGGCAATGCTTACGCATACAAATATAAACTTTTTTTGTTGTTGAACTGTGTAAATAAAATAAAGGTCAGCTGTTTTATATTGTATGTACGTATATATATTAGGTGTGATCCCGTACTCAACATTGGGAGCCCGCGGGATCCCAATTTGCACGAAAACTGTTCCCGTACACAAAGTTCGTGCAAGTGAGAGAGATTTTGAGAGAGAAATATTCTTCTTCTTCCTGCACGAAACAGCCCGTACTTTTTCTTCGGGCTAGTTTGTGCAAGTAGTAAACAATCAGCTGTTTATGAAATAAACCATAACAAATAAGAAATTTGAATTTTACCTAAAAAGAATAATGTTGAAATAACTGTTACTTTTGCAAAAAGCAAAGCAAAATATGTATGTTTGGATATAAAAACATAGATATGTATGTGTGTACTAACTTAAATCTCTTAAAAAGTGAAATACTAATCAAAAACAGTATTTATTTTTTTGTTTACTTTCACAGCAATTTCATACAAACTTTTGGGATAAAAATGTGGTTTTTAGTGTTCCTGTACTTTTGTGCGTTTTTGTCTCTAATTGAGAGAAATTCTTGTTTGCTCTCATTTTACCGGACTTTGCCCAAAAAGTACGGGATCAAACCTATTTTTTATATGTATCGGGTATTTTTTATTGAGGTATAGAACTTTAAGTTGGCATCACTTTTTTAACTGGCGGCCATTTTGTCAGCTGTCAAGTGATTAATATTTAGTTTGGTTTGCCATTTCATCATGAACAGGTTGACAAAAGAACAACGCTTGCAAATCGTGCAAATTTATTTCGAAAATAATGGTTCAGTTCGCGAAGTTTACCCGCAAAATTTTGTTCAGTGATGAGGCTCATTTTGGGTTGAATAGCTACGTCAACAAGCAAAATTGCCGCATTTGGAGTGAAGAGAATCCACATGAGACCCTTGAGACGCCATTACATCCACAAAAACTGACTGTTTGGTGTGCTCTATGGGCTGGTGGAGTCATTGGGCCATACTGCTTGCGAAATAATGCTGGAGAGTCAGTTACCGTTAATGGAGACCGGTATAGAGCCATGATAACCGACTATTTTGTTCCCGAATTGGATGGCATGAATGTGGATGAGTTGTGGTTCTAACAAGACGGCGCTACATGCCACACAGCGCACGTCACAATCGATTTATTGAAGGAAACATTCGATGAGCGCATAATTTCGCGGAATGGACCTGTCAATTGGCCACCAAGATCGTGTGATTTAACACCATTGGATAATTTCCTTTGGGGATATGTGAAGTCGCTCGTCTACGCCAACAAACCAGAAACGTTAGGGGACTTGGAAGCCAACATTCGTGGCGTTATTGCCAACATACGGCCCCATATGCTCGAAAAAGTGGTTGAAAATTGGACCTGTAGAATTGGCTTTATTCGAGCCAGCCGCGGCGGCCACATGCCCGAAATCATATTTAAACATTAATGGCATAAAATTATCCTTCCAATAAAGCCAAATTGATGGACATTAAAACGATTTTCTTGTGTTTTATTTCAATTCGAAGTTCTATACCTCAATAAAAAAAAACCCGATATATATACCCAGCGGGAAAACTCAGAAGACCTTCTAATTTCAGGCCTTATTAAACGCCTTCTTAGGAATGTTTTTAAATCAATTTTCTTTTTTTTCTAACTGGTAAAGAAGGCTTCATAGAAGGCATCGACTCTCCCTGTTTATAATAATAAGCAGCGTTGTCAACTTTGAAATTTCAAAAGGCACCAAAATGGAGAAAAAAACGCGCCATTTAACAAAAAACGCACCAAGTTCAGATTTTTTTCTTATTGAAAATTTTTATTGAATTAATTTTGCGTCTTTACAACATTTAACTTTAGTCCAAAATTCTAATGTTGATATAATATTGTGTCAATGCATGAAGTGAATCATTCTCCACCCTTTTTCAATAACTACACAACATTTCGACATCGGATTCAAATTATACTGCTAATGGCATGATATGATATTTGCAATGGGATAAAACATTTTGTACAATGCTGGTTGTTGATTTCGGTTGTAGCTAAATGGGCTTACAGCTACAATGTGTTTCCGTGCTCCAGCATGCCGAACAAGGTTGGATATTTAAGCGTGATATCACATTTGCAATACAAACATCTTGCTTTTGTGTTATTATTTGGTCAAGGCCGAATCCATTGCTTAAACTCACATTGTGATTCCCAAATCCTTTTGTATTTCGCTTATGGATCTCCTTTTTTAGACTCCATTCTTGACACTAACTTTAAATATTTCTTTTAGTAAATATAAATTTTATTAATTTTAGTGTTAAAACCCTTTATATAAACTTTTACGCATTTTATAAAAAACGAACAATGATCGCAAGTCTCAAGAATACTTTGTTTTTGCTAAGCTCTTTAACAGACTTGACAAAAACTTTTACGACAAAAAACAATTATGTACTCTGAAAATCTAAAAGGGACAACAATTTTCTTGTAATGAATTGTTACAAATTATCTATAACAACAAGACGGTTTAACGGTTTTTGTAAATGTGTTTTGGTACTGTAAAATTGAATGTAAAAATTGTACACAAATTGAATGAAATGGTATTGATACAGTTGTATTTTTTGTACAAAATTCTTTTTTCTCATACTGAAACAAAAAATTGTGTTATGATTTAGAGCCACCCAAAATTAAAAAAACGCACCAAAATTAAAGAAAAAGCGCACCACGCACCAACTCAGATATTTTTCGCACAAAACATTTAGAAAAGCACCAAAAAAGGTGCGAAACGCACCAAGTTGACAACGCTGATAATAAGACACACATTTCAAAATAGCTTCTCTGAGAAGGGAGAATAGAGGAAGAGAGAGTAAAATTTTTTTGTGTAATACATATTACAATTCAGAATGACGTTATAAAAATAAAATTACAAACATACATAAATATATATGTACATACATATATACATTGAAAACATCCAAATACAGAACTAAGAAATGGCAAGAGATCATAAATCAATTTTAGTTGAGTTTCGGAAGTCAAAAATAGTAGTTTTTTTAAAAACAACCCACCGGTAAATTGAACAAAGTACCTAGATAATAATCAATGACATCAGGATGACATTTTAAGCGAACGATATAAGAACTTAAAATGTTATCTACATATGTATGTGTAATCTAATTAATTTTATCCACTTATCGATTACAATATAATCGAAGAGTTAGTTGAGTATATTTGCAAATATAAGATTTATTGATGTATCATTAACGTTGCTTAAGACTTCGCTTATGAAGTAAACACAATTGAAATGCGACTCGCTGACATCGCTGCTTCTTACTCTTTAAGCGAAAGCGCACCGATTAAACGACCTATGACACTCCTATGCTAAATTGAAGTAGTAATATAAGCGACAGAATCATCACTGATAGGTATTAAATATTGCTTACATCAGCGATTAAATAATGACAATTTTTTACCGGTGGGAAGTACTAAAAAGTGAAAAAGTAAGAAAAATGAATAAAAGAAGTATAAAGCGTTTAATTAAAATAGAAAAAGATAAATGTTTGTCAAAATTTAACATGGAAAATATGGCCTTTATAGGAAGGCCTTTTTACAGCCATGCTCTGAAAGGCCTCATAAAAGCCATTAATTATAAGGCCTTTCAGAATCATTCTCGAAATTTTTTTTTTTTAAAGGAATGCGGAAGGGCTTCCCCGCAATGACATCGTGTGTAAAAAGTATATGAGTATGGAATGAAGCGTGAAGGCCTTCGCATCGAAAAGAAGGGGCGCAGAGGCATTCTAAAAGGGCTTCGTAGTTCTTCTTTTTCCCGCTGGGTATTTATGTACATTTATAAATAAATACATATGTATGTATGTGAAAATTCCTTGCAATTAGTTAAAATGTATTCATGATTTCAGGTCAGGTATATAAGAACCCACCTAAATACGCGTGTATGTATCTACATACAAACAAGCATACATATAAGTATGTACATATTTATATACACACCTACTTATGTATTTATGGTGTGGTCATGTAAAAAGTAGGGATGTGCGCGTGAGTAAATTTACGCTCACGATCACGAACCATAAATATTTTTCACGCACGGCATGATTTAAAACTTTCACGATCACGCACGCTCACGAACGCAATATGTTTAATCACGTACTTTCACGCACGACGGGAATAATTTTGCACGCATGCTCTCGATGAAATACAAATTTTACAATAAAAGATTTAGCATATGTTAAAAAATATTATTTTGTAATTAATTTCTTTATTTACTTCACGATCATTAATGAAATTAAAAAAAAAATTCAGGAAATGCCCGAAAAATTAGCAATACAGGGGATAAACTTAATATAAAAAATTTAGCACTGTCAGCCAAGGCAGGCTATTTAAATTTATTACTTATGTATATGTAAAGGAATTGAAAAGGAATACTAGTGTTGTTAGGTTTAGGTTAACGCAAGATTTCCAAAGGTATGTATGTATGTTGATGAATGTCTGCATTTGTAACAGGGATTTTAATGTATGAAGCCACAATCATACATATATATGTACGTAATGACATGTATGTATGTATGAATGGATGTAATTTTAGCAAAGATCAAAAAATTCGAAAGAAGAAAAAGCTTAACACAGAGAACTATTGTGAGTGCGTGAAAATTGTATTAAAAAATCACGCACGGTATTATATTTTTGAATCACGATCACGCACGCACGCGTGATTTTATCAATTTTTAATCACTAATCACGTGATTCACGCGTGAGTCACGCGTGACACGAAAAATTCACGACATTTGCACATCTCTAGTAAAAAGCCCACAGATTCATAGATATGGATGCATGTGTAATGTGCATAGTCTTCTTTTGCTTTAGTAAAAATACCAATGCTGTGCATTAGAAAAGAAATCTTACAACGACAAAAACAAATGTATTGTTACAAAAGTATCTATGGTATGTACTAAACTACATGTGTATGTATACCCTTTATGTAGGGAGGTTTGTATGTATGTATGTATGTATGTACCTATAACTATTAAATACATATGTATATAATAAAAGTTTCTTATTATTCTTTTGGTTCCTTCTAATATAAGTTTTCTAAATAAAGAGACAGGTTCTTTTTTTGTTGTTTTCCAAACCGTAGATTTGTACAATATGAAACTGGTTTTGTTTTTTTTCATTTGTTTACCTTTTTGTGCATACATACATACATACAAATTTATTTATGTATACATACATACGTCACTGCAGTAATACATAGGTATATATAAATACATATGAATGTGTATGTACATACATACATATGTATGTATACACGTCGATATGTAATTTGCTTGTATATTTGTAACTTTTTTTTATAGGTATCAGCTGTGTTTATATCCATAAATACAAAATTTGATACCTATAGGTTGTTTTGTTTTGTTTTCATTTCTTTTTCGACTTCATAAATTGGCGTTTAATGTGCACCTACCAATTTTTGTTTATATACATACATATGTATGTATGTAGATACATACATATGTACATATGTAGGTATGCACATCCAGTGATGTTAACTTATTTTCTCAAATGTTTGTACTACAGCTATTGCAACGAACATATTACCTAAATTAAAAAAAATTAAGAAAGTTGCCAAAATAAAAAACGGAAAAAGTAAAACAAGTTGTCCAAACAAAAATGTCAAAAATTACCAACACGGAATACAACAATTTTGCAGTACGAAATTCTTCGAGCGATTGAAAACACCTCATTTAAAGTACTGTAAATTTGATATGCTGAAAATAAGTAACCGGCTTTAAAAGTTCTTTGAATTTTTATTATTGTGTAGTCATAAACTTCGAATTCTGACATTACGATAAATGATTTTTTTATTAAATTTCCTATAGGTACCTTATTTCATTCTTACCTTATTTTTAAAACGAGCTAAATAGAAATTATTTTGAAATAAGATAACAATCGGTAACATAACTTGATTGTTTCCAGATACATACATATGTACATAAGTATGTATGTATTTAAAACAATATTTTTTTATTTGTTAAATACCTATAATAGTGTTTTTTAGTTAATCTGCGCATTTTGTTTAATTAATAAATAAAAACAAACTTTAAAAGGAAGTCAAATACATTCTATGAACATACATACATATGTAGGTATGTCACATTTAGAAATAGTTTCTTTTTCAAAAAAAAAAAAATAATAGATACATAGGTATCATGCATACAAACTAAAATTATTTACGAAATTCAAATGTATGTACATATGTACATACATGTAATTGAAAATAGCAGTCATAGAAAGTTTAAAATTTCTATTACACTTAAATAAAAATATTGTAAATAACAGCAGAATAAATCAAATTCATAAACACATTAGACTCACATTTAGTTAATTAATTCTGTATGTTTATTCTGTATGTATAACGAAATGAATTGGTAACACAAAAAAAAAAAAAAAAACATTTAACAAAATGATCTGCTTAAAAGAAAAAAATATCAAAAAAGACAAAGTCACAAACTTGTAGAATTGATTCGCTAAACAGAATTTATTCTTAAACTGAATTCTTTGTAAGAACAATAATAATTTATAAATATTTTTAATTTTTATTAGTAATGCATTATTAATTAATTATTAGTAACATTAGTTTTACACGATATTTAAAATGTACTTGTATTGAGTAAAAAAACCTATGTTCAAAAAATTTACCAAATAATTTTTAAATAAAGTTTATTTACAAGAAAATAAATCTTAAATTTGCGTCGTTTTTTTATTTTCACTCACCTAATAATTGGCTAAAAACATATTCAAAAATATCATCGAACGAACAATAAATGCATTGTTGCTCTTTATTCACATTTCAGAACATCCCCATTCTTTTCTTATTTGAAATAATATATGTACATACATACCTTTAAAAAAATCCGTATGTCCTCAATTCACCAACAACACTGGGCCTTACTACGGTTCTCGAATCGACTTCGACTGTTGTACTAGATTAAAGAAACACACAACATTTTTCTTTAATCTATTACAGCAGTCGAATCGAGAACCGTAATAAACCCCAATATTTCTCTAATCTATGAAAATTTTTTCAATTCATAAACTAATTTTGTTTTTCTTATTTTTTTTTTCTTCTCTTTCATTCACAGGTATATTGAATAAAAGTTCTTTAAATAATTAAAATTATTATTGAAATATTTTTCTTTTTTTAATATTGGTTTTATTAATGGTGTGTATTTTCATTCTTCTTTTATTTCTTTCAGTGTCAAATGGGTCATTTAATGTGTGCTGCTTGTTTTACACACTTATTAGCTGATGGACGGTAAAAAAATATATTTTCTCATTAAAAAAAAATATTAGCCGTTGAAATTAAAAATTTTGTTTAGCATTGGCTAAAGTTATATTTAAGATTTGAAAAACTTATTGATAATTTTATTTATAATTGAAGATTCAATAAATAATAAAATTTATAAAAAAAAAAAAAAAAAAAAAAAAAATATTAAAACTACATATGTACATACATATATATCTGTGAACCATTGACAAAACAACTTAAGTATTTTTTCAACATTTTCAAGGTAAAAAAGAATAGTATGTTCATTTCAAACAAATGCCCAAAACTTTATAAAAGTGAGCGGAAACTAATAAAAACAAAAAATCGAAATGAGTTTAATTTTAAAAACATTAATATTCATTTAACTAGTTATCGCGGTAATATGATGACTCTACTAAAATAGGCCGACTATCTAAACTCATGTTGCATAGCATAATTTGAAAGACTGCGTATGCAATACAAAGCATGTTGTAGCAGCATGGGCCTGTTCGGATATGCATCACTGCGCCGCATCTGATGCGCATGTGCGATTAGTTTGCTCAGCTGATACAAAACAGCATATGCAGTGTTACCAGCCGTCGATTTTCAGAACGTACAACGCATCAGATGCGGCGTAGTGATGCATATCCGAACAGGCCCATGCTTTGCATAAAAACGGCGTTAAGGAATGCTACTATTATGCTACTATGCATTTTTTTTTCATTGTAACAACAGTTGTTCAAAAAAAATATAAAATTATATAAAAGTTGTTCCAAAAAAAAAAAAAAAAATTTAAAATAAAAAATTAAAAAATAATACATATAATTATAATAAATAAAAAAATTAGTTACTCCGGCATTGTCTAAGTACCAAACGTTTGCATAGCAAATAAAATAGATGCAAGAATTTGACAGCTGATACTCATCAAACTGAGTTGCCAACATTAGGCAATGTCAATAATTTTAGGTATGCGCTTAGGAAGTGTCTGCATTGTAAATATGCATTGCAACTTGCGTTTAGGAAGTCGGCCATACACACCAAAGAAATTGAAAATAGTCCTAAATTATCTTAAGTTGTATTGTTCAAAGCCCACTAATACGTTCATATGAACATACATACATATGTATGTACATATATATGTATATAAATCCCAGCTACAAGTTTATTAAATTATCGACTGCTAGAATATGCAAATATTCCAAGTTGTAACATAATTGCATTCCGACGGAATTGGATTTTTTTACAACTTTATTCAAATACAGACCTTTAGCAATATTTATTTTTAATGTTTATCTTTTAGCTTACGTGATCAAATTGCTACTTGTCCCAATTGTCGTGTGGAAATTTCAAAAAGCACTGCTTCTCGCAACTTAGCCGTTGAGAAAGCAGCTTCAGAACTCCCCAGTGACTGTCAGGTAATTAATTTATTTTGTAGTTTATTAAATAGCCCCATATCTAAATATTATATATTTTCTTAGTTTTGCAGCAAAGAATATCCTTATAAATCTTTAGATCGCCATGAACAGCACGAATGTCAAGAACGGCCCACCAAATGCAAATATTCTAGAATTGGCTGTCAATGGCGTGGTCCAAATCATGAAAGTAAGTTGTATAAATTAAAACGGTTTGCAAGTCAAACTACATATAAATTTCTCTTTTTTTTTAATAAATAAATAGAAAAATTTACGGCTCATTTATGGATGGCAACCGAACGTGCTTCTTGCTAAAAATTGTATTATGAAATCCAACTAACAACTGCTTTTCTGGAAAACGAACTTCAGTTATGTTGCTATCCATAATCCAGCCATTAGTATCGTTCCACTAATTGTGAACAGAGGTTTATATCTTATAATTTTATAAAAAAAAAAAAATCATAATTTTGTTGTTTGCAATACATATCGTAAGCTTATTATTGGTTTGGCGCACCGACCATTTAAAAAAAAAATTGAGTTAGGTATGGGATATATATATATTTTAGATGTGCTCTTTCTGAATCCAAAATCTGTTTCACGAAATTGTCTATGGTTTTTGAAATATCAAGCAATGACTTTGGCTCATATCCACAATTTTAACGTCTACTGAGTATTGGTTTGCTCTACAAGTCAGTATTTGGCGTATGCAGCATATTTTTTCATATAAAATGTAAAAAAATTTATTTATGTTTTGTTTTGCACTATTTACTACAAATTACACAAAAAAGT
Organism: Lypha dubia; assembly: GCA_947311025.1. NCBI lineage: Eukaryota > Metazoa > Arthropoda > Insecta > Diptera > Tachinidae > Lypha > Lypha dubia. The sequence goes on from OX371263.1 coordinate 55,772,806, forward strand.
ACACAAGAAAAAACAAAAAATTAAGAAAGCGGCTACGAGAATAAAAAAGAAGTACCAGGAAGAGTTTTGACATCCCCATGCAATAATTGCTTCCTGAAATGTATGAATATTTGCTGCCATGATGACCACATGCAGATCCATCAAGCATTTTGGAATACGTGTGACGATGAAAATTCTCGTTTTTATATTATTTCTAAAAGGATACGTTTACATACCGTGTGTCGAAAATATTTTTTAAATACGTTTTGCATAGATCAAAAACGAATATATTATTGCTTCGAACATTTCAATGATAATTTGTCCGATGAGCGTGCTCACACATCAAGTTTTCCCACTATCGATTCCCATTACTGCCGATCATATTTTTTATGTTTTTGCCTTTTTATTAGAGATGTGCGCATGAGTAAATTTACGATCACGCACGATCACGAACCATACATATTTTTTACGCACCCTCACGCACGGCATGATTCAAGACTTTGACGATCACGCATGTTCACGAATGCAATATGTTTAATCACGTACTTTCACGCACGACGGGAATAATTTTGCACGCACGCTCTCGATGAAATACAAATTTTGAAATAAAAGATTTAGCATATGCTAAAAAATTTTATTTATTAATTAATTTTTTCATTTACTTCACGATTATTAATTAAATTAAAAAAAATTCAGGAAATGCCCGAAAATTTAGCAATACAGGGGATAAACTTATGGTGTTTTCTTTTCAACACACAAAATGGCACCTTAATGAAAGGTACATATAAAAAATGCCTTGCCAACCCTGTAATAATGCAGCTTTTTGTTTCACTAGAACTGAACACAAATTTTGAAAAAGTGGAACGCCCTGTTTTTAACAGCTGTCAGCTAATATTAACAGGGCACTATCAACACTCGATTTTTACGGGGCAAAAAGTGCAATGCCTTCCACCATTAGTGAGGGCGATTTTTTTAGAATCAAACACACTGCCCTTTTAGAGAGCAAAACATTTTTAATAAATGAACACAAAAGAACATTTTTTGCATGGAGATGTACCATTTTTTTGTAGAAAAGAAAACACCATTAATATAAAAAATCTCGTACTGTCAGCCAAGGCAGGCTATTTAAATTTATTACTTATATGTAAAGGAATTGAAAAGGAATACTAGTGTTGTTAGGTTTAGGTTAACGCAAGATTTCCAAAGGTATGTATGTTGATGAATGTCTGCATTTGTAACGGGGATTTTAATGTATGAAGCCACAATCATACATATGTACATATGTACGTAATTACATATGTATGTATGAATGGATGTAATTATAGCAAATATCAAAAAATTCAAAGGAAGAAAAAGCTTAACATAGAGAACTATTTTGAGTGCGTTAAAATTGTATTAAAAAAATCACGCACGGTATTATATTTTTGAATCACGATCACGCACGCACGCGTGATTTTATCAATTTGTAATCACGAATCACGTGATTCACGCGTGAGTCACTCGTGACACAAAAAATTCACAACATTTGCACATCTCTTCTTTTTATCAAATAAATTAAAATAAAATACCAAATTTCCTCACCTAGATGTTTTATTTCATTATTAATATATTTTCCATTGATATGCACGCTCATTCTTCGTTTCTACTAAAAATTATACATCTGTTTCTATGGATATGCGGCACAAAAAAACAACTTTTGAAAAAAAGTTTGATATGCAGCACAAAACAAGATTTTTCATTTTCAGAAACAGGGTACTAACTTTGGATTAAATGCATGAAAGTTCATAAAAAATTTACATTTTTGATCAGAACATATGCCGGTAGCAGTGGTGAAAATATAAAAACTCTATCGGGTATATTTTTTGAGAAAACTTTATGTAAACCTTCTTTGTCGTTTTTCTCCGTTCCGAGTTTGTAGCGTATGCGCAAAACCAATAATAAGCTGACGATATGTACATATGTAAGTATGTATGTAGATATATTTACAAAAAAGAAACTGGCTTTCGCATATAGTGAAATAATACAGGCGGTTAGACTTTATATATTAAACACTTTAATTTTGTTACCCAAAAAATACCGGAGGGAACCATTTTAGTCAAAATATCTTTTAACAAAAATCTTATTAAATTTAGTCAATTCTGAAACACAGCTATAAATGTTTATTTTAGCAAACGAACATGAACGTAACTGTTCGCATCCCAAAAAATCTGGTTATGAAGTAATGACAGCTTTAGAGGTACATGATGCTAAAATTAAAGAAGAAAAGAAAATGTTTTGTACTCTTATTGATCTCTTGAGCTATGAAAAAATTATATTTAATGGTATGTTCCTAAATGTTAATTGCAAAAATAATGAATATAATGCAGTATTCTCTTTTTGTTACAGATCTACAAATGAAGCCCTATCGTACCGATGAATATGTGCATAAGCTTTTCTATGAAACAGCTAGATTTTCAGCATTTAATCATCAATGGGTTGTTAAGGCTAGAATAAATAATAGTCAAAGAGATCCTCATCAATCAAATGACAGAACTATAACTTATCAGGTAATACAAAGGAAATATTATTAATACGAGCTATAAATACCCTAATAACAAGGGTCACAGTAATATGTGAATTTCCCTAATATAGAGTAAAAACAACAAAAACGTTAAATTACAAAGTAGAATACTTTAATGATAACAGACTATGAGTTTGTGTTGCTTATTAGTAATTGCCAAACAGTGATGAGGGAATTTCGTACTAACCAGAATTGTTTTAATATGTAGAATAAAAAAATGTGTTAAAAATTAATTCTCGTATTCTATTTATGTGGAAAACTGGTTAAATAGTTGATATTCTTCTCAATTAGTATCAACTTTACGAAAATTGTAAAGATGGACAATTGAACGCTGATGAGAGGTGTAGCGGCCTTGAAATCAGTACTGATACGTTCTGCTAAAAACTGATTGGATATAAATAAATAATATTTTCCAACACAAAAAAACTCTTAGTAATTTTGAATTTTCATTAATTCAATAAAACTGAACTTGAGCCTGATAATATTACTTTTCATATGTACATCAATATAAGTTCGAATAATAATTACGTTTATTCGTAATAATAATATACTTGCCACTGCCCATAAAAAAAAGAATAGCTCACTCCTTACTGATGTCTAACCTATTGTATTGTATAGAGGTCTATTCTGGTTGCAATGCAGAAGATCTTAATAGGTGTGTTCTACTTTTTAATAGAATAATACGCTTTGTATACCAATTAAAAATTCATGACCATGTTTCAATGTATGTTGATGATTTTTTGGGCTGCAGTTTTAAAAGCTTCCTCCACATTAGATCACTTCTGTTCTTCTATAAGGTTATGGTTACAGACTGCCCAGAATATGTCCGTAGATATTTCATATTTTTGCAGAGTGATAGAAACCCTCAGTTGCTTCTCCCTACTAGAAATCGAACTATTGGAGATAGGTGTTTCATTGTTCGTGTTGCCAAATGCTGGAACTCACTACCACTCACTTTAAGAGAGTTCCACTTTACACGTGATTCATTTAAGGTTAAGCTTGTTGAACATTTTAGGCAGCTGAACCGACCTACTTAGATATCTTGTAATTGCGAAGTTTAAATAATTAATAATTACAACTATAAAATTAATTGCTTTTCCTTATAATAAATTTGTATTTACAAACTATGTATAATAGTGTATATATATATATATATATATATATATATATATATATAGATTTACATTGTAAGGCCTCCAACTATATAAGGCCCTATGGGCTCGGTTGGATATAAATAGATAAATAAATAAATAATAATATAAAAATATTATTAATTTTTTTTAAAGAATTTTCTTCGTTTCTCATAATTTTTGTTGTTATTTAAGCTTATATTAAAAACGAAAACTAGTACACCCATGAGTATACATTTTTTCGCTTTAAAAGGACCGTTTTCGGACATGAAAGTTGGTACGCAAATCTACAAACATGACTTTACGGAACAGGTAAATAAAGGAGATAATAAATAATTGTGTTTTCTAATTTGAAATGTTTTTTTTTTTACAAAATATAACATTTTATTCGAGTAAATACTCAAGATTAATTACATTTTATTTTTTTAGTGTACCGAAAGTGATTATTATACTTTACCCTTACCCGATAGCAATGAATGCAATCGCTTGTTGTCAAATAAGGGCATTAACTTTAGGTGAGTATTGATCAAATTGTAATAACTACGTAATATGTAGTATACTTTAACAAATGAACTATTATAAATCGAACAAATGCAAATATGCAGTCTATTCTGCTTATTTGTGTATAAGAATTTAAAAAAAGTATTAAAATTTTTTACTATTTTTTATCGTTTGCAGACTCTTGATGTTTTTGCTTAATAAATAAGTTTTTGACACTTTTTTATTAGATTAGTTTAATTTTATTACATTTAAGAATTCTTTTTTAATTTTACTTTATAACAACGTTGTTTTCTAATGTTAAACACATATGTATAAGGTCTTGATCTATTTGAATAACACCCTATTTTGAGTTTTTCAACAATTACAATATAAATATATAAAATTTTCAGCATTTGAACAAATGAAAAAAAAACAAACCAAATTAAAACCAGCACTAGTTATTTACATATAGAAAGTAATATTTTGCTGAAATTTATTAAAAAAAATAGCAGCTATTTTTTGCTTGCTTGCCTGCCTGCTCATATAAAATAGAAAAAAAATTTCGTTTAAGAAATTATACAGAAAACAACGAAACATTGTTGTTGTCAATATAAATTCTAAAAAAACGGACAGTTAAATGTTGTGTCAGAAGCTAAAAGGACTAACTGCACTTATATCAAAATTAAGAAATTTTCTATATCACTATCAGGCATGTTCTGAAATCACTTTGACATCAAATCACGAACGTTTTTAAAATCGCGGAAGTGATATTTAGGTGTTTTGAAAAGCACGAGATTTTTCGATTTTAGTGGTGATTTCATTGTTCTAAATCACGAGCAAACAGCTGATTTTTCTGCTTACAAACATTTTTTTGTATCTTTAAGAAATGTATCACAAAAATATAATAAATTTACGAATTAAAGTTAAAGTTTTTGTAAATATATCGTAAAATTGCCTGGAGCAAGTTCGTTAGCAATAATTGATCTAAAAGCAAAATTTAAAAAGACACTGCAAAAAATATAGCGTCCCTAAATTTGTAAATTTTGTAGGTTCTTCTAAGTAAAATAATTAACTTTATTGCAAAAACAGATAAAGAACAGTGTGCGTGATAATTTTATTGCAGATTTTAAAGAAAAATTATTAAAAAAACTTTTAAAGTGATTTGAAATCGTCATGCTGATAGCTGACCGGTTTTAAATCACGAAATTTCCAACATTTGTGCGCCCAAAACACCTTTTCAGTAATTTGAAATCACTTTACGAAAATGTGATTTTCAGAACATGACTGTATCTTTGTAATTAGTTGAGAAATTTTCGAAAAGTAAAGTTGGGCCTTTTAGCTTCTGACAACACATCCAAACGTTGCCGCATAGTAACATATTTTTTTTGGCACATAGAATATCAAAAAGCTGTCGCTAGTAGTCAAGGGGCTGTGCACATATTACGTAACGCTGTTTTCAGATATTTTATACTCCCCCCTCCTAAAGCTTGCTACTAATTTTTCAGTGCAAAATCTCCAATCCGTAACAAATCTTTAACCCCCCTCCCCCTGGAGCGTTGCGTAATATGTGCACAGCCCCCAATTGGTGTCGACAATGAGTAGACATGTGACATTTTGGGCCAGTCGTGTTGACGCGAAATCCACAAATAGTTACGTAATAAGGCAAAACGTATATCAAGTGTTTTCCTTAAAAGTTCTATACGTATTTTTTTTCATAATAAATTCAGATCAGTAGAAAGTCTAAATTCTTGTTTTCATTATGTTTAATTAATTATGATCCTAACAAATGTCTTTTAAAAATACATACATACAATTAATGTTTAACTTACATAAAAATATGTATATGAAATAAGTGTTTAAATTGAAGTTAAAAACATATATATATATATATATATATATATGTACTATATATTTTAATACATACAAATCTAGTTTTATATATTTAAGCATACATATAATGTGTTAATTTTTTTTTTGCGATAAGTATTCATTTTAAATTTTTCTAAGAATCGTAAAAAAAATCATACACACCACCTATTCGAAGATTATTAATATATTTTACAAAATTGCTAATAAAGAACTATTTAATACATCTATCCCAACAAAATATGACAAAAGTTTTGAGATTTACTTGTAATTTATGTAAAACTATTATGAAATATTATTTAACTAAAAATCAAATGCAAATGTAATAATTTTAATGCAACCAACTACTACAAATCAAGTAAATAGATCTCAAAACTTATTGAAATAAGCAAAACATAAGCTTTTACCAAATATTTAAATTAATTTTAAAACTATAAATTAAATCAAAACATATTTAATCTTTTTCACTGTAAGAATAATATCTTGACACCAAAATATGTTTTTAATTTAAAATCAACCATAATGGCAAATTGAACACTGTAAGACACAACACCAATCTTTCATAATTTAAGACAAAAAACCAATTTATATAAACAACATATTTACAAACATAAACATTGTAAGAAATTTCTTTCGAAAAAAGTTGTTACAATTATACTTTTGCGTATCGAGCTTTAGCTGCAATGGAGTCGTCATAATTAAAAAAAAAATAATTTTAGCTGAAATCGATTTCAATTATTATTATTATTTATTAACACTTAATGGTAAAATAAATTTTTATTAATCTCTCAAAAGGTTAGTATATAAAATATGTGTAAGAAAATTTTACACATCATGAAGAACGATATGAAAATTAATGCTGCTTTATTAATTCAAAAATCACATTTGTTGAGTTATGACTCTAATGCAGCAAAGGCTCTCGATATAGTTATGTTCAAGTTTTAGTCCGTTGGTGGAAGGAATGTTTTTATTTGATTCAAGTAAAGAAAAGTTTATTAAGAACCAAATGAGCAGTATTCGAAGTCTATTTTTTTTCTTCAAGACCAGGGCCCAAATCGTTACATCCATGAATGTACAACTCGTCACGTAATTTCCCATCAAATTATACAGTTATTACGTGACGAGTTGTACATTCACGGATGTAACAATTTGGGCGCAGTCTAATTTACAAAAAATATACATAGTGTTGCACATCCAGAAAATTACATCACACATATAATAGAATAAAAAACCATTTAATATTAAAAACCTATAATTACTTTAAATGACAAAAAACTATTTAAACAAATATTAAGTGTAGTCTTAAAACTGTATAAAAATCTAACTATCATATGAATATATTTAAAAAGTTTATATAAATAAATATATTCCATTTTATACCCTGTAAAATGAAATTTATCAACTACATTCATAAAAAAATATCCAATCAATGCATCTCTATTTAACATGACCAAGTATCTTTGTACAACTAATGAATTTCAGTGTTTTATATGGAATTTAACGTACATATCGATGTAATTTCATAAGTTATGCGGCCTATATATTATACAATATTGTTCAATATATTATTGCCGTTTTTAGATATTTAAACTATTTTATAGAATAAGTGGCACGATATTTTCAATAAAATATTCCACAATTTTTCTCTCAATAAATAAATATATTGTACGGTGCTACACAACATTAACAACACATTGTACAGAGTAATGAACAGTTCATGGTTGTACATTGAAAATTGAGTATTCAGTTTCATCTATATACATACATTGTGTGAATATAATATGAAAAATTGTGCAAATATATGGAAATTCCATAAGCCGCCTTACAGATGCTAAGCTAATAATATTAATAACTTAACCTAGACTTAAGGATTAATAATATGTACATACAAATATAAAAAAAAAATAATACGTAAATATATTTGTCCAATGCTAGGTTAATTGTTATGTATCACAACAAAGTCAGATTGAGTTCTTTATTAGCAATATGTATTCTTTCTATTAATAAAGTACATATTTTTATCTTAATTTAATTTCAATATCAAAAACAGTAATTTTAATTTATCCCTAATAAAAGATATTAGTATCATTGATAATACAAAAAACAACATATGTTTTATTTTCTGGATTATACTACCACATCCATACATACATACATATGAAGTTTATTACCATCTTCGCTAACAGTAAGCGTTTGAACGCCATTCACACAATGGTTGACAATAGATTCCATTCCGCTTTGGCCAACAAGTGCGTCTTACGATTTTTAAATCATGAAGCAAGCTTCCACAAAAATTTATTGAAGAGAAAAATTGATAACATTTTTATAAACTTTCCACTTTTAAATTTATATTTCAATACAACTTTAGACAAAGCTTTTATGGTTAATTCGAAATATTTTTTTTTATAATTAACTAGAACGGGAATGTTTCTAAGATTTCTGTTCCTTTGTAAGATCATCTTTCCTTTCACAACACATCTACATATTTTTGAAATCTTGAATTCGTAAACAAATTATGTAAATAAGCAAATCAATCCTACAGCTGCCAAAATCATAACTGGTAGTCTCGACAGCTCAGATGATTATTTTTGACATGTTCATGCAGTTGCGATCATGGCGAATTAATTTGGCTTGGGGGCTGTGCACATATTATGTAACGCTGTTTTCAAAGAAATTTGACATTAGATTTTCATGTTTTTTAGAGGCGAGTCTACCTGTTATTACTCTGTCTTGGTTAGCATGATCGCGGTAACATATATATGTATATACGAATTTATACCATATGGCCTCGCGCAAGGCGAATTCAATACTCGAGGGTGCAGTTACTTCCGCCTCACTCTCCCTCAGATGACTAAGGACATTCTTCAGTATAGTTGTTCTAATTACTTGAATAATATTCAATTCGCCTTGGATCTTGCTTATTTATATTACTAAGTCTGCTTTTTCCGAGTAAAAGATCCACTTTTTTATATAAAAATAACGATAGCAAATAACCCCTTTTTATTTCATTATTATTTTTTTGAAATACCTGTGTATCATTTTAAAATAAAAAATTATAAAATAAATAATGTTATACATATTGATGTTCCTGAAGAAACTACCCATTGTTTGGTAGCGAAATATCGAAAAATAATATAAAAAGAGTTACTTGTTATCATTATTTTTATATAAAAAAGTGGATCTTTTACTCGAAAAAGTAGACTTAAGATCATTCTTTAGTACATTTTTTTGATATCGAGTCATTTTCCCAAGACAAATACATATGTCCAACTTTACCTGTTATAATTATGCCTTGACAGCTGATGTACTTCACAAATATCCGTTTCTATTGTATGTATTGTTATATTTGTTGCTTCCGCACATCACTGTGAACATTTATTTAATTGATAAAATATATATTTTTTATAAAGTTTTATTCCTCTATTAGACCATGTGTATATTGTATATGATATCTGATAGCTTCCCGTGGATTTTTTTTAAACTCTGGATCTTTTAAGACCGATTGAAAAGATTTAACCTGTTTTATAAATTTCTCCCTCTTCTTTTTGATCTTTTGTTTGGCACTCAAATGTTTTTCTTCAACTTTTCCAACGCATTCGTCTACTCCAGGCTTTAGCTGGCTTTTGTCTTTCGACAGTTTGAATAGGTCATCCAAAGATGGCAGCGCGTCTTTCAGGGGTTTCAGATCACCAATGATATTTGTTCGTTCACGATTTTTGCGTGCCTTTTCCTCTTTCTGTTGTTTTTTTATAAGAGAGAATTTGTTCAACAGATTTTTATGTTTTAGACGATGTTTTTCTTTTTTGCTAGTGGTTTTTTTAGGTGTAATAGTTTTGTTTAACAGGAGTTTACTTTTGGTCTTTGTTAGACCTTTTGATTTCACTTTAGTAATTGCTGTTTTATCCTTGTTTGGTTTACTCTCAAGCAATTTAGTTTTCATATTGTTTTTATTTATTTTACCCATTATTTCAACAGTAAATGTGTAAAAATTTATTTTAGTAAAACGGGAATCATAGACTATACTATTCTGTGACGGGAATGAAAGTTTGTTTTGGGAAATTTTACTAGAGATAAAAAGGAAATTTCACATGTGCTTAGCTTAGTACAGCGTTGAGTTTTACAACAGGGTGTTTCGAAAATATACTTATGTCTAACATATTGTTTTTCTTATTAGGTCCGATCACGTAGTTTTTGGGTAAAGTTCGGTAATTTCTTTTTCTAATCACAAAAATTTTCGAAAGTACGCGAACAGTAAAACCAAAAACTTTAGCTCAAGTTTTTGTGTGAGTGTTCTGTAAAAGTATATATAACCAAAAGTCGAAATGCTGTTTTTGATTAGCATTTTAATTTTTAATATATTTTAATTAGTACATATATACATATGAGCCGTTTACTTTAAAAATGGTATAAGTCACTTTTTTTATTGCAATTTTTTATAAATGAAAAGATACTGTTTAATTGTATTTAGTGCTGCCATTAACTCGATTTTTTTTAAAGTGACTTATGCCACTTTCAAAATAAACGGCTCATATATTTGTTTGGATTTTGCAAAAATATCAATTACCTATTTCATTAGTATTCTTGTTAGGTAAAATTCGATTTTCTTATTTGTTATTGCCTATTTCACAAACAGCTGATTGCCCAACCTAGCCCGAAGAAAAAGTAAGGGATGTTTCATGTAAGAATATTTTTCTCCAAAATTCTCTCTCATTTATCCAATCTTGCAGTACGGGTACGGTTTTCGTGCAAATTGCGATCGCAATGTTGAGTACGCGATCGGACCTTATATAATATTATTTTGGGTAATACCGTTACGTTTTATATATGCTTTAATAGGACTCAATCTTTAATGCAGGGGTTCACACCAAATTCCTGTTCACGGACCCCTTGTAAATTTTTTTTCGCGGACCCCTTTGAAGCACAGTTTGTATTTTGTTTTTTAGGTGGAATTAAAAACGCAAAAGAGTAAAAACAAATGATTTTCTAAGCCAGATGATTTGCTTAAAGATGCCTCTCCATTTTAGACGGTTTTATCGCATCGTTCGAAATAGTTTTGTGGCATATGTATATGTAAACGTACTGTAGACTTCACCGTTTTTATATAAATATGTAAAGCTAAAATTTAAATAGTCTTCACAATATAGTCGCGGGTACTTTGTATTAAAAAGTGAAGAGTAAGCGATTGCACTAATATTTTGTTGTTTGTGTTTGAAGATTTTAAAACATAAATACATACACATGTACGAGTATGTACGAATAAAAATTAAAATATAATATATCGAAAATAAAAACTTGTATTATTTTTTAAAACACTGTTTTTTGCGCTCTTCATGCGGACTCCTTCGATGGTTGCTACGGACCCCCATTTGAGAACCGTTGCTTTAATGTATAGAAGTAGTAGAACTAGAAAATATTAATTAATCGAGATCATTTTAAACAGGACATACAAACACAGATTTAGTCCGAAAGTTTATTACTAAAAATTAACTTCGAAGATGGATGTACGTATAATCGGAAGCTTAGTCAAATGGATGCCAGACAAATTTTACTACAGCACATTTATTATAGTTCTAGTTGCGTAATTTTATTTACATATGTATGTATGTAACTTTCATTCTTATATATAATATTTTTTTTGTAGAACCATCACACCTGCCACAAGTAAAGAGAAATGTTAGCAGGTTGCTGTTAAAGGAAGTTACAGTTGAACCTCGATTATCCGGGCTTCTATTAACCGGTTACATCTATTAACCGGCATGCTGCTAGCCTTATTTTATAACCTGTATTATCTGTTCTTCGTTTTTTAACTCTATTAACCGTGCTTTGCCTCTATTATCCGTGCAGAAAATATGTATGTTTTTTTCATATAACCTCTAATAACCGTGTTTTTCTATTATCCGTGCTTGGTTCGGTCCCCTTGAGAACCGGATAATCGAGGTTCAACTGTATATTATAGCGCACTTGGGTCGTAATGTGTTACGTGACGTCTTGTCGCCGTGCTTGCGATGCCAGCCAGCTCACACAAAAAAAAAATAAACACTTGACCTCCTCGGGCAGGTTCCAACCCACAAACACGACAGAGACACGAACAATTAAAATTCTGAAAAACTACAAACTCAAAAAAAAACTAAACACAACGGAAACAATTTGGGAGAGTGAACTAGATGGACGTTCACTACTGGCCCTCCCTACCTGGGACCGAACATTCCACTAACACATTTATTTGGTCCCCCAAAATCCACACACACTCAAATCACGACGCTTGACTCACCTCATCCTCCAAAGATCGCAAACCCGGACATAACCTCACATAATCACAACATACCATTCATACGTCACCAGGAAGACGATCATTATTCCCACCGACTCGGTCGGCCAAACACAACCCTTGAACAACAAGGTTGCTAGTCCCATTTCGTTTGGGTGTACGGCGACCAACGCAACAAATGTGTTCCCATGGTGAGGTTAAATAGTGAAAATTTTAACGAAGCCTTAATTCTTTAAGAACTCTGTTATTGCGCGTTTTTTTTTTGTTTCTTCATTTTTTTATAAAAATTATTCACGTTTGATAAATAAAACGTTACATGCGCATACTTATGTACGTACAAATGATTTTAAAATTAAAATACATAATAACTTGTTTAATTAATACCAATAACCAAAACGATTTACTGCTTCCAGCCAGACGTTCATACGCTCACGCATCACTTGAAAGTGTTCTCTGTTCGGTTCAAAGACACATTCTATATCACGAAATTTATACACATCATTAAAAGACTTCCATAGTCCGAAATTAATGCCTGCAGCATAAGTTGCTCCCATTATACTACTTTCTGGATTGCTTGCCCTTTCAACATGTATGCCACTGGTATCAGCTAAAAACTGGCAAACAAAATTGTTTCGTGAAACTCCACCATCAACTCTGAAAGAAACGGACATACGTGTACATATACCACAAGATTTTCCTTTAATGTAAAACAAAAGTATAAATACATCATACTTACTTGAGAATTTTCAGCTTTTGACCTGTCTCCTTCTCTGCGGTCTCACTTAATTGCACTAAACGAAACACTATGCTCTCTAATAAAGCTCTTATCAAATGGGATTTACGGGTAGAAGGTGTAATACCTATAAAGCCACTTCCAGCTTTATGGTCATTGATCGGTGCCTTAAGAAAGAAATAAAATAAAAAATAATCATTAGACATACATAATAGTTCTGTTAACTATTACTATTTTATCTCACCCCTAAGCCACTAAAAGCTGGCACGAAATAAACTCCATTTGTATCGCTTATTGATTCGGCAATATTAGATGTTATATTTGGATCCGTAAAAAGTCCACATTTTAGACCCCACGCTATAATTGTGCCCATATCGTGTGCAGCGCCTTCAATGCAAAAAATTGGATCGTTAAATTGCCAAGCTACCAAGGGATACATTCCCTTTAACGAAGCGTAACACTTGTTGCCAGTTATTACATCCAAGAAGGCTCCCGTACCGATTGTTATTTTTACATCTCCCTTTGAAAAACATTGTGAACCAAATAATGCTGCCGTCTGATCACTAAGCGAAGATGTTATAGGTATATTACAATTTCTCCATTCTGCTCCAAAGTCGACCGGTGTGATATGTCCAAAATGTTTATACGAATTATTTACAATTTTAGGCAGTAATGAACTCTAAAAAAAAATAAAAAATAAAATTTCACAAATGTAGCAAGCATAATTGATTATTTCTGCAAAATTGAAGGTCAACTATATGCCACAGTAGTTTTTCGATTTAACGAACTTTTAATTTAGTGAACATCGCATTTAACGAACACTCAAATTTTTTATATAACGAACAAAATTTTTTTTCTACCCGGTTTAATGAACAAAAGTATAGATATGGTTTACGGATGACAGATTTATTCAAAATATGTATATGGACAGCAAAAATCCACCGTTAGTACAATCCTAAAATCAAAGGAAACTCTTTTAAAAGAGCTTCAAGAAGATGCAATTAAGAATTAAGATATATATTCCAAAAAAGCAGACCAATTTTTTAAATAAATAATTTTTGAAATATTTTTTTTTTTAAATTCTTCCGTTCCTCATATTATTAGTGAAATAACTATTTTAATTACAGTCGGGCCTCGATTATCCGTGATGGTCGGGACCAGAAGCATTACGGATAATCGATTTTCACGGTTAATCGAATAACAATTTTGATTATACAATTTTTTTTTAATATTTTTATTATTTAACAAGTGAACATACATATTTACATTAAAAAAAAGTAATTCAAGAAGTTTATGCACATTTTAAATTAAATAAGTATGTATAGATTAAATTTTCTACTGAAAACAATTTTAAAATTAAACTAATCGTTGTAAATGCTTCTGATTCATCGTATGCAAACAAGAGAATTCCCCGTTTTCATGTTTATTATACATAATGTATGTATGTATATATGCATTTGAAGTTAATAAAAAAAATTCTGCCATCACGGATAATAGAGGTAATCACGGTTAATCGAAGCAAACAATTTGAAAACATTGCAAACAAAAAACAATAGACTGATCTTTGGCCATCACGGTTAATCGGGGTTACCGGTTAACTGGATCACGGATAATCGAGGCCCGACTTTATTATAATTTTAATAATATATTAAACAATTTCTATACATCATTTGAGTTTTGAATAAAATAGACGACAATATTCTCTTTTAATTTAGTACTGGATATAACGAACAATCCAGTTTAACGACCACGCCTGACAACAATTAGGTTCGATAAATTGGAAAACTACTGTATTTTAAATTTTTGTAGGGCGGAAAATAATGGATTTTATTTGGTAAAAATTATAGTTTAACTTTTTTAATTGTTTATTCATCTGCCTCAGTCGTATGTGAAATAAATTTAAACGAAGTGCATAAACAAAACGAAAAATATTATTTAATTTTTGTTTTTGTGAATTTTTCCATTATTTCTTTATGTTCTTTTTTATATATTTTCAATTCTTCTAATGGACTTTATCAAATTTGATGATTATGTAAGTAGATATGTATGTATGTACTTACATCGATTCCAAACAAATATTTAACCAATGGTGACCAATCCAATAAGAAAGGATCGAATAAACCAGTCGCCGTACAGGATGTTATATCAGCGATGTGTTCCACATTTGGATCTTTTCCGTTGCCAGATCTCAATTTATATAAAATCCACGAATCCAATAGTTCAAATCTTACTAATTTCGCCTTTAAAGCTGTTTTTAATTTTAAATTATTTCGAAGTTCATAAAGTAAACGTAATGTAACTTGACCATTCATCATTTTCAAAACACTCCCGGCTAAAAAACGATTGCTACGTGTTACAAGATACAAAACATAGGACAACACGTTGATAGTCTTTAATGTTAAACTATCATTCCAGTTATCAACTAAAGAGTCGGAACGTAAATCTTTCCACGTTATAAAATTATGAAAATATTCATTGGTCAGATGATTCCAAGACAAAAAGGTGCTACGCTGGGAACTGATGCCCAAGCAGGACAATTGTGAGGGTAAAATTTGAGCATCTGAAAAATTTATACAAATTAATTATTTATGCATTAATCATTGAGAAATAAATTAATATTTTAAATTCGATTTACTTGTAACAGCATCTTGCATTACTCGCACTATTTTTCGCCACAATCCTTCTGGTTCTATTTCAAAATAACCAGGTTTTGGATTCAACAATTCCAGCTGTCGCGTAGTTTTAAAAATACACCAACAAATTTTCGTTAATATATTTTTTGTTTTCTCTCGTAAGACGTTAAGTAAAATTTTCTTACCGCTTCTACAGCTGAACCCTTAATTTCACATTCTTCGTTCAGCACAAAACAACGTACTGTTGTTGTTCCCACATCTAATGCGGCAATATAATGCATAATTAATGCTTCCTTCTTTATGGTACGTTTAATTAATTCCCTTAAAAACTACATACATACATACATACTTATGTACATCAACTAATTGTGGTTTGTTTTTATTTTTTTATATTTATTTAATTCAAAAAGCTTCTAGTTTAACTAATCGTGCGACTGATAGATAGCAGGTCAATTTAATAACACAGTCCAACTACTATTACCACATACAGACAAAACAAAAGCTGTTTTTTATTACTTGCACTCGTACAAGCGGTTTTTCTATCTCTATTTCTTGTTTGTTATTTTGATTTGCTGTAGGTTCTGATTATAAATTTGTTATTTTTCTCGAGAAGCTAAATTTTACGAAATTTTTGAAACAAAACATGCTCTCTTTTTATACCCTTTATCAGAATATTGTCATGTGCGTATGGTATTTATATGTACATATGTACATATGTGTATGTTTGTTATTCCGTTTGAAATTTTTACAATACATATTCTCTATTGAATGCACACATATTGTTACCTTAAAATAGAAAGGCCTTAACTCATTATTTTTGTTTAAATATCGTATTTATCATGTTTCGATAGGCAACCCCCTAATGGCGTTTTCTTTTCTGAGTAATATGTTGCATTTATTCTGCCTTCTACATATCTTTCTGTTCTTTTCTTCAAAATATGTGCTATTTTAAAAGTTTAACGAGTTCTTTTCTCATGACGTTACCCTTAAAAGAAAAAAAATGTTACATGTTCAACACTTATTTTAATTAAAGGGGCATAAGTGCAGCATTATATTAACAGCTGGTTTTGTTATTGTTTCTTTAGTTTATTGATTATTGCTAACATTTATGTTCTTTTGTAAACTTAAAATATGCAACACTTCCTAAAAGTCGTGGGAACATTTAAAAATGTTGCCAAATCACATGTAACATAAGTAGGTATATGTAACATTTTATTTTTAGAAAAGAAAACGCCATAAGTTATTGATATAAACAAAAAAAAAAAGATTTCAAAAAATCAACTTAGGACCTTTCTATATTAACGTAACGATATGTTTGTATATACATACATACATATGTATGGATATGCATATTGGTACTTATACATACTTATATAAGTTGCAGTTCTTTCTAGCATCATATAAATATATATTGATGAAGGATATGTATGTATGTAAATTCATATCACGTTAAGTCAGTAATCAATTATCAGTAGAGGAATGTTGGACTTCAAAAATGGAAGAACTAAAATTTAATATGTACATACATATGTATGTATGTATGTGAAAGTCCACCGAGCCATGTGGGTGCGCGAAATATGTATATTCTCCCAAAAAAACACTGAATTACTAATTAAAAGCGCAACCAGAGTAAGAAAAACGAAATCTTAAAGTATGCGTGTAAGTAAAATAATTTAAAAATGTTCAGTATACCTACATATGTAGGTCTTCAAATTCGGCATCTCAATGCCACAAAAAAAGTTAAATACCTTAAGTAGTGTGACAGTTTTTGTCAATTTATTGTTATTGACACAAAGGGAGGGATTTTTTCCAATTAAATTTGAAATATTAAGTTTCTCTAAACCTTCAAAGTAATATTAGTATTCATATTCGCGAATACTAAAAAATACATACATATGTGATTTATATATAGAAAAATATTGCTCATACGTCATCCGCACACAATTCTCTTTTAGTTGAGAGCATGTGCAGTAAGTATAAAACCGTTATCATAATACAACTGTTTTTTTTCAACATTCGCTGAATGCACGCTGAAAACAGCAAAAGCCCTCTTGAACACTTTTTGTTGTCAATGGGGGCATGACAATTTAACTTGATTCATTTCCTGTCTACTTTACAGTCATTACTTTTCGCGTAATCTTTTTTTAACCCTAATCATATCGAGATAAAATATTACAAATCCTACCAACACGTGGCTCTAACAGACAACCATAGATACTTACATATGTATGTACATGAAGATTTGAAGAAAGCAGGACTAATAAATTAAAAACAAGTAAATTTCGAGAAAATATTGACAAACTTCCTGTATGCATTGAACAAATAGACAAAACCCTTGAAAAAGCCAACAGAAAATTGCCGAAACGTTGGGTAAATATGAAATAAAAAGCTGAAAAGAAGTGAAAATTTACATGGAAACAAAAACAAAATTTAAAGAATTGTTTTTGCTTTTCATACATTTCTTAAATTAAATATACGCGAGAAATTTAACGCGTTTCTCTCTCTATGAAAAGCGGTAAAATTTATTTGATAAACAAAAACCAATTTTTTAAATGTATTCAATTTTGTTTTTGTTTTCCATGTAAATTTTCACTTCTTCGACGCGTTTTCTGGAATAGACACCAATGTGTCGGTAGTTTATGTTGCATTTTTTCTTTAGAATAATTCAGATTTTTATATTATTACGAATAAAACAAAATTATTACTTGAACTTGTAGCCTGATAAAATTAATTTTTATATGAACATTAATATAATTATAATTACGATTATTCGTAATAATCGTAATAATTTTCCACATGAAATTTTTTCACATTCCACATTATTGCAGTCGTGGAACAATTCCCCATAAATAATTTCACGCCAAAATAAAATTCCCCTAATCGTGAATGATTTTTTCCCGCGAGTTTTTTCACTTTTTCCTTCCATTTGTTCACTTTATTTTTGATAGGGAACATAATATAACATGTACGTATTTCTTCTTATAATTCGAATATTAAAGTCTAAAAAGTTTATTTTAAGGGAAAGATCTGATAAAGGCCGTGCCGCACTATCCTACACAGTCGCGCGATTTGCAAAATATGACATGTGTGCTAAAAATGTATGTATAGTAAATGCAACTGTGTGACAGATTTTTTGGCAAGTCGTGCGATTTGTAAAATTTTATGAAAATTTTCATAAAATGATAATTTTCATGCGATCAGAGGAGTATTTATTGTCAACCAGATGTTTGGCATCAGATTTGTATGATAGTGTGGCACCTACAACACCATTTTGAAACGATTTTTTAAAGTCGGTCAGATTTTTGCAAGATTTTCCTGTGAATGAATCGTACGATTGTGTAGGAAAGTGAACCACGGCCTTAATAAAGCACAAACTGATGTATGCAAAACAACCGGCCGAATGCCTGCAGAACTTTAAAGTACCAAATTATTTTACAACATAAAAGTTAGAATGCAATAAACAATGGGAGCAGCCAAACTAAAGCTCCAACACTGAATATTAAGCTTTGATTTTTTAAGTTTTCTTTAAAATAAATATGTCCGTGTATATTTTTGAATAAAAATTTCTATGATTTCTTATTTTTTTAATCTTTTTTTCCTTTCTAATGGTGTTTTCTTTTCTGAACAAAAATGTTGCCCTTTCAATGTGAAACACTTTTTACAGTTTGCACCTACCTTTAAAAAGTGGTACATTTTTTATTGCCACAATGGTACAAAATATTTGAGGCTTAACATTACTTAACATTAATTAATTAATTATCGTTTTAATTATAAGTTTTTTCGCTTTAGTAAGTAGAACGACAAAAAGTTCTTACTTGTATAAAAATATACTAAACAAAGTTGTAAAAATGGGCAGTATCTCACCCCGACCTGATAGTTGAGGGCAAAATATGTTGCATATTTTGCCATTTATTGGTGCAACATAATTAGAAAGGAACGAAATCGCTTTTAAATATGTTACATATTTTTTAGAATGGATCAAGAAAATTAAAGAATGTAGCATAAATGCAACACTTTTTTCAGAAAAGAAAACGCCATAACATTCACTGAGAACTGATAGCGGGAATAATTTTTCACGGGAGACTCACGATACCATTTTTCCCTTCGAGGTGAATAAAAATTTCACGTGAACAAAAATTTCACTTCTTATTCACGATAGGGGTGAATATAAAAATATTAATTCAGCTTGGGCACGAGCTATATCCTAATAACAAGGGTCAAAGTAATGTGAACCGCCCTAATATAGAGTGAAATCAACAATGAGTTAATTACAAAGTAGAATACTTTGAAGACAACGGAATATGAGTTTGTGTTGATTATTAGTAATTTCCAATCATTAAAAATAGAATAAAAATTAATTAAAGTAATTCTCGTATTTTATTTCATTTGAAAACTTGGTTAAATAGTTGATATTCTTTACCAATTAGTATCCACTTTATATAAATTGTAAAAATGGACCAATGAACGCTGATTAGAGGTGTAGCGGCCTTGAAATCGGTATACTGATACGTTCTGCTAATCTGATTGGATATACTAATGTTTTTCAACATAAAAACTCTTAGTAATTTGAATTTTCATTAATTCAATAAAACTGAACTTGCGCCTGATAATATTAATTTTCGTATGTACAATAATTAAGATTGTTAAATCTTTTTTTTCTCAAACTATACAAAAAACATTCTATGTAAAATATTTTCGTTACTGCACTGAATTAAATAAATATCAAAAAGTGTCACACAGGCACATGTAGGTAAAATTAGGGTTAAATTAGTATCAAAAATTTTTTCCTAATGGCTTTCTAATACTTCAGAGGGTTATTGAGTTAGTTGATACATGCATACATATGTACATATATACATAGATATGTATGTACATACATACACTGCCTGCCACTTGAATAAGGAATTACATTTTTTTAACTTTAATTAAGTATATCTCCTAAACTAAAGTTCAGCAAAAAATAATTTTTTGCACAACCAAAGTGTTGGCTTTAGTTTCCTGTGGTGGGATTCAGTAACTTTCATTACGATAATCGTATTTTTAAAATTAATATAACGAAAATTTATCGAATTTGGTATTCAGTAACACTTTTAACGATATTCGCTATCGGTATGTAAACGACAATAATTTTTCGGTTGTTATGAAATAAATGAAAGTCAGCAGTTCAATCATAGCACGTGCGTTATGCAAAGAACAAATTTTATCTTTTATAACAATATACACAAACACAGAATCTTTTATGCATAAAAAATAATATTACCATTTTTTAAACATGCAATTTAACATTCATATCTCTAAATTTCATAAAATTTAACATTAATTTTTTTAAATTCCAAAAAATTTTTGGGAAAAATTTCAATAAATAAATTAATTTATTTGTTTTTTGTTTATTTTTCTTTGTGCTTTTCGTATATATTGATAGAGATGCCAAAGTAAAAGGAAATTATAACGATGTTGTTAAGAAGCAATTAGTGAATAACAAAATCGTTACTGCAAATCGCAATAATTGTCGATAAATTTAACAATCATCGAATTGTTAAAAGTTACTGAATCGCACTACTGAAGAAATAAAAAATATACATATTTTTGTTATACTAAAATTATGCATTTATTTAAAGAGATGTATATCTGTGGCACTTTTTCGTGTGTCACTTGAATAAGGAATTCTTTTAATATTAATCAGGAAGGCAATGATTTGAATTTCTTTCAATATAAACCGCTAGAGAATTTTTAATTTGATAGTTTTTAAATAGTTTTTATTCAAAATGGAACGTGATAAGAAAAAATTCTGATTTTGAAATCTCAGGTTCAGAATCCGGTCCAAATAGCCAAAAACATTAATAGAAGAAAGACAGTTGTGTACAATTATTTAAATAACGTGGAAAGATATCGAAAAACATGAAAGTGCGGAAGAAAATGGCAACAACTCCAAAAGAAAGACGAAAAATTCTTAGAATTGCATCATATATTTTAGACAAAAAAGCAACAACTACTATACTGACTTAAAAATAAAATAACTTTCTGTATTTATAAATACCTATTGGATATGTATGTATTTATGAATGTATGTATGTAAATAAACGTGTTGAGACTTGTTTTGTCAAGTACTTAAGCAAATTTAAGCGGAGTTAAGTAAAAGCAAATAACTTAATTAATAAAGAACGAACTTCAATGTTTCTCAGAATTGAAATTTCTTTCAAGAAAAGTTTGCTTAATTAAACTAGATTCTATAGTAACAACATCATAATACATACATAATTTATAAATTAAGGCTGTAATAAATAAATATGTAAATGTTAAAGGGTAGGTAGACAAAAATTTCATACCTTACATGTTTATTGTTAAAATTTGGCATTCAAATCTGTGGTGCGCTCAGACCTTGCTACAAATTCAACCTTGCAGAGAAATGCTTTGTATAAAAACGGTGCTAAGGAACGTTACTATGCATTCTTTTTCACCGTCACAATAGTAGTTCATAAAAATATAAAATTAAATAAAAGTTGTTTATAAAAATATAAAATAAAAAATTAAAAAACAATATAGGTATGTATGTATGTAATTATAATAAATAAAAAAATTACTTACTCCGCCATTATCTAACTTTCGAACGCTTGCATACCAAATAAAATAGATGCAAGAATTTGACAGTTGACACTCATCAAACTAAGTTGCCAACAGATTAGCAACATTAGGCATTTCCAATAATGCATTGTAAATATGTATTGCAACTTGCGTTTAGGAAGTCGGCTTATTTTTCTGGATCAAAAATACCATAAGAATTGATCAGATGAATCGAACTAAGGTTCGGTTGGCATTCCACAAATTATATTACATATAACAGAATCACAGAGTTTCACAAATATTTGCGTATTGTTTTGAATTTGATTTCGCAATATCAAAGACCACACAATAAAGGCCATATCAGATAAAACTTTTGCTTCACGTTGCGTTGCAAATTCGCTTTGACATCTAAAATAAAATTTAGGTACTTACATATATGAAACATGTCACATAAAGCACTTATAACGCAACGCGAAGCCAAAAATTAGGCAACTATCATCTTTTTGTGCGCTTTGACAATTATATGGGCAAATCCCAGAAACAGTCCACCAACCAAAATTTGTTTTAATTTATCCAACTTATTTTTTATGGAATAGTAGACTAGATACATACATATATAATTTTATAAATAAAAAAATAATTTCGATATTTGTAAGAGGAGGAGGTAGCTCAAACAAAAAATACGGTTGAAGATGTAAAAATGATTTATTTATATGCTACCAGAAAAAATGTAGCGTGCGTCACAAAGGGTTCACGTCTTTTGATAAAAAACTATAAATTTTTTTGGCTGCAAATAAGTTATTTTAGAATTCTCTTATAGTCATCTTTCTTTTAGAAACTAGATTTTGTGTGCTTTATTATGCAAAATTCGCTAAAAATTACGAAAACACACTTCAAGTTTCAAAGTTACTTCCGTTTTTTGTAGCGTGCGTCACATGACTTTGTGGTCAATTATTTCGCAACACATACCTGCTAAAAAATTATGTTTGATGCCAATCGAAGGTACATTTATATCTTACTAAACGCCATATATAAGTTGAAGGTACCTGTTTTGAAAGACCAAAAAATTTGTATATATTAATGTGAAAATGCATACGAATGTAGCGTTCGTCACGCAGGATTTGGCCATATGTAAAAACTACCAACACTTTTTATTCTACTAGCAATTTGCCTTGTCGACTTTTCGTACACTTGCGGCCATTTAGAGTGCCTTATTGTGAGAGCCTACGTTTGTCCAGGAATTTATAATTCCGGCGAACCATTGTTTTGCTTTTGGGTTTCACTCATAGTATCGTGAATATTACCCTGGCAGGTCGCTTATCAGGAATTTATAATTCCAGGAATTTTTAATTCCACAAGCAATTTGCCTTGTCGACTTTTGGTACACTTGCGGCCATTTAGAGTGCCTTATTGTGAGAGCCTCCGTTTGTCCAGGAATTTATAATTCCGGCGAATTATTGTTTTTGCTTTTGGGTTTCACTCATAGTATCGTGAATCGTGCCTTGGCAGGTCGCTTATCAGGAATTTATTTATAATTCTAGGAATTTATAATTCCACAAGCAATTTGCCTTGGCTACCATACGTAGGGCTCAAGTCATTTAACTGTTACCAATCATTCTGGTTCCCTAAACTTAGGCATAAGTTATCATTAGTATAAGTGTAAATAAATATCTCTTTATAACCAGAAATAGTGTGAGCTTTATTAAAGGAAGAAGAACAAAAATATAACGACCCTGGACTACGCTGAGCTATCCCAGCAACCAGCGTAAAAGTGTCGTTACAAGGTAAAGTGAGTTTTCTCAAAGTTTTTATTGTGTCATATACCTTTTGCTTTACGCTTTTTCATCAAAGTTAGGAACGTCACCCAAAGCGACGAAGTTGTATCTGACACGGGCTTAAGAATTACGATAATCAAATTTTTTTTTTTTTTATTTAAAATATTAAGTTATTGTTCATATTACATACACATCGTGGTGAGAAAAATCAAGTATATATTTGATTTTAAATATTTATGTATAATTTGTTTTTATTAATGGATATAAGTAGAGGATATAAGATATTTTATACAAAGTTTCTGACAGCTAATAATAGTGATAAGATATTTTTGTTTATGTTTTTTTTGTTTTTGTTTTTTTTTTTGTAAGATCAAATGTTAAATTTAATTATACTTAATTATGTAACACTACTACTATTGATTGATATCAAATATCAAACTCAATCATTTTCAGTATTTTTTTTTTTTTTATGTAGATAACTGACTGTATTATTTTGTATTTTCAAAATTTATTAATTGCTATTTAATCTGGAAATGATGACCACACTCAATTTTATTTCGAATTACATTCTTTTTTATGTAAGTAGTAGTATGTACATATTTACATTATGTGTGTGTATGTACGATTTAAGTTCATTTTTTTAGTTTGTGTATATGTATGTATCTATGTATGTATAACATATTGAACGTAACAAAAGGCTAAGGTGTATGCAGATATTTATTTCAAAAACCGTTGATAGATTCATTTGAAAAATAAAAAAAAACAGATTCTAATTAAATCATCGTAAACAAATATTAAAAAGAGTTAAAAAAATATTTATAAAAAAAATGTATTTATAGATATTGTATTAACAAACAGAAGTTAAAATGAACATTAAATAAAAATTCCCTATTTGTGTATTTTTTTTAAAGTAAATTATATGTTATTATTTGAGTTAGTTTTCTTTTCTTCGATAAATTGTTTTACGAAAATATTGTTATTTCTTTGTTATTTGTTAGTTTTAATTACTATTATCTTAAATTTAAATAATCACCCGAGAGATAAACGCGAACGCGACCAGATTCCGCGGTGAATCTGGTTTAGGTACTTACGAAATCACGATTAATTTATTATACTAATTTTACTTTATATTATTATATACAAATGTGCGACGATTTTTTACTTTTATTTTGTATTTATTTTTATAATCATACAATAAGTTTGGGATCTGGGGGCGGAGATCCATTTGATTTTATTTATTATGTTTATTATTATGACACGCGACGCGAAACCGAAATATTAATTTTAATATCACACGTATATTCTTTTTTTCATTAATTTAGTAAACTAGTCCCCCTGTCTTATGGTAAATATTTGTTAAAACACAAAATTCTTTTTATAGTTATAATCTTTTTTTTTAATATTAATTTACACTTGCTATTTAATGTTTAATAAGTAATTTAATAAAAAAAATAAGTCTTTTGTTTTCTTTATTTTCTCTTCTTTTTGTTAAAAATCAGATCGAAAAATTTTAATTGTGAAGAAACATCACACATAAATAAATGTTCTTAATTATAGTTAGTTTTTTTCTTGCTGCATATTAAAAACTACAACATTAAACATTTTATTAAGAAAAACAAAAAAAAAAATATTATAAAAATAATATGTATGTATATGTACATACATATACAGTTTTCGAAAACAAATTTCGGACGAATGGTTTTTAATTCAATAACGAATCGCTATCCTCTATAAATATCCGATATAAATTGCGAGTGACACATGTGTGTGTATTCGTTCAAAAAATTTCAATAATTTCCAAACCGAAGAGGTGCTTTATGGGAAAGCGTGTGGAAATATAAATGAAAACAATGCTAAACATTACCAACTATTTAGGAAAAAAAAGCATACTGCAAGCTTTTACAGTACGCAAATGGTAATCACTAAAAAAAACCAAAATTTATACATACGAAGAAAAAATTTTTTAAACTCCATTTGAAGTTTCTCAACAGCTTTAAACTATTCCTTACAAATCTAAAAGAAATGTATGGCTTCAAACCATTTCTGCTGAAATACTCAACTGCTAAAAACATAAATCAAGGACTCCTGATTTCCTAATCAAAAAAAGTTAATCATGTTTGCACAGAGATTTTCAAAATTGTTTTAGTTTAAAACACACGTACGAGTACGAGATTTGTTCCGAAATCAACATTTTGGCGACAAGTCAGATTCCAGTTCGAAAAAAGAGTAGTACGTGGCGCCCACTTGGCAACATAATGATGGATGGATATACGAATATTTCTATATATGTTAGCTTCCATTTGAACGAATTAAGAAATATTATTAAAGTTTATTATTAGCTCAGCATTTAAGAATTTTGTTTTTGACAATTTTTTCTGAATAAATAGTTAAATGTTGTAGCCTTATTAGACTCTGTAAGATAAATAATAATTAGATTATTCTATAGGATTTTTTGTTTGTTAAAGCTAGCAACTTTTTTTTTTTTAATTAAAAATAAAAAAATATATAACTTTCTTTTAATACTATTGTTTACCTGGTTTTCTAATTGTTTTATTTTAAATATTCGTAAACTTTTGTTGCTATTTGTAATTTTTTTAAATAACGCGAACCCTAATTCTAATTTGTTTTGTACCAAAAAACGAACGACGACGACGATAACCGAGCTGAGCTTAAATCAAACGAACTTACGCGAAAACGAACGACGAAAATAATTAAACGCGAACGCGAAACCGATAAAACCCGACACGCGACGATTTTTTTTAATTCATATTAATAAGAAAAATACTATTAAAGTACTTGTTACCTAAAAAGAAATGATTAATGAGATTTTTTAATAGTTCATATGCATATTTTGTTAATTTTAAATTATTACTACGCCAAACGTGAAACACAGAAGAAGAATAAAGAAAAAGATTTTAGATATCGATGGCTTAATATAGAGAGGTCGTATCTCGTTTTTTTTTTCAAAATCAGTTTTTTTACATATTCTGGTAGACAAAACTCAAATACACCTCCCTTAAAAAATTCAGTTTCCTATACTGACGAATAACAGATTTACAGTAATTAAAAAAAGCACTAACTCATTTCAAAAAAAAAAAAAAAAAAATAAAACAGGGAGAAAATTACGGCATTCGATATCGATCGAAATTTCAATACAATTTAAATGTACATTTCGATCGATATCGAGTGCCGTAATTTGGGCCCAGAATTGAATTTGTTGTCAGTTTTAATACAAATCTGCTTCAGGAAAAAAAATCCATTATTTTTTCAGATTTTATTGAGTTTTTTCCTTCTCCTGTAAAGTATCTAAAAGTTGAGATACGACCTTTCTATATTAAGCCATCGATATGTATGTTCATATAACTAACTATGTACTGTTCTAAATACAACATTTGCAAGCTTTTACCATAAACATCAGTGAAATAAAAAAAAAAAAAAAACAAAGAATTTTTTTTTTTAGTTTTTTCACTCTCCTCCTGTAAAAATTTCAAAAAGTGTAACTACGTGATTTTGCATTTTTTTAGGATTAGTACTGATAACCCCTACTTATGCAATTCATTGTGTCAGAACTAGACAAAGAAATGGATGGCGTAGAGAAGATCGATGTTGAAAATGTAGAAGTAAACTTAATTAATTTTACAACTCTACTATTGCACGTTTTGTTAATTTTTAGAGCAGTGTTGCAACAACGCCTGTGGTGTTAATTAGACATAATAATTTTCTTAAGTTTTATTAGCAGGCGGTTCTGCTAACCGACGAAAGAGGATACTGTGGTGTACACGTATCACACGCTGTCGGAAAAGTTTTTAGTGAGGAATACTATGCTCTCATCATTTGAAAAAGTCCAACAACAACAATTAATACAATGCCACATTATTGTACGTACATTCGAGAAATTAATTATGTTATTTGACTTGCTCTGGCCAGGATTTAAACTATTGTCCTAAGTAATTGTTTGCTTAGTAGTTAACCGCTTCAGCCAACAATACCCTCAGAGTTGTCTAGTTAATGACATAAGGAAAATAACGTCACTTATTGGTTTCGGGAATTAACATAAGAGGTTTCGTAAGCTGTTGAAAAAAGACGAAACTCATTAGAACATATGTACAT
The DNA here is from genome assembly GCA_947311025.1 of Lypha dubia. Classification (NCBI taxonomy): domain Eukaryota; kingdom Metazoa; phylum Arthropoda; class Insecta; order Diptera; family Tachinidae; genus Lypha; species Lypha dubia. Next base: position 55,800,901 of record OX371263.1, read on the forward strand.
ATAGGACCTGTTCGCAAATGAATCACTGCGCTACAGATTATGCACAAGAAAATACTAATAATAAAAATTAGCAATATGACGGACAGCAGTGATAATACATACGAATAGAGCTATAATTCCAAGGCCGTATACGTAAATGAATCGCTACTCCGCCATTTCAGTCACTGAATAACTTTAGGACATTTAAATTTTAATTTGCAGTGCAGTAATTAATTTCCGAACAGACCCAAAGTAGCAAATTTGTTCATGGGCCATCGGTACAACTTAGTTGTAGATATATTTTCGCTTTTCGTGCAAATTTGGATCCCGCGCGATATAAAATCTCTGAAAACCCCGTTACGTATTACATGCACAGCCCCTAATACAAAATGAAATTCTTGCGAACAGTTGTCTCGAGATGAAACTTCGTTAACTATAGGCACTATTATATCTATATTGCTTTTTATATTTTTTTTAATTATATTTAATGTAAATATATAAATTAATTAAATTTAAACAGTTCACATCTTATTCTCTACCCGAACGGTCGTTTAATAAATAAAGCGCATAAAAATAATAAACACACATACATACACAAACAAGAGTATATCTCTTTCTTAACTGGCCAAGTCTTCATCTTCGATTAGCAAAAAATAAAAAAATATTTACCCATTCGTAAGGGAAATCCTGGTACGAGTACTTTAAGCAACAGGTTCAATATACATACTTGCTGATCACAATGAAATGGACTCCACTGATATGAATAATAATAAATATTATAGAACCCAAGGCACGAAAGCCTCCACCAATTGTTACAGATGGTGTCAGACCAATAATCGAAATCTAAAGTCTTTTGATAAATGAAGGCGCAAACGAATGTATATTTAAACGAACCTCTACTGGTACGAAAATTTTTACCCCTAACCAATTGCAATATGATAGTTGCAAACAAATTTTAAAAGAAAACCAAATTGAGTTCCACTCATACAGTTCCAAAGACATTACACTGTATACAACCTTTTTACACGGCCTTCCCCGCATCAACGTTGACAACATCAAAAATGAATTGATAAGTTACAATGCAGTCTACAAAATACAGTTTTCCAGAAAAACTTTTAATCCCACTTCATTAAAAAATGTGAAAACCATCTCCAATGTTATCATTAAATGGAAAAAAAAGTGGTGACAAACCAACACAATGTTGGAAGTGTTTAATATATGGGCATGGTGGTGAACATTGTCATCGCAAACCCACTTGTATGATATGCGCAGAACTACATCACACAGGCGACTGCCCTTTCCATGCTAGCGAAAGAAGACCAGCAGTCTTCATATGTTTTAACTGTAAAAAATATGGCAAAGACAGAACAGATCACGCGGCGAATGATATAAATTGTCCTTTCCGTTCATTATACCTAGAGGCAAGATCTAGAGTGACACGTAAAGCAACACAAATTAACAGACAACATCGCGATAGTTTTCAATTAAACAACAATGAGTTTCCATCCTTAGGCAACATCAGCCGAAGCTCTAGCATCAATAGGACTGCCAACGTAAGCTTCGCTAGTCAAGCTAAGATCGGTTCTAACCTATTTAACATAGATGAACTTTTTGATATTTTCACCACCGCAATGGAGGATTTACAAAGATGCACTTCCAAGGTGCAACAAATTAATGTAGTAATGTCCATGGTTCAATATGCATATGGCTTACACTAGTACTTTTATAAACAGATTAAAAAATAAGTAGTTAGATAAAAATGAAAGTTCTTATACATTAATAAGAGAATGTAACGAATTAATATAAAAATAATAATAAATTAACAAACCGAAAAGGATGTGCTTATAACAACACTATTACAAATAATAGTCACTCTATAATCATATGAACCTTTTCGACTAATGTTTGAATTTCCATAATTCTCATATATAGGTTTTTAACCCATTTTTACCTATAAAGTCCTCAATGTAAATAATATAAATTGTACATATGTATATATTAAACAAGCTATCCACTTGCTGTAATATCTTAATAAAAAAAAAAGATAAGATCTCATTTTTAAATATCAGTTATAGTAAATGTAAATAAAGGAAGATTTTGACAAAAAAAAAATTAATTTAAATAAATACATACATTTCTTTTAGGTAACAAATATTTTAATACTATTTCATTTAAAAGAAATGTTTAAAACACATTTCTTTTGTGCATAATTATCATTTTTATAAAAAAGTTATTTAAAGAATATTTTTACGCGACGAAAACGACCCGACCCGACCCGAACGATTTTATTTTATTAATACACTTTTTTTTATACTAAAAAATAAAAAAAAAAAACCTAAGTGATTTCATACAAAATAAAATAATAATTCATAAAAATATAAAAATGTAGTTTAGTTAAATGGTGTACTGAATGTTGTGTTTTAAAATCATTGATTAAATGTTAAGTACAGATTATTTTCAAAATCTTTGTATGAATAGTGTGTGTGTTTGTGTGTAGGTAAGAATAAAATATTGTGTTAAAATGGTTACTGCATACACATACAAATATCTGATATAAAAAAATTTAAAATAATTTACTGGCCACTTTACTATTTTGAGTAGTTTTTAGCATAAAATAAATTATAATATTTTAGGTATTTTACTCCCCAATGGTGCTCCTATTTTGAAATATGTAGTAGTTAATTTTTATCCAAAAATTTTACAAAGTAAGTTGAGTGCAATGTACGTTTGTGTTTTCGATGAAGTTTTTGTTTGTTTTGGTTTAAAAAGATGATTTAGTTTTTAGCATAATTGTTCGATAAATAAAGTTAATTTAATTTTAATTATATTCATTAATATTTATAAAAAAAAATGTCTTTAAGGTTAGACCTTTTTATGTTAATTTTTTTATATCTCAACTTCACATAACATGTCACCAGAAAAATATAAATTCCAAATAGTAAAATATCAAGGGATATATTTTGAATTTCTTTCAAGGAGCGTTACCTTCGTTACTACTTCAATGATAATCATTTGAAGCTGTCTACGATGCTACCTTTTTTTTAATTAATATTTTTTGTTTGTTCTGTTTTCCCTACTTTAATGACCTACAAGTTTCACTGTATATTATAAAATTAAAATCCCTAAGAAAAAATCTATTAATTTTGTAAGCTGCGAAACAAATTTCCTTCATTTGTTTTACACCAGATTGATTTCTATTATTTTTGTGTACCCTGTTTGTCGTCATACATTTTACCTAACAATGCAAAAATTCTATGTTTTGCTTCTTTTTCTCAATCAGGTAAACACAAACTTGTTTAAATATTATACATGTGGACCAAACGTTCTGATAGTATGGGTGGAAATTGATCAACAAAACGACGCCAATTCTCATCGCCAACCTGGGTTTTAAAACCAAGTAATATCTAAAAAATATAAATCAAACAATTTAGAAATATTCAAAAAGGATAAGAAGATTAATGTTAATTACCTTTTGAATCATTTGATGCAAATCTTGCGGAGGATTCACCCATGATGCAATTGCATCGCAAAAGAATATGAAATCAGGTACAACTCCAGCTGGATTTACGGTTATCATATGACACATGCCACGAAAAGCTGAATCCTTTTCATCATTATCTCTTATATGACGCAAAGAAGTACACCTGTGCAAGAAACAAATAAAATAAATTCAGAAATTAGTTATTGGCGGTTTGGAATATACCCCAATATTTGTGTTTCTTTCTTTAAAAAAAAAATCGAAACGAAAACGAAACAAAATTTTATAGTTAAAGTAAACAAAAACATTTAACAAACTATTTCATATAAAATAATCAATAAGAAGCTATTTTTCAAACATAAAAATTGTAATAAAGAAAGAAATTATAGAATCACAAACAAAATTAAATGTGTTACACACCACTGTCGTACAAACTCTGGCAAATAAGGAGCCACTTCAACTGGGCACACATAACCTAGACGACCAATAGTTATTGCTATAAAGGAACGAAAAACAAAAATTAAAAATATAAATAAATTAAAAAATCATAAATTATGATTTTATACAAAGACATAATAAAATACAAATGTTTTCCAAATGGACCTTAACATGCTTTGTATTGTAATTAGCAATTTGTATTTTTTTTATTCTTAAATAAATTTTTTTATTTTATATACATATTTGACGCACTTATTATTATGTTAAGGTCCCCAAAAACAAATTTTTGTGACCTAAATTGAATACGGAAACTAATTATGAGAAATATTCAGTATAAATATAACAGTGTATGTATGTATGTATGTACAGCACCCGATGAAATAAACTTGTAACAACTACATTTCAAAAACAACAAGAATTTTGTGTTTTGTCAAAATCCCGAGAATTAAGCCGATTGGCAGGAATATATGTACATATGTATGTAACTGAATCTTTGAACTTGATTTTGACAGACTTTAAACGGCTAGATTTAATCAAAACTTAGCACACGTTTCAATTCGATCATTTTGTAAACATTGCCCTAATCAGAAAATCGATAGGGCATCTTGTCTCCTCCCATTTATGGGATGATTTTCAAAATTCCTTTTTTGTTTCAAAGAGTTTGCATGCAGTTCGGTCCAAAAACTTTTTTTTTAATACGGGTGACAAGTCTCCCCCTCCGAGTCAAAATATAGATTATCACTATATTCCCACATTTGTGGACCGATTTTCAAAATAAGTTTGTTGTTTAAAAGTACATATTTGTTACCGGTTTTTCGGCCAAAAGGCAATTACAGGAAATTGAATAACCAACTAACCTAACCTAGCAGTTTGGTGGCAACATATTGAACAGATGGTGGAATATATTGAACAGACATCTGCAACAAGTGCTAAATTTTTCGGCATACTTAATTATGCACATTGATTTTTATGATCTAATCGTTTTTGTTCAAAAGCAAAAAACAATTGTTTACGCAACCATTCGTTAAAAACATTCAGTTTTATTAACTTCTTGATTTGTGCTAACATAATTGTTCTGCCCGTGCCGTTAAGTGTATAAAACTCATTTTGCATCGAAGCCAACGTGTTGTTAGCGGAACAGGTGTTTTATTCAGTATTAAAGTATTCAGTATTAAATAATTTTTATTTATATTTTTGTCACGGTTTTAAACATGCACACATACATATTTATACTTCCGAAATCAAATTTTCTACCAACAAAATACACAGAGTTAGTGTTTTTTGTATTTCTGCATATACCTTATATTCATTGTATCATGCAATCAGATCATGCACAACAAAGCCGTCCTGCAAAAAACAAACTGTCTATAAACAAACCTTTTTGTTTTTGTACATAACAGTTCGCATCAAATGATGGAAATGATTTACACATGTTTATGAATTTTCTGCTTGTGCATAAAAAGCGAACAAACATAAAATTTAATAATACTTGTTTGTGTTGTTCTTAAAATTTAACGTTAGGGATCATACTTGTTGCAGATGTCTGATATTAATTATCGCTGATTCCCCGGTATTTGGACCGATGCTATGCTTGAGGTTTGGTCCCCTTAAATGTTTTTTTGTAATATTTAAAACAACAAAAACACATGCTTTTATATTTAATCGACCTAAAAAGTAAATAATAATTCTTAATATAAGATGGCTGTTTGCATCATTATTGCAATAGTCTTTCACAGAAGACTTGTGAAATTTCTGTTATATTTTTATTTTAAACTGTTGCCTATAAAAATCTAAAGATTTGAACACAGAAACACATTGAACACGCAAAGTAACTCCAGATTCAATCAAAGTCAGGGGAAAAGCAAATGATTGCTTTGCGCATAGTTTGTAAAAAAAATCAATTCAAGTAGAATGTCGTATTGACATTGAAAGATTATTCTTCAAGGAAAGAAATTCATGGAATTCCTAAGACTTTCAAGTTTATAGTTTTTCTTCATAAAAAAACGGATAGGTGTTACTTTTCTTATTACTAGAGTCCATTTTGTGGTCAACTAAAAAAAATGTAAAACCGTAAATCAATCATATGTGATGGTGGATGCTCCTCTTTGTGCTTGAAAATTTTATTTAAATTTCATTATTTAAATAAACATATACACACGCAGTAACAAAAATTCATTACACACAATTTTAATAATTATTATTAAATGGCATTCTTTGCCAACACCTTACCTGTATTTTCCAAAAGTGTTTTTGGTGTATTTGGTCGATTAATTATAATAATCAATTCCTTAAGTACCAGATGTATGTACTGACGAGTTTCTTCACCTGTAAAGAGCAGTGAAAATAGCAATTATGAAGATTAATAATGCGACAAACAAAAAACAAAGACACCGTTCGCCTTACCCAATTTCATGCAAATTTCACCAATTGCCCAAGTTGCGTTGTTGCAAACTGATATATAATCAGGATTTAAATTTTGTCCCAAGATGGGGAAAAACTCTGCCATGAATGGATGAACATGTGGGAAACATGCTTTAGTTAAGTCTCCCAACAAAGCAAAAGATGATTGACGTACCTAACAACCCCATGAAATAATAATAATAATTTTTTAGTTTTAATTTAATAAAAGTCTTCTTTACCTCAGGCAATATATCTTGCATACATTGATATAATAATTGCATAATGGTGCTATTAGCAACCAACGATTCAATGTGACAATCTAAACCTTCTGCCAAGCCAGATAGTAAATCCAACGCAACTATCATGCGCTCTTTATCTGGATGATCAATACCTGGGTTTTGTTTACAAGCCTACAAAAATATAAAATTTAATAACACTACAATATGCTACAAGTAGATGATTTGTTTTAATTACCATTTCCTGATTGATAGTTTGTTCAATTAAAGATATACATCTTCTATAGACCGGATCGCAGTAGGGTAGAAAACCTGATTGCAAAGCTGTTGCTATGCTCGACAAACATTCCAAGAGAGGAAACAAATCTTTATCATCATCTTTTAAAAGATTCCACTTGTCAATTAGTGGTGGCATTAAAATTTCAATGTATTGCTGTTTGTTTAAATGATGACCCACCGAATCGGCCAATGTCCCAACAGCATCATATAAAATTAATAAATTTTTATGCTGGTATTTCGAAAACGCAAATACTAGTGTTTGTAAAATATATTCCAAATACGGCACAAGTTCAGTGCAAGCTTCTTCTTCAAGTGTTGCAAAAGCTGAACAGGCAGCTTCTTGTACCCTTTTATTGGAGTCCAATATACGTTTAAGCAGCTCTTCCATTAAAGGTTTTAAATATTGATCGTGGGGCTGGCTAACCACCCAATTGGCATAACGCGACAACGTCCAGCACGTTATGGAACGGACTAAAGCCTTTTTGTCGGACAAACAGCTGATTAAATAGGGTATCAACTCCGGTAAGTGCGGTATTATCCCTTGCATGCAACCTTCTGCGATGGCTCCTAAAGCCAAAACACCACTTTCCTTTATAACCCAATCCTGATGGAAGAGCGTGTCCTTTAGTATAGGCAATAGAATAGGTAAGCAATCCTGACGAAAAACATTTGCCAAAACATCTAAAGCAGCTGCACTGCATTTGCGCAAATTCCATTCAGACAAGGAACTGTCATCATCTATACCATCGTCAAAGTCGTCATCATCATCGTCTCCTCCTCCTCCTCCAGCCTCGTTTGATTTAATTGTATGTGTGCGAGATTTATGAAAACGTGGTCTAATGTCTTCTTCTCGATCTGGCACCATGTCATCTTCTTCTACATTGCCCTTAAGCAGTATGATGTCAATATCCGAATAACGCATTCCTTTCACCAGTATGGGTGCTAATTGCGGTAAGTAGGGTGCAAGAACATCTTTACAAATGCTTTGCTCTGCCAACGACAGCCAGAATTCAGAAGCTTCCAAAGCAACTCCTTCATCGGAATCCTGAGTCCGCATTAGCATATACTCGATAATTTGAGCCATATGAGGCAAAAGTCTATCCATACGTACTTCCAATAACATAACCAAACCATGACAAACATTTTTGCGCACTTCATGATCATCATCCGATGACAAATTGAAAAGACTTTCGATAAAAGTGTCAATATGCAACATCAAAGACTGGGATCGTATTATAATAAAATGATTGATGCAGGCAATAGCATGTGATCGAATTTTGGGACTGCTATGGCTGAAATACTGTAAAAACTTAGGAATCATAACGTTGAGTGGTCTATTTAGGGAGGCTGAGTCCAAAGTTTCAGCATGATCTTCGCAGATTTTTTGAAGGGCACTGAATGCACCTTCACAAATATTATAGTCTTGGGAATCCAACATATCGCACAGTGATGGCAACAACTGAGGCCAATTGTGTAGGCCTCCATTACATGCAATGGTTGTTATTAAAATACCCACAGTCGCTCTTATTAAAGGCGATGGATCACCAATAGCTTGCAAGCACTCATGTTTGATGTATTCTACAATTTCGGGCTGCAAATTGTTGCCATGAGTTCGCACGTTATTCTTAAGTATTAAACCACTTAGAGACCGAGTGGGTTCATCCTCCGATTTAAGTTTGGTTAGAACATAAATCAAATAGTTATTAAAGTCAGGATAGCGATTCAACTCTTCAAGTTTCTGTTAAAAAAAAAATATATGAAGAAAATCATGGCGTAATATTAGATAAAATTTCCTTCTGCATATACTCGTACAAAAGTGTGTATGTATTTACACACTTTATTATATGTACATATATGTACATATATATGTATGTGCATACTTACCATATGTACAGCCATTTGAGTAGCTGTATCGGGAGATTGTGACTCCTTGAGTATATTTATAATTTGCTGTAAGCCATCTGCTTGCGGTTCCCACGTCATTTTTATATTTATTTATTATTTTTATTTATGTCTGAACTATTTCTTTTCACCTTTTTAAATGGTAGTTGGTGGCTTTTTGAAGAGAAAATGTATATATTTAAGTACGGATTTGTAAAAATTTATAAGGTTTACGTTTTTTTATATAAAATATATGAATTGTATATTATTGTGTATATGTGTCTGTACATATTACACTTGTATCAAATGTCAAATATACTACATAAATTTCAGGGTACAAGTACATGACTTGATCAATTTAAAATCAAAATGTATTATTTGAGGTTATCGAATACAAGGAACATTCTGGTTAGTTGCATAACTGAGTTTTCGAAAATTATTACGTATTGGGATCCATAATCAGCAAGTTTTTGATACAACCCTTTGGATACAGCCTATTTTTGGTCACGTTCGATAAGAATTACTATCAGGTATGTGATGAAAATCGTTTTCGAATTTAAATCGATACAAAAACGTATAAAGTTGTAATGGTCACTTCAATATCGGTTTCATATAGGTTTTACTTCAAATCGTATTCGATTTCATTTTTCATTGTGTTCTTTGAAAACTCAACAAAAAGGGGTGTTATGGAAAACGAAATTTTATTTTTTTTTACTATTTCAAATCGAGCGTAATATGGCTGCCAATTTAAAAACTTTTTTAAAAAAATATTAGCAACCTTGGGGGCTGTGCACATATTACGTAACGCTCCAGGGGGGAGGGGGGGTTTATGATTTGTTACGGATTAGAATTTTTGCACTGAAAAATTTGTAAAAAGCTTTACGGAGGTGGGGGGTATAAAATCTCTGAAAACAGCGTTACGTAATATGTGCACAGCCCCTTGCCTTGAAATTTTATTGCATCTTATAAAATTAATCCTATCGCGAATTTTTAAAAATTTCGCAAAAGACCCCATATTAAATGCAAGTCCTAAAACCGATTCTAATTTGCGAAGTTTGTGAAAGTGCAAAAACAAGCTAAAATTTTAATTCATGTTTGATTAAAAGTCCCTAAGATGTCCCTAGATGTAAGAATGCCAAAAACTTTGCAAAAATTACGCACATTGCGGAAAAGTGCAAAAATATCGCTAAAACTTCAAGAAATATAAAAATATTACGAATATGGCGAAAAAATGCGAAATCTTGGGTAAATGTAAAATATTATAGAAACATATGAAAAGTAATATTGTTTACTGCGAAGTTTGTGAAAGTGCAAAAACAAGCTAAAATTTTAATTCATGTTTGATTAAAAGTCCCTAAGATGTCCCTAGATGTAAGAATGCCAAAAACTTTGCAAAAATTACGCACATTGCGGAAAAGTGCAAAAATATCGCTAAAACTTCAAGAAATATAAAAATATTACGAATATGGCGAAAAAATGCGAAATCTTGGGTAAATGTAAAATATTATAGAAACATATGAAAAGTAATATTGTTTACATTTAACAGCTGCTCATTTGGTAGCGCAATTGATAGCGTTTCTAAGACGTAGCTGTTGAGCTCAACAGTTGCCAACAGTTGAGCTCAACAGTTGTACAACTGTTACGTCTTATGAACGCGCCCATTATCAGGCTCAAGTTCAGTTTTTTATTGAATTAACGAATTTTTCTTACGTACAAATTGCATTTGAAACAAAACCAAAATTTTTAAAATTGTTTTTCTTTAAGTGTAATTTCATCGTGGCCCAGGCAGTAAATTTTTTAGAGACATGTTTGGTATTGAAAAAAAATTAATAATGAAATCGATGTGATTTCAATCACATCTAAAAGTATTTGATTCGATTTAAGTCTTCGATTTCATTTAAAATCTATTCGATTTCCTCACATACATACCTGTATGTTCGTCTTCGAAAATGAACTCGTCATTTTAATTTAGTTTTCCAAAAATGTGACGCTAAATTACTCATCTTTAAAGGGAAAATGACAGATCCTATCACTATTTTTTTTCTATACATACATATGTATGTACATACATACATATACATATGTTTATTTTTATTGTGATTTTTTTAAGCTACCGCAATACCAATACGAAATTACAAAATATTTAAAAAAAAAGTTGCTATCCGATAGAAAACAAAAAAAAAATAAAAATATTTTAGGGCGAGCCTTAGTTTTATAGTTTTGCGCCTCTGATCCCTAAAACAATTACGTCACGAAAACAACCGGCATTTTGTTCGTGTAAAATGTTTCCTGTGTGTAAAAAACTGAGAAAAAACCCGATAGATTCGAAGCCGGCCATCACCACCGCTTTTGTAAATTCGAGCCGCTGCCAAATATATCGGTTTGTAACTGCTTTTAGAAGTAGTTCGGCTGTTAAAATGCATTGTTTGATTTAAGTTTCTTAATATGATATACAATTTTTCATTACAGCAGATATTTTTATATTTTTTATAAAAAATTTCCATATGAAAATGTTTTACTTCACAGTTTTTTTGCTTAGACGCCGCTACAAACTTTTGATCAGCTCGTTGCTCTGCTACGTGCAATTTGACATTAAATACACGTCTACAGCAGGCAGGAGGATTTTACCTGGGGCCAAATTACGGCATTCAATACAATTTACATGTAAATTTCGATCGATATCGAATGCTGTAATTTAGCCCCAGGTAAAATCTTCCTGCCTGCTGTAGACGTGTATTTAATGTCAAATTGCCTGTTTTTATTATACCGTGGTTAGTGTAACATATTTAATGTGTGTCAAAAACAGAGAAACAACCCAATCGATTCGAAGGCGCTGCTGTTGTAAATTCGAGCCGCTGCCAAACACATCGGCTTGTAACTGCTTTTAACGCTTTGACAAAAATTTTTTTTCTAGTTGGATTTTTCATCATTATAACCAAGTTTGTCAATAGATTATGACCGAATTGGTGGTGTTCCATAGAAAACAAATGCGTCCTCGGGATTTTGTCTTAAAAATTAACGTTTTGTTATCGCAATTGGGCTTCGGAGAGTAAAAGATTTTTTTCGTCATTTTAGTTTTCGAATATCTCGGGTTCTAAATAATGCAGTTGGACAAACTTAGTATTATATGTGTTGTAAATGAATTGGGAATGATAAATTTCACTTTACTATTGTTCTACTGACAATGTTTATTTTAATTATGTTTATAAACTACATTGCTTTTATATTGTTGTTTACTGCAATTTTCGTTATAAGTCAGTTCTTAAATAAAACTCGAATTAACAATATGCACCGATACCTTATGTTAATATACAAAAACACAAATACACATGTACAGCTAGCAGGACAGTCTGATTGGATATTCCAATGTTCCCTAACAATCTTAGTACATCATTTATAAAATTATTTTTTTTTCGTAATTCCTTAAAGATCTTCTCCAAAGCTTTTAAATGATACCGGCATTAACCGTATGCGATGAAAAAGAAACCTTATAAATAATCATAAACTTGTACAGGAAATTCAAAGGCCCACAACTCAGAAAGCAAGGTTTTAGCGGATAAGGCTATTTTTGTTAATCAATACAATCTTATTAAAAAAATTACTAAATTTACAAAAAACCATATATCACACATTTACTAAACCGAAGTCTGATGATATTAAGTATATCATTCCCAAAGGCATCTGCTAAGCACACGCATGTAGAAACTAGCAAACATACCGACAATGCCTCAAGTGAAACAACAGAAAACGTTCCCGGTTTACGTTAAATTAGACAAAAGCGACCATGAGTTTTGTTGTTGGCGTGGGTAATGGTGGCTTTGAAGTGATAGGAATATATGTATGTATGTATGTATGTACATATGTAAAGAAAGAAATAACCACCACCTTTTTCGCCAGACATTTTAACAAAAAATCGTGGAAAAAACGAACTATATTTTAAATTACCTAAAAATTTTATAAATATAAGTTCGCCAGATCAGTTTAATGTAGTGGAAATTAGCCAGAGCCACACATTTTTCTCCGCCTAGTTTTTTTTCAAGCACTTGCAAATAAAAGCGTACATTCACCTTGAATTGATCTAAAACCATTTACAAATTAAGCAAATTTTTTCCTAACATTTAAAACTTACCCAAAAATTGGTTTGCGATATTATTTCATATAAAATAACTTAATAATCGCCAAAATTATATTGCTTTTCAAGTTTTTTAGCAAAGAAATTTTTGAGAGCTTATAATATATTACAAATTCTTTTCTTTTATTAATTTTTTCCGAGCAGCAAAAAACTGCAAAAAGTGATTATACCTTGCGCTATTACACTATTGAAGCGTTGTTACACTAAAAACTCTACAGCTCAGCGTTACATAGTTGTATTGCATTGCAAATTATTTCTAAAATGTGGCAACCTTGATGACCGAAGTGACTTGATATAGTCTATGTTCACACTATCCAAGTCTTATTGCAAAACTTATCACGATTTCTTCTTTGAACTTTCATTGGCGTTCACACAGCACTCGTCTTATTTCTTATTTTGTATGAATGTATGTATGTATGTATACCTACTTAACACTACGAATAAGACAACAAAACGAATTTCATGAGTACATGAGAGGGTGTACTCGTTTCTTTTCCCCCTGTCTCTCTCTCCAAAAAGATAATAAGCTTAAAAATAAGACTTGCATCGTCTGAACACAGACATAGTAGGTTGTGTCAATTTTGCAACAAAAATAAATTAAATTGAAGAAAGTAAATAGTTTTCAAGATATCAAAACGGGATATGAGTGCCGTATCACTATTATGTATATGCATTTCAGACCATAAACATGTTGATGTCACTTTTTCCCGCCAAATGGATATGCAATTCTGGGTTTTCTACAACTTCCTCTCATTCGGTAGTTTTTTTTAACTTCGTCGTTACGGTATTTTTTCACTCTAAATAATTTTATTGAAAAATCGTTTTAAAGTGTTAAAATAATTATTTATTTATTTATTTAATTCATTTATAATATATTAGCCTCTTGGCCATTAATAATTTGTATTATAGTTATAAAAAACGAATTATACACATTAGGTTACTATATAAAACAATAAAAATGAATAAAAAATAAAATTCCAAAATCATGAATAAGTTCAAATAATTAGTGCATTTATGTGCAAGTCACTCGCTTTCTTCTAATATGTTGACATTTGTAAGTTTTTATTAAAAATCGCACTATATTGAGTTTTTAACAATTGAAAAAAGTACACACGAAGAAGTAACGAAATTGTAAAAAAAAGTTGCACCTTTATTAAATGATAATATATACGTCAAACTGACGCTTATACTTTTAGAAATATTGCAACCAAAAGTTAATAATTATTTTATTTATTTATTTATTATGAATCCATTTATAATGCAATAGCCTTCTGGCCACTAGATTACGTATTATACAATATAAAACAGCGAATTATGATTTAAAAACTAAATAAAGAAGAATATACATATACAATAATATATACAAAGCGAATTTCCTTATATCTATATAAGTGTTAATTCCGAATCCCCCCAAAAAACATACTCCAAAACACACCACGTCCGAGAACCCACAAAGCAAATAATCGTCTTTATTGACCCAATAGCAGCTAATGACTGTCATTAAATAACTGATAAAGTTTATGTTTAAAAGTTGCCAACGACGTTGCAAAGCATCTTAAGTTACTAGGCAATACATTCCATAGGCGGGCTGACCTAACAACGAAAGAGTGTTCATAAGTTGAATTATAAATACGCGGAATAATAATTTGTGTATTCCTGACCGATCTGGTAAATAGGATCAACTTCGCAACGTTCCGATAGTAAATAATATAGCAAGATATCAAAGCGAGAAATAAATGCCGAAGCTATAAAATTCTTATGCATTTTAACGCTAAGAATGTAGATGACGCTAATGTCCGCCAAATGGGAATACAACGCTGATTTTTTTACAATTTCCTTTCATTCTGTGGTTCTTCTTTAACTTCGTCTGTTCGGGATTTTTTCACTCTAAATAATTTATTGAAAAATCATTTCAAAATGTTTAAATAATCAGTGTATTTATGTGCATGTCAACCATTATCTTCTAATTTGCTGATTTGGATAAATTTTCTACTAAAAGTTTACATATAATAAGAGTTTTTTACAATTAAAAAAATATTAGCACAGCACAAGTGAACACGAAGCGACGTAATTTGTAAAAAAAAGTCACACAAAATACAAGTACAAAGCACAGAGCAAGAGCAAAAAATATTCGTCAGTGCTTCAAAGTGGATATAAAAAACTGTCGTTTATATATACTTTTAGAAATACTAAAGCCAAAAGTTAATAATAATAATAAAGTAAATAATTTAGCAAAATATTAAAAGGAGAAAAAAGGTTAGTAAAAACAACTACAAAATTCAACAAAATTCCTGTTTACGCATTATAATGAGACAGCTGTTTGTTGAAGGTTTGATAAATTTATTAGTCTCCTCCCTTACCACCCCCGGTACATATTTACATATGTATACGGTTGTATATTTGCAATGTTTTTCTCAGTCTATTGAAATTTTTGATTGGTATTTCTTCTGATGTGTCTCTTTTATATGTTGGCATTTTATTGTTATTGTTTGATTTTGTTTTGCATTATTTTATTTATTTATTTTATAAACCACTAATAAGCTGGCAAGAATATGCTCAGCATTAGACGAAGAAGTTAGAAGCAGATCCCTTAAATTGCCAATCGGTTACAACTATAGGGAACTCAGTAATTGGATGATCGATTGAACCGCTCATTCCTTCATAAGTAGAGAGTATTGTCTGGTCTGTTCTAATACTGGGAATGAATAGAAAAGTTGTGAGAGTTAAATAGCGTTTTGGCTGGCCATTGCTCGGTTAGAATGAGGTGGATCTCGGCGAAAATGGCACTACGTATTTCTGTAGGATGTTCAGAGATGAAGAGGACCCAGAAAATATTGAACATATCATCTGTTATTGACCAATGCTGCTGAGCTCATGTTTCCATGATAAGATTTCTTTAAGCAAATAACCAACAATATTATTACATAAACGGATTCGCAATGGATTTAATTGGGTATCCGAATTGATCCTAACCTAACGTATTATACAATGATGGGCCAATAGTTATCTGTTCTTATGTTGAAATAAACACACATTTTGACTATTTTTAATTTGTACTACTAGAGTTTCTTTGAACATTTTATATCAAACTTTGTGCTCTCCGAAAACGTACATATATTAAATAAAGCTAATTATACGGTGCTACAGTGAAAATATACTTGGAAAGTGACCTAGTGTAAGTTGTAGGCATTATTAAGTAGATCATAAATCAATTTTTAAAAGTTCGGAAACACCCCCAAATTTCGGAGTTATTCCGAAAAAACTATTTTCGGGTAGGTCCGAGTACTTATGAACACGTAACTCAGTTGATTTTAATCCGATCTTAAATTTTTGAACGCTTTATGAAAGACAAAGAATAGACCTTTCCAACCGTGTACATTTTATGCTATATTAATTAATTATTGGTAGTAATTTTCGTAATAACATCTGCAATTTTTTTTATTTTTTTATGTTTTTTTAACTTTGAGTTCTTTTTTTTATAATTTTTTCTATAAAAGCAGATGTATTTGTATAAAAAATTTGAAATAGAATTTTATAACAAATAAAATGCGCTTTAGTTTTTTTAAATCGGACAATATTTGTGAAAGTTATTAAACTTTATTTAAATTTAAATAGCACTTGATACCCCCAAGCGGAAAAAAATTTAAGTGAGAATAATATTTTTTTTATACTTTTTTTAATCATATATTCTTAATTTCTAAATAAAATAATTTGAATCCTGTTATTTTAAAATATTTATATAATCATATCATTATAAGATTAAAAAATGAAAGAAAATGTAGTAGCTATTGATCAATATTTGTAAAAGCAAAATTATTAACTTTTGAAAAACCTTAATAACTTTTTTACTTTTTAATCGATTTTATTTATTGAAAGCTGGTTTAACTCAGAACTAAATTAGCTTTAATTAAATATATACATAAGGGTATGTTTTTGAACAATCTTATTTAAAAAAATGGCGCCAAAGTTGAAAAACCTAGAAAAAATAAAATTAAAATCAGATATAATTGAAAATATCACTGCCAAAAGTTAATATATATACCAATAATATATATATATTTCGAAAAGCACATTTTTCTTCTTTCTGAAACCATTTAAAAATTGAAGATCGGATTAAAATCAACTGAGTTACGTGTTCATAAGTACTCGGACCTACCCGAAAATAGTTTTTTCGGAATAACTCCGAAATTTGAGGGTGTTTCCGAACTTTTAAAAATTGATTTATGATCTACTAAATAAGGTCTATAACCTACACTAGGTCCCTTTTCAAGTATAAAAAAAAAGTACTCATTTGTAGCAGCGTGTTATTGTTGTTAATATAAATTTAAACTAGACCCATTAAAAAAACAATAAATAAAAATAAATAAATAAAAGATATTTTAACGGTTAAAATAACATTTCGTTGGGTTAAAAAATGTTGGAAATATAGGAACTGCAGCATTTTAGAAATGTTTATTCTTCTGAATGTATTTATTTTAGTAATATATTAGTAATACTGTTTGACATGCATGCATATATTTATGTATATATGTACGTACATATGTATGTACTTACCCGCTTGTTCGGCAAAACTGCTATTGACGTTTTTTCTGTAATAAATTCGTCAGTCACAATTGCCAGTACCTACTTAGTGTACAATATTATATGAATTCGTTGATCGTATATAAACAAGCGAACAAAATTCTTTTTCTGTCATATTCTATTGTTTACGTTGATTAGCTTCAGTGTTCTTTTCATCATAGTATTTTTGTGAATGAAAACTATGATGAATATTCGACACTGTTTTCGTCAACGGAATGTAAGCGAGAGGGTGGCGATTGTATACTTCCAATGGCATCCCCATGTTAAATTCGTCACTCAAACGCACTGCGTAGGTATTGCCGAGCAAGTATAGGTCATTGCTTTGTGCATATTGGTATAATGACTTATGGAATGTATCCGCGGACAAGCGGGTACATACATTCATACACACATACATTCATAATATTTATTTATTTATTTATTTAATAGCCAATGGATTACAAATATCCTTACAGGCTAACATAACAATAATTTAATTTAAAAGTATATTTAACACGGCCTTATTTTCTAATAACATTTTAAATTTATCCTCAGACAAAGAAAAATCTATTTTAACAATATTATTCAAATTGTTTAAAGTATTTAGTGAACGTAATACAGGTTCACGCATAGCATAATTGGTACAATGCGTCGATATATAAAATAAATTATTGCATCTAAAGTTTTTAAAAGGAACACAAAATTTAATCATATTCAATAAGTATTCACAATCGATGAAGCCATTAATCAATTTACAAATTATCATTACAGAGTGAATAGTTCTCCTTAAATAAAGAGGCTTTAAGCCTAAAAGCAAGCAATGGGCATAATATGGTGTTGGCGACAAAAAGATTAGATTTTTACGAAGAGCAAACTTAACAAATTTCTTTTGAATTCTCTCAATTCTATTCGTATGGACGCCGTAAATGGGATTCCATACAAAAAAACAATATTCCAACTTGGAGCGAACAAAAGCAGTATACAATATTCTTAACGTCATATGATCTAAAAAGTCTTTACAGTTTCTTCTTATAAATGCACATGCAGAATAAGCTTTAGGAATTATGTAGTCCAGATGGGCATTAAAATTTAGCTTTATCGTAAATTTAAATTATAAATTTTCGTTAACAAAGACAAAAAAAAAAAAAACAATTTGCTACAGCACGAATGTTGTCAATGCCAAACTTATTTTCAACAAAAACTGCTTACGTTTAAATATTTATTCCAAAATTTAGTATAGGTACGTCATTAAAAGTATGCATATAATTTTGAGCAATAAAAATAACAAAAAAATCCGGTTTGAAAAAAATATTAATTACCCATCCATCATCTTTACTTGTTTTAGCAAATAAAGTATATGGGTATATCCGCAGAAAAATCTACCTTTTGTAACGTCATATTTTAGAGAAAGGCAATCGATACAATTAAATTTGGATGCTCCAGTACAAATCGAAATGTTTTGTACTTGCAAATACGGACTTTATTTTGTAAATGAATGGGTGTATTAACACTTATTGATAGCGATCAACTTGCAATACGTTCTATTTTTCAACTTTTTTTTATCAATGAAATACCCGTCAACCAGGGATTTAGTTCACAGGTTTTCTCACATTCTAACCGCATTTAGGCTTTTCCTAGTCGTCTTTGTTTGCAATATATGTACGTATCCCTCCTTTGTTGCAACATAGTCATACCTCAAAAAAACTTAAACGTGGCAAAATGCATTTAAAGTTTTCAAAAGGTAAGCATTTATATGAGCATGTAAGTTGTTATAACTTCGGTTTATATAGAGATATGTTTATGAATATTTTTTTACAAATAAAGAAAGTATTGAGAAACTCTTTGTCATCAGTAACTGAAAAATTTTGTTTTTTGAGATATGACTATGTTGCAATAAAGGACCGATATGTACCTAATAATATCATCACTAGCATCTTACATGCAATAAAAATTTCATATACATACACAATTTATGTGTGTGAAGTTAAATTTTAAAATATAAAACCCTAGACATGAACCATGGGGTTTGTACCGAGAATACCTCGGTAAAACCCAAACTGTTAGATATGCCAAATATATGGTTTTGTATAGGGCCACTTCGTCCACAAAAGCCCACGTTGACTCCTTCCAAAAAAAAGATGTTTTTAGTGCACCAGTTATGATTTTTATATGTCTACAGAGTACTGTTAACCTGCGAACGAGCTCTGTTAAATTCTGTGGTTCATGTCTGGGATTTTATATTTTAAAGCACCCCATACACGTTTCAATCCAATTGTCAACTGAGTCGGTTGTTGTTCAAATCAAAGCGTGTGTGGCTATGTCAATTGATTAGTTTGGCAGTTGTCGAGTTGGTTGAAGAAAAATCAAAAGATTTTGATTTTTCAAGTTGGCTAGCAAGTCTTTCAATTCGAATGTGCTGTGTATGCTCGAGTCTCTTGATAAGCTGTCAAAATTTATGTGTATAGCATGATGAAATAATACAGGTGGTATTATTAGGGCAAGAAATACATACAAATCAAGAAATTTTTGACATAAGGCTGGATAAAAATGCTAGAGCAAATTGACAGTTGAATGAAAATCTTTCAATTCAGCTTATGAAGTGTGTGGCCAAGAATCAATTCAATTGAAAGACTTAATTGACAATTGAATTGAATCGTGTATGGGACGCATAAAATTTAACTTCACACACATACACAATTTATACTTAGTTTACACAGAAAAACTTATTCTTCAAAAAGTTTATTAAAAGCTAAATTAAGTTTTAATTAATTTCGAAATTGAATTAATTGCTCATGTGATCCAAGAAGTAAATCTTATACTTTTTATTTTGGGGGGCTTTTTAGTTACTCAACTAATATGTGGAAGTGTGAAAGCAATTTTTCTTTTTATAAACTTGTCTTATTATGATTATTTTAACGTTTAAAACAAAAAACTTATTTGTTTGTTATGGGTTAGCTAATCTATGTATATGCTGCATGTCATTGGCAGCTAAGCCAACTCAACAGTAGATCTTTACCAAGAATTTATGTTTTCAAAACAAATTAATTTTTAAAAAATATAACATTCGAGCAATTACTCAGGAATTTATGTTTTCCAAAAATATATATGCATTTCGTTAGTTGCTAAAAACTAACTCATCAGTAGATCTTTACCATTCATGGTGGAAAAGTTCCAAAACTCACTTACTCTACTGATGAGTTGGTATTTAGCAACCAACGAAATGCATATCGATTTGCTAACCCATAACAAATAATATCTTTTTGAAGGCAAATTATTTTTTTTTTAAAAACTAAATTCTCATGTACTTGCACGAATAAAATCCTATATTTATAATTTGATTATTTTTATGAATAATATTTTCAGAAAAATTTTAGTTGCGTCTAAAGAGTGCATATAATTTATCTTATTGCGTATTTGTTTACAAAAAAATTTTTTTGTGCCCTTGCTTATGATGACCATGACCAAAGTGCTATTAGAAAACAATTCCATTTCTTTTTATGGTGTTTTATATTTTACAACATGCTTCATTTATTATTTTGCCAGTTCTCTTAGTTACTTTTCCACCCAAACAACCACCACGTTTTTTTCTGCCATCTTTGGAGTTTTCCTTTTAGCCATTTAGAAAA
Organism: Lypha dubia; assembly: GCA_947311025.1. Taxonomy (NCBI): domain Eukaryota; kingdom Metazoa; phylum Arthropoda; class Insecta; order Diptera; family Tachinidae; genus Lypha; species Lypha dubia. The sequence goes on from OX371263.1 coordinate 55,821,910, forward strand.
TAAAAATGTCGCTTGAACGAAACTCGTAAAAATTTAATTGTTTTATTAAAATTATTTATGTACGGTTAAAAATTGCTCTTTTAAAACTTCCGTACAATTTAGGGTCAAACAGTTCTTGTGCTTTAAGATGCACAAAAGCTTAAAATATCATAAAATGTTAAAGTTTATCATGTGAAGTTGTTTTCAAACATGGTTTCAGTTTTAAACACATACATACATACATAGTACAAATTTGTATGGACATACATATGTATGTATGTATACATGATCTTAACGCATAACAAACACCACTTTAGTTTTGAATTAAACAAACATTTTGAGTGTCATCGTAAACAAAATTTCCCACCTTTAAATAAAGATCGCTCGATTTTTTTTTGCAATTTAAGTTTATTTCTGCAAGTAAAATGTACTTTTTTGCGAAGCATTGTTTTTAGCAACACTTTATTTTTTTTAATAAATTTAATGTAACAAAACTGACACATTTTCAAATAAACAACGAATGGATGGCTCCAAAGAACTTAAGGTGACGATGGTACTGACTGGTGTACTCGTCACAATTTTTCTAACGAATTTAACTGACAAAGAAATACATATAATAACATATTGGCAAAAAAAGCTTTGTCTTATCAATCACAACTTTGAGTATATTTCAAGTGTATTGGTGTGATAATTTGTCATGTACTGTGGCTGGCAAAGCGTTATGTACGAAGTAAATGAAGAAAATAAGTATATTAATTGTTGAATAAAGAATTAGTATAAACCGAAATATAATAACGCAACAGCACTGGGAAATATTCATTTTCATTTACATATTTTGTAATTAAATTTAGATTTTTTTTATTTTGTAACCAAGTATGTAATTCTTTTTATTTATAGAATTTCCTTGGAGATCACAAATAAAGTATGAGCACATCGTTAAGTAGTAGTAATTTAACTGACACAACGTTAAATGTCACTACAGAAGCCACGACTATAATTGGCTTGGTGAATGCAACAACAACAACAATCACATCAACAACTGTAAAATACAATTTCATGCCACAAATGTCCGCTGCTGCCGCCGCACCCATCGATCCTTTAAGCCATGTGGGTGATGGTATATTTCTACAGACAAAAACCGCTCAAGGTTTAGCAGGAATTTTCGTTTGGGCAGCTTTATTTATTACATGCCAACAGGTTGGTGGTGTTTTTGATTTTTCGTGCTGCTTCAATGATTTAATTTCATTTTGTTTTTGTTGTTATTTGGTATAAATTTCTCATATTATTGTTTTTTATTTTTTGTTTACCAGATATATCAACATTTACGTTGGTACACAAATCCCCAAGAGCAACGCTGGATTGTTCGAATTTTATTCATTGTACCGATATATGCAACATACTCGTGGATAAGTTTGCTATTCTTTAATTCCGACAATGTGTATGTGTACTTTTTCACCGTGCGAGATTGCTATGAAGGTAAGTAAGTGTTGGAAGAAAAGATATTGACGGAGAGAGAGCGAGGAAGATAAGATAAATTATGAACGATTATTATTAAATTATTTATCTACTTTTCATATAAAAATACATTTGAAATTAATTCGATTTTAATTCTTTATACTTTATAGCGTTTGTCATCTACAATTTCCTTTCGCTATGTTATGAATATTTGGGTGGCGAGGGCAATATAATGTCTGAGATCCGTGGCAAGCCTATAAAAACTTCATGTCTTTATGGCACATGTTGTTTAAAGGGTAAAACCTATACAATAGGATTTTTACGTTTCTGTAAACAGGCGACATTACAATTTTGTTTAGTTAAACCATTGGTGGCATTTATAATTATATTTTTGCAAATATTTGGTCATTATCATGATGGTGATTGGAGGTAATTATTCATAGTAATTCATTCATTCAAATTCAAATAATCGATAAAATATTGTAAAATTTTTCTTCTGCATATTTTTTAAAAAACTAGATCCGATGGTGGTTATATTTATATCACTATCATATATAATATTTCGGTTTCATTAGCGTTGTACGGCTTATATTTGTTTTATTTTGCAACTCGTGATTTACTAACACCCTTTGAACCAGTTTTGAAATTCTGTACCATCAAATCCGTGATTTTCTTGTCATTTTGGCAAGGTGAGTATAAAAATTTGTACGCGAACGAATTTAATGAATTTATTAATATTTATTTAATTTTCTATACTTGTAAAAATAAAAAAAAAAACAGGTGTTGGCTTGGCTATTCTAGAAAAGGCCAATGTAATTTCTCCAATTGTGGATAATGCGGGAACTGTTACTTCAGCTGGTACTGTTTCGGCTGGTTATCAGAATTTTTTCATTTGCATTGAAATGTTGTTTGCTGCAATCGCTTTACGTTATGCCTTTCCCTATCAGGTAAGAAAGTTTTTTTCTTTTTTTTTTGTTTTTAAATCTGTGTGAAGATAAATTTAAATTCAACTAGCAAAGATTTGAACCAAAAATTTTAGTCGAGCCAATTTTCAAGTTAACAGAGCACTGTTAAATACTTAACAGTTGTAGTAAGAGTTGATGAAACTCATTTCAGAAAAATCTTAATGGTTATTAGAGATGTATAGGAATATCCCCCTATATACAAATTACATATATCCCACCTTTTCTGCATGATATTCGACCAGCTGGACCAACATTGTATATAGTCGGATAATATTCCTATACATCACCATTTTGCCATAATAACCACTAATATTTATCCCAAATGAGTTTCATCCACTCTTACTACAACTGTTAAGTATTTAACAGTGCTCTGTTATTTTGAAAATTGGTTCGACTAAAATTTTTGGTTCAAATCTTTGCTAGTTAAATTTAAATTTATCTTCACACACATTTCTTTTCAATTTTAGCAAGTTTTTTATTTTGGCGATTTTCATTGTCTTTTTTTTGCATTTCTCAAATTTTTGGCAATTTTTAACCAAAATTATTTATTTATTTATTTATATCAATACAAAGAAAGCCTTCATGGCCAATATAAAATATGTATTGTAATTTTGCCGAAGTTTTTGGTTTTCTTTCAATTTTCGGTACTTTTAATCAGTATTGCGTTCTATAATCTTTTACATTTACCCAATATTTTGCGATTTTTCGCCATTTTCGTGATTTCTACAATTTGTTTTATATCCGTTAAGGTTTTAGCGATTTTTAATCATAATTATGATGTCTTTAAAATTTTTGCAGTTTTTCGCATTGTGCGTAATTTTTTTGCAAAATTTTTGGCATTCTTACATCTTTCGGGACTTTTAATCAAACATAAATTAAAATTTTAGCAAGTTTTTGCACTTTCATAAATTTCGCAATTTTTTTCCGAAAGCGATAAATTTTAGCCATTTTTAACTACTGTTTTGCATTGATTGGTTCATATTTTGCAGATTTGTAATAAAAATTTTGGCTTGTATCAAAATTGGCAATCCGGTATGTTCTACATTTCGAGTAAAATTTTCACTTCTAAATTGTTTAAAGCATTGTTGGGAAAAATAAAAATTTACAGCAACAATGCTTTGACAATTCAGAAGTGAAAATTTCACTCGGAATGTAGAACATAGCGGAATTTGTAGCGAATTTTTGCGACAACGTAATATTTTGTTACTTTTTGCCATTTTCACATGATTTGAATGTTTTGCATATACATAACCTTTTATCGATTTTTGATCAAGATTCTTTCTGGCTTATTTAAAATATTGCAATTTTTGCAAATTTTCACTTTAGCGATATAATTTTTTAGTTAAAATTGTTAAAAATACACATGCACTTGAAAAAGAAAAAGAAAAAGAAAAAAACAAAAAGGCAAACATTTTTTTATTCCATTATTGTAAATATAGCCTGTAGCAAAGTATATTTATACAAGTACATGCAAGAGCACAGCTGATCGTGTTTCATTGACTTATTGTCAAACTTTCTTAAAAAAAATTATTAAAATTTGGTTTTTCGTTCACAATGGGCGCGTTCAGTAGAAAAACCTGCTACTAAACAGTTTAGATGTAGCAGCTTTTGATCTCATTAATTTTTTTGAACGATCTGCTGACGTTTTTGTCAAAAATATCAAAAAATTTGAATTTTCAATTAAAATTATTCAATTTTATTTTATAAAAAAATTTCATAATATTTATTTGTGAATTGAAATCGATTAAAATTTAAAAATATATTACGAAATTTGATTCAAATGTCAAACTAAACTGAAATATCGTAATTTGATGAAATGCATCGTACTTTTTCTTTGATACCTAATAGCCTTTTTCCACTACGCAACATCTAACATCTACCATCAATTTGAGAAGATATTAGCATCTTCCCATAATAGCCTTTTTCCACTACGCAACATCTAACATCTACCATCAATTTGAGAAGATGTTAACATCTTCCCATAAGAAATACACAGTACTAAAAGTCAACATCTTTAAAAGATGTTCCTAAACCATTTTGTTCCAATCAACATCTTCCGATAATTTTAATGTCATCTCTAGCAAAATGACAGATACATACATATTGATAGTTTCGTTTTTTGTGAATGACATACTTACATAATTGTTTAAGAAAAAAAAAAGAAAAATATTTTACATCGAAATGAGTGGCACACGTAAGTTTTTATTTTTTTTTTAACTTTATATGTTGTACATACATACATAAGTATAATAATTTATTTTTGTTTTTAGTAAAGAAAAGCACAGGTCGCCGTATAGTATGGAACCAGGATTTTGAAAATATATTGCTGGACTTGTGGCAGGACAAAATAGAAGAGTTGAGAGGAACAAGAAAGAACTCTCATGTCTTTCAGGGAATCGCTTTTTTTGCTATGCATATAAAAACTTTAAATAAATAAAAAACCAAAGAATTCATATAAGAAGTTCGTGTTAATGCTGAACACTGATATGATATGTGAGCGCTCACATATCATGTTCGCTCATCGCACAGTAATCAGAGCGTTCAGCAGATAGTTGAGCAACAGTTGTGTAGCAAACTGTATCTGTTGAACGCACCCAATGATTTATAAAAAGTTTAATTGATTCATTTTACACAAAACGAGAATTTAATTAAAACACGAATGCATTCCTCATGAATTAAAAATTCTCGCTGCATTCACATCACTAAAAAGAATAATTGAATTAAATGTTGAGTGAATTTATTGGTGATTTAAAGAAAAGCAATTTTTTAATTCACTGTTTTTACTAGAATTAGGATCATTATAAAAACTCTTGAATGTTTTAGCAAAAAATTTCAAAAGTATGATTGGTGAATTCTTTCAAAAGCTCTGCTCATGAGCTATTTTTGACAATTGTAAATTTATTTTACACAAAAAAAAGCATGTTGTTTTATTTTTATGTTGTTGCCGAGATGCATGTGCTTGATATTGATATACTTTGGCCTGCAGACTTGTATTATTATAGTGCACTTTTGTGTGAAAAAAATAAAAGAATAACTACATTGTGAACACCCACAATTATTTTTATTGTATGATAAAAAGTGCTACATAAAATTATTATCCTTTCTAGGTAAATTCTAGTAAATCCTTAAAAATTTTCCACTAATTTTAAACTGAAACTCCAATAATTTTATAAACATCTCTTTTGTCTCTTAGGTATACGCTCGCAGTTGCATTGGTGATGGTCATGGTCGTTCCGTAACGATGCAATCAATTTCTAGCAGTTTAAAAGTATGTATTTTAAAATCTTTACAAACTATGTGAGGAAATAAAATTAACATTTGTGTTTTTATTTTAAATAGGAAACTATGAATCCTAAAGATATTATGACAGACGCTATACATAATTTCCATCCACAATATCAGCAGTACACTCAATACAGTTCCGGTAAGTACAGAAATACATTTTTCTTTAATTTTTCTTTTTACTTGTTGATGGTATATAACATTGTTATTATTTTTATTGATTTGTTGCATTAAATATACGTACATACGAGTATGATGCTTTATTTGTGTTACCTTTTTTCTATTTTGAAATTTGCACAACATGTAAATTTTTAAAGGATGCTTTTTAAATACTTATATTGGTTTTTATTTTTATTTTGTTTTTTTTTTTTCGTTTTTTTTTTTAATTGTTTACTAACACACGCTGAAGAACGACTTAATAATGCATTATTTTTTCCCATTTATCATTTTGTTTAATAATTTTATCACTAATTTTTACTATCAACTGTATATTAGCACATGTTTATTGTTTTTGGTATATATACTTATATACATACATATGTATTAATTTATATACATATTTATTTTTCTAATTTCACTGTTTTGACATAAAGTATTTCTGTGTTGATTTTATGGATATTTATCAAATCAGTTTTGAGTTTTTTTATGTAATTAATTATCGCAGACGATGAGACGATGAAGCAATTTTACCATTTTATCATTTAGAAAGTCAAATAAATTAAATCACAGATATCGCACTTAATCAACAAGAGGGTATTAACTCAAAATTTAAAAAAAAAATCTTTTTTTTAATACTACTGTTCTATCACAAAGAGAAATACAACTGTATTCTTTTCGTGAAAGAGTGGAGAAAATAGTGTAAAATTTTTACAGTGGATAGATATGACCACTGTACATTGATTTCTTGCTAAAAACGAAATTTTAAACATTTTGAGTTATTACTCTCTTAATGATCAAGTGCGATATGATACAGATTAATGTGGGAATCTGCCTTGCGGCTTAAGTTCACAGTGCTCCTAACACGGTGTGAATATATGTGTTCAACCGCGAGTCACCAAGAGAACATACAAGTGTGACAACGAGGGTCATATCAGGTGGCAACTTCTTATGCATGGTCCACCCCAATTGCCTAAACACCTTTCTTAAGTGTTTGAGCTTTCTAATCTGTTTTATCTGTTGTTTCGCAAAATCACATAGAGGCTTTCATCTAGGCACTAGTAGTGGGCGAGCATCAGTCCTTAAACCAATACTTCTCCCCAAGCTTTTGGTAGCAATCACAGCCACTACGTGTACACCCGAAAGAGACCTCACCAATAACCCGCCAAGAAATCATGCCACCAACGAGGGTAGTGTGATGGCTACCTGCCAGCATCTACATTCTCACGGAGAAGGAGTACGCCAATAGCATATCCATTCCCAAGAGGGCAGATAGATACTCTACCCCCGGGAGACACTGTCCCGTGGAACTTACCTGTTTGCATGGCACCAGTGTTAGGTTACTGGTAGTAGAGCTTAGAAAGAGAACCCCTATAAATTAACTTTCTCTCGACTTTGGTCTTGGGCAAAGATCTTAGCTGCCTTTTCACATTCTATCAGACTCACATAGATTACCATACTTCCTTTTCTACCTTATATAAACATCCCTTGCTCTGCTGCTTCAGAGATTGGTCAGTAACACTTAAATTTCTTGGGTAATTGGCCAAAGGTAATGTCTGGAAAAGATAATACACCATATTCCCCAGAAGACACGGCACCAAGGTATGAATATCACTAAGATGACAAAGCGTACCCTCCGGTGCGGCTTCTTGAGGCAGTTCTCTGCTGCAGAAATCTAGCAGTCCTATCGGACTAAATCGTTTATCCGATCGTCGGGGTTGGTTTAGTACCAAACCGAATAGTAATACGAAGATAAGATTTTTCATATATCCTCACAATGAAGCGAATCAGGTAACACAGAGCGACCAGCAGGACCCACGTGGACCAGCACCATAACATAACATAACATAACCTAACAAGCTCAAGACTGATTTTATAAAAACTTTTAATTATGTACATAAAATAATATATTTTTTGTTATATGCACATTTTTATTAAAACTATGTCGGTATATATTAATATAGAAAAATTAGCTCTGTTAACAATATCATTTGTTTTATTTTTGCTTATTACTTTTTATCTCTTATCATTTTTAGTATTTTTGTTAAGTATTTTTAGTACAACATAATTTATTTATCTTAAAATTTTCATGAAATTAATATTCACAAAATTCCTTTCGTAACTTAAAGTCTCACTTTTATTACAATTAACCCCATTAATGTTGCGGTATGTTTCGGTAGTTTCTAATGAAACAAAATATTTAAATATAGAAAGAGAACAGAAAACGCCTTCACCAACACACTTGTTTGTAAACGTAACTCATTTAAAGGCTTTTGGCTTATCAATATCAATCAGAATGAAATAATCAAAAATTGACAATATTATTGTTTTTTCTCTCTCCCAAATCTTATAGAAGTAACTTCATCACAACGTTATGAAAAACTTTAAATTTTACTAAATACAATAATAATAGTAATTAATAGAAGAAACAAAACAAAACGAAAACGAAATATTTGATTTAAAGTGCTTTCAAAATTTCACAATTGCTTACTCGTAAAATCAAAAGCAAACAAATTGTCAAAAGCTAAAAGACAATTAATAAATCTTTAAGTTAAAATTAAATATGATTAAATTTAGTGAAAAACCTTTATTTTAATAAGTTTTTTTTTTCTTATTAAAAACAAAAAAAAAAAAAATAGTAATAACAAAAAATAAGAAAAGAATATAATAAAAAAATCAAACAATACCATAGTTGCCTTTAAAAAAATAGCATTAAAAATCGTTATCTAAGTTTGTCATAAACACAATAACTCACACAGTTTAGAGACAATAAAACAAACAAGATCTTGCGTGTTAAATTTTAACCTGTCAATCACACTACACTGTCTATCGTCAGTCATAACATCACTGCTCGATTCTTCTATGCCTGTTTCAATATTACTTCCTGTTTAAACGATTTTAAGGCATTAGAAATGTTTTTTCTTTTTGTTTATATTGTATTTAATTTGTTCTTTTACTCAATGCATTTGATGAATGTATTTATTTTAACTTTTTTTATATCTTAAATATTATAAATGAATTATTTTCCCAAAATTTTGTACTTAAATTACGTGATATCTTGAAAATAATTTTACATATTATTTTATATTATTACGTTGCTTCTTTCTCTTGTATTTCCAAATGTGTACCTTTATAATAAAATTGTAAAATATTAATTTACATAAAATTAATTTAATTTTTATTAAAGAATTTCATTGAACTTTTGTTTATATAAGCTTATATATACAATAACTAATATTTTATGTTAAAAAAAAAGAAAATTCAAAAAACTTTTAACAAATATTTTCAATAATTACTTTACAAATTATTGTCTTAATTTAATTTGAATAGATATTAAAATAAATCTTATTTGTATCTTTATTATTTATAAGTTGTAAAGTTAAAAACGATCTAAAAAAAAAAAAAAAAAAAAACGCAGACTGATGTTACACTGAATCTTCAGTTATGAGGAAGGACCTAATTGGAATTCTCAGTATACTATTTCCGGAAGGAAATATAATTAAAAATTTAATTTTGAATCCCTGATACAGTGTATATTATATATGTATAATTTCATTTCTACGTCTTTTGATTATCTCACGCGAAATTTAAGCGTTCAAAATTTCCATAGCATTTTTGCTATTACATATTATGATTTCTTCTTTTTTTATCGAACTTTAAAAAGCGTGCAAATCTCTCAATGAAGAGCTTAAAATGATTTTATCTCATGTTCAATAATTTTGCTGAATCCAGCTCAAATATTTGAATTTTTTGTTAAGGCTGAACCCACACCTACGAAAGACAAACCGTTTTTGTATTTTAAGTCAGACTCTCGTTTGCTGCTAACCCATACCAAGAAAAAAAAATTTAACATCAAGTTTTTGTCTTAAAAGACGACAGGGAAAAAGAAGGACTACGAAGGCCTGTTAGAAGGCCTCTGCACTCCTTTTGGATGCACAAGGCCTGCTCACTCCATCCAATACTCAGTCATTTTTTACACACGATGTCTCGTTTCTTTCGAGAGTAATTCTGAAAGGCCTTAAAGCAAATGGATTTTAGAAAGTCATTCAGGGAATCGCTGCCAGTTTAATTCTATTGCTTTTGTTTTAGCAAGAAAACAATACAAACAGCTCTACTTCTCATCTCAACAGGAAGATCCAAGACCTTCTATAAGGCCTCCTTTAGAAAACAAAAGAAAGTTGAATAAAAACAAGTAAGAGTGCTATATTCGGCTGTGCCGGATCTTATATACCTTTCACCAAGCTGTAAATGCATAATTCATTGAATATAATACAGGATTTCCATTCTTACATAAGTATGCACATACGAGAATATCTATATACATACATACATATGGACTATGCATACTTACATATAATTAGAATGAATTACATACACACTTTTCGATAAATACATACATATGTACACAAAATACAGATTGTTTAAAATATTTTATAATTTTCCATCCATCACTGAACAAAAATTTACGGGGGTTTGTACGAAAAAATACATAAAGTTATTATACCCACAACACTAACAAGCCTCAGTAGCACGATGGTTCGTGCGTTGAATTATAATCGAAAGATTCCATATCCAACACTGGGACACCCCATGTATTTATAAATTTATTTCTGAAAGGGTTATATATGTATATGGATGACTTCCTAAATGCATGTTGCTCTGTAGTAATACATTCTAGCTTATTCGTAAATGCAACCATTCAAATTTTAGCAATGTATTCTGTTCCCATTTGCAACACTGTTGTAGTTAATACGCAAGAAAAAGCAAGAAAGGTATCCAAATAGATTTAAATGCAAAATAAATACAACACGCATCACAAGAAAGCAATTCGTTTAAGGTTTAATTTAATAATGTTTAAAGTAGGGATGCAACCGATACCGATATATCGGCGATACTTCTGGTTTTCCGATATATCGATATCGGCGATATTTTACTGTCGATACGCCGATACTTCTTATATTTTTCTTTAGAGTTTTTTGAACAAAATATTCAATTTTCAACTCTTTTTTTTTGCATGACAACTATGAGAAATAAGATATTAAAAGCAGGACATAAAATCAAAACAGAATACATAATGAAATTGTTCCTTCTATTTTGCTTTGCACCATAGTAATGAAATGTTCTCTCAATGCTAAATCTTGTATGTGTTTGTATGTTTTAAAATTTTTTTCAAGGCGCATTAATACAAGTGGTGATAATTCTACAACAATTACAACTTAAAATAACAACTGACATCTCAGCCCCTATGTCAACATGTACAAATTTAGAGGCTACAAAATCCATAAGCAAAGCCACTGCTACATTGTCTGACGCTATTCCGCTAGTTAACAGTCTTCGAACATTATTAGAAAACATAATACACGAATCAACGGAGATGGAGAGAAGTTCGGAGTCCAAAAAATTTTCCACTAACTTAGCATCAGTTCTGAATGAAATATTTGAGGGATTAGAGAATAATGAAACCTATTATTTATCTACAATTCTTGACCCTCGATACAAAGCTCGAATATTTCAAAGACAATCGACTTCTATCCTATCGAAAAAACGTGTTATTGAGCTGCTTAACATGACTCTGCATTCCGAAAGACACAGTCCTCCCTACACGTCGCAAAAGTTCTGATAATTCTACGAGAAGTACTCGCCTTTGGAGCGTATGTGAAAAAATTATAAGAGAATCCGAGGAGGATTAGCCTCTATCCATCCTAAGCTGTGGTTCTGCTAACGAAGAAGTCGAGAGATACCTTAGATCTCCTAATATTCCTAGAGACGCAGCTCCTCTTGTTTACTGGCGCAATGACATATCCTACCCAAACTTAAAGAAAATGGAGCAGAAATACTTAAGTTTTCAATTGAGTTCTGTCGCATCTGAGAGACTATTTTCCAGTATGACATTCAGTTTGAATTGTCTCATTAATAATATCTTACACTGTTATTTTGTGAAAAACAATAATTTATTTTTTGTTAACATGAATTCAAATCCAATTCTTTTTTTTTAAGTCTTATTAATATAAATTTTAAATATTGAGCCAATCTAAACTGAATGCCATAGTTTATTTTGTGAAATCATAAATATTGCAGACGTTTTGTAGTTTGAAAATTTGAATTTTAGAAACTGAAATGTATTGAAAATTTTGATGATTTGAATGGCTCATTAATAAACACTGTTATTTTGTATAATAGAAGAATTACTCTACTTGAGTTTTGGTAATTTTTACTTGAGCTCAATTTCAATATGCGTATCGGTATCGGAATCGGTATCGGCGATATTTATTTTTGAGTATCGGTATCGGTATCGGATCGGCGAAATGGCGTATCGTTACATCCCTAGTTTGAAGCAGTATGGGAGCTGCAGTTTTCTTGTTCGCACAAATTAAAAAAAAAATCAATTAAATATACTCTTCCGCCATTGTTAGATTTATTATGAATGATACATTGCAAATATATGTTCTTAAACAATTTCAGGGTTGCAAAGTATTAGTGTGCAAAGTATTAAAAAAGAAACTACACAATAGGTGTGATCCCGTACTCAACATTGGGAGCCCGCGGGATCCCAATTTGCACGAAAACTGTTCCCGTACACAAAGAGAGATTTTGAGAGAGAAATATTCTTCTTCTTCCTGCACGAAACTGCCCGTACTTTTTCTTCGGGCTAGTTTGTGCAAGTAGTTAATCTATCAGCTGTTTATGAAATAAACAATAAGAAATTTGAATTTTACCTAACAAGAATAATGATGAAATAATTGTTACTTTTGCAAAATGCAATGCAAAATATGTATGTTTGGAGGCACAAACATACTTATGTATGAAATACTAATCAAAAACAGTATTTATTTTTTTTTTTACTTTCACAGCAATTTCATACAAACTTTTGGGCTAAAAATTTGGTTTTGTGCGTTCCCGTACTTTTGTGCGTTTTTGTCTCTAATTGAGAGAAATTCTTGTTTGCTCTCATTTTACCGGACTTTGCCCAAAAAGTACGGGATCAAACCTAATGTATCAACTTGGTATTAATACTGTATTGATGCATTGTAAATATACATTTAGGAAGTCAGCCTATATCTTTATTTATTTGTATATATAATCCAATATCAGAACCGATATTTTACTTTTTCCTGATTTTCAATACGAATCATCTTAAGAAAAATCCTTACATTTCAGTTCAAAACCCAAGTCTCTAGCTTTTCTGTGTGTCTTCGGAAAATCGATTTCACGTACAGACAGACGGATGGATAGACAGACGGACATGGCTTATTCAACCTCCCTATCTATAAGGATGCAGAATATATATACTATATGGACCTCAAATAAATATTGTGGAAATTATATACGTAGTGACAAACATATAAATAGCCTTACCATTTTTGATGAAGGGTATAAAAACCTTCCTAAGTGTGCCTTTAAATAAGGCCTGAAGTATGAAGGTATTCTGAGTTTTCCCACTGGGAAAGCACGCATTTATGTGCAACGAGGTTCGTTTCATCCTATTTTGGTCTTACGCTGTAAGGTTATGTTGTATCAAACCTCATGTACATATTTTCTGCAACCAATGGTATGGTGCAGTCAGTGTCAAACATACACTTTTCGAAGTTTCATTTTCTCGATGTCGGTTGTCTCATAAGAACTACAACAAATGTCGTATTAGTCAGAAAAACTGTTTTGTCTGTTTTTAGGTTGGGTTCGGCCAGTCAACGAACCGACTATGACTGTTGTACCCAGATTAAAAAGCAACATTTTTGTTTACTCCACTACTAACTAATCGAGAAGATTCTTGGTATTTTTTTTCTGACAAGGACAAATTGGTGAGAAGTTGAAATCAATTGCTGAATTCACAACAATTTGTATCGTCTATCTTGTATGAAATACACTTTTGTTTATATGTTTGTGAACACCTAGTGTATATTGTTTCGGCTTGAATCTTGTATTGATGGACGAAAGAAGAACAAGCACCATACAAATACTCTCTGAGAGTATATACATATACTCTCTGAGTATTGTATGAAATACGATTTTTGCAAAACATATGAAATAAAAGTGTAATTGTGTATTTCCTTTTTATATGAAAATTACCAACAACAAATTTTACACTATTGTATATGATACTATAATACACTCGATACAATGATACAAGAGGTTTTGTGAATTCAACAAATATTTGAAATCGGAGACATATTCTAATATTTCTATGATTATTTTCTATTTTTAATTAGAAATTAATATTGGTTTAATTAAATTTAAAATCCCCATAATAAGAAATGTGTTGAGAGAAGAGAAACATTTTTCTCCTTGTTTCCATACTAAAATATTGTTACACCCAATTCATATGATGACTTTTGCGACGTCGTTTTTACTGAATTCCCTTTTGAAGTTGCTACCAAAATCTTTGTGTGTTCAGACGATGTCTTTTAGTTTCATGTCTTTTTTCCCATTTTTATTTTGAAATAATATAAGTAACAAAGATAAATAACAAAAGTAAGAAAAATAATGAAAAGTAACAAAGAGAAATGGAAGAAAAGTCTTGAAAAACACAAATCAATTACACCGCTCACCAACAAGCAAAAAGAGACGTCGAAAAAACGACGTCGCAAAAGTCATCATGTGAATTGGGTGTAACAATATTTTAGTATGGAAACAAGGAGAAAAATGTTTCTCTTCTCTCTGTTAGAAAAACGTCCATATATTTTTCTAAACATCTCTGCAAATCCGGTGAGTAGGAATTTAAATAAAAGAGAACTGATACTACTTCTTGAGCTGTTATAAATTTTGAATTATTTCCAATTCAGGTTTTTTGTAGGAACTTATAAATAAAAATAACTAGAAAAAAATCGGTTAGATTCTTTTTTTATTACAATTTCCAATAGCAAAAATATTTTGTGATGAGAAAATTAAGTTAACATTTTGGGCATACTTTAAGGCTTTCCTAAAAGCCGGCTAGGACAAGTCTAGCATTGTTTACAATAAAAAAAACAACACTTCAATTTTGAATCTAACCGTAATTTTATTAATTGAACTCCCTAAATTATACTTCTTTTTTTATCAATATAACACACAACTCCAACTAACAAATAAATATTTTTTCGTTTCCTGTTTGCGTAAAATGGAATGATTTGATTTGATTAACTTGAGCATGGTTGTGTTATTTTTTTTTCTTCTTCTGTAATTTGTGTGTTTCGTTTATAATTTGCAAATTTTATTTCCTTGTTTTTCAAATTGTGTATGCCATTGTGTTTTTGCTGTCTATTAAAATTTATAAAAATTTGTAGTGAAAATGAAATGATTTCCAAACAAACAAAACAAACCAAACAAAAAAAACCTTTTTGTGATTAGGTAAAAATTCCCGAGGCATTCGTGTATCATTATACGATCCAGATGATGTTAACAACACCCAACAGGGCAACGTTAATGCCAGCTTAACACAGGGCAGTCAAAATTCATCAGTCGGTTGTATGGCATCGAAAACTTTGGGCAATCAGCGTAAATTTATGCCTGGCGGCCAAAGGGTGGCAACAATAAGTCAAAATTATAATGAAAAGTCCATGTTGTTAAGTAGTGACGATGAGTATCAGTAAGATTTCATAGATTTTATATACTTACATAAGTTTGTTTTATTTAAAGTAAAAAAAAAATATATATTTATATACATAAATAAGTATGACGAAAGGAAATAATTAGAGCAAAACAAAACGAAAGAATCATTGTTATTATAAATTAAATTTCTAGCATGTACATATAAATAAATAAATAATTTACATATGAAAAGTAATATTATCAGGCTCAAGTTCAGTTTTATTGAATTAATGAAAATTCAAAATTACTAAGAGTTTTTGTATGTTGGAAAATATTATTATTTATATCCAATCAGTTTTTAGCAGAACGTATCAGTACTGATTTCAAGGCCGCTACACCTCTCATCAGCGTTCAATTGTCCATCTTTACAAATTTCGTAAAGTGGATACTAATTGAGAAGAACATCAACTATTTAACCAGTTTTCAACAGAAATAGAATATGAGAATTAATTTTTAATTCAATTTTTATTCTACAATGAAACAGTGCTGGTTAGTACGAAATTCCCTCATTACTGTTTGGAACTAATAATCAACACAAACTCATAGTCCGTTATCATCAAAGTATTCTACTTTGTATTTTAACGTTTTTGTTGTTTTTACTCTATATTAGGGAAATTCACATATTACTGTGACCCCTGTTATTAGGGTATTTATAGCTCGTGCCCAAGCGGAATTAATATTTTTATATTATTATTATTACGAATAAACGTAATTATTATTTGAACTTATATTGATTTACATATGAAAAGTAATATTATCAGGCTCAAGTTCAGTTTTATTGAATTAATGAAAATTCAAAATTACTAAGAGTTTTTGTATGTTGGAAAATATTATTATTTATATCCAATCAGTTTTTAGCAGAACGTATCAGTACAACAAAAACGTTAAAATACAAAGTAGAATACTTTGATGATAACGGACTATGAGTTTGTGTTGATTATTAGTTCCAAACAGTAATGAGGGAATTTCGTACTAACCAGCACTGTTTCATTGTAGAATAAAAATTGAATTAAAAATTAATTCTCATATTCTATTTCTGTTGAAAACTGGTTAAATAGTTGATGTTCTTCTCAATTAGTATCCACTTTACGAAATTTGTAAAGATGGACAATTGAACGCTGATGAGAGGTGTAGCGGCCTTGAAATCAGTACTGATACGTTCTGCTAAAAACTGATTGGATATAAATAATAATATTTTCCAACATACAAAAACTCTTAGTAATTTTGAATTTTCATTAATTCAATAAAACTGAACTTGAGCCTGATAATATTACTTTTCATATGTAAATCAATATAAGTTCAAATAATAATTACGTTTATTCGTAATAATAATAATATAAAAATATTAATTCCGCTTGGGCACGAGCTATAAATACCCTAATAACAGGGGTCACAGTAATATGTGAATTTCCCTAATATAGAGTAAAAACAACAAAAACGTTAAAATACAAAGTAGAATACTTTGATGATAACGGACTATGAGTTTGTGTTGATTATTAGTTCCAAACAGTAATGAGGGAATTTCGTACTAACCAGCACTGTTTCATTGTAGAATAAAAATTGAATTAAAAATTAATTCTCATATTCTATTTCTGTTGAAAACTGGTTAAATAGTTGATGTTCTTCTCAATTAGTATCCACTTTACGAAATTTGTAAAGATGGACAATTGAACGCTGATGAGAGGTGTAGCGGCCTTGAAATCAGTACTGATACGTTCTGCTAAAAACTGATTGGATATAAATAATAATATTTTCCAACATACAAAAACTCTTAGTAATTTTGAATTTTCATTAATTCAATAAAACTGAACTTGAGCCTGATAATATTACTTTTCATATGTAAATCAATATAAGTTCAAATAATAATTACGTTTATTCGTAATAATAATAATATAAAAATATTAATTCCGCTTGGGCACGAGCTATAAATACCCTAATAACAGGGGTCACAGTAATATGTGAATTTCCCTAATATAGAGTAAAAACAACAAAAACGTTAAAATACAAAGTAGAATACTTTGATGATAACGGACTATGAGTTTGTGTTGATTATTAGTTCCAAACAGTAATGAGGGAATTTCGTACTAACCAGCACTGTTTCATTGTAGAATAAAAATTGAATTAAAAATTAATTCTCATATTCTATTTCTGTTGAAAACTGGTTAAATAGTTGATGTTCTTCTCAATTAGTATCCACTTTACGAAATTTGTAAAGATGGACAATTGAACGCTGATGAGAGGTGTAGCGGCCTTGAAATCAGTACTGATACGTTCTGCTAAAAACTGATTGGATATAAATAATAATATTTTCCAACATACAAAAACTCTTAGTAATTTTGAATTTTCATTAATTCAATAAAACTGAACTTGAGCCTGATAATATTACTTTTCATATGTAAATCAATATAAGTTCAAATAATAATTACGTTTATTCGTAATAATAATAATATAAAAATATTAATTCCGCTTGGGCACGAGCTATAAATACCCTAATAACAGGGGTCACAGTAATATGTGAATTTCCCTAATATAGAGTAAAAACAACAAAAACGTTAAAATACAAAGTAGAATACTTTGATGATAACGGACTATGAGTTTGTGTTGATTATTAGTTCCAAACAGTAATGAGGGAATTTCGTACTAACCAGCACTGTTTCATTGTAGAATAAAAATTGAATTAAAAATTAATTCTCATATTCTATTTCTGTTGAAAACTGGTTAAATAGTTGATGTTCTTCTCAATTAGTATCCACTTTACGAAATTTGTAAAGATGGACAATTGAACGCTGATGAGAGGTGTAGCGGCCTTGAAATCAGTACTGATACGTTCTGCTAAAAACTGATTGGATATAAATAATAATATTTTCCAACATACAAAAACTCTTAGTAATTTTGAATTTTCATTAATTCAATAAAACTGAACTTGAGCCTGATAATATTACTTTTCATATGTAAATCAATATAAGTTCAAATAATAATTACGTTTATTCGTAATAATAATAATATAAAAATATTAATTCCGCTTGGGCACGAGCTATAAATACCCTAATAACAGGGGTCACAGTAATATGTGAATTTCCCTAATATAGAGTAAAAACAACAAAAACGTTAAAATACAAAGTAGAATACTTTGATGATAACGGACTATGAGTTTGTGTTGATTATTAGTTCCAAACAGTAATGAGGGAATTTCGTACTAACCAGCACTGTTTCATTGTAGAATAAAAATTGAATTAAAAATTAATTCTCATATTCTATTTCTGTTGAAAACTGGTTAAATAGTTGATGTTCTTCTCAATTAGTATCCACTTTACGAAATTTGTAAAGATGGACAATTGAACGCTGATGAGAGGTGTAGCGGCCTTGAAATCAGTACTGATACGTTCTGCTAAAAACTGATTGGATATAAATAATAATATTTTCCAACATACAAAAACTCTTAGTAATTTTGAATTTTCATTAATTCAATAAAACTGAACTTGAGCCTGATAATATTACTTTTCATATGTAAATCAATATAAGTTCAAATAATAATTACGTTTATTCGTAATAATAATAATATAAAAATATAAATAAATAATTAAATAAATATGTATGTACTTACACATAGACAGGCAGACATATGTACAACCATATGTATGTGCATTATGCGTTTGTAGTGTTGTATGAATGTAAGTTGTTTTTAAGGTTATGGATTTTTAAAATTTGTATTTTATATTTTATTTTCGATTTGTTTATTTTAATTTTATGTTTCTTGTAAGTTAATTTCTAAATAAATCTCAGTAATTAGGGTTTTTGCTAAATATGTATATCACTTTTTATGCCATGCTAGGACATCATAGTTTTCTTAGACAATAGCTCTCTTTATAACAATTTTACTTATAATTAGCATTTTTACTTAACTTAAGGTAAAATAATAAAAAACAAAAATCTCAAAAATAAAAAAAAAAAAAAAAAATGATAGCTCGGTTGGCTTGGGAATGATATTAAGAAAAAAAAAATATATATATTGAATAAGTACAAAAGTAAAGCAAAATTATATAATAAACACATCTTTTAAAATAAATTGTTTAGTATTTAAATACATTTTAGAAAAATACTGTCTAAAATCCGGCCATATTTGCAATATATAAACTATGCAGACTTAAACAATAAAAATACTTTTTGGGGTTGCAACCAGCAGAAAACAAAAAAAAAATATATATAAATTAAATTAATTTACAAAAAAATTTAAACTTGTTTGTCTAATATGTACATCTGTATCTGTTTGTACGAGTATGTTCATTTATACTGTTCAGACATGCATCATTGTTATGCATCACATGCTATAACATTTTGCCATCAACCAATATTTTATTAAATTCAAAGCAAAAGTTTTATTTTATAGTCTCAATTAATTGACGAAATTTATTAGACATAAATTGTGATTTCTTTGCTAGAGTAAATTATTGCTAATCAATCTTTGCTGCTTTACAATTTGCAAAATATGTAGTGCAATTAAAAGCCTTTTCTGTCAATTGTGAATAGCATTTTTGCTTTAGGATTGCAAAACTTAAAACAAAGCAAAATACTCGCAAATTGATTAGCAGAAAAAAAAGCCTAAAAATTCCGTTCCATTTTTTTCTATTGAATTTTCTCTCTTTTTTTACGCCTTAACATATATTTTGTTCTTCATTAGTATATTGTGCTTTGACGTATTTTTTTCATTTCTTATTTTAATTTAATTTCTCACTCAGTGTTTGGTGCAAATCGTTTTGCGAAAGTGCAAATGCAAAATATTATAGCTTTTAAATCCAATACAGCAACAATACAATACAGCCCAATCACGAATATTCCCTAGGAATTTCTCTCGAACGGAAAATACTTTTCTCGAGAAAAATTTCCATCAATTATAAATTCCGCGGGAACAAAAAAGCTAAAAAGTGGCATCATTGAATTTTGAAGCCAGTTGGTTTTGCTTATTGACATTTATGGGTCGATTATGGATGGCAACCGAACTTCAGTTGCGTTGTCAGTTGCTGACAATTGTATTACGGATGGCAACTGGCAACAGAGGTTCCAGTTTGATTTGCTATTTAGTGCTTTTCTGGCAACCACAAATTTTCAGTTGCCGGCTGGCAACGCACCTGAAGTGCGGTATTAAAGTATTTATATTCAATCAATCAAGACATACAGTGACAGACAAAAAAAGTAGCATAATTATTACACATCTCAAACAATTTCTAAAATTTCACACAAAACTTACCATGTGATTCGTATAAAATTGAACTGATTATTATCTGCTGACATTTTCTTATACAACAGACAACCTAACAAACATAAGGCATGGCCCAACTGCCGTCAAAAATTCACTACTTTGCCGGCTTCATTTCAAATGCACAAAAAAATTTTTTTTTTTTAAATAAAAATTAAAGCAATTTTTTTGCAAATAATAAATAAAATCTTATGTTGTCATCTTAAAAGGAACAAAAAAAAAAGAAGAAGAAAGTCAAGTCGAATGTAGTTCTTAACGAAAATTTGTTAAATCGTAATCTTAATGTGTGCTTTGCATATTTACACAAACAATAAAGGAAACCTTAATTCAAATTAATTATAAAATCAACAACAACAACAACAACAATTTTAACGAATTTTTCAAAGAAAAAGAAAAATCTAAAGCAAAATTAAAAAAATATATAAATAAAAATAAACGAAACGATTACAACAAAAGTACTTGAAAAAAATGGAGGCATATGTATGCATTGTTGTTCTTGTAGAATTGTAAGTAAATTAATAATAAATCCGAAAATTATAATCGCATCAAAATTTTTAACATAAGTATGTATGTAATTAAAGCCAACTATTGAAGAAAAATTCCAAACTTTTATAAATATTCAAAAAATTGACAAAGAACACAAACAACAAAAACATTAAACCAAACAAAATTATATGAGTGTAAAAAAGCCATTGTAAAAAACTAATTATAAATGAATGAAAATATAAAAAAAATATATATAACAACCAAGGCGAATTCAATACAAGGTATAGCCGTCCCAATTCGCCTTGCAAAATAACTTCTTGAAATGTCAATAAATGCACCGAAAAATATGTATTTATGTGTGTTGACATCTGACGAAGTTAAAAATTACATGGGTTCGCTGCCTGGCATGAATTCGCCTTAATAACAACTATAATTCCTGTGTAAAATTTATAAATAAAAAAATAAACTAATTTTACTTTTAAATCGATGAAAAAGAAAAATAAAACAATTATAAATCCAAAGCTTATTAAAAATCATCTTAAATTATATTGAATGTAAGTATGAAAATAATGCATTACTAAGTCTACCAACCAGTAGGTATTTTTTCAGCAAATTAAAAACAAAAAAAATTTCTATACATAGTTAAAGCACATTTACTTGCGATGTCAATAAATGTAACGAACAATGAGTGAAAAAAAGCATTTGACAAACCAACTGCGTCAAATATACCAAGGGACGAAACAAGGCGAAAATAATCACTTGAGCCGGCGAGACTACCTGCTATGAATTTGCCTTGATACATACACTCCAGTTCACTTATTTAACAGCAGCCTGTGTCTTTTGTAATTTTTAACCCATTGCAGAATTTTAAAATGGAAATGGAAGCTAGTAATATTTTTTTTTAGTTGAAAATAGATTAAGCTACAATGTTAATTTAAAAAAAAATTGTACCTATGAAAAGAAATATTATTTAGGCTCATGTTCAGTTTTTATTGAATTAATGAAAATTCAAAATTACTAAGAGTTGTTTTTATGTTGAAAATATTATTACATCCCATTAGTTTTTTTAGCAGAACGTATCAGTACCGATTTCAAGGCCGCTACACCTCTCATCAGCGTTCAATTGTCCATCTTTACAATTTTTCGTAAAGTGGATACTAATTGGGAAGAATATCAACTATTTAACCAGTTTTCAACAGAAATAGAATACGAGAATTAATTTTTAATTCATTTTATTCTACATGAGGGTGGTGTTGGCTGAAGTGGTTAGCGCGTTGACTACTAAGCAAACAATGACGTGGGGCCTGGGTTCAAACCCTGGCCAGAGCAAGTCAATCAACATCATTAATTTCTGTAATGTACATTAGTGAGACATTGTATTAATTGTTGTCGCACTATTTAAATGATGAAGGCATAGCACTGGTCACTAAAAACTGTTCCGACAGCGATTGATGATGTTCCAAGCTAATGTACACAACATCGCCCTCCTTCGTCGGTTAGCAGAAACATCGGCGAAGTAAAACAATTAATAAAATGCCTGCCAATACAGCTTAACAAAGTTAATGCGTCTACATAACACCGGAGGCGCCTCAACACTGCTATAAAAATTAACATAACGCGCAAAGCAGAGTTGTAAAAGAGTTAAGCCTTCTACATATTCAACATCTATCTTCTCTACTCTATCCCTCTCTCTGAGTTCCGGCACAATGCACTGCATACGTAGGGGTCATCCCCTGAGTGCTGGTCCTAATTAAAAAAAAAAAAAAAAAAAAAAAAAAAAAAAAAAAAAAATATTGAAACAGTGCTGGTTAGTACGAAATTCGCCCATCAATGGTTGGAAATTACTAACAATCAACACAAACTCATAGTCCGTTATCATCAAAGTATTCTACTTTGTAATTTTAACGTTTTTGTTGTTTTTACTCTATATTATATTAAACTCCTGTAATTTTTGATTTAAATTATCACATTTCAAAAAATTTCTGTCTACACAATTTTCTTTAATAAGTTCTGCTGAGCAGAGCTGTAAAAGAATGATAAAAAAAATTTGGTTTTTATTTCAAAATGATTTACAAAAAGTTTAATTACATAATTAATTTCACAAAAAATGTGAATTAAATTAAAACACGAATCCATTCTTCATGAATTGAAAATTCTCGCATGCATTCACATCACTAAAGAGATTAATTGAATTAAAGTTTGCGTGAATTCATTGGTGATTTAAAGAAATTCGATTTTTCAATTCACTGTTTTCACTAGGATTAGAGTCATTATTAAAAAACTCTTGAATGTTTATCGAAAATTTCAAAAGCGTTTCTGATTCGTAGATACTGAGCTATTTTTGAAAATTGTAAATTTATTTTACACAAACAAAAAGCCTGGGGGTTATTATGAATTTCGATTCGAATCGAAAACGCTTTCGAAAGGAAAATCGTATTATGTAGTACGTTCGAAAGGAATGTAGAGTTGTTTTAATAATTTTAAGGGAAATTTTCAAGTAATGACATATTTTATATGTAAAACCTTGGTAGCACTTTGCATTGTTTTATACAATTGTCAAGATCATGTTAAAACATTTTAAGTGCAATTTTAAAAATACGCAAGTAACTTAAATGGATAGTGTTTTGTTGTGGGAAAGTGGTGGTTTTTTATTCAGAGAGATGCTAAACGAAATTTATAAAATATAAATGGATCATTATGAACCTCAGTGAAATTGCGCGAGTATTACATTTTTTAAACGTACTAAGTATGTATGTACATACATATGTACATAAAACTACGTTCACATATATGTACATATCGAAGAAAACTAAACCAAGAAATAAACTAATAATTTATTTCTTTTAATTCCAATATTTTTTTAATTAAGGGCTCCCAATTTTTATAGAATAGAATAATTAATTTTATTTTGCATTATAAAAACCAAGTTAAATTACACTATCCCTAAGCAAAACTAGTTGTTACGTTATTTAAATATTTAATAAATGTGAACGCAGCGTAAATATTTCGTTTATATTCATAAAAAAAAAATTGCCTCACATTTACTTGCTAAACTCAATTAATAATGACTTACTGCCGATTTCACGATGTCGAAAGAATTTTTATTTTTTTTTTTTTGATTCGTACAAATACATTTAATAAAAAAATTTTAGAATTTGTTTTTGCTTCAAATGAAATTATACGAATAAAAAATATTACAAAATTCCTTCAACATTGTGAAATAGACAGTTAAAAGTGCCATGTGTATTTTTAATTTTTTTTTTAAGTAATTAAAAACAATAACTATAAGATTTCCGCAATCAAAATATCATTCGAAAGAAATATGTACGTTAATAACACTTTTGACACTTGCTTTCGTACTACATACATAGTTGCACTTTCGAAAGGGAATTTCTTGCTTTCCGAAAGGGATTAAAAAAAATTCCCATAATTTACTAACGTTCGGAAATAAATTTTCGAAAATCGTTCTATGTAATCCTATTTCTACGAATTCGTAAATTTTCCGATTCGAATCGAAATACATAATAACCCCCATGTTGTTTTTTTATTTTTTATGTTGTTGCCGAGATGCATATATGAGCCGTTTATTTTGAAAGTGGCTTAAGTCACTTTGTTTTTAAATCGAGATATTTAAGGGTTTGCATTTAAAAACGTTTAAAAATATGGAGAAATACTGAGAAAAATATCAGTATCATGAGATAACAAATACAAGAAAATCTTCTTGAAAGTTAGCATCCATATTTTTAAACGTGTTAAAACGCAAAGCCTTAAATATCTCGACTTAAAAACAAAGTGACTTATGCCACTTTCACAATAAACGGCACATATGTATTTGATATTGATATACATACTTTGGCATGTATGTATATCGATGGCTTAATATAAGAAAGGCGTAACTCGATTTTGTTTTTCTTTAAGGTTGAAGGACAAATCGCAATAAAATCCATAAATTTTAAAGTACATATAAAAATGTTTTGGTGCAATTTATAATAAAAAAAAAAAGAACAAATCTTATGCTTCAATTTATTTTATTTTGAAAGCATGGTGTATTCGACATTTGTGTAAAAAAGAATAGGCAAAAACGCTATTTTAAAAAATCGAGTTACGCCTTTTTTATATTAAGCCATCGATATAGATCAGTGTCGGGCGATTTTTGAAATGCTAAGCACGCGTGCTTAGCAAGAAAATTCTGTTTGCGCGACGTCGAGCTTATGAGAATTAACGTTCGGTTGTTGCTTTGTTATCATTTCGTCAAAGTAAATCAAACCAGTCGCTGATCAGCACTTGTTTGAGTAAGATCTCGCTTTACAATTTTTTGTTTACACTCAAAGCAAAATGTTCAATGAAGAATGGGAAAATGATTTTTTTTTATAATTTTGTTTTTATTCGAACTTTTTATTTTAATTATCGAATTTAATAAATTATCAAGCTTGAGGGCTTCGTTTTTAATAAATTTTATTTTTATTTATTATGTTTTCTCGATATTTCTTCACTTATTAAATATTATATTTTATTTCATTCGTTGTGTAACTAGTTTATTATTAAATGAATGTTGTTTTCGTTGTTATTATATTAATATAAAAAGTATTATTAAAAAAAATTTCAAATCAAATAAAAATACTAAAAGCCAAGAAATGTATTTTACTTTTGGCAACAGAAAAACTAGTTTATTATTAAATGAATGTTGTTTTCGTTGTTATTATATTAATATAAAAAGTATTATTAAAAAAAATTTCAAATCAAATAAAAATACTAAAAGCCAAGAAATGTATTTTACTTTTGGCAACAGAAAAATTTTTCGAGTGTATCATTATTGACGGTCGTTCGTTTTTTGCTGCTTCCCATACCAAAACATATGAGAGAGTATGTGTGCGCCCGACACTGATATAGATATACAAAAATGTTCATTAGTACTTGAATTCGTATTTTTATTTCCGCTTTATTTTTTATAAAAAATATCCACGAAATATTAAGCAAAAAATTTCTCTCAGTGTGCTCTAAATTCACTCACAATTACATAAACAATTCTC
Organism: Lypha dubia; assembly: GCA_947311025.1. Classification (NCBI taxonomy): domain Eukaryota; kingdom Metazoa; phylum Arthropoda; class Insecta; order Diptera; family Tachinidae; genus Lypha; species Lypha dubia. The sequence goes on from OX371263.1 coordinate 55,848,081, forward strand.
TTTGTTGAAGATCAATGCTTTAGACCAACCGGTGCTTTATCTTCATCAAATAAAATTTTGAAACTTATTTCAAATTAATAGTTTCTAAAATTTCTTTAAGTGATTTTTGCCTTTTTATGTGTTTGAAAATTTTTCGCCATTAAAATCTTTTGAGGAAATTTTTCAATTCAACCACGTTTGTATGTATGCAAGTACCCTGCAGTCGGCGTAGCTAGCGAATGACTAGCTATTTCGCTAACTACCAGTCGTTACCACTAACTACCAGACTAACTACTAGCAATGCAGTCGACTGACGATTTTAACATGGGGATGACATTGACGGTAGTCAATTGTCACGATCAGACCGGTGAAATCACGAGTCAGCAAAACCCAACTATTTCGCTAGTCAAAATGTACCAGTTAGATCACTAATGATATTTCCTTAATGAAAATACTACAGAAATTAAAATTTTTTGAATTTTTTTTTATTTATCAAATTTCTTTTTCAATATTTATAAAATTTTCAATTAATTTTTTTTCTTTTTTATGCAACGTTTTAGTTGACTTCTGCTGCTCATTTTACCTTTCTAAAAAAACACTTTTTTCTTATAAAAATTTACCATTCACTGACCTTCGTGGTCCAATTGTACGCCAACACAAAATCATAACACTTTCATAAAATCTTTTTTATTTTTTTTGTTGATTTCCTTTTGAATAAAGGCACAGTTTTTTCCACTCATACAAAAAAAAAATTGAGGTTGAAGTCATTAACATTTGAACCGTTTATTTTGAAAGTGGCATAAGTCACTTTTTCAAAAAAGGCGAGTTAATGGCAACACTAAATACAATTGCACGGTATCTTTTCATTTGTAAAAAAAAATTAAATAAAAAGAAAAAGTGACTTATACCACTTTCAAAATAAACGGCTCATTTATGCATGTACTTGAGTGAGAAAGTCAAAAGGCGAACTCTTGTAACTAGTGAAGTAGTTAGTCCATTTTTCGTTAGCGAAATACCTAACGATATCGAGTCATTTCTATTTTTAAAACTGGAGGTTACACATACGAGTACATACGACTACACCTATACATAGCATGTGTGTATATTAAACATCAATTATACAATAAATATCATTGTATTTTTACCTGTTACATTATTGTTGCTGTTGATAATAAACACATATGGAAACCAAATGACAAGCACACATTTCCAATAATTATATTTCAATGTATCACAACGGTCGGACTGGATTTCAAGTGTAGGCACCTACACAGCTACATGTATTGAATTCGGGATCGCCCACTTTATTTTTGTGCCAGTTAAACTCACTTTGTTTTACATAAATGGACATGATGAAATGCTTGAATACGAATATGTATGTACGTATGTATGTAAGTATGTATGTGCATGTGTTTAATTCTGTGTTTGTTAAACGTGTGTGTGGGTGTATTTGCACTCCCAAAGAACACACACACATACATATTTAGTTGTTTGCTTATATGTGCATGAAGAATTCACATTTAATGCTGTTGTCTGATTTCCGATTCCGTTTCAATGCAAACATTTATGGTAAATAAACACTCACTCATACACTTCTTATACAATATAAACAACATTGGCGTAATATACATATATATGTGTGTACATGCACAGTGGAAAGAAAGATAAAAATAATAAAAAGAAATAGAGAATATTTTACTTTGTAAATGTTTGATTGAAATGGAAAATAAATAGAAAAAAAAAACAAACCAAATTAGTTAAAAATATGTATCTATTAAATAATTTTAGTTTTTTTTTTGTGCGTTGATTACTAAAACTTTTAGGTAAATTATAGTTTAGTTCTGCGCATTCAGTCGAAAAACGCTGCGCAGTACTAAAATTAGACAGATTCCCAATACATAGAGCAATTTCTTTCATATAAATTTGCTAAATGGCTTTTAGTAAAGGGTGGGCAAATTTGAGGTTAGGAAGTAAATTGGCTTAGAAACTCACTTATTTTTGACAAATTCATAGGGGAATTAATAATGGATTATGATGTTGGGGGGCAAATGTCCACCTCTAGGACGTCGTCAGACATCGGCTCTTTTCACAAAATTTTGAACGACAATTTGCAACAAAGCTTCGCTTATCTTGTCAATACAACGCCGAATTTTATGTTTCAGAGCGTCAATGGTTTGAGGTTTGTTCACGTAAGCCCGCTCTTTCAAATGGCCTCACTGAAAATAATCTAGCAGCGTTAAATCACAAGAACGACGCGGCCAATTGAAATCCCTAAATCGAGAACCCGAAAATTTTTCATGCAGTAAGTGAATTGTGTGGCCGGATATGTGCCATGTGGCGCCGTCTTGCTGAATCCAAATGTCACTGATGTCAACATTAGCCAATTGTGACCACAAAAAAATCGGTTATCATGGTTTGGTAGGGCAGAGAATTCACGGTGACAGCGTTTCCTAGCTCATATTCGAAAAAATACGGGCCACTGATGCCCCCTGACTACAAACTGCACCATATGGTCACTTTCTTTGGATGTAGTGGTTTTTCGAGGACTGTTTGTGGATTTTGTGAGCTCCATATGCGATAATTTTGTTTTGCTTACATAACCGCCTAATTGAAAATGGGCCTCATCACTAAAGATGATTTTGCTAGCAAATGCGTTGTTTTCGTTCAGTTTTTCAAACAGCCAATTCACAAACGTTCGACGCAAACAATGATCGGCCGGCTTCCATGGTTAAAATTTCCTAACTTTTTATTAAATAAATGTCGAAAGGATGACAACTCAATTCTTGAAATTTCATTATTTAACACCCAATTTATTTTCCTCAAATTTGCCCACTCTTTATATGCTGCGATTTTTTTTACTTCACTCCACTGTCCCACATCTCGTTACATATGCGTGCATATAAATAGTGTGAAAGGGTTAAGTAAATATTGTTTGATTATAGTATATATAATTAATGGCATCCACTTTTGTATGTATAAATAAAAGGAGAAATAAAATAGAGGTGAAACGATTTAACGAATTGCTATTCACAAATTCTTAAACTCCCATCGGAATATGTATATCAACCTTGCAATAAATCATTACAAAATATTTGTCCATTCATGCAGATTCATGCTACATTTTTTTATATTCAAGTCCATGCTCATGCATGTGTTTGCTTGTTTGTTTTTGTAAATAAAATTCATATCTGGTGAAGTTTTTGGAGACGTTGCTCGGGATATGGCAGTTTTTTCGTTAATTCTATGAGCTTAAGATTTTTTTTGCCTGTAATGAATCGTACTTTCTTGTGCCACTTTAAATTTCTAGTGATATTTTACTTTCTAGCACAAATAGAGATACAATTGTATTTTTTTTTTTTTGGCGAAAGAGTAGAGAAAATGATGTAAAATTTTTACAGTGGGTGTAAGTATGACCACTGTACATCGATTTCTCGCAAAAAATTAAATGTTAAGGTTTTGCGTGTGTTGTAAGTTAAATTACACTTTCAATAAAGAAATTCAAAGAATTAGTAAATACATATTTTGTCCTACAAAGAAATTTTTGAACTCAAGCAAATACATACATATGTCTCAACAATTTAATTGAGAAAACTAAATTGGCTTCAAAGGAAACAACAAAATAACTTAGTGCTGGTTTACACACGTCAAGTTTCCTTGATCAAGTTTTAATTCAGCTGAGAGAAAGGCAGCGAAATTTATATTGCTTTCTTTGAAAGCTTTCTTTGAAAGCAATATAAATGTCTCTGTCTTTCTCTCAGCTGAATTAAAACTTGATGAAGGAAACTTGACGTGTGTAAACCAGCACTTACAAAAGGGTACACACAAACTCTCATCTCTTGTAGTACCGAAAAAAAAAACCAACAGTTCGTGTCATTATTATCCCACCCTATGGTCAAGAGATTGTCAGTCTGATATCATCTAAGGATACGTGATTATTTTCCGCAGATAAGTAAAAAGTTTCGCTGGTTGTGTTTGTTTTCAGATATTGCACTGTGCACATCGAGTAAATTCTTTTGGCAATTGAATACACAAAAAAAAAAAAAAAAAAATTGTCGATAACTCGGTACCCAAAAATCAGCCTTTTTTGATTTTTTTCAAGCTTATTTTTGTGTTTTTTATGTCTTAGCTTTTTTTTTTGTTTTGGCGTTTTATTGCAATTTTTTTTTTATTTTTGGCATTTGTTTTTTTAGGGATTTGTTTTTAGTTTTGACTTTTTTTATCGTTTCATTATTTCGGTAATTTATATTTTTATCTACCGATTTTTAAGTATAAGCGCTTTTTTACTTTTGGCGCGTTTTCAATTGAAAATTGGTTCATTTTAGTATTATCTTTAGTTTTGTCTCGTTGTGTTTGCTTTTAGCGGTTTTTTATGTTTTTGCAAAATTTTTCGGTTTGACAATTTTTTTCGTCCTATTCGTGTATTACTTAAAAGGATACTCTGTAATTATTAATTATTTTTATTGATTTCTCTATCGAACACACAATTTTTTTAAAATTTCAGGCGCAATTATTACGATTCATTGGATAAAGCTTAATTTTTTAAAATTATGTACATATTTTACTTGAAGGGATGCTCTATAGTCTTTAGCTTTGTATGTTATTTTGAAATATTCATTATTGTTGCATTTAAAATGCTGCATTAGCTAAGAATAGAGTGCATTTGTCACCCTTAAAATAAGTCAAACATATTTTATTGTTATTGGACCGCCTTAATGCACCACACATACGGAATTATATACATGCATACAAATAGCATCTGATGATGCCTATCATATTCTCACTGTTTTGTTGTTGTTCTTGTTCTTGTTAATAATACAATATTATTACGATTGTATTAAAATGTAAAAAAAAGCCATAACAAACCATTATAATGTTATGAATACATACACAAAATCGTACATACATATGTACATACATACGTTCACATCATCAACTGGTTGAATATTCAGATTTTATATGATTGTGTTTGCTGGTATGATTAACTTTAATCATTTTCTCTATTTACCGAAGTCATTTATAGTTAAAAGATGTAAGCGAATTTTATGTATGTATGTGTGGTTGTGCCACTTCATTTATATATATATATATGCATACATACATACGTAAATATTTTAATGGGTTGATTTACATCATTGCCATAATCATCATTATCAGGGTTCCCAGATTTCTTTTGAGTCGCATCCCCAATTAGAAAATTTTCATCCCCGAAATTCCCCAAAAAGCAATTTATACTATCCCTAAAAATCCCCGCTAAAAATAATACTACTTCCATTTCACTTTTCAATTCACTTAAGTATTAACTTTATTTGCACTGTAGTTCATTTCTAAGTATATATTTGTAAATGTGTTCTAACAAATTAGTTAAGTTGACTGATAAAATCAAAAAGTTCGGAGTCCAAATCTTCTTTACCGCTGTCTGAAGAAATTTTTTGGTACATGCTTTTAGAATTAAACAATTTGACCATATCTAGAAATGGATCAAAACTTTCACAACAAATTCCATTATTTTTAAAATGTATATTAATTGTCAACAGAGATTCGAGCAAATCGTACTGCATTTTGTTTCTAATTTTTGTTTTTACCGTGTTCACTGCCGAAAAACTCCTTTAACGCAAGCGTTGCTCGTTGATACCCAAAGTAAATTTAATACCAACTCTGCCAGGTCCTTAAACGGCCGTGATCCAGCGGCATCTTGATATGAATAAACTTCTGTCCAAAACATATTTAAGTTGTTTGTTATTTGTATATCAAATAAATCATTCCACCTTATAAATGGCATTTTTTTCCACTGTGACACAAATATAAATCTTTGACCATTTTGATTTGACGCTGGTTGTAGTATTTTTATGATTGAACTAAATTTGGGTTGTCCTAAAGGGTTGCAACACATGTTTGGAGAAAATTGCTTATATGTTTTGAAAATGTTGAGATTTGATGGCAAATGTTTTAACATTTGTTTCAATAAAGTTTTTCGGTATAAAAAAACAAGTCCGCTTTACTTTTAATAACAAAGTTTTTTTACCACACTAAAAACACTTATGTACTCAAAAAAGAACAATTAGAATGTGTTGATATTAAAATAATAGTCCAAAAAAGTTAACCAAATTATATAAACAAAATAAAAATCCCCAAAAAATCTCATAAATTATCCTCAATGAATTCCCCAATCCCCAAACCAAATTTTCCATCCCCATTTTGAAAAAAAAATCCCCGATTTGGGGATAAATCCCCGATTTGGGGATAAATCCCCTAATCTGACAACACTGATCCTACTTATAATCATATTTACTATTGTATGTGACTGAAAGCGTCCATATAACAAAATGCACACACTTGCACACATACCTTTACATAAATATTGATTTAATCGTATTCATGTGCAATATTATGTATGTATATTTACTTCAAATGTTTATTTTACCATAATGTATGAATTGATGAATTTTTATTGAGAAAAAGTTTTGAAATTTATTGATTATAAAGCAAAGAGATAAACCAGCGAAGGCCAAATGGGCACACATGTTCCGAATATCATTCGAACCTAGGCCCCAAGTCATTTTTTGCTTAGTAGTCAATGCGGTAAACACTTCAGCCAACACCATTTATCTTTTCTTTTCTCTCTTATGTTAAGGTACTCCTAAGCTTTATTCTCATAGTTAGTACATAAGACAATGTAATTTAGTTTAAGAGGGGATTAACAAACAATTTCACTTAGGAGCTCCTTACGGAGCTCTAAGAAGTAATAATAATAAAACCATAAGTCTGAGGAGCTAAAATCCTAAAAGCTCTAAGACAATAAAAGTAATAATAATAAATCTTTTTCTTACAGTATACAACCGAATGAAAATAAAACTATTCACCAAACTGAAAAAAAGTAAACAACAATTTCATTTAGTTGAATGATAGCTTTTTCACAAGCAGTTTTATGCCTTTAGATACATATTTCTCTTTAAATATTTTTATTAGATACACAGCGAGTATTTGCAACAACGCGCAACTATTTTTTTTTATTCAAGCTTATAATTTATAAGAAGATTTTTAATAAAAATAAAGTAATCATGAGGATGGTTGTTCTTTTGTTCAATAATTATTTTTTGTTAATGTCTGCGAACATTGCAATCATTAAACGTTGAAGTTTTTTAAGTTTTGATATGTTTATATTGTTTCTGAATTTATACAAACCAAACATGTTCATGCATTTACGCTAATATATACTCATAAACACTACTACTGCCTATATTCTCTTTTTGGCCATCACTGGTCTAAGCAGCTTAAACTGTGGCTGTATTCCTGCTTATTAGTATTAGTGAGGTGAGAGAGCTGCCCACGAAACATAAAGTCAATCATTTGATATGCAACACTGCATTAGGTAACGAATATGAGAACTAAAACAAATAAGACTGCTACCGATATTTGAATTGAGTATACACTATAAGTATATGAATTTTCTGTTTATATATGGGTGTTCGTTGTTTATCAGCTTCATAGCAAATACCCATGTTATGGGGACGCATAACAATAATGAACTGTAAAGCTTGGACGGTCTGTGTTTGTTGGGTGGTCGAAAATATACTCTAATACAATTATAGTATTTGATATGCTTTGCCATTATTAATTTCATTTTCCATTTGCCATTCCTGGCCCTTTCCATCCCTGAAGAAAACGGAAAAAGGAAGATGCTATTATTCAGCCCTATCGTGAATCTCCCGTGAAAAATTATTCCCGCTATAAGTTCTCAGTGAATGTAAAAAAAAGAAAGAAGATTAAAAAAATAAGGAGTCGTATAAACGGCACCACGAAATAAGCCCCAATGAAATAAGCCCCAAATCGAAAAATGAAATAAGCCCCAAAAAATTTTATGAAATAAACCCCAAAAAAAATGAAATAAGCCCCAAACAAAATTTACGAAATAAGCTCCAAATAAAATGAAATAAGCCCCAAAATATGTTATGAAATAAGCCCCAAATTTTAAAAAAATGAAATAAACCCCAAAAAAAATGAAATAAGCCCCAAATTTGTTAACTTTATGATGTAAGCTTAAGAAGAAATCATAAAATGCAAGAATTTTATCCTCTAAATTATATCGAACACCGGCTTCGCGTTCCAAGCATTCTCTGCATAACCGGCCTACGGCCGGGCGCAAGGAATTTATCCTCCATGGTATATCGAACACCGGCTTCGCGTTCAAAGTATTTTCTGCATAACCGGCCTATGGCCGGGCGCAAGGAATTTATCCTCTATGGTATATCGAACACCGGCTTTGCGTTCCAAGCATTCTCTGCATAACCGGCCTACGGCCGGGCGGAAGGAATTTATCCTCTATGGTATATCGAACACCGGCTTCGCGTTCAAAGTATTCTCTGCATAACCGGCCTACGGCAGGGCGCAAGGATTTTAGATCTATTTTACGGATATAAAATAAGCCCCAAATAAAACGAAATAAGCCCCAAAAAATTTTATGAAATAAGCCCCAAATTTTTAAAAAATGAAATAAGCCCCAAAAAAAATGAAATAAACCCCAAACAAAAAATTTGAAATTTTTTTGGGGCTTATTTCATTTTTCGATTTGGGGCTTATTTCATTGGGGGGCTTATTTCGTGCCACCGTATAAACATCAATAAAAAATTATTGAAAGTTCAATAATCTTTTTATTTCTTTTAGTAGATAAAATGAAATAATTTCAATATTGCGTATGAGTTATAAAAATAAAAAATATTAACACTCATACGTAGCAGTGTTGATGCGTTAATTTAGTACTCACCAAAACTGGAAATATTGTGTATGTGTGTAGCAGTGAGCTGCGGCAAGTGTTTAATTTTCGTGTATACTTAATTATGTACATTGATTTTTATGATCTAATCGTTTTTGTTCAAAAGCAAAAACACTAGTTTACGCAACCGTTCGTTTCAAACATTCAGTTTTATTCACTTGTTGTTTTATGCCAACATGAATGTTCTGATTGTGTCGTTTCGCATCAAATGATCGACATGACTTAGACTTGTTATTGAATTTTCTGCTTGCGCATAAAATTTAATAATACTTGTTTGTGTTGTTCTTAAAATTAAACGTAAGGGAACAAGTAGGCTCGATCATGCTTGTTGCAGCTCACTGGTGTGTAGTATGTATGAATGCATATAGCTTTGTTTGTAAATTAAATAGATTTTCTAAACTTGCTGGCTTTGGTGTTGTAATGATATGATCAAGATTTTTCTCAAATCGATATCTCTCGAAACAAGTATTCGATTTTTAATGACCAATTTTAATAAAGACTACAAGCCTTTGTATTATATCGGAAAATTGTGTTTCAAAAAATTTCGAAATCAACCAAGTCAAATCGGTTCATGTTTGCACTATATCTAAGTAAGGCTAAAATCCTTAGAATAGCCTAAATGATACTCTTTCACATCTATATAAACATCACATCTATATTCACATCTAACTAGAACAGCTTCTTAATATCAAATCTTCGGGATCCGATGAAAACTGATTTATCGAATTTATAAATTTTTTAAAAAAAAATAGGATTCGCTTTAGAAAGCAAACCAAAATGCAAATCGGATAAGAAAATTATGTATGTATGTATATCAAAGAAAAAGTTTTACAAAATTTATTAAATTTATTTAAGGTGTTATCGACAATGAAAATTTAGAAAATTTATTTTTAAAGCAAAATAAAAAAATACATGTTCGAAATTTCGAACACAATTTCGAATTTCGAAATTCGAATATGTATATTAAATTCATCTTTTCAAAGCTTTGATTTCATGGAAAAATCTGAAAAAATTTCAAGTTATGTCATGTTAAGAGTTTCGAACGCAATTTCGAAAATGATGAAAATCTCAATTTGGGTGCAAAATGGGACAACTTTATAAATTTTATACACATTTTCCACTAAAATCATTCCGCCCCGTCTAAGGGAAACATCATATTATGTACAATTTTTTGTTGGTCATGAGTAGTTCCAGTTTGAAAACTTTGGGCAACGGATACCTGGAGCCGACAAATTCGATATATGTATGTATAAGACAATACAGCTAATGGTGCAATAATTTTTTTTTTTAAATTTACACACATATGTAGGTACGCCCACACCAAAAATCATGAATAATCTGAATAAACTGACAACCGCACATAACGTCCTGAAATACAATAATTCACTTAAAATGATGTGCAGTATTGATTCTTTGATCTTGATTATAAATTAATAGATTAGTTGACATAAATGGGCTTTGTGTCTGAATTAAAGCCGTAAACTTTAATTAAATAAAAATATTATCGTATTTGTGTAAATAATTATTTGTGTTAAGTAAAGTTTCGTTGCCACACAAAAGATATAATTTGTTTGAAGATTGCTCGGACATGTATGTATTTGTGTGCGTGTAAGAGTATATGTATTTGTCATTATGTCCTTTTGTTTTACATACATACATACTTATGTACATTTTAAGTAGTTGTACTTATTGAAGCAAAAGTTCTGGTATTATAAAGTAACAAGAGAAAATTATTTGTATCCAGCAACACCGAATTTTCATTAACGCTACATATTGAAAGAATTGTATGTAAAATGTTTTTTGTTTTTCATCAGATATTCTTAACTTTTCGAAAGAAGTGTGAAATTTTAGTCTTTTATACAACATTGAAGGCTGCATTATTGCAGAAATGTTGTACAAATCTCAAAATGCTCTTAATTATGCATGTGGGCGTATTTATTTTATTCCTACACGTTATCTGTATACATTCATTGGTAAAGGATAATGGCACTTGTGTACATTTATTTTGTTGCTGCACAAATTACTGTCAATGATGGAGATGATGTTGATGAAGATGGCGATGAAAATTGTAATGACAAACAAGTGACAAAAAGAAACCACAACTGCTGCAGTTAACCAATAATCTTGTGGTCAGCCAGATTAAGCAAGTAGATTTTCTAGATTTTGCATTAATATTTCTTTCATTTCATATACTCGTATGCAGTGTATAAAATGATTTTCAACTAAACTTGAATAGATTGTAGATGTGCTTTTTGATTTGTTACAAAATGATAATTAAAAAATGTGTGATTTGAGACTTTACAAGCAACCCCACTTTTACCATTAATGAGACTCTGTTTGTTTAGTTGTTTCAATTTGGAATCTTTTGCATAAATTATTCCGGCAGAAACATAAGAGTCTCCAGATTATCGTTAGTATTTGTCTTTTCGCCTAATCTATAAAACTGCCGTGTGACTTGCAAGGATCATATGGGCTGTAACTGTAATTTCTTGTGAATGGTATTTTAGCTTTCAAATATCATTTTCCATCAGCAGTTTATACGATGTAGCTGATTTTTTTCCAAGAAATAAGCAACAACAGTACTACTGCAGCTGACTGTTATACTGGACTTTCAGTTAAAACTGCGTCCGGCTTGGAAGTAATTAGATTTCCAATAAAAAAGTAGTAATTGAGATGCTAAAAATGCATATTTTATGAAATCATGATTTTTTTTTTAAAAAAGGATATATGGAATATTGTTTCGATTTTAATGAAATGTTTTAGAAAAACTAAAAGATTAATTTACTTATCAAGCCCAATCACGAATAATAATTCCGCGGGAGTTTTCTCCCTTTCCCCATTTCTCCTATTATGAATAAAAATCCCGCATGAGATTTCTCACTTTACCTTTTCTTTATATTTGTACCATTTTTATCAACCGTGTGAAAGGGAATAAACTGAATGGGGAAAAAGTATTTATTCTGAATACCTTTGAATTTAGTTTTTTCCCTAAAAATATTTCACTTAGAAAACAGGAGGGAGTTTACATAAAAATGTAAGTAATTTTTTACAAAATAAATAAATAAAAAAAAATATTTCATTGTTCATTTAGGTCGGATCGCGAGTTATGTATATGCTTTTAAATAAGATAACGTATACATATGTATTTGTATAAATATAAGTTTTATTTCTTCAAAAAGTAAAATAATAATGAATAATATATCAATGATCAAAAAACTATGAAGTCTAAAAAAATATGATTAGAAAAAATATGAAAACTTAAATATGTATTCAAAGTATAAATTAGTATATAATAAAACAGAATATTAAAATAATAAGAACGTTGGAATAATGATAAAGATACATATATAAGATAACATCGTAACTACTCCCCCATATAATATAATGACACTCCTGAGTCATTTAAATAAATTTATACATTTATAGAACAACATATTTTTGTAACTAATTTTAAATTAAAATCTCTAAAACCATTCTTAAATCTTTTATCAATTGATATTTTTTTTTTTTTTTTTTTTTTTTTATAAACTTGATAGCAATCAGAAGAAGCATATATTCTTCTAGCATGAGATGTTTCCATATTTTCTTATATCAACATTACCATCAAACTTGGTTTGTCGTTTTATATTAGAGCTATGAACGTTTTGAAGTTCATTTATTCTAAATTTAGGTTGTTCTTTATGTCTCAAAGCCATGTAATTTTTTATATAGCCTATTTTCCTATTATCGATGTAATACTCCCTTGTTCGATTCCTTTTCTCAATATATTTTTTTTTATTATTAAGAATCGTATTATGAATTTTTAATTTATCACTAAAACCATATTCTACATTAAAAGGTTTATCCTTTATGACTGAGTGGTAGCTATTATTGTAAAATTCTATAGATTTACTAATCTTATCTTTTATATTCATCAATTTCTGTTCTATGTTTAATGCTCTTATTTTCTCAGTAAGGGTGTTATGTAATCTTTCAATATCTCCATTACCAGTATGGTTATTAGCTTTAACTAAATGTAATTCAATATCCTCATTTTTTAAGTAGTCTTTAATATTTATGCTCTTAAACTCATTATCTGTAATGAGCTTTTCAAAATTACCCTTTTGTGATTTATACAACCTAATTTTTTCAATTATAGTTTGATTAGTCCTATCTTCAAGGTAATAGGCGCTAGCAAATTTGGAAAATCTGTCGATAAATGTCAAAAAGTTTGATTTCGAATTGGTATATATATCCATATGAACTATTTGCTTGATATCCGTTGGCGTTTCTGAAAGATGAAATTTCGGTTTTACAGGATGGCGATCAAACTTTGATCTATTGCAAATATCGCAATTATTGATATATTTTTGGATTAAAAGTTTCAAATTTGGAAAGTAAATATTTCTCTTTAGTCCCTCATAATTCTCATTAATTCCAGTATGTCCAGTCTCATTTCTGTGGTAAAGGTGTATTTGTTTAAATGTTTCATCTTCCGATTGCATATCTTTGGCATAATACGAACATCTGACAAATTTTACACTACTATCTCCTTCGAACATTTCAATTATTTTGTTTTGTAACAAATTGTATTTGGAATCATGCAGCTCAGTAAAAATTCCAATTTTGCCTTTAACTATATTTCTCAATAAAATTGCTTCCAGACCATTTTCTAAATCAAAAGAGTTTATATAAATCCTTTTATTACCATTCCTAATATCGCTCTCTACGATTTTATTCTCAGTTAAAATTATTTGAATCTTAAATCTATTTACAACAGTATCTAAAATATTGATATGATTGTGAGTATCCATCTCTTGAGAGTGTACTGTTAGTTCATCATCAACGTTGTTGCAAAGTGAATCAGTTGAATCATTTAAATGATTAAGTTCACAAGAATTAGAGTTTATTCTACTCAAAAAATCTGCTATTTGATTGTCTTTACCTTTGATATAATTGACTACACAATTAAAATCACTTAATTTTATAATCCACCTATACAGTCTAGGATTTAATTCTCTACTCTGAGCCTTTACAAATAACCACCTTAAAGGTTGGTGGTCCGATAAAATTTCAAATTTCACACCATATAAATAAGGGCGGAAATAATTTGTTGCCCATACTATAGCTAAAAGTTCTTTCTCAGTGGCCGAATAATTCTTTTCGTGTTCATTTAAAGTTCTACTGGCAAAGCATATAGGGTGCCCATCTTGTTGCAAAACAGCTCCAAGTGAATTTAGGCTAGCATCTGTAATTAATTGAAATGGTTTTTTGAAATCTGGATATCGTAGCACAGGGGCCTCAGTTATAATAGTTTTTAGTTTTTCAAATGAATTTATATAATTGGAATCATTAGTATTTAATCTTACATTTTTCTTTAAGTATTTAATCATTGGATAAGCAACTTTTGAATAATCTCTTACAAATTTCCGATAATAACCAGCCATTCCTAAGAAAGATTTTATGCCCTTTATAGTAGTAGGTAATTTTAATTGTGAAATGCATTCAACCTTGGCAGGATTAGTTTTGACTCCTTCAGGGGTCAAAATATGTCCCAAATAGAGAGTTTCTTTAGCAAAAAACTTACATTTATTTATTTGAATTTTTAAATTTCCCTGTCTTAATTTTTCAAGAACAGTGTATATGTTGGCAAGGTGTTCCTGAAAGCTTGTGGAAAATATTAATATGTCATCTAAATAAACAACACAAATTTTATTAATTAAATTCCGAAGAACATAGTTAATAAGCCTTTGGAAAGTTGCTGGAGCATTTTTCAAACCAAAGGGCATTCGAACGAATTCGTAATGACCATATGGTGTTGAGAAAGCGGTTTTCGATCGGTCTGATTTTTTAATAAGAATTTGGTGGAAACCTTTTGCAAGGTCTATTGTCGAAAAATATTGAGCGCGGCCTAATTTATCTAAAATATTTTCAATATTTGGAATAGGAAATTTATCATCAACCGTAATTTCATTTAATTTTCGGTAATCAATTACTAACCTCCATTTTTGTTCTTCTGAACCATCAATTTTTTTTGGAACTATCCATAGAGGACTATTGTATGGTGAATTACTTTCGACTATAATACCTTGCTTCAACATATCATTTACCTGGTTACACACTTCCTGTTCATGAACATGAGGATGACGGTACATTTTCACATAAACAGGTTTATCGGATGTGGTTTTAATTTCGTGTTCAGTTAAGTTTGTATTACCTAATGTTTGACCTTCAACATATATCAAATCTTGAAACGAACTCAAAATGTTATCCAAAGCAAATCGCTCTTCACCATTTAAACAGTCATACATTTTTTTTAGAACTTTATCATTCACATTAACTGTTTCTAATTGAAAAATCGCATTGCAATATTTTGAATTATATGAGTCCTCAAATGTAATTGTATTGCCATTTATATAAAGATTTCCATATCTGTAATCAATTACTGCACCTAATGGTTTCAATACATTTCCTCCTATAATTGCATCAAATTTTCTCTTGCCAAATGAAGTCAACTTCCACGACATTGTTGCATCCACTCCAAATTCTTTTGGTAAATTAGTGATTATCTCATTGTTTACAATGGTTTTACCATTCAAAGAAGAAAATGGTATTGGATAAGGTAATGGATGTCTTTTATATCGTGATAATTTATGTTCATCTAGCAGAGAAGTTGAAGAGCCTGAATCAATAAGAGCACTAAAAACATCATTACCAATAGTTATTTTAACTATTGGAAGTGATCTCGAGAGGTGGCTAAAGGAAAATTTACCAACTCTTCGCTATTTTTATCCTTTTCTTCTAAAAAATCTACTTCCATTTGATAATTGTTTTGTTGAAACTGACGATTCTTATTTTTACTAACTCTGGAATCTACGTTATTATGTCCATTATTTTGAAAATTTGCACCAGAATTGCCAAAAGAATAGTTGTTATTATAATTATTTCTATTTGGATTAATGTTAGAAGGTGCATACTGTGGTGTATTACTGACATACCGTTCACCTCTATTGTCAGTATTTCCATTTCTATTATTGTACATTGAGATCTGACTATTTCTATTATTTTGATTGAATCTCTTTTTTTCTACATCATCTCGGGGAGTTTTATTTAAACCTGCCTGGGGAGAGGTTGTTTTTATTATCAAATAAAATAAAAATAAAAATTTAAATAAAACAAAAAAATTTTTTGATTTGTGAATTTCAAATAATAATTTTATTTGAAATATAATTGAAATCTTTGCGTCTATGGAGACATCTGCAACTGTTGAGGATATTATTTATCCGTCTGAAAGCTTGCCTCCTGATAAAGCTTCATCCAATGATCATAATTTTTTATATGCAGAGTCTGTGGATAAATTTAAGAACGCTTGTAGTCAATCTACTTCTGGCATAATCAAGAAAAACGCTCACTCTAAAACTGAAAAAACGAACCATCACATGAATTCCAATGTTAAAAGTATTAACAATATAAATGTTTCCAATGTTCCGAAAAGATCTGAACACGATTTAAAAAAGAACGTAAATACAACAATGGATTTTCAAGGCTCCTTAACATCAATAACTTCAGAGGAAGAGGATTTTATTCAGGTGAATAAACGCAAAAGGGAAGATATTAATATAGATTTGTCTAGCTATAATGTTAAAAAAACTCATAATATTACACAATATAAGAAAAAATCATTTACACAAGATTCACACAATAGGTTTTCGCTATTAGGAGAATTAGATTTTGAAAATGATAATGATAATGTGAACAGAGATTTGCCATTTGTTAAAAAACCCATACGTTTGGCAGAGAAATCTTTCTGTCCACCTATTTTCTTATTTAATGTTAATGTTAACTTAGTTGAACAGCTTAATACTAAAGATATTACTTATAAAATTTTTAATAGGAACAAATATAAAAGCAAACTTTTTGTTAAAGACGCAGCTGTTCATGCGGAAATGATGCAATTATTAAGAGATAAAAAAATTGAATCATATTCATATACACCGACGGAATTGAAACGTGTCAGTTTAGTTTTACGTGGTATATATTACAAGACAGATTTGGATTTTCTCAAGTCTGAAATTAATTTATTAGTTCCTGAAACAGTAGAAAACTTATCGAAATTTTCCACTACATTCTCAAAGAAGAATGGTATCGACACGGGCTTGTTTTTGATAACTCTGTTTGCGGGTAAGTCAGCTTAAGAAATTACTGGAATTAAATTTATTTTAAATCAAAAGATTTCTTGGGAATCTCCAAAGTCAAAGTTTCGTGAAATTCAATGCTGGCGCTGCCAACATTGGGGTCATACTTCTCGTAATTGTAATAGACCCTATGCGTGTGTCAAATGTGAGTTAGATCATGCCCCAGGAGAATGCCAATTTGTGCCTAGTAAAGAGAATTTACCTTTTTGTATTAATTGCAAGCAACATGGTCACCCTTCTAACTTTAGAGGTTGCATTGCCTACAAAAAATATCTAGAAATGAAAAAGAAAGTAAGGGAAACTGTTAAAGAAAAAAGACAACGAGTTTCTTCTAACGTCTTAAAGGTTGTTGAACAATCAAATTTAATTAACTCAAATAGGTCATTTGCTAGTTTGTTTGGGGAAAACTCCGCAGATTTTGTTAACAAAAGGCGAATAAACTCACCTTTAATAGAGGAATTCCTTAAAATTGCAAAAACTATTTGTCAACCTGAAACAGTTTCATTGGAAAACAAAATTGAAAGGTTTATTCATCAATATAAATCTATGTCGAAAGACGATGCCAAAAAACATTGTTTGGCACTGTTGGATGAAGTTAAAAATAATTATGTTCCATAATGTATTTAAACTATTGACTTTTAATGTTCGATCCCTCGTAGAGGTAAGTCGAAGAGTAGATCTTTTAAATATCTTAAAGAAATATGATATAGACATAGCTTTTGTCCAGGAAACCCACCTTAGCGGTAGACATAAGGTGATATTGAATGATTATTCTTTTGTTAGGGATAATAGCTTACATGGTGTAGCTATAGCCATAAAAAAGTCTTTTAAGTTTACAAAAGTTTTTATTGATTTAGGTTTTCCTCATGTTTTTATCTGTATTGAGGTAAAAATTAACAGTCAAGTTCAAAAGATTTTACTTGGATCTTTATATATTCCATGTAACTTTTGTACCTCCAGATTAAATTTGGGTTTATCTCGTTTAGCTAATATTTCACAGGACTTTGATATATTTTTCATCGGTGGTGATTTCAATGCTCGTCATTATTTTCGGGGGGACAGAGTGGTTAATGCTAACGGCAAAATTTTTTTTAATTTTTTGCAGCTAAACTCAATGAATTTTGTTGGCACGACAAGTCTTTCTCCAACTTTTCCAAATTCTTCTTCATTTCTTGATCACTTTCTCGTAAGTCCGAATTGTGTAAGCCATTTAAACCGTAATTTGGATGTGGTTAGTCTTCCAACATTTTCGGATCACTTCCCGTTAAAACTTCACATAAAATTTCCAAAAACACTCCTTCATTATTTACATTTTTTAAAAATACGAATTGGGACAGTTTTCGTAATGATGTCCGACGGGATATTATTGCAAATTTTCCAGACTGTGAAAGGAATCTATCCAATTTAGAGATTGATGAGCATATCAATAAGTTTTCTAATATTATCAATTTGATCTCAAACGAACATTCAAAAAAAGTTAATTTTGGAGAGCGGAAGTTTTTGATCTCGGATAAAATAAAATTTTTATTTAAAGTCAAATATAGTTGGCAAAGAAATTTAAAAAAAATATATCATCGTAATTTTAATCGGTGTGGATCTGATTATTTACTTCTATCGAAACAAATTCAATTGCTAAATATTATAATAAAGAGGCAGGTTGAATTAGAACAGTCTAAGTTGTTTGAGGATAAGTTGAGAAAAATTAAACCGGGTCCAAACGCTCATAAAAACATATATAACATTATTGGGTACAAGAAAAAAGCTTTTGTAAATGAAATTTCCATAAATGGAATTCCTGTAGAAGATGATTTCCAAAAATTAGAAAAATTAAAAGACCATTTTTCGGCCATTTACAGTGACAAATCTTTTAATCGTGATGTATCTTTTATTGATGATAATGTTCAAAATGTAACTTCGAACTGCTTCGATCATTTATATCAATTCAATGAACTTTTTTCTTCTTTAAATGTTCAAGATAACATTATTTTTGTTACCTTAGATCAGGTTTCAAATTACATAAATAATTTAAACAATAAGAAATCAAGTGGGTTAGATAACATATCTAATTATATATTACGAAAACTTCCTTTAAAGGCATTGCAATTTCTAACTGTTATGTATAATAACTGCTTAAATAATTCCTATTTTCCTGATGTTTGGAAAGTGTCAAAACTTGTCCCGATTCGCAAGAAAAGTGGTGACAGTGAACTGGGTAATCTCCGACCGATCTCTTTACTCTCTAATTTAGGCAAACTATTTGAAACTATAGTCCGAGGAAAAATGGATGTAAATGTAAATAGGTGTTATATTCCGGATTTGCAATTTGGGTTCAAATATCGCCATTCTACCTTAGATGCGTTACTGAAATTTCAGAATGATGTGGTTTTAAACCTACGTAAGCGTTATTGTACTGTTGCCATTTCTTTAGATATTGAGAATGCATTTGATCATTGCTATCAAAATGGAATTCTTTATAAGATGGGTGAAATTGGCTTTAGCGCTCCTTTTATAAAACTGTTCAAAAGTTTTTTTACTAATAGATCTTTTAAAGTTTTATTCAATAATAAGTTATCTGATCAAGGCATTATTAAATGTGGTGTTCCATAAGGTTCTATTTTGGCACCACATCTTTTCAACATATTTATGTATGACTTTCCCCACTTCGGAAGTGGGTCCACTTGCCTGCTATATGCTGATGATGCTTTATTATATGCAAACGATGAATCCCCAAATAGAGCATTGAATAAAGTTTCTGATCATTTGCGGGTTGTAAAATCTTTTTATGATGACTGGGGAATAAAAATTAACAAACAAAGAGTGAAGCAATTTGCATCCGAAATGCTTCTGGTAAATGTAGAAGTTTTGTTGTTCCGCAGAGCAAGTTGCTTCGCCTTTTTCTTGAGGGGGTAGAAATTCCAATCAAAGACAATATTAGATATCTTGGTATTAATTTTAATAATCTTCTGAAGTTCAATAAACATGCTCGTGCTGTACTTGGAAAAGCATCTAAAGTAATGGGATTATTTTCAAGGATATTAAAGAATAAAAGCTTACAAATGAAAACTAAACTACTTTTATATAAAACTTGCATTAGACCTGTATTTTTATATGCTTTCCCAATTTGGTTTACCATTTCTCCTACTGTATTAAAAGAATTTGAGATTTTTGAAAGGAAAGTTTTGAGGTGCTGCATTGGGAAAAACTTTCAATCACGGCATAAAAGATATTCAAATGCCTTTGTATACTCTAAATCAAAGATTATTCCTGTCGGTTTATATGTCTATGACGTGCTGAAACGATTTATGTTTAGAGTTTCGGATCATGATAACGTTTTTGTAAAAATAATATATGAGTCCCAAAATGTTTTTAGTTGGTCTAACATTAATTACCTTTCGCCTATAGGG
Organism: Lypha dubia; assembly: GCA_947311025.1. Lineage (NCBI taxonomy): Eukaryota > Metazoa > Arthropoda > Insecta > Diptera > Tachinidae > Lypha > Lypha dubia. The sequence continues at coordinate 55,868,408 of OX371263.1, forward strand.
TACTTAAATGAGATTCCTCCATCTTTTGATCTGAATACATCACTTCGTGGTGAATTTTATAATAGTACCACACCTGGTACTCATAGAGGATAACAAGTACTGTTATTTTTTTTTTTTTTTTTTTATATTCTTTTTTGTTTGAGTTAACTAGTTCTTAAGTTTATTTTTAAGTTATTTTTAAGAACATTTAGGTGTGTTATGCTAAACTACCACCAAATATGAAAGCTTCGGGAGCAAGAGCGTATAGTTATTTTCTCTCATGTTTATATTTTCTTTATACCTAAATATGTACTTTCTTTTAAGCTTGGTGCTCAGACATTTTTTTTGAATTAAGATATTACATTATAGTCTTAAGTTTTTTTCTATCTAATATTGTAATAATTTTAAGGTTTGTTTGTTTTGATAAAGAATGTATAAAAAAGGCTCAATAAAATTAAACTAAACTAAACTAAACTACATCATCTCTAATCAAACCTTCTCTTTCAAGTAGATTATATGCATCTCTCAATTTGCTAACATTTTTATTTATAATTATTGAAGCAAGATTAACATCAATGTTGTTAATAAAAGTTTTAAGAATAATCTGTTCTGCATAGGGGGAGCTAAATTCTAATGGCTTTTCGCTATCATATTCAAATTTTTTATTAATTTTACATAAAATTTCTTTTAAATAATTATAATAATTTGTTATACCGTTATTTTTTTTTTCAAATGCTGCCTGATAAAGTTGATGATACGATTGTTTAATGCCGAAATTACTGATCAGAGCCTCCTTCGTTTCATCCCAACCCGGATTTTGACCCAATGTTCTGATGACATGTAAAGCCTCCCCTTGCAATTTATTTAAAATTATCCGTTGGTAAATGTAATTTTTAACTTCCGGTTGTGCTTGTAGTAACAAAAATATAGTGTCCACTTCTCTTAAAAATGACGTTAGAGCACAGGAATCATTTCCTCTAAATTCATGGATTCGTTGTGCATCTTTTAAAATGTCATCGGTTGTTAAATTTAATGCCATAATTTTGTTTTTTATTATTTATTTGTTCAATTATTGCTAATTTCACAGATTCACTTTTGTTTCAAATTTATCGGTTTTTTCTTTTGCTTTTTGTAATTAATCGGCGATCTTATTAGTTTGTTAATAAAACTTAGGTTTTAATATATTTATTTTTGGTTCGGTAATAGACTGCGCCAGTTATGTATATGCTTTTAAATAAGATAATGTATACATATGTATTTGTATAAATATAAGTTTTATTTCTTCAAAAAGTAAAATAATAATGAATAATATCTTAATGATCAAAAAACTATGAAGTCTAAAAAAATATGATTAGAAAAAATATGAAAACTTAAATATGTATTCAAAGTATAAATTAGAATATAATAAAACAGAGTATTAAAATAATAAGAACGTTGGAATAATGATAAAGATACATATATAAGATAACATCGTAACTCGCGCGAAGAGCGCTAAAGCGGAATTGCAACATCCGTGGTGATCCGTTGGCTATTTCGTAGTTGATCTTCTACAACACCAATTTCCTCCACAAGTGCTCGCTTAAGGTACGGTCACATCTGTCAAACATTTGCCCAAAAAAGCGTAACCACTAAATACGAATGAAAACACTTTTGATTTAGATACCTGTTTCCTGCTCGCGCCATGATAAAATGACAACTGTTTTGGATAGCCAAGGATTACAAATTATATTATACTTTCAATGTTATCGATCAATATGTTTGTTTCGTGGATTAATTTCTTTTATTTTTTGTACTAATAATAATTTTTTTTTTTATGAAAATATTTACACCACAGCTGATCGATCAAAAGAAAAGAATTAGCGCGTAATAAGCGTTGCATGTAACTTGAATTCAAATACGCGTATGAAGCGTGAAACACCCAATTCACATGATGACTTTTGCGACGTCGTTTTTACTGAATTCCCTTTTGAAGTTGCTACCAAAATCTTTGTGCGTTCAGACGATGTCTTTTAGTTTCATGTCTTTTTTCCCATTTTTGTTATGAAATAATGTAAGTAACAAAGATAAATAACAAAAGTAAGAAAAATAAGGAACAAACAAAGAGAAGAGAACAAAGAGAAATGGAAGAAAAGTCTTGAAAAACACAAATCAAGACTTTTTGTTTACCCCTCTTTCTTCCCTACACCACTCACCAACAAGCAAAAAGAGACGTCGAAAAAGCGACGTCGCAAAAGTCATCATGTAAATCGGGTCAAACGCGTCAAACGCACAACGCGTAGAACGCGTGGTATGGAGCTCCAGCTTCAGTTGCCATCCGTAATACAATTGTCAGCAACTGACAACGCAACTGAAGTTTGGTTGCCATCCATAATCGACCCATAAATGTCAATAAGCAAAACAACTGGCTTCAAAATTCAATGATGCCACTTTTTAACTTTTTTGTTCCCGCGGAATTTATAATTGGAGTCAATTTTTCTCGAGAAAAGTGGGAGAGATTTCTCTAGGAATATTCGTGATTGGGCTGGTCAGCAAAAGGACATGTATGAGTCACCCATATTCTTGTTTCGATTCCAATACAGTTTTGAACATAAATTTAAAGGTATTTTTAATAAAGACTTGCATGAACAAAGAAAAGGTATGTTTGAAAATGTTCGAGTTGTTTTTTGCATCATAACCGACTTGTTTATTGTGTTGATGCCAGGATGAGTACACATGGCCGAACTAATAACACTAGCGATCAACTACGAACCAAACATGAACACAAAATGGATCATGTGTTATAAGCATGAACACACTATAAACAACTACAAACACGATGGTCTGTTCGAACAATCAAATACAAGTGCAGAAAAATAAGGTTTTATTTTTGTTAACAAAACGAAACATTCTCTTCTTTTTTTTTAATACAAAAACTAACTGAAATAGGAATTAATAAAAACAACAACTGTTGTTTACACTAAAATCTTTATTTTAAAATTTGATACCATACTGGGTTTACAGAATATAAGAATTTTGCTTCATTCAATTTTTACATAAGAAAAGGTAAGCAAAAAAGAGAAAAAAATTAAGTTCGTATTTGAAAATCTGATTTTGTTATGTTCTGAATAAAAAACCATCGAACAAAATGACTTTCTAATACGAGTACATGTAATCAGGTTCAAATCCGTTAAGAACTGCTTGAGTTAGAGGCAAATTACTAAATTGCATTTTTTCGAAAAATTAAAAAATCTTGCTTCCCCCTTCCCGTTCATCAATATTAAATAAGTGTTATACAACAAAATTCTTGGTTTTTAGATTAGATTAAGAAAATTGATGTTCATGAAAGAATTTCGAAAAATGTATAAAAACTGAGACGGTGTAATATATGTATATGGATATGTATATGTATATACCGTAACGTACATGGGAGAGAGTGCACGTCGGCGGCTGCGCTTCAATATGGATTGCGTTCATGATTTGACTTCATACTCTGATGTAAAAACATGAATTTTTCAACAGCATTAGGATTCTAACCAATGACACAACGTTTTCCACTAAGCAAAGTTCTTGCGGCCGAAAAAACCCGCTCTGATGAGGTACTGCTTGCTGGTGTAGCCAAAATCTTGCAGCTTACTTGGTATAGTAACGGAAGTTTTGGTTTAAGCATTTCCCACCACGTTAACACGTCAAATCCATCATGAAGAACCTCAATGTTTTCATAAGCACTTAACTCACTTTGAACTTGGTCACGTACATTCACTTGTTGCGAAGATTGCACGAAACCAAACAAATTCTGTTAATTTTCTGATGATAAAGATACAGTTGATTCATTGTTGAATGGAGCATAATCCTTTGCAAACATTTCCATAAAATCTTTACAATGTTTTCTAATTTCATCTTTTGTGTGTTGGAGGAAACAAAAAACTTCTATCTTGTGAAATATTGTTAAATTCTTAATAAGAACGTCTTTTAGCAAAATTTTAAAATTTTTAAAAATTGTTGATGCATTCATGCTCTTTATTATTTATTTCCTCACACACTCGCTTTAAAATGTGAACATTGTCGATCGAGTTGTCGTATTGAAAACTTTTAGTGGGGCGCAAATCAGCTGCTTGTCGTTGAAAATACAAGCGAGCGATATCGGTCGACATCGTGGGTCGGGCTGTTAGATTCAAAACCTAATAATATTTTCTTACAAAAATGTAATTTACATTTACTAAATCTAATAATTTATACTCTATGTATGGATTGTTCGGCTGCAGGTCATATTTTTAATAAAAATTAAATGATTTCTTCATTTTTAATTTTTGTTAAATTTTATTTTTATCCCAATATTTCGAATAGCTTCGCTATTCATCTTCAGGGGGAAGCACTGTTAAAAATATATAATAAACAATTATTAAAAACATATTTTTAAAAACAAACATTTTTAAATTTGTAGATATAATACATTACATGTAAATTTAACACAAATAATAATTGTTATATAAACATTCTTAAAAGTTTAACCGTCATTAACAGCAAAAATTTATTTACTGATATTAGTTTCTCTGTTTATTAATTATACTCCTATAAATTTGAGCGCATTTCTCAGTATCTTGTTTATAATTTAGTCTCTTCTCTGAAGGAACGTCAATTATGTGTAACATTTCTAAAGTGAATTTCCTCGCATGATTTTTCTCTTCTTGGTAAATTTTTACATCAACAAAGTTAGGTAAGTGATTTGTCTTTGCACAATGGGCCGCGAGTGCAGTTTTTTGCTCCAAAGGTTTGTTAGTTCTTAAATCCGATTTGTCAGATGCTAGTGTAGTTTTTAGTTCTGTTTTGGTTGTTCCGACGTATGTTTTGTTGCATATGCCCGAACTATCACCGTTACATTTGATGCTGTATATGACATTGCATTTTTCTTCTTTCTTTAGTTTTGATTTTGTGTTTGTATATAAACTTTGGAAAATCATTCATTGTTAAAATTTGTTCTATTTTGCGTTTATTTTGTTCCAAAAAATGTTATCGCTAATGTTGATTACCCGTCTAATGAAATTGTTGGCCGTATTAATTATAATTCTTCTAGGGTGCTTGGAAAAAAAAATTTTCAAACGACCATACATAGAGTATAAATAAATAAAAAGAGGTCAACTATTCAACGTATATATATATATATATATAAATCTAATAATTTTAATATTATTAAATCAAATTTATTTTGTAGTTTCTATAGGTATGGAAAATACCGTACGTGCATGAGAATCGTAAAAAGCAGAATATATATTAGGGTAGGTCAATTTTTTTGCCTACTAAGCGTATAGCAAAATCGTAATCTACGGGAAATTTTAAGAACTTTTCTCAAAGAAACCATGGTTCTAAAATCAAAATCGAGCTTCCGGTTTTTTAAGAGAAAATTTGGTGGCCAGGACTATTGTTATTTTAACATAAACCTCCGAAACCATTATTTGGGTAAATAATTTTCTATAAATGAGGACAGATATAGAAAGCTGAGAAAATTTCCTTTAAAATAAGCCCTCTTCCAGCGTTACAGGTCAACTATTCACCAATTGCAATGAATTGCAATGAATATTTCCAAAAAAATCCGAAAATAATGCTATTTTCGGTTTTTTTGGGAAAAGTTCTTAGAATTTTCCGTAGATTACGACCTTGCATACGCTTTGTCATGTTTTTCGATCCCGAACAAATTGACCCACCCTAATATACATACATACATACATATGTACATACATAAAATCAAAACTAATTTCAAATACAATAACTTGAAAAATTCCCCTGTAGTTCAAGTGGCTGTCTCCGAGTTGGTTATAATACTAGCCCCTTTATGACACAACCAGTCCGAATGCTAGCCATATGACTGGCCACTTTAACAAGGGGATGTCCTACGATGGGCTTAATTGTCACCAAGAGGCCACAAAAAGACAATTCATAAGCTGGTTCTTCTTGGCTTACCCTTAACTGTCTCCTTATACCTGCCAAACCACTCCCTTAAAAACCCCAAATCATTCCCTATTTTTTATGAAATAAAAGTCATTTTATAATTTATTTAACTTAAAAAAAAAAAATTATTTCGTCAAAAAAAAAAAAAAAAACATAACAAATTCATTTATTAATTAAAAAGATAATAATAATTAATTAATATAATAATTAAATTTTGCTTTCAGCTATTTTTTTATTATTATTCTTATTATTTTATTTATCTTCATCCTAGTCATCTTCATCCTGGTTATTCCTACAGCAAACTTTTAACTTAGTAAGGATGCGTTGCACTATTTTTGTAAATGTATTTTGACTGTATTGAGAATTGAACTAGCAACCTTCCGACTGCTAATCAACATCTCAACCCACTCAGCTACACTCACTGGTACTTATACATTGTACTACTTAAGCTATGTGTGCTTAATGACATACATTTTTTACTATCCACCATCTGCGACACAAAAAGACAGCTAAGTGCCTGCACAAAGTGGCAGTAAAATTTTCCACAGTTTTAGAACCAGTCTTCCGAGTATAGGATCAATGTGGATAGTTTTATAACCAGTCTTCAGTCTCCAGTCTTCGGGCACGTGTTCATGAGCACAAAAGCATATTCAATTAATAAAAAACAAAGTTCATTCGCTTATGGTATGAACAAACTTCTGCTTACTGATGTCGGAGTTAAATCAAACATGTGTTCAGATAGCTAATTGTGTTCGAACATAGACATTTTACGATGAACACATCAGAATGCTTATGTAAAAGGTAGATCATGCAGATCTTTAATTTTTAAAGATCTTGCTTCTCTAAAAAGGATACATGGGATATACCCCTATGCTGGCTTCAATTCCAATACAATCTTTTAAACAAATTAAAAGATTAGTCTTGATACATTTCATATTTTTTTGTACTTTTGGCATCTTAATTTAGATTCCAAAACAATTTTGAACATAAAATTGAAGGGTATTTTCTAGGACCTTTGGATTTTTTTTTTCTATTTTTGGAAGCATACTGTAAATGAAAGTGTAATTTTTCTAAAAAGGATATATGGGAGGTAGCCAAATCTTTGCTTCGATTTTAATAAATTATAATTATTATTTATGAATTTTAATATTTATTTTCGCCCGACTACTTACAAAGTTGTCAATTTCTGGCCTCTAAACACTGAACTTCTTAGACCAAGACTCACTCTCCAAATCAAAGTCAGTCAGTGTAGCTGCAAGAAAAGGCCGAAGAAAAAAGGTTATTAAGAAAGTTAATAAAAAGGATTTCTTTTCTAAACAAAAAAAAAAAAAAAAAATATTTAATATTGATTAAAAATTCATGGTAAATGAAATGGAAATTTTTCCAGGTCATAAGTAAAAGTTTGCTTAGTAGTCAACGGGCTACCAACCACCTAAGCCAACGCGATCCTCAACGATTTAGCGGTCTGAACCCCGCAATAATATTTATCACACAATATTACTACAAGCCGTTGATGACACCCAGCTGAAAATTGAAATTGATCGCCAGATATACTTAAGTCAAAACCTAAAATTTATTTAAGGGTTAATTTCGGAGTTTTCTTAACCCTCGGCACTTTACTTTAATGCACCCTATAGCTTGTTTGGTTTATATACTGTTAGTGGTGGTCCAGTTCATTCCACGTTGTGGCAGTTACTTTTACTGAATATAAAAACGCCCTAACTTCGATTTATAATCCTCTCAGTTATGGGCCAATTACTTAATACTCGTAATCCAGTGTAATTGAATTGAAAAAATATGGAAAAACTTGTTGGTTTTGAAAGTCTGCTTAATTTTGTTCGACATAAATGAAATGAAAATTTACATATTTAATTTATTTTCAAAAATTAATTATAATAAAAACTACACAAAAAAAAAATTTCCACATTAATTTTCATACTTTTAACAGTCAACATTAAAACTTAACGAAAGAAAATAAATTTTGCATTAATTAAATAATATTTTTAATTTATGACAAACATTTACAAAAAAAAAAAAAAAAAAAAACAAACAAATCCAATATAAAGTATGTATACGCACTCATACATAATAATATATAATTAAATAAACACAAATGGACAATCAATGAAAGACACAAAACAATAAAAGCAATAAAATTCATAAACAAATATATTTTAAATAGTAAAATTTTCACAAAAAAAAAAATATTATAACAATATCAACAAAACCAGTAGTAAAAAGTATATAATAATTTAATTATTATTATGTACTCGCAAATACATAAATAAATGAATTCATACATACGAGTACATATGCATTTAATCACCTTCATAAATATACTTCCATACATACATAAATGTGTACATATACATCCCATATTGCAATTTAAAATTTGCCTTACACTCACACATTGACAGTCGAAAAAAAACAATATTAATTAAATCATATTAAAAAAAAACCCAAACAAGTGATAAAATAATAAATTAATACAAAAACAACAAATATTATTTACATGCCATTGCAATCCTACAATAATTTGAAAATCTATAAATGGTGTTTTTCATGCCAACACATTCGTACACACACACATGTGATTTTCGAGTAAATATACTTACTTGTACATGAGATATTTATATGAGATGTATAAATGCGCCCAAGTCGAAAATTTTAACAAATAAAATTATTCAATTGAGAGTTTTTCGTTGTTGGTGATATTTTTCTTCTTTAAGCTAATAAGGCCTAACTTAGTTAATGTGAATAAAACAGCTTTATTACATTTTTTACCCAACGTTTCGTCAATTGACTTCTTCAGGGGTTTCGTCTATTTAAAATTTTTTAAAACATTATATTTTGAGTTTTTCAATTTGAATGATTAAAAAAAAAATTATGAATTTCATGTGAAATATTCTCCTCCTTAATTGAAATTAATTTTTGAGAGTAATAACCGACTACAAAGCAGGCGTGGCATTTCCCACTATCCCAATGATACAAATGATTACAAATTATTCAGTTTTATTAACAAAATAATCGCTCTCCAATTGCAACTTGTCGTGCGCTTTAGCCATTTTAGGGTCGTAATAATCGTCCAAGTGTGCTCGCTATTCGTCTAATTGTTGAACATTTTCTTTACATAATATTCAAGTGCCAATAAGACATAGAACCGCTCGAATTAATGCAAATATTGCTGCCGTTCAGGCAAGTGTTGCTGAAGACCGCAATTTGTCGATTACAAGACGTTCTCAACAATTGGGAATGTCTCAAACCACAATCGATCGATGATAACCAAGTTTTTATGGCCGAAATTGGAAGAAGTTGATCTTGACAACATTTGGTTCCAACAAGACGAGGCTACGTGCCACACAGCAAATGCAACAATTGAATTATTGCGAGAAAAGTTTGGACATTCGATTATTTCAAGAAATTGTGATATTGAATGGCCTTCAAGAAGTTGAGATTTAACACCATTAGACTATTTCTTGTGGGGTTATTTGAAGTCTTTGGTCTTTCGAAATAAACCAGACTCTCTTCAAGCTTTAGAAGTCAATATTGAACGTGCCATTCATGACATACGACTTGATTTAGTGGAAAAAGTGCTCGAAAATTGTGTTCATCGAATTTGATCCTGCAGAAGAAGTCGTAGAGACCATTTAAATGACGTTTTATTTAGAACTTAATTGTATCGATTGTACTTCACATTAAATAAAAAAACTTTTGAATTTTCTTAACAATAAGTGTGTGTGTTTTTTAAAGAAATCATATCACTCTTATTGGAACACCTTTTATTTTCAAATTTTAGATGTTTCTTTCGAAATCAGAGATTCCTAACCATTTTTTTCTTTTCAAATAGAGAAAAAGAAGACATAGGTGCAGTTTACACAAGACAGACGAATGATTTGAGTGTAAAATTTATATAAAAAGCACTCAGTATTTTTTAATAATTTCCATACAAATTTTACACTCATATCATTCGTCAGTCTTGCGAAAACAGCACCATATATTTTTAATACAAATTCTATTTTATGGAAAAATATTTTAAACTAATCGTGAATAAGTACGAAATTAAGGCTAGTGAGCACTTTGAAAGATTTAGAGAATTTTTTTGCCTTCCAGTTGGCTTTGAAACTTTAAAGTTGTCTTAAAAGACTAACAGTGTTATTCATAAAAAATTCTTATTGTAGAGATAAAGTACACATTAGTTAATAATCAGTTTTTGTGTTATTACCCGGTAATAATAAACATTATTCACAAACGTTTAATAAAGCCAAATTAACTATTGTGTGATTTTTTCAGTTTTGTGATTCTGTGTTAGCAACATTGTTTCATTTTATTTGTCAAGTTATAATTAGTGTTGTGTACAATAACATACTCGATAAGCAAGTAGTCTCTAATGGTTTGAAAATGTGAAAATAATGTCATATAAATTTTATTTAAACAAGTTAGAGTAATAGAGTATTGCTTATAATATTTAAAAAAATATTAAAATTTTTTAATATGTGTTGTATTGATATTGCTAGCAATGTGTTTTCATAAGTTATTACAAAAGTATCCAAATACCGAGTTCGTTGCAATTGATTACACACCACTAATATGTTTGCTTTATTTATTTGGAAATGTTTTTAATCTTGTTGTGGTTAAAATGTGACAAATTATGCACAAAATCATGAAAAAAAGATGAAATAATATTAAAATTTCAAAGAGCAGGTAGAATTTAAGTTATGTACGCATGTGAACAAATATGCATGTACATGCATATAAGTACATACAGACACATTTGTGTACATACTTGCATACGTAAACATTCATGCATATGTATGTACATATGTACATATATTCACATTGATGTATTTCTTCTTGAATTTTCTTATTTTACGTACATACATACATAAGTATGTATGTAAACATTGCAGAAGGACTGGAAGAATCGGGAGAGTTGAAATACATTATCTGCAAAATATTTAATTTAATAAAATAATTATAGTTTTATGTACTTATATGTATATATTTTGTATAATACTAACGAATGTCGAAATTATATTTATTACAATCATTACTTTATTCGAATCTTTTTTTATTTTTCATACTTTTTGAAGTAAATAGTGATTTTTTTACTTTAAAAAATGCAAATGTCAACTTATTAAACGGCTAAAGTAGCGTGATGCCTACAATAAAATTTTCGAGTTTATTAGCGTGTAATAACCGCGTCATAGTGCTATTAAACGTTTGTGAATACTTCTTTAGCGCATTTTGCTTATTAGCCTCTAATAAAACGTTTGTGAATAACACTGTTAGAATTTAAAAATGAGATATTTTAGCCTGCTAAAATAACAATAAGCCGTGACGGAGCTATACCGCTAACGAGGGAGTAGTGTGATGCTGACTGCCAGCATCTACATACTCACGGAGAAGGAGTACGCCAATAGCATATACATTCCCAAGACAACAGATATTCATCTCGCAATCTCACATCGCATGTTGAGTCCAATATAGAAACAACACTCTCTACGACCCGGTAGATACACCCGTTGAACTTACCATCCTCCGTGTAAGGTTACTGGTTAAGCCTCGAAAGAGAATCCTTAGGGATTAAATATCTATCGACTTTGATCCTGAGCGGAGACCTTTGGTGCCCTTTCACCTTCTATAAGATGAAAATGCTTTGTAAAATCCTCTATGCCCTCAAGAGAAGTATCAGGAAGTACGCACTACTCGTATAAATTCCTACAAATTAGCTTAAATCAAGATAAGACGTTTTTCAAATACGCAATATGCGTTTGTGTGCATGCATGAATGTACATATATTTATAAATTATAAAACACCCATACTTGTACATATCACAATCACACCCATAAGTTAATGTAACACTGACTGAACTTAAAATATTATGTCAATAAACGGTAAAATGCTTTTAAATTGATTTGCATTTACACATACTCGGACAGACATTTCAATACAATCAATACAACAAACATATGATATTTTACTTCAGCTACATACATTTATACTAAAACATTCCTATTCATTTGTATGTGTGTGTAATTATTTAGAGTAATCGTGTTTGTTATGACGAAACTGGTACAATTGTACACATTTCTGAACAAATTTCCATTTCCCTTAATTTGCAATGGTGAAAAAAATTCCCGTAAATAATTTCATGGTGAAATAAAATTCCCCCTTTTCACCCTATCGTGAATAAGAAGTTAAATTTTTGTTCACGTGAAATTTTAATTCCACTCGAAGGGAAAAATGGTATCGTGAATCTCCCGTGAAAATTTATTCCCGGTATCAGTTGTTAGTGAATGTAAAAAAGGGAAGAAGATTAAAAAATTAAAAAATCAAACAACTTTTTGTTCAAAAATATACACGGACATATTTATTTTAAAGAAAACTTCAAAAATCAAAGTTAAATATTCAGTTTTGGAGCTTTAGTTTGGTTGCTCCATTTGTTTATTGCATTCTAACTTTTATGTGGTAAAATAATTCGGCTACTTTTTGGAAAGCCAACAAAACGAAAAAATGCCAACAAATTAAAGTTTCACAAATATGCAGGCAATCGACCTGTTTTTTGCATTTTGTTGAGCAATACATCAGTTTGTGCCTTATTATCAGATCTTTTCATTAAAATAAACTTTTTAAGCTTTAATATTCGAATTATAAGAAGAAATACATATAATTTCTGTTCTATTCCCCATCAAAAATAAAGTGAAAATATCAATGTGAGAAGTGAAAAAATTCCGAGGGAAATATTTATTCATGATAAGGGGAATTTTTTTCAGTGAACATTTTTCACGTTGTTATTCTGGACTGAATAAAATTTGTTCATGCGAGTTGTTCACGATTGCAAATACGTGAAAAGTGAAAAAATTTCACGTGGAAAATTATTCACGATAAGGGTGAACATGTAAATAGTTGTTCTTATAATTTGAGCTTTGTTTTGTTTTAAACTTTTCTTTAAAATATTCTATACTTGTGTATATTTTGAACAAAAATTTCTTTGATTTTAATAGTTTCTAGCATGGTGTAATAAACAAGGTGGCAGCAGGAGAAAATGTAAAGCCAAAATAAGTCATTCCCATTTATTTACGTCTAAAACTATCCATTAAATTTAGAATACAAACTATTGAACTATTGAAAAAATAATTATTCGAATAACTACTAATGAACGTATGACTTTATTCGAATTAAAACTGAAAAATAAATTATTCGAATAAAATCGCTTTGAAATCGTTCTACACGAGGGTATTTTTCGAATAGAAGTTATTCGAGTAGAAGTTATTCGAATAGAAGTTAGTCGAATATAAGTTATTCGAATAGAAGTTATGTGACTAAAGCTACGTTCACATTTATCAAATATTTGTCGAAAAAAACGTAACCAAGAAAGAAACTAATAATTTATTTCCTTTAATTCCAATATATTTTTAATTTTGGGTTCGCATTTTTAAAAAACTGCATAAAAATACTTTCTTATAGAATAATTAATTATATTTTGTAATATAAAAACCAAGTAAAACGACACTATCCCTAAGCAAAACTAGTGGCTACGTTTGTTTCGACAAATATTTTATAAATGTAAACGTAGCTTAAGAACTATTCGGTGTATCGTGAAATTATTTGAATAAAAATTATTCCATTGAAATTTTTTACGTAAAAGTTTTTTTTTTTTTTTGGTAGTTTTATTATTTATTGAATCTTCAATTATAAATTGAAACATCAATAAGTTTTTCAAATCTTAAATCTAAAAATACATTAATATGTGTTTAGCCAGTGCTAAATAAAATTTTTAATTCCAACTGTTGATTTTTGATGTTTAACATCTCTCGTGTACGGCTGAGAGAAAGAGTATCCCTCCTTCTCAACCGGGTGTGGCCTCCATAATTTAGATTGTTGCGCGCAAGTGGATTTGGGTGCAATTCTAGTTTTTCAATATATTTTTTTGCGTGTTTTGAAAATATTGTCTTCACCAACGGAACATCAAGATCTTTGTGAATTCGCTGATTTCGGATATACCAGGGGGCTGCAGTAATTGTACTTAGAATTTTGTTTTGTCGCCTTTGAATTTTTTCTACACTTGATGCTGAGGCAGTGCCCCATAACTGGATTCCATAGGAACATAATGGTTTCAGGATCGAGTTGTATAACAAAAGTTTACAGTCAAGACTTAATATAGAATTTCTTCCAATAAGCCAATTCATTTGAGCTGCTTTTAATTTCATTTGTGTCAACTTTGCGTCTATACTCAACCAAATACTTGGGTGAAAAATAAGGAATAATTCGTTGAATCATCGAATTTATTCCTTGTTTTTCACTCAAGGAACAGGTTCTTTGATTCAACGTATGGCAATTAATTGGCATGTTGAATTCATCGTACCAATTCGTTGAAGTTAAGAAACCATACGTTGATTTTTAAGAATTTATTCCTTGATCCAACGTATACATACAACAAAATCAACGTATATTGCTTAAAATCAAGAAACAGGTTCTTTGAACCAACGTACCAGTTCGTTGAAGTTAAGACACCATACGTAAGAAGAGAATAAGAGAGAGTAAGAATAAGAATTTATTTCAAAAATCAAACGTATATTACTTAAAATCAAGAAACAGGTTCTTTGAATCAAACTATTTGCTCATTTTGTGTTTAAATAAATGAACGAGTTTCTTAATTCTACGAATTATACGTTAAATCAAAAAACTAGTTTATTCTTTAATTCAACGAATAAATTCAAATAATGGTTTCAACGTTGAATTCATAAACACATAAAATTTTACCTTTGAATTTCAAGGAATATTTTATTGAAACAACGTAAAATCCGTTGAATTTTAAAGAATTTTGTTCAAGGAACGGGAGTTCGTTGAATTTATGTAAAATTGTTTTTTCAGTGTACATGCGATTTCCATGTTAAACGACGATCAAGATGAATGCGCAGATATTTGACAACAGTGTGTTGCGGTATAGTCTCGGTGTTGATTTGTATAGGCGGGCATGTTTCCCTGCGCAACGCAAAAGTAACGTGTACACATTTCTGCTCATTCACATTTATCCGCCATTGTTTTAGCCATGTTTCCAATTTTGAGATGTACCCTTGTAGATTCCGGGAAGCTTCTACAGGATTTTCATGATCGCTTAGAAAAGCCGTATCATCAGCAAATGTTGACGTGTGAATGTTACTACTTAACGGTAAGTCAGAGGCATATATTAAATAAAGTAAAGGACCGAAGATACTGCCTTGAGGAACTCCAGGTTCAATAGATTGCGAGGGGCTTAAAAAATTGCCTTCCCTAACTACAAATTTTCGTTCCTCTAGATAGCTTTTTAAGAGCCTGACGATGTTTGCGGGTAGATTTTGTGTTACTTTATCAAAAGCCTGTGCGACATCAATAAAAAGCGCTGAACAATATTTCTTTTTTTCAAAAGTGTCTCTAACAACATTCAAAAGTCTGTGAGTTTGTTCAATAGTGCTATGCTGACTGCGAAAACCGAATTGATGATCTGGAATACATGCACTGCTATTCACTATAGGCATCAGCTTGCTCATATACTGCTTTTCAAATAGTTTAGAAATGTTGGGCAATAAACTAATAGGCCGATAGGATTCAAACTTCGTATAATCCTTACCGGGCTTTGGTATCATAGTAATAATCGAAACCTTCCATTGTATTGGATAGTATTGCAGTCGTAAAATACACTGTGATAGTTTTTGACCCGAAAAAAAAATTAACTTCGATGAATCCTTTTTGAACTATTAGGGGGGAGTCCCCTGAGTGCGAAAGTACATTTTACTCACTAAAATAATTCGTTAAAAAAACACATTAATTTTAAAATAGACACAAACCGTAAAGGATGGAAATTAAATTTCTAAATGTATAATTAAAACGGCCTTCGAAAGGACTATGAACTGAAATCCTTAAATTTTTTTCATTAGATATGAGCCCTTGTTTGTTAATCTGAACAACTACATTTATACTAAATGCATTTGTTTGTTTGTTTGTTTGTAAACGTTTGGATAAGTGCAACGAGCACTTATTTTTACACAATCATAAATACATAAAAACATAAGTTTGCATATACATATGTATGTGTATGTGTGCATTCATGTGTTTGTATGTTGGTGTTCATTTATAACAATATGTTGAATTTTTTTATTTTTGTCGTTCACTTTTTGCTGTTTGTGCATTCGAGTTTTTTTTTTCTCTTTTTTCTTTTTTGTTTAATATTTTAATTTTGTTGTCATACATTATCCTGCCGTGTTTAACTACAAAAAACACTCGCTATTGTCAATTATGTATACGACGTGCATACATTTATGTATGCATATATATCTACTAACTTATACGTGCATACACACGCTGCCATACTTATACACTCAGTTAGTGCTCGTTTACCGCCAACCCGTGGTGAGTGCGGTCAAAATGGTTAAAATGTTGCATAACAATTTACTACAGTTTAAATTTTATATAAACATTTATAGCAAAATACATACATTTACCAATTTGTGGGTGTGAGGGTATGTGTACTTGTATATTTATAAATAAACTAGCCTATCCCGGTGTGCTTCGCTACCCCCCCCCCCCCCCTTGTTATAAAATAAAATTAAAAGTATTTATATATCCTATTGTGAAAATTTAAAAGGGGCGTGGTCCCACCCACTTTTCTCCTGGTACGTATTCCAAATTATGCCAATACCATATGTACCAAATATCATCGACGTACAGTCGAAGCCCGGTATAGCGAATGATATAATGTCAAACCCATTCGTTATAGTGAAAAATTCGTTATATAGCAAAGATTTTTATTTTATTTATTTATGTTTAAAATTTTATTTATTTGTTGCTTTTTTTTATTTATTGTTGCTTTGGAATTTTTTATGATGAATTGGTATAGCTACCAACGAAATATTTTATTTATTTATTTTATTTACATATATTTATTTAAATTGAATGTTAAAAATAACTTTTATGCAATGTTAAAACTAAGCAAATTTAAAAAAATTATTCAAAGTTGTTTGTTTCTGCTCTGTTTGCAAACTTTTTTGAACAACTTCTTCTTTTAATTCTCTTAAAACTAATGATTTCGAAAAAGAAATATTATTTTGCTGACTCCATTGAAAGCACTTGTCCAAACATTTAATTACTTCAGCATGTTTTATTTTTGTTTCATTATCGGCCACTAGAACTACAATTTCTACACTATTTTGTTCATTCTCGTCGTTTTCTTCGTCTGACATGAAATTATCATTTTGGCTCCAAACATTTAAATCTTCTGCATTAAAAGGAATCTAGTAAAACAAAACATGTAAATAGAAAACAACTAAAACCAAGTGCTGCAGTTTCTTACATTTAGAAAAACTATGCTCAAAAGTCTAACACCACGTCGAAGAAAAACGAATTCATCTCCTTATAAAATTCTTGCCAAAGGTATGGCATCATTCTCATCAAATTCTGAATCTTTGTAAATTAAATTTTGCTCCAGCATTTGTCTAACGAATGTTGATCAATGTTTCTCCAGACAAGTGTAATCATACAAGATTCAGTACTAATATTCTTCTTTTTTGTCTTTGCTTTTTTATTAAAACACATAAACAATGTTTTCTGTGTTTAGTTTTTCAATCATTCGTTATACTGGGCGTAAAAATTTCAAAATATTCTTTATATATGGTACTTAGTACTTAGAGAAAACTCATTCGTTATATCGCGAATTCGTTATAATGAGTATTTGTTATACCGAGCGTTGACTGTAGGTCAAAAAATGCCCAAAATATGGCGACTTAATTTTTTGGGTTGTATGGGCGGTGCCACGCCTCTTTGTCCAATCAAAACTTCATATAGCCTTTTATTCCTTCCAGAGTCACAGTAACATGCTGTGAATATTTCAGGAAGATCGGTGCAAGGGTTTGGTTTTCCTAAAAAAGGGGCGTGGTCCCACCCACTTTTCTCCTGGTACGTGTTCCAAATTATGCCAATACAATATGTACCAAATATCATCGACGTAGGTCAAAAAATGCCCAAAATATGGCGAAGTTATTTGATAATCAATTATTGTGGCGGGCCATTTGCAACGCCCTTCCGCCCCCCGTTCGATCCAACAAACAATTTCTAAAAACAACAAAATATTCTGGACCTTTTCCATATGCTGAAAGAATTTTGAAAATTGATCCACAAATGGCGAAGTTATGCTCACTTTACATTATAAAATCTTTTAAAAACTACGTGGTAGGAGTAACATAATTTAAAAAAGTGGGCGTAAAAGTGGGTGTGGTTGAAAAAAAGTAGCCTATAATTCATCCAAAAGTTCCAGGTAAATACTGTAAAAATTTCAGGAAGATCGGTCCAAGGGTTTGGCCTCCTATAAGGAACAAACAAACAAACAAACAAACAAACAAACAAATAACACACATTCGGTTTTATATATTAAGATGTATTACACATACAGGTGTCTACATAAACATACGTATCGTCAGTCAAAATGAGAAAAAGTAAATTTTTTTAAGCTTAAAGAAACTTTAAAATGTCTGTGAAGCCAGAGTTTTCGGGAGACCCACGAATACAGCAAAATTCCAAAAATATGGGATAATTCTTATGAAATGTTGTAATACACGACCATCAATGCGTTCAATTGAATCCGTTAAAAACAGTAAATAAAATTGAAAGGCCTGGAGGCGTTTTAGTTAACGAAATGATTTGAATATTAGAGATGGGATTGAAATATTGAGGGTAGTGTTGTCTGAAGTGGTTACCGAATTGAATACTGATCATATTTTGACTTAGGACCAGGGGGTTCGATTTCTGGTCAGGGCAAGTCATCAAAATCATGAATTAATCTAATGTACTTTAGTGTGGCATTGTTAATTGTTGTTGGACTGTTTAAGTGATAAATGCAAAGTACTGGGCCCAAATTACGGCACTCGATATCGATCGAAATTCCAATACAATTTAAATGTAAATTTCGATCGATATCGAATGCCGTAATTTGCCCCCTGGTCACTACAAAATGTTCCGGCAGCGATTGATACTGTTCCAAGCTAATGTACACAACATAGGAGGCCTTCTTCGTTCGTTAGCAGAATTGTCGGAAAAGTAAAACAATTAATAAAATGACCGATGAGACAGCTTAAGAAGGACAACACCAGAGGCGCTGCAACACTGCTCCAAAAATTGACAAAAACGCATAATAGTGGAGCTGTAAAAGAATTAAGTCTTCATTATTTTTTACCCTGTCCCTCGCATAACGCAGTCAAGACAAAAATTGGCACTGGTTGATTTGCTAAATTGCTATCTTTTTTATAGAGTACCTCTACGCCTTTCGTCAACTCTCGACGAAGAAAAGTTTGAAGTTTGTATGTATCAAGGCGAATTCATTATAAGGTAGATGTAGAGGTGAATTCGGGAGATTAAATCCATCACCTAAACTCTCAAATGTGGTTCATATTTTTCTGTGCCATTTTTATATAATTTTTTATGCCAGGAGAATTTTTACAGGTTAGGTGATGAGTTTGCTTTTTACACAAACAAAATGCCTGTTGTCATTTTTAGTGTTGTAATGTTGTATGTATGTATCTGCCTGTGTCACTGTAGACCAAGTTTGTTTAAAAGTTGACTTAATCTAGAGTGTTCCCAGTTATGTTTGAAGATAATTAATACAACAGCTTATACATTTTTATAAGTTTACTTGTTGTTGTACTGATTTTTCTTAATTTTATATATTTTTAATTTAATCTTGAAATTTATTAAGAATTATATGATTTATTTTTCAGATTTAATTTTATTATTAAAAATTATTCGAATAAAAATTAATCGAATAAAAATTTTTTGAATAAAAATTATTCGAATAAAATTAAGAAATAGAAAATTTTTTGAATAAAAAATATTGCAATAAATATTCAAAAAGAATAATAAATAATTGACAAAAAAACCATTCATTCACGATTATTAATGAACGGAAGTAACTCATAACTAATCACGTGATTGCTGCTCATCTCAATTATTCATATGTATGTGTACATTGGTATGGATGTATAAGTAGTGACATAGAAATTAACTACTAGTGTTTCTGTCACCTGCTGTGTATTTTTTATCGTTACGTCTATTTGTTTGTGTGAACAGTATAAGTGGTTGTGCGTGTGTGTATATATGTATGTACGATATGTGTGCTTTTGTTTATTTATTTATACATTCCAACTTTTGCAACATTTATATACATTTATTTATATACATACATATGTATAAGTGCTCATGTATATATATTTTTTAAGTATGAGTAGGTACGATCCACAGCAAATTCTCGCACTATTGTTTATTTGTTAGTTTATTTGTTTGTAAATCATATTTTAACTTTTTTTTGGAATTATTTAAAGTTTTTTTTTTTTTTTTTTGCAAAATCAATATGAATTTTCGAGTTTTTTTCCTCTTGTATAAGTTGTACTTTTAAATCTAAAGGATTTTTAACAGCTGTGTTTGTCACACAAAAAGTTATTTAAAACGAGCGAACATATATTTTAACTTTTGGCTTGATTTGGGAAAAAAACTTTTAATACAGAACTGAATTAAATTTTATTTAAAAAAGAAAAAAAAGATTTAAAGAGAAAATTTCTTATTAGACTTCTAAATTAAAAAAATTTAATAGTGATAACTCTTTTTACTTGTTTCGAGGATGAGGGTTTTGATTTTACCGTCAAATAGAACGAACGTTTTTTGAAAAAAAAAAAATATTCTAATAAAAAAAGAAAAATTTTTTTTAATATTTTTTTTTTAATAAAAATATACATACATACGTATATAAAAATAAATTCTATAAAGAATTATTTCATCGATCAATAGCCTGAATGATATACCAGCGGAATATAGCATACAATCCCTTAATTCAACAAATGCGGATGAGAATTTAATGGAATTTCAACAAGTAAAATATGGAGTTAAGCGATCAAGAGTATCTTCCCCTAAAACGCAACTGGACGTCTCTTCTTTTGAAACTTCTGGTATTGACAATAACAGATTTGCTATTTTGGGTCAAATCAGTATTGAACGAGAAACAGCAAATTCTCAGTCGGATAAACGTGCCGAAAAGTCTGTAAGAGCAGAGACCACAGGTAAGAGTGGAAAAAGTCCTTTTGTCCTCCTATTATGATGTACAACATTAATGTCAAGAAATTAGTTGACCAGTTAAACAAAAAAAAAATGTGTCTTACAAAATTATTAACAAAGGAAAAAAAAGTAACCTTTTTTTTGAAGATTTGTCCGCCCATTGTGAAATGATGGAACTGCTTAGAAGTCAGAGCATAGAATCTCATTCATTTACGCCCCAGCAGTTGAAACAAGTTTCTGTGGTACTAAGAGGACTATATTACATGACTGATCTCACGGATATTAAAAGTACATTAGAAGCTTTGATTCCTGAAACAGTGGACAAGGTCACTAAATTTAAAACCCCAGCTTCGGTCAGGGGAGCTTATGATACGGGACTGTTTTTGGTCACTCTTTTACCCGGAAAAAAGAAAGATGACTTAATTCGTATTAGATACTTATTTCATCAAGCTGTAATTTGGGAAGGTCCAAAGTCCAAGGACTTTGTCAGAAGAAGTGGGGGCACATGGCTCGTAACTGCAATAGGAAACTGCGTTGTGTTAAATGTGACCAGGATCATGAACCAGGAGAGTGCTTAGTAGAAAAAGGAAATGGGTCAGAGCCTGTTTGTGTAAATTGTAATACTATTGGCCACACAGCTAATTTTAGGGGATGCACTTTTTTTTAAACAATACAAGCAGGTTAGAAGAAACCTATTGAGTTCTGCTTTTGAAAGGAAAACTCAACAGTCGAAGAAAGAGAAAGTAACGTCGGTACTTAATAATGTTGTTCCGGGCAAATCATTTGCAAGTAACTTTAATGATGACAGAACTGAGACCCGCAGACCGCCCATAATAGATAAATTCCTAGAAATATCGGAATATTTTGGTAATGGGTCCTTGGAATTTAGGATCTCAAAATTCCTTCGCGTTTATGAATCAATGCCAACGAACACTGCTAAGGAGGAGTACGGCATAATGACGTATAACGTAAGGTCTCTAATTGAGACCAGTAGGAAAATAGAGTTGAATAAAATGCTTTTGGACAATGGAGTAGACGTAGCTTTTATTCAGGAAACTAGGGTTTCAACGGGTTTTTATCATTATTTATACAATTTTAACTATGTATGTAAGAGATGACTCTGCTTTGGGTACAGCATTTTTTATTAGAAAGGATATTGAATTTTGTGTTGTAAACATTCCTAATTTAAAAATTTTAGGTTGCTTTATTGAACTAAGATTGATTTCCTCCCCACATACTAGAAGACTTCTTCTAGGAAGTCTGTATATACCATGTAACTTTCCATCTGCTGATACTTATTCTAGTCTTAATTCCATTAAGAATTTTTCTTCTTCATATGATGGTACGATTTTAGGCGGTGACCTCAATGCCAGAAATAATGTTTGGGGTGATAGTATGGTCAACTTAAACGGCAGGAATCTTTTTGATTGGCTTGGGAACTATGGGTCAGAATTTACGAGGGTTTGTGATTTTAATCCATTATTTCCTAACGCGTCATCATATCTCGATCACTTTTTGATCAGCACAAACATATTGGATTTCAACAGCGTAAATTTTTTGGTATCTTCTTTTCCAACCTTTTCAGATCACTTCCCTATAAATTTACGAATAACTTTACCTAGTTTTGACCTTATTTTTAATCCTCCGCGTTGTTTCACATCGTTTAATGGAACGAATTGGAAGAATTTTCAAAGAGATATCAATAGTGAATTGGATGTATTACCTATTGCTTCAGATCAAAACTTGGAGAACGCTGAGATAGACACTCACATCGACTTTCTTACAACTAGTGTCAATAATATAGTGAATATCCATTCCGAACAAATCCAAATGGGAAATAAAAGATTTTTTGTTTCCGATGAGATTAAAGATCTCTTTAGAATTAAAAACGCTTGGCAGAGAAAGTTGAAAAAACTATTCTATAGAAACTTTAACAAACGGAATCCCGAATATCTAAATCTTTCTGCACAATTGAACCTACTTAAAATTATAATAAAAGAAAGGGTGGAAATTAGCCAGGCAAATGCATTCAACAATAGACTAAAGAATATAAAACCAGGGCCAACTGCTTACAGGGAAATTTTTAATGCTATTGGGAATAAGAGAAAGGTTCAATTTCAAAAACTAGTCGTTAATGACAGAACATATGTATATAGAAGATTCCGACAAAGTTGAACAGTTTACGCAAACAGTTTTTCGCAAATTTATGCTAGAAATATGCCACCCATTTCTTATGAGTCTAATATTACTTCCCAAATAGATTCTTTCCTTTCTCCTTTTCCAGCAAGAATTTGTTCCTTTGATGTTAATTTTATGTCTCTCATGAATTCAGATTTTTCACACTTTACTAATCCTTCCGAGTTGCTATCAATTACAAAATCCCTGAATGCGAAAAAGTCTTCGGATATTGATAAGATTTCTATTTTTCTTCTTAAAAAACTTCCAGCAGCTGCATTAAATTATTTAACCATTATTTTCAATAATTGTATTAACAACGGTTACTTCCCGCTCGCCTGGAAAATTGCGAAAATTTATCCTCTTCAAAAAAAAAAGCCCAACGTGTTTGAAATAAATAACTCGAGACCTATTTCCATGCTATCGAATGTAGGCAAATTATTCGAAAGGGTATTCGGCTCTAAAATGCAATTGAATTTAAATTTTGAATACATTCCTCATAATCAATTTGGCTTTAAAAAGGAACATTCGTCATGCCACGCCGTACTTAAATTTCACGACGACGTGATTCAAAATTTGAGAAGACAGCGGTGTACGGTAGCAGTTTCTTTGGACATAGAAAAGGCTTTCGACCGAGCTTATCAGGAGGGCATAATCTTAAAACTTATACGTATAGGGTTTGACCCATTTGACCCATTCGTAATACGTTTATTTAGAAATTTTTTTCTGGATAGGCTTTTTTTTGTTCAGCTAAATCAAGTGTGCTCCCAGCGGAAACAGGTTTTTAGCGGTGTGCCTCAGGGCTCTATTCTAGCCCTCCTACTTTATAGTGTCCTAGTTTCTGATTTTCCCCATTATTTCAATGGTTCTAACAGTATCCTTTATGCTGACGATTCCCTAATATATGCTCACGATACTTCTCCAGCTTTTGCTTTACAGCTAGCTACTCACCTTTTATAACGTTATTAACGACTTTTATAAAAAATGAGGTATACAGATCAATCCTAGTAAATGTGAGGCTATTTGTCTACGGAATCCTTCCGGAAAGTGTCCATATTATGTTGTCCCACAAAGCAAAAGGTTAAAGTTGACTTTGAATGGTATTGAAATTCCTTTTAGGAATACAATTAAGTATCTTGGTATAAATTTCAACAAGCTCTTTAAATTTAATGAACACGCACGGTTAGTTAAAGTAAAAGCTCAGAAAATCAAATCAATGTTCACAAAACTTTTGATTAATCCTTATCTAAGTTGGGACTCCAAGCTTCTTATATACAAAGTGAGTATCAGATCAGTTTTATTGTATGGATTTTCGGTGCGGCTTACTATCTCGCCCACGGTGGCTAAAGAACTCGAAGTAGTCGAACGCACTATACTAAAGGCCCAACCATAATATGCATAATCTAGCTTAAGTCAGCTTAAGCAACTGTGCGAATACATGTAAATCGTATGTGGCAACTATAATGAACTTAAGCAAAATTTTCGTTAAGTTTTATGAAACGTCATTTGCTTAAGCAAAGTGCGAAACTGAACGCACATTCCGTACGGAATCAGCTTTTCTACTAATACATACATACATATGTATGTTTGTACGTAAAAATAAATTAATTTTGAAAATGGAAAAAGAAGACGAAATAGTTTACATATAAAATTTAATAGAAAATGTGGAAGAAAAGAAGTGTCTGTACACGAAAGTGACATTTCATATATTTTATTTAACATATTTTATTTCCACTAATGTATATTTTAGTACTTATACCCTTAAATAAAATAAATACTACAAAGTACATAATTTCGGTTGTATCTTTTCTTATTATTAGTAAAAATAATAATATACGTATATTTTAGCATATTTTTTTTTAATTACAATCGTTTTATATACATTTGAGTACAAGACTCAATTTGTTTAGGATAAATAAGAAGATACAAATTTTTCGAAAAATTATTTATGCTACATATGTGTGCAACTATGACTACTTAAATTTTAAGTCGCATAAGTACATTATAGCCACCTAAAAGTCTCTGCAAATTTCCTTAAGCATTTGACAGACTTTTCGTTCAATTTTGACATTAGCTTAAGCCAGCTTATGCATATTATGGTTGGGCCTTAAGACTTTGTAGTAATCGCAATTTTCAATGTTTCCACAAACGTTTTTCAAATAAATTTATTTACGAAAATTCCTTTGTTATTCCTTTATGTTTCTACGCTCTGACTCTAATGAGCAACTTCTCTAAAAGCCTACAGAACCATTCTAACCCTTTAGTTTCTAACATTTACTTTCGTGAAAATCGTTTATGCTGGTCAGACTGTTTATATCTATCGCCTATTGGTGTTCTTAATGAGGACATAAGTACATTAAGTGGTGTTCCACTCTTGCCTGAATTTTACAGAAGTAATAATTATGTCAATCATCGTGGTTGAGGTCAATACTGCTTATAGACATATATGCATGCATGTATGTATGTATATGTGTGTATGTATATACAGTGAAACTTCGATATAACGAACTTCGTTATAACGAAAACCTCAATATAACGTTTGTTTTATTGAGTCCCTTGAGAAAACCTCTTTATTGCAAAGTTTTTCATACAAAATTTCACTGTAGCTATAATGAATAAATTCTGAGCAAAAAAGCCTCTATATAGCGAAATATTATTCAAATGCCTCAATATAACGAAATCAGAATAAATCCTAAATGGTAAAGTCCCGTTATAAAAACAGCGAAGTCTAAATCCATTTATAAGCGCATTTGTAAGGCCTCTATACAACGAAGTACTCGTAGAAAAGCCTCTATACAACGAAGTAAGAATAAAATTTAAAGCAAAATGGTAAAGTGCCGTTATCAAAAGAACGAATTCTTAATGTGTGTGCAAATGTAAAGCATTAGAAACGTATGTAATCAGTATTGACTTGATTCTTGTCGAAATGAGTAAGGTAAAGCGTAAATCAATATTGTAGTGTATCTAACTAACTCATATTGCTTGTACTATGAATGCAGCAGAACCATTAATAAAGTATCAATAACAGTTCTTTCGCTGTATGCATTAATTCTGGCATTAATTCGTGATCAATGCGCTTGTGTTTCATTTCTATAAGAATTAAAACATTACAATATCTATTCGAGAAAAAAATTCTATAATTGAGGCCGTAGATCGTTCGATTGCTTAGCTTTTCTAGAAAAAAGTATTTATAACTGTATTTGGAACTTGCGAAAACAAACAAAATTAACACAATATTTTATTAAAAGCTAATAAAATTACCTGAATAACAAAAATGTGTTTTATTTCTTATTTACCTCATGAAATATAAGATTTTATTAGCAATCTCATGTTAAATAGATTTGGATAAATAAAACAATAGTTATAACGAATTTTTTTCGTATTTCTTCAAATTTCGTTATATCAAGGCATTGCTGATTATATTTATAGCGAAGCAATAGCTATAACGAAGTATTTTTGGATCCCCTTGGAATTCGTTATATCGAAGTTTCACTGTATATGTATGTATATATGTATATGTATGTATATATTTTCGAAATTAACGTAAACGTTTTTTTTTACATGGTAACTTCGTTTTACCCTCACTGTTGAATTTTATGTTCATCATTTTGTTAATAGTGTAAATAGAAGATATAAGTTTTTAGTTTTCTAAGTAGTTTTAAGTAGTTGTAAGTCACATTTACTTTTTATTTAGTACTGGTTATCGCAGTGCCTGGAGCAAGCACACATAGTCACGTTACCGATTTCATATCGATCTTGTATTCATTACCCACAAATCTGCAAGATGCATTTCCCGTAATTACTCATTAGAATCATACACATTTGTTCTAAGTGCTCAATTGTTTTAGATAATAGAATCATTTACATGTTATGTAATTTTTAGAAGTCTCAATAAAATTAATCTAATCTAATCTAATCTAATCTAATCTAATCTAATCTAATCTAATCTAATCTAATCTAATCTAATCTAATCTAATCTAATCTAATCTAATCTAATCTAATCTAATCTAATCTAATCTAATCTAATCTAATCTAATCTAATCTAATCTAATCTAATCTAATCTAATCTAATCTAATCTAATCTAATCTAATCTAATCTAATCTAATCTAATCTAATCTAATCTAATCTAATCTAATCTAATCTAATCTAATCTAATCTAATCTAATCTAATCTAATCTAATCTAATCTAATCTAATCTAATCTAATCTAATCTAATCTAATCTAATCTAATCTAATCTAATCTAATCTAATCTAATCTAATCTAATCTAATCTAATCTAATCTAATCTAATCTAATCTAATCTAATCTAATCTAATCTAATCTAATCTAATCTAATCTAATCTAATCTAATCTTGTTTCGAGGACAATTAAGAAACGTTTCCGCTACATCTGAACGGACTGTGTGCAAAATTTCGGACACTGGGCTGAAGTGAAGAATGGGAAAGGTCGTAAGTCAGAAAATATACAGAAAGATTATTAAATTTAAATTGGGGCCTTAATTGTGTAAAAACTTTCACCCAAGTGGAAAATGGAAAACTCCCAACAAAATTTCGAAAAACCCCACTCATGGAATTTTTTTTTTTTGTAATTTCAAGACATTTTTTTTTTTTAGTTTTCGCCAAGCGCAATAATCGGGTAGTAAGGTTTGGCATTTTTTATTTATAATTACGAAATACATTAAATTAAGAGTTCATTGTTTTCATAAATTGATTCCAGTACTGAGATGAGAAAAAGGCAGTTGTAAAATTTTTATTTAACAAAATTTGCTACTAAAAACCTTTAATTAAGGGAAATGTATACATATTCACATCGTATATACTTATTATTTAATGTTGACTTAATTTTGCAGTGAAAAATTCAATTTTGTATATAAATAGCATTTAAAAATAAATGACATATAAATCAGCACTGAATTATTGGCCCTTACTCTCTATACCAAATAAGTTTCAGGGAAATTAAATTAAAACTTTACTAAAAATTTTATGTTATTTTCAATAAAAAAAAAAAAAAAACTAATACATTGGTGGGGAAATTTTTTCGAACTTGTGTGTGGCAACACTGGGTGTAATATTTTTCTATTATAAAGAGATATAAATGTTGCTGATGTTATGTTTCTTTTTTTTTGGTGTTGCAAGTATTTTGGTAAAAAAAACTTCATTCGCAAGTTTCAAATCGTAGATGTAATTTTTAAATCAAAATATCTTCGAAACCACTATATTTCACATTTTCAAATTTTTTTTTGTTAAATCAAAAAAAAAAAAATAAAATTAATTAAAAAAGCTACATACTTTACTTTTAATTAATTTCGTAGTGTTTTGTTTTTTGTTTGTTTTGCTTTGCAGCCGGAACGCACAATTTAATTAATTGATTTTATTAATTAGCAAACATGTTGATCGTACGAACGAGGTAACATTTTGCCATCAATTAGTTCTTTTTTTTTCTCATGCAGATGTTTTACGAGTGCGTTTGCCACTTTTATTGCATGTTCACTGGATGTTGTTGTTTAATATTGTTGTTGCTGCTGTTGTTGCTGTTAGCATGTACTTAATGTTCGCGTACTTGCAACAACATACTTGTCATGTGTAAAGGTATAAACACATTCGCCACAGCAGACTACACGAACACAAGAACACAAATGCTGCTAGCTAACATTGTAGAACACAAATGTTTGAATTTCATCGTTTCGATTCAAAACTTTGTTGAACTTTTCAAAAAATATTTGGTTTTCAAAATTTGTCACCTTTTCTTCCACTTTTTCTATAAGAAAAATTTTCTTTTAAATAAAGTACTCTTCTTTCTAGTTTGATTATACTTCGGCAAATACAGTCGAAATTATCTTTTATGTACGGGAGATAAGATTTTAAAGATGCATTTTCAAATAGAGCTTTTGCTTTATATATTGATTCCACATCATCATCGGAAAGTGCATTTAACACATTGCAAATTTCTGTATAGTTTCACAATATTAAATAACACATTTAAGCCAATCCAGTTTGCAATGTCAAGAGTTAAAGAATAGAAAATTGCATGTGTGAAAAAAAGGACAAACTTTTGCTTTTAATTTGCAACAGAAGGATTCACAAATTATTTTCAAGGGCTGCCAAAGTGCATTATAAGCAAATTCAAGCAGAGTATATCAAATAAAGCAATTTTGCAAAAAAAAAGGTACAAAATAAGCGAAATCATGCTTTTCCAGCAAAAAGCTTAAAAAACTTGCCCTGATTATAACATTTAAATTTTATAATTTTCTTTTTTATTTTACAATAAAAAATATTTCTAATCACTAATTTGCTTTACAAAATTTGTTATATTGTCAACATTGTTTTGGTCTATGGCTATCAGAAATAGAAATTAGTTTAATTCGACTACACGACAAAAGTAGCATGGACAAAAACCTGTTGCCGTGTTGCCTTGCTGTCTTCAATATAATCATTCTCATATGCACACATGTATTCTAATTTTGACAGGTGGTAGTCGGTAGTCGGTAGTCTGCTGTGGCGAATGTGTTTAATGCTTAAAACGTGTGCGCCGAAGCGTTGTTCTTGTCAGTCACTCAGTTAGTTGTTGTCTTAAGTTGTTGTTGTTGTTGCTTATCCTTTACATTGCTGTGGTATTTTTTCGTGTGCAGAATTTTCTGCGCAAACGATTTTAATCGTTGCTTGTTCGACAAGTTGTCATCATTCATTTTGATAGATACTCTTGCAGCAGGTTGTTTCTGGTTCTGGTGTTGTTGTTGGTGTTTTTTTTTAATTTCATTTTGTTTTTCATTTATGCCAGAAATTGATTTAAATTGTTTTGATTATAGTTTATGTGATGCATATCAATGATATTATTGGTGACTTCACTGAACGAGAGATGATGGTGGCGGAGAGAAATAATTTATGAAATTAATTGATGCATGAAAGAGCAAATCATTTAGTTTTGATATAAATCATTTATTTTTTGTTGTTGTGGAAATAAGTGTGCGTTTAATGTTGGTTTTATAGATTAAAATTGCTTTAGTGACAGATATCGAAAGATGTCGTTATTATAAAATTGTTATCAATTAAAAGTTGTGCCACATTGGGGTAACATTTGTCTGATCATAAAATATTTATTAGAAGCAAATAGAAAAAAGCTGTTTAACGGCAAACAAAATTATTTGCTGCCAAACAAAAATGTGTCTACTGTGAACAAAGTGTGTCGACTAAAAGGAAAATATTTTGATTTATTTTGGGAAAACAACCAGAGTCAAATAAAAATATCTATCTTTAGACAAAAAGCCTCAATAAAATAATTTTACGGCTGATATTTTTTGTAGCTTTGTTGGACATGCTTTAATAATGTAAATAAATGCCTGAATAAGACGAAGTTTGAAAATTTTAATTGATAATGGACATTTTAGAAGATTTACTATTTTCTTTATTAACAAATCGGACTGAATTAGAAAACATTTACATTTAAGCCAAAATGCAAACGTATGCGCACTAATCCGACTAAAAAATGGGGTGTTGTTAAATGTTTATCAGCTGGCAAAATTACGACTTAGCACACTAAATTATGACGGGGTGTTCACACTTGTCATAATTTGGTGTGTTATTATTTTATGACGCACGACTTTATTACTACAGTGTGAATACCCCAAATATGTTTTTATAAAAGGTGGTTTTTAACGAAAACAAGAAAATCTTACAAACACTTATAAAGGAAAGTATTTTCTTATTGAAAAGTAATTTTTTAAAGTACTCTTTTAAATGATCTTATTAAAAACTATATTTTTGTATAAAAAATATATTAAACAAAACAAGGACTTCATATAAAAATGTATAAAAAAGTACCGTAATGTACAAAAAGTACTTAATTAAAATTCTTTTTTTTTAAAATGTGTACCTTTTTTATAAAAAATATTGTTTTATAAAAATTAACTTTTTTATAAAGTAGGTTTTTGTAAAAAAAATATAACTAAATATAAATTAAAAAAAGTATGGTAAAGTAGGTTTTCATAAATTAAGTACCTTTTAGCAAAGAAGTTCCTAGCTGCAAAAAAAGATCCTTTGACTCGCGGTGCCTATGACCTATTTTGTTATAAAGTACCTTATTTAGAGTACTTTAGAAAAAAAAAATTCTTTTTAAAAGTATTCTTTTGTAACTTTTTTATTAGTAACATTTTTATAAAAGAAGTACCTTTCATAAAAAGTACGTTTTTAAAACAAATACTTTTTAATAAAAATTAACCAATGTATACCGAAGCAACTATTTTATACAATATATATGTTTTTATAAAAAACTATCTTTTTATAAAAAGTACGTTTTATAAAGACTGAATTAAAAAAATAGTTCTGCTTTATAAAAAGTCTAGTGTTATAAAACAAAATAAATTTTTTCAAAATTAAATTTTAAAAAAGGAACTTTCTATAAAAAAGTGCCTTATAATAAAAATAAATAAATTTTTATAAAACACTTTTCTTTTCATTAAAAAGTACCTTGTTGTAAAAAAGCATCTTATAAAGAAAATGCTTCTTTTATAAAAATTATAAGTACTTTTTTTTCATCAGTACCATATTACAAAAAAGTGTACCTCGTTGAAAAAAGTACGTTTTTATAACAAAAAAGTTCCCTTTTGTAAAGACTTAATTTTTATAAAAAATAGTACCTTTTTTATTATAAAAAAGGTAGGGAGCCTCTGCCTGGTATCAGGACGTTTTACTGGGTTATTTTTCTTCTTCTATTGATTAATTCAACCCATTTCAAATCCTATTAACACCTCATTTAGTTAAAAGTGTTAAATGAATTGTATACAATCATATTTTTTTTTTTTTAATTTTATTTTCATACTTAATGAATAATTTGTGTGCAACAAAACGCAGTTTGCTAATTATCGTGGTTATTGCGAATGAGATCTTGTCGAATTTTTGGCATTTGTAAAATTAGTGCGTTCATGATTTTCTAACTTTAAAAAATTATGATAGTTCCTGCCGCGAGAAAAGCGAAAAATCTCTATAAATTGAAAAATTATTAAAAAGCCAAAATTAAAAAAAAAAAAACTACGGGTAGCACTGCGGGAGTGCCGACAGAAGTGAAAACGTTTTGTGATTAAACAACACACGTGCTATTGCCAAAAAATTATGCGTAGATATAAACAATTATATAAATACATGCAACAAATTTAACCACTCATCAAGGCGTATGCAAGAGGTGAGCTTACCAGCACAGCTGACTGAGCTCGCTTTATAGCAAATTTTCATACAAACTGATATAGTTTGAAGAGAGTACATAAAAAATGGTTACAGTTTGGTACTCATACGTATTAAAATGTTTTAAATTTGTTTGTGTCTTTTGATATGAAGCGAGTGCTTTATACCAACAAAATACATGTTGTTTTTGGATTGTTGTACTTGTTGTTGCATACCTACTAGTTTTGTCATGCCACTTTTTGTAAACGCAAATGCAACTGCGCCCGAGAAGTTAAGAACCTAAATTTTTTTCGCTCATAATAAAGAGAGTGCCATCTTTGTGTACTCTTTTTAATCAGTTTCGCTCAAATTGAAGAGTGCGCCCTCTTTGGTGCACCAAAAAATGAGTGTTTTTCTCATATATGGCAACATCACCCACAAGAGAGGGTGCTTGAGCGAAAAAAATTTAGGTGTTATCTGTAGGTTGTTAACTTCACTACAAGTGTCAAAAAGCGTGACGATGTCGCGAGTTCTGAGATTTTAGCCCACCCAAAACCTCTGTACCGCGCCAATAGAAAAAAAAAAAATGGTAAAAAATGCAAGAAAGCCAAAAATTTGCCAGAATTGCACACTCGCGAAAAAAGCGACAACCTGCGAAAAATTATTCAATATCAATAAATCCTTAAAGAATGCCAAAAAATTCTTCCTAAATGTAAAAGTATGGCGAAAATATTCCAAATCTTTCTAACGAGATAATTGCAAACCCAGAAACTTGCTCGCAAATTGATCAGAAATCTCAAAACTGTTAAAAAAAATGGAGAAAATGCGAAAAATCGCTTTTCGCAAAATAAGTTGCTTCATCACTTGTGTTGATATGATACAAATCGGTGTTTTTGTTAATATTACTTTTTGGTTGCCCAACTGCAGAAACTAATCATTAGCAACGAAATGTTTGTTAAAAGAAACAAATTCATGTTTTGTGATACTTTTATCTAATATTGTGTTAAGTTAAATATTTGTTCAAGTGTGACCACAGGAAAAAATTTGTTTTCCCATGTAAGCAACTGCCGTTGTTTGACTGCTGTTTCAACAAACAAAATGGGAAATAAATATAAATGTGCGAAGCGTGACAAACATGAACCAACACATTTGAAGCAAATGTTTCCCCAATGTGATGACCGTACGTACCCTTATAGTTTGCCCAGGACGTTTTAAGTTACTACAATGGTTTTTACCTTGAAAGGGGAACTACATGGTAGCAGCATCACAACTACAGTTTCAAGCTAATGTGAACAAAATGAAATTGTTGTTACCGATTTCTTTGCAGAACCCTTTTTCTAGAGAGAGAGAGAAAAAAAAAATGAGAAAATTAATTGCAACTCGACAGAAAATTCAGTTAATTCTATTAAAATATACATCGCTAATCAATCGTCTAAATTTCAAATGACACAAAAAAACCTCTTGATCAGCAGCTCCCTTTCGCAATTATTTGCCAAACGTTGTAAACTTGTGAAAATGTCAACAACATTTAGGATTATTTATGATTAAAATGTGTTTGTTTTTTTTTTTTGTAAAAGTGTAAAAGACAAATCGTAAAACCTTATTTAAATTTTCTGTTGCATTATTTCTCTTGTTATTTTATGCATTCTTTAAACATCATCTCTCAACTTAAACTGATATTTTTCAAACAAACACTTTCAAAGAAAAAAAGCTTAAAGTGAAAAGTTCCTATGTGTGTGTGTGGCTTTTTGACTTGAGATTATGTCGTTGTTGTTCCTGACGCACTCAGCATTTCAGTTAATGCAAATTGCTGTGGCAACTGCATTTTTATTATTTCTTTTTTCCGATCTTACTTATTGTAGGCTTCGTTAATAATTTATCGCTTTTAAACTGGTTTCTAGTCTGTGTAGGGAGAGAGAGAGACAAAAAATGAATATAGCAAACGTATCATTAAGTTGGTAGTTGCAAATTTAACTAAAATTTCATGTATGCTTTTCTTTGTATTAGTGATGAGATCGTGAGTCATTTTTTTGGGATCATTATCACACTTTATGGATCGTACATAGTTATTTTTTATGTGTGATTTTTAGAATCTATCCATTATATGAAGTGTTTTTTTCTTTTGTATGGGACATTATTTGTGAAACGGAGCTCGAATTTTGGTATACTTGAATCTAATCTTTGATAAAATATCGCTTTTTATTTACATATAATTATTATAAAAATTCTATTGTATATTATTTATTTTCCAGATTTTTATATTATTATTATTATTATGAATAAACGCAATTATTATTTGAACTTATGTATGGGGAATTTCGCACTAACGGAGAATAGTTTCAATGTGTAAAAATATAATAAAAAGGAATTATAATAATTTTCGGATTCAATTTCTGTTGAAAACTTGGTTAAATAGATGATATTCTTTCCCAATTAGTATCCACTTTACGAAAATTGTAATGAGCGCTGATGAGAGATGTAGCGGCTTCGAGATCGGTATACTGATACTTTCTGCTAATCTGATTGCACATGCTAATGTTTATCAAAATAAAAAAAACTTTTAGTAATTTGAATTTTCATTAATTCAATAAAAACTGAACTTAAGTCTAATAATAAAAATTTCTCATTTATTTTCAAGTGTTGAAAGGTTGAAAAAGTCCTTACAGTTATTTTTCTGCCATCCTGCAGTTTGTACTTTGTAATATTTTTCTGCATGTGTTATGTGGTGTAATCTCGCCTGCTTGTCATGCTAAATTTTCAAACTACATGACAGAACACAACAACAAACTTTACAGTGGTAGTCGCCACACTTCCATCATCAGTGCTTATGTTAATCTGCCTTTATCACCAGTGGTTTTACTTGTGATTTGTTTGAATATGACTGCAGTTTTTATTTAAAAGAAAATTTTCTTAAAAATTCTATTTGATATTCAATTGATGTTAAACTTCACAATAAATCCCAGTATTTGTTTATTTTCTTCTTGGCAACACTAATAATAAATATGAAGTGAACAAATTATTTCTACATAATTTCAATGAATGACATTCACTAACCTTGAATAATTAATTTTATGCAAAAATAAAAGGTTTTCCAATGAGAGTGATATGATTTCTTTAAAAAAAAAATTTTAAAGTTTTTTATTTAATGTGAAGTACAATCGATACAATTAAGTTCTAAATAAAACGTCATTCAAATGGCCTTTACGACTTCTTCTGCAGGAAAGAATTCGATCAACCCAATTTTCGAGCACTTTTTCCACGAAATCAGGTCGTATATCATGTATGGCACGTTCAATATTGACTTGTAAAGCTTGAAGAGAGTCTGGTTTATTTCGAAAGACCAATGACTTCAAATAACCCCACAAGAAATAGTCGAAAGGTGTTAAATCACAACTTCTCCAAACTTTTCTCGCAATAATTCAGTTGTTGCATTTGGTGTGTGGAAAAATCAGCAAATTCACGACGTTTACACGGTAGTCCAATGGCTTCAGTTCTTGAGTGAGAATATATTTATACGGATGCAAACCCAAATTATTTCTCAAAATCCGCCAGGCTGTGGTTTGAGAC
Source organism: Lypha dubia (assembly GCA_947311025.1). NCBI lineage: Eukaryota > Metazoa > Arthropoda > Insecta > Diptera > Tachinidae > Lypha > Lypha dubia. The sequence continues at coordinate 55,904,277 of OX371263.1, forward strand.
GTCTTGGAATCGACAAATTGCGGTCTTCAGCAACACTTGCCTGAACGGCAGCAATATTTGCATTACTTCGAGCGACTCTTTGTCTTATTGGCACTTGAACATTATGTAAAGAAAATGTAGGCTCAAAATTTTCAACAATTCGACGAAGAGCGAGCACACTTGGACGATTATTACGACCATAAAATGGCAAAAGCGCACGAAAAGTTGCAATTGGAGAACGATTATTTTGATAATAAAACTGAATAATTTGTAAACGTTGTTCTTGCGTAAATCTGTCCATGATGAAATTGTAAACACTACGGAATACAATGAAAAACAAATGACAGATCATGACATATTAAAAATGGCAAAAATCTTCATTTATTTGTATATATAATCTAATATCAGAACCGACATTTTTTTTGCTGATTTTCAATACAAATCATCTTAAGAAAAATCATTTCATTTAAATCCAAGACTCAATTCTCTAGCTCTTCTAGTGTCTTCGGAAAATCGATTTCACATACAGAGCGACTGACAGACGGTTATTGCTCATTCAACTTCCCTATCTATAAGGATTTAGAATATATACACTATATTCACCTCAAATAAATATTGTGAATATTTTATACGCGTAGTGAGAAACCTATAAATACCCTCACCATTTTTGGTGAAGGGTATAAAAACTAATTTTGCACATGTGATAGTTGGACACGGTAGGGAGATAAAAAGAGAGAGAGTATGATAACCAATAGAGTCCCTAATATTTTACTATCTCTCTTGCTTCGCACGCACGCTAATCACGCTAGCAGGTGTCCAGCTCTAGTTTATATTCATCTCATCCATCCATCTATCTATCAGTTTAGGCTGCTTGCTGAACGTCAATATGTAGCACACAGCAGCAGCAATACCAGTAGCTTTTGCTGAATACATATGACTACAGCTTAGTACAGAACAGCACCTTTATAAATGATTGATTGTTTTTCTATAGTATTGATGTTGTGTTAAATAGTTATAATCTCACATGTGTGTGTGTGTGTACACATATTTGTCACTCGTACATATTTTAGTGGATTTGTGCATGTAAGTATGTGAAACACATCTAGTGGATAAGAAGGTGAATGAGAAAAGTGTAGTGTTTTGTACCAAACATGAATGAATGCATTAAAGTAAAACAAGTAAATGTTTACTCGCATTTATGTTTAACTACTTGCATACGAGCACGCTGCACACTGAGTTAATCGATCAGAAAGAGAAATACTGTAATTAATTTAACTATTTACTTTTATATGCATGATGTATGTTAAATATTAATAAAATACAAAAGTATATAAGCTAATTTATCTAGTCGTTTGTATTATACAAATTTGTTTTTTTTTTCTAGGACCAGCACTTATACAGGGTATGACCTCTACTTATGCAATGCATGATGTCAGAACGTAGGGAAATGTATATGGTAGAGATGATAAATATTGAAAATGTGCAAGGCTTAGCTCTTTTACAACTCTGCTATTGCGCGATTTGATAATCTTTAGAGCAGTGCTGTAGCGCCTTGGCGTTAAATAGACGCATTAACTTTCTTAAACTGTCTGATCAGTAATTTTATTAATTTTTTTACTTTGCCGCAAGTTCTGGCACCGAACGAAGTAGGGCGTACTTGTGTACATTAACTCGGAATTGTATCAGTCGCTGTCGGAATAGTTTTTTTTTTAGTGGCCAGTACGATACCTTCATCATTTAAACAGTCTAGCAACAATTAATACAATGCCACACTAAAGTACATTAGATTAATTCAAGATTTCGATGACTTGCCCTGACCAGGGTTCGATCCCCGGTCCTAAGTCATAACTTGTTTAGTAGTCAACGCAGTAACCACTTAAGCCAACCAACCTCAAGTATAGATTTATTTACATTATTCCTGCAGTCGGTGCCACTGTGCAATCCTGGTGCTTTTCTTAATCATTTAGCAGGTGTATGAAAGTTTCATTTCTTTTTATGTCTTGCAGAAAAACATTAAAAAAAAATTATAAAAAAAATCATTGAATTTAACAAAAACTACACTAATGGCGTTTTCTTTTCTACAAAAAAATGTTACATATCCATGCATAAAATGTACTTTGGTGTTCGTTTCTTAAAAATGTTTTGCTCTCTAAAAGTGCAGTATGTTTGATTCTAAAAGAATCACCCTCACTAATGGTGGAAGGCATTGCGCTTTATGCCCCGTAAACATCGACAGTGTTGATAGTGCCCTATAAAACTTAGCTGTCAGATGTTACAAACAAGGCGTTCCACTTTTTCATAAGTTATGTTTTGTTCTATTGAAATAACAAGCTGCATTATTACAGGGTTGGCAAGACATTTTATACATGTACCTTTCAACAAGGTGCCGTTTTGTGTGTAGAAAAGAAAATACCATAAATGAAATATTAACTAAAATTTGGGAAATTTTTCTTAATTTGAAATAAAAATGGTTGTCGTATGGCATTTTTTGTCGTATGCCGTCTTTTATAGAAATTCTGTAAAATTTTCCATAATGATGAATTTCGTCGTTCACTGCAATTTTTTTATAATTACAAGAAAATAAATAAATAAATAAATATTTTTAATGGCAACCAAGGCTTGTCTAATTGTATAGGTGTAGAAAAGTAAACACATTCATAATGAAAAATTATTTGTTGTTTATGTTAGTAAAGTTTTTTGAAAGGCTATTTTTATGCTTTGTAATTCGAAAATCGTTTTGTGAGTTTATGTATAAATAAATGAGCTTTGGAACTTTTCAAACATAAATGGTAAACATCTACTGATGAGTTGGTATGGCAACCAATGAAATATATATTTAAATATTGCTAACCCGCAAGAAATAAATAAAATTTTTTTAAAAAACATAAATTCTTGAGTATATTCTCAAAGTAAATGTCAAATTTTATTACAAGAAAATAAATTATTAAAAAAAAGTTCAGTGTTTATCCACAAAATTTCATTATGGGCGCCATCTGCCATGGCTAGGAACAATGTTTTCATGTAGTTGTGTCTAGTGGTTCATTTCCTTGCTAAGCACTTCTCACTTTTGCGTGTTTCCTTCTTCAGAACCGATCGGAATCGATCTTTTTCTTTTTCCGATTTTCAATAAGAATTTTCGTAAAACAAATGCTGATGGAATAGTCCATCAGTCAAGTCTCTAACTCTTGTCGTGGCTTGGGAATCCCGATTTCGAGTACAGACAGATGAACAGACATACAGTTTTACGGTCGACCCAATCACCCGTGTTCTATTCATCCAAAGAAAAATCATTAAAAATCTCTTATAAAACAGTCATACAACATCCAAAACTACAATTATTTAATGATCGATTTGTATGAATTCACAAAAATTAAAAAAAAAAAAAAAAAACGGTTAAATACAAAAACAAAATACAGTCGAACTTCCATAACTCGAATCACCATTATCCCAAAAAAACTTCGACTTACGGAGACTTCGAGTTACAGAATTTTTTGTCAAAATAGAACAAAAGGTTTTTGTACAATGTATTTATATTTAAAATAGCCTCTAATGGAAAACTACATACTTAAGAATGTAAAAGAACAAGCATATGTAATTAAAAAATTACAGTTAAGTAAAATATTCTGAAATAAGTGACTCACTGAAATAAGTGACTGTGTCCTTACTCTTTTACTACATAAACGAAATCCAGATTCAAACGAGTTGATAAATGATTCCTTATTTTTGAAAATTGTTGAGACCGTGCTTGCCGGGATACCATAATTATCAGCTGCTTCCTTTTTCTTTAATCCATCTTCGACGTCTTTTATAAGTTTATATTTTTCTTCAATTGATAAGCATTTTAAACACGTTTAGTTGTCATAATAACAAAAAAAAATCGATTACAACATTTATTATCTAGCCCGAATTATGCATAGAACTGATACTTATACAAACAAAACAAAATTTGAAACAAATTTGTAATTCCCCGAAAAAAATAACCATAACTAAAGCAAAACAAAAAACCATTTAAACAAGCAAAATTCTTCGAGTTATAGAGTTCATGTGTATGTTTTTTGTTTGAGTTATGGAGAACTTCAACTTATAGAAGTTCGAGTTACGGAAGGAAAATTGTATGTGATTTGTTCTTTTGATGCTACTGCCAACCAAATTAGTTCGAGTTAGAGAAAATTCGAGTTAGAGAAGTTCGAGTTATAGAAGTTCGACTGTACTCAACTCTCTCATCTTTTTTCCAACATTTCTCCTACATCCCTGCAGTCGGCGTAGCTAGCGAATGACTAGCTATTTCGCTAACTACCAGTCGTTACCACTAACTACTAGCAATGCAATCGACTGACGATTTTAACATGAGGATGACATTGACGGCAATCAATTGACACGATCAGACTTATGAGATCACTAGTCAGCAAAACCCAACTATTTCGCTAGTCATAATGTAGCAGTTAGATCACTTATGATATTTCCTTAATGAAAATACTACAGAAATTTAAATTTTTTGGATTTTTGTTTATTTATCAAATTTCTATTTCAATATTTATAAAATTTTCAATTAATTGTTGTTCTTTTTGTTTTTTATGCTCATTTTACCTTTCTAAAAAAACACTTTTTTTTACCAAAAATTTGACATGCACTGACCACGAACTTTCTATTTTACGCCAACACAAAATCATAACAATTTCATAAAATCCTTTTTATTTTTTTGTTGATTTTCTTTGGAATAACGACACAGTTTTTTTCAACTCGTAAAAAAAAAAATTGAGGTTGAAGGCATTAACATTTATGCATGTACTGAGTGCGTGTACATGTATGTACATGAGTGAGAGAGTCAAAAGGCGAACTTTTGCATTACTTGTAACCAGTGAAGTAGTTAGTCCATTTTTCGTTAGCGAAATACCTATCGATTTGCAGTCAATTTCTACTTTTAAAACTGTAGGGATCTTAGTATGTTTAGATGTATTGTTGTTATTTTTCTCTTTCCATTCAAATGCGTAAAACAAATGTACATAAGTATGTGTTGTTTGTTTGTTTGTTGTATTTTTTTTTTGCTTTAAATAACACGTATGAGTAATACGTGTGAATGTAGTAGTAGGAACTTTAAACGCTTATAACTCCCAAACTACTGAACCCATAAAAACTCACAATACCTCGTTCAGTTTTGTGAAATAATGTCTTTAATTTGGTACAAGTCTTGTAAAAATTTGTTGTACAATAGGTGCATTAAGGGCAGCACAAAAAAAGCAATTGTCTATAAATTATATAGAAGATATACTTATGTACATATGTATATACCATTTTTGGTGAATAGTATAAAAAGATTTATTGAGAATAAATTGGACTACAAACAAACGTGTGCTCGATCGCAACAAACAAATACTAGAGTGTTAGTATGACGCAGAGCTGTAAAAGATTGATTCTTTTCTGAATGAAACTGAGAATCATTCAAGCATTGAATTAAAACTTTTTTAATGAATTCATTGTGCAAAAAAAATGAATGACTCAAAGTATCAATGCATTCATCATGAAAAACAAACTTTTCATTTAATTAATTTTACAAAATAATGAATTTAGTTAAATTTTTAGTGAATTCGTCTTGAATTAACTGCCTAACATATCGAGCGATGTCAATCGCATGATTTTTAGACTTAAAAAATCAAGCTTGCGTTCCACTAATAACCGATTTTATTTAACTTATTAATTGTTTTTGGAAGAAAAGCTAAACAAATAAATAAAATCGGTTATTAATGGAACGCAAGCTTGATTTTTTAAGTCTAAAAATCATGCGATCGACATCGTTCGATATCGTGGGTTAGTCAGTAAATGTCTTGAATCCATTAACTTCATATAAATAAAAAATTGAGTTAAAATTTGAATGCATTATCGATGATTTAAGGGAAAGGAATTATAATTTATTTTTTTCACTCACTTCTATAGTTATAATAAAAATTCCAAAAATTATCTCTTCATTTCATACGCTGTTCTGCAATTTTTTATTCATGCATTCTGTTCAGTATTCCGCGTGGAACACTGAACAGAATACTGGGCTTGAGATTGAGTTTGTTCACACATAGTTTTTGATAATAGCAATTGGATACACGCATTTGGACAAGTTTTTAAATCGTACAACAGTTTTTGTTTTACGATGTTAATCCGAATTAAACCAGTGAATCAAAAATGACTTGCAATTCCTTTCCCTTAAATCATTGATAATGCATTCAAATATTAATTCAATTCTTTTTTGTGAATAAAATGAATAAATTTAAGACTTTGTTTCATATTGAATTCATTCACACGTTAATTCAAGTAAGTTTTTAAGTGATGTCAATGCATGCAAGAAGTTATAATTCATGAAGAATTCTTTCGTGTTTCAATTCAATTCACATTTTGAGCAAAATGAATTAATTTAATTTTCTATAACTCATTGTGAATTAAAAATCAGATTTGAATCATTCTTTTACAGCTCTGGTATGACGCCAATTTCTTATGAGTGTAAAAGCAAATTTTCGTGCCTTCTTATATTCAAAGAATTCGTATTTTAAGGCTCTGACAATTTGGAACTTTGTTGTATTAAATAAATATCGATTGTATGAAAGGCTTTTTGATGGGTTGTTGTTACCTGGTGTTGGCTTAAGTGTTAATTACTATTCACATTTTCTAGTAAAATTTTCATGAAAAGAAAAGCGTAGTAAATATTTAGTTTAAAATAGTTAATGGTGAAGGATTCATCATTATTACCATCATATTCATCATCATCATCATCAATATCGCATCTCATCTTTTGTTTCAGTTCAATTAATTTTGGTTTATTTTATTTGTTGTTGGTGTTTCCATTTTGTTTTTATTTTTTCTATAAAATTTAATGCATTAATTTTGCCTTTCTCTAACACGAATTGTGTATGTATGTATTTGTAATTAATTATTATTATAAATTATGATGGGTTACTTATTCATTCATTATATAGAAAATCAAAACGGTGAAAGCTTGCTTATTTTTTTATTTGTACACACGTAAGAGAAACGATTAAGCGTGAATAATTTTTATAAAATTGGGTCATTTAAAATACTTTATGTCATTTATTGGAGTCCAATAAAATTAATTAAATTTTTTATATTGCTGGCCAAAAGAAATGCAATAAATTTTCAATCGGAAATGGTGTATATAAATAGTTTATTTACCAACCAACACGTAGCCGAGACTGTCTCCTTGTTGTGTCAGTACTAATTAGATTTATCACAGGGCTAAACCGCATAATTTTAGAAGCAATAGATAGATAGATGCCTTCGTACCGATTTTCCTCTTCTAATTTTAGCCGCTTTGCATGTGTATTTGTGAGGCCATTCATTGCCGGAAGGATCTCTCAAAACTATTTAAAAAGACACGACAAAAATTAAAACTTTTTGAAATTTTTGTGGAGAAAGCAAAAACCAAATAAAATTCTTCAAGTGGCTGAAGTATTATAGTCTGTCTTTATGTTTTTAATTTGGCGAATATTCATGACAGATGAGGTTTCAAAATTTCTATGGACATGGACATAATTTGCAAGAATTAATTAAAAATGTGATTTTGAATTTTTTTTCATTAGTTATGTGGTTTTGCATTTCAGCTAACGATATACAGACTTTTAATACTAAAGTCTGGGAAACAAATAAAAATTAAAAAAAAAGTTTGTGCAAGCTATCAAAGTAATTTCCAAATGATCTTTATTATCAATTTATTCCAACGCAATTGTCATATGTTTACATTAGCATAGTTAATAATTCTCGTATTGGATTTTCATTCATAATTTGCACAACTTAAAATTTGTAGAAATCAATGGAATTAATATTTTTAGTATTTAACTTATTTAAAATGTTTTCTTTACTCATTTTTGATTAAAATTTATTTTGTCTATTCTTGGTATTGAACATAGAACTCACATGTTTGTAAGAAAAAGCAAACAAACAAAAAACAAAAGCAAACAAAAAAGATTTTATTATATTAATTTTGTTCATTTCCAAAAAGGGAAAAAAATTCTAGAATTTTTGTACTGCTAAAATACTTCTTCCCGATAAAAGATATTGGCCATGTCCTGCACTGAAAAAACAGTTTTACATAAATTCAACGAACTCTCTGCCGTTCCTTGAACTAAATTCTTTGAAATTCAACGTAATTTACGTTGCTTCAGTAAAATATTTCATGAAATTCAAAGGTAAAATTTTATGTATTTCTGAACTCAACGTTGAAACCATTATTTGATATTATTCGTTGAATTAAACAATAAACTAGTTTTTTGATTTAACGTATAATGCGTTGAATTTAAGAAATTCGTTCATTTATTTAAACACAAAATGAACAAACAGTTTGATTCAAAGAACCTGTTTCTTGATTTTAAGTAATATACATTGATTTTGTTGTATGTATACGTTGGATCAAGAAATAAATTCTTAAAAATCAACGTATGGTTTCTTAACTTAAACGAAGTGGTACGTTGAATTCAACAAGCCAATGAATGGCAATAAGTTGAATCAAAGAACTTGTTGATTCAACGAATTATTCCTTATTTTTCACCCAAGTATTTGGTTGAGTGTGTACCGATATCTTGTCACCGTAAGGACGTGCTAAATTAGAATCTATACGGCTAATAGAGGTTTTTATAAATTTTATGTTAAATTAGGCGGAACTACCTTCTTTTACTAATGTGGCTTTTTCATTTTGTATTAAAAAACAAATTAAAGCGTGTATTTTTAAATTTCTAATACAGCTCTTTTTTAGAAAATTTTTAAACGAAAATATAACATTTAATATTGGCATCAAGTGAAAACAACCAGACATTTTTCGGATTACATCACATGTTTCCTCGACTGTGTGGTGCAGGCAACTTTTTGTTTTATGTCTAAACATCAATTGTTAAACCAATCCATTTTATACATATTTTTTATTATCCATATATTTATTTAATAAACTACTGACATTTTCAACACCTGCAATTACTTAAATCATCTGCCTCCGAATTGAATAAAAGAGCAGCAGCAGCAACACCAAAAACAAACGTTTGTTGGTTATGGAAATTAAAAATAACCTGCCCAAGAGTTTAAGCGAACTATTTATTATCCGGTTTTAGACTTCCTTAAGAAAACTGTTTGTTTCTTTGTGCTTTTCTCTCTCTCTCTTTACAACACGTCTCATTATAAAATTTGTTGTAAATAGCACTTGCCAATATAGTTTTGTTTATATTTTCTTTTTTCTTCACTTGTTGCCATAATTGTCTTATCGTAATGTAAACATTAATTGTGTTGGTTTACACAGATCACACACTCTCTCTCTATATATTTCACTGTTGCTGCAGACGTTAATATACCACAAATTTAAATATTATAAAAAGTAATTAACAACATTTGCATGCATTGTTGTGATGCCCCATGTGCATGTTGGAAGCAATAGGAATGACACACGTGAACAAAAATATCACTTACTAATTGAGGATCACAAACATAAGGGGTTAAACCTTTAAAAAAGTGTTTGTTTGTTTGTTTTTTTTTTATTCTTACCATTCATTCTTTGTTAAGTTAAGATGAAACATTTTAAAAGGTGACAAATATTATGATAAAAAAAATATGTTTTGTATGAAAATGTGTAGTTGTTCAAAAATAAAATAAAAACTGCATTTAAGGAAGTAATTTTTCAATATTATATGAGATCCTATTCTTTAAATACTTCAAAATTTATTTGAAATGCTAAAATTGATAAAAAAAAAATTTCCCTCTGGGTTGGAAATATAATACGAGAATTATGTATTTATCATGGTATCTATAATAAATAAGGTAGTCTTCTCCTTAAAAAATAATACAACGTCACAAAAACAACAGGCATTTTGTTAGTGTAAAATGTTTTCTGTGTGAAAATCAGAGAAACAAGCCGATCGCTTCTCAGCCGGACAACATCACCGCTTTTGTGAACTCGAGCCGCTGCCAATCACATCGGTTTTTTACTGATTTTACAGGTATTTCTGCTGTTAATTAAGTTTCTTTATGTGATGTTAGACTTTTCTTTACAGCACTTTTTTTTTATTTAATATATAAAATTTCTAAATAAAATTTTATACTTCACCGGCGGGTTGAAATAAATTTTTTTGCTTAGACGCCGCCACAAATTTTTAATCAGCTTGTTGCTCTGCTACATACAATTTGACATTTGTAAAACAAAAATATTCTTCTACAGCAGGCAGGACGACTTTACCTGTTTTTATTATACCATGGTATTTATGTATTACACAATTAGTCTCACACAAATTCAGTATCGCCATTTTTGACAAATTAACATCCAAATTAATATTAAATTAGCTCAGAGTTTAGCTTTGATTTTGATTCATGTGTCATATATCCCCGATTTCTTTCTCGATTTTAACCTGACTTCAATACAAAAAAAAAAAAAAAAATAATCAATTTTTTTTTTACATCAAAAGTAGATATTTTTCAAAGCGAATTGAGGCGAGTCTAATTGCTAAAAGTATGCCTTGCGAATAGGTAACAAAATCGATGCAACTATGGGGAAACTATTCTAATCTAGTTTATGTGTTACTCCCTCGAAGGATTAAAGTAAATCATTAAATTTTGCAAATTTAATTATAAATAGCGGATTTATTTATAAATAAATATTTCACACAGCCATTTACATGTCGATGGGAACTGTCTGCAAATAAACCCCTTTATTTATAAATTTTTTTTTTTGTTGATAATCGGCCCAGTAATGGAGCATTTTTTTTTTTAATTAGGACCAGCACTCAGGTGATGACCCCTACGTATGCAGTGCACTGTGCCGGTACTCAGGGAGAGGGTTAGGGTAGAGAAGATAGATGTTGAAAATTTAGAAGACTTAACTCTTTCACAACTCTGCTTTGCGCGTTATGTTAATTTTTATAGCAATGTTGAGGCGCCTCCGGTGTTAAGTAGACGCATTAACTTTGTCAAGTTGTATTAGCAGGCATTTTATTAATTGTGTTACTTCGCTGATGTTTCTGTTAACCGACGAAGGAGAGCGATGTTGTGCACATTAGCTTGGATAGCATCAATCGCTGTCGGAATGGTTTTTTAGTGACCATCACTTAAATAGTCCGACAACAATTAATACAGTGTCTCACTAATGTACATTAGAGAAATTAATGATGTTGATTGACTTGCTCTGGCCGGGGTTTGAACCCAGGCCCCCCAAGTCATTGTTTGCTTAGTAGTCAACGCGCAAATTACTTCAGCCAACACCACCCTCAAACGCGATAATCATCATATCGGGGTGACAACTTGCCCTCAAATTTCTAAAAAAAAAACGCAAACAAACCCGTTCAAACAAAAATTTAATTAGAAAATTGGTCCATAAATAAGTGAGAGCTGTGTGATAATAAATATAATTACAAGGGGCGGGGGGGGGGGGACTTACGGCAACTTATTTCGATAAAATAACGTGAAGCAAATCTTAAAAAAAATCGGTTGAAAATCGGTCCATAAATAAAGCAGTTATGCGATAAATAATATTTCCTGGAGTAGGGACAACATACACCACGATCTGCTTCGATTTTTATGGGACACGAAAAAAGTGTTTCAAAAATTGGTTTATTATTGCAGTTCTGTGAGATCCAATAATTCCGGAGGAATAACTTGCCCCCAGGTTAAAAAAAAAAAAAAACATATGGGGTCAAACCGCCTTTTCAAACTTTAAAAGAATATTAAAAATACGAACAGATAACCTCCTCCTTGTGTAAAGTCGTGACAAAGTACGTTTAATATGACAAATCGCAAAGCAGTGCAATTCGAGGGTTAGGGGTATTTATGTATATGCATTTTAACAAATGGGCGCTTCAAGTTTTTTATATTTTGTAACATCAATTTTCTTTGAAATCTAAAAAAAAATTTATATAAAAATTCTTTTCCAATTCTATTGAACATTCTTTCGTTTTATAATTTTAGTGATTCAAAACGATTTAAACAAATAGAAAACAAGTTAAAAGCAAATACGTACTGCATAAAACTAAAAAAAATTGTATGTACAATTGTTGTAAATAAAAAAATTGTTTATATCAATTTTGTACATAAACTTACACACACATACATACACAGACACAGATGTATAAATATTTTGTATATGCAGTTGTATTGATTTAAAAACTATATTCCCATAAGTCAAATAATGCATTTAAAAAAAAAAACTAAAAATATCTTTTGGCAAACGATATGATATTTTTATATATTCATTGTTTGTATGTATAAAAAACATTCATATATTACATACACATAACTGTGTATGTTTGCGTAAATATATTTGTATGTATTTTAAAAATAACCGTAACTCAAAACTCCCATCAGTTAAACTGCACACACACACCCCACCACTCAGTTCTATGCTGTTCTGATACACAGAGAAAAACAAATAATATGAAAACCAAATCTGTTAACAGCAACGACAGTAACGATAAAATTGTTCGCAATATTTTGCTTTTTCATATAAGAAAAAAAAATTTATTTTCTTTTTATTTCTTTTTAAAACTCACTTGGATGAGTACATGAATGCATTCAATGACAAAAATCAATCAAACTAGTGCAAAATTTTATAATTCTTGGTCTGACTGATTCAACTACAATTTTTGTAGACTATTAATTATTTACATTAAGGTTTATTTTCACCTTTTCTACAGATATCTGCTCGATATTAGATTGTCTTGAGCATTTTTAACTTTCCGCTAAACTCTCAATTTGCCAAAATCGGATTGTCATCCGATATCAACGGTTTGAGCTCATGGCAATCTATTACGATGACATCATTGGATGTAAGTACTCACTCCTCATAATTTAACAAATAATCGATCGAAGCCAAATTCGAGAGATTCTAAAGGAATTCACCCTCAGCCCTTGAGATAATGAGCCGACTCGTTTCGATAAATTCCCGAAAATAAAGATTTCGATGAAAAATTTTTTTTAATCAAAGAAATTTTAATTTGTTAGGCTTAAGTTCGTTTTCTCTAAATTTAGTTTTTTATAAATTAAAGTAGTTGAAAAGCCTATCCATGCCAGGCTCACCGTTCCGCTCACATGCCGAAAATGAAAAATCCGGCTTCGTTAGGTTCTTCGTCGTGGTTAGTAATATAAGTATACCAATTTACAGCTTTCTAGGCCAACTGGTGGCTTCAGAAAGTTCTGGAAAGACAAAAAAAAAATTTACGGAAATTATATATGTAGATTATTATATTTTTATTAAGAAGAAATATCTAGAAGCTCGTAATAATTGAACAGACAAAGAAAAATTAGACTGCGCGGAGGGTTGAACTGCCTTCATGATGTTTCGAGACTAACCACAGTCTCATCATCATCAGGGTTGTTTACCGCTTAGACAAATGAAAAGAGAAACGCTACAATAAAGCTCAACTTTAACAAAATAGAATTTGGAAAAATAAAGTAAAGTTCCAACCCATTAAAACAAATGATAAAGCTATAGTGTATAAACTTACATGTAACTCAGCAGATTCAATTAATCATAGAGGATCTTTAATTAGTATGATTGCAGCTGCCGTGGTGGCAGTGAGGTCTAAGCGGTAAACAACTCTGATGATGATGAGACTGTGGTTAGTCTCGAAAATCATGATTTCAGTTAAACCCTCCGCGCAGTCTAATTTTTCTTTGTCTGTTCAATTATTACGAGCTTCTAGATTTTACTTTTTATTTTTATTAAAAAAATAATAATTTAATTTATAAAAAATTGAATTTAGAGAAAAAGGAACTTAAGCCTGACAAATTAAAATTTCTTTGATTAAACATCATTCAGTTCGAACAAAATTTCATAACTTACGGAGTTATAAGCAAACTACTAATTTCAATATTCCCGACCCGATTACTCCTTCCACAATTTGTCCACATACATGAAATCAATTCTATTTTATTGCAAATTTCGATCTGAAACTTCTGATCTGATCTTTCGAATGCTGAAACTTTCACTGCTCTACGACGTCTATTTACGGAGTTAGGGGCAAATTACTAATTTCAATATTGCCGACCCGATTACTCCTTCCACAATTTGTCCACATACATGAAATCAATTCTATTATATTCCAAATTTTCTTAATTTATTTTTTAAATAAATTTTGCATTACTGAACCGATTAAATCGAAAATTAAAAAAAAAAAGTTTCATATTCACATTTCTAAAATTTTGTATGCAATTGATTTTCTTTTGAACTTAAAATACAGCGTTACATTCTGCAAATTATATCTATAGGTTCCCGAGGTTCACAAGGTTAACCCGTATCCCATATTTTTATGAATTAAGATTTCACGCATGATCATGCATGGTCAGGATAAAAATTTTTTATCATTTACTTTCACGAGAGATTAAATCGAAATTTGATCCGTAAATAGTGAATTTATTTTTACAGGGGTTCTTTTTTTATAGACGTGATGAAGAACTTTAAGTTTTCAAAACTTTTTTAACTGACGCCTGAACAACACTTCTAAATTGTGCAAATTGTGACCAAAAAAAGATTGCCGTTGATCCCGATTTTCATAAGCGAATTTTGTTTAGCGATGAAGCACACTTTTGTTTGAATGGACAAGTCAATAAACAAAACTGTCGTATTTGGAGTGATGAAAATACTCAATTGTATGTTGACACGCCGTTACATCCAGAAAAACTTATTGTTTGGTGTGCGTTATGGGCTGGTGGAATCATTGGTTCGTACTTCTTTAAAAACGATGCTGGTTTTACAGACCTTTTCGTTCATAAATTGAACAACCATGATGTTCAGGAGCTGTGGTTTCAACAAAATTGATTTATTGAGGGGAACGTTTGGTAACCGCATAGTTTCACGTTTCGAACCAGTGCATTGGCCTCCCAGATCGTGGTATTTAACGCCGCTAGTCTATTTTCTGTGGGGATATGTAAAGTCGCTAGTCTACGCCGATCAGTCCAAAACGATTGACCACTTGGAGGACAACATTCTAAGCGTTCTTGCCGATTTACGATTTAATGTTGGAGAAAGTCATCGAAAATTTTACCTCCAGATTAGACTACGTCCGAGCCAGCGGTGACGGTCATATGCCAGAAGTCATATTTAAATTATAATGCCAGAAGATTATCTTTCGAATAAATTAAATTTCATGTCAATTTAAAAAATTCATCTTTTTTTTTTATTCCATTTCAAAGTTCTATACCTCTATAAAAAACACTCTATTTAAAAATATTTATGGGCAGATACTAACGTTTCTATAAGACCAGACCACAAGACATCGGAAATTATTATCATATGTGTTTTACAAGATATGTTCGCATCAAATTGAGTTTAAAAACGAAACAAAGTAAATAGCGAACACTAAGTAGCGATCGCAATGTTCTATCAAACATTGTAGCTTATATGCATTTTTGAGAAGCGCCTAGTAGGCACTCGAGCAAATGTCCCCCTGAAAACTTATTATTTAGGGTCACGTGTTATCAAAAGTACTACATTTAATATATAATTGGAAAGGTAATTTAGTCTAGTTTTCATATATCTGCAAATAAATTGTCATTTTTTTTTTGCCAATCTATTTAACAAAAAGAGAAACGAAAATTTTTAACAAATTTCAAGCGTTTTATCTCAAATTACGTACTCTCTCCCAGAGTAACTGAATCGATTTTCATATCTTCAAGTATCCATAATATCTACTTACTCACACCTGTGGTGGTTTCATCAACCAGTTTGTATGAACACCGTCTTCAATTCTGCATGTGTATGTGTGTGCAAGAGTATGTACACATGTATGTATGTATGCATGCAGGAACATACGCATATGATGCATGCAACGTTGAATGAATGCATTTGTATGAGATGTTTTGTAACATTTTTTTTTATTTGTATCATCCATCGGTCCTTAACTTGAGCTCTGTAAATAATATTTTTTTTTTTTTAAATTTTGTAGCTTTTTTATCTCAAAAATATTAAATAAAAAAGAAAACGAATTTAAATTGCGACAAAATGCTTTTGTTTGATGGAAAGGTACAACGCTTGTCGGTCGATCGGTACCCACGACCGGTGCAGAAGTGAAAAAAAATCAACATCAACTGCAAAATCAATGCTGTGATGAATTCTTTTTTCCTCTATCCTGTTTTATTGGTGGATTTTTTTTATTAAACTCTTTTTTAACTCTTTTTTTTTTCTTTAATTTATTTATCTTTTGCACCAATTTTATGGTACCAAAACCAAATCTGACAAAAACTGATACATTTAAACATTTTGTTATCCAACCAACATCATACGAATATTTATATATTTTACTAAAACGTTGACGAGTATCTGCAAGACTCACTTTTTTTTGCATTTTGTAAATTCTAAATTTTTTTTTTTTTTTAGGGATTTTTTGTGTTTATTTCGTTTTTATTTCATGTCTGTTTTTTCGGTTTTATTTAAAATTATTGTGAATTTTTGTTTGGTTTGAAGGAATTTTAATTAAAACAAGTTTGAGGCATACATGTTTTTTTTTTTTTTAATTTTGTACAAAAAGGTATCTTATGGCAGCGAGAACCGATAAAATATTGCCGAAAATTGCTTGAAAAAAGTGGATCAAAGTTAACACAATTCTTGCGGTTATCGAGGAGGAAATTGATGTTTATGTAAAATTTACATAAAATTGTTTTGTATTTATTCTTTTTGCGTATGTGTGTGTGTGTGTGTATTTATTCTTTTAATCAGACAGCAAATGAGTATTTGCCGCAATGATTATAACGAGAATTGCTTTTCAAACAGTTACACTGTGCAACACAATCAACAAAATGATAAAGTTCTAACGACGACAAAAAATGTCGTATGTTGCGTTTTAAAAGTTTACATATGGGATTTATTTGGGCACTAAATTTCCTACCTCCTCCTCTAAACGTGGCATAGATAATCTTGAAACTCTAATTCGTAGAGACTAATATGTTCGAAGCACCTTCTTATGTGAAATACCACGAGAAACATTTTTGTGGAATATATGAGACTTTTAAAATTTTGCTGTATGGATCTTTTTTGACCATTTCTACAAAACGAGCAAAACTCTCCTCTTCAGCGGCTTTAAAGTTTCCCACAAAAATATTTGTCATCACTATTTCTGTGGCAATAAGGAAAAAGTGCTTAAGCCATCTTCTAATATATAAAACTCTCGTGTTGCGATGTTTGTTATCGAACTCCTTCGAAACGGCTCGACCGATTTTAATGAAATTTTTTTATGCATATTTGATAGGTTTGAGATTAGGTTTTAAAGTATATTTTAAACAGCTAGGGGCACGAGGAGGAGAGGGAGGGGCAATTCCTTTTTTTATTAAAATATTAACCCAATTCGTATTTCAAACAGAACAAAATTATTTTTATTCTTGAGTGACAGATGGCGCTATGTCCGCCTCATTTATGAGAATTCGTCGCATTATATTGACAGAAAGATGGCGCTACGTCCGCCTAATTCACGAGAAGCGTCAATGTTCGTATTTCAAGTAGAACAAAATTATTTATGTTATTGAATACGTCCGCCTATCTAAATTGGAAAAATGTGTTGATGAGTGGGGAGAATGGTTCTCCCATATAAGAAAATAGTCGTCTAGTATTTTATAGTTATCCAGAAAAGAAGTTTTAAATGTTTAAGTGGTTTGATAAAAATGTACTCGCGTTGTACTAAAAGTTGGTCATTCGTTTTTCGATTCTTTTGATTTTTTAACACATGATTCTGTCCCCTACAACATATATATTCAATTTAAAATTGAATATGTTATAAGATAAAATAAGATGTTATTCCACATGGGATAATTGTTTAGAAAAAGAAAAGCAGCAAGTAATTGTGTCAGAACTTCGTTAAAAATCGTTTAATATAAATAAAACTTTGACCAGTGTTACTTTTGAATATGGAGAACACGATGGTGATATTAACTTAAAATCAGCTTATCTCGACTTAAGCACTTTTTCCTTTCTGCCACAAATCAAAAGAATCGAAAAACGAATGATCAACCTTTTGTACAACGCGAGTACATTTTTATCAAACCACTTAAAATGTTTAAACTGCTAGAAAAATATGATTTAAAAAATATAAAATAAAATATGATTTAAGCACTTTTTCTTTATTGCCACAGATTTATTGACCTGCATTCAAATGATTTTGCTGTAAAAATACATTGATTCAATGTATGCATACGTTGTTGCAATAAAAATATTTATTGATGTTTAATATAAAACGGTCCATTGATACCACGGTCCACGGTCGTTGATACCCTTTATTATTATTTTTTTTTTAAATTTAATGCCAATAAAGTGGTACCCAGTACATTACTTCAAAATTAATGAACAATTCGTCGAAACAATGAAGATTTTAATTAAACTTAAGCATCAGTATATAGAGTGATTCACTGAGTTAAAATGAAATATAGGAAAAGCAAGACTTTCACCTATAAAAATGCTTAATAAATAAAGAATTTTTTTATATGTCCAGGGTACATCGAATTTCCCAATAGATGGCGCCACACCAACATGTCATCAAACAGATATGTAAACCGACAAATTTACTAACCGTACGTTTTTAATGAGTTTTTGGAACTCAACTTGCAAAAATTTTTCCACTATCAAATGCAAAATATTTAGCATGCCCATAAAAATGTTGGTGGCGTCAATTTTACTGCAAATCATAATGAAATTTACAGCTGCCATTTAAATTTTTTTTTATAACTTTTGCAAATAAAAAAAATTTGACAGCATAAAATATTCATTCGTTAAATATTTTTGTATTTCATCAAATTACAAACACTATTATAATTTAATTATACCCTGTTTTAAATCGTACGATAAAAAAAATCAAATAAATGTGGAAACTTGCATAGTTGTTGCTATCTGAAAGCTTAGAAGCTTAGCTTAAAAAGTAAATTAAATACGAAATGAGTTGGTTTTGTAACAGAAATAGAAAAACCAAAAAAAAAAAAAAATCAAGCATATTCAAACAAAATCTCATCAAATTTTATTGTTCTCAAGAAATTCAAGAACAACTGCAGCTACAACAAAATATAATAATACTGTATCCTTGTATTTGAGCCATTTGTGAAGACCTGGCCAAGAAAGCATAAAAAGAAATAATATTATATAGCATTAGATTTAGGAATAAATACTCGGTACAAACGCAAACATAATAAACACAGAGCAAAGCATTAAAAAATGTAAAATAAAATAAAATAAAAATTTAAAAGTGATCATTACAAGTTACGGTGTTTGCGACGACGGACGAGTCTATAAAATTGGTTGGTAGACATAATGCAAGTGTACAGCAATCTACACACACACACACACACACACACAAACAGTAAAATGGTAGCAACTGTAAAAGCGACAGCAACAAAAGCCACAAAGCTAAGAAATAAAAATGTAAAAAAAAAAGAAAAAAAAAAATCACGATCACACATGCACACACATGCTTGAGCAGGCAGTAAAAGTAGAAGAGGTCAATACAACTATTGGAATTCGATACTTTGCATTTATCTAACTTGAGAATAAAAATAACAATATATATAGAAAAAAACAACAAATAACTACAGAAAACAACAATAAAAATTTAAGGAAAAAAAGAATTTCGTGTGTATGTTTATATCATGTACATATGTACGAGTATGAGTGTATACCATATACATACATATGTACATACATATAAAAATAAAAAGTTAGACATTAAATATAGAAAGAAAGAAAGAAGCCTTAAGTTTAGTTTACAACAAAAAAAAAATTAAACAAAAACTGCAACATCATAAAAAAAAACACCACCAACAACAACAGCATTTTTAAATACGATGCCAAAACATTGGCTGTTAAGCCAACAACGAAATCAAATAAAAAAAATACTTTTTAAAGCGATTTGTCCTTTAGCTAAATCTTGCTGCTGCTGCTGCTGCTGCTTTTAACCATGGTTATATATAAGTACATACATATGTGTATGCATATGGACAACAACACAACAAGCTGCAACAGCGGCACATCACTGCTGCAACAGACGAAAATAAACTTCAAAACAACTGCATCAATATCAAGAAAAACGTTCTTGTTGGCAAAACTAGACAAGAAAACAGTAGAATAAGTTACTAAAAGTGTTAAAACCTTTTTTGATGATTGTCTAATTAACCCTTTAACAGGGGTAGCAAATATGTGCAATAGCATACGAGTACATTGGAGATTGTAGATTTTAAAGTTTTTTTTTTAATGCTTAAGCCGTTTGAATTTTTCTGAAATTTCTATAACAACAATTTTTTTTTGTTTATTTAATTATTGATGGTTAAGCAACAACGTCTGTATGTATGCAAAAGTATTGTTGCTGTAACAAATCATCACTAGATTTAATCATACTTTTGAAAAGCTTCAAACCTCTTATCTCTTATCTTAGAAACTTGTGTAAAATATTTAGGGGCTGTGCACATATTACGTAACGGTTAAAGATTTGTTACGGATTGGAAATTTTGCACTGAAAAATTATTAAAAAGCGTTACGGCGGGGGTATAAAATCTCTGAAAACAGCGTTACGTAATATGTCCACAGCCCCTTAGGTGACATGATTTCGAAATTAGATCGTTAATAACGAGTTTTCTTCCTTTTCGAAATTTTTTTTTGTGATGTTTTGCGATTTTATTTTCGATAAGTTTACGTCGAAATTTAGATTTTTTTGCGTCTAAATAATAGGTCTTGGGTTACAGTTAGTACAAGAAATCGTTTTTTCAAAGAGCTTTTCGATAGACAAATCTTTTTTTTTTTCGAAATTTTCGAAGTGAAACGATTTTTTTTTTATATTTCTACCATCAAAGAGACGATTAAAATTAGATGCATTTACTACTATGTATTTTGCCCCTTAAAGGTTAATGCAATCGAATTTACTATGATCGAACTACAAGTAAGCATTCTTGTATGTTTTGTGCCAATGTGCAATTGTGTTCAAATCTTTTATATGTTGGATATTTTAGTTAAGAAAACTTTTTTTTTTAAACTTATGTATCATCGTCTAAACACACTCATACACATACACATATGCACACAAACCAGCTTACAGTCGTCATATATGATTTTCTTAACAAAAATTTATCGATATTCAAGGAACACACACTCAAATAAAAGTGTTGAAAAATAAAGAGTTGTAAGATTTAGTTACTACCCTGGCAAAATGTTGTATTCATTTCATTTATTTCCATTTTTCGTTCATTTGGACGGTTTTGCAAAAAAGAAGAAAAAGAAAAAGACAAATAAAAATAATATGTACCACTAATCTACTGGTTTTAGAATCAATCGTCGTCGTAGTTGTTGGTTGTTTAAGCACAAGTCGTTGAATGTGGAGGCTGTGATGCATATTTTCTTAAACATGTGAGCGAATTATTATTCGAAATTTGCGAACATTTATGTGTGTTTTTTTTTTGCAATAGGAAAATATTTTTAATTTTTTTTTCTTGCCAGTTTCAATTTTATGGATTTCGGTTTATGTGCGCCTGCAAAGAAATTGAGATGCCATGTAAAACTTTTCCATGGCGGAAATACGACGCGAAATAAATTATTGTCGATTAATATTTTTATTGTGTTTTTGGTGGGCCCCACCCCCAACAGGGGTAGCAGAGAAGAAGAGAATTATATTGTAGCTGCACAATATTCATAATTGAATTTTTACCCGAAACAAGTCTAAAAACTTTATTCTTTTAAAATAAAATAACAAAAAAAAACTCGTAACACCAAAGGACTACGCACAGGACGATAATCGAAGCACTTCTCGACATAAAATTCCCAACCTTTTTCTTTGTTTTTCTGCAGAAACATTTGAGAACAAAAATTTGCCCTAAAGTTGCTTCGAAAAATCTCGTAGAAAAAATTTGTAAATTTGTTAAAAAAAACTGCTCGAAATTATTTGGTAAGAAACTTCTTCGAAAAAATTTCTTTCGAAAGCTCTTATAAAAATTATATTTAGAAAAGTTATCGATCAATGATTTCTAATGAAATAATTTCACAAAAATTTTCTCAAAGAAAAAGTTTCATAAGAAAATCTTTTGAAAACTTTTCTAGCGGAAATTTTTCGAATATTTTTGTAAGCCATAGTCTTTGTAGAGCTTTGTTAAGCAGGATATTTATAAAAGATTTTCAATAAGATTTTTTTTTTTTAAACTTTACAAACATTTTTTTCAATAAACTTTGCGAAACTTTTTTTTTACGAAATATTTTTGAAAAGTTCTCCTTTTTTTAATTTCTAAAAACATGTTTTTAGGAAATTTCTGGGACAAGTGCTCGACAAGTATTTTTAAAATGTCATCGAAAAGACTTTTTTTCAAAAACTTTTCGAAATACTTCGAAAAGTTCTTTTTTTAAAGGTATTCGAAATTATTTTTTGAAGAAAGCTCTTGGGTTTGTTGTTTTTAAGAAAACTTTTCGAAATCATGTTTTAAAAAAGTTCGAAAACTTAGAACCGTTTTTTAAAAGTATTTTACCAAAAACCGCTAATAAATACGACAAAATGTAACAAAGAAACTCTGCTCCGAGGAATTTCTCGAGTGGGCAGGCGGCACTTCTGTATAATTTTTAAAAATTCTTTTTTTTACGAAAAATCTCTGAAATCGTGCTTTTAAGAAACCTCTTCGAAAAGGTGTTTTTAAGAATGATCTTCGACAAGTGCTTATTTTTAAAATATCAGCAAAAATACTTTTATTTTAAAAACTTTTCGAATAGCCGTTTGTAAGAAAATTCTTTAAATTTTTTTTTTAAAAGCTCTTTAAAAATATTTTTTGAAGAAAGCTCTTCCTAAAGTTTTTAAGTTTTTAAGAAAACTTTTCGAAATATATTTTTAAGAAAACTATTATTTTAGGAAACTTTTCGAAAATCTAGAACCATTTTTTTTAAGTATTTTCCCAAAAACCGCTAGTAAATACGACAAAATGTAACAAAGAAACTCTGCTGCGTGGAATTTCTCGAGGGGGCGGGCAGGCACTTCTCTATAATTTTTTAAACAAGAAATTCTTTTTTTTTTACGAAAAATCTCAGAAATCGTGCTTTACAAAAAACCTCTTCGAAAAGGTGTTTTTAAGAATGATCTTCGACAGGTGCTTATTTTTAAAATATCATCGAAAATACCTATTTTTCAAAAACTTTTCGAATAGTCGTTTGTAAGAAAAATCTTCGAAAATTTTTTTTAAAAAGCTCTTTAAAAATATTTTTTTTAAGAAAGCTCTTCCTAAAGTTTTTAAGTTTTTAAGAAAACTTTCCGACAAGTTGTCATTTTTAAGAAAACTTTTCGAAAATCTAGAACCATTTTTTAAAAGTATTTTCTCAAAATCCACTAATAGAGACGACAAAATGTAACGACAATTGCTGCTAGAAATTTCTCGAGGGGGCGGGCAGGCACTTCTCGATAATTTTTAAAACAAAAAATAGTGCCAAAAATTCTTTTATGCAGCTCTCTTGCAAAACTCGAAATAAGTTTTTTTTTATATGTTTTTCGATATCAAAATTCTTTGAATGAAACATTACGCCGTTCCCCCAAATCTCTTTTGCCGACTATATGATTTTTCTATTCCATGATTTACTTACGAAAGAAATAAAGAACACTTCTTCTTAAGCTTAAGAAGTTGTTGTTTAATTTTATTGAATGTTGTTTTTAGTTAAAAAATGTTGTTGTTGTTGTTGTTGTTCTTGTTGCCTGCTGTTTTAAAGTGGACGCTGATGCAGTGATTGCTGCCGATGGTGTTGGTGTTGAGCCATTAACTAGTGGGTTTTTTCACTTAAATAAAATAAATCATAGACGATTTTTTTGTTTTTGTTTTTTTGTTTAGTTTCTCTACAAAGAGGTTTTTTTCCCTTATTGCTGCCTGCATCGTAGAAAAGGAGGAGAAGAAAAAAAAACACAAATGCATTTATACGCATTTCGAGTTTAGTACTGATGATGTTGATGATGATGATGGCTTTAGGCTTGATTTGGTGCGGAAATTCCAACAAATTACAAATGGTTTTCATTTATCCACTTTATTTATTTATTTGTTGTTTTTTTTTTTTTTTTGGAAAGACTTAGAAATAAATGTGTGATGATGTGAAGGAGATGGTGGTAAATTGAAAATGAATTAAAAAGAAACTCAGGAAATAGAAAAAGGTTTGTCACCAAAAGTGGTGATAAAAAAGCATTTTTGGTGGCGAAAGTTGTGGAATTGCTGCTAAGGCGATATTTTTTTATTAATTTAAAAAAAAACATCAAATTTTTTATTAAAAATTCTAATTGTTCAGCTTCCAGATAACAGGTGTGCTTTAAAATTTTGTATTTCGTGAATTTTCAATTTGAAAATGTTGTAACGTCGAGTTCAAATTTTTTTCATTTGCAGATCAAGAAGTTTTCATAAGATTTGTACACCCTAATGTCGTACTTAGTGTTTAAAAACCACAGTGGGGAAAACTTTTATTTACAAAATGATACCAATATGTTGACAGCAAAGAAAACCTCGTCTTCAAAATAAAAAAAATTTAAATTGGTTTATAAATAATTTGCCACCGAATTTACAAAAAAAAAAAAAAAAAAATTCTAAAAATACCCGCTTTTCAAAACCAAGTATTTAACAAAATTTCGGGTATTGCTTAATTAAAAAACACCAAAAAATACCCGAAAAGCACCAAAATGGCAACGCTGGTATACATACCGCACAGGCGCCTACGTATTTGTTGTTGAGTCATAACTCGCGAACGCGTCGACCGATTTCGTGCAAACTTTACATAAACCATCTACACGACTATACGAACTAAAGGGCTGCATGAACGTGGTCATCATTAGTTCATTGACTAAAACTCTATTTCGAATAAAAATCAGAACACCAAACAAACTGTTGCTTTGTTCATAGTGAGAGTCAGAACATTTTGTTTCACTTCGTTAACACAATGTGTAATTACTTGCATATGTAATTTCAAGTTTTAGCTTTTACACGCATGTACGTATGTATGTATATACTATTCATATTACGAGCACTAGTAGTAAATCAAATTCAATATGTATTTTAGTTTGTTATTTGCATTTCTAAATAACATAAACCTTCAATAAACGTTAATAAATAAAATAAATCATTAATGGCAACACTGATCTTTGGGAGCATATTGTTTTTGCATGAACATTATTGATATTTAATCAAGCCGTGTTCGGTTTCACATTTGTAAATGTTCGTTCGCTTTTGTATAAGTGAACACACAAACTTCATTACACTCATCTGTTAACTATCGTGTGTTGATTGTTCTCTCTTCATAGTTATTCATCTGTATTGAATAGAAACGAATGAATAAAAGATAATGATGAAAGTTTCATGATCATCATTATTAAGTTTCATGCAGCCCTTTAATACGAACAAACCCTAAAAATTTAATTTGGTTTGACCGTTCGTGAGTTATAAAGTGACAACACACTTGCAACAATTTTTTATATATCGCACTTATTCCTCAAAAGCGTAACAACTCAAAATTTTCAAATTTTCACTTTCTGCAAAAAAACCAAACCACAGTGGTCATATCTACCCACTGTAAAAATTTTACATCATTTTACATCATCTCTCTTTGTAATAGAAGAGTAGTATTAAAAAAAAAGTTTTTGGCCTCTACTGAAAATTTATGAATTTTGAGTTGTTATGCTTTTGAGGAATAAGTGCGATATATAATAGATGGAGTTTCGAACATTTAAAAAAAATACTCCTTCAATTCCTTCTTTTTTTTAAAATTCGGTTAAAAAAACAAAAAAAAAAATTGCATACAAGTTCTGGCCCAAAGTTTGCGATCGATCACCACGATGCTGCTGGTATTTATTTCAGAAGCTTTCTTAATTACTTCACAGTTGGCACAAGTACAGCCTATGCCGAAAGATTTTTTATCTGTTAGAAATTTGATTAAATCTTAATGGAGAATTTTTATGTATTACTCATGGGTATATGCTGCATTTCATTGGTTGCTAATGCCAACTCATCAGTAGAGCTTTACCTATGCTTAAAAAAGCTTACAATCTAATGGTGTTTTCTTTTTTACAAAAAAATGGTACATCTCCATGCAGAATATGTACTTTGGTGTTTGTTTCTAAAAAATGTTTTGCCCGCACTATTGGTGGAAGGCATTGCACTTTTTGCCCCGTAAAAATCGGCAGTGTTGATAGTGAACTGTAAATTTAGCTGTCAGATGTTGAAAACAGGGCGTTCCACTTTCTCATAAGTTGTGTATTTTGTGTGTAGAAAAGAAAACACCATAAGTTGCATATACCCAAACACTTGAGCAAGAAATGATAAATTTGGGACATGCAACAACTTTTCCTACGTTAAAGGAAATGCGCACAAGTTTTCGGTTGAACGACGAAAATAAAAGGTTTTCCAATAAGAGTGATATGATTTCTTGTTTAAAAAAAAAGGAAATTTAAAAGTTTTTTATTTAATGTGAAGTACAATCGGTACAATTAAGTTCTAAATAAAACGTCATTCAAATGGCCCCCACGACTTCTTCTGTAGGAACGAATTCGATGAACCCAATTTTCGAGCACTTTTTCTACTAAATCAAGTCGTATGTCATGAATGGCACCTTCAATATTGACTTGTGAAGCTTGAAGAGAGTCTGTTTTATTTCGAAAGACCAAAGACTTCAAATAACCCTCACAAGAAATAGTCGAATGGTGTTAAATCACAACATCGTGGAGGCCATTCAATATCATAATTTCTTCAAATAATCGATTATACAAACTTTTCTCGCAGTAATTCAATTGTTGCATTTGATTTGTGGCACGTAGCCCCGTCATGTTGGAACCAAATGTTGTCAAGACCAACAACTTCTTCCAATTTCGGCCATAAAAAGTTGGTTATCATCGATCGATTGTGGTTTGAGACAGTCCCAATTGTTGAAAACGTCTTTGAATCGACAAATTGCGGCCTTCAGCACCACTTGCCTGAATGGCTACAATATTTGCATTAATTCGAGCGGTTCTTTGTCTTATTGACACTTGAATATTATGTAAAGAAAATGTTCAACAATTCTACGAATAGCGAGCACACTTGGACGATTATTACCACCATAAAATGGCAAAAGCGCACGAAAAGTTGCAATTGGAGAACGATTATTTTGATAATAAAACTCAATAATTTGTAAACGTTGTTCTTGCGTACATCTCTCCATGATGAAATTGTAAACACTACTGAATACAATGAAAAACAAATGACAGATCATGACGTATTACAAATAGCCGAAACGTCACTTCAAAATGATATCATCCCTATTGGAAAACCTTAAAATCAGCTGAGCTGCAAGTGTCACCCTCTTATGAATTCACCTTAAATAAAGTTAGTAGGAAGATTCGAAACTTAATATTGCTTTGATTTTAAGGAAAATTCTTCCCAGAATTTCATGAAAAAGCTCTTCACGGAATTAATACAACTTTTTGGTCGGAATTGTGTTCTGTGACATGGGTGTTTATACCAACCACAGTTACATGTATTTAATTATTGACCCATCTCTCTCTTTCTCTCTTTTTTTCTCTAAACTACGTGCCTTTCTTGATCATAAATACACATGATCAGAAAAATTAAAATGAAAAAAAAAAACAGATAAAATACTAAAAATATTTTAAAGAAATTGATATTTTCACAGCAAACTCAACTTACATTTATTTGAGCCAATAATAATAATATAAACAGAATGTGAAAAAATATCCATGCACTAAAAAATAAAAAAAAGCAGTTGTTTATTTTTTATGAATAAAAAAACCCAAAAATACTCTTATAAACAAAAAAAAAAAAAAAAAAAAAACAAAAAAAATATTTCAAGTAAAAGAAGTTCTGGAACAAAAAAAGACAATAATTGAAGACAGAAAAGCGATGACGGTGAATAATTTTTTTTTTCGTAGGTATAATAAAATGTTCAAAAGTTGCGCTGACAAAATGATCGTAAATAATTTTTATTTGGCCTTTAATTTTTGCTGTTAAACGTCCTTTTTGTTTGCCAACTTGAAAGGTTTCTTCTTATTCAGTTCTTGCTGTTGTTGTAGGTGCTTATTTTTCTTGCAGCTTTCCTTAAGAGAAGTTAAGCAACGTCTGTCTCTCTGTGCAACGACAACAAGAATGGTATGATTGTGTGATGGTTGGCAACTTAATGGATCCATATTCCTGCCATTGTTGTTGCTGCTGTTTGTTGTTTTTGTGTGTATTGTGCTGGTGTTGCTGCAGCTGATATTTTTTTGTGTGTTGCTGTTTTTTTTTCTCGTCTTCTATAGTTTCTATATTCAAACTTCAGACGACGATGGATGATGAGAAAATCTTTCTGCTGTGGCTTTTTAATTTTTTCTTCTTTTTGTTGTTGTTGTTGGTCTTTGCTGGAACTTTTTTTTTTGCTAATTTTGTTTGGTACACATTCATTTGGTCACCATTATTGGAGTTTATCAAAAATAAGGCGACGCTAAGTTTTTTGTCTTATGAAAAAAAAAAAAAATAAAAGTTTGCTGAAAATGAAAAAAATTACTAATGATACCCTTTTTAAATTAGGAATACTTTGTTGTGTGCAGTGCAGTGCATTTAATAATTCACTGTCTGCGTGTCTCCAAACCAGAGATGGACATCGCTTACGTGATGGATGTAAAACAAATATCGTGTTATTTTGACTGATATTTTCCCTTTATTCCATGAGGGCACTTGATCGAGAGCTTAAACGTAATAGAAGTGGGGTAAGCAATTATGCATGTCGAATCTTAACGGAATCTTTGGGCAAAACGTTTGTGCTATTCGAGTACAGATTTCGAAAAAAAATAACAATCAGAAATGTTTCTAAAAAATTTTAAAGCTGGAATTTTAAATAGAAATAGAAATAGGGTTGTATTAATAGGCAGTACTTTTTAATAAAATTAAAATTTTAGAATAAAGAAATTAATTTATTAATTTCACTAAAAGTTTTTCGTGAACATTATCTTTGGGTGAAAGTGACTTAATTTTGTTCACTTTGCACAAGAGTGATGTAAAAGAGAAGATACAAGTGGACATTGGTAGAGCACAGCCCGATTATGTATTTTTGTTCTTTCGGACTGTGTATGTATGTCCGTGACTCAAGAGCTACACACGATGCCAGCCCTATAGTACTCGTAAATACAGAGGACATTGATTACTATCGAATAAGTGAAGTTGAATCGAACTTTGTCACACTTTAAATATATTGTTTAACGGTAAATATTGGGAAGGAAATTAACAGACTAATCGACCAAAATCGTAAAAAAGTAGGCCTGAACTATAATTTTTGTTCGAAAATTATTTCTTAAAGAAAAAACATTACAGAAATAGTTTGTTTTCTCTAAATAAAAACAGATTAGAAGCTCCAGGACAAGATACAATGGATTATTAAATTTTTTTTCAAAAATAGACGCCCTTACGAAGTATATATATATTGCTTTTTAACTACTTCTACTTAACCGATTTCTGTGAAACTTTGCATATAGATTAAGTTCCCGGAACAATACAAAGAACACTGTCATGCCATTTTTTTTAGTTAGGTTCTTTGTTTGCTAGTACAAATTACTAATTGACTTATGCGTTATTAATTTTTAGCCAGAAGTTTAAAAATTTAAATTTTTAAACGATGTTCGAATTTTCGAACTTGGTTTCATATGTTTTTAATTGACACCAAGAGATATTTTTATAGCTAGAATATAAAGAAAATAGTATATTTTTCTTAATTTTAGTATTTTAAATAAATTTCGAACTCCGACACCATAAGTTATTAATGATTGAATGGCGCATGTTTAATTTGTTACCAAAAATTTGTGATTTAAAGTATGTTCGAAAATTCGAACTTTAATTCGAAAATTCTAAATTCGCCAAAAACTTACATCACTAGTAAATTGCATCCAAAAACTTTAAACTAAATGTTAAATAGTTTTATTTTATCATGCATACAAACGTCAAAAAGTTTAAATAAAAAATTTCAAAAGAAAATTTCTTCGATTGTAATTCTAACAGTTATTAAAACCTTCTTAAAATGTACAGCATTTATAAGTTCATACTACCTCACAATTTTGACACATCTTCCTTGCATAAACATATTGTATTGGTATTTTAATTTATATGCGTAAATTTAAGCCGGTGTTATAAGTTCTTTCCCCCCACATTAGTCAACATATATGTATATGTATGTGTGGAAATGAAAGATGATCAGGAAAATGTAAAAAAAAAAACTCGGCCAAAAACCAACATGCTGACATACATCTTTGAAGGGTTAAAATTTTTAGTATTGCTGCTGCTTATGCTGCCGATGTTTATTATTGGCTTTAAAAAGACATATAATATTGCACAGTTGTACGTATTATAAGAAAAAAATTCACGTACACTAACTACGATAATTCTTAACGTCTGTTTTACTTCTACTTTGTTCCAAAAGGATGCGCTTAATTTTTATGACGAAAAACAATGTAATATTGCTTGAATTAAATATAATATTTTATATGCACCTTGCTAAAAGTGAATTCCCAAAAATAAATCTAAAAGGTTTACATTTTTAAAACGATGTTAAAAAAATAGTACCTATTTAAAAAAGTACCTATTTAAAAAAAGTACATTTTTAAAAAAGTACCTATTTAAAAATATTATATAACGGGTCCGCCATTTAATGTTTTTTTCAATTAGTGCTTATTTCGTGAATGGTAACACTTAGCTCATGTCTGATTTGACAGATAATTAGTTTTATCCTTCCGCTGAACGAATATGGTTGTGTATACGCTTCGCTAAGTGGGCCTGCGATCGACTTACAGAAGATGCCGATTATGCCAAAAAAAATCATCTTCAAAGATGAAGCTCATTTTGATCTTGGCGGGTATGTAAACAAGCAAAATTTTCGCATTTGGGGCACGCATACATTGAAAAGCCGACGCACCCAAAACGAGTCACTGTTTGGTGCGTATTTTGGTCCAGAGGCATAATTGGGCCATTATTCTTCGAAAATGAGCAAGAAGTGGCCGTTACAGTCAACGGCGATCGTTATCGGGCCATGTTGAACGAATTTTTGTTCACAAAAATTGAAGAGGAGGATGTTTGCAACATTTGGTTTCAACAGGACGGCGATACGTGCTACATAGCCGAAGCTACACTCGATGTTTTGCGCCCTGTTTTTGAAGATCGCATTATCAGCCGCAGAGCTGATGTCGTTTGGCCACCTCGGAGCTGCGATTTGACACCGTTGGACTATTATTTTTGGGGTACCGTCAAAGATAAGTGTGACGCCGACAAGCCAGAGACAATTGACGCTTTAAAAGACAATATTTGTGAAGCCATTGGTGAAATACAGCTGCACACAATCGATAATGTGCTTAAAAATTGGACCGAGCCTACACTACTGCATGGCCAGCCAAAAGTTATCTGGCGGACAAACTAGTAGTTGCACCTTTTTATATGTATGTATATATATATATTTTTTTTTAAAGTACCTATAGTTAAAGCACTTTTGAAAAAGTTTTCTTTTAAATAGCGTCGCTATGAAAAACATTAATATAAAAATTTTAAAAACGATCTTTTAAAAAAATTAATTTTTTCGAAATGTATCCTTTATAAAAGATGTCTTTTTCGTAAATTATCTTTTAAATAAAAACAACTTTATTAAAAAAAAATAACTTTTAAAACCCGTTCCTTTTGAGAAAAGTACCTTTTAAAACTAGTACTTTTTGAAAACTACTTTTTGTAATAAGTGTGTACTTCTAACAAACCACATTCTAAAATATTTTTTTTTTGTAAGTAGCTTAAAAAAGTACTTTTTAAATAAAGCAAACAAAGGTACCGTTTGAAAAAAGTTCCTTTTACGGAAAGTACCTTTTAAAAAGGGTAAATTAAAAAACAGATACTTTTAGAACTTAAAAAATAGCCTTTGAAAAACGATAAAAAAGTACATTTGAAATATATTACCTGCAAAGAAAAGTACTTTTCAAAAAAGTACTCTTTAAACAACGTACTTTTTTTGAATATACATATACAAAATATGTCCTTTTAAAAAAGGTTCCTTTATAAAATCCATTAAAAAACCATTAAAAAAATATATTTTTAGAAAATTGACTTTCGAAAGTATTTTTTTTTTATGAAACCATCTGTAAAAAGAATTACTTTAAAAAATAGTTGCACTAAAAACTAGCAAAATAATTTCTCATTTTCTTTGAAAATTTCATCAACTTATTTTTTGCGTCATTCTACTGTGCATACTACACTGTGTTTGTGTGGGGCATGACTGTGTTTGGAACTTAACTTATTTTAAATTATCGATCGTAAAGACAAACACCTGTAAAAAAGATTGCAGAGCAAAATGTACAAACTGTTGCGCTCACAGAAACAAAAAACAATGGCAAAAGAGACATTTTATATCTGGTCGAATCGTTGGGTGTGTGTGTGTGTGTGTATGGAAATGCATATGAATGTGAAACTACAGCATACATACATACATTCATATATTGAAAATTGTGTGTTCTTATAATAAAAATACCAGAAAGCAACAGCAGTAATTGCAATTATAGTGTTGAATATATAAAAACACTATGGGGCTTATTTGACAGCTTACTGGCAAAAACATAAAAGTCTTACACAAAATATTATCCGTTAAAAGAGAAAGTAATAAAAAAAAAAACGATATAACTATGTTGGTATAAATTTAATTTAAAGTCATACCTGCCAACCCATTGTGCAATTCTAGTGGTGCTATTCAATAGTAAACATACAATCGTTTATGCGAATGCTTATCGTGTTCATAAGGATGAATGGTGATCATCATTATGATGACGATGCTAAAATGTGTGGATCAGTATAAAGATGATGACAACATGGGTATGATTAAGAATATAGAAACAACAACAGCCAAAGAAAACAACAAATTAAGAAAAATAAATAAATAAGGAAAAATTAAAATGCCCGGCACAAACGTAACACAACATGCATTTGCGCGCCTTTTGAAAACAACAAATTTAACAATAAAATGACGCATGGGAAGAAGCTTAATAACAAAACGCATTTTAATACAAAAATGTGTAAAAGGCAGCATATTATTTTTTTATTTTATTTTCATTTTATATGGATTTAACCATATTTTGTTGGACTTTTTTCTTTTGTTGTTTTGTTTGCGTATTTGCTTGAATTGGCGACGTGTAGCTCTGTTTCCAATGTCAATGCCGTTTGTTACTTACCGGTATTTTGCAGTTGTTGATCATTTTAATAACGATGAAAAGTTTAAAGTCACAGTCGAAGACGACGACAACGACAACGATGTTGGCGATGACGACGATTATAACAACGATAATCATGATGATCATCAGCCCAAGCTAATTCTTGTTGCTGCTGCTGCTGCTCCTGGTGCCTTTTGTTGCTTTCGTTATTACTGATAATATGGTTTTGTTATATGCATCGAAAGGAATGACCTGTGTCAATGTCCGTTAATATTTATTTACATGAGCTCTCTCTCTCCCTCTCTCTCTGTCTGTATGTGTATATCGCATGCAAAGACACAATCTTGCAATGTAGACGTTTTAAAAAAAGTGCTTCTGGACTATAAAAACTTTATGCCAAATAAATGAAAAAAAGGGGAGTTAAAATAAGCAAATACTAAATAAGAAAATAAGATCGGTTTGATGATCTGTTTGCAAGTTGTTCGAGTGGTATGCCAGTGAGAAGGGATGACAAGCCTAAGAAAATGGGCTAGGACCAATTTTTTTTATTACTAAATTCACTTAGATTCATGTTTTTGAGAAAATAAAATATGTGAGGATCATTTTAGATATTACGGAGATAAACGTAAAGCTGTCCTATTGTTTTTTTTTTTAAATTTTCGAATATTTGAAGCCAGTTTCGAATTTTCGAATATTCGAACACATTAAAAATGTTAGGCCGGTGATTAACATAATGTTCGAAAATACCAAATTAAATTCGAATTTTGGAAAATATTGGAAATTTTCTGATCTGCCCCGTTTTCCATACATATGTAAATATATGTACATACATACATATACATATGTATACATATTGATGTGTGTTAAGCAATATAAAATTTACTTTTTCTTCGAATTAAGTTAGATTTTTCAAACTTTATAATTTCGCATCCTATTGCATAAAATACAAAATTCATCAAATTTAGTTATGAAATTTTATTTCAATTCGATTATAGGAAATCCAGTTCGAATTTTCGAATGTGATATAATTATTTTTTTTATCTTTCTCATCAGTTTTCATAACAATTAAAATTTGTAAAATCTAGATATGAAACTTTATTTGAATTCGATAAAATAACGTCATGTTCGAATTTTCGAACAGACCAGCTTTAATTGATTTTTTGCCATTTAATTTAATGTTTAATTGATTTGTTTGATTTTGTTGCATGATATTTTTCACAAAGTTTTATATAAATCCCTTTATTTGGGCATATTTTTTTCACACTGAAATAAAAAAATATTTGCAAATTGGTCACACAGGCTCAATGCGGCAATAGCATGCAACAACATACCCACCGGCAATAATTCTTTGGCTTTTCTGTACAAAACGTTTTTCTTACACATACAGAGAACGTTTTTTTTGGTTGTAGTAAAACTTTCTGCTCAGTCCGAACGTAAATTTTAAAAGGTGCTTATGTTTGGAGTCCCTTCTAAATTTCTTAAAAAAAAAAAAAAAAAAATTTGTTCTATGTATGTATATTCAGACATACATATTTGAATTTTCATAACTCTAGAAATTATGTACCAAATTTATACAAATATTTTTGGTGTAAAATTAAAAATAAATTTGACAAAATTATTAAATTTAGATATTTTCTTTATATATTTGAAAATTTAAAATATTGTTCGAAATTTCGAATATTTACTATTTAAAATTGTTTAAATTAGGTTTTCTCCTTTCCCAAATATGTACCAGTTGTAAACTTTCAGGACATCGATACAGGATCACACAATGGGACCTAGTAATTTATATTTTGTGTTGCACAGTGTAATTGAAAATTATTAATTAAGTTGTGAATTTTTTTATTCGAACTGAGTGATATTTAATCAAAGAAAATTTTTTAATTTTTTAGGCTTAAGTTCGTTTTCTCTAAATATAATTTTATTATAAATTAAATTATTATTTAAATTAGAAAGAAAAATCTAGTGGCTCTTAATATTTGAACAGACAAAGAAAAATTAGACTGCGCGGAGGGTTGAACTGACATCGATGTTTCGAGACTAACCACAGTCTCATCATCAGAGTTGTCTACCGCTTAGACCTCACTGCCACCACGGCAGCTGCAATCACATTAGTTAAAGATCCTCTATCATTAATTGAATCTGCTGAATTACATGTAAGTTTTTACACTACAGCTTTTATCATTTTTTTAATGGGTTGGAACTTTACTATACTTTTTCAAAGTCTATCTTGTTCAAGTTGAGCTTTATTCTAGTGTTTCTTATTTGATTTCTAGGTGGCAGCCTTCGGCTACCAATACTCTAGAGGTTATGGAATGTGATACGTTATACATATGTATATACAACTGTTTTTTTTTTATATTGTATAAACAACTGTGATGTACAAACACATTCTTAGCTACGTGCCTTTAGTTTTTTATAATTAAGTTGTGAATTTTTTTATTCGAACTGAGTGATATTTAATCAAAGAAAATTTTTTAATTTTTCAGGCTTAAGTTCGTTTTCTCTAAATATAATTTTATTATAAATTAAATTATTATTTAATTTAATAAATCAGTTCGAATAAAAACTTCACAAATTAATTACAAAACTAAAGGCACGTAGCTAGGAATGTGTTTATACAGTTGTTTATACAATTTAAAAAAACACAGCTGTATATATAAGCGCATTCCAAATAAAAAACCCCTAGAGTATTGGTAGCCGAAGGGGAATGAAATAAGAGACACTAGAATAAAGCTCAACTTGAACAAGATAGACTTTGAAAAAAGTATAGTAAAGTTCCAACCCATTAAAAATTATAAAAAGCTGTAGTGTAAAACTTACATGTAATTCAGCAGATTTAATTAATGTAGAGGATCTTTAACTGGTCTGATTGCAGCTGCCGTGGTGGCAGTGAGGTCTAAGCGGTAGACAACTCTGATGATCAGACTGTGGTTAGTCTCGAAACATCGATGTCAGTTCAACCCTCCGCGCAGTCAAAAAACTTTTTCTTTGTCTGTTTCAAGTATTAAGAGCCACTAGATTTGTCTTTCTTTCTAATTTAAATAATAATTTAATTTATAATAAAATTAAATTTAGAGAAAACGAACTTAAGCCTGAAAAATTAAAAAATTTTCTTTGATTAAATATCACTCAGTTCGAATAAAAAAATTCACAACTTAATTATAAAAAACTAAAGGCACGTAGCTAAGAATGTGTTTGTACATCACAGTTGTTTATACAATATAAAAAAAACAGTTGTATATACATATGTATAACGTATCACATTCCATAACCTCTAGAGTATTGGTAGCCGAAGGCTGCCACCTAGAAATCAAATAAGAAACACTAGAATAAAGCTCAACTTGAACAAGATAGACTTTGAAAAAGTATAGTAAAGTTCCAACCCATTAAAAAAATGATAAAAGCTGTAGTGTAAAAACTTACATGTAATTCAGCAGATTCAATTAATGATAGAGGATCTTTAACTAATGTGATTGCAGCTGCCGTGGTGGCAGTGAGGTCTAAGCGGTAGACAACTCTGATGATGAGACTGTGGTTAGTCTCGAAACATCGATGTCAGTTCAACCCTCCGCGCAGTCTAATTTTTCTTTGTCTGTTCAAATATTAAGAGCCACTAGATTTTTCTTTCTAATTTAAATAATAATTTAATTTATAATAAAATTATATTTAGAGAAAACGAACTTAAGCCTGAAAAATTAAAAAATTTTCTTTGATGAAAATTATTAAATTATATTTGAAGGCGTTAATTCATATTGCTAACCAAAAAGAAATAATTTTCATTATTTACTGAAAATTTAAAAAAACCGATTGAGGATCTACTCTCCCCAAAATAATAATAATTTGTTTTACAAATATTTTCACTTGCTGCAAGAGGCCTCCTTAAAGGCCTCTTGACTTCATCTCCTCGCCCTTGCAATGCTATATATGTAACTATAACGTAACAACAAATAACAGTCACAATCGTCCAGCAGCCAAAGACACTCCAGTTAGTTAAACAAGCCATGCAACAGGCATTAAGACAGTCAGGAAGATGCATACACTGGTCAATACGTCAAACAACTGGCCAAGAACCGCGCACTCTAGTGGCTTACATGGCTGATGTATGCAGTTAATGGGAATTCTGTCTAAATGCTAAAAACTACGAGCACCATGTGAGTGTGTGTGTGTGTGTGTGTGTGTGCGGTTTATAAGCATTCTCTTAGCCTGGTTGGTGTTGATCTTCACATGCTTCTGCACACAACTTGTTTGTAACTGACCAACAACCAACCGACAGACAGTTGTGTGTCTTTGTCTTTAATATTTTTAAGGAGTATGAGCGGTAAGCGTCATATTGAGGATAAGAAGTTGATGACGATTTGTATTCGTTGTTCTTTTTGTTGCTGTTGTTTTTCATGGTAACAGTGATGATGATGATGATGATGATGGCGATAATGATGTTGATGCCGGCTGAAGTGATGGTGATGAAGTTACTTACATGTGAAATGTATTCATTTCCAGGCGACCATGTCGATTTATTTGAATTTAATCTGTTTAAAGTTTTTGTTCTTGTTGTGGGTCTTGTAGACTGGTTTTTGTGCATTTTTGTTTGTTTTTTTTTTGTTGCTATATTGTTCATATCAGTTACCCTACAGCCGTATGCTAATTTATAAGGTTAGAGTTTGCGAAAAGGACATCCTTAGAAAAGGATATTCATATGTATTTATTTAGTAGCTAGAAATGTCCAATGCAATTTTTTTATTATGGAAACGATTCTGATTAGTTGAATTATAGATAAGGTTGACATCTGGTATACATAAATATTGCGAGGCGCGTACTTTTAAATTTACAGCTTTGCCTCCTCTACAACAAGATGAGACAATTTTTTTATAAAAATCTTTCATAAGAACTCATGTGTACACTAGAAGTATGAATGTTTTTATATTTTAAGTTAAATTTATCCGCAGCTTACAGGTTGCCTAGAATTGAGATGGAATTTTACCTATCAATAAATTGCTCCTTATTTTGATCTCAGTACTTTTTATGGCCTAAATATTTTTGATAAGAACTTGGCCTTATTTTCACATTTATGTTTTTGTGCGGATCTGACTTCTTTTTTCTAAGTTGTTTTTGTATAAATATTTATATGTATTGCTTATTTGGGCCTACCTGTGTACGAAATTTCAGCTTTCTAGCTATACTGGATGTGCCTTATACAAAGAAGGGGCACCATAGTCGCTCCAGATGAAAAGTGCCCGTGTAAAAATTATTTTTGTTAATTTCTCATCAGGTCCTACCTGCGTACCAAATTGAAGCTTTCTAGCTCTACTGCAAGTGCCCCATACAAAGAAGGGGAACCGTAGTCCCCCAGGTGAAGAGAGCCCGTTCAAAAATTATTTTTGTTAATTTCTCATCAGCACCTACCTGTGTACAAATTGAAGCTTTCTAGCTCAACTGGAAGTGCCCCATACAAAGAAGGGGCATGATACTCCCCCCGATGAAAAGAGCCCGTTTAAAAAACATTTTCGTTCATTTCTCACCAAGAGCTACCTGTGTACCAAGTTTCAGCGCTCTAGCTTTACTGGAAGTGCCCAATAATATTGATGAGTCAGTGAGTCAGCGAGTGAGTCAGTGAATATGTACTAAAATATGGACTTTTCACACCTTAATATCTCGGGAAGCTTTTACGGTAGAACTTTCAAATTTACCCTGTGAGGTCACCTCTGTGGGGAGACCTTATGTTTGAAGTTTCATTATATTATCAATAAGACGAGCAAAGTTATGAGGG
This sequence comes from Lypha dubia, assembly GCA_947311025.1. Classification (NCBI taxonomy): domain Eukaryota; kingdom Metazoa; phylum Arthropoda; class Insecta; order Diptera; family Tachinidae; genus Lypha; species Lypha dubia. Next base: position 55,943,133 of record OX371263.1, read on the forward strand.
GGTAAAAACAGCTCGAATGGTTTCGTGTAAATATACACACTGTGTGGCCGAACTTCTTCAAGTCGCTTCCAGTCGTTGGTTTTCAATTGGTAGCGACCAGTTCCAAATTTTATATATGAGCCGTATGTTTTGAAAAAGACATAATTCACTTTGGTTTTAAGTCGAGATATTTAAGGGTTTGCGTTTTAACACGTTTAAAAGTATGGATGCTAACTTTCGAGAAGATTTTCTTGTATTTGTTATCTCATGATATTGATATTTTTCACAGTATTTCTCCATATTTTTTCATGTTTTTAAATGCGAACCCTTAAATATCAGAGCGTCAGTTGTTTGTGGTTTGTTCACGTCTGCGCGGTCTTTCAAATGGGCCCAAAGAAAATAATCCAGCGGCGTTAAATCACAAGAACGAGGCGACCAATTGACATCGCCAAATCTAGAAATTACGCGACCGGGAAATTTCTCATGATAGAAAAATTTTCACAATTAAAATTCTTTGTTCAAGTGTGTAGCGTTCCATGGTTAAAATTTCCCAACTTTTTGCTAAATATTTTTCAAGGGATGACAGCTCAATTCTTGACATTTTATCATTTGACAGCTAATTTACTTTTTAACCTTAAATTTGTCCACCCTTTCAATATTAACAACCTACATGTGTACATTGTGGCATACATACACAATTAAAGACAAGCTATTATTTGAAGACATATTTTGCTACATTTTAGTAAATATCACTTAAGTCGACATAAGTGGTTTCTTAGTCTTTCTTAGAATATAAATTTTGGAGTAAAAAATCATCAAAATATTTTGATACGTAAGTAACGGTGTTAAAAGAAAGCTTTGTATTAATTTATTTTTAAATAGAATTTGTTGTGGCTCTCCAATCAATTATAACTCACTCATACGTCATTGTTCATCTTATCCTCTAAACTTTTATTAAAATTTTAATATAAAAACTTCCTTTAGGAGATAACTCTAGTCTACTTCCATCTGAGGTAATTTTTTTTTTGCTGCCAATGCGCTCTTTTTAATATTAAATTTATTTCGAATGTACAGTGCGCCAAAAACTAAATAAAATGCAGCAGACGCTTTAAAGATAAAATAATCTTTTTAAGGTTAAATACCAAAAAGAAACTGCAAGGGGACCCCATTAATTCCTCTGCAATGTTTTTCCTTCTGTAACAGGGTTGTATTTTTTACGTATTGTAGACATTGTTTTACTTGTGACTTTTTTCACGTTACATGTTAATAAATGCATAAACTGTTTGTACATTAAATTTATCAAAGAAAGCAAAAAGTACCAAAAGCAAAAATTACACTGATGAGTACATGATGTTTAATATCTACTGAGTTGTCTTAAGCCCCAACGAAATACAGGCATTTAATAAAGCTTATTACCGACAACAAATAAAAATTTAATTTAAATTATTTCGGAATTTTTAAATGAAAATTATTTTATAGAAATAATTGTAATAACAATATATTTCACAGTTTTTTTTTCTATTTTTTATTATTAAATTTTATGCGAGTAATTTTTATTCGTATAATTTTCTTTGCATGAAATTTTTTATTCGAAAAATTTTTATTCGAATAATTTTTAATCGAACAATTTTTATCCGAACAATTTTTATTCGAACAATTTTAAATCGAATAATTTTTATTCGAGAAATTTTTGTTCAAAAACTATTGTTATTCGATTGTTTTTTATGGCACTGAAAAAAAAATTGTTTACAGAATTTTTACAGAACTGAATTCGTTAATATGTTAAGAATACATTTATTCATTGTACGCATACGTTTTTTCCATGCAATTATTCATTGAAATTTACTGTAAAATGGTTTATTGGAAATTAATGAAAAATTCGTTGAAACAATGAACTTTTTCTTTGAATTTTTGCTTAAGTCAGGATTAATTATTAATTTTATTAAATTTATTCCAAATAATTTGTACCATTTGTAATCATTCGAGTAATTTTTATTCGAATAATTTTTATTCGATAAAATTTGATTCGAATAAATTTTATTCGAATAATATTATTTTTTTCCAAAAAATTTCATTCGATTGGCTATACAAGGTTTTTCAATAAGAGTGATATGATTTCTTTAAAAAAAACACACTTATTTTCTTTTTTTTTATTTATTTATTTGCTAGATATTATTTATGTACATTGTTTTTTTTTATATACAATATAAGTACATATATACAAAGAGTTCAAGATTTATCTTTTTCATCTCAATAATTTTTCTTGATTTATAAAATTAAATACATATACATATACATACAAAGTTGGAGAAAAATTTTACAAAAACCTATTTGAAACTTTTAAGTGATTTTATATAAAACTTATACTACAAACTAACCTACTAAGCTGGCAGTAAACCATTAATATGAGTATAATCAAAATTCATACAACGAAGATAGAAGTTATCCGAAAGTCTATTTAATTTACTTTCTACCAGTTCTATATTTGCTAGTGCATGTAATCTATGGGTAGAAAAATACCAAGGAAGGTTGTAATTCATCTTGAGTAATTTGTTTTGAGAGATCTGAAGTTTTTTAATGTGGCATTTTGCACTCTTTGCCCAAACAGGAGCTGCATAAAACATTACTGCTTGAAAAATGGTTTTAAGTATAATGTGTTTGTTTTTTATACTTAATCTCGAATTTCGATTGATAAATGGATACAGCATACGAATTAAAATATTTTCCTTATTTAAAATATACGATATGTGATCTTTAAATTTCATTTTAGGATCTAGTATTACACCTAAATATCTAACTTTTTGTTCCCATGGAATCAAATGATTATTTATGTTAATACACAGAAAAAAATTAATTTCGCATTCAATTACGAAATTCATAATCCCATTTACATTTTTAATTGGAATGGGACCTATCACGAAATTTGTAAAACTAACAACCACAATTCGTAAATAAGTAATAGAAAAAAAAAGCACACGTATGTATGTTATTGTAAAAATCAGACAAAACCAAAAAACAAACAATGATATTAATAAAAGCAAAGAAAACATAAATAAAACATAAAATTGAATGCAAACAAATATTTGTTAAGAAAAAAAATCTGCATATTTTTTTCTGTATACATACTTGGGGGATATAACAAGCTTTTCGTTTTTTCGTGAAATATATTGCCTGGGTTTTATCGCTGTTCAACATAATTTTCCATTTATTAAAATATGTCGATAGATCAGCTAAGGCTCTTTGCAAATTAGTTATGACATCAACAGAAAACATATCCGAGCATAAAATTGCCGTATCATCTGCAAAAATTGAAATTGTGCAGTATTCAATTTGAGGAAGATCATGTGTGTATAAATTATATAATATTGGGGAGAGACATGAGCCCTGTGGGCACCCCGCTGTGACATTGAAACTTGCGGAACTTTCCGAACCGATATGTTCTTTAAAGCTACGAAGTGAAAGAAAAGATTGTATAATTTTAAAAAGCTTTAGTGGAAAATTCAATTGGACCATTTTGTATAATAATCCGTTGTGCCACATTGAATCGAAAGCGGCTTTAACATCCAGTAGCACCATCCCAGTTGATTTTTGATTAGCAAAATTAGAATGGACTAAATTCCTTATTCTCACCAGTGGTTGTATAGTATTGTGTTGGCTACGAAAACCAAATTGATAAGGAGGTATTATATAATTAGTTTCAATGAAGTAAGTTAGTTTATGTTTAATAACTTTTTCAAGAATTTTGCTGATGGCTGATAATAGGTTTATAGGTCGATATGATGAAGGACAATCAGGTGGTTTGTTCGGCTTATTGATAGGAATAATTTTAGACTCTTTAAAATCGCGTGGGAAGTAACACAATTTCAAACATGCATCTATTATGATCGTTAAAAACTTAATTCCTTTTCTGGGAAGAGCTTTTAAACATCTGTTATTAATACCATCATCTGTTATCAATACCAGGAGATTTTTTAATTTTTAGTTTTTATACTATACTAGAAATTTCTGAACTAGTTGTTGAGGTGCGGTTTGAGTCGTTAAAATTAGATAATTGAAGAGACTGAATGGTATTATTTACTTGGGATATTGTTTCAGCATCCCCAAGGTTAATTGAGATATTCACCCCTATCGCGAATAAACATTCCCATGAAAAAACTCCCAAATTTTTTGTTTTACTATCGTGAATGATTCCCATAAATTTTTTTGGGAATGAATTCCCATACCTTACAAATATGGCATCGCAAATGTTTACTCCCGCGAATAATTTGACTAAAATTATTCACAACAATTGAAAGTGGGAACAAGAAGTGAACATGTAAGTAGCAATTTGTTTTTTAATCAAGAACTTCATGTAATCAGCTTTTTCTCTTATTTATTAACACAGGAGTGTTAATAAAGAAAAAATTAATTGTCTGGTTGATGCAATGTATGCGAATAAAGACTATGGCAAAGGTTTCCAAAATGATAAAAAAGAGGACGTGGGTAAATTTTGAAACGAGTTAAGCTTTTGTAAATGGTGTTAATTATTAGTTTAATAAGCGTAACTTAAGTTTTTCATGCATAGGTGAGGATCGACCAAAAATTGAACATAAGAAAAAAACTGACTGAAAACAAAAAAACCACAACAAAACAAAGCGGATCAGATTCATCACGTATTTGTCTTCGCTGCAGTCGTTCTATGGATTGATTTTCCTTTACCAGCAACAGAAAACGCAAATAAACGCTATTCATAATTTTTACCGTATTTCTTTTATTCATACACCACAAAATAAATCCCCCAAAAATTATTTGTTAAATCAAAACAAACAATTCAAAATAAAAACTTTTATTCCCAAGTAATTCACAATAGATACTTAAACTCCAAAAATATTCGCGATAGCAATTTGTTGGGGATGGGAATACAATTTTTCTCCCAAACAACTTACTCCCATAATATTCGCGATAGGGGTGATTATGATTGGAAGCGAAGGTTTGTTCAAGTATTTCGCATTTTTTCAAATTTGTGGTATAACGGGAATTATTTTGCTTTAGAATTGGTATGATCTTGCCCTTTTTCCTTAAAATTTTTGTAAGGTTCCAAAATGGCGGGGAACCAATATCCAACGTAGAAAGAAGTTTATCCCAAGACTTATTTCTATTTCCACTCTAATCATTTCATTAAGAGCTTTAACTTCATAAAAATCTTCTAAAACTCTAAAACGTTGCCAGTTTCGCCTCACACTATTTCTTTGTTGAATCAAATTCTTCACATAATGAGGTAACGAATTTCTAAAATGTTTTGGTACAATTTTAGGTACACTCGCTATAATACCTTCATTTATAAGGTTTTTGAAATTTACTATCATGGAATCAATTTGGTCCTCTTGAACAATATTTCTTGCATTCGGTAAAGTTATATGTCTGTTGATATATCTCGAAAAAGTTTCCCAATTTGCTTTACTAAAATCAAACTTTAATAAAGACAAAACATTTACTTGAGTATTGAGAATTATATTAACTGGCAAATGATCTGAGCTTAAATCATTTATTACGATGGCTGGCGATATTGTTTCGGGTGCGTTAGTCAAAAAGAAGTCAAGGGTAGAACCTTGTCTATTAGCGCTAGAATATATATAGGTATGATCGCCTGGGTATATAATGTCTACTTCGAAAGACTATAGCTTTTCATGTAATATGTTTCCCCAGCAATTTACATGAGCATGAGTAAATATTGTAACTACCGTTATTAGTAAAAAGTTTTATACCAATATTTTCAATAAGGTTAGTATATACAATAGGAAGTAATGCATGCGAAATATTTTTTTTAACAATAACTGCTACTCCACCACCTCTGGCGTGGTCTCTATCATTTCTATATACAAAATATTCTTTATGTTTTATGGATAAATTATGCTTGACCCCAGTCTCCGATAACAGACATACATGAACGTTACGATTTATTAAGAATTCGAATAATTCTTGACATTTGTTGCGAATGCCTCTAGCATTGTTAAGGAATTCAAAAGTTTTTTTATTTAATGTGTAGTATAATCGGTTCAATTAAGTTCTAAATAAAACATCATTCAAATGGCCTCCACGACTTCTTCTGCAGGAACGAATTCGATGAACCGTAATTTCGAGCACTTTTTCCACTAAATCAAGTCGTATGTCATGAATGGCACGTTTAATATTGACTTGTAAAGCTTGAAGAGAGTCTGGTTTATTTCGAAAGATCAATGACTTCAAATAACCCCACAAGAAATAGTCGAATGGTGTTAAATCACAACTTCTTGGAGGCCATTCAATATCACAATTTCTTGAAATAATCGATTCTACAAACTTTTCTCGCAATAATTCAATTGTTGCATTTTCTGTGTGGCACGTAGCCCCTTCTTGTTGGAACCAAATGTTGTCAAGATCAATTTTACACGGATGCAAACCCAAATCCTTTCTCAAAATCCGCCAGGTTGAGACAGTCCCAATTGTTGAGAACGTCTTTGAATCGACAAATTGCGGTCTTCAGCAACACTTACTTGCCTGAACGGCAGCAATATTTCGAGCGATTCTCTGTCCTATTGGCTCTTGAACATTATGTAAAGCAAATTTAAGCTCAAAATTTTCAACAATTCGACGAATAGCGAACACACTTGGACGATTATTGCGACCCTAAAATGGGCAAAATCGCACGAAAAGTTGCAATTGGAGAAAGATTAGTTTAATAATAAAACTGAATAATTTATAAACGTTGTTCTTGCGTTAATCTCTCCATGATGAAATTGTAAACACTACTGAATACAATGCAAAACAAATGACAGATCAGGACAAATTACAAATGGCCGAAACGTCACTGCAAAATCATAACATCCGTATTGCAAAACTTTGTATAAAGTAATAAGTGATTTAAGTTCACTGTATCGTTACCGATGTTCTTTTTATTATATCACTGCTTTAAGTCCGAAATAAAATTTAACTGTAGCGTAGAACATGTTTGCAATTATTTTGCCATCGGTTTCACTGTCGATTTTTGTGTGATTAGAGATCTTGTTAAGTTCTTTATGGTTTCATTGCGAATAAATACCAGTACGACTGTTGCCATGATTATACACTTGAGATTTTTCTTTACGATTAAATTGTGCTGTAACTTAAAGTTGAGTTATTTTTGCTTTCTGCTCATTTGCTTGATTTCAAGTTTTGTTTTTCGTTTCCTTTTATTTATTTGTACAAAATAAAACATGCAACATAATTTGACCTTTATTAATTTGAAAATTTTTCCTTGAATTTTTTTTCTTCTCTATTTACAGATAACAAAACGCAAGCAACATAAAGAAGGTAAGTGGCATTTTTTTGCATATAAATAAAATGTAGTTAAATTTGTAAAACATTTCTTTTTAATTCAAATGAAGAAACTATTAATCTGAATGAAAGAAATAGCAAACAAAAAAGACGAGATCATCAACACCCACAATGCTTTCGTTCTTACGTACGTGTATAAAAGTTCACAAACTATTCAGAACAGCTCCTTTGCACGTTTTATTACTTTTTCCTTTTTCTCAAATAACATTTTTTGAGTCCTTTATTTGGTCGACGGCATTAGCAACCACCTCTTAAATTTATGTGTGGGCTGCTTGACATTTCCATGCTAAAAAAAAAGAAAGCTTTGAACATTTCTATTAAATACTTTCTTACAAGCACTTACGCATGTTAACTTTTGTTATGTTTTTTATTTTTTTTTTATTTTGTGATAAACTTAGAAAGGATTATTGTGTACTGACGTCATATTTAATAGAGTTTAGTGGGGAATAAAAAAATGCGTCACAATGTGATCACGACATCTGAATAAACTTTGTTAAATATTAATTTGTTTAAGTGAAACAAAAAGAGGACATCTATTTGGAAGAAGCATAAAAAATTATAACCGAAGTGACTTTTATATGGAAAGCAAAAACAAAAATTCAAATATTTCAAAATTTTTTCATTGTTTTCATTCAAATTTTTTAAATTTTGGAAGGCACATTTATCAAATATTTGTCGAAACAAACGTAGCCCACCCAGAAAGCAACTTCAAAATTAATTCTTTTAATTCCAATATTTTTTTTAATTATCAGTCCGCATTTTTTATAAACTGTTTAAAAATACTTTTTTGTAGAGTAATTAATTTTATTTTGTAAAATAAAAATCAAGTTATATGACACTATCCCTAAGAAAAACTAGCGGTTACGTTTTTTTGGACAAATATTTAATTTCTGTGCGTTTGTTCGGTGATGATATTGTATGAAAAACAAAAACAAAATTAATTTGTGAAGTTTTTAGTCGAACTGAGTGATGTTTAATCAAAGAAATTTTTAATTTTTCAGGCTTAAGTTCGTTTTCTCTAAATTTAATTTTATTATAAATTAAATTATTATTTAAATTAGAAAGAAAGACAAATCTAGTGGCTCTTAATACTTGAAACAGACAAAGAAAAAGTTTTTTGACTGCGCGGAGGGTTGAACTGACATCGATGTTTCGAGACTAACCACAGTCTGATCATCAGAGTTGTCTACCGCTTAGACCTCACTGCCACCACGGCAGCTGCAATCAGACCAGTTAAAGATCCTCTACATTAATTAAATCTGCTGAATTACATGTAAGTTTTACACTACAGCTTTTTATAATTTTTAATGGGTTGGAACTTTACTATACTTTTTTCAAAGTCTATCTTGTTCAAGTTGAGCTTTATTCTAGTGTCTCTTATTTCATTCCCCTTCGGCTACCAATACTCTAGGGGTTTTTTATTTGGAATGCGCTTATATATACAGCTGTGTTTTTTTAAATTGTATAAACAACTGTATAAACACATTCCTAGCTACGTGCCTTTAGTTTTGTAATTAATTTGTGAAGTTTTTATTCGAACTGATTTATTAAATTAAATAATAATTTAATTTATAATAAAATTAAATTTAGAGAAAACGAACTTAAGCCTGAAAAATTAAAAATTTCTTTGATCAAAAACAAAATTTTTAAATATTTGAATTTTTGTTTTTGCTTTTAATATAAAAGTCACTTGGTGATGTGATTTACAAAATTAGGGCCTTAATTAAAAATGTGGTTTTGAATTTTTTTTTCATTAGCTGTGTTGTTTTTCATTTCAGCTAACGATATACAGACTTTTAATACTGAAGGTTGGGAAAAAAAAATAAAAATTAAAAAAAGTTCATGCCCAAGCAATCAAAGTAATTTCCAAATGATTTTTATATCAATTTATTCCAAAACAATTGGCAATAGTTTTACATTGAATTTTCATTCATAATTTTCACAAATTAAAAGTAATGAAATGAAAATTGTGAATTGAATACCTTTAGTCGCAAATTCGTTCAAAATGTAAAATTTTTTAACACATATCTGGAATAGTTTTGGAAATAATTTTTTTTCTTCAAATTACCAAGGCTTTAAATACTGGCAGTGCCTGGTATCCTGCTTAACATTTCATTTTAGCGTCCACTCTGGGGTATTAAGGCTATATTTATAATCACAAACGTTGTCAAAAATACGCATTTTCTTAAATCAGTCATACAATGACTGATTAAAGTACAAATTATTTAATCCCAAAATACCGAAATTAATCCCGAAAAATCTTTCAAGTCCAAGATTACCTACTTTAGATTGCATGCAATAATTCACGTCCAACATTATCATGCCATCCATAATTATTGAAAGCCGTACACATACGAGTATTCTTTTACATCAAACCAATCCTACTCCTGTCGCATACTTGAATCAATCCGTTATCGGCATTATTTCTGCTCATTTTTAACCAAGAACACAATGTAATTAATATTTTTAATATTTAACTTAATTAAAATGTCTTCTTTACTCATTTTTTATTAAATTTTTTTTTGTCCTTGTGGGTATTGAACATAGAACTCACATGTTTGGAAGAAATAAAAGCAAACAAAAAAGATTTTATTATATTATTTTTTCATTTCTGGTATTGAACAGAGACAGCTTAAAAATTGTTTAATACCTTTTGGGATTCATTCAAAAATATGTCGGATTATAATTTTGGTATTGAACATAGAGTAACATGTTTGTAACACAACGCCTTAGACAACTCAGCCACATTAAAGTGTTAAATTCGACGAAAGAAAATCCAAGAGAAAAAGAAATTATCATATTATTTCTTATTAATTTCTGGTATTGAACAGAGGCAGCTTTAAAAGTGTTTCATTTCTTTTAGGATTGATTCAAGTACATTAAAAATATTTTTTAGCACAACTCGTATTCAAAGTAATTCTTAAATATGTACTCAAATTTAGTACGAGTTTTCTTTTGTACACAAACTTAAAAAAATATCCCTTTGGATCTTTTTGATTTAATCCATTCAATCGCTTGAAATTTGTGGCAGATAAAAGCAAAATTTGTGGTAAACAAAATGACAAATAAAAAATTATGGCCCTAATAAAAATGGTCCCAAACCAAAAAAAAAAAAAAAAAATAAATGGCCCCAAAATAGGAAAGATTGGCCTAAAAAGATTTTTTTTCACTAGAAAATATTTCGTGACCATTTTCCTTAAATAGGAAACAAGTTCTCCATTTTTGGAGTAATTTTTTATATAAAAGTTTTTTTTTTGGGGCCATTTTTCATATTCCAATTTGAAAGCATTTTTTTTTAAATGAAAAATGATAAATGACCCCAAACTTAAAAAATTTCCCAAAAATTTAAGACAAATGTCCCCAACATAAAAAATTAAAAATTACCCCAAAAAATACGAAAAATGGTCCCAAATTTTGTGTTGTTCTATTTTATACAAAACGTTGTGGACATTTTTTCTATTTTAAGTATTTATGTTTGGGAACATTTTTCTTGAATTTTGCTTAAATTTTTAAATTTGGTCTTTCATAATTTTTTTTTGTAAATTGAAAATGGAAAACTGGCAACAAAGTTCGTGTTGTTCTTTTCTATAATAGAAAATTGTAGGTCATTTTTCATTTCAGATTTGGGGTAAATTTGTATGGAACCGAATAAAATGTTGTTATATTCTTTCCCCCTTCCCAATGTAGTTTACATAATAAGTTTTCTGCCGATTAGTTTCAAATAATAGTATTTCCTACACAATCTAGAGACGATAAAACTTAAAGTGAACAATTCTTTAAATTATCAAACCAAATTTCGTTCTTTTGTAAATAATCGATAAAATTATACTCAACAATAAAGTTTTATTTAACACTTAATTTATATGCGTTATTAGCAAGCAGATTGTTGCTGTTTTTCTCCTTTTTTTTTTTGAAATATTTCGTTACTCAATTATATACAGGAGAATTAAAAAGTGCGATGAGGTTTGCAAATAAATTACAACACACATAACTATTACATATACACATTGTATGTTGCAATATATGTTCTGTACACGTAAATATACATATGTGCAAACATATAAACACACACTTACAGAGTCTTTGTATTGGCTTATTCGAACATATTCACTTCGTATAAATTACTCATGTATACATATGTACAAATATTTATGTATTTATGTATATGTATATCTGTTTTTTACATAACAACACTCACTCATCGATTGAAACACGCGGCTTAGTATTATTTTTGTTCGATAAATTTTTTGTTTCTCATATAAATTGTTGTATTTATCTGGCAGATTATACGAGTATTATCTGGTTAAATAAGGAATTTATTTTAATTTTGTCAAGAAAATAATTAAGGCAATCATAATATAGTAATGGAAACCCTAGTATGATTACGACCACCACTATAGTTTAGTTAAATGTAAAAGGTTTTCCAATAAGAGCGATATGATTTCTTAAAAAAAAAACTTACTTATTGTTAAGGAAATTCAAAAGTTTTTTTTATTTAATGTGAAGTACAACCGATACAATTAAGTTGTAAATAAAACATCATTCAAATGGCCTCCACGACTTCTTCTGCAGAAACGAATTCGATGAACCCAATTTTCGAGTACTTTTTCCACTACATCAAGTCGTATGTCATGAATGGCGCGCTCAATATTGTTTTGTAAAGTTGGAAGAGAGTCTGGCTTATTTCGAAAGATCAATGACTTCAAATAAACCCACAAGAAATAGTCGAATAGTGTTAAATCACAACTTCTTGGACGCCATTCAATATCACAATTTCTTGAAATAATCGAATCCCCAAACTTAAAAAAAAAAAAAAAAAAAAAAAAACTACGGGTAGCACTCCGGGAGTGCCGACAGAAGTGAAAACGTTTTGTGATTAAACAATACACATGCTATTGCCAAAAAAAATTATGCGTAGATATAAACAATTATATAAATACATGCAACAAATTTAACCACTTATCAAGGCGTATGTAACAGGTGAGCTTACTAGCACAGCTGACTGAGCTCGGTTTATAGCAAATTTTCATACAAACTGATATACTTTGAAGAGAGTACATAAAAAATGGTTACAGTTTGGTACTCATACGTATTAAAATGTTTTTAATTTGTTTGTGTATTTTGATATGAAGTGAGTGCTTTATACCAACCCAACAAAATATATGTTTTTTTGGATTGTTGTACTTGTTGTCGAACTGCGCATACCTGTTAGTGTTACCATGTCTGGTATGTAGTTGTCTGTTACTACACATGTAATTTATTTGGTAGGCATTCGCACAAACAGAGATGCTACAAGTGTCAAAAAGCGTGATGGTGTCGCGAGTTCTGAGGTTTTGTCTCATCCAAAACCTTCGTACCGCGCCAATAGAAGTTTTCATTAAAAAAAAAAAATCAGCAAATTCACGACGTTTACGGTGGTCCAATGGCTTCAGGTCTTGAGTCAGAACAATTTTATATGGATGCAAACCCAAATCCTTTCTGAAAATCCGCCAGGCTGTGGTTTGAGACAGTCCCAATTGTTGAAAACGTCTTGGAATCGACAAATTGTGGTCTTTAGCAACACTTGCCTGAACGGCAGCAATATTTGCATTACTTCGAGCTGTTCTTTGTCTAATTGGCACTTGAACATTATGTAAAGAAAATGTTCAACAATTCGACGAATGGCGAGCACACTTGGACGATTAATACGGTGGCACGAAATAAGCCCCAATAAAATAAGCCCCAAATCGAAAAATGAGATAAGCCTAAAATATATTTAAAATTTTTTGTTTGGGCTTTATTTCATTTTTTTTGGGGCCTATTTCATTTTTGAAAAATTTGGGGCTTATTTCATAAAATTTTTTGGGGCTTATTTCGTTTTATTTGGGGCTTATTTTATATCCGTAAAATAGATCTAAACACATTTTGAAGAAAATTGCATGTTATTTTCAAGTTTCAACTGTGTTATAATAAAGTCCTTGCGCCCGGACATAGGCCGGTTATGCGCAAAATACTTTGAACGCGAAGCCTGTGTTCGATATACCAAAGAGGATAAAATCCTTATGCAGAGACTACTTTGAATGCGAAGCCGGTGTTCGATATACCATAGAGGATAAATTCCTTGCGCCCGGCCGTAGGCCGGTTATGCAGAGACTACTTTGAATGCGAAGCCGGTGTTCGATATAATTTTGAGGATAAAATTCTTGCATTTTATGATTTCTTCTTAAGCTTACTTCATCAAGTTAACAAATTTGGGGCTTATTTAATTTTTTTTTGGGGTTTCTTTCATTAAATGAAAAATTTGGGGCTTTAATCATTTTTCATTTGGGGCTTATTTCATAAAATTTTTTGGAGCTTATTTCATTTTTCGATTTGGGGCTTATTTAATTGGGGATTATTTCGTGGTGTCGATTATTACGACCATAAAATGGCAAAAGAGCACGAAAAGTTGCCACTGGAGAACGATTATTTTGATAATAAAACTGAATAATGTTAAAATATGGTTGTTATTATCAAAATAATAAAATTTTGTCAACAATATGATTATACCACAGCAACAACAATATAGTTACTGTAAAAATAAAGTTTTAAAAACTTTTTTATTAAAAGCATAGTTTGTATACAATGGATTATTTTGATAAACTTTTATAACTTTTTCCTCCAAATTTATTCTAGTATAAATTTCAACATTTTAAATGGAATGTTTTGTCATTCGTAGCAGTATGAAAGTTTGCATATTTAAATTGAACGGTATGGTAGGAGACAAGTGTGCTGCTACTAGAAAAAATAAAATATTATAATTTTTTTTCTCTTGTATTTCTTAACGCATAAAAGCTAACATATTTTTAGTCCTGCTCTAAAATTATATAAATTTCGCGTATTAAGGAGTGTTTACATGTGCAAATGTTTATTTGTAGCTGCTGCTATAATTGTACATATATATATGTACATACGTATATGTTCGTTTATGTAGCCTCCATTTGTGTAGGTGTAGGGTACATGCGGATATATGTATGTGATTGTCTATTTGCATGTGTTTTATATAGCACAGCACGTTTATGTAATTATTATATATGTATATGCCAGATAATGTCATATTGTTACCTTTTCACCATTATATATACACTAACACAATCTCATATTTACAAACACACATATATCCAAATAAACTTCAACATGTTGAAAAGCAAATTACAAAATATATAAATGCCTTGATTATTTAAAGGTTGGTTTTAATATATTTCTACATTTACATTAGGGCAGCCCCAATTTATCATAAATTATGGAAAAGTATTCGAGATATATTTTCGAGCAATCGTAAATATTGAATTTTTTTTAATTTCTCTTTTAGCTAATCAGCGGTTAATATCGAGAATTTTTATATATTTTCTAATAAGGTTCTCCCTATTGTATATAAATGTGGGATATATTTTCGTGTGCGTTTTAGCATTAAGCAATAAATTTTGTTGCGCTTGTACTTACATACATACATACATATTTATTTATACATTTATTTATCTGTATGTGTGTGTGTATAAACTATTTAATACACTGCTATCCTCCAAGTAATTATTAAATGTAGCTTTTTTGTGGTAATGCATTGTAAATATAAACACATTTTTGTGTACATAAATATATCCTTATACATATGCTAATACATACAAACACACCATAAATATCTAATTATGTATATAAATATATATGTATGTACATTTGTATATAAAATGTAACAAAGCATGAATGTTAAATATTTGTTGTGTTAACATTTTAAGGCTTATCGCAGGATTTATATGAAAATAAAACAAAACTTTAGATATCTTGAGGCGCCTTTTTAAATATTTAAATGTCTGCAGGTCTTGAAAGTATGCACAAATTCGTCTATAATTAGATCTCTGTGTGGGAATTCATTAATGGATGAAATATTTTTAATTTAAATCGCACTTAATTAGATATGTGTGGGAATTCATACGAAACTCAATATATAATTTTTTTAATTTACATACCTTTAGGCGTCCAATTTATTTATATTATATAAGGTTTTCCAATAGGGATGATATGATTCTGAAGTGACGTTTCGGCCATTTGTAATATGTCATGATCTGTCATTTGTTTTTCATTGTATTCAGTAGTGTTTACAATTTCATCATGGAGAGATTTACGCAAGAACAACGTTTATAAATTATTAAGTTTTATTATAAAAATAATCGTTCTCCAATTGCAAGTTTTCGTGTGCTTTTGCCATTTTATGGTCGCAATAATCGTCCAAGTGTGCTCGCTATTCGTCGAATTGTTGAAAGTTTTGAGCCTACATTTTCTTTACATAATGTTCAAGTGCCAATAAGACAAAGAAACGCTCGAAGTAAAGCAAATATTGCTGGCGTTCAGGCAAGTGTTGCTGAAGACCGCAATTTGTCCATTCTAAGACGTTCTCAACAATTGGGACTGTCTCAAACCAAAAACTGGAGCTATAAATCGATGATAACCAACTTTTTATGGCCGAAATTGGAAGAAGTTGATCTTGACAACAATTCGTTCCAACAAGACGGGGCTACGTGCCACACTGAAAATGCAACAATTGAATTATTGCGAGAAAAGTTTGGAGATTCGATTATTTCAAGAAATTGTGATATTGAATGGCCTCCAAGAAGTTGTGATTTAATACCATTAGACTAACGTGCCATTCATGACATACGACTTGATTTAGTGGAAAAAGTGCTCGAAAATTGATTTCTTCGAATTCGTTCCTGCAGAAGAATTCGTGGAGGCCACTTGAATGACATTTTATTTATAACTTAATTATATCGATTGTACTTCACATTAAAAAAACTATGGGTAGCACTCCGGGAGTGCCGACAGAAGTGAAAACGTTTTGTGATTACAACAATACACGTGCTATTGCCAAAAAAATTATGCGTAGATATAAACAATTATATAAATACATGCAACAAATTTAACCACTTATCAAGGCGTATGCAACAGGTGAGCTTACTAGCACAGCTGACTGGGCTCGCTTTATAGCAAATTTTCATACAAACTGATATAGTTTGAAGAGAGTACATAAAAAATGGTTACAGTTTGGTACTCATACGTATTAAAATGTTTTTAATTTGTTTGTGTATTTTGATATGAAGCGAGTGCTTTATACCAACAAAATACATGTTGTTTTTGGATTGTTTTACTTGTTGTCGAACTGCGCATACCTGCTAGTTTTGCCATGCCTCTTATTGTAAACGCAAATGCAACTGCGCCCGAGAAATTAACAATCTAAATTTTTTTCGCTCATAATGAAGAGAGTGCCATCCTTGTGTACTCTTCTTAATCAGTTTCGCTCAAATTGAAGAGTGCGCCCTCTTTGGTGCACCAAAAAATGAGTGTTTTCTTATATATATGGCAACATCTCCCACAAGAGAGGGCGCTCTCTTCATTTTGAGCGAAAAAAATTTAGGTGTTATCTGTAGGTTGTTAACTTCACTAACATCTGTAGGTTGACGGTGTCGCGAGTTCTGAGATTTTAGCCCACCCATAACCTCCGTACCGCGCCAATAGAAGTTTTCACTTCAATAAACAACTTTTGAATTTCCTTCACAATAAGTGTGTTTTTTTTTAAAGAAATCATATCACTCTTATTGGAAAACCTTTTATTTTAATACATAAAATTAATGAAGAACATTTATATGGCTCTTAAAAGTATACCTTAGATCTGCTAAAAGTTTTAAGTCCAACGTTGTTTATATTCGACAAAAGATCGTAGTTTTTGAAAAAAATAGATAAATAATTCAACTGGTCTGAACTACATTCTTGTTAATATTTTATTAATGAACCCCCTTAGTTGATGGTGGAATTCGGAATTTTTTACAGTGAACACATCGGAATTTATAAAAAAAAAAAGATATCCAATTTATTTTTACTACAGCGTTTTGCGTTTTAGATAACGATATGGGCATTTCCAGAAAAAGGTCAACCGCGACAGAAATATTAAAAACCGGGAAAAAAAATTTTCTTTATCAACTTTAATTAGAGAACTGTCTAAATTTTTATAATTTATTAACTTAAATAATAATTCTTTTATATTTGTTATCATTGGAATATATCCAGTTTTATTTATTTTTTATACTTATAAATAAAAAATTTTAAACCTAAAAAATGCCTTTGGAATCATTGTCCCGTTCGCGATGTCCCGTTCGCGATTCTAAAAAAAATATTTAAAAAAATAATAATAAGGATAATTAAAAAAAAACAAAATGCTAAATAAAAGCTTTATATCTTAAAAAATAATCTCCATTTAATAAACTGACAAAATTCGCAGAGTTTTAAACAAAACCACACACCGAAAAAAATGACTTTCATTTTTTGTCCCGTTCGCGATCGCAAGTTTATCCAAAATATTTGGAGAACGTTCATATTTTATAATTTTTTTTTTGTTCTCAAAAATTGTTCTACTAAAATGCTATTAAATATTTATAAAAAGTTAAAAAAAAAATTTGAGTTTTCATATTTTTTTTTCAAGTTGAGTGCGTACGAATGTCCCGTTCGCGATCCTGGAAATGCCCATATGCATATGTATGTATATTGATTTCGTTTTAGTACGCGTGAAGGATATTATTTAGTGCTGGTGCTGTGGCTTCACATGTTTTAACTAATGTTTTGTTTTAACTGATTTATATTCTCATGAATACTAGTGTGTACCAACGGTCGACCCAATCCACCTTGTTCTAGTCATAGAAAGAAAATTCATAAAAAATCTCTTATAAAACAGTCATACAACATCCAAAACTACAATTATTTAATGATAGATTTGTATGAATTCACAAGAATTAAAAAAAAAACGGTTAAATGCAAAAACAAAATACTCAACTCTCTCATCTTTTTTCCTACAATTGGGTAAAAGAAATGTTTGTGTGTACGCATGAGTAATACGTATGAATGTAGTAGTAGGAACTTTAAACGGTTATAGCTCCCAATATACTGAACCCACAAAAACTCACAATGCCTCGTTCAGTTTTGTGAAAAAATTACCTTAATTTAGTAAAAGTCTTGTAAAAATCGGTTTTATAATAGGTGCATGAAGGGCAGCACAAAAAAAGCAATTGTCTATTAATTATATAGATTTGTTAAACACACACTCAGAACTACTGCAAAGGTGTGCAAAATTACAATTCCATTTCATTAGAGTGTTTGGAAATTAAGCAGAAACCACCAATTGGAAACTCGTTTCAATTAAATATATGAAATTAAATTCATTCCTTTGCGGGTCTGCATTCTATTATTGTCTTAATGATAAGGACGACAACGTTGACGCCGTTGATGATGATAATGTTAACAATTTTTGGTTTTATTGTTTGTTACTTGAACACGAATATTATTCGTGCCATCATCATCATTATCATCATCGTCGATGTTGTTATTGTTGTCGTTGCTAATATTATTGTTGTTGATTTTTAGTACTTTTTTTTATCATTTAAGTTATAATTTTCACTGTTGTGAAGCGGAAATATTGTTATAGACTTAAATATCCTGTTCTTTTTTTTCGTGCTTTAACAGCTTTTATACGCTCATAAAGTGTGTATGTGTGTGTGTGTGTTGCCTGATAATGTGGCACGACAAAGTCTACGCACGTAGTAAGTGAGTGGTTGAGTTGTGCCATATTTTCACACAAATATTTAGGTGTTTGTGCTTTTAGGCAAAAGTTTGGTTTTTTCTGGTTGTAGTTCGAGTGGGGTGGGACAAAAATATGAAACAATATGAAGAATACAATTTTATGAGTTGCCATCAAATATGGCCTCTAAAAATAATGTCATTTTTTTTTGCTGGTATTAGTCGCATATGAAAACACGTTTTCTTTTACTAAGCTTTTGTATTTTAATTAATTTTATGTTTTTTATATGTAAAGGAAACAAAATATTTAGGGATTTTTTATTTTCTCTAAAGATTTTTAATGAATGTTGTGATTTAAAACAATTCATATAGAAAATCTAAGTATAGGGGACTGGCAGTAAGGAGATCTATGCTTGTTGTACTACGTAAATTTTCTTTAGTGAGTAATTTTATTAATTAAATTTTCCACTGACTTTAAGCGAGAAGGAGGTTGTCACATCGTGTGTAGGT
The DNA here is from genome assembly GCA_947311025.1 of Lypha dubia. Lineage (NCBI taxonomy): Eukaryota > Metazoa > Arthropoda > Insecta > Diptera > Tachinidae > Lypha > Lypha dubia. The sequence goes on from OX371263.1 coordinate 55,962,528, forward strand.
CTTTATGCAAGTATCCTTTTAATTTCGACCGACATTTTTTTAAAAATTTAAAATCTCTATTTCATTTGAAGGCAATATTCTTTTTCATATTTACCTCTTCCTTAAAGTGCTTTTATTTTTTATTAGTTGATATTGTCCACTCCGTCTTTCGGAATAGAAGTCGCATTTTATTGCAATTATAGTTTTGTGTATTGAACGTTACCCCTTTGCTTCAAACGGTCGTTATATGCTTTGATATATTTTATGCTTCTGTCTTTTAGTAACCAGAGCATTCAGCTTCTTCTTTGTCTCTGTTCTGAGTTATCCCGAAACTATAACATAAAACATATTTACATACATTATTAAAGTAACATTCAATACATCATTGTGTAAACAAATATGAAACGACAACCCAAACAAAACCAAAATTTGATATACATATAGAAAAATCTATGTATGCAAAATTCGGTAATGATTTACAAAATGCAATCAAGCAAAGAAACCAATGAGCAACGTTCAATACATATTTTTTTTTTTTTTTGATATAAAGCATAATCGATAGATAAAAAAATTTTGTAGTATAATAATATTTGAAAAATTCACAAAATACTTTAAAGAGACTATTAAAAAAAATACATAAAAAAAAATTTGTTCGATTAAAATTTAGTCGAATAAAATTAAGTTTATGTGGCTGCCCATTACGTGCAAAGCTAAATCTAAATAATTCCTTTGTAGCAAAAGAAATTATTCCATTAAAAACTATTCGATTAAGATATATATTCGATTATATACATATAGAAAAATCTATTTATGAAAAATTCGGTAATGATTTACCAAATGCAAACAAGCAAATAAAAAAAAAAAAAAACTATGAGTAACGTTCAATACATGCGAGTTCATATTTTCTTAAGATATAAACTATAACCGAAAGATAAAATATTTTGAATAATATTTGAATAATATTTCACAAAACTTGAAAATACTATTGAGACTATTAAAAAAAATAGATAAAAAAAATAATAAATAATAAAATTTAATAGAATAAAATTATGTGGCGCAAACCTAAATCTTAATAATTCCTTTATAGCAAACAAAAAATTATTCCTTTAAAAACGATTCGATTAAAAAATATATTCGAATAAAAAAGAAATTATTCGAAGGCATTTTCGCCAAAAATTTTTACCAAATAAAACTATTTGCCAAGGACTCAGCGAAAGAGGAGCTTCCACATTAAAAACCATTTTCAGAAATTTTTCAGTTTTCTGGGATTTTCTCGTACTAATTGGGAATTAAAACAGCCCTTAAGAAAAATTTAAGTTTCGCCTTTACAAACTTATAATTGGTCTTTATGAGAAATATTTTTATGGAACATTTCACACCGCTACAATGCAATTGATAGAGAGTTTTTGGACGTTTTAATGTATCAGATATCTAAACGTTCCATGGGAATCGGCGATGAAGCAACCCAAGTTCATAAAGATTTCGCCTATTAAATACAGAACAGTAAGAAACTCTTGCTAAATAAATTATACAAAACAAAAATAAATTTGTTATCGGCCCCACTGTGCGGCCGAGACTATTTTATATTCCTAAATGCGATTCTTGTTTTAAAGCAAATCATACCAAACAAATATTTTTATATGTCTGTGGTAGAATAAACAAAAAAAGAAAAAACTTTTTATATCCTAAATTAAATGATATCCTTGGTTTTTTATGTACTTCTTCTTTTTTTTTTTTTTTTTTTTTAATTTTATAACAGCAACACAGGCAAAGACAACAATAATTTGAACTTAATAAGGATACGCATGTAATACTGTGCTTTAGTGCGTTTGTGTTTGTGTGTGTTCGTTTACGTATACGTGTCTGTGCGCTACTCTACTGTATTCGTTTATATGGAAGGGAATGTACACAACTTTCTGCTGCTCTTTTACGATACAACTTTTTTCAGTGACATATTGACAAGGCCATTTATTAAGAGTATGAGTACAAAAAGAGGTCTAACTTGACTTTTGGGAGGGTGGCTGTTTTTCATTTTCAGCTCGGAATGTATATGTATGCATGTGTGTATACATTGTAGTATGTATACGTGTGTTTTTTGCTGTGTTTGCTTAGCTGAAAAGTGTTGTTGTGTTTTTTTGTGTTGTTTTGAATTTTAAAGGTTCTTTCTTCTACTTCTCTCTTTCTTTGTAAATTCTTCTCTATTTGTTTTCTGCCTTGTGCTGAGAACTGATGTTTGTATTTTAATACTTAGTTGTAACATTTGATAAAAACCTTTAAAACAAGGTTATATTGTTGTTGTTTTTGTTTTAAATATATAATAATATATTCAAACAAACAAAATGAAATGGGTCGAGGTTTCTAAAGTGACTGTGTTTTACTCACATTTAAATTAATACAATTCTAACAGATTTCGTGTTGTGTTCAAAAATATGTGTAAAATGCCAACACAATAGAACCTTAAAATTTCTAATTGCAGTATGATAAAATACTCGCATTGTTTTTGTATTCATTTTGGAATAAGAAATTTTGATTTAAGAAATTGTAAAAGATCAAATTTATACGATGAAATGTGGTATGAATTTTTTTTTGTGTTGATGTGGGTTGTAGAAAATTCCACAAAAACCGTCGAAATTTTAGTTTCATATCAGTCAACTTATTTTCACAATACTCTCCTGTTATATTTGGGAATGAAAGTTATTTTTTTTTGTGCTCTAAGATTTTTCAAAATTTGCCTGCTTTAATGACTACAAATTTTTGTTTTAAGTTCGTGAACAAATAGAGTAGATTTGTTCTGGAGATTTTATAGTTATTAGGAATGTATTTACACCAAGTACATTTGGGGTATTCACACTGTCGTCATAAAGTAATATGTCATAAAATAACAACACACCAAAATAAGTGTGAGCACCCCGTCATAAGGTATGTGATAGAAATCGATTCAATTTGAAATGAAATCGAAGACTTAATTCGAATCAAATACTTTTAGGTGTGATGGAAATCGGATCGAATCTATTTACATAAATATTTTTGTGTGACCTCCGTCCGCTAGAAAATTCCTGCTAATTTTTGTTAATTGTTTTTTTGCGACAGGAGTAATTTTTTCAAAGTTTTTACTTTCTTGTATATGCAATTTTTTTTATTTTTGCGATTATCAATGCCTTTTTGGCATTTCTCAATTTTTTTTTTGCAATTTTTAATCAATATTATGGCGAATGTTGTAATTTTGCCGAAGTTTTTTTTTTTTTTTTTAGATTTTGCGGAACTGTTTTTTCCCAAGATTTTTCGCCATCTTCGTGATTTCTACAATTTGTTTTATATCCGTTAATTTCAATTCTATTTTATAACTAATGTGTATTATGTATTATTGTTCTTCTGATAGAAATTTCTTCGTTAGCTGAAATCCAAAACCACATAACTAACATTTTTATTATTTTTCAGTAGAAACAAAATATATTATATGTTACGTACTTTAAAAGTAGTTACGTACTTTCGGTTTTCGCTTATAAAATGTCTAATTTTTATTATATGAGAGTAAAAATTGGTGGGGGCATGGATGTTGATGATATGCATTATAATCAATAAAAAAACCGATTTCTCATTTTTTGTTAGTTACGTGGTTTTGGATTTTAGCTAACGATATGATTTATTAAACTCTTCAATATTCCGCAAATGGCGAAGTATGATTGAGATATAATATTTTTAAAGAGGGTAAAATTCGTATACGTAATGTTCTACAATACCCTCATGTACTAACATCGATGACGTATGCTTCATATAACGATGATTTTGTAAATATTACGTATACGCAGACTGTATTAAATGGCACTGTAGTACAAAGAAACCTGTCTAACGATTGATTGTGGTAGTGGGAAACAAAAAAATGTTGCGTCTATCAGCATTTGTAGAAAGCTTCTATTTAAGACTCATTTCACACTTTGTTATACTAAATCCTTATAAGTCTTATATTTTCGATATAAGGTTTGTTCAGCACTTTTATGCAATAAATTTTAACCGTTTAACACATTTCGGTATGTGTCTTTTTTTTCCGTTATCTTTAGAAGGGACTACCTCGTCAAAGGCGATGTCACGGCAAAAAACCGTTAAATCGAAGAAAAATCAACAACATAAAGAAAGTCAGCATTACTAAACAATTCCCAGCAAAATCTTACGTGAGAAGAAAGTAGTTTAATCATGTGTTTGAATGACAACGAACTGGTCCGATTTAGGTGAAACATACATGATTTGAACACAGGCGTGACATTGGAGATCATGTGTTTATGCGCCAATTTAAATAAAAAGCAATACTTCAGAACGCATGAACTAAACCAATGCAAAATCGATGATTTAGTTACGTTTTTTCATTGGTAAAATAAATCAGTTCTAATACGTGACGATATTTTGCATATGAAACAATTGGTGAAATGAATGGCTTTTTCAAGAGTTCGACAATGACATTTATAATGAAATCATGAATACATTAAGAACGCATTATAAAAAATACATTCTTAAGAAGTCATGAAAAATCACTTCATTTAGAACAATTTTATTTTGCTGGGTTGATATGCATATTAAACTCCTTGAGTGTGCGTGCCAAAGCTAATCTTTACGGAATTTATTTAACAGCTTCGAAAATCATTGACAAAACGCAAAAAATTAAAAATAATTTGAAAAGCAAAAAAAAAAAAAATATCTCCAACACGAAAAAATAAGTAAAACGCGAAAACAATATCAAATATACAAAACCAAATAAAACCGTTTAAAACAAAAAAAATTGGCATGATATCGCATTTTGGCTAACTGAAAAAATCGAAAAAAATTAAATAATTAACAAAACAAAATAAGTTGCAAAAAATAACGTTGAAAACGAAAAAAGTCCTCAAAAGAAAAAAATCGCCAAATTAGTAAAATGCGAAAAAAATAAAACAAATACCCAAAAAACCGTTTATAAACGATAAAATATCGCCATGATATCGCATTTTGGCTAACAGAAAAAATCGCCAAAAATTAAATAAGTAGCAAAAAGAAAATTATCGTTGAATAGGAAAAGTAGATATCCAAAAGAAAAATAATCGCCAATATCATAGTGGCATTTTACGAATATTTTTTACTTTTTCGTAGCAGGATTTTTACTTAAAAAAAAGCTAACAAATCTTCAAAAACAAAATTTACATTTATTTGAGCATGTACTCAAGTATTTATGTTTTAAATTTTATTTATTTGTTGCAAGTTAGCAAATTCTAGATATATATTTCGTTGGTAGCCATACCAACTCATCAGTAGATGTTTTACTCTTCATGTTAAAAAAAAATTCTAAAGCTCATCTTTTTATACAAAAACTCACAAATATATTTTTGTGAATTACAAAGCATAAAAATAGCCTTTAAAAAATTTTTTAAACACACACAACAAATAATTTTCCATTATGAATGTGTTTACTTTTCTACACCTATACAATTAAATTTTTAAATTTTAACACTACCCTGTAGTTTTTTCGTGACAATTTACCCCAAAAGTGGCAGTACTATACAATGTGGACTGGTTATAAAACTATCCACATTGATCCTATACTCGGAAGACTGGTTCTAAAACTGTGGAAAATTTTACTGTCACTTTGTGCAGGCACTTAGCTGTCTTTTTGTGTCGCATATGATGGATAGAAAAAAATGTATGTCATTAAGCACACATAGCTTAAGTAGTATAATGTACAAGTACCAGTGAGTGTAGCTGAGTGGGTTGAGATGTTGATTAGCAGTCGGAAGGTTGCTAGTTCAATTCTCAATATAGTCAAAATACATTTACAAAAATAGCGCAATGTTACGCATCCTTACTAAGTTACAAGTGGGCTGTAGGAACATTATTGTACTGCAGTGGGAATAACCAGGATGAAGATGACTAGGATGAAGATAAATAAAATAATAAGAATAATAATAAAAAAATAGCTGAAAGCAAAATTTAATTAAAATATTAATTAATTATTATTATCTTTTTAATTAATAAATGAATTTTTTATGTTTTTTTTTTGACGAAATAGTTTTTTTTTTTTAAGTTAAATAAATTATAAAATGACTTTTATTTCATAAAAAAATAGGGAATGATTTGTGGTTTTTAAGGGAGTGGTTTGGCAGGTATAAGGAGACAGTTAAGGGTAAGCCAAGAAGAACCGGCTTATGAACTGTCTTTTTGTGGCCTCTTGGTGACAATTAACCCCATCGTAGGACATCCCCTTGTTAAAGTGGCCAGTCATATGGCTAGCATTCGGACTGGTTGTGTCATAAAGGGGCTAGTATTATAACCAGCTCGGAGACCGCCACTTGAACTACAGGGTAGCTTGCTAAAATACAATAAAAGAATATAATATACAAAATTTTCTTCGAGAAACAAGCTTAATGGCTTGGTGACGTTACGTGACAAAAAGTGGACTTTTCTGTGGAAATGCCCATATAATACTTTTACAACAACACCCACCCCTAGTAATAATTCACATTCCCTTTACGCTATTTAATATCAAAATGTTAGTGGAATGAGAACCAAGGCTCGTGAATTCTCATTATTTATATCGGCGCGTGAATATGACATTATTATTATTATTACCGAAACATGGCGTAATGATAAATTTAATAGTGCAGAGTATTTTGATAATAATTACACAGTCTATCGTCATGATCGTTGTTTCACATTATCAGATAAAGATAAAGGTGGTGGAGTTTTAATAGCAGTGAGAGCTGACATCAAATCGGAATTTCTTTCTCTTAATTTTACCAATATTATAGAACACATATGTATAAAATTATCTTTTGCTAACAATTATAGCATTTTTATTTTTAATTCTTATATTCCGCCTAATAGTAATTTTGATACCTACCGACATCATTTAGAGAATATTCAAACATTGTTGGATGCATTAGACTTAAACCAATATGTTCTAGTGTTTGGCGACTTTAACTTACCAAATATTTATTGGAATTTAGATGATAATGTCATACTATCTTATAACATAACCAGTGATATAGATGAATTTCTAACTGGATTCTTCCTTTTAAATGATTTAAAACAGAATAATTATTTAAAAAATGATATCGGTAGGATTCTTGATCTAATCTTCGCGAATGATTTTATTAAAGTATCTTGCAATTTGGCGGGTTCTATAGTTTCTCAAAACACAGTACATCGTAAGGCCTTGGATTTCTAATCCCTTATTGGAATATAATTTTAAAAAAAGCTAATTATGATTATGTTTAAATGATTACTTAAAAGCAGTTGATTGGTCTCAGTGTAATGAAATTGATGATGCGAGCAGTATTTACTCGTTTATATGCCAACACTTTGATATGACCATAAGCCTGAACGTACCTTTATTTGAACCTAAATATGGCAATAAACCTCCGTGGTTTAATGCAAGATTATGTCATATGAAAAATGTTAAGAATAAAGCATATTCAAAGTTCAGAACGTCAAATAGTGAGCTTGATCGGAAACGAAATGAATACAACTTCTTCAGAAATTTACTGTATCAACAGTATATCTTTGAAATGGAGAATAAAATTAAAACAGATTCTTTGGCCTTTTGGCAATTTTTAAATAACAAGAAGGACAACAATGGCATTCCATCAATATGCACTACATCAATATGCATGCGATCTTTTCTCGAGCTATTTTCAGAGCACATTTGTTAAACCTGTCATTAGCAATTACAGTTCTCAACTTGATACACACAATAACTGTGAAATTGATTGTAATATTACTATTTCAGATGTAACTGAGGCTATAATTTCCTTAAAAAATAGCACCAAAAGTTCAGTTGGAGTGTATCCTTCTATATTTTTCAAGAAATGTTCTTCAAATATTGTAGTAAAATTTTTATATCAACGGAAGCTCTGTTGTATTGTTCCAATTTTTAAATCTGGAGATCGTAGCCTCATTACTAATTATTATAGGCCCATTGTCAAGCAAAGCTCCTTTGCAAAAATTTTTGATAGTATTTTGAAAAATAAACTTTATGGCCACGTGATGGGCTTTATTTCTTGCAGGCAGTATGGTTTTATGCCGAACAGATCTACTACTACTAATTTACTTTTAATAACTCGAGAAATTTTAACTGCAATGGAGCGTAGGTCTCAATGTGATGTTATTTACACTGACTTTGCAAAGGCATTTGATACCGTTAGTCACTATCTTTTGTTACGTAAGCTCAATAAGTTTGGCATAACTGGAAAGCTGTTATTGTTTTTTCAAAGGAAAACTTTTAGTAAAAATTGGAAATACTTCCTCTTCCATTTTGGTTGATGCTTATTCTGGAATCCCGCAGGGAACACATATTGGTCCTTTGCTTTTTATAGTTTTTATTAATGATTTACCTCTATGCTTTAAATTTGCAAAGTGTTTGTTATTTTCCGACGACTTAAAATTATATTCTAGTATTTGCAATCAGCATGACTGTGAAAATTTGCAAAGCGATATAGACAATCTGTCAGTTTGTTGTTCTGAGAATAATTTAAATATAAATGTCTCAAAATGTTGCATTGTCTCCTATACACATATTGTCAATCCAGTCGATTTTGTTTATTCTATTAGTGGCTGCCAACTTAAGCGAGTACATGTTGTCAAAGACTTAGGCGTAATATTCGACAACAAGTTAAGTTTTAATAAACATATACGGCCTGTTTCACATTGTCGACAAGTCGATGTCATTCTCTTATTTATTGTGAAACAGGCCCATAGACTTTATTACTTCAAAGGCTTTCATTAGGAGGAATTCTAAAGACTTTAGAAACGCATACACTCTTAAATCTATTTACATTTCTTTAGTTCGAAGTATTTTGGAATATTGTTGTGTTATCTCGCATCCCTCTAATGTTGGATCATCTAATCGTATTGAGCGCATTCAAAAAATATTTACAAAGATTGCTTTAAAGTTAATATGGACTTTAGAGGCACCATCCTATGATGTTAGGAGGAAGTTTCTTGGTTTGCAATCTTTAAGCGATCGTAAAACTTGTTCTTCATTAATTCTTTCTTATAATATATTATCTGATAATATTAATTGTGCAGAAATTAAAAATTATTTTACCATATACAGCTCTAGGAGGATTTGAGAATTAACCGTATGTTCGAGGAACGCATTCTTAGAACGAACATTTATGTAATAGCTTTACTCCGCTTTTAAATTTTAATATAAGTTATAATATGTTCAAATTGTTGTTATTTAAATATTATAATTAACTACGATAATTAATCTGTAAGAATATGATTCTGTAGATGAATATATATAAATAAATAAATAAATATGTACACATAAAACACGATAAATTGCATTAAACAAAAACATGAAAGAAAAAAATCGTTTAATACGAAAAAAATCGGCAAAAGGAAAAAATATCGACAAGATATCAAAGTTCGGCTAACTAGAAAATATCGCTAAAAACGAAAAATAATATTCTTAAATTTTCCATACGGAAGCTTTCGAATTAACAGCTTAAAAGCTTTGCTTTTATTTATTATTAAATAATAATAAAGTTCGAATTAATATTTTTAAATTTTCTAAATTTATTTTGCTAAATATGCAATTACATACATATGTACATATGTATTTTTAGTACTATTTTTTGTAAACTTTATAAAAAGATGTAATTAAAAGCATCAACCAAATGTATGTAAGTTATCATAGCAAACTCCATTTATTATGTACATATGTATGTATGTACATAATATGTACGAGTATGTATATTTAACATTAAAATTTAAGTCCTATTGTTTTAAATATACATTATAATTTGCATGCACATATATACATACGTGTGTACATATTAAAAAATAATACATATTATTTTATATTAAAATAAAATCTTTCTTTATCCTCTCTCTCTCTCATTTACATATTAAACTTTTTATATGCTGAACATGTTTTTGTTATTGTTGGGAAAAAAGAAAATAATTTAAAAATTTCAAACGTTTGAAATACAAAAAAAGTAACACAAATAAAATGGAAAAAGATGTAAAAAATCAACATCATTATGATAAAAATATTGTGACAGAAATAAGCGTTAACAGCAAAGAAAAATGTAGACTTACAAAAAAAACATACATACATACTTACATACATGCGAACACACTTAAAACACATGCCCTCAAACACATACACATACATACATATATATAAAAGATAACAGTGTACGAAAAAAGATCCTAACATGCATGTACTAAATGAAAATACATGTATGTACATGAATGTATGTATATGTACATTCTCACAAACAAATGTAAAATATTCATACGTAGATTAAATACATGTATGTATGTATGTATGTATGTCAATATGTACTTGTCTCTATGTACATATTTATGGATGTGTGTATATGCACATTTAAGTATTATTATGTGGGTGTTCCTACATACATACATACATTCATATGCACCTACATTTATACATACATACATACATATGCATGTATTACTTTTATACATTTTATATTAAAATGTGTTTAACTTTTGTGTGCAAAAAAAAAGAAAAGAAAAAGTTGGAAAAAGTGCTACAAAAAAGCAACCTTCTGCTGCACATCCTTTCCCAAAAGTTTAATACTTTTTTCTTTTCGTTTTCGTTTTCCTTTTTATATTTTAAGCCAAAAAAAAAAAAAAACGAAAATTCTGTAAAAAAAAAAAAAAAAAAAAGTCACAAAAGGAAAAAAATTATTAAAATCTATGGAATTGTGACAAAACATCTTAAGTATAGTTTTAAAAAATTTTAAACGAGTCTAAAAACTATTAAAAAAAATTTACAATGAAACTACTTTTGTATGCACTGAAATTTTTTTTTTTTTTGACATTTTCAATGAATAATATTTATTTTGATAGAGAATTCAATGAAAATATTCGTTGATGTTCAATGTAAAAAAGTAGTTGTGCTTTATCAAACTAAATAAAGTACTTCGTTGATTTAACGTATTTACGTAGAAGTAATTAAGTCAAAATTAATCAACCAGATCGGTGGAACAATAAAATTTTTCCTTTAGTTTTTCGGTCAGTGGAATGAAATTTTAACACAATTAATAGGTCTAGATTAGAACTTTTTTACGATATTTGCTTGGTTTTTTTTGAATTTGCTAGTGATCACACAGAAAAAACTAAAAAATTTCAATTAGAAAAGTTGCAGTTTCAATTAATTTCGTTGTTGCATCTACCTCAGAAACTGTATATGGATGGAATCACTTTAATTTTAATGATAAATTACTCAAAATTTTTAAAAATTATTAGAAAAAACATGTTTTTCGATCACATGATTTTTTTAATTAATTTGACTGAAAAACAGCACATTTACTAAATTTAAGTAAATAATTTTAGTCAAAATAGTTGAAAGAAAAAATTACTAAATTTAATTATAATTTATATTAAAATTTAGAAAATTTAATTTCATAAAAAATGTTTTTGATGTTTACGAAAATAGTTCATAATTTTAAAAAACTTTGTGTATTTGTTGTGGGTTAGAAAATCTATATTCTTTAAAAGTTCCAAAACTCACTTACTCATACATAAACTCGTAAATAAACTTTGCGAATTACAAAAGCACAAGCTTTTCAAAAAACTTTCCAAACATTACAACAAACAATTTTCTTCATTCATTATGAATGATGTTCATTTTTCTACAAACCAACATATAAACATACAATTAAAGTATTAATAAGGCAAAATGCTAAGGCACAACAAATAAATAAAATTTTTAAAATCATAAATTTTTGAGTATATGCTCGAATAAATGTGTCAAATTTTTTTTCATAATTTTATTTAAAAAAAATTTTCTTTTAACAAAAATTTTACTTTATTTGAGAGCGCATTTTATAAAAGCAAGAATATTTTTTAAGCTATTGCATAGCTTTTATCGCGGATTGAGGCGACCGAATCAAGAAATTTTTAAACGTTTGTTTTTTAAGTCTTTTGTTTTTGAAACGAAAAATCTTGACACTAAGTTTTTACTTACTTTGTTCAACCAAAAACTGGTTGGTTTATATACCAAAATGCAGGTATTAAAGTCCAATATAAGCTACAAGTGGTCCGGTCCCTGAACTTTATGTTTTTTTTGGACCTAGAAAATAGTGCATAAGTGGCACTTGTTTCTTAAGTCTTTTGTTTTTTGAAGTGAAAACTTCTTTTTTGTACAGTCTATGTATGATGACTATACAGTGCTGCCGCTTTGAAAATTTTTTAAATTTCCAGTGTTGCCAATTTTCCCGGGAAATTTTCCGGGATTTCTAAAATTTTGAGGGGATTTTTGTCCAAGTTTTTGGAAATTCTCGAAGGCGGTTTGTGTCTATGCTAATGATCGTGTCTTTGCTAAGGTTTGTGTTTTTGCTAAGACTTTGTGTCTCGACTAAACACAAGTGTGTCTTGGCTAATAGCGTAGACAGACGACAGAGTTAATTTGCATTAAAAGTTTACTAATGTGGATTAACATTTTGCCCTGACAGACGATAGTTTGTGCATTAAGTAAACAGCTGTTTGTTTGTAAGCAATATAAGGTCTGTTCATTTACTGTAAATTGTTAGCAATTATTAACAATTATTGATAGAAAAGTGTGTTCATTAAATCCAAAAGTTTTCAACGGGAGAGCGTCAAAAGAGAGTAACAAAATTAGAGACAAAAAATTGTTGATAAGTTTTGATAGCGAAATTTGTAATTTCAAGAATTATCCAAACAGCTGTTTTGTGTTTGTATTCACAAATCAAGTTTTCTAAAATAGGTTGAAAACTAAAGTATTTTGGCAAATTTTGTGTTGCCTTTGCATATAAAATTATAAAGATTTTGCAATAGAAATGTAAGTACATATATAAACGATAAAATATATTTCCTATTACAATTTGGATTAAATTTTGTAAAGTAGTAAATACCATATCCAAAGGAATGGAACTAAGTAACACAGGATGTAGTACATTAGTCAGAGGATGGTGCAACAGATGGGGTTATGTAATTTCTATAAACTAACGCATTGTCAGTTCAAAAATGATTCGTTTTTAATATTTACATTACAACACTATTTTAGCTTGACAATTTTGGATGGTAAAGTGTTCATTTACTTTTTATTATTTTTGAGATCAATTTTACAAAATTTTGTTTTACTCTCTCGTGGATGGATAGTAATGGAAAGTAAATCAACAGAGCTATTTTGTTCCTCAACAATTTTTATTTGCATTTATATCGATATCCAATGGAAAGACGACAGAAAGTACAATTAGCAGCTATGCTGTTAGTGAAAAATCATTATTTATTTTAAAATCTATCTGAAACTATTTTTGTTTAAACTGCTCGAAAATGTAAAAATTGTGCATGCATTTGTGAGTTTTAATCCATTTTTATTTTACAATAATAATCAATTTGCCAATAGATGGTGTAGGTTATCGACGGTATTGCCATATTGAAATATCCTAATTCAGTATAAATTCAGTTTGATTTCGTGCATTTACGACAAATCTTATACACATTTGGATGGGGATAATTCACAAGTTAATTTGAATTAAGACTGCTAATGCAAATTAAGGCTGTCGTCTGTCTACGCTATAAGTGTTTCCAAACAAGCAAGTGTCGTCGAATAAGCATATAAAAGTAAGTCGTGTTAGTTACACTATTTTTAACTCAAGAACAGCTGAACTGATTTGACCAAAAATTGGTGCATATGTAGCTTAGCACCAGGAGAAGGACATAGGATACTAAGTTAAGGCTCTTTACCTGGGGGGCTAGGGTGCCCCTTCTTTCTATGGGGCACTTCCAGTATAGCTAGAAAACTAAAATTGAACTTGCATAAGTTGATAAAAAATGATATGCAATAGCGGCAGTCCCGGAGTGCCACACTAAGTTGTACCACATGGACGGTTCAGGGGAAACTTAGTAAGATCAAAAACCATATAGCAAGGATATGAGCCACTATACAAATATAGGAAAATATTATTCCTAGCCACGGCACATGGCGCTCCATTACAAAATTTTTAATAAATTTTGGATAAAAACTGAAATAGTTTTTCGTAAATATTTTTTTTTTATCATGAAAAATTCCCTTTGAAAGAGGAAATTTGTATTTCCTAACATCAAGGAAAATTGTATAAAATTTTAGTTAATATTTTTTGGAGTGTAAGAAAGTGGTGATAATAAAAGGTGTTTTTTATAGGGTGACACAAGTTGAAATCATAATAAAACAGGGAAAAAAATTTTTAATTTCAATGAAACGGGCTTTATTTGGAAGAAAATTTTATGAAATTAATGTTTAAATATGATTTATGTCATGTGACTTGGCTGCCACGGCTGGCGCGATCTAGAAGACCAATTTTCAACAACTTTCGCAGCATTTGCGGCCGTATTTTGCCGATAACTCTTCGAATGTTGATTTCCAGGCGTTCAATTGTTTGTGGTTTATCGACGTAGACAAGTGACTTAAAATGACCCCAAAGAAAATAATCTAATGGGGTTAAATCGCACTATCTTAGTGGCCAATTATTTGGGCCATTACGTGAAATTTTTTTTTCATCAAAAGTTTCTATGAGTAAATCAATTATAGCGTCCGATGTACGAATAAAACAATTATTTTGATTAAAAATTTCAACAATTTGCACGCGTTGCTCTGCTGTAAGTCGATTCGTAATAAAATTTCAAAGCAAACTAAACAAAAAGCAACTATCAGCAGTGATGCCAACTCAAACTTGTGACACTCTATAACAAACACCCTTTATTTATAATAGTAGATGAAAATAGTTTAGGAATAATTTATTTCTGTGCAGTCGCGTATATAAAATATGTAGTAAATATGGAAGAACTTTTAAAATTCTACATTTGGGAAAATTTTTTAAGACGACTTAATTGCTTTTGTCAAAAGTCGACAGAAATACATTTGCACAAAATTAAGAAAAAAACCTTTCTATGTATGTATGTATGTATATAGATGCACACACAATACCCGCGCATATATACATACATGAGTTTGCATGTACATATCTATGTACATTCCAACATAACTTTCGCACACATGCATACTTTTACATCCCATAGATTCAAACACTACATAATTTATACGGCACAAGCAAGGATACAGATAAATGCTCACACAAACGTACACACACACAAATCTACACAAAAAAAATTTTATTTGAACGTCCTTGTACTGTGTGACCTGACTACAACATCACACTTTGTTCAATTTCTTTGTTTGCCACTGTTGTCAGTTTGACTGTTTCTCTGAATGTATATCTACATATCTGTTCATTTATTTTGTTGGCGTATGTATGTATATATAAGTTTATCTGTATATGACAGTTAGAGTGTATGTGTGTGTGTGTGTGTTTGCATTTATTCGTTGTACGTTTGTAACTGAGTTCAGATAAATACATGACTATACAAGTTGTTGTTATTGTTATAATACTTAAATACATCAACTACTTGTTTAGCACACAATGGGGCATTCATTCAAGTCATTTTGTCACATGAAAAATTGCATTTCCAAACTATTTACCGAGTAAAATTCTTAAACTGCAAAAATTTAAATCTAAATAAATTCTAATGGAATATTTAAGCTATTAATCAAAATAAGCACCACTGTGCAGTGCACACCAAGCAAATGTCACAAAAAAAAAAGACATACACAAGTAAAATAGATTTTAAAGAGTCTAAAAGAGTAAGTTTGCAAACATAATTTGTTAACAATTGAGAGAAATCCACCTTCTATTTCAATGGGAGCTCATGCATAATAAAAAGTGTTAGTTGTAGTTGTAGAACACTAGACACAATTATACACTTGCAAAAATACACACTCACATGCACGCATGCACATTTTTTAAAATAATTTACTATAATTTTTCTGTTGGTACATATATTCTTTCAAATACACACACACACACACACATACTACAAACTAAAAGAAGTATAAATAATTTTCATGTTTTTCTTTTGGTTTTATTTTTTTAAATTTTATTTAAAAAAAATATTGTTTTAGTTTTTGTTTAAGCACGCGTTTATGCAAACTTTATGAAGAGAGTTGTTTGTCAGTCATTTTTTTTCACAGTTCTTTTTTTTGCCTTTCTGGAGTTTTTTCTGTCACTTAAAATTTACATATTTTTGTTTCATTTTCTCGCTGCCATTTTATTCTGCAACAACGCTTACTATGTGCGTGCGCGTGTGTATGTGTATGTGTATGCAACAGAATAACTTTCAATGAATTTTTTTTATTTTTGCACTGTTCAAGTGATTGTTTAAGGGGGGCTTACGTTAAAAATTAAACCTGCAAACAAACTGTTCAGAATAGTTAAGAAAGAGTAAAAGACGTAAAAAAAGAAATAAATTTATTGTGAAAATAGAAAAATTTATTATATATTTACTGTTGCTGATTTTTATGTCATTTACGTATGCACATACAAATGTATTTATGTACCAGTATGTACTTAAGAATTTGCAAAAAAAAAAAAAATTCTTAACACTTGAAGTATTACATCTCGTATCAATGAAACATCACTTATGAAAGCTCCTTCTTACATAAAGTCCTTTAAGAAGTAACTCTTTTCAAAGTAGTTTTTTAGTCTTTGTAATAAAGTAATATGTACATATATAAAAGTAGTACGTACTCGTATGTTTTTAAAAAATGTTCATATAAATAAAATGAAATTTTATAAAAAATTGTATCCTAAAAAGACTGACTCTTCAAAATATTTTAAAAATAAATACTTTTTAGAAGAAGTAATTATTTTATGCCACAAATTATACTTTATAAAAGCACATTTTGAAACAAAAAAAAAAATTTAAGCAAAAAAATTTTTTTTTCACTTTTATAACAAAAGTACCTTTATATACGTACTCATAAAAATAGTAGAATTACAAAAAGTACTTTTATAGTAAAGATTTTTTTTTTTTGAAAAAAGAATTTAAAATCACCTTTTTAATAAAAGTACATTTTTAAAAATAAAAAGTACCTTTTTAATGAAAGTACATTTTACGGACCCCAAATCATAACCCTTTAAAAATGTAGCCTATGAAGTGAATTACTTTTGCAAAATGTGTCTTGTTTTTACGTATCTCTTTTTTAAAATAAAATATTTTTTTTTAAATTCGCTTTCTTAATTGAGTTAGCAAAAACCTTTTTAAAAAAGAGTTTATTTTGTAAAATTCAAGCTGTAAATCTTCTAAAGAACCATTCGAAAATATACATTTTTACTTTCTCTTAATAGATGTAGAAAAATTTAATTTATTTTGCATACAGTTAATTTTTTAAGAAAAGAAATAGGATGATACCATTTTATAAGAAAAATAAATTTTTCCAAAAAAAATTACCTTTTTCTCAAAATGTAAATTTTTCTAAAGGAGTACCTTTTTTGAAAAATTTTAACTTTTTCTAAAAAAGTAAATTTCTCTTAAAAAGTACTTATTTTTAAATGGTACCTTTTTATAAAAAAGTATCTTTTTCTCAAAATGAAAATTTTTCTAGAAAAGTACCTTTTTTTTGAAAAATGTAAATTATTTTAAACATGTAAATTTTTCTAAAAAAGTACCTTTTTCTAAAAATGTAAATTATTTTCTAAATAACTAAAATTCTCTTGAAAAGTACTTTTTCAAAAATACCTTTTCCTCACAATGTAAATTTTTGCTAAAAAAGTACTTTTTTCAAATAACGTAAATTTTTCTAGAGAAGTATTTTTTTCTTAAAATGTAACTTTTTCTTAAGAAGTACCTTTTTTAAAAAGTGGTTCCTTTTTATAAAATAGTACTTTTTAAGCTATTGCATAGCTTCTATCGCGGGCTTTGAGGCGACCTAATCAAGAAATTTTTAAACGTTTGTTTATTAAGTCTTTTGTTTTTGAAACGAAAAAACCTGGCACTAAGTTTGTTTCTTAAGTCTTTTGTGTTGTTAAGTATTTAAATCGCCCAATGTATGTTAACCCCTAAGGTATGCTATAGATTAACATTAACATTTGATATCATATTGATATCATTAACATACAGCATTGCCAGAATAACAAAGGAGTTATTAAACAAAACGTAATAATATAATTGCTTAAGT
This sequence comes from Lypha dubia, assembly GCA_947311025.1. Lineage (NCBI taxonomy): Eukaryota > Metazoa > Arthropoda > Insecta > Diptera > Tachinidae > Lypha > Lypha dubia. Next base: position 55,980,523 of record OX371263.1, read on the forward strand.
TGATAAAAAATAATGCGCAATAGCTTTACCGCGGCAGTCCCCGAGTGCCATATGTCTTTTTTTTTTTCTTCCATTAGTAATTTATTATTTAAAAATATTTTTTTGTATAAAAAAAATTTATTTTTTCTAAAATAAATAAAATTTTTCTTAGATAGATATTTTTTCTAAGAAAATGTACTTTTTTTACTAAAAAAAAAACCCTAATCGGGAAATAGTCGATTTAGTCCAGTCGTTTTCACGTATTACGAATGTATTTTTATATATTTTGTATAGACGCTCGCATCACAATTTTAGAATGAATTCTATAATATCGCAGGCTAGAAAAAAACAATGCTTAAATGTGGAGTGTAGTGTGTGCATAAAATATTTTGTTTGAAAAATTAAAAAATTTTCCTCTATCTGTCTGTGTGTTTATGAAATTTGTTGCAAACTTTTAAATATTTTTTCCCCTGCAATTTAAATCATTCAATCATCCGCATTGTAAATTTTATAGAAATTTGCTCGTAATCTAAAAAAGATGTAGCAAAGAATAGTTAGAGTGGAAGTCATTTGGAAAATGTTAAGTATTTCTAAAGCTCTTTTGGAAGATTTTAAAGAAAGGAAGCTTTTTGAGGTGACATGAAAAAAAAGATGGAGGTTACCAACTCAAGGAAGGGTTGGTTTAATGTTTGAACCTCAACAGCTCTTATCAGTTATGGTCCGATTTTAAAAATTCTCTTTTTTCTTTATCGGATTTCCATGCAGTTTGGTCCCATAAAAATCTCGGGTGGGAAATTCGTTGCCCTAAAATATTGATTTACGGTAAACTCCTGCATTTATAGGACGATTTTTATAACCTTTTTTTTTTTTGCTTGCACAAAGTTTAATTGCAATTTTGGAAAATCGGTGCAAACTGCCATCACCCACCCAAAAAAAAATCAAATAACTTCTCAATTTATTGACCGATTTTGATTTTTATGTTTGTACTAGTGTGCTTGAGAATTTTGGTTCTAAAATTTTAATTGTTACCTTTGTTTATCGTTAGACAGGGTTTCTTGCAGTTGGGTCTCATATTTTGTGTTATCGGAGAGGCGATTTATTCCCCTAAAATTTCGTTCTGTAGAAATATAAGTGAATCCCTGATGTATTGTTTAATAAATTGTTTATGGGCCGGGCGGATTTAATTTTTTTTTGTTTGTTTTGAATAATTTAATATTGTCTTTAATTAAAATTTTTATTTAATGTCACAGATTATTGTTGGAATCAATTAAAAAGTTACCTCGATTATATCTATGTATGTTAATAGCTGGGTATTAGTTACCGTAACTTTTTCTTAATACATACCACCAAAAATGGGTGTAAATTATCATTACTGATGTACAAACAAAAGTATTCCAATATGACAAATCAACCAAAATTTCCCCTTCTAAAGTATTTCGCAAATCCAAAAATTTTTATGGTCGCTGTGTGCAGCACATCAAGCTCCTCTATTGGCATATTTATTCACTAACTCTATTTCAGTTGGAGTGAGAGTGCCGTGGTTTATATACGTGAGTATGTATTTGCTGGTAAGTCAGTCGTCCGTCCTCTTAGTAAAGTCAAACAACAGAAATTTCTCTGCTTTTTGGCACAGGAGTTCATAGAATAAAATGTTAAATACATTTTTTGTAGAATTTTTTTTCCCCGAGAGAGGGATATCTTATGTTTTGCAGCAAACTCATTTTGCATCGACGACGATGAGCATTTTATTTTGTTGTTGCGAAATGAAAATTGTATGAACATTTTATACATTTACTACAGTAGTAACGATCCGGCGTGCTTCGCTATATAACAACTTTTTGGTGTTGAGATGAAGAATAAAACTTTGAAATGTGTTGTATTTGTAATATTTTTATTCTATTTAAAATTAATTTGTTTAAATTATTGCCTTTATATGAACTATATTCGCTGACTTTCCTCCAGGAGCATACATAAAAATGCGAAAAGAACTAAATATTTTTTCTTTGTAGGAGATGCCACACCCATATGTATAAATTGCACGCTCTTTTCTGAGAAACATTACACTTGATTTCAACTTTTTTACTTAATTAGCTCCAGAATATTCCAATATTATTTAATTATATGTGAAAGGTACCACGCCCACACACATTATACTTATTCTACATAAAATAACAATAATCATCCCTATCGTGAATAGCAAGTGGAATTTTTGTTCCCGTGAAATTTTCATTTCCCTCGTAGGGAAAAATGGTATCGTGAATCTCTCATGAAAAATTATTTCCGCTATCAGTTCTCAGTGAATGTAAAAAACGAGAGAAGATTAAAAAAATAAGAGGTCATAGAAATTTTTGTTCAAAAATATACACGGACATATTTATTTTAAAGAAAACTTAAAAAATCAAAGCGGAATATTCAGTATTGTTTATTGCATTTAAATTTTTATGTTGTAAAATAATTCGGGTACTTTTTGGAAACCCAACAAAACGAAAAAATTCCCACAAATTAAAGCTTCACAAAAATGCAGACAATCCGCCTGTTGTTTTGCATGTTGTTGAGCAATACACCAGTTTGTGCCTTATTATCAGAACTTTTCATTAAAATAAATTTTTTAAGCTTTAATATTCAAATTATAAGAAGAACTACACACATGTTCTGTTCTGTTCCCCATCAAAAATAATGTTAATAAATTAAAGGGAAGGGTGAAAAAAGTCGTGGGAAAAAAATTATTCACAATTAGGGGTATAACATTTTTTCATGGGCGTTGTTCACGATTGCAAATACGGGAAAATGGAAAAAATTATGAGTTAAAATTTTTTCACGATAGGGGTGAATAATGCACCAAATCAAGGAAGCAACTCCTACGAAATCTTAGATTATTTACAATATTAGTTCCCAAGATATATCAAAGTTATTATGTGGGATGTGCCACGCCCACTTGTCTAATCCTTCGTAATGTTTTGTTGAAATCAAAATAAAAATTAATATGTGCACAAAATATCAAGTTCTTTTATATGGGTAGTGCCACGCCCACTTATATATTCTAGCAATTTTAAATCAAGGGAATCGTATTATACGACAGACAGGCGATAATTTATATTTTGATGTCATTTCCTTATATTTCCCAATTCTTTATACATAGAGAGAGAGAGAGATGCGAATAAGGATATAAATGGTTTTTTTGCAGAAATATCTTTCAACTGTATTTTGTATGAAATGGTTTTTAATATTTGCTTAAACATTTTCAAGAAAAATTCAACAAATCTGTCCATATTAACAAAGGAACCCTGAGCTTTCAAGGGACTACATATTTTCGAATCAGGAACAATTATTTTTCTTTGTAAAAGTATCGCTCTATTGACTGTACAATGATATGGGTATCGGTATCAGATTTATGTCTAAGAAAAATTTATTTTTTTTAAAGGACATTTGCCAAAAGGACGTTTTTTTTTTCAAAATAGTACACTAAAAAAGCGTATTCTTAATTTAAATAAAATATATCTATATATATAAAAGAGGATGTGTGTATGTATGTAAGAAATGGACTCGAAAACGGCTGGGCCGATTTTGATGAAATTTTCAGAGAATCTTCAGAATATTCAGGCGGGTGACATAGGCTATATGAAGTTTTAATTGGACAAAGAGGCGTGGCACCGCCCATATAACCCAAAAAGTTAAATCGCCATATTTTGGGCATTTTTTTACCTACATCGATGATATTTGGTACATATGGTATTGGCATAATTTGGAATACGTACCAGGAGAAAAGTGGGTGGGACCACGCCCCTTTTAGGGAAAACCAAACCCTTGGTCCGATCTTCCTGAAATTTTCACAGCATGTTACTGTGACTCTGGAAGGAATAATAGGCTATATGAAGTTTTTATTGGACAAAGAGGCGTGGCACCGCCCATATAACCTAAAAAGGTTAATCACCATATTTTGGGCATTTTTTTACCTACATCGATGATATTTGGTACATATGGTATTGGCATAATTTGGAATACGTACCAGGAGAAAAGAGGGTGGGACCACGCCCCTTTTTAGGAAAATAAAAAATCGTAATATAGTCTTAACTACTGGACTGATCGTCATTAAATTTTCACAATAGGAATTTTATTTTATAACGACGGGGTAGCGAAGCGCACCGGGTATATCTAGTCAATCAAAATAATTAAAAAAAATTTCCCCAATTGAATTAAAATTTTATTAATAGAATTTTTTTAATGAAATTTTGTTTGAGGTTGGTGTTGGCTGAAATGGTTAGCGCATTGACTACTAAGCAAACAATGACTTGGGGCCTGGGTACAACTAGGGATGGCAATCGGGACTGGTTTTTGTGAATCCCGGGATTCGGGATTTCAAAAATTCCAATCCCGGGATTCCGGGATTTTTTCGAGATCCCAGAATTTTTCGTGAAGTTTTAAATAAAATCGACAACATATTTTCTAACTTGGGAATTTTTTTCTTAAGGACATTTTGTCAGACAAATGAAATTATTTTATTTTAACTTGAAAAAAAAAACGATTTAGGAAATGCTTTATTCCTGAATAGTTCATTAAAATTTGCAAACTGAAAAACGGAACACTATTGTTCTGAACTTAAGTTCATACTTCTTCTTAAATTGCAAAAATTTTCAAGACTTAAAGAAATTTTATAAATTATTTCTAGTTCAAAACTTACTAATTTCAAGATATTATTTTTGATAGCGTGCCTATCTACTGAAACGAAATGCGGTGGTTTGAAACCCAAATAGAGTTCGTGTTTTATGAAAAGAATTTCTACCGCACTCATTCCAAACAAAACACATCTACCTTTAGCATAAGCAGACCCGGACGTCAAGAGCTTCAGCTTCAGCTTCACCAACATCAGCAGAGAAAATAAATCCATAAAAAGTGATAGGCAAGGTCACAAAGCACATAGCTAGGAACTACCGAACCATATCAGTATACTGATCTTAGCTAGGGGCCTGTACACATATTAATTAACGCTCCAAAGGGAGGTAGGGGGTTACATAATATATGAATGGCCCCTTGGCACGGCGCGATGACAAAGTTTTTACTAATTTTTAAATAAACACTGAAGTACTTTTTAGTAAATATTCTTTTATAATTTCCAGTAAAAGCAAAAATTAATATTTACTAACGTCAGTTAACTTTTTACCATTTTGAGATCAAATTATGTAAAATTTCCAAAATTTTAGTATAAAATTTTTTTCAGTGTATCTTTTCAAAAGAAGCACCTTTAAATGATCCTCATTTCTTTCACCTCCCCATTGAAACTTAGTGTTTTGTGTGAAATCTAAATGTGTACTATGAAAGCAGGAAATGAAAAATAATCTAAAACAAATATGGAAGTGAAAAAAAAGTATATGTAAATGATTTTGAAAGAAATTAAAAAACTTGCACTTGCATGCATGCACATGGTGGATGTGTTAAACTTTGTGTGTTTTAAAAGAAATCCAAGCATGCATCGAATTTGATGTCATGTATATAAAATATATGAATGAATGTATTTGTTTTCTTTTCAATACACCCACCCATACACCCATCAATTCGGAAAAGGTTGTAGTTTTGTGTAAAATAAATTAAGTTTGTAGTTTTTGTAAATGGAAAATCCCAACAAACCAAATGACTAACGTTGTTTAGAGGGATCTAGTCAGGCTTTCCAATATTAAAGGTGTTTTCTTTTCTACACACAAAATGTCACCTTGGGACATTTCCAGGATCGCGAACGGGACATTCGTACGCACTCAACTTGAAAAAAAAAATATGAAAACTCAAATTTTTTTTTTAACTTTTTATAAATATTTAATAGCATTTTAGTAGAAAAATTTTTGAGAACAGAAAGAAAATTTTAAAATATGAACGTTCCCCAAATATTTTGGATAAACTTGCGATCGCGAACGGGACAAAAAATGTAAGTAATTTTTTTCGGTGTGTGGTTTTGTTTAAAACTCTGCGAATTTTGTCAGTTTATTAAATGGAGATTATTTTTTAACTAAAGCAGAGATATAAAGCTTTTATTTAGCATTTTGTTTTTTTTTAATTATCCTTATTATTATTTTTTTAAATATTTTTTTTAGAATCGCGAACGGGACATCGCGAACGGGACAATGATTCCAAAGGCATTTTTTAGGTTTAAAATTTTTTATTTATAAGTATAAAAAATAAATAAAACTGGATATATTCCAATGATAACAAAAATAAAAGAATTATTATTTAAGTTAATAAATTATAAAAATTTAGACAGTTCTCTAATTAAAGTTGATAAAGAAAATTTTTTTTTCCGGTTTTTAATATTTCTGTCGCGGTTGACCTTTTTCTGGAAATGCCCCTTGTTGAAAATAACATGTAATAATGCAGCTTGTTATTTCACTAGAACAAAATACAACTTATGAAAAAGTGGAACGCCCTGTTTTTAGCAGCTGTCAGCTCATTTTTACAGCGCACTATCAACACTGTCGATTTTTACGGGGAATAAAGTGCAACGCCTTTCACCATTAATGAGGGCGACTTTTCTAGAATCAAATACACCACCCTTTTACAGAGCAAAACATTTTTAAGAAACGAACACCAAAGCACACTTTTTTTATGGAGATGTACCATTTTTTTTTTTTTTTGTAGAAAAGAAAACACCATAAATTTTATCATCAACTTTGTCATGAGTTGTTAGTAAATATTTAGAATATTTTTTTAGTTTTTAATTTGTCATTCTAAACTTATAGATGAATTTTTTAAGAGCCCACAAAGATTTCAATTAAAGAATTTTATCAACTCAAAAGATTTCCTTTTACTTATTTTTTCTTAAAGAATCATTAATTTATAGTTAGAATTTGTTTGCTTTGTGAGCAAAGGCATGACTTTGTTACTGCTGGGTTGGATCATCGCATGTCCTTATGCTGTTGCATTTGTGTGTGATTCTATTTGTAAGGAAAGATATATTGTTTTTAATATTCATATACTATTTTTAGTTGTTACTTTTTCTTTTTGTTTTTACTGTTTAAGGTGTTACAAAATTTTTCTTTTAAAAATAAATTAAAAAGAGGGCAAAAATTAAAAAAAAAAATAAAGAAGACATAAATTTATAAAGGGTTTTCTAGTAAGGACTTGACAATTTTTTTTTTTAAATAAAACGCAAACCATTTGAGATATTTCCAAAACTTTATGTTCATTCGTGTACTTTACCATGATGAAAATGTTGAGTTTACTGAAATAAAAAAGAAAGTAACAGTTAGATGATCTGTGAAATAGTGCGTTTACAAATTAAATTCAAAGTTGCCAAGTACCTATTGGAAAACCGGGTACTTTAACCCCCTTTTCTCATAAAAATTTTAAATGAATTTCAAATCAATTTTAATAAAATTTTATATTCAAATTTTGTACTAAATAGCATTTGAAATCTATTTTATTCTAAATATTTTTGAATACAACCAATAATATTTAAAATTTAATTTTCAATATGGAAAAAAAAATTTCCAACAACAAATAGTTTCTATTAAATCGGGAAAAAAAAGGTGTGTTTACTGGTGACTCGGTGAAACGGGTTGACGGCGGGTGGCGGTGATCGGTGTGCTGGTGTGACTATCTGGCAAAAATATAATATATGATTCGGTTGAAATATCGGTAATATTCGGTAGTATTTGCGGGATACTACGATTAGTACGACTGTAAGGGAGTATTCGGGAGGCCTTACAATTGGCAAACTACAACAAAAGCTACGGTTATATTAGTATCGGAACAGGAATCGTCATCGGTGATATCTCCTCTTCTACACGCTATATCTGTATTACAATGTCAATGTCAACTCTCATAGTTGTATCAGCACGTGCACGTTGTTTTATTTTGTTTATGTTATTAATTTGTTGGTCGCTACAATATGCAACGTGGTATATACCCCTTTGTTATTATGTTTGTAGTTGTAGGGTACTTACGTGGTAAATTGTAAGTATTTGTAACGAAACGTTACAGTATTAGAGTTAAAGAATATATAATTGGTGTATTATAGAAAGGTATACGTTAAAGTCTGCTTTAAAAATAAAAATGGTTAAAGTTATTTTTAACAAATGCAAAAAACCATCTGAATTATCTGATATGAAAAATTTGCCGTCCAATTGCTAACGAAGTACAAACAAGTAACATTTATAAAGGAAGTACTTGGCCATTTTTAGAATAGACTTTTTCAAAAAGTAACTTTTTAACGACGTTACATAAAATAAAGTACCTCTAACATAAAAGTACTTTTTATTTAACATAAAAGTACCTTGTTAAAAAAGGGCTTCTCCTAAAAAAGTAGCTTTTTTCAAAGATCGTTTTTAAAACATACACTTTTTAAAAGAGTTCCTACATAAAAAACCTCTTTAGGTAAAAGTAACTTGTTTCAAATGCCATTTTTTTTAAATAGTACCCGCTTAATAACACACGATTCACACGATGGTTTTTATGATGTCCTATTTTGGACGTCAGTTTTGATTTGGAAGCGAACGGTATAGAGAAGAAAGAGGAGTTGCAAAATAGGCTCAATTTTGTGTATTCATATTTTTATATTTCTCTTTACACCAATTTCTGCTCTCGTCGTTATGTTTCATAGTTATTCGTCTTATTCTGTGCTTGTAAAGCAACTTTTTAGTAGCGAATGAAAATTTTTCTAAAAAAATACATTTTTCTTCAAATGAAACTTTTTATAAAAAAGTAAGTTTTTCTAAGAAAGGAATTTTTTTTTTTTAAAAAGTACCTTTTTTAAAAAAATGGTACCTTTTTATAAAAAAAGTACTTTTTTTTAAATGATAACTTATTATAAAGCAATAATATTTTTTATAAAAAAATTTAATTTTTCTAAAATAAATATTTTGCTCTAAGAAAATTTACTTGTTTTACAAAAAAAAAAATCTAATTATTTTAAGGTAAAAAATTAACTATATTTAAAAGAAGAATGTTTTTAAAAAAGTATCCTTTAATTAAGTAATGTAAAGTACATTATTTTAAAAAGTACCATTATAAAAACTTACCTTTTGAAAAGAAAATATATTGAGGAATATGTATGTATGTATATGAAAATATAGACATGCAAAAAAGAACATTAAGAAAATTGGACGTCATAAAATTCATTGTGTAAAGTGGCTGTAAGGCGCCCTCTTAAAGCAATTTTTGAATAAAGGCGCTTTTGTATAAAGTACTTTTGTAAAAGGCACTTTTTTTTAATATGTATTCGTTTTTTTCAAAGAGTATTCTTTAAAAAGTACCTATGTATTTAAAAAAGTATATTAAGCATCTGATTTTCAATAAAAAGCATCTTTTTAAAATTAGTATTTATTTAAAAAACTATTATTTTCTAAAAGTTTCTTTGGAAAATTGCTTAAAAATACTATATTAAAAATGGTAAATTTTGAAAAAAGTACTCTTAAAAACTAAGTTCTTTTTAGAAAAAAAATTTTTAAAACAAATTTTTATAAGAAAAAGAATTAAAAAAAAACTGGTATCAAAACTAAGTTTTTCAAACAAAGTTTTTTTAATTTCTTTTGTAAAAAGCACCATTTTTAACAAGTAACTTGTTTTTAAAGTATGACTGTTTCTTTAGAAAAGTACTTTTTTTAAAGTACTTTCGTAAACGATTTAAAAACTGTTTTCGAAGCACATACTTTCTTTCAAATTATTCATATCAAAAATAGCATAGTTAAGATAGTATACTACATATTAATGAAAATTTTTTTAAAAAATGGTACTTCATATAAAAAAGTACCTTTTTAAAGTTATTGGTTTGTTAATATTTGCACAGGCTAAAGTTCGTAAATGCTTATAATCAGAGAAATATTAGGTAGACATTTTTAACATATTTCGAGCAACAAAGGAAAAATTTAATATTTATACATCCCTTTGATAGATTTTTTAACAGCACCGGCAGAATAGAAACAAACGTTGTTTTTTGGTAAAAGCCAACTCTTGCAACAGCAATAGCACTGTGAGCCCATGTAAATAGAGTAAAAAAAGGTAAAAAAATTTCGGGTACAAAAGCACTAACCTAATTTTGTTTTGGGTCTGGTGGATCAAAAGATCATGGCTTTTAGTGTGACTTTGTCGGAGTAAATCGCTTTATCGTGCATTTATTTCACAATTACAACATATAAAATATGCTTTTAGTTCATCTTTTGCTGATCTAAGCCACCTTTTAAAAGCTGGACCATTTTCCCAAGCTTTTCTATATAAGTATTTGTTTTTCGATCTAAGGGAAAGCCATTGTTAGATGATGAACTTTAACATCAATAAAGAACTTACTTTTAATAACTGTTTAGCTTGATAATAACCAAGGCACTTTCTTGCTTAAATTTGCACAACAAACAAATCAAAGGATATGTACTAATATTAAAAGTAAGATCACTGCTAAACAAATAAATCATAAAAATTTCTGCACGAATATAAAAAAAAAGATGCTTGAGAAATTCTAGTCCCAATTCACACTATACAAGTCTTATTTTTAAGCTTATTAGCCTTTAGGCGAGAGAGACAGGGGGAAAAGAAACGAGTACACCCTTTCATGTACTCATGAAATTCGTTTTGTTTTCATATTCGTAGTGTTAAGTAGGTATACAAACATACATACATTCATACAAATGAAGAACAGTTTAAGCAGTAAGACGAGTGCTGTGTGAACGCCAATGAGAGTTCAAAGAAGAAATCGTGATAAGTTTTGCAATAAGAATTCAAACTCTTAAAATTTTGCGAGTAATAATCAAAACATACATATATGCAAATAATACGCAGTTGGTTAAAAAAGTATTAGGTGTGTTGGAAAATGGTTCAGTGTTAAAAATGTTGATTATTTAAAACGCACCTAAAAGTACTGTCAGAAATTCTTAAAAGCACTATAAATAACCGCTTTTCAAAAACGGGTATTTAACAAAATTTCGGGTATTGATTAAGTAAAAAAGCACCAAAAAATACCCGAAAAGCACCAAAATGGCAACGCTGGGTAAAAGCCACTAAACCTCGTCAGTATTCATGTGCAAATGCTTTTTCACTACTTGTTAGGTAGCTTCGTTGAACGTCATTACATACTCCATTTATATATTGGTTTTGGTTCAAAAGTACATATTTATTTTAAATTAGTCTGTTTTTTTAACAAACTACTAAATTTTGAAGCAGCAGCTGTTCCTAATGGTATTTTTTTTTAATTATAAATTTCATATGAAGAATATTTATTTTTGTCCGTGATCCTTCTATTAAAAAGTTGGATTTAAAAAAAAAATCTTTTTTGGGAAACTACCTCAGTATAAGTATTGACATTTAAAAAATAATATATTGTTTTAAAAAAGTACATTTGAAAAAATTCTTTTGTTTTAAAAAAGGAACCTTTTAAAAAACATGTATTAAATAATAGCCTTCTTATGAACATAGTAAAAAAGTACGATTTAAATATAATTTTTTTCAGAAGGATCTTTATAAAAAAACTGTATGTGTTAAAAACATCTAAAAAGGTACAGTTTAAATATAAATTTTAAAAATAATTTTTTTTTTCAAAAATCTACCATTCTTAAGAGTACTAGTTTTTCAAAATTACTTTTTTAAAACCGTTATTTTTTCAATTAAAAAAATTCTTTTAAAGAAGCTAAAAAAAATTTCATTATTTGATTAAAATTTTTTTTATTCTTAAGAAACTTTCGGAAAAAATATTAACATTCTAACCAGAGTTCACAGAAAAAAAAACACCAAGTTACCGTACGTAAGTGTACCGTGCAGTATTTTGCCACGTACAGTACACAAACACATTCCATACAAAAATACAAAGTACAGAAAATAAAATTTTAGCGTTTCTGAAGTTGTTCGCAAACAAAATACGACACACAACAACAATTTTGTGCTGACGAACACAAACGCTACGATAACGTACTGTATTTTGTAGATTTTGTAATGCCCATATCGTGCAGATGCAAGTCAGTACCTGATACACGACTCACTTACTGTTTCTTCCTCAAATTCTTAACATTCTTTCTCTGCAGCATTTTTCTATTGTTCTCCATTTTAATTCTATTTGAGTTTTCTTTTTTCACTTAAATGTGTTGTGGTCTCATAACGGAGATAAGTTCAAAAACTGTACTTGTATCTGCATGTTTAACGTTGAGTGTCTACGTGTTTCAAATACTTACTTATTTTCTGTTGGCTCCCTACAATTATGTGAATATGCTTTTAAATATTTATTTATACATTTTTTTATTACTCAGTTTACTGTAACATTTTTATAAAAATCTTTTTATTTACGAATTATATGATGACTGCTGCTACGTCTGCTGAGGATAAAAAGAAAAGAAAGCGGATATAAAAAGTTTTTCGGAAAATGTTGTTGCTAATTTTTTCTGTTGGCCTGTTCATTTTGGCCACAGTTACTGTTTTCACTTACACACTTAAGCACTCCATCAGGCTGGCTTGGCTGTGTGGCAAATTCACCGAAAAATTATATTCACACACATACACAAACATACTAGCCGCACTCATACGCACACCTTAAACGCCAACACACTTTAATAAAATGTGTTTCTAGTGAAGAGAATAAATAGAAAATGATAAAAAAAACTCTTGTTGCAGTAGAACATTTGGCGTGGTAACAGTTTTTTCTTGTGCTCGCTCATGTGAGTGGGTGTGTGTGAATCGTTTTTAGGAAATAATGATGCCATTTTTTAGTTGGAAAACTTCCTGGTGAATTACTTTTTCTGTTATTTTTTTTCTGGGCATATCAATATTTTTATAAAAATAAAACTTTTCTTAAGTTAAGAGTAAACTAGTGGTGAGTTGTTGTTGTATTGAAATTCTATGTTTACGAAAATGATTAGCTTTTCTCCTTATTTAACACATTCATGTGTTTGTTTGTTTATTTGTTTTCTTCAAATCCCTAGATGATATAGAGAATGTGTACCTCTTAAAATAAACTTCAAGTTGTGTTCGTATGACCGGAGTCAATAGAAAGAAAATTGTAACTATCATTTCAATAACTGATGACTCTCTGAAATGTTTAATTCAATCTTTAAGAAATCTTTTCTGCAAACAAAAAGGCACATAGTAAAGTTATGTTAGTCCTTGCAGGAGCATATCAGTAACACAAAGAACTTGAAACAAAGTAGGCATGTGGTAGAAATGAGAATGCGGACAAGTTTTTTGGAAAATCTATCCTTTAGTTAATTAAAAAATTTCTAACAGAACTTTACCATTAACGGATCAATTTGTGAAAATTGTATTGCTTACGAAGGGATGTAATTGGTCCGAATATAAATACAATTTCTCCATCTTCCAGTCTCATCCTGTCCGATTTTGGTATCGCTTTGTGCTGTCGTAAAAATTATAATACTTCACTTTTACTTAAAATTTAGCAACGAAACTTTCATCATGAAGTTTTTATTGGAAAAGAAATAAATGGCCAATGCCACGCCCATACAAAATAAATTTAGCATTTTAGCTATTTCTACTCATCCAATTCTTATGAAACTTTACACACACGCATACACATTGGACTTCTTTTGCAATGAAGTTTCAAAATTAAATAAGTGGGCGGTAACACCACGCCCATACTAAATCAATATAAGGTTTTTTAGCAACTGCTTCTTAGCCGATTCTTATGAAACGTTACATAAATATTGTGTTTCCTCTGCAATAAAAATTTTAAAATTTAGTATGAGAGCGGTGCCACGCCCATACAGAATAAATATATATTTTAGCTACTTCTACGCACCCAATTCTTAGAAAATTTTATACTCACTTTTAACTTATTTTGCAATAAAATAAGTGGGCGGTGTCATGTTCATAAATAAGTAATAAAAATTTTAAAGTATTTTTCTTAACTTTTCGGGATACCAGATTAAAAAATCTCTGCGGTCTTCCACTCTAATCCTGCTGGAGGCGAATTGATGTTTCCAGCAGCGCGAACTCTATGGCCTCGCCTCGATGCTATTACAACTAATCAATTACTAAATTTTCCTAAGTTGCACTTGCGCAGCTGCATTGCCACAATCATGGGGCACTGCTCTTTCGGTACCCATGCCACAGGCATGGGTCTCTCCTACAACGACTACTGGTTCGGCTGTAAAATGACGAGGAGGATGAACAAAGTGTCATACATCTTCTGTGCCTTTGTCCCGCACCTAGAGGATCGTTGCCTTTATTTTCTGTAGATCCTTTAACAGCCTTTCCAAACTTTTGGCTGTGGAACTCAGGAACTTAAAATTGTTTATAAGGAGCTGAAGATGGTTTAGTCGCTGACTAACCATATGGCGTTAAGCTGTACTTGACGACCACTTTTGCAACAGGTTCTGTACATCTGTCTCTGTTTTCCTCTTATTCTTCTTCTGCATCATACCTAAGTTCTTCTATAGGATGTTTTTTATAGCGTGTCACAACTTTGAGTTGGCATTACTGCTTTCTTTGAGCACTCATTTAACAGGTGATAGCTGGTTTTTGTTTAGTTTGCTTTGAAATTTCATTATGAATCGACTTACACCAGAGCAACGCGTGCAAATTGTTGAAATTTTTAATCAAAATAATTGTTCTTCTCGTCAAACACATCGTGCAGCGGGCGCTACAATTGATTTACTCAAAGAAACTTTTGATGAAAAAATAATTTCACGTAATGGCCCAATTAATTGTCCACCAAGATCGTGTGATTTAAACCCCTTAGATTATTTGCTTTGGGGTTATGTTAAGTCACTTGTCTACGTCGGTAAACCACAAACAATTGAACACCTGGAAATCAACATTATCGGTGAAATACGGCCGCAAATTCTGAGAAAAGTTGTTGAAAGTTGTTGTCCTAGATTGCCCCTTCTAATTTCATAAAATTTTATTTCGAATAAAGCCCGTTTCATTGATATTAAAAATATATTTCCTTGTTTTATTATGATTTAAACTTGTGTCACTCTATGAAAAACACCCTTTATATTCCCATACAAATTTAATTTTGCTTTGCAATAATTTCTACTTTCCTAAATTTTATTAAATTTTTCACCACTTCGAATTCATTCTCTGATAAGATCTTAAGTGGACAGGGTCACGCCCATAGTACATATTTATTTGTAGCTTCTTCTGCAACATATGTTTAAGATAAGAAAAGTAGTGTAGTAAAGAGATATTATTTTTTTTCCAGCTCCTTCCACACATACATAGCGCTTCTTTAATAAAATAAATTCTCGATTAGAAAATTTGGCAGTGGCGTGCATATTCAGCCTACAAAATTTTAATGAAATTCTTCCCACTATTAAAGTTTTTTCTACAATACGAGTGGGCTCAGCTGCTCCTATGCAAAATTAAGTACGTTTAGCTGTCCGACTTGCCACACCCACTTAAAGAAATTGTTAATTTCAGCTTTTTTAAACCAACTTTTACTAAATCAATTCTTATCATATTTTGCACAAGCATGGAGTTTTGCAAAAAATAAAATTTCTTGATTAGAAAATTAGGGGGCGGGGGTGGGGCTTGAGTGCCACATTCATGCAAAGTAAGTTTTAATGTTTTCTGAATGTTTACAAACTCATTAATACAGATAATGAATTGTAACAGATTCAAATTAAACGATTCGTATGAAACTTAAAAAAATATATACGTGATTCGGAATTTTGAAAGTTCCCACATAAGATTCTTGGTAGACGACACCAACCTGTCTGCACTTCTGTGCTTCTGCACCAGCCCTTTTGTCAACATTCAATGGAATAAATGAACTTAAAAACGTTTAGAAATTGTTGAGAGAAAGTATGTACTTTGTTTCTGATCCCACTGTACACTACATATAAAATATCACTCATACGCATTCGTTGCCTTTGTTGCCTTCATTATCAAAGTTTTGTAACAATTTTAATGTCTTTGATAAACCGCAAATATTTTTTTACTCACTAAGAAAGACGGCAAAAAACTTCTTATTTTTCAACAATTTCTTTAAGAAATAAAACTTCAAAAGTTATTTCCACTTTCCTGCTACTCCTGTTTTTTTTTTTTTGAACTTTTTCCTTTTGGAAAGAAAAACAAGTGCAAAACTTAAAGGAGAAAAAAAATTTATAAACAGAAATGTAAAGAAATCAAGCATGATTTTATTGAAATGAAATGTAAAGAAACTTTTCTCTTCTTCGAAATATTAGAAGGCAAAAAAAAAAAAATCTAACAGGAGAAAACGACGTTCCTTGCACTTTTACTTATAATGACTCTGTTTTGACCCAAACTCCTGACAACGACAGCGGCTGTCTGTCCGTCTGTCTGTCTATCTGCAAGACTGTTTTGTCATTGTATGCTAAAGAGTTGAGTCTACAAATTGTTGGCTGTAAAACTTATAAACTTATTTTCCTTTTTTTTTTTTTAAAAAACTTTTTCTTTATAAAAATTACTAACAATTCCATAAACAACTAAAATGTCTGGCATTAAAAAGCAGACCATAAAGGAATATTCTGCATGAAAACAGTAAAAAGAAAGAAACTGATGAACTAAATAATGCAAAAGAATTCTGTGTTTTTTTTATTTCAACAAAAAACAACAGCAATAAAATGAGGATCTGTGTGTGTGTGTTTGGGTGTGTATTCTATCTGTTGGAATTGTTGTTGCTAAAACGTTTTCAAATAGTTATATAAGTATGTATGTATGTACTTGTATTTGAAATTTTACCTAATACTGTAAAGTTATCTTATATAGTCTCCAAATGAGTTGGTAGTTTGATATTCCTGGCGGATAGTGGCTGATGGGTGGAGTGAGTGAGTGAGTGCCAAGTTTTAATGTTAATGTAGTGGTTTGAAATGAATTTTCTTTTAATTTGTAACTGAAAAGAAAACAGCAAGTTGGTGTTTTAATGGCCGCAGAAAGATATCAAAAGCTGATTAAATTTAAAGAATTTCTTCTAAATAGATCTCTTTTTTTTTAATAAATTTAAAATGATTTTTTAAACAATTTCAAAAGAGGATGAGAAAGTCATCGATCGATTCATCTTGTGTTTTGTTTGTGACTGTGTTTGTCGCCCTCAGAACAGCCCTATTTATTGGATTTTCCCCTTTATTTGAAAGTACTCGTATGTACTTGTATTGTTAAAGAAATTCCACAATATGCCGATTCTTATGAAATTTTATTGCTAGAAAGGTGTGCAGTGATGGTACTTCCAAAAGTTTTCAAAAAAGTTTATATAAAAAAAGTCTTAATGAAAAATGGCCCCAAACTGAAAAATTAAAAATCGTACCAAAAATATTTATTGTTGTTTTTAATGTAAAATATTTGGCCCCATTTTTCATTTTGGGTACATTTTTCATTGGCCCCAAAAAAATAAGAAAAATGGCCCCAAAGATAGTCATGTTGTTTTCAATACAAAAGTTTTTGGCCATTGAGCCTAAAAAAACGTCAACAAAGATTTATAATATTGAGCATAAAAATCCTTCGATATAAATAAAAGCACACATAACCTTTTTAAAAAAGTTTTGAAACTTTAGCCGGATAGTAGAAAATTTAATATGTATTGTAGTTTTTAGCATATTTATCTTTATTTATTTAAAAAATACCATAAAGCAATAAATTTAGCTAAATGGGAAATTTCCCTAAATGGGAAATTTTTATTTAACATAATTTTTTGCGAAAAAAATTTTTTATATACAGATTCTAGCCTACGCTTAACCTTTTTTTAACAATTACCGAAAATTTCCCTAATAATGGGACGTATTCCTTGCCGGCGAAACTATTTTTTTTTTTATAAAATTTTTGTGAATATTCTTCTATATCCAAAATTCCTGTTAAATATAAAAATTGCCCTAAATGGGAATTTTTTTTTACATAATTTTTGCAAAAAAGATTTTTAATAATGTCTGTAGATTCTTGCCTAATTATAATCTTTTCGATCGAGTTTCGAGTTTTCCTTGCTTGGGAAATAATTTCTCTTTAAAATTTGTATCAATATTTTTGTTCCAGAAATAAGCACCTTCGTTTATATCCATAATTCCTGCTAATGAAAAACAATTCCCTAAATGGGAAATTATTATTTCTTCATGGTTGGTTGGTTGGTTTACGTGGCTGCCTGTTACGCACAAGCATTCAAGTAGAATCAATAAGATTCCATTTTGACAGACCACTGCACTCGTCAGTGTCAACCAAATTTAGGTCCGAACCCAGGTCTCGGATTCGGAGTAAGATACTAGATCAATCCCGTCGCATTGAGGTATTTAATCAGGTCACCTAGACCTATCCTTGATACGTCCGAGAGATCGTCTAATATGCTGTTGCCCAAGAATTTGTGTCTCGAAAGGTGCAAGGCCGGGCATTCGCAAAGAAAGTGGAAGACTGTTTCTTCTTTGCTTTGATCCCGGAAACTACGGCAGAACGCATTGTAGGAAAGGCCTATCCTGCTAGCGTGTCTCCCGATTACCCAGTGCCCCGTAATTACTTCGACGTGCCTCAAGATGTCCCTGCGATTTCTGTTAATTAGTTGTGTTGTGCGCTTATCGTTGTAGAAAGGCCACATTTTCCTAGCTACCTTACACGTGCTCAACCTGCGCCACATATCTTCAGCTTTCTGCCGGTAATAGTTGAGAATGAGATTTCTAATATTTGCGAAATGGTTACCGATTGAGCAGTACAGATGTCCATGGCAGATCCAGCCCTGGCCAGTTCATCAACCTGATCGTTGCCCTGGAAGTTGCTATGTGCGGGAACCCAGATGAGGGTAACGTCAGTCTGACTACCTAGTCTGGATAACGCGTCTTTGCACTGGCTAACTAAAGTAGAAAAAGTGGTGTGTGACCTTAGAGACAGAAGTGCCGCCTGGCTATCGACAAAGATGCCCACTCTTGCTTGGACACCCCTGTTAATCAAAACCCTACACGCCTCCTTTATGGCCAATATTTCAGCCTGAAATATTCTAGCTTCATCAGGAAATCGGAATGAGAGTTTTATTCCAAGGTCCTAAGAGAATACTCCAGAGCCCACACTGCAGATCATTCTTTATCCATCAGTATACATCCTGAAGTTGAAGTCTTTTTCTATGTTTCCCCCCTGCCACTCCAGTCTGGATGGATTAAGGACTTTGAACGTACGTACTGTCAAAGTCCAGATGAGGTACCATGTAATCGGTGGGCTTCTTCAGTGTCGGTGGTAACTGATCTAGGATTCTGGTATGGCCATAGGTTCTTCATCTCCACCTCCCAGATGCCGCTAGTCTTGCCGCACTACTTGAGGATGCAGCCAATACATGATGGTCGATCGGAATCAGGCTTAGCATAGCATTCAGAACCTCTGAAAGAGTAGTATGTAAACATCCAGTAATCCCGATGCAGGCAGATCTCTGTATCCTGTATAGTTGGTCTACCACATATTTCTTACTTGTGGCGGACCACCATACTACCGATCCGTAAGTTAATATGGGACGTACAATTGCTGTGTACATCCATTTAAGCATGTTAGGGCTTAGGCCCCATTTGGAACCAAACATCCTGCGACAGGAGTAATAGGCAACTGTGGCCTTTGTGACCCTGTGTCGCACATTTGGTTTCCACGATAGCTTAGTGTCCAGGATGACTCCTAGATATTTTGCATTGTCCGATAGGGACAGTTCCAGATTATGCAGCCGAGGGAGTCTAAAGCTCTGGACTTTGGTCTTTGTAATAAATAGTACCACTTCCGTTTTGCTAGGGTTCACTCCTAGACCACAACCTGTAGCCCATTTGCTGAGTGTACCCAAGGCGCTAGACATGACATCGCTTATAACGTCCGTGAACATCCCTGATACCATTATTACTACATCGTCCGCATAAGCCACAACTTTTACTCTCGCAGTGTCCAGTCTGAGAAGAATTGCGTTAACAACGAGAAGCCAAAGCAGGGGTGAAATCACCCCACCGTGGGGGGTTACTCTGTATTTCGAATCGAAAGCAAATGCTTTCGAATTTCAATGTAAATAATATACAAATTCGAACAGTTTTCTTTTCGAATCGAATTACAGAGTTACCCCCCTGTGGTATTCCGCTGCATGCCCATTTTGACTTTTCGCTATTGCCTAATTTTGCAGTGACGTTTCTTGCATTCAACGTGGTGATAATCCAGTTGCTGATGTATTCCTCTACATCAACATCCTGGAGAGACAGTTGGATGGCTGGCACTGATACATTGTTAAAGGCGTCTTATCTGTCTAGTAAGGCAGCCAAAGCATATTGTTTATTTTAAAGGGATCTCTCTATGAACCTTACCACCTCGTGTAGTGCTGTTTCAGTAGACCGTCCCATGCTACCTATCTGAGAGTATTGACGACCCAACAAGTCGATGTCTAATATGAGAGTCTATTAATCTTTCCAGCGTCTTGACCAAGAAAGATGAAAGGCTGATTGGCCTGAAGTCTTTTGCATTCTCGTGACCTCTCTTGCCAATCTTGGGAATGAAAGCTACTCTTACCTTCCTCCAGCTGGTTGGAACGTAGTTTAGAGAGAGACAAATTTTATAGATCCTAAAAAGCCAGGGTATTATAGAGCTTTTCACGCTTTGTAGCATCTTTGGCGTTATTTCTACATAATTTTGGCAAAGAAAGTTTTTAGTATTATAGATTCCTGCCAAAGTGTAACTAACCTCTTCGATCAAGTTTCGAAAATTTCCCCAAATAGTTGGAAGTTTTCCCTACTTGGGAAATAATTTCTCTTTCAAACTTTTATGAATATTTTTGTTCCTGAAATAAGCACCGTCGTTTACATCCATAATTTTGCCAAACAAAATTTAATATTATAGATTCTAGCCAAAGTAAGTTTCGAAAATTTCCCCAGTAATATTGTGATTTTTGTTATTTCTTTATTACTAAAAGTGATAATTTCACCTCGCTTGAATCTTTCGTGGGGGTGTAAAAATTTACTAGAAAATGTTTCCTGTAAATAAACTTTCTCTATTCCTCTTCCTTTGAAAAGTAAAACAGCAACCATTTCTTGGCATTTTGCATGCTTTGTTGCTCAACAAAATTTCAAACCCGCTACCACTTTTAAAACTTTTCTTCTCCAGTTTTATTTTTTTATTTAACTTTTTATTTAATTTTTATTGTTTTTTTGTTTTGCAGAAAAAAACTTACTACTACTATAAAATAAATAGTAGTTGATACAGGAAAGACTAAAGAAAATATACTTTTTATTTGTTTTTAACATTCCATGTTGTTTGTTGGCTGACAAAACTTTTAGTGCAACGAAAAAAAAAAAGAAAAACTAAAAGCGAAGTAAAAATAAAGATGAAAAAACTCAACTAAAGTACAAATCTACATTCAGACAAGCAGAAGAAAAGACATGCAGACGGTTTAACAAATTGTGCATGCTAAAGTTCTTTTTTTTCCGAGTTTGTAAAATCAGGAAAATATTTGAGTTCTTTTCAAACCGAATAGACTGCAGTCTCTTCGAATGTCCTTTGAAATGTAGCAAACCAACTAAGCAAACAAAGCTTGGCGTCTGTTTTGCTTATAGCGTACATCACGTATTTAAAAGTATATATAATGTATGTATGTATTAGTGGACTTACATCAATCCATGTATAAAATTATTGTAAAATAGTTTTAGTTCAGAAAAGAAAGGAAAATAATGAAAAACTTTAAGCTACACTATCGATAGAAATTATTTGCTTTTACTGCTTTCATTTATATCCTGCCGTTTGTTTGTTTTTTTTTTTTTTTTGCTGTTAAGTTCTTTTAATTTTTGTTTTAATTTGATTTAAGCAAACTTTGGCTGCTTCCTCCAACACTACACTGCAATTTAAAAACACTCGTTGTTTTATTGAAATTTTTTATGACTTTTATTTAATTAACTGAATGTAAGTATGTTTAAATCTCTACTGATAGTGCTGAAATAAATCTCCAAAAAACCAAATCATTAATTTAAAGCTCAATGTCCTTCCTGCACTCTTTCAAATTAGAAAATTTCCTTAATAAGACTCTATTATTTAACATATTTTGCGTATAACTTTTTCAAACAAATATCACAGTTTTTATCTGTCAAAGATAAAATATTTAAGACATAATCTAAAAAAGGTGCTCTGGAATCGATAATATCCCACATTGAAAAATTTTCCTCTTAGTTTCTAAAGCTTCTCAGCTTATTTTCATACACAAACACATACATTGCGGAGTAAAGAAACTGCAGTTAATGGAAAATTAAAATTTTTCTTAAAAATAATTTGCGCCATATTCCTTGGACTTTTTTCATTCTCTCTCTCTCTCTCTTCTCCTCTATCGTAATCTCTTCACGTAAGCTGTCTTAGAAATTCCCTCAGAGAACCAGTACTGGTATTGACGGAAACAATTTTTATTTTTATAAGTACACAAATTGCCCCAAATTGTAGACGGAAGATATCCACTAAGAAAATATTATAAAGAATAATAGACAGGAAAAATATTGAGAAAAATAAAAATATTTTCAAAAAATATTGGCGAAAAATATTGACAAGAAATTTTGATAAAAATATTAGCAAGAAATATTGAAAAAAAAGTATTGGCAAGAAGCATGTATGTAATAGAAATAATTAAAACAAATATTGATGAAAAATATTGGCAAAATATATATTTAATTAATGTTTCTTGTCACTCCGATTCATAAAGATCTAATTCAGCACTGTTGCCAATTCAGCTATTTTCTCGTCAAATCTAGCTATTTTTCATTACATTTTGCGGGAAAAAATATCATTTAGCTATTAGCGGGAAATCTAGCGATTTTTGGCTTACTGACTTCTTACTTTTCAAGCGTGATTTTAATAATATAATTTTGGTCAACATTGGCAAAGAGTTGCTACAAGCAAACAACGCGTTGACTACTAAGCAAACAATGACGTGGGGCCTGGGTTCAAACCTTCACCAGTGCAAGTCAATCAACATCATTATGTTCTGTAATGTACATTAGTGAGACATTGTATTAATTGTTGTCGGAATATTTAAGTGATGAAGGCATAGCACTGGTCACTAAAAAAAATGTTCCGATAGCGATTGATGCTGGTCCTAGCTAATGTACACAACATCGCCCTCCTTCGTCGGTTAGCAGAAACATCGGCGAAGTAAAACAATTAATAAAATGCCTGCCAATACAGCTTAACAAAGTTAATGCGTCTACCTAACACCGGAGGCGCCTCAACACTGCTATAAAAATTAACATAACGCGCAAAGCAGAGTTGTAAAAGAGTTAAGCCTTCTACATTTTCAACATCTATCTTCTCTACTCTATCCCTCAGTCTGAGTTCCGGCACAATGCACTGCATACGTAGGGGTCATCCCCTGAGTGCTGGTCCTAATTAAAAAAAAAAAAAAAAAAAAAAGCAAGATGTATCTGGCAAGCTAACACACTAGAGCAGCAGATAGCACATACTTAGTCGATTGGTGAAATTATCATCATATCATCACCGCCTCTCAACTATCAATCTGTTTATAAATATTCCCTTCTTTACGGCATTTGACATTTTTTTTACACTATTTCAATGTTTTTTTGACAGCTACACAGTACAAGTTTTTTATTGTTGTAGAAATGGATGCACCTGTTAGCTGTGAAATGCCACAAAGCGAGTCTCGAATAATGGTATTTATAAAAATCTGTTAATGTGTGAATCGTGCTGGTTTTTTGCATTGTAATCTTTTACTTAAAAAAAAAAAAAGAAAAATATAAAAAATTTTAATGCAATGCACCCTAAATGCAATCGAAAATTTCGTCGGGAATTGCTAAACCATGGTCAATTAAATTCTTGGCTGGTGCAAGATGAAAAGAGCGAAACAAAAGGATTTTGCAAACATTGCAGATGCTCAATTTCAGCAAAATTACATGATCTTCTATGTCACGCTGAAACTAAAAAAACACAAAACGGTTAGCTTCGTTGGAGAAAATTGAATTTTGAGCAAAATGAAACTATTGTAGATAATTGTAAAGTGCAAGAAGCCGCATTAGCTTTATTTATATGTATGTCAACATACGTCGAATAATTCAATTGACCACCTCAGTGACTTGTGAAAAAAGAATTTTGATGGAACTGGCAAGATTCGTATTCATAGAACAAAATGTACTGCAATTATAAAAAAAAAACGTTTTAGCCCCTCATTTCGTAATTGAGCTTAGGAAGGATATTTCATCATCTAAATACAGCATATTAATGGATGAGTCTACAGATGTTGGGGAAATTGAACTAGTTTTCTTAAAATTTATGCAACAATTTATAATAAATAAAAATTTATGTATATTAATTGTAAAATTTTTTTTAAATTACTACGAACTGTTTATTATTAATATTTGTTAATATTTAAACAGGATAATGTTGATAATCAGAGAAATATTAGGTAGACATTGTTAACATATTTCGAGCATCAAAGGAAAAATTTAATATTTATGCATCCCTTTGGCACTGGCGGTTTGTTTGTTGTTTCCAGAGTTGGGCAAAATACATGGTTTGCGGTATTTAAAATACAAAATACAAAATACTTGCTGATCATGTATTTAAAATACAAAATACAAAATACTTTCAGGTTATGTATTTAAAATACAAAATACAAAATACTTCCACATCATGTATGTATTTAAAATACAAAATAGAAAATACGTATTTGTATTTCAAATACGTATTTCAAATACATGTATTTCAAATACTGCCCAACGCTGAAGATGTATTCACTTTACAGGTGGTGTTACTAACACAGGCTCACACAATTCTTGCTAGTGAGAGGCACGTACATACGTTGAAAATTGTTCGCCCTTATGTTGACTCCCAATGCAAAAAGAACCATGCTATTTTTTTTATTGTTAAACTTGTTGTCGTAACAGTACTACCTGCAAAATAAAATCGCATTGTGAAAAAATGCTTTAGAGTTGACAGCTGAATAGCGTTGATGCCAACTCTAAGAATTTGTATAGTTACGTTTTTTAGCGATTCTAGTTTTTGGTTATTGGTTTGACGCATGATACATTAAGGATAATCACGATGGGTAGTGCAAAGTGTGCAAACGATGCAAATGTGTGCAAATATACACACATTTGCACAACATAACAACAAAATGTATGTATTTGCAATTTGCTTAATTTCGGACTAAAAAACCATGAGCAAAGATAGTACGAGTAGTGCATATTTTATCAATTGCAAACGAAAATAAACAATAACTTGTGACATACAGACTATCATATCTTTATGTTTAGAAAAAGAAAATTTAATTTTGTAACTAATTTTAATTTAATTTAAAAAGTTTTAGTCTTCTTTTTTTAATTTATTAGTAAATAATAAATTTATGCATTTGTAACTTGACATCTGAGGTCAGTGTTGCCAGAATTTTTGATGGGCTGCCACATTTTTGTGAACAAAATTACATGCTCTTCACAAAAATGCAATAAATTTAAAAGTACGCTCACGAAGTACACTAATATGCACAGCAAATTTGCAAAATGCATATTTGCACAATCACCATCGTGATTACCCTTATTATAAATAGATCAAAATGCAAACAACCATCACCGCACTATCCTACACAGTCGCGCGATTTGCAAAATATGACATGTGTGCTAAAAATGTATAGTAGTGTGGACTAAAAATGCAACTGTGTGACAGATTTTTTGGCAAGTCGTGCGATTTGTAAAATTTTATGAAAATTTTCATAAAATCATAGTTTTCATGCGATCAGAGGAGTATTTATTGTCAACCAGATGTTTTGGCATCAGATTTCTATGATAGTGTGGCACCTACAACAACACTTTGAAACTATTTTTTAAAGTCGGTCAGATTTTTGCAAGATTTTCCTGTGAATGAATCGTACGATTGTGTAGGATAGTGAAGCACGGCCTTAAACTGACAAAATATATTTTGTTAACTATGTTTTTAAAATACAAAATACTGTCATTTTTTGTATGTATTTAAAATACAAAATACAAACTACTTCTATTTATTGTATGTATTTAAAATACAAAATACAAAATACTTGCAGGACATGTATTTAAAATACAAAATACAAAATACTTTCAGGTTATGTATTTAAAATACAAATACAAAATACGTATTTGTATTTTAAATACGTATTTCAAATACATGTATTTCAAATACTGCCCAGCCCTGGTTGTTTCTATTTACGAACTTTAGCCTGTAAAAATATTAACAAATAAAAATTTAGCTATAAATAGCTAAATAGCTAAATTTTTATGTATTTTTCAAATTTAGCTATTTTCTAGCTATTTTCGATCATAATTTAGTGATATTTTATAAGCTATGTCACAAATTCCCTCAATGGAGCAGTACTGGTCTTGAAAATATTTTTTTTTTAAGTACAAACATTGCCCCAAAATATTATTGACGGAAAATATCCACAAAAAATATTACCAAGAAATATTGACAAAATATTGTTAGGAAATTGTAGCTAAAAATATTGACAAGAAATAATAACAAAAATATTACCACTAAATATTGAAAAAAAAAAAAAAATTTTAGACAGAGAAATAAAACACAATAAACGTTACACTTTGGAGAGTCTACGAATACAGGAACGGATCAAACACGCAATGAACACAAAGGAAGACAAAGACAACACCAAATTACAATATGCAATAGCAATATTATCTGACTAATCTGTGATAAACAATTGAAACCTATACTGTGATAAATTGTGTTGTGCCATATTTATTTACATACATATATATTTATTTATAAAAAAAAAATTTTTTTTCTAACTACATATGTAATTATATTGTGATGTCCTGGTTTTTTAATTTTAATAATTTTTAAAGTTAACTTATGTCGTGATGTCCACTTTTAAATTTTATAAACCAAATGCTCTAAAATAGTAAGTTTATATATAAAAATATACACATAAATATTTATATTGTAATAAATCATTTAATTTAAATTTATTAGATTTTCAAAAATAAAGAAAGCTCCTGAAGAAGTTGGAAAAAAGCCAACGAAACGTCGAGCAAAACATCAACAATTACAAAAAACATTGTTTTATTAGAATCGTAAAACAATAACTGACCAAAAAATCAGCCTGTAGGAAACCCCTAATAATACTAAAACTAATTGAAGCACCCAGTGCAACAACAAGATAACTCCACTTTTTAAAATGTTGAGAAAATCAAAAAAAACTTTCTCAAAAATAAGAAACCAAAAGAATTGCTAAATGTTATTTAATTTTGAAAAGAAATAATCAAAACAAATTTGTTTAATTCAAAAACATATTACAAAGTTTTATTTTAAATAAAAAAAAAAAATAATTTTGTTTTTGCACCGATATTGGTAAAAATTAAAGGGGTCCTTCGTTGTCATCTTCATAGTCAGTGTTTTCAGCTTCTTGAATAGACTGCTGCGAGATTAAATTATCATAAAAATGTATATCCGATGGAGGCACATACTTTTGTGCCAAGCTCATAACATCGTCATATTTTTTCGGGTTGAGGGCTAGATTAGTTGTGTATAAAAGTTTTGGCTCGAAGGGGTTATCCTGGAAGTTTGCTTTCATTGCTTTCATTGCTATATCGAATTTTGTTAATGGCCCATGGTGATTACAAGAAGCTGAAATACTTGCGACATTTTCCTCTTTTTTGTAGCAAAATCTTCGATGTTTTGAAATGGTCCATTTAATATGATCTTTGTTCGTGACTGTTTTTTTTGTAAAACGGAGCCAAACTCGTTTTAAAATCAAATATGTTCGCATTGCTCACTGATATAACTTTAAATTTTTTGGAAGACTTTTCCACTAAATTCTGCCAGTCTTTTGGCAGGTAAAGGCGTTCTACTTATTGCTTATTGCTTGAAAAGCGGTGCAAAAACAAGACAACTCCAGGAGATGTCGTGTTCTTGCTCCGTTTTGAAATCAAAACTTCAAAGTTTCAGAGTTTCCGTATCCTAGAGTCAAGTTAGATGTGTTTTTTGTGCACCGAACGACGCAGATTTTTTTTTTTGGTTTTTTCTGCATTAAAAAAGCTATTTCGCAAAAAAGTGGAGTTATCCGGTTGTTGCATTGGGTGCTTCAATTATTGGTCATAACCAAAAAAAAAAAAAAACTTATACACAAAAAAAAAACTATTTATAAGAAATTAAAATATACTAGAAATATTTAAATTGATGAAAAATATTCGCAAAAAATATAGTTAGCAATACTTCTTGTTACTCCGATGCATAAAGTTTTAATTCAGAAATACTATGACAGCGCAAAAGATTTGGTTGAATAAAAGATTTTTTGTTTGCAATTTCTTGAAAGTAATCTCATCTCGTAAGCTATCTTACGAATTCCCTTAGAGAAGCACAAAAGTTATTAGCTAAAATTATTGACAAAAAAATATTAGCTAAAAATATTAACCAGAAATATTTACAAAAATACTGGCAAGAAATATTAAAAAAAGTATTGAGAAGAAATAAATATGTATGTATGTATGTTTATACTAGAAATAATTAACATACATTTTATGCGAATATTTTGCATCAATATTTTTTGTCACTCCGATGCTTAAAGTTTTAATTCGGAAATAGTATGAAAGCGCAAAAGAAATCCTCTAAGTGATGCTATCCACCACCGTATGCTTTCTTTCTCTTCTATGGAAAGATCAGTATTAAAAAGATTTTTGTAAATTTTTTTTACCTTTTTTTTCAATATTATTTGTTAATAGACTATTTTGTTATTAAATCTTAAAAATATTTACGTCAATATTGTACAATGATATTTTTCCTGCATATTTTTTGTTACAATTTCATGTCACTAATTATTGTCAATATTTGATATCAATATATATAGTCCTTTTGTGTCTTGTTAATCTATTTTGCCGATAAATTTTGTTAATATTTTTCCCAATATTTCTTGACAATATTCTTCATGTCAATTGCAATAATAATCATTTAAAAATAAAAACGCAGCGTTAATGATTAAGGAATGAATACCTCTGTACATCTTCGCATACGCAAATATCCTTAAACACAAACAAATAAACACAAAAATAAATAAATATCATCGTGTTGTGTTTGTTCATCATCGTTCACTTCGTTTGTATATGAAAATGTATATGAGATTTTACCAGGCGCGAATAAAATCTCGAAGGTCAACGAAAATTTAAGAGGACGGCAAATATAAATGGAAACGCATCATAGAACAAAATTTTTAGTGTATGAGTGAATGTGTCGACTCAAAGGCTTTGAATGTATTAAAGCGCATATGTACATACATATGTATATACTTACATACATGCCTACATAGAACCAAACATTTTTTCGTTAATTTTTATGTCCTGTTCACAAACGCGAATGTTTTCATGTATGCTGACCGCCTAATAAAAGAATGTAGAGAATGATAATGATGTGTTAACACTTTTTTGTTTTGTATCTTGCGAGAAATATTTCAAACATACACACAGACAAATCTTTACTGAGATTAATTAATGGTCATTATCGCAAAAATTTATTGCAGGACTACTGATGGTAGATTTTTTTTTTTTTTTTGTATGAAGGTCCTGTTAGATATTTGCAGTAAAAAATGATGTATATAAATTTTTCTCTTAACTGCAAAAAATTAGATGAAATTTAAAATTTAATGGATGCATATTTGTTGAAAATCGGATTGTAGTTCACCAAATCTGGCATCATCACATTCCTTCAAAAATCAATCAAAGTACTTTTTCTATTTAGATCAAAAATAGAAAAAAGCAAAGAAGGCTATGCAGCCTTATTTTTTCATTCGTTCAATATCTTTTCAATTGTATCGTTTATTAATAATAAAAACTCAACAGGTTATGGTCCCAGAACGCTTCAACTGCGCAAGGAAATAAAAATGAGTTATGCTAGTGTAAAGATTGAGCCATTAAACAAGGACAACTTCGACACTTGGAAGATTCAAGTGCAAGCACTATTAATCAATAACGAGGCATGGAAATATGTTTGCGGAACATGTGTGAAACCAGAAGCAGCTGCGCAAGCCAGTGCATGGAAGGACAAAGACGAAAAGGCTAAGTCAGATTTGATATTATCAATTAGCCCATCCGAACTACAACAGATAAAAAATTGTGACACATCAAAGGATGTCTGGGATAAGCTACATTCGGTGTACCAATCACGAGGCCCTGCACGTCAGGAAATGTTGCTTAAGTCTCTCATATTAAAAAAGATGCAAAATGGAGATGACATGCGTGATCACATACCAAAGTTTTTCGATGTCGTAGACAAACTTAACGAAATGCAGTTGGTAATAATAGACGAACTATTAGCTATACTTCTGTTGTACAGCATACCGAACGAATATGAAACATTTAGAATTGCCATTGAGTCCCAGGAAAAACTGCCTAGAACAGAAATTTTGAATGTTAAGCTTCTTGAAGGATTTGAAGCGCGCAAAAGAAACAAAAGCGAACACGTCGAAGGCGCAATGTACTCCAGAAACAAACCGAAGGATAACACCAAAAATTATACAGCGAGAAATCGAAATTCAAATATGCTTGTCACACGTGCGGAAAAATTGGGCACATGGCAAGGGACTGCAAATCAAGAAATTTCAACAAACATAACAACAAAACAGAAGTTTCGTGTAACATACTTGAAGTGGCGAACAACATACAGGATCATTGCGGTAAGTGGTGTTTAGACTCGGGGCCTTCCTCACATATGTGCTCTGCAGAAAACAAATTCAACAAAATTGATAACGCAAGTAGCAAACGTCTAGCTCTGGCCAACAACAACACAACTGAAATAAAAGGAATGGGAATAGTACAATTCGAAAGCACTGTCTGCAAAATAAAATTGAAAGAAACACTATTCGTACCCGATTTAAGAACGAATCTCATGTCTGTACCCAAAATTACACAAAGTGGTCTCGAAGTAATTTTTAAGAAAAATGAAGCCACAGTATGGGATCCAACCAACAACAAAAAATTATTTGAGGCAAAGCGCTACGGAGACCTATATTATGTAGAAGAAAAATCAGAGGTTGCTTCTATTCTTAAAACAAAAGAAAAAACTCTTCAAGATTGGCACGAAATGTTTGGTCACATAAACGAAAAAGATTTAAGGGAAATGATAAGGAAAGAAAAAGTAGTTGGCATACATACAAATACTGAAACAGAATTACCACCATGCGAAGTTTGTATTCAGGGGAAGCAATCACAGTCACCGTTCAGGTCATCTCACAACAGAGGTGAGGAATTGCTAGAGTTGGTTCACAATGACGTGTGCGGCCCAATGCGAGTAAATTCATTCGGGGATACTCGATACTTTGTCACCTTTATAGATGATAAGAGCCGTTGGTGCGAAATTCACTTTATAAAAAATAAAAGCGAAGTCACAGAAAAATTCATTGAATTTAAAAACATGGCCGAAACAAAAACAGGAAAAAAATAAAACGTCTACGTAGCGACAATGGGACAGAATATGTCAACAACTACATGAAAAATTTTTTAAACAACAATGGCATCCGTCACGAACTAACCATCGAATACACTCCCCAGCAGAACGGAGTTTCATAAAGAAAAAATAGAACTTTACTCGACATGGCGAGATGCATGCTAATACAATCTGGCCTACCGCCTACTTTTTGGGCTGAAGCAATAAACACTGCGAATTACATACGGAATCGTTGCCCATCTCAGAGCTTAAATGGCGAAATCCCGTATAAAGTATGGATGAATAGTACCCCAAACGTTAAATTTTTCCAGAAATTTGGCTCAACAGCATTCATGCTTGACAAAACCCCAGGTAAAGGAAAATTCGAATCTAAATCTATAAAGTGTATATTTGTAGGTTACTCTGAGACATCCAAGGCCTATCGACTGTGGGACCCCTTTAACAAAAAGATACGTCGAAGTCGTGACGTAGTATTCACACAACCAACAAACGAAAATAAATTCGAGGAATTCACACAAGGCGAAATCGAGTTTAACTTTGGAAAAAGTTTAGAACGAACAACCATTGATGAAAGCAAAATCGAAACCCCCAAGAAAAGATGTCGTGGTCGCCCTAAGAAGGTCGCAACTGGGAAGAGAGGCAGACCAAAGAAAATACAAAATAACATGCCACCAAATGAAGAAGATAGCACGGACGAAGCTGGTGATTTCATGGGATTTAACAGTTCGGACGATGAAGACTATCAATCAGCAAATTTAATTCAACCCTCCGATCCAAAAACAAGTGCGGAGGCGCTATCCGGCCCAGAACGAGAAGAATGGCGAAAAGCTATGCTGGAAGAATACAATACATTGAAAAAAAATCGTACTTGGGAAATTGTTGACAGGCCAACTGCAAGAAAAGTTGTCAAATCGAAATGGGCACTGCGTACGAAGTACAAAATTGATGGTGCATTGGAGTGCCGAAAGGCCAGACTTGTCGCAAAGGGTTTTACTCAACACCCTGGTATTGATTTCGACGAAACCTTTGCACCAGTCGCTAGAATAAGCTCAATACGTTTTCTGACGGCAACTGCAGCAAAATTTGGTTTAGAAGTACATCAACTCGATTTTGTTGGAGCCTATTTAAACGGTGTTATAGAAAAGGAAATTTATATGGAAATGCCCGATAATATGAACGAAGTTTTACACAAACACGAAGCATCGAAATACACCAACAAAGTATGCCTGTTAAAAAAGGTCATCTATGGTCTTAAGCAATCAGGAAGATTGTGGTACGAAAAGTTAGACCACAAATTAAAAGAAATGGGTTTGGCGCCATCAAAATGTGACCCATGCGTATATATGAACAAAGACACCAACAGCCTAACTCTCATAGCAATTTACGTTGATGATCTTGTGGTAGCATCAAACGATCGAAACATGTTAAAGAACTTAAAACACGAATTGGCCAACACATTCGAAATGAAAGATCTAGGGAGCATAAAATATTGTCTTGGAATTGAATTCAACCAGAATCTGGAAACGGGAACCATTTCTATGTCACAGTCGAAATACATCCAACATTTGTTAGAGAGGTTTGGCATGACAGACTGCAAGCCTGTCAGCACACCAATGAACGTGAGCGAAAAACTTTGCAAACAAATGTGTCCGAAGAACGAAAACGAAAAAATCGAAGCAGAAAAATTGCCTTATCAAGGTTTAATCGGTTCCCTGATGTACCTAGCAGTCTCAACTAGGCCTGATATATCACACACCGTAAGCATTCTCAGTCAGTTTAATACGAATCACGGAGCGGCACACTGGGTAGCTGCTAAAAGAGTCCTAAGGTATTTGAAAAACACCCAAAACGTCGGCCTCGAATATTCATCTAACAAGAAGCCAGTAGAGGGCTACGCCGATGCAGACTGGGGTTCGAACATAGACGATAGAAAATCATTTACAGGCTACGTCTTTACTTTCTCAAACGGAGCTATTAGTTGGGAATCCAGAAAGCAAAAAACAGTGGCAGTCTAGTACCGAAGCTGAGTACATGGCTCTCTCTGACTCAACAAAAGAAGCCATTTACTTCAAGCGTTTTTCAAACGAAATACTAGGCAACAACAACCCAATATGCATTTACAATGACAACCAAAGTGCGGAAAAGTTATGCAGAAACCCTATTTTTCACAACCGTACGAAGCACGTAGACATTCGTCACCATTTTATCCGTGACTCTATCGAAAAAGGCGAACTTGATGTAAAATACATGAGGACTGAAGACATGCCGGCTGATGTCTTAACAAAAGGCTTGGTATCTCCAAAACACAACAAATGCACCGAAGCACTCGGTCTGAAACTATTAAAATTATAGATGAAATCAGATTTGAGGGGAAGTGTTGAAAATCGGATTGTAGTTCACCAAATCTGGCATCATCACATTCCTTCAAAAATCAATCAAAGTACTTTTTCTATTTAGATCAAAAATAGAAAAAAGCAAAGAAGGCTATGCAGCCTTATTTTTTCATTCGTTCAATATCTTTTCAATTGTATCGTTTATTAATAATAAAAACTCAACAATATTTTCTTCAAAGTTTTTATAAAATTTTCCAAATTTTTCTTTTGTAGCGCTTTTTCTCAGTTTTTGCAATTTTAACAGTTTTGGTGATTTTTTTTTTATCCGTTTTAACGATTAATTTTTGTGTTTTTACAATTTTTCTTGCTTAGACCTTTTTTTGCCGATTTTTTCATTGTTAGCGCTTTTTGTTTTAGCGATTTTCTCTGGTTTAGAGATGGTTTTCCTTCCGTGTTGACTATTTTGTATTTATTCCAAGAATTTTTCGTTTCATCTTTCACTATCTTGTGTTCCTGTGACGCAAAGAAAAACCATCGTTTTAAAAAAACTTTTAAAATTAAATTAAAAAGAAAAAGTTCTAATTTTGATTTTAATAAATCTAATTAGTTAATTTATGAAGATTTTCTTTATTGATTAGCTCTTTTTATGGTTGTCATTGTTGAACTCGAAATAAGAAGACTTGCTAACATATTGCAAACGTTGCCATATTTTATCGAGTTCGTAACGATAATAATGAGACTGATTTCTTACACAGAATTCTTGCAAACAAAAAAAAAACAGATAATATAAAAATTAAAATAATACTTTACCAAATTCTATGA
This sequence comes from Lypha dubia, assembly GCA_947311025.1. Taxonomy (NCBI): domain Eukaryota; kingdom Metazoa; phylum Arthropoda; class Insecta; order Diptera; family Tachinidae; genus Lypha; species Lypha dubia. Next base: position 56,014,917 of record OX371263.1, read on the forward strand.
AATACTTAAAAAGAAAAACTTAATTATCGGAAAAAGATTCCATATCCGACCAATTTTCTCCTTCAACAGGCGCTATGGGATCCGACATGTGCCGTTTTCGCTTTCTTCTAGAATTAAGATTATGAACAGACTGTTTTTCATAATACGATGATGTTTCATGTTGTCTACCTCTGCCATTTAAAGGAGCATCAGTGGATCTCTTTTTTTGGGATTTTCGTAAGTTTTGTAACAAACTTATGACACCCGACTGAAATTCCAATACATGATCCTCGTTCAAGCCGTGAAGTGAGGGCAGAATTCCCATGAAAAAATTCCAATGACGATTTGCATATAAGTTGTGATCATGTCTTTGATTATTTATTCGACGATATTCTTCTGTCGATACAAACGGTAATTTTGCCGGTGCCTCTACTTTTGATTCACTGGCACATTCTTCACCATTTCGTGATCCTACAAATATACTTCTGCGCTTTCGTTTTGTTGTTTCTGCTTCTCTAAGCTTTTCTTCTTCTACTACCGAAATTATTTCGGTATCTTCCAAATTCCAATCGTCTGTATCATTCAATTCTTCTGCCTTATTTATTATAGTGATCTCAGTTTCATTATTGCTAGCAATTGGTTCTTGTTTGAAATTTTCAACAGTAAAATCGCCATCTGCTGCATTCTCTAACTCTACACTGTTGTCGTCTACTTCCTGTGATACTTCATTACTGTTTTGTATTTCATTCATCTCCCGATGGAATTCTTCAAAATGCATATTGCTTGATTGCAACGCATTGACATCGTAACGCGGTGGTTTACATTTCAAAATTTTTTGCATAAATTTCAATTCGTCGTGATAAATGTAGGGCTTTGGTGGCAATTTGGTGACTGGATCGTAACCATATTTCATAGATTTAACCCACGAATCACGTATGTGTACCCATTTTTTCATAATCGTTTTTGCTGAAAATAAATAGAATAGAAATTAAATATTTTTTTCAATGTTTATGCCGCTGCTTTCGCCTTGAAGAAGCCGGTAGATGGCAGCTGTTTAAATGAATTTCTATTACTTCAGACTCCTTATCCCTACCTGTTATACAAATATTTCAATGTAATGTAAGTTAAAATAAAAATTCTGCGGGAATCATAATTTATATTTGGGCTGAATTTCTTACAACTTTTCCTTAAAGTTTTCAAAACATGGCAACGCTTTTTTTATAATCATCTATGATAATCGCAAACAAGAATCATGGTACAATAATAACAGTTACACGCATTAATGAAACTCTGCGTTTCTCTGCCTTTTTATTCTGGTGACTTGTCAAAAACTCAACATGCAAACATGTATGTTTTCAAAGCCCAGATCGTAAACCAGCTGACGAGCAAATTTGCTAATGCGAGTATCTGTTATTATTGTACCATGACAAACAACATGGTGTTTTATTGTTGTTACTGCTCCGTTAAAAAATTTATATAGAGTTTTTTAATTTTGTTAATTTGCTTTCCCACTAATTTTTTCACAACAAATTGGTACAAATATGACAGAAGCAGGTAAAATTTAGGAAATCAGCTGTGCCATTAACACTACCCCTGGTAAGTAAATATATCTTGGGTAAAACTGTCCCGCCAGCTTGAGACGGAATTGGATTTATTTAGTAGAGGAAGAAGCCGACTAATAATTTGTGGCGGCGTCTCAGCAAAAAAAAAAAAATTATTACAATCTGCCGGTGACATATAACTTTTTTTTACAAAAAAATATATCTGCCACGAAGAAAAATTGCCTTTCACATTAAAAAATTGATGGCAAACAATGCGTTGTTAACAGCTGAACAACCTTTACAGCCATACCTAAACAAGAGCGGCAAGCGTTTTTTAGCTGTCAAAAGTTCTCATGCCCATACAATTTGTATGGAGCATCCCGAAATAACGCGGCGGTAACGCGGCGGCAAAATTTTGCAATTGGAAAATCCGATTTTGACAGCGCGTTTAATAGTGAAGTTAGCTGCAAAAGACAAGCACTCATGATACAATGACTATAAGGTAGTCTTACAAGCCCAGCTGACAATTCTTGTAAATTACTTGTTTTTATTTCAAGTGTTATATATTGATTTGTATTTATTTTTTCGTATTTGAATGAATAATTTTTATTTATATTTTTTTCACAGGTTGAAACATACACACATACACATTTATACTTTTGACTTCAGAGGAATTTTTTTGTTGTGTTTGTTGTAGAGATGCATGTATTATTAGGTTATGAGTATACTATTATAATCAGGGTTGTTATATATTTTGTAATAACCCTGTTTTTATGACAAAGCGTTGACGCTCTTGTGGTATTTCAGCGTTAACGCTAGGCGGTAGAAAACGTTCCGCTTTCCGCTCTTGTTTAGGTATGGCTGCTAGAAGCAGTAACAAACCGAAGTGTTTGGCAGCGGTACGAATTTACAAAAGCGAAGGCGGTGATGGCCAACTTAAGGCCGGGGCACAGTTAAGTTAAAATACACGCAAGGTATATTAAATAAGGTAGTCTTGTCCCTAAAACAAATACAACATCACAAAAACAACAGGCATTTTGTTAGTGTAAAAGCTTGGCTGTTGTCAAAATGTGATGTGTAAACAAAACAAAAATTAAATTAAAAAACACATTTGCATAAAATAAAAATATAAAGTTAAAATTTTTTACAATACATAAAACAAAAAGGTGTTGATAGATGTATGTATGTATAAAATCAGGATGTGTCTTTTATTAGGGTACTAGGAAACAATTTCCTCCCTTTGCAAATGCATTTGTTTAAGGCTGGAGTTATGATAAATTAACTGCATCGAAAAGTGGAATTAGATCATAAGAGATTCTGCCCATATAAGTATGAATACGTAAAAATGACCAGTAGTAGAGGCATTGGAGAAGAATGTTGCTTCATTACAGGATATTTTTACAGGAAAGGTAAGAAAACAAAAATATATGTATGTATCGAAAAATTCCTAGTAAAATTTAAAGAAAGTATATGTATCCTCCTTTCCAGGATATTTTGCAACAACGCAATATTGAACGTATTGTAAATGCTGTTGTTGGAGCAACGGAAAATGTTAAAGATGGAAATGCACAATTCACGATTAGACTTTACCTTTTTTCCAGCATGTAAAATGCTTGATGGCAAAAAGTGAGAGCTGCATAAAAGAGAAGTTGGTGTGAAATTCCTGAAACAAATTTTGCTCCATATACTTCTCAGGCGCTTTTCTTTGGGTACTTGGAACAACTTTACTTCCCCCTTTGCAAATTTGTTTTGTTTTAAAAATTTTTCACGCGTTTTTTTTCAATTTCTTAAATTTTAATTAAATAAAAAAAATGTCACAATATTTTTATAAAAACACAACGAAGTTTTGACAACAAAAAATCAATCAGCTGACGTCAATTTTAGCTAATGCGACTACCTGATAATTAATATACCTTGAATACACGTTTTCTTATGAACTTGATCACATACAGTACTTCTGCGTCAACGCAAAGTAAAAAGTTGGTCAACTTTTAACTTTTAACGTACGTTGAGTACTTAATATAATAATAATTAATAATTTAAATTTAAATTTATTCGATTTGATAAAGTTTTGGTGGTGTGTTATAAAAAAATTAAGAAAAAGTTTGTAATTAAATAAATTTTCAATGATTTTCTCTGTTAACAAAGTACGCATTGTTATTCGTTAATGTCAGTTGAAAAAGGCGACGTATAATTTATGACGGATTCTATGTGCCCCGGCCTTTAGAACCGAACGGCTTGTTTCTTTGTTTTTGACACACAGGAAATATTTTACACTAACAAAAGGCCGGTTGTTTTTGTGACGTTGTAATTGTTTTAGGAACAGATTTACCTTATTTATTTTACCATTCAAACAACTGAAGAAAAAACCCAAAATACGATCAAACATTAACCCTCATATTCACAAACGATTGGTAAAGCTAAAGCACACAAGAAAGAGAGAGAGAGAAAGATAAAAATATGTAAGTACTTACTGAATTGTTCCTTCTCCTTGGATGACATACTGTTATAATTTTTATTCATGGAATTACAAATTTGCCGCCATGAAATCTCTTTTAACGAACGGTCCCTATAATTTTCGCATGTTTTGTCCCATAAAGCGGGACGTTCACCTACCAAGTGAATTAAAAATTTTGCTTTTGCTTGGACCATGGTGTCAGCAAAATGCTGTTGTCTACCTCTGCAATAAGCCACGTTTTTCCAACAAACCGTTCACGTTAAGAGTAAAAAACGAACTGAAACGAAAACGCACACAAATATTTTAACGAGAATTGTAGACAAAAACAAAACTGGAGAGAAAACAAAGAATACAAAGAATAAACGCACATACACACACACACACACAAAATACACAGAAAAACCGACAAAACAAACCAAACAGAAAACGTAACTGAAAATGAAACAATTAAAATCAAAGAAGAAATAAATTGAAAAAAAATATATAAATTTTTTTGTAAATGTCAAATCCAAAAATTATTGTGCTGCCTACTTTGAACACAAAAACTTTTTCTTCTATCAAACGGGTATTTAATTTACATGTAAATTCTAGATTAAAACGACGATAACCTGATGTCCATTGTATGCAGCGTTGCCAAGTATGCAGATTTATCTATATTTTGCAGTTTTTCTAAGAATTGAGACGTTTTTATTTTTTTTTTTTTTTTTTGTTTTGTTTTGAAAGAATTTTTTATATATTTATAAACTTTTTAGTCTGAATTTTGTTGTTTTAAATACAAAAATATGTAAAGGGTGTGCTTTATAATGTGTCACAACTTTGAGTTGGCATCACTGCTTTCTTTATTTGAGCATCCATTTAACAGTTGATAATTGCTTTTTGTTAAGTTTGCGTTGAAATTTCATTGTGAATCGACTAACACCAGAGCAAAGCGTGCAACGCATCAAACTCTTCGTGCAGCGGGCACTACAATTGATTTCCTCAAATAAACTTTTGATGAAAAAAAAAAAAATTCACGTAATGGCCTTATTAATTGGCCACCAAGATCGTGTGATTTAACCCCATTAGATTATTTTCTTTGCAGTTATGTTAAGTCACTTGTCTACGTCGATAACCGACAAACATTCGATCACCTGGAAAGGAACATTTGAAGAGTTATCGGCGAAATTCGGCTGCAAATGCTGCGAAATTTGGTGTTCCAGATTGCGCCTTCTACCCGACAGCTGTAGCGGCCACGTGGCAGAAATCATAATTAAACATTAATTTCATCAAATTTTCTTTTTAATAAAGCCCGTTTCATTAATATTAAAAATATATTTCCTTATTTTATTATGATTTAAACTTGTGTCATTCTATAAAAAACACCCTATATTTAATTTTTTTTATGAAAATTAATTATTTTGTTAAAAAAAAAATATATAAAAGAAACCATATAATTTTTGGTTTATTTTTATGTGTTGTTGGAGCCCATAGTAGTCGCGCTTATGCTATTAAGCGCGGGGCATTGACATAGGAGGTGAAGAACTGTTTCTTCTTCCTCCTCATCGTTACAACTTCTGCAGTAGTCATTGTAACTTAGGCCCATCCTTTTGGCATGAGTCCCGAAACACCAGTGCCCCGTTAGCACTGTTACTAGTCGTCTTGTATGACATTTACCAAGCCTGAGTAGATCGCGAGTTCTGTGCAGGCTGTAGCGGGGCCAAGTGGACATGGCGACTCGACAGGTATGCTCTTGTTCCCACCTTTTTTGAGCAAGATTGTATGATTTCTGCTGGATCAATCGTTTGCAGTGAGATAGAGGAATGCCAACGAAGTGACATATCATGGAGTTGCTCAATGATGCACCCTTTTTGGCAGTTTCGTCAGCAATATCGTTTCCAGGGGGGTTACTCTGTATTGCGATGTGAAAGCAAATGCGATGCGAAAACAATGTAAATAAGATTGCTTTCGCATCGCATTTGCTATCGCATCGCAATACAGAGTAACCCCTCAGTGCACTCTGAGTGCCCTGGAATCCAAACTTTTTTTTACTTGAAAATCAATTTTTTTCTTCTAAATTTACAATTTAGAAAAAAAGTTACGGCAACACTGATTGTATGCCATGTTCACGAGTTTTTTGTTGTTATTTCTGTTTCGTTTTCTTGTTTTTTTCTTTATTCCAAAACCAGACAACGTTTACGTTTTACTGATTCTTGCTCTTTAACGAAACATTTTATCATTTAATTTTATTTGTGCATGGTGCAGCGTTGCCGCAATTTCTCCATTTATTTTAATTTCTTAAAAAAAACAGCTAAAAGTAAAAAATAAACACAGCCCAACAAAACCAAATATTTAAAAAAAAAATTCCTTTTTCCTTTTGATCTATTCTAAATAAAATCTCTCCGTGAAATTTCATATATTCTCTCTCTTTTTTAATTATTTTCCGGCCTTTTAGAATAAAAAGTTTTTTCCCAAGGAAAAATGAATTCCGCAGGAGCATATTTCCCTGAGAATATTTGGAATTCAGCTTAATACATTTACAATTTTCTTTATTATGCTGAGATGTGATACAATTTCAAATTACAGTGAACTCGCAGAAACGTGAACATCCAGTAACAGGAACTACCCAAAAACATGAACATATTTTTTTTTTCATTGACTAGTCTAAAACGTGAACTTTTTTCCAAACGTTTAAAGATTGTTTGAAGTGTATATTAATCCACTAAAATCTTTTTTAATATGTTATATAAAGCCTTTGAATAAATTAATTTTAACAGACCCTTTTTATTTTAAAAAATTATTTATTTTTCTTACAAAAGTGATAAAAAAAATGCAATCGAAAACGTGAACACCCTCGGTAAAAATTAGTTCACGTTTCTGCGAGTTCACTGTATATAGATGTAGATATTTTCTATCTGTAGATATTACGAGTACAATTGTTAACAAAATTAAACTAATTTAGTATCCTTTTATTGTTTAATTGCAGGTTATTCGTATCGTCATTTTTAAATTTAAAAATCAAATCGGAAGTGTCAAGTGTATGTTTTCATATTAAGTACGTGATAAAGAAACAGAAAAATACATGCCATGCATTATCATGCATGATTCTTCCTGCCGATCGTTTTGTACTCTTGTTCCTTATTCTTTTTTTTTTTTCTTTACGATTTTTTACCCAACACGGTAGCGAAATTTTTATATGTAACGGTATTTTAAAGCGTATTTTTGTAGCAACGGCAGTTAAGTCGGTAACCGGTAGTTACGTGTTAACGCGATTTAAAAACGTAAGTTTATTATATTTTCCGATCACGATATTTAAAATTAGTGCGTGCAGCAATAACGAACCTTAGGAAAAATCATCCAAGTGAAAAGAGCCAATCTGTGTGTGAAAAAAGTGTTTCAAGTTTATAATAAAAAAAGTGAAAATCAAATGTGCGAAATAAATATTCGGTGATTCATCCATACAAAGTAAATAATTTCATAATTTTCTACATTAAGCAGATCAATTGGTAAGTCTATTTTTCTTGTAATTAAAAACGAGATATTTAATAAAAAAAACGTCATGCTCATACTGTTGGTAAAAAATTTACGACTGACATTTGCACTAAAAAAAATATATTCGAGTATCGGTTCCATAAATAAAGTATTTATGCCTTAGCCAATACTTCGGAAGTACATACAACTTGCTCCTCCCATTTTACAAACATACTAACAAGACCAAACTCAAAAAAAAAAAAAATATTAAAATATTTGTCCATAAATTGAGAAGTTGTGCAATAAGCAATATTTTTGGGGGGAAAAATTGCCCCTTCACTGATTTTCAATAAAAAAATCTATGGAACCAAGTGAAGCGTGGTTGCAAATTTATCGGGCATGTCATACCTTCCAAATGGAATTGTTTCCATTTCGTACTTGTTATCTGTTCGTTTTTGATTTACAGTCTTCACATTCTGTTTATTTTTGTATTGTGATTTTTTACAGTTCTACAATTTTTTATGCTGGGAACACAATTGGCACGAACGACGAATTTTTTGTTGCGAACATTCGTCCTCAAAAATAAAACACATACATGCATATGAAAGTGAACATAACACCAACGAAATTCGTCGTGCGTAACGAACTCTCTGATAGATTTCGCTAATCGGAATTGAAACGACGCAAGGCGTGTTTAACCACATTTTTAAAAAGTCGATGCAAATCGAAACGACGCAAAAAGGATCTACGCAAATCGGGGCTCAAGTGTATATAAAAAGAAATTTGTAATAAGAAATACACACAACTTTTTTTTATTATTATAAAAGCTGTTATTTGTTCGTCCCAATTGTGCTCCACATGGCGAATTTACGCAACGAACTTTTACCAACGAATTCGTCGTGCTAAACGAAATTCGTCGTTCGTCCCAACAGTGTTCCCAGCATAAAACCCTCTAGCAAAGCTTATTATTAAGCTTGTTTTTTTATTAAAATTCAAAACTTATTTTACCGGCTGACTATCCTAAAAGTATGCATGTTTTTTTTACTAATTACTTCAAATGAAATTAGTAGAAAAATTCATTGTCCATTTGATTTGGAAATTTTAAAAGTGGTGTGGTTAAAAAAAAAAGTTTTGTTTTTCTACCGATTCAACTTTCGGAACTCTGCTTCTTTTTTTTAAGTCGCTTCAAAAAAATAACAAAATTCGAATTTTGCCCATTTTTCTTCTATTAAAAGTACAAACATGAAAGGAAATTCCAAAATTTTTATTTAATGTGAAGTACAATCGATACAATTAAATTCTAAACAAAACGTCATTCAAATGGCCTCCACGACTTCTTCTGCAGGCACGAATTCGTTGAACCCAATTTTCGAGCACTTTTTCCACTAGATCCAGTCATACTCGTATGTCATGAATGGTACGTTCAATATATGGGCATTTCCGCAGAAATATCAACTTTTTGTCACGTAACGTCACCCTGCAACTAAACTTGTATTTTAGAGCCATGCTGCTCGAATTTTCCCTACTCTTACTAAATGTTGACGTATTACTAGTGTATGCTAAAATACAAAAAAAGAAGATAATATACAAAATTTTCTTCGAGAAACAAGCTTAATGGCTTGGTGACGTTACGTGACAAAAAGTAGACTTTTCTGTGGAAATGCCGATATGTAGACTTGTAAAACTTGAGTCTGGTTTATTTCGAAAGACCAATGACTTCAAATAACCCCACAAGAAATATTCTAATGGTGTTAAATCACAACTTCTTGGAGGCGATTCAATATCATAATTTCTTGAAATAATCGAATCTCCAAAAAATCACACCAAACTGTCAATTTAGGTCAATGTAATGGTTTTTCATGAATAATTTGTGGATTTTCTTCGCACCAGAATCGAAAGTTTTGTTTATTTACTGCACCACTCAGATGAAAGTGAGTCTCATCCGAGAAGATGATTTTCTTAAAAAAATCGTTATCATATTCAAGTTGTTCCAAGGCAAAATCAGCAACGTTGTTCTTTCGTATATCTCTCCATGATTAAAGTGTAAACACTATCGAATAAAATGAAAAACAAATGACAGATCATGACATATTACAAATTGCTGAAACATCACTTTAAAATCATATCATCCCTATTGGAAAACCTTATACACACATACATATGTACAAGAAAAAACATACTATTTAAAATATTTTACAATTTTCCATCCATCAGTGAAAAAAGGGGGTTGTACAAAAAAATAAATAAAGTTTATTTATTTTATTTTATTTGATTTTCAATACGAATCATCATAAGAAAACTCCTTACATTTCAGTTCAAAATCCAAGTCTCTTGCTCTTCTAGTGTCTTCGGAAAATCGATTTCACGTACAGACAGACAGACGGACATGGCTCATTCAACTTCCCTTTCTATAAAGGATTCAGAATATATATTCTATTTGGACCTCATATAAATATTGTGGAAATTACATACGTAATGACAAACCTATAAGTACCCTTACCATTTTTGGTGAAGGGTATAAAAAAAAAAGAAAATTACTTAGGGCCTTTCTATAATAAGGTAACGATATTTTACATTTGTACATAGATTTGTTATATCTTTTGAACCACAAGGGAGTCTATATTTTACTTTATTCGTGATGGTTGTGTTTGTTCACTTCATCAGCGAAATGCAGGCATACAAACTTGCAACCCTCAACAAATAATTGATTCTTTTTTAACATTAATTTAAAAAATATTTTGAAATTTATTTAGTTAATAAACATGTCCATATGTATGTACATACATTTAATAATTGTGTAGTTTGTCTAATAAAGTTTTATTCTCTTGTTAATTCGTTCCTTGGCATGAAGAAAATGTTGCTGGCAAACTCTGTTAATATCCGACTGCGAAGCATCGCTATATTTCTTTTGACAGTTATCTGTTGACAAACAAGAGAAGAAAAGAATAGAAAACAAAAACTTGAAAATATTCTTAATTATTTTTCTCTTTGCCATTTTACCTTTTATAACATCAAATATGACAAAATCCTGAATGCTGGGCTTTTCTTTTGTTCCGCGCCAGGTCATTTCCATGGCCACATTATCGGTTATTAATGCTTTAAAGGCCGATCGCAAAAATATCGAATAGTCCAAGCCATTTATATTGTAAACAAATTTTCTCTAGAAGAATTATTTTAAGATTTTTATTAAAAAAAAAATTAAATTTTGATTTTAAAAGTTCAAAACTCACAAGTGTTGATTTCAATTTCATGTCATGTAGCAACTTTTCATCGAAATCTTCTAAAGCCTGCAGTGTAGAAATAGGCAAAGGAGGCAAAATTAATAAATGGCGGGCCACAGGAGGTGGTGTTGGTGTTGGTGGCGTTGGGGTTGGGCTTGAAGATGCACTACTCGTTGGAGACATATTTACTTTTATTTGTGGTGATGTAAAGGCGACATAACTTGTTGGCTTTAGTTTTTTTGTAACTCTGTCCTTGGCATGAAGGAAATGTTGCTGACAAATTCGATTAATATCGGAATGTGTGGAATTGCTATATCTGGCATGACAAAGGTCTGCGGAAATAAATATTAAAAAATAATAATTAAATTCCTAAAAATTATTTATTGCTAAAATCTAAAAAACAAATTTTAAAATTTTGTAAAAAAAAACAGCAAAAACCACCCACCTCTTAAAAGTACAAATACGGTAAAACTTTGGACACTTGGCTTTTCTGGTGTGCCGCGCCAAGTCAAATTTACAGCCAACTCATCGGTGACTACCGCCCTTAATGCTGCTCTTATAAATGTGGTAAAATCTTTTCCAGCCAATCGGGTTAAGAATGCTTTCTAAAAGTGAATAACTTAAAATGTTTAATTTAAAAAAAAAAAAATTGGCAATATTTTTGTACTCAACCAACCAGTTCGCTTCTTAGTGCATCATCTCGTGGCAATTTTTCATCGAACTCTTTCAACTCATCCATGTTATCGAATGGCATATTCGGCAATAGCTTAAATTCTGGATCTGCATACATTTTCATTTCTTTTATTTCCGATCTTAGATTTTTAACCTCTTCTTTAAGTTCTTGCAATAAATTTTTGTTCTCTTCATCGCTCTTCTCAATTTTGTCTTTCAATGAACGCACCTCTTCCAATATTTGATACATCGTAACACCCACATCCAATTGTTCTGTATTTTTGAAAAAACAAAATAATAAATTATTTAATTTAATTTTATTTTTTTTTTTTGCTGAATAGGAATTGCTGTTAAATCACTGTTCCCTTCCCAAAGATTTGATCGTGTTAAACCTCTTTGTGCTTAAATGAAAGAGTGGAAAGTAAAATCCACAGCGTAACAAATGTTTTTTATATCAAATTTAAAATTTTTGCATCAATTCTCTTTATAAAACTCGTAAGAATTTCTACCTTTCCCTCTTATTTTGTATACGAACTTATTTTCCCACGGAGGTACAATTTCCCATTTTCGAAAACTGTTTAAAATGGGAAAAAATATATCCATTTCCCGTGGAGATTTTATTTAGAATTGGTGAACAGGGAAAACAACTGATAGGGAGGAATTGTTGTTCATAATAAGGCCCTAAATTAATTGAAAAACAAAATAAACTTTTGTTTAAAGCCGCGGTGCCCACAAGTTCCTTATGGAAGAGCAAACATCAATACATTTAAATAGAAACAAATTTTTATTCAAAATTGTTTGTTGTAAAAACAAATACATGCAAAGAAAAGACAAAAAATAAATTTCATATATTTATTTCATATCATACGTTAAACAAAAACAAATGTACATTGATGATCGCTGTCGTCAATGTTTACCAGCAAAGCATACGAAAGTGTTGTTGCTTTGCTCTTGCGTGATACAGTGAAGAACGACAAAAAAAAAACTAATAAGACAAAGTTGTTTGTGTATTTCGCATTGAGGTTGCTGAGTGCTGTATGAGTATATTAAAACACACAGCCTATACAAAGCTAAGAGTATTACAAAAACAAATGAGCATGAAGAGCATAGGGCCTGGGCACCAATGGTTTAAAGAAACACAATCCGCGAGCAAGCGGAACTGGCAGTGAACCGAAAACTTCTGGAATAATAGGGTGGCATTCTTAACTAGTAGCTTCGGCGGCGTCCATACTTAGAAATTTACATAAAAGCAATTATTAGCCGCCGACTCTGCGGCTGAGACAAAAATTATTTTCTAGATTTAAATAATTATTATTTATTTCAAAAACTTACCGGTATCGAACGCCAGTGGATTGCAATCCATATTAAAAAGTGAATTCTTCTTACTCAGTGGATGTTGTTGGGTTAACAGACTTTACTTTAGGTGTATCTCGCAAGAATAACTAAAATTAAAAATAAAAAAATGAATTTATTATAAATATATAACCTTCAAACTGGTAGGCCGGCCGATTGAAAATTGCAAACTATTTAAAATATTTTACTTAAGATATTTTCGAAATACTAAATAAATTGATAAAAATACAAGTTTCAAATTGAAAACTAAAAATATCAGACAAACATGGTTTTTTTTTATACAAATCTGCAGTTTCTATTGTTTCGATTCTCACTGTATAGCAAAATAAAGATACCTACGAATAAAAAGATCTTTTAAAAGAAAGGCATATTAAATAATCAACAATTTAAGTTTTCGTACATTTAAGTACATGAAGTTTTACAACACAAAATTATGCTGCGTTTTTATATTGTGTGCTGCCTCCCTTGATGCTGAGCTTACTGCTTTGACTGTGCTGCTGCAGTCGGTGCGGAGATCGCGTGAGTTGTTTATTGAGATCTTAGGTACATTTTTGTAGTTGATTGTTTCATTGAATTTTGAACGGTTTGCTACCTATGGACCTGAACAGGGATTTTATAAGTTTACAATTTTTGTTCTTTATAAAAAGAGCTACAGCTTTGCCTCAGAGAGTAAATCAAAATTCCGAATGGTTTGCAAGATATGAGCCTGAGAAAATGATCATTTTTTTGCAAAAATGTCACCGAGGCTCCAAATATTTTGGGGGCCCATAAAAAAAAGTGCATGACTTGGGGCGAAACTGGTTGACACGGCTCTTTTTTTTGGACTTTTATCACGTAGTGGTGTCCGTATATGGTTATATTTCCATGACATAAAAAATTACACACAGTGCTATTTAACCAAGTTTTCAACAGAAATGGAATACGAGAATTACTATAATTCCCTTTTATGCCATTTTTACATGTTGAAAAAATTTTGGTTAGTACGAAATTCCCCATATCTGGTTGCTCACTATTAATATTCAACAAACACCGAACTCACACGGTGATTAAAAAAGCATGATTTTTTTTTATTTGTCTTTGAAAGTATGTTCTGAAATCCTCTTGCATTTATACTATGGTTTTTTAAGCATGGTTTATTTCTCTTGCAGTGTTGAGTTTTTAGCGTATAATCGCTCAACCTTCTTTGAAAGTAGAAAAAGAATAAAACATAATAACAAAAACCAGAACAAAAGTAAAGGTAAATACAAAAAAAAGGCATGGAAAACAGAAAACATGATTATTTTTCTACTCCTCTTTCTTCTCTACCCCGCTCTACAACCGAAAAAATTGTCATAATGTTTAGTCATAGACCGTTGTATTCAAAGTAGTCTACTATGCAATTTTAAGGTATTGTTGTTTTTTCCCTCTATAGAACTAAACTTAATCCTAATAATAATAATGATATGCAGCTCATTTTCAAAAATTGCAATTTCAAATTTCGAAAATTATAATTAAATTTTTTTAAAAGGAGAGGAGATTTTTGCAAATTTACACTTTCATATCTAGTTGACGCGCCTGGAAAATTGACATTGAAAGTGTCAAGGGAAATTCTAAGGCGAATTCACGTAACAGGTGCTGTTACTTTAACAACAACTACAACATTACAACAATATTTGACATATCGACCCTGTGCTTGCATGTGCAAATTTTGCCAGAAAAAAGTGGCTCAGCTGTGCTAGCAATACCACGAAGTCGCCTAAATTCGCTTTGAAAAACCTCTGCTCTGTAAAAAAATGTACCGAACAATGTGTCAACAAAGCTTTTGACATAGCAACTAGATCACATAAGCAAGGATCGAAACGGGGCGAAAATAAGAATCATCTAAGCTGTCAAGAATACCTGCTATGAATTTGCCTTGGTTTTTAGACTAAAATATAAAAAACGTTGCCACACAATGAAATAACAAAATTCCCCTTTGGAATTGTTTACAAAAAATGTGTAATTGATTTGTATTACAGTTATTTTTGGATTTAATTTTTTTTTGGGTAGGAAATATACTATTAAAGTAATGAAAAAAACAGATTCCTATTACATTAAGTAAAAGAATTAAAAGAAAATCTTTTTATGTAGTTTTGTTTAATTTAAGATATACTTATGTACATACATACATACATAGATTTCTTTCAAAATGCGATTTCTAATCAATTTCGCAATATCCGCCAAGTTTTTGAGACTTTTTCCGATTTCTTATAAATTTTTTTGCATTTCTTAGAGTTGTGGCAAGCTTTTTTTTCATCAGAATTTCCATTTTTGTTGCGGATTTTCGTGACAGACGTATTCTATTTAAATAAAAACAATAGGAATACTAATATAGTATATGTGTTTTATTTTAAATAAATTTAAACAAATACCATTACTCAAAAGCAACACGAAATTTTATTTTTCAATATAAATTTTATTCATCAAGAATTTTTTACCGTTAGACAGTCTACTTCGTTGTTTTTGTGTTTACTTGATATTGGTACTAGCCAAGGCGAATTCATAACAGGTGATCGCACTAATAAAACAAGTACAACATGTAACAAAAACCACAAGCATTTTGTTTTTGTAAAATCATTGTACAATGTCAAACTCAAAAAGCAAATAGTTTATTTTGACATCCGACAATAATGAAATTGCAAAAAAAAAAAAGTTGACAGCTGTACTTACAAGTTGACCTGTAATGAATTCGCCTTGGGTACAAGCACAAGACAGGTTTGCAAATAAAAGTAAGTAGTTTTTTCTTGACAAACAAAACAATGTAGTGAACAAAAGTAGGGTTCGAAACAGGAAGAAAATTACATTGAAAATGTAGTGAACGCTTTCAGTACATTTCAAACCGTTCGAAAGATTTCGAAAGCGGTTAGTTGAATTTTGAGCTGAAAGGGCCAAAATAGATTAGAAAGTACCACAGGGCCATCAAATATTCAAAAGTGCACAAATGGCCCAATTGTGCCACATTTTCCATCACTTGTAGTACAACTCCTGGGCCCAAATCGTTACATCCGTGAACGTACAACTCGTCACGTAATTACTGTATAATTGGATGGGAAATTACGTGACGAGTTGTACGTTCACGGATGTAACGATTTGGGCCCTGAAAATATCCCTGTCATATAGAGGAACGTAGGAGATGGCAACACTGAAACTAATCTCTAGTACTCCTCATCAGTGTTGCCAGGTAAATATTGTCTAATGTCCCCAAATTAAAGAGTGTTGTCCCCAAAAATCCCCATTTTAAAACTGGAAATCACCAATTTCGTCACCAAGAAAGATATGTATGTTAAGCATCATAAAAATAATTTTTTATTAATTTTATTACATTTATTTATTTATGTTTTAAATTTTATTTATTTGTTGCGGGTTAGCAATATCTAAAAACATATATATATATATATATATATATATATATATATATATATATATATATATACTAGCTGATCCCGGTGTACTTCGCTACCCCCCTCGTTATAAAATAAAATGAAAAGTATTTATATATATGCTATTGTGACGATCGGTCCAGTAGTTAAGCCTATATTACGATTTTTAATTTTCCTAAAAAGGAGCGTGGTCCCATCCACTTTTCTCCCGGTACGTATTCCAATTTATGCCAATACCATATGTACCAAATATCATCGACATAGGTCAAAAAATGCCCAAAATATGGCGATTTAAATTTTTGGGTTATATGGGTGGTGCCACTCCTCTTTATCCAATCCCGCCCATATTTGCAGCAGCACTAAAAAAATGCACACCAAACCGACGTACCAAATTTTGTTCAAATACCGTTTCCAGGAGCAGAAATAATAGATTTTTAATTTGTGGTTTGTATGAGAGGTACCACGCCCCTTTGTCCAATCCAGCCCATATTTGCAGCAGCACATAAGAAATGCACACCAAACCGACATACCAAATTTTGTTCAAATACCGTTATCAGGAGCAGAAATAATAGATTTTTAATTTGTGGTTTGTATGAGAGATACCACGCCCCTTTGTCCAATCCCGCCCATATTTTCAGCAGCACTTAAAAAATGCACACCAATCCGACGTACCAAATTTTGTTCAAATACCGTTATCAGGAGCAGAAATAATAGATTTTTAATATGTCGTTTGTATGGGAGGTACCACGCCCCTTTGACCAATCCCGCCCATATTTTCAGCAGCACTTAAAAAATGCACACCAATCCGACGTACCAAATTTTGTTCAAATACCGTTATCAGGAGCAGAAATAATAGATTTTTAATATGTCGTTTGTATGGGAGGTACCACGCCCCTTTGACCAATTGGACCGAATTGTAAATCTAAACCATCCAGGGACCAACTCAAATACACACAAAAAATTTCATCGAAATCGGCCCAGCCGTTAAGGAGGAGTTCAGTTACTAACACACTTTCAGAAGAATTATATATATAAAGATTGGAAAAAGTGGGCTTACTGAAGCGACTATAACTCATAAACCAATCCACACACAAAAACCGTATATACATAAAAACCTTGGTATTGACGTCACCTTTCATGAGAAGTTTACAGAATTGAAATCGGTTCAGGCATTACAGAGAACATCAATGCCAAACACAATGCTCTACATTTTTATATATATAGATATATATGTATATATATGTAAAATTTTATTTATTTATGCTAATGCATTCGTATGTGCTCAATGGAACTTTTGAATCCATAGAATATTTTAAAATTCCATACACGGAATCAAATTTATTCTTTTTCTATGCTTTCGATTTGTAAATTTATAAATAACTCAAAATTTTCCATACTCTCAGTGAATATTTTAAGCATTTATTTTGCTAGTACAGTTAAATTTGTTTGAACTCCTTTTGCTTCTAATTCCTTGGAACATTATATGCCAACAATAATTTTAGCAACAACCAAATTACTTTCCTTATCGTCAATTAGTACATCCATTTTGGCAATATCGAATTCAATAAATTCTGCATAAACATATGATGTATGAAAGATAATGGTAAAATAAAGCAAAATTGATAATAGTTATACTGAGAATGAAAAATCCCCAAATCCCTCCCCACGATAATCTGTCCACAAAAACCAGCTAGAATCCCCAATTTGGGGAGAAATCCCCAAACCTGGCTACACTGCTCTTCATCATCTGACAATTTTTTTCCCTCACATGCCAAACATACCCTACAAGCATTTTTTGAAAAAAATTGATCATATTCGAGTCATTTATGACTCCTCCGCGCGATTAAAATAAGCATATATGAGCTCATTTTCTGATCATAAATGTTTGTTTCCTCGGGAGAAAATGGTACCCTACCCGCGACTCTTCTTGGGGAGTCATTTATTACCCGATTTTCTGATCAGTTTCGAGTCATTTATGACTCATATTTTTAATGATTTGCGAGTCTTTTTCGAGTCATTTTTTAGTCGTATTTCTAATTATTTTCGAGTCTTTTTCGACTCATTTTTCATTCATATTTCTAATCGTTTGCGAATCATTTATGAGTCGTTTTTAAGTCGTATTTCTGATC
Organism: Lypha dubia; assembly: GCA_947311025.1. NCBI lineage: Eukaryota > Metazoa > Arthropoda > Insecta > Diptera > Tachinidae > Lypha > Lypha dubia. Next base: position 56,033,115 of record OX371263.1, read on the forward strand.
GTTTACGAGTCTTTTTTGACTCTTTTTTTTAGTCATATTTGTAATCGATTACGAAAAGAAATATTTTTTGATTTAAATTATTAATTACTTCAGTTTATTAAATTTATAAATTCAATTATTATTAAATTATAAAATAAATTAAATTATTATTAAATTTTATAATAATATTATTGTTTAGTAAAAAAAATAGCAGTAAAAGAAAGGAATTGAATTTATAAAGAAAGTAATAATAATAGTGGTATTCATAATTCGTCGTAAATTTTGTATAGTGTGTAATTATAACAGAATAGTGTTAGAAAAAAGTTTACACACCCGGTAGGCTTATTTTACAATTTGTTTTGTATTTTCAATTCGTTTGTTTGAGAAACAAACCGTCACGTGTTCGTCTTCGTTGGTTCGAAAATTGACGTTGAGTTATGTGACCATGTTTTGCACTCCCTGTTATCAAAAAACAATTCAGTTATTTTAACAAGTTAAATAAAAACAATTATTTTTATTACCTTCTGCAAACCTGATGGTCCTTTTGGGAAATTTTGTTGCATAGAATATTTTTTAATTTTTTTCAACTTTTAAGAAAACAACAAAAATAAATATGAAGTATGTATGTATACCTTTTTTGAAATTAGCTCTGCTTTAGGACTCTTAGGTTCTTTATTGTATTTAAAAGGAATTCGTATAAGGTCATTTGTTAACACTAAAATACCCAGATTTTGGCCAACTTCTAAAGCATTTCGAATGTTCTGTTCAATATTTTGATAACGCTCTTTAGGATTTTCTGATGACAAAATATATTTGATTTGTTCACTAACATTGTCATTTAGTATCACCTGAGTTTTAAAATACGAGAAATTTACATGAGTATGTATGTAAGTATGTACATACATATGAAAAAGTTCTTACACAATTCTGGCTTTTGGTTAAGCGTCTCCAATATGTATGGAAAGAGTAAAGAGCCCATGGTATCCTTTCTTAAATTTGTCATTTTAAAATATCTTACAAAAAATTTTAATTAATTCTTACAAGAAATTTAAAAATAAAATTTTATCGGTCTGAAGCAAAATTAAATTTAAAATTAATTAAATTAAAATGACAAGAAAATCCGAAAATTTATTGAAACTTTTTCATACGATTTTGAAGTAAAAAATCGCATTGCGGAGCGGTATAAAATTAAAATCTATTTTATTTCCATTGCGGAATTTCTTATTCTCTCAATTTTTGATACTCTTTCTCTTTCTGATGTTGCCATAGTTTTTGAATAATTGGCGGTGTTCACAACATTATTGTAAACAAAAAAACATGATTTTGAAGTATGTTTGAATGTATGCACATAAAAATTAATAAAAATGTAAATGTATTGCCGTCGCCGTCTTCCGTTGTATTACGTTTACTTTTTTCTCCCGCAACGAGAAATCGCACCGCACCACAAAAATTTTTATACTCTAATACAAATAAAAATAACTGAATTAAAATCAGTTTTTCATTATCTAGATGAGCAAAATATTATTCATAAATAACTTCAAAACAGTCATATTTCAAACACCTGCATGATCCATTTTCGATTGCTGTATGTTTTGTTATTGTATTTTCAATCAATTACTTTTTAAGCATAAGCACGAATAATTTTCAAGTCTTTTTTCAAGCGCGCAAGTGATTAATCAGTTTTTAATCGTCAAAAGTACTCGAGGATGACTCAGTTAGGTGATTTTTGATAAAACAGTCTTCCAAATGCTAGTAGGGTATATATGTACATATACATATATATATATATATATATATATGTATGTATGTACGTATGTACGTATAGATGTATTTATTTATTTTTCTGCACAGTTTATATGTAAATATGTATAAGTATGTGTGTGTGATTTTAATAATATTAACTCACCTCTTAACTGGTAGTATCAAAATTTATCTTATAATTTTTTTGTTTTGTAAAATGTATGAAAATATTTGTGTACTATCTTCCTCGTATTTCTTGGAAGAAACTCTGGCGTGACGTCTATAACGATTGAAAATGAGAGAAACAACTAAATGCTGGCCAGAAAAGTGTTGACAAATAAAGTAATATGTATACATTTTTTTACACAGTCGTTTTATTAGAGAAAAGAGGTCGGTGGTAGTATTAGTGAGAGGTTATGGCCAGCGTTACCGTTGACAATTATCAAAAAGGGGAACAAAAAGGGAATTTCCCAAAAAAAGGGGCACAAAAGGGGGATTTCTAGGAAAAAAGGGGCATATTCAAAAACAAGAAAACATAAAGCAAATATATACGTTTAACTTTTAAAAACAAAGGTTAACAATCATTTTTATTAAAAGTATTTTGATAAAATACATGTTTGTACATACATATGTATAACGAAAAACAAGCAAGAGAAAACTAATTTCTCATATGGTATGTACATAAATTTAAAACAAAAATAAATATAAAATTCGAAAATATACCTATGTACTCATTTTATGAAAAAAAAAAAAAATATAGTAGTTCATGGTAACAATTTAAACGTACTTAAGTTTTCTGAAGGATAAGACACAGATACATAAATTTCTTTTCTTAGAGGAAAAGCGTTTAGTGTTGATAACAAATGAAACATACGATTTGCAAAAGAAAGACAATTGTGTAAATTTTTTATACATCTCATTATTAAATTAAAAGATATAAGCAACTTAAAATATATGTATAGTCATATAGTTTTGCACTCAATATCTATTTTTTTTGAAACTGCACTTCTGTATTTTTGAATAAGTTCATCACTAGGAAATCAATCTTCCAAGTCACTTTGAAACAAATATAAGGCGGATAGCATGGACTGACAAGTGTCTACTTTCAGTCTATTTGTTAATAATTTTTTAGTAATGCTAACTTTAAAAAAACACGTTCAGCAGTAGCACTACTATGTGGCAAAGTAAATATATGTATATGACGCAAATTTATACAAGTTTGGATATAATTTGTCGTCCAAATAGTTTTTTAAATTTCCTATTTCATGCCAAAAGGTTTCAGGCTTAGATATTTTTTAAAATGCTTCATAGCTTTTGTCATTCGCTTTGCTTTCTAACACCGTGAACTCATTTACTAATCCGTCTGGTTCACTAATTTATATCACTAAATACAGAAACAATTTCAAAGTAGTTAATGTCCTCAACAGATCTGAAAAAAACTTAAATACTTAAATAAATTTTGGTAGTCCTCCAAAAGGGATTTAAATTTTTGTGGTTGAAAAAGGGGCTAAGAGTCAGAAAAGAGGAAAAGTGCACAACGGTAACGCAGGTTATGGCGTTTAAAAAATGAGAGCAGCTGTCAATGCGTTAAAAGTAAACAACAACAAGAAAATGAGTTGATGCTCATTTGTTTTATAGGTCGTTGGCTGTGGTCATGCAGCTCAAACAACATGTGAGTGCAGCATGTCCAGCACACAAGTCTAAACAGCATGTTGTATATACAACAAAGTATGAAATCAACACGTATGTTACAACATGTATGTCACAACTAGTTTGGCCACAACATGTTTGTAGGAACTGCACTGCAACTTGCATGACGACTGACTTGCTGCTTACAACATTTTGCCAATAAGTATTCATTGTTGTCAAGTTTGTTATACAACTTTTGTTTTTACCTCATCAGCTGTTTGTTAAATTTCCGTTGTCATGTTTATCAGATTGCTGTGCTTGCGTTTGCATGGGTGTGCGCTTGTTTTATTATTTCTGTTTGGCTTTTGGCACGTTTTAAATTAAATGATTAAATAAAAAAAAATCATTTTTACTCTTTAAAAATAAGTAAGGTACTCTCAATTAAATTAACGATTCTGTTTTGGTTTTTTGTGCTCTCTTTTTTTATGCATTAGTTAATCTCTCGTACTCTCTTCGGAAATCTTGATTATTCTCTATTGGGTGTATTCTCTTTTTTTTGATTTTCATTGTAATAAATACTCTTCTAACTTGTTTATTTATTTATTATTTTTTTTCGCTTGGGTTTCCTTTACAACATGTAAAATCATTGAAAGTCAAAGACATTTTATTTTATTTACTTGCATTCTTGGGTTATGTTTTTTGGGTCCCCCCTATTTTCACCCCTCTTGGCAAAGAGTAATAAATTGTGAACAAATGTGTTTGTAATTATGTGCATGTAGGTGCGTGTGTGCTGAAGAAAAAAATAAATGTATATAAATTTCATCTCAATTTTGTTACTTTGTGATGTTTGTATATTTTCTTTGTGATATACATACATATTTATGGTTGTGTATACTCTACGTTATCTGTTTTTATATCCTTCATCAAAAATGGTAAGGGTATTTATAGGTTTGTCATTACATGTGTAATTTCCACAATATTTATATGAGGTCCAAATAGTATATATGTATATCCTGAATCCTTACAGATAGGGAAGTTGAATGAGCCATGTCCGTCTATCGGACTATTCGATTTTCCGAAGACACTAGAAGAGCTAGAGACTTGGGTCTTGCACTGAAATGTAAGGAATTTACTTAAGATGCTTCGTATTGAAAGTCAGCAAAAATAAAATATCGGTTCTGATATTGAATTATATAGGGTAAGTGCTCCTAAGTTCGGCATGTCGCAGTAGTCGGCAGTTTTCAAATTTAAACTCAAATAACTAAGAATAACAGTGATAATATATTAAAGTAAGAACACATAAGCTTCACAAATACTCCCAGAATTATATATGAGAAAACAAAACTGAGCATATTTGCATAGTTTATTGAGTTCGTTGGCTTTAGTAAGTGACTCTCTTACAACACGTGTGGTAGTGCTTATTTCTTAGTAAAAATTTAGTTGCTAAGCCGACTTTGTAAGGCATGTAAAAACGTCAATTTTAGCAAATTTTAATCGGAAAAGGCTTTAAAAGGCTGTAATCTGCTCAAATAATAGTATTACAGTGTAAATTTTTAAAAAAATTGCATTTTTCCGATATATTAAGGGATGCCGGCATTAGGAACAAAAAAATTGTTAGTTTTCCAGTAGTCGGCACCCCAATGCAAATTCTTCCGATTTAACTCAAACTTGAGAAAATTGTTTGTTCGTCATTTTGCAAACCATTGTATATATAAAAATTGAGTTTAAAACAAGTTTACCTAGTAGTCGGCATAGTTTCAAATTAGTTATTTTCAACCTGCCGACTACAGGACAATAGCTATCCTAATGTCGGCAGTGGTTTTTTGTACTAGTTTTGTTTAACTATAATGCCAAAAATATGTTGAGATTTATACTAACTAGTCTCAGATATAATTTGAATTAAAAAATTAATACCAAAAGAAAAATATTCGGAACAGTCTCTACAAGATGCACTGACTGAAAGAAGGGTCCAGTGGTAAATATGGTGTTCCACGTTCAACTTCACAAGACATGTTAAAAGTTCGCGAAGATTCGGCCCACAAACCATTCTATGGAATGCTGAAGAAATTTGTTTAGAAAAATGGTGTAATGATTTGGCGAAATGTGGTTTTCCACTTAAAATTGACGATTTACTGAACACAGTTCAAGAAATTATTAAAAAAGAGAAACGAGCCACACCATTTTTAAGCGATCGTCTGGTCAGAAAGTGGTTTTTTAGAAAATGGTTGTCCGAATTGAAAAACTTTTTGAGCGAACAAAATAAACTTTACATTTTGGAAGCTATGAGGGACGAAACTAGTGTTTCCATGTGTCCCAAAACTAGAAAAGTACTGTCACCAAAGGGATACTGCAATGTTTACACCATTATTTTTATCCGCTTCTTCATACGGTTCTTTCGGATCTTAAAATGGAAGAAACGATTAAGAACGGGTTTCGAAAGTGTGGCCTTTACCTATTTAACCCTGATAGTGCGGATTATACTAAATGTGTTATTAATCGTTAGCAGAAATAGCAAACGGTCTTAAAAATGTTAAAATGTTCAGAGAAACTGATTATGATAAAGACATTTAGATTATCAACCTCATGAGCCGTAGCTTACTTTAAATAGGGATTGATTCAAATGTAGCTATTGAAGAGATTCGCGCTTTAAAAAATGGAGAAAACATTTAAAATATCGAAATTTTAGGAAACGTTACAGAGCAGTCAAGGACATATATATTTAATGACGATGGAGTTTTGGAAATGGAGAGCATACAAACAATATCACCGGCTCTCTTTTGTTCAACCACCAACTTCTTCAAAAACAAAGCAAAGCTAAACATTTCGTGCTCCTCTCCAACTTTACAATTGCCAGCCGAACGTAGAATCCATATACGGATGAAAGAAACTGAAAGAAACTTCGCTAAAGCTGAAGGCTGAAGGAGCGAAAACTGCAGGGCCAAAAAAAAAAAGAAAAAGGAATCAAGCCAGTCTAATTTAAAATACCAAAACAAAAGCAAAAATGTAGCACTTGTTCTGAAGTGTCCGAGATGATCAGCTAAGAAATGTTGGGTATTGAAATGTATTGTAGGAGGTGAAGCAGAAAAACCCATCTTCCCTTCGAATAATGCAACACAAAATGCTAAAAATAAAAAAAAACGTAAAAACGAAAAAAGCGCCTAAATGCAAAAAAAAAAAATCACCAAATATTAAAATAAATTTACTAAAACGAAAATATATCGGCAGAAATTTAAGTAAATTTTCGAAAAGTACAAAAAAACTAAAAATCGCTAAATCGAAAAAGTAACCAAAATATAAAAAAAAAAATCACTAAAACTTAAAAACTAGTCAAACATGAACAAAAAGACAAAATGCAAAAATCGCAATAATAAAAAAAAAATTTGCCAAAATTAAACAAAAAAAAAAAAAAATAAAAATACGCAAAAAAAAAACAAAATCTCCAAAACGCAAGAAACAGACACACGTTGAAAAATATTTTAAAGAAATTTCATGTGTGTTAGATTAACGTACAAAATATCTAATTTCAATTATGATCGGTATTTTTAACAACTATGTATGTAATTTTAACTGTTAACATCATAACGATCTTAAAGCAATCAGTCTTCCTTTAATTAAAACAATGTTGCCGTAAAGCAATTAATAGAAAATTTAACACATTTAACACTTTTGTTATAAGAGTCCCAAAAAGACAAAATTCCCATAAAACTTCATTATATTGGTTCAACTTAATTTTTCAATCTTTTTAAAACTTTATTCAAATTTACAAAATAAAAAAAATCTCCCCTGGTTAGGGGAAGCAAGAAAACCAGAAGCAAGTACGTACATAGTCACTTCTCGTACAACATGTTAATTTAATTAATTGTTCATAAAAATATTTCATTTAATTTTATATTCGCATGTGGAAGTTTAACTAAATGTTTTTCTGTGTGTGAGTGTGTTTGTGTGTAAATAAGCAATAAATTATTCCATTTATAAATTAGCATTACAATCCATTTAATATCGTTTTAATCAGATGTGTCAAAGCAAGGCAACATACAGACAAAGCGAGCAAGAACGCGACAGAGAGAGAGAGAGAGAGAGCGCGAGAGAAAAGAATTAATAATAAGAACAATAGGCCACAGACAAGTGACTGACATGTCCCGCCGTACAAGACTTTGGCCCCACTTTGACAGCAGCACAAAACATTTCCAGCTAACGAAACGAATTAATAAAAAAACGAAGAATATTTAAATATGTGTACGTACATTCATGTACAAAGTCATATGTTGTCATCTATATGTATGTACATTAGACCGGCTCAAGAGTTCATGGGATTTACAAATGCACTATTTTTTTTTTGTCTGCATAAAGCCGCCCCCATTTCCTTTCATCAAAAGAAGTTTGTATAGAAAAAATTTAAACGATCCCTAGAAATTTCTAATTTTAGTTCTGTGTATCAGTTCCGAGACTTTTATCACATCATAATAATATCATCTTATTTTTCAATTAAGTGTTCTCTTATGACATTTTTCATTTATTTGATGAAGCGTCGATAAACCAGAATTTTCCCAATTTATCAGTTTACGAGTATAGTAAAAAAAAAAATCGTAAATATCTAGTGATCGCAAACTATTGTCCGATTTGATTTGAAATTTTAAACACACAAGGTGTCTGTCTGGTGGCAAATTTATATTTTCAAACTTAAATAAAAAACGTAATAATTGACACAAAGTTTTATTAAGAGCATTGAACGATAGAATGGAAATGCGGATTTTATTTTTTAAAGAAGATGTCATCCAGATGTCTTCTGTCTAGTTGAACACAGTGTTCAAAACGAAGCCTTGTGTTCTGCGCCATACGCTGCAGTAACCTTGGTCCAATTATCTCATGCGTGGTCAAGGCACACCAAACAGTTACCCTGGGGCAATGCAATGGTTTTTGATGTTCCAATCGAGGGTTGCGGGTATTCTTACAGACCAGTAACGGCAGTCTTGCTTGTTGACGTGGTCGTTGAAGTGAAAATTAAATTGAATAAAATTGTCGACGAGCAATCACGTAAGAATCATTACTCTTAAAAAATGCGACATCGTGACTGACAAATCCGCACAATCGATTATTCCAACGGCACCACCCTCCCTCCGCACCGTTTATTACTTTTCGAAATAATCGTATTTAAAAATATAAATTTGCCACCAGACACCCTGTATAAATATTTATTTTGTAAATTGGAATACAGGAAGAATTGTTGAGCAAAAGATTTTAATAATTTTGCAATTTGAACGGGTCTACTGTACACAGACTCGTATCGAACAAACAACAGATCGACCATATAAAAATGATTATTCATTCAAATTTATAATCATCCGCCGACGCCGCCAAGCGTATTTAGCAATAAAAGCGTTGAAAATAAAGAAAATATTCAACAACAACAACAACAATAAGTTTCAATGTACATATTCACTGGCAATTGTAAAAAATGACACAAAATTAAAAAAAAAAAAAAAATTAAGAAATATTTAATTTTTTGTTGGTATTTTTTTTATGACAGCGCAAACAAAAATACTCTTAAAAATATATTTATGTGCGTACGCATAAGAGTTGACATTTCCTCGATGCGCATCATCGTTTTAAGCTCATTGACTCACAATGAAAAATGAGCCACACATTTTATTTATATTTTAACAATTAATATTTCCCATTTAGATTCCTGCATGAACCTCCTTCGCATAATCTTACTGCAAAATATCGCAGAAAAAAACCGCATTTACTGTTTAAATAAAGGGTGTTTTTTATAGAGTGTCACAACTTTGAGTTGGCATTACTGCTTTATTTGAGCAGCCATTTATCAGCCGATAGCTGATTTTTGTTTAGTTTGCTATGAAATTTCATTATTAATCGACTTCCACCAGAGCAACGCGTGCAAATTGCTGAAACTTTTAATCAAAATAATTATACTGTTTCTCACACTCATTGTGCAGGGGCGCTACAATTGATTTAATGAATAAAACTTTTGATGAAAAAATAATTTCACGTAATGGCCCAATTAATTAGCCACCAAGATCGTGTGATTTAACCCCATTAGATTATTTTCTTTAAGGTTATGTTAAGTTACTTGGACGACGTCGCTAAACCACAAACAATTGAACACCTGGAAACCAACATTCGAAGAGTTATCGGCGAAATACGGACGCAAATTCTTCAAAAAGTTGTTGAAAGTTGGTGTTCCAGATTGCGCTTTCTACGCACCAGCCGTGTCGGCCACATGGTAGAAATCATATTTAAACATTAATTTAATAAAATTTTCTTTCCAATAAAGCCCGCTTCATTGATATTAAAAATATATTTGCTTGTTTTATTATAATTTAAACTTGTGTCACTCTATAAAAAACACCCTTTATTTGAAGGGAATTTAAATGACAAAAAAAACTTTTGAAAGATAAGAAGCGAGAGAAACATGTCTGAACAAAATTCGAATATTCTCGAATAATGAATTATTTTAACTACACAAGCGAAAAAATTACATGTCATAAGACATGACATGGAAATGGTTCCCATGATGTTGTATTCGATGCGAGTTCCGGAACTTTATATGAACGGGGCCTCTCACTTGTACATGACGTTGTCATGGGAAGAGGCTTAAGGACGTAGCTGGTGTACTAAGTTTTAGATTCTAAATTACTGTGCTTACGGTCCTTTTGTAATCCCTTTAAAAATATCTGCTGCTTTTGCATTTTTAAATCGTTCGCTATAAGCGAATATTAAATATTAACTGAAGTGCACGTAATCACGTTCTAACTTAAGGTAAAGAAAAATTCATTAAAATCGATAAGAGTAACACTGTCAGTGGCAGCCACAATTCAAATTTTTTAAATTAGAATATTGTGCGGCTTTTAGCCAGAGCCAGCAATTTTTAAATAATTGTAATAAAATTTTTAATTAGATTAAGACGAGCATGGTATAAGAAAAAGGAGGAGAGGTCATTCATTCATGCATTGATTTTCATCTGTTCGTTCATTCTTTTTAAACAAATGTTTTGCAAGTGACACACACAGACACTCACTCTTCTGCGCTAGACAGTCTTTGGTCGCTTCTAAAATTTCCACTCGTCTTAATTTTTCAATTTTGTTGAAGTTAAATGGGTTGACTGACTGATTCGCTGTCTGACATTCTGGTACATATGGTAATGACACACATTCATATATATATGTACATATATATATATGTGTGTTTTTGCTGATATCAGGTGCGGATCCGTTGGAAAATGTGTGGGGGAGGAGGCTGCGGCAAGCAAAAGACGGATTATATTTTAAAACAAAAAAATATTTTTTTTCTAATATTCACAACAGTTTTACAACAAATTCCAGCTAATAAATATTTTATGCGTTTTTCTTGGAAAAAACTAATATATTTCCCTCCACCCTCTAAATCCGCTACTGGATTGTATCTCTCATTATGAAGATGTCATACATCTATTTATTTGTTTAGTGTACACAAATATTATCTGTCCTCTGCACATCATTTTGAGAACAATCAAAGTATGACATGTAGCAAAATACTGGTTGACAACTTAACGTTAAATATAACGCAAATTAATGTCATTTTAAATAACGTTTAGCTTTTAAGAAATTGTTTTAGTTGGTCTTTTGTAATTTTTCACTGAAAGCAAGTGGGGAGGAAAAAGATACAAGAAAGATAGAAAAGAATATGAAATGAACAATTACAAAATTTTAGCTAACAAGAACATTTTGACAAAATATAAATATGGACACTTAATGATAAGTTGGGGTAGTTGCTTACGACGCTTTGTTAATTGCCAATATTATTAGGCGATTTTCTTATTTTTTAAGAAAAACAACCAAATATGTAATAAGTTTTGCAGGTGGAAACCATACAAGTTCCCCAAATAATTACGAAAAATCACAATATTGGGATTTTTTTTACACTTTTTGATACTTTTCTGGATTTTTCTTATTTAAATTTTTTTTTTGTTATTTTTAACGTAAAATAATTTATTGATTGCAGTTTTGCGGTTCGAGAAAATAAGGTTTAAAACTTTTTATTAATAAAAAAAAATGGTTTACTTTCAAACGATCTGGTTACTTCAATCATGAATATTAAAAAAAAATTATTTTGTGCTGTGCTTATTGGCATATATTTTTTATATTTAATTTGGAAATACCGAAGAGCAAGAGCTTCTTTTTTACATAAATTGTGACTAAGACGAATCTCACTAAAGTACTCAGAAAAAGAATGCTTTAAACTTTTTATTTATTATCGTTTTCGGGTTAAAAATTTACACTTAAAAGAAACATTTTTTACGTAATGCGAAGACAATAAACCAAAAAAAAAACTTTATTTTTGAAAAGTCGGAATTCCCAAAAAAAATTTTGAAAATCCCAAAAATGGGATTTTTTTAAATATTTATTTTATATATTTATATTATTTCTTATAATAAATTTTTTTCTGGAATCTGTAATTCCCAAATTTTTTTTCTTATTTCCCCCAACATTTTTTTTTTTACTATTTTCGGCGTAAATGTCAAGAAAAGTTTTTTTAAGCTCTTGGATTGACAAATTTACGTGCAAAATTTATTTTGCAATAAAAGGTTACCATATGTTTGAATATTTTATTAGTCCGAAGGGACCTTTTTCTGGGTCTTGCAGCTTCGCTTCCGCTAAAGATATAAGATCTTAAGTGTAAAATTTAACTTAACAATATCTCCTTATATGTAAAATTTTTTTTTTAATATTTCTCTTTCAAACCCCCACTGTGCAATATTGGTCGAATTTAAGAGTTCTCTATTTAAAATACATAAATGCATTTACTATTACGGTTGCTATTAATTTCTAATAAATGAAATTAATAACAAAAAAAGTGCGCGTCAAGTTTGTTGCACGAAGAATCAAACGAAATATCATCTAGAGATCTTTTTTGCAATATCGCTGTACTTTGGCAATACCGAATTGTATTGCAGTGAAAGTATAATTTTGTACTGGATTTATTATACCTCGGCCTGCTATTATGAAATTCCAACTGTAAAAAATATTTAATCTTTTATCCGCTATAGAGAATATTTATTTAATACAACAAAAACTTTTGGAATTTTTACGTCTCAACACCACCACCATCAACCGGTAATAACTACTGGCGGCAATCGTTTGGTTAATGACTTCATTCAACAAATTTTTGTTACTAAAATAACTCACTAAAAACGTAAAAAATTAACGTCAGACAGATAGAAAGAAAGAAAGAAAGTAAGAAAGAAAGAACTACTTATATAAAAAATCCAAAAACAACAAAATCCATAAATTATTGCATGTTGCAATTAACTTGTCAATCATTATTAAATAAATATTTTGTCAATTATTTTTAATCTTAAATGAAATTAATACAAACAAACCACAGAAACTAACGAGCTCTTGCTATCATATTTCATGCTTCTTAATTAATTTCCATTTAATTGAGTGTTAAACTTTTCATACGCTTCGCGTTGTTCATTTAAATAAAAAAATATTGCTTCAATTATTTAATTATTCTACTTTGAGGAATATTTTTAAAGAGAAAGAAAAATTCGGTCTGAGAAATGCTAAGAAAGAAAATTAAAAAAAAAAAATAGATAAGTCTTTATAGTTCTTTTTTTTTGGAAATCTTAACACTTAATTAACATGAAATTTTTTTAAAATGTTAACTTTGCTACAGTTGCTGATAAGTTCACGCAAACTGCTGTAGCATTAAATCTGGCAAAATGTTTTAAATGGCTGCAGTTAGAGGTGTTTCCTGCAACGTTTTACATGTGTAAATGATGATGTTTGTCACACATATTTAACGCATAAATAATAAATTACATATCTAAGTTTTGTTGAAAAATGAGACTGAAGCAATAATTTAAGCGGCTAAGTGTTGGTATTAAACGAATATCTGAATCGCTACAATAAATTCGCATGTCTGGTGTATAAAAAGTTCTACGCAATTTTGTAATTTTACGCAAACTTTTCTGATAAAAGGACAAGAACTAGTCTCACCCGCATTCACTATATAAAGAAAGATTTTCTTTTTACGAGTATAAGCGAAATAGAAAAATAAGACATAAAATAATTACAATGTAAAGAAAATTGCGTATATTTTTTTATAAAATTTTAATTTTTTTACCAAAAAAATCAATTGGCTTCATCTAAAAGTCAATGGCACTCATAGAAGAAGGTATCTACGGATTGAAGACAGCTTGTCATTGCGGTTGTGACATCAATATTATGATGAAGTTCATCAATAATTCAAAAGCTGCCACTTTTCTAATCGCCAAAGAATATTTTCATATTTTAGGTGTCATCGATGACAATTTAAAGAAAATCGTTCAAATTTTTTATAAAATTGTGATTTGTCCAAAAAATCAATTGGTTACCGCTAAAGTGCAATTGCACTTATAGAAAAAGGCATCTACGAATTGATGACAACTTGTCATCAGAATTGTGACATTAATACTATAAAGTATATCATCAATAAAGCTAAAGCTGACACTTTTCTGATACGAAATATCCTTATAGAATATGGTCATATTTAAAGTGCCATGCATGACAATTTAAGGAAAATTGTGTATAATATTTATAAAATTGTAATTTTTTCCCAAAAATCAATTGGCTTCATCTAGAGGTCATTGCAACGGATAGAAAAAGGCATTTACGGATTGATGACATCTTGTCATCACAGTTGTGACATTAATTCTGTAAAGATATCATCAATAAGTCTTAAGATTTAATTTTTCTCAATCGAAATATCATCAAAAAATTTTGTCATATTCTAAGTGTCATCTATGACAATCAATTTAAAAAAAAATTGTATATTTTCTTTTATAAAATTGTGATTATTTCCAAAAAATCAATTCGCATCATCTGGAGGTCAATGGCACGCATAGAAAAAGGCATCTACGGATTGAGGACAATTTGACATCAGAGCTGCTACATTAATACAGCAAAGATTATCATCAATATCACCAAAGAATGTTGTCATATATTAAAAGTCAACTACAACAATGCAAACAATTGAGTATATACATATTTTGACATATCTTATTAAAAAAAAATTTTCTGCGGATTATGACAACTTGTCATCAGAGTTGTGACATTAGTAATGTAAAGAATATCATTAATAAATTAAAAGCTAAAAGCATTCTGATAAGAAATGTCACTAAAGAATTTTGTCATATTTTAAGTGTCATCTACACTTTGACTGCTACTAAATCAATATAAAGCTACATGATGTATATTATTATTATTATTATTATTATTATTATTATTATTATTATTATTATTATTATTATTATTATTATTATTATTATTATTATTATTATTATTATTAGAATTCGGATGACTGATTGTCATCAAACCGCATAAGAAATTTTTCTTCTATCAGTGTATCAAAACCATCAACAAGTTTTTGAAAGTCGCCAAAAGCATGTAGCATGAATAGAATCTGCTCATAATGAAATTTAAGCGATACCAACAAAGTGATATATTGCGTGCGAAAATATTCGTCACATGTTTTTTTTGTTGTTGTTTAATTTTTCATCAACTGCTCCAATTTCATGCCAAATAAAACTTTCTGAAAGAAAGAAGCAAAAAGTTATAAATAAAACAAAAAACACAAAGGCGATAAATATATAAATTGCATTTAAGCATGCGCAATAGAAAAAGTGACAAACTTTGCTATTAAAAAGACATTTTCACACATTTGTAACTTTAACTCCTTAAAAAAGCTAAAAAAATAAGCACTACAACGACAGCAACGACAATACCAGCAATTTAATGCATGTTTGATGACAAAATAGTCTGGTGTGGTGACGATGACATTATTGTTGCCACCTGTATCGCAAATGTTTGTTTGTTTGTTAGCTTGAACGTTCAAACTTGTTGTAGTGGAAAGAAAAATACTCGTAAATTAAAATTAAATGAGTTTCATTCCTTTTATGTTTCAAAAATCAACTACAACACATTGCGAGTGTAGATACCTGCCATAATAAGAGCGTCGTAGCAGTTAATTAATTGTCTACAAATACATGCTGGCAAAAACAAAAGCACTTATGAACTAAAAGAAACTAATCTATAATTTGTCATTTATGACAGTTTTCATCATAATTATCATCATCAGCACACTGGCAGAGGCAGCCGCGGCAACAGCACCATCGCCGCGACTATTCGCACGAGATCTTTGTCAAACAATGAATGAGAAGTGCGTGTTGTTTGTTTGTCAGTTTCGGTTTCTTTTCATTTTATTTTTGGCGTGAGTGAAGTGAATGAATTGTCTTTAACTGTCTGCATATGCCTGTAATGTAATAAAAAAGTGAAACATGCTTGTGTACAAATTTTTGTCACTGGGCGTCTATCAGCTGTGTTGTTTGCAGCATGTTTTACAAACTGGATATCAAGTCTCTTTCTAAAGCTGGATTCACCCATTGTTTCGGAACAAAATTTTTGTCCGGACAAAATTTTTTTTATATGAAGTTTGAGGTTTCTCTTTTTGAGGTTTCTCTTTTTGTTCTCCGAACAAAATTTGTTCGGAACATTTTTTGGTTGAATTGGTTTAATTTTAAATTTTGTCCGGACAAAGTTGAAATAAGCTGCCACCTATTTTATTTTCTCAGCCAAAGTTGAAGCGAGCTGCCACATAATGTTATAAGTATGTATAATAAAAGCACATAGTAACTTATATCCAGTAAAATAAAAATAAAGTAAAGCTCAATTGGTAGTAAAAAAAACTAACTGACTTTTATTAATTTTTTTAACATGTAATTTTCTTATTAAACAATAAAAAATAAGTGCGTTTGACAAATAAAACACCAAATTAAATTCATCTGTCACTGTACTGCCACCTTGCAAAATTAATAAAACACATGTATTTCATACGGTAGCTTTGATTTTCCAGACAAATTGTTCGAAATGAGTGAATCGTGTTGCAAAATTGTTTCAGAACAAAAAATTTTGTCCGGACAAAATTTTTGTTCGGAAACAATGGGTGAATTCAGCTTAAGTTTAATTTTTTTTCTTATGATTTTTTTTTGAATTCGTCAAAGCCAACTGACTGGTTTTTAGTTTATTTTGTTTTTTATTTTTTCGTCTTTCATTTTTGCATTGCACGCGATCATTTTTGATTTTATATTTCTTAACAACATCCATACATCCATCTTTTCATCCGTCCATTGAACATTCGCAGATTCATAAATGCATTCGGATAAATAAAACAAGCATAAGCAAAACCAAACATGATTGTCAACTTTGGTTCGATTTGTACACTGCTAAAATTTAGAATGGACTTTGGAAATTATTTCAAATTGTGATTGATTGTAAATTTTTACAATAAAATTATTAAACATTTAATTAAATCCTTTGCGAAGTGAAAGATGAGATGGGTGTTGGCGTAGTATTGAAAATGGAACCGCTGAAGCAGGAACATATTCTTCAAAATTGTGCTGTTTTCAATACAAAAGTTTGTTACTTTATTTTATTTCTAGTTTTTATACGATTTTTTCTTTTATCAAAAAATTTACACCCCAACTGAAATAAAGAAAAAATTTTTTTTATTCGAAATAAATTTAATTAAATAAGTACAAAATTTTTTTTTATGGATAGTTAAATATGAAAAAGGTCCAAAAATGCAAAATAACTAAAGATTTTTTCTAAAAAAGGAAAACAGTTATTGTAGAGAAAAATTAGCTTTACAATAGCAGTAGTTTTTAAGAAAAAGTATATCTTACGAAAAATTCGATTAAAAAGATACCTTTGAAAATAAAGTAGGTTTTAAGAAAAAGTACCTTTCAAGAAAAAATAACTTAAGAAAATGTACCATGTAAGGGAAAGTTACTTTTAAAAGCAGTATCTTTAAAAAAATGCACATTCTAAGAAAATGCTCCTTTTATAAAAAGGTACTATAAAGGATAAAGTACCTGTAAAAAATTACCTTTAAAGAAATAGTACATTTTGTGAATTAAAGTAAATTTTAAGAAAAAGTACATATGAAAATTACGTTGTAATAAAACATAAATTTGAACTAAACGAAGATTTTAATAAAAAGTTCCATTTGCTAAAAAAGCACATTTTAACAAAAACTACCTTGAGATAAAAACTTATTTTAATAAAAGTACCTTTGATAAAAAGCACATTTTAATAAATTTACATTTTTAAAAAAAGTAAGTTTTAACAAAAATACCTTTCGGCAAAAAGTACCTTTTAAATAGTACCTTTTAAAAAAAGTACATTTTGATAAAAACTCATTTTAATAAATGTAACTTTCGATAAAAAGCACATTTTAATAATAGTATACTTAAAAAAAGTAAGATTCAACAAAAAAGTATCTTTGAGTAAAAAGTACCTTTTAATAAAAAACAAAATACCGCTTGATAAAAATTTCATTTTAAAAAAATTTAACAATTAACAAAAAGTAGCTTTTAAAAAAGTTTCCTTCTAACAAAAAGTACCCTTTAAAAATTTAGTCCTTTGTAAAAATTCCCCTAAAAGACATACACTCCGGTTCACTTATTTAAAGGCACTAAAAATTCCATATTCAGCAGCCTGTATCTTTTGCAATTTTTAACCGATTGCAGAATTTTAAAATAGAAATGGAAGCTAGACACCTTGTGATATAAAAAAAAAATAATCATGACAATAGTAGTTTCTTAACTAAAGAACTTTTTTTAGCAATTTATAAAAAAGGCCAAAAATGTGCTATTTTTTCTGCTTCACTTGAATAAAGGCACATTATTATATTTAAAAATTATATCCTTTTAGACAGCAACTTTTAAAAAAAAGTACTGTTAAAGGCCGTGCTGTACTATCCTACACAATCGTGCGATCGGCCAAATATGACATGTGTGCTGAAAAACTATGGTAGTGTGACAGTTTTTTTTTTTTTTTTGGCAACTCTGCGATTTATAAAAATTAATGAACATTTTCATAAAATGATAATTTTTATGCGATCAGCTGAGAGTTTTAACTTTGTCTTTTTTTTTTGTTGTTGTTTTATACAACGAAATGGAAGTAATTTTATTTTTTTTTAATATAAATAAATTCATTGCGCAAAAGAAACAGATGTTTTGGCATCAGTTTTGTAGTGTGGCACCTACAACACCATTTTAAAACAATTTTCAAAGTCGGTCAGATTCTTGTTAGATTTTCCTGTGAATAAATCGTACGATAGAGAAGCACGGCCTTAAAGAATTTAAAAAAAAATGATTTTGTCAAATACAACATTTAAAAAAAAGAAGCTTGAATAAACTACCTTTCAAAACCAACATTTTTGGAAGTAAAGTCCGCGCATCCTACAGAATTCAAGCCTGTATAGAGGATTTTTGGTAAATGAAACCACATTTCGAATAAACCATAGAGGTAAAAATCCTTGCTCTACACAAGAAACCTTTATTAATGGACCGATTATGGATGGCAACCGAACTCCAGTTGCGTTGTCAGTTGCTGACAATTGTATTACGGATGGCAACTGGCAACTGAGAGGTTCCAGTTTCAGTTGCTATTTAGTGCTTTTCTAGCAACCACAAATTTTCAGTTACCTGCTGGCAACGCAACTGAAGTTAGGTTGCTATCCATAATCGAGCCATAAGCGATGCCATTGTTCGAAAAATCCGACAAAAGACCCCATACATACAGATTTCTTTCAGTGTACATACATATAGTCTCATTATCACTATAACAATATCAATTACAAGCTATTTTTCGGTTTTTAAACCTCTAACAACACCAGAGAGAATAAGATTAAGAGAGAGAAAAATAATTAATAAATAAAAATGTATACCATAATCATCCAAATGTGTCGTGGTTTGCACTACTCGTATTATATTTTATTAAACTGGTTTTGTGGTCTAAATTGTGTATTCGTATTTCTACAGGGAAATAAATGCACGAGTATAACTGTGGCCAGAAGTCTATTTATGGCACATCAACTACATAAATACTTTATAAATCTATTTAATTAATTTTCACTTGTTTAATCTTTTAATTAGCGATTAATAGGCATGTCGTTCATCTAAACATTTACACTCAGCCAACAAAGCACACACACACACTCGCGCGCTCACATTAACAGGTTGTAAACGTGTATTATGATGATGATAGTGTTATGATATCGCTATGATATGCCTTAATGCGTTACGATACGTTGTGATGTGATATGATGAACGTTTTATTTGAAAGCCTAATACGATAGTAAACAATCTATTAAATTGGAAATATATACATATATGTGTGTGTGTAACCAAAAATACTCGTCATACACATGATTAATTACAAACATATTTTATAAAAAATATCTTTAAATCAGTTTTAATTTAATATGAAATCGTGGGGTTAATACATTTTAGTTAAAGCAATTTTTCTCTTTAGTTTTTTTTTTTTTTTTTTTTAATTTGGCGTGTGGGAAAATGTTTGTGAAATGTTGCATTCAAATAACTGAGATTTCTTTTGTATGTACTATTTTTGTTTTAATTTGGTTTTGTGGAATTTCTATTACAATTATTTATCTGTTTTTAGTCATGGGCTGTTGTTTATTGGCAGTTGGAGAGCAGCATTATTATCTTTGGGTGCTTAACCGGTCGATGAAAAAAAGAGCTTAATTGGCTTTTTTAAAATAAAAGCCTTTCGCAATTAATTATTCGTATCTAAAGGGTAAGACTCTGGTTTTGTTGAAAGCTTTTGATCAGGCAGCTTTTAGGTGGTAAGGCGTCAGTACGAATGGTTTCGTTAAAGAAAAAGAAAAATCTCTTTAGGCATGACAATGTCCCATAATAATTCTCTCCAGGTAGCATGCAGGCAAACCCATTTAATTTATTCTAGAAAATATAATTCTATTGTTGTCATTTTCTATTTTCTAGAAATTTTTCAAAGCCATAAAATTGTGATATAAAAATTTATTTGTCTCTTCTTAACACTAATTTTACATATGTATGTATGATCTTGATCTGTTTAAGGGGCTGTGCACATATTACGTAATGCTCCATAAGGAGGGTGGCGGGGGGGGGTGTTAAAGATTTGTTACGGATTAAAAATTTTGCACTGAAAAATTAGTAAAAAGCGTTACGAAGAGGGGGGGGGGGGTATAAAATCTCTGAAAACAGCGTTACGTAATATGTGCACAGCCCCTAAAGTAAAATATAAATTTATTTAGCAAAGATACAAACCAACAAACCAAAGTCATGCTAATTTAGTCGCGCCTAACTCGATCACAATTTGTATGTAGTGAAGCACTCCTACACATCATAAATTTTCCAAAATAGCCGCAAATCTTCGTTCTAAATTAGTTTAGTCTATTTTTGTTACGATTTACAAAGAACGACTTGCGACGAACACTTAACATGGCGCTGGTTACTGCAATATTGACTCTACTCAAAATGTTGGTTTGCATCTTTGCTAATTGAATTTAATTTTGTCTTCACACCATTCTAAATGTTGAAAGCTCGTATAGAAAAACTTTTTATTTAATGAATTTTTAGTTTAACTGAATAATAATTCTTCTTCCAAAGAAATTTTTACTATTCAGTTATAAAATCGTATAATTAAATTTTTTAATTAAATCATATATTATTAGAAAGAAAGGAACTGACAAAGAAGATTTAGACTGCATAGAAGATTGAGCAGACATCATGATGTTTCGACATCAACCATGGTCTCATCATTAGAGTTGTTCATCGCTTAGCGCTCGGTGCAAATCACAACAGCTGAAAAAAAGTAGTTTATTATCCTCCTATCCTTAATTAATAGTTCTGTATCACATGAAATTTTTCTCAACGGGTCGACCTTTCGTGCAGTCTAATCGTTTTTATTGTCTGTTCAATTATTACAAAATTTTGGTTTTCCAATGGGGATGATATGATTTTGAAGTGACGTTTCGGCCATTTGTAATATGTCATGATCTGTCATTTGTTTTTCATTGTATTCAGTAGTGTTTACAATTTCATTATGGAGAGATATACGCAAGAACAACGTTCTTGATTTTGCCTTGGAACAACGATAACGATTTTTTTTTTTAAAATCATCTTCTTCGATGAGGCTCACTTTCATCTGAGTGGTGCGGTAAATAAATAAAACTTTCGATTCTGGTGCGAAGACAATCCACAAATGATTCATGAAAAACCATTACATTCATCTAAATTGACAGTTTGGTGTGGTTTTTGGTCTGGTGGAATCATCGGTCCGTACTTCTTTCGAAATGAAGCTGGCAATACCGTTAATTTCAATGGAGAGCGGTATAGATCGATGAAAACTAACATTTTATGCCCGAAATTGGAAGAAGTTGATCTTGACAACATTTGGTTCCAACAAGACAAGGGGCTACGTGCTACACAGCAAATGCAACAATTGAATTATTGCGAGAAAAGTTTGGAGATTCGATTATTTTAAGAAATTGTGATATTGAATGGCCTACAAGAAGTTGTGATTTAACACCATTAGACTCTTTCTTGTGGGGTTATTTAAAGTCATTGGTCTTTCGAAATAAACCAGACTCTGTTCAAGCTTCACAAGTCAATATTGAACGTGCCATTCATGACATACGACTTGATTTAGTGGAAAAAGTGCTCGAAAATTGGGTTCATCGAATTCGTTCCTGCAGAAGAAGTCGTGGGGGCCATTTGAATGATGTTTCATTTAGAACTTAATTGTATCGATTGTACTTCACAATAAATAAAAAACTTTTGAATTTCTTAAATGTGTTTTTTTTAAAGAAATCATATCACTCTTATTGGAAAACCTATTCCAATACGAGTGATATGATTTCTTTAAAAAAATAGGTTTTCCAATAAGAGTGATATGATTTCTTTAAAAAAAAAACACATTTAATGAAATCCAAATATTTTTTATTTAATGTGAAGTACAATCGATAAGTTCTAAATAAAACGGCATTCAAATTGCCTCCACGACTTCTAAATTCAATTAGCAAAGATGCAAACCAACAAATTAAAATTTCTTTTTTAATTAAAAGTGATTAAAATTAGACGCGAACGTTGTCGATAATGAATATTAAATTAACTCCAGATTAAGGATCAATGTAGAAAATGATCGCAGCAGCAGCACACTGTGACAGTTGCTTATGTACAAAATACGTATATTTTTATTTACACTTTTTTTTTGATTTTCCGCTTATTTTAAAATATTTAAAACACTTACGAGTAATTTGCACCAATAATAAATATTGATCGTTAAAAAGACAAGCGTAGGCCTTTAACATGTGCGCCCTTGAAAACTTTATAGCAAATACCGGACGAATTGAGAAATAAAATGGAAAATATTTGCATAAAATGACGGCAATCGAAATAGGTTTGATCACATATGAACCACTAATAGACCACTAAAGGTGATTTTATTTTCTCTATTAAAAATTAGATCATTAATGGACTTTTTTTTTTAGTAGAATATAAAAAAAACACCAAAAAAAAATATGTACATTTTTTAATCTTTCGTAACATAAATGATGAGATCGGTAGGTTTACTTCAACACATATTGAAAAATATGGACAGAAGGCTGTCTTGTCTGTCTGTCTGTCTCTGACCCCCTTTAATGTCATAGTACAAACAACATAATGGCTGGCATCATGTGTCAAATTGATGTTCTCCATTGAAATGTTTGTAAGATTTAGAAACGATGAAGGTTTAGATTTTTTCAAAAACGTAGTATCATAAATAAAATAAATAAATTTGTATGATCATCAACAAAAGAAGCAACAGAAAACAATAAAATTTAGCATTTAAAGTTTTTAATATGCTTTCGAAAATTTTAAATATTGTGGGAATTTTATGAATATTTATACGCATTGTGTTGTAGAGCAGCTCACATCTATTTCTAGAGATAATTTTGTGTTCTTTTTGTTTTTTCGCCACAATAGATACGAGTACATACATTCATACGCAGATAATAGACAGACAAACAGACAGCCACTAACAATCTTGAATTAAGAATTGAAAAAAAAACAACTTAAATAAATAACAATAAAATTTGCTTTTATTTTGTTTTGAAACAAATTAAAATGTTTGCGTGATTAAAATTAGTTTTATTTTTTTTCTCAACACAAAAACTAACAACACCGACGATCACAATATAAAAAAAAACAAATGAATTTGTTTAAAAATAGCAAACGATTTAGAGTTGTTTATTTGATAAAATAATATAACTGACTTTTGATTTTATAAATCCAACACTAACATAAATACGAGGGTGGGTTGTATGACATGAAAAAATTGCAAAATAAAAAAAATTTACTATAAAATCAGAGTACCAGCTGTGGTCTCTTTGCCATCTAAAAAACCGACCAGGGACCAAATTACGGCACTCGATATCGATCGAAATTTCAATACAATTTAAATGTAAATTTCGATCAATATCGAATGCCGTAATTTAGCCCCAGGTTGCAAAACGAAAACAATTATAATTAAAAAAAAAAATTGTTTAAGAAATTTCTTTCAAGCGGATTTCTTTTTTTGAAAATTATTTCATAAATATGGACTTTTTCGCCACAATAAATTTTTCAGGAATGCAGGCAGGCAGACAGGCAGACAGGCAGACAGGCAGACAGGCAGGCTGGCAGGCTGGCAGGCTGGAAGGTTGGAAGGATGGCAGGCTGGCAGGCAAATTGTTGGACCGATTTTTCGAAGTAAATTATGAGACAAAACTGCTCACAACAAAACATCAAACGATATAACAATTTTGAGAATCGGTACATAAATAGGGGACTATTTGCCGGCGGCCAGATCGCCTCCCGGGATGCAAATTGCGGCATTCGATATCGACTGAAATTTCCACTAAAATTATATTAAAATTTCCACTAAAATTTTATTCAAATTTCGATCGATATCGAATTTGGTCCTCGATATTCGAAAATACTTAAAAAATTTCAGGAAATCAGTTTTCCGTGCGTTTTTCCATCAACAAAAAATATATTTTGTAAAACTAATCTATAAATGGACTACGTATATCTGCTAATCAATACATCAGGAGGGCAAATTGCAAGTCCATCTTTCCAAAAAAAAAATATTTAAAGGATCAAACTGACAAACAAAAACCTTTAAAAAAATTATTTTAAGAATCTGTCGCTAAATAAAGCATTTAGGCAATAACTAATATCTTGGGCAAGTAAATCGCTTGACCGATTTGTGGATGTTGTAAATTCGAAAACCAAACTGAAAACAAACCTTTTCAAATATAAAAAGAATTCGGAAACGGAAATTCAGGCTCAAGGTCTTACGAAAAAAAAATGTAAAAAAAATTTTAAAAATTATCCCATAAGTGGAGACTTTGTGATAATTATTATTTCAAACGGGCAAATTTATTCCATCCATATATAGATGCGATCAACTTGCAAATAAAAGAGAAGAATTTTAAAAATCGATAATTGATAAATAGAGATCATATGTGGTAATCAATGTTACGAGGCGGCCAAATGGCTTCACAAATGCTTAAAATAAAACTTGATTACTCAAAAAAAAAAAAAAAAAAAACAAGTAAGAGTGCTATATTACGCTGTGCCGAATCTTATACATATACCCTTCACCAAGCCGTAAATGTAGAATTCATTGAATATAACACAGTTTTTCCTTTCTCTTATAGTTATCACATTTCAAACAATATAAAAAGTTAGTTTAAACTGCATACTTGAACACACTTTCATATTTTTTTCAGTGCTATATACATATGTATGTGCATTAGGGCAATAACTTTTTCACACTTTTTGCGAATATCAAAAACGCCATAGTATAGTCGTGTAGAACATTAAAAGTTATTAATAAAAAATATGATAATTTTTTCGGAACGTTAAAAAAGTTCACGCAGGGATCGGGTTGAAGTTTGAAAACAGCCATTTTTATCTCACGGAAATTTTAAAAAATATACACCTGATATTTGTATATATTCCTATACGTATCACTTAAATGCTATTTTGGAATTTATCCACTGCTTTAGATTTAAAAAATTTTTTAGAAAGCATGGAAATTGTTGCATATTTATATATTATGGGAAGGTTTTAAAAATTCGCTTCCCTGCGTGAGGTTTTTTTTTTTCGCAAAACGACGGGAGACAGGTGCTTTCATTACTAAAACATTCTTTGCGACTCCGTGGTACTATGCCAAAAATTTGGCTATATCCCTAATGTACATAAATATGTACAAAAAATACAGACTGTTTAAAATATTTTACAATTTTTTATCCATCGGTGATTAAATAGGGGGTTTGTACGAAAAAATACATAAAGTTATTATTAAGTTAATATACACACAACACTAACAAGCCTCAGAAGCATGGTGGTGTTGGCGCGTTGAATTACAATCGAGAGATTCCATATTCAACACTGGAGCACCTCATGTATTTATAAATTTAATTCTGAAAGGTTTATGTATCTTCATTTATTTTATATATATAATTCAATATCAGAACCGATATTTTATATTTGCTGATTTTTAATCATCTTAAGAAAAATCCTTACATTTCAATCCAAGACTTAAGTCTCTAGCTCTTCTACTGTCTTCGGAAAATCGATTTCACGTACAGACAGACGGTCAGACGGACATGGCTCATTCAAATTCCCTATCTAAAAGGACTCAGAATATACATATATACTATATGGACCTCATATAAATATTGTGGAAATTACACACGTAATGACAAACCATTTTTGGTGAAGGATATAAAAATAAAAATATGTATAAGGTTTTCCAATAGGGATGATATGATTTTGAAGTGACGTTTCGGCCATTTGTAATATGTCATGATCTGTCATTTGTTTTTCATAGTATTCAGTAGTGTTTACAATTTCATCATGGAGAGATATACGCAAGAACAACGTTGCTGATTTTGCCTTGGAACAACCTGACAACGATAACGATGATTTGGAGATTCGATTATTTCAAGAAATTGTGATATTGAATGGCCTCCAAGAAGTTGTGATTTAACACCATTAGACTATTTCTTGTGGAGTTATTTGAAATCATTGATTTTTCGAAGTAAACCAGACTCTCTGCAAGCTTTACAAGTCAATATTGAACGTGCCATTCATGACATACGACTTGATTTAGTGGAAAAAGTGCTGGAAAATTGGGTTCATCGTATTCGTTCCTGCAGAAGAAGTCGTGGAGGCCATTTGAATGACGTTTTATTTAGAACTTAATTGTACCGATTGTACTTCACATTAAATAAAAAACTTTTGAATTTCCTTAACAATAAGTGTGTTTTTTTTTAAAGAAATCATATCACTCTTATTGGAAAACCTTTTATATTCGAATATCGGAATTTTGAAAGTTTATGGGGAGCCACTCCTTTTTTAATATAGAGGAAATCTTGTAATTCTTACGTTTAAGATTTAAAAAATGTTTAATCAAAGAAATTTTAATTTTTCAGGCTTAAATTCGTTTTCTCTAAATTTAATTTTGTTAGAAATTAAATTATTATTTAAATTAGAAAGAAAAATCTAGTGGCTCTTAATACTTGAACAGACAAAGAAAAATTAGACTGCGCAGAGGGTTGAACTGACATCATGATGTTTCGAGACTAACCACAGTCTCATCATCAGAGTTGTTTATCGCTTAGACCTCACTGCCACCACGGCAGCTGCAATCATACTAATTAAAGATCCTCTATCATTAATTGAATCTGCTGCATTACATGTAAGTTTTTACACTACAGCTTTTATCATTTTTAATGGGTTGGAGCTTTACTTTATTTTTCAAAGTCTATTTTGTTAAAGTTGAGCTTTATTGTAGTGTTTCTTATTTCATTTAAAAAATATTTAGCATTTTTATGCAAAATATTATGACATTTTTTTTCGAAACATTTTAACACTCTTCTTACCTGTAGCTAAGTGGGTAATTTTTGACACTTTACTAAAAAAAGAGGGAAGAAAACGCCCCTTCAGCGGCACTACAGCAGGTGCTAAAACGTTTTAAGATAAAATTTCTAATACGTTTTCGAAGAGACCGTCAGTACAAAGTCAACTGGAAAGCCAGAAATCATATAAAACTTGAGGTGTTTCAGGGTTAATTTTGTACATTCCTTAATTAACGTTAAAATGACCGCAATGTAATCGACCTTTTGAGGGTGTGCCAGACAAAAACAGACCTTATTTAGCGAGTTAGCGATTTAACGTTTTTAAATTGATCTTTTGTTGCCACCCTCGCATTTCATTTACGCAAGTTTAGAAATTCAGTTAGCTAAAAACACACACATAGACACACACCAGAAATATAAACTACTAGTTTAGATAAAGAACTTAATAATACAAAAAGCACTAAAACGAAAAAAACTAATAAATAAATTTAAAAAAATAATAAAAACAAATATTATAAAAAATTTCAAACAACATTTAACGAACGTAACAAATGATGTGATTTCAATGCTAATGAATTTTTTTAGCATTTTGTTTTCATACTACACTTTTTTTTCAACAACAGTTTTTTATTAATTTAATTTTTTATTTATTTCAAATTTATTTTTTCTACATATTTTTCTAAACGTCAAAACATTAGACGACAGTTGCTATTAATCGAAATGACAAACTACTGCGGCGGTGTTGTTGTGTTAGATAAACATTTATTTGCAGCACTTTGCGTTGGATATTTTCTTAACAAATAAATTATTAAAATACTTCGAAACATAATAAGAATAATAGAGAAATTAACAATAAACGGATTTGAAATTAGAAACTAGAAAATTTAATTTCAATTATGCACTTAACTTGTGTAACAACAACAACAGCAACAATAAAAAAAACAAAACAAATTTAATAAATTATTATTGCATTATTAAAATTCCTGACACGACAGTCGACATCACTCCCGCAATTGCAATTTATTAAATATCTAAATAAAATTAGAAAAATTTGAATGTATACGAGTATATTTATTTTCTTCAATAGTATTTAACCTTGGCGTTTTGTAGTTCTATGGAAAAATTATGGGACAAGCAGTCAGTCAGTCTGTCAGTCAGTCAGTCATTCATTGTGTGTTAATATAAAAAAGGTACTACTTAATGAAATTTATTACTTACATGATTTTGTTTGACTGAAACTGATTCTAAATGATAAAAGATAAATCAAAAATTTTCCCAACAAAATGTTATTTTGGAACACAACTTAGTTCTTATTTGGTCTGTGAAAGTTTTAATGTAATCATGCGAATTGAAATAACTAATAAATTAATCAAGTAATAAAGTTTTTGGAAAAAAAAAACCCTGAATCAACTTGAAGATCCTTATCACTCTTAACACACTCTCTCACCTCCTCTCATGGTAATTACAAGTATATATGTGTGCGTGTCTTATCTTATAGCTGTCGTTTGTTATAAGTTTTCCTTTAAAAACAGAAAAAAATATATTAATTCCCTCTTAAATGAGTTTTCCTTTTTAGCACGGTAAAAGTTCCTGCACAGTGGGGCATTTTGGAAATTTTTTTTAAATAAATCTGTGTATAACCGGATGTTTAAACAGATGCTATTGAGTTTCGGTGTACAGTATGGAACTAATAGTTTTTGTGCGATCGCAGGATCATACCACAAAGTGAGTGTTTGTGCGTTTATGAAAAATTCAAACATGTGACAATATGATATTTTTATACCGATAAAAAAGAGATTTTGCAAGTACAAAAAAAATTAAAAATAAAACTTGTTGACAAATCAGGCCAAGTCCGACCACACAGTGTGTATATTTACACGAAACCATTCGAGCTGTTTTTGCCCCTTTATAACTTTGCTCCTCTTGATTATAATATAATGAAACTTGAAACATGAGGCCTCCCTACAGAGGTGACCTCACAGTTTAAATTTGAAAGTTCTACCGTAAAAGAGTCCCGAGATATTAAGGTGTGAAAAGTCCATATTTTAGTACATATTCACTCACTCACTGACTCATCAATATTATTGGGCACTTCCAGTATAGCTAGAGAGCTGAAACTCGGTACACAGGCATGTCTTAGTGAGAAATTAACCAAAAAAAATCTGAAAACGGGCACTTTCCACCCGGGGGGAATAGGATGCCCCTTCTTTGTATGGGGCACTTCCAGTATAGCTAGAAAGCTGAAATTTGGCACACAGGCAGGTAGTGGTGAGAAATTACCGAAAATGATTTTTTAACGGGCACTTTTCATCTGGGGGGACACTCATGCAACTTCTTTGTATGGGGCACTTCTAGTTGAGCTAGAAAGCTTAAATTTCGTACACAGGTAGGTCCTGATGAGAACTTAACAAAAATGATTTTTAAACGGGCACTTTCCACCCGGGGAAATAGGATGCCCCTTCTTTGTATGGGGCACTTTAAGTATAACTGAAATTTGGTACACAGGTAGGTGGTCCTGATAAGCAATACATATAAATATTTATACAAAAACAACTTAGAAAGAAGAAGTGAGATCCGCACAAAAATATAAATGTGAAAATAAGGCCAAGTTCCTATGCAAAAAATGTCGACCGTAAAAAGTACTGCAATCAAAATAAGGACTTAGTTCTTGATAGGTACATTTCTAGGCAACATGTAAGCTTGCCTATATTTTTCCAAAAATTCTTTCCCATATTAGAAAGGCAAAAAAATATTGCTAAGCTTATAGGTTGCCTAGAAATGGGATGGTATTGTACCTATCAAGAACTTGGTCCTTATTTTGATCTCAGTACTTTTTACTGCCGAATGTTTTGGATAGAAACTTGGCCTTATTTTCACATTTATGTTTTTGGGCGGATATAAGTTTCCGCTTACATTTTACAAGATTTAACTTTTTGTATCTACTTTGTGGTCCCACTGTATTGGTAGTGGAAAAGTCAAATCTTGGTCGATTTGCCAAGAATGTTTTCTTTATTGAAAGCAACCTATTTAACATTTTACAAAGCCAAAACTCGTGTTAAAAACTCATTTTAAAATTATACGCAGTTCAATTTTAAATTTTAAAAAAATCGGGCTTCAGCGTCGTTTTTTTTTTTAGCAAAACAGAATCTCTTC
Organism: Lypha dubia; assembly: GCA_947311025.1. Taxonomy (NCBI): domain Eukaryota; kingdom Metazoa; phylum Arthropoda; class Insecta; order Diptera; family Tachinidae; genus Lypha; species Lypha dubia. The sequence goes on from OX371263.1 coordinate 56,063,394, forward strand.
ATGGGAAATTATAAAACTTGTTTACAAAAGTTTCTTATAGCGCCTAGTTGTTACTAACTATATTGTAGGTAGTACTGTAGGGCGTATAATATATGTTTAAAAATTTTTGATATTTTAAGGTAAAACTTAACCTAATATTTTACTCAAAATATCAATTTTAGAGTCCAAAATTGCAATCGGGAAACTTATGATTCTGCTTGAAGCCTATGTATAGTTCTTAGTATTTCTAAAAATATTATCTGCACCTGAGGCAACTACTTCGAAAATTCTAGAAAAATACCATTTTTGGGAACTACGAAAATTTCGTTGGGAATTGCGGAGTTTCTCAGATAAAATTTTGTTTAAATTTTAATTTTCGCTGCATTAAATATATTAATTTTAGATAAAAGTCAGGGAAAAATTTAATAGAAACAGTAGTCATACGACCATCAATATTGACTTTTTGACGTTATTTCTTATAGCTGTGACTTGATATTTCAAATGGGAAAAATGTCTGCAGCATGGTAAAAAAATGAGCGTTTACATAATTCAAAAACCTATCTAGACCCATAGCGTCGAACTACCAACAGGAAAAGCCTCCAATTAACCCTGCCAAAGTTGTAAACTGCAAGAGCTGTAAAGCAGTGAATTCCATGTGTAATATATATAACTTTTAAATTGTCATCCATATTCCCCTAGAGCTGGAGTCAGCGACTTTTTCAAATAAAGTTTCTAATAATAGTTGCAGCGCCAATTTTTAAATTTTATTATTTTACTACATTCATGATTAGAATTTTATTAAACGAAATAGCGACCTAGTGTAAAATTTGGTTTTTCTTAACGGCAGCTAATTTATTATAGCGAAATAAACAGTACATGTCTTTGTAAAAAATTAATACAAATCATGCTGTGAATATTGTACTTACCTTTCAAATGGCTCCAGAATATGGCATTGATATCGAAAATTTTTATTAGGATCTTTCATATACAATATATTTTCTTTTAAAATTGGTAAATTTAAATTTCTGATTTTAGTGGCGCAGAATGCCCATTCAACATATACACATACATACACTTAAGTACATTTTAAATTTAGTTTGAAAAGTAAAAATATGAATGGCGCTCATCCAAGCACACATCATAAGTTTCTATGATATTTTATATCTTATATATGCCTCTTTGAGAATCGCTTAGTAGGCACTAAGGCCTATGTTACGTTAAAAATATATTATTTAAGGCCAAATAAAATGCATACTATGTACTACCTATCTATTATATATCATTGGAAATATATTTAAGTCTCGTTTTTATATACATATCGGCAAATAAATAGAATAAATATTTAAAAAAAAAATATAATTACCGCGTTATTTATTTTCTTTTTATAAAATTGAAAATTAAATGAAGCACTCATTTAATACACAACTATTTTAAAATGTTCACAACATTTTTTTTAACTTTACAATAAAGTCACTTACCCAGTTATTACTTTTAATGATTTCCCGCTTAAATGCTGCAAAATATTTGCAATTATGCATATGCACTTAAGGGAAGACTACTGTACCTACGCTACACCTCTCATCAGCGTTCTTTTTTTACAATTTTCGTAAAGTAGATACTAATTGGGAAGAATATCAACAGAAATAGAATACGAAAATTAATTTAATTCATTTTTATTCTATTTTTACATATTGAAACAATTTTGGTTAGTACAACTTTGGTTGGTACTAATATTCAACAATCTCTTTATTCCGTTGTACTCAAAGTATTTAATAACGGTTCAAATAAACTTTAAATATATTTTGTGTTAACCCTGTAATATGTCGGGTGTGCACTTGTGCACCTGCATAAAATTAACATCGAAACAAAATAAAAATTTTCTAATTTTATATTGGCCATCTTTTAAACATTTACAAAATTTATTGAATACTTTTAAGACTTGATTGTGTAACAAAAAACAAGAAACAGAAATTTTTTATATAAAAAAAACAAAAAAAAAAAAAAGAACGTAAAAAATTCCACTTACAAAATATTTCATTTGACAACTAAATATCTCAGATTAGGAAAATAATATTATTTAGGTCAAACTAAAATATATGTAAGTATGTTTGCATTCAAATCAATGTCTACATAAAAAATATACATACATAAAAACATACATACGTTTTTTTAATTTTAAATAAAAAACTTTTTGAAAAATCCACATGAAAATAAAACTTTAATCATATTTTTGTATAAATTTCTTTTAGAAGACGAATTAGTCACACAGAAATATACAAATACAAACTTATACTCACTCACACAGATACTCACTGCGAACGAAATGTCAAATAATGACATGAAATGAAATGATGACATTATTAATTATGTGTATATTAACAATTTCACAGATTCTTTAAAAAATTGTTAAAATGATTTGTTGTTATTGTTCTTTTTATTTTTCATGTTGTTCTTGTTTTTGCTACGGCTAATGTTTTTGTCTTTTCGGTTTACGACTCACCATTTATGCTGTCAAAATGTGAGAATTTTATTTTTGAAAAAATTTTATGGTTTTTAAATGTTCAAAATATTTGTTGTTGTGTTGTCATTTTGTATTTCAAATCTACTAAATACATACAACCAGAATACTCGTAGCAATTTGTTAAAAAAAAGTGAACAAAAAAAATTCATATTGTGACAACACAGCATGAAATGTGTCCGTCTGTCCGTTCGTGTTTCGAAGCAGCGCGAGAACACACAAAAGTCCTAAAAATAATACGGATATTTCAATTTGGTTGACTTGTTTTCTTTTCTTTGTATTTATAATTTATAAATAAACTTGAATGATTTTTAACTATTCTAATAAGAGAATAATTTTGTGTCATTTCTGGCTCTATAATTAAGTAGGAAAGGAATGAGTAATAAAACAGTAATTTCTTCACCTTTCAGATCCAAAAATAAAACATTTTTATAAAGATATGTGGATATGTGTATGTAGGACAATAAAACATTATTTATTTAATTAAAAACTAAATAAAAATTATTTTACAACTCATACCTACCTCCGTTTTGAATTGAGTTCGAATAAATGTTTGCTTTTTAATCTCTTACTTTTTCTGTACGAGTATTGTCACAAGTTTAATTTTATAATAATAATTCTCGCACTTAATCAATGTAATCGATGTTCCTCCGGAAAAAATTGTTCACACCAAATCTGTGGCAAAAAGGACAAAAAGTGCTTAAGTCGAGATAAGCTGATTGTGAGTTAATACAACCATCGTATTCTCCATATTCAAAACTATCTCTGGGCAAAGTTTTATTTATATTGAACGATTTTTAACGAAGTTCTGGCACAATTACTTGCTGCTTTTCTTTTTCTAATCAATTATCCCATGTGGAATAACATCTTATTTTATCTTATAACATATTAAATTTTAAATTGAATATATATATTGTAGGGGACAGAACGATGTCTTAAAAAATCAAAAGAATCGAAAAACGAATGATCAACTTTTAATAAAACGTGATTACATTTTTATCAAACCACTTAAACATTTAAAACTGCTTTTCTAGATAACTTTAAAATATGACTTAAGCACTTTTTCCTTATTGCCACAGAAATATTAAAGCCATTTCACTTTTTTTCATATGAAAATTGTGAAAAAATATAGATTTTGCCATTTTTTTTTTGCAATTTTGGAAGGTTTTTTTTATATATTTTTGATTTCCATAAAAAAGATTTAAATGTCTATAGAACCAGGCAGTGACCTTGAAATCAGTATACTGATACGTTCTGCTAAAAACTTATTGAATATAATAATAATATTTTCAAACATAAAATAACTCTTAGTAATTTGAATTTTCAATTATTCGATAAAAAACTGAACTTGAGCCTGATAATATTACTTTTCATATGTACATTTGTTTTAAATTTCAAATTCATTTTAAAAATTATATATAAGCTTGCAACGACATTTGAACATAATAAATAGTGAATTATATTTCATTGAAATAAGCGGTTACTAAAAAGTTTTCCGTCACCAGTAAATTAATAGTTTTTTTCTTATATGCGGTGCTTGTTTTATATAAAAGAGCTTATTTCTAACGAAAATAGGTGTCAATTAAGCGGTGGGTTTTTTAAACGGATTTTCTTTTAAGCAAATGCAATTGCTTTGAAATTTATCAAAAATAATAAATAAGAATTTTTATTTTCAATTAAGCGATTTTTTCTACTAAACAGTGTGTTCTTTCTTATCCGAATTCGACTGTACTCAAGAATTTATGTTTTTAAAAATTTTATTTATTTGTTGCGGGTTAGCAATTTCTAAATATATATTTCGTTGGTTGCTAGACCAACTCATCAGTAAATGTTTACCATTTATGTTTGATAAGTTCCAAAGCTTATCTATTTAGAAAGAGTAATCCATTTCGAGGTTTCCTACATACATTTTTTAAAGAAAAAAACACAGAAAATTCAAATTTAATGGAGAATGTTTATTATCATTTGAAAGAACATTCTTTGGTATTTATTTTTTGAAGATTATGTCTGTCAAATGTTGGCCGTTGCTACGACGCAGATGCTACATCCGTTGCGTCCAATTTTCGACGAATTCTTCGACCATTTCGACTGGTAACTGGCGAATGACACGCGTGATGTTTTCCTCCTAGGCCTGAATCGAAGCGGGTTTGTCCGCATAAACTTTAGAGTTTACATATCCCCACAGGAAAAAGTCTAACGGTGTGATATCATACGATCTTGTTGGCTAATCGAACGGCCCAAACGTGAAATTATGTGCTCACCGAAATGTTCTCTCAATAAATCCATTGATTGATGCGATGAAATGAAATGGGCCTCATCGCTAAACAAAATTTGCCTCGAAACACATTCCTCACAGAACGTGAATTTTCGTAATAAAGTTGAACGATTTGTAAACGTTGTTCAGGCGTAAGTCTTTCCATTATGAAATGCCAAACAATACTAAACAAAAATAACATGACAGCGTGACACGACTCACACGTGATCTGTCAAAAAAACGCTATTGAAAAAAGTATCTCTACTTGGATCACCCCTTACATAAGCTCACAAAAATATTTGTGAATTAGGTACAAAAGATAAAAATAGCTTTTCAAAAATAGTAAACATCTACTGATGAGTTGGTTGCCAACGAAATATAGGTATATATTTAAATATTGCTAACCCGCAACAAATAAACATAATATTTTAAAGATAAATTTTGTAGCTGGTAAATTAAAACCAAATATGTATGTAGAAAAAAAACCATTGACAAAACGTAACCAAAACCATATTTAAAATAAAATATCAAAAAAAAAAATGTATAAAAATAAATAATTTTTAGCACAAGTTAATGACACAGTACGAGTATGTGAGAATCACAGATGGATGGATGTAAAAATGTCCATATGTGCGATTGAATATAAATATTAACATACACCTTAAAATAAACGCATGCAGAAATGTTCACTATGAGTGTGTAGTGGTAGTTAACTCTATACTCTACTCTATAGTATGCTTTTGGATTGTGAAGTAGACAAAAATAAATAAAATAAAAAAATCAGAAACTAAAAAAAAAACAAGTACGAAAATGTATTAAAAAGATACAAAATGTAGATACGTTACGTATGCGTGTGTGTACGTTGTATGATATTTATACATTAATAGCGTTAAATGTTGTATCCATACAAACAAACATTTTCATGTATACATATAGAAGAAACTCAAAAACAACAAACAACATACAATTTTGATGGTCACACAATACGAAAAAACGACAAAAATTCATGTGATCATTTAGTGCTAGAGACGGTCGGTCATATTGAATGGAACAAACCAATATTTATACATCTAAATTTCATTCAATCCGTCGAACCATCCATCCAGTAACTCATACTCCTGTTCTGTCTTGACTTGAATTGTACTAATGTGTGTATGTGTGTATGTGTGTATATGACTTGTTTTTTTCATCCGTCCGACTGACTGCAAATATAGATTGAATAAAATTTAAGCAAAAAACAAAAAAAAAAAAAAAATATTATGAGAATATTTTCAAAATAAAATATCAACACAAAATATGATTCTTTTTATTTTATTTCATTTTATTTCATTCGCTTAAATTTGCGTACATCATTTATAGATTTCAAAACAAGTATTTCGATATACATATTTGCAATTTTTTTTTTATTATGATCTTTAGCTACTTTTTCTATTAATACTTGATTATGAAGAGCGTGTGTGTATTAGGGATAAATTCCTATTTATACGACGGCTGTCGGAGAAGTTGCAAAATTGATTAATTATTCCTTATATAGGGTGTTTTTTATAGAGTGTCACAATTTTAAGTTGGCATCACTACTTTCTTTGAGCACCTATTCAACAGCTGATAGTTGCTTTTTGTTTAGTTTGCTTTGAAATTTTATTATGAATCGACTTACAGCAGAGCAACGCGTGCAAATTGTTGAAAGTTTTAATCAAAATAATTATTCCATTTGTCAAACTCATTATGCAGCGGGCGCTACAAGTGATTTACTCAAAGAAACTTTTGATGAAAAAATAATTTCTCGTAATGTCCCAATTAATTGGCCACCAACATCGTGCGATTTAACCCCATTAGATTATTTTCTTTGGAGTTATGTTAAGTCACTTGTATGCGTCAACAAACCACAAGCAATTGAAATCAACAACCTGGAAATCAACATTCGAAGAGTTATCGGCGAAATACGGCCGCAAATGCTGCGAAAAGTTGTTGAAAATTGGTTTTCCATATTGCGGCGGCCCCATGGCAGAATCATATTTAAACATTAATTTCATAAAATTTTCATTCCAATAAAGCCCGTTTCATTGATATTAAAAATATATTTCCTTGTTTTATTATGAATTAAACTTGTGTCACTCTATGAAAAACACCCTTTATATGTGTATACGTATGAATCATTAAAAATTATAGGTATTATGTGAAATTAAGTTTTCCAGAAGTGAGCTATACCGATTTTAAACTTTTTGGCATATATTTTTAAATTGGCTATTTTTTTGAGGTTATTTTTTTTTTAGTTAATTTTGTTTTTAAATTTCAACGATTTTTTTTTTCGATTTTGCGTTTTTATCATTAAATATTTTTTTGAATATATATAACAGGGTCTAGATTTAAACTATATTATTCAATATATCGTTACCTGAATAAAGAAAGGCTCTAACCAATTTTTTTTTGCAAATCACTCAAAGTTAACGAAATAAGCAAAAAAAAAAAAAAAAAACGCGATTAGAAAAAATTTTGTTAAGGTCTTTCTATATTATGGCATAAAAATTAAGAAAACTATATAAATTGAATTACAGGCTTGTTGTAGTGCATTTTTTAACGTTTAATACAATTACCACGACCAGAGTACTTGTCCGGGCCTGTTCACATATCCAAACGTAACCTTGATGTCTTAAAGCGTTAATGAGGCATAGTGCCAGGAGAATGTGGATTTGTGCTTGGCCCGATCGTTTTGCATACCTATAATGCGAAGAGGGCAGACATAATAAAGGTTTATGTGGTTCAATGAGAACAGGTAGATAGTTTTTTTTAATAGTATTTTTATCATTTTTATATTGAAATAAACAATGGGTGCGTTCAGCAGAAAAACCTGCTACTAAACAGGTTAGATATAACAGCTTTTGATTTGATTAATTTTTCGAAACGATCTACTCACTTTTTTGTCAATAATATCAAAAAAATTTACTTTTCAATTAAAATGATTGAATTTTATTTTGTAAAAAGATTTTATAATATTTATGTGTGAATTCAAATGAATTAAAATTTAAAAATATATTATGAAATTTGATTCAAAAGTCAAACTGAACTGAAATATCGTAATTTGATGAAATGTATCGTACTTTTTCTTTGCTACGTAAAACAGTGAGCGCTCACTCAACATGCTCGCTTCACGCTCAGTAATCAATGCGTTCAGCAGATTGTTGAGCAACATTTGTGTAGCAAACTGTGTCTGCTGAACGCACCCAATATTTTACAATACCAAAACAATGTTGACATTAAAATCCAATTTTTGTTATTTTCCAAATTCTCTTATCTCTATCAACAACATTAAAATTTTCAAGTTACCAAAATCTGACAGATCGGAGAGATCTGCATACAAAGTTTCATTTATCTCATTATCACTTATTTTTATTTTCCCTGTTTTCGCAGTTTGTTTTCAAATATACAATAAGTAGACCTAGGAAAAAAAATTTGGGCTGAATGAAGGAACTGCGAATTTGGGGCTTGAGGCGAGATGTGTTAAGTGTGTTTTTGATTAGGCGTTTTTTCCTCTGAAATTTTTTTTTTTATATATAATAAATAGGGTGTAGCCTTATACTATATTCTATATATCGTAACCTTAATAAAGAAAAGTTTTAATCCATTTTTTTTTCAATTTGCATCCACACCAAACTCAAAGTTAACGAAATAAGTAAAAAAGGTGATTTTATAAAATTTTTTTAGTTCCTTTCTATTTTAAGGTAACGATATGTATGTTTACTTGCATTAAAATTAAGAAAACTATATTAATTGAAATACAGGCTTATTTAAGTGCATTATTGCAATATTTTGCTCTGGCGATATTGCCCAACTTTCCTATATTCTTTAGTTCACCAACTTTTTTCGCTTAGGCGATTTTTTTTCTTGGCGATTTAGTTTTGTATAATGGCGTGTAGCTGTAAACTATACTCTTGTATAATTTATTTGAAATCAATAATCAATATGTCTATAAATTATATTAAAATGTCAATTTAAATATAAAGTAAAATTAAGGGGTTCATTGAAGTTCGCTGTAGCGATTTTAAAATTTCGCCATTTTGTATTTTGCTTTGACGATTTTGTACAAGTAGTATATGAAATATTCTTTGTTTTAGCGGTATTTTTCGTTTTGCCGTTTTTTTCCGTTTGTGCGTTTTATTTTTTCGTTTTCCCGATTTTTTCTATTCAGGCCTTTTTGTTTTTTTTTATTAATTTTTTAGTGTTTATTTCTTATAGATTTTTTACATTTGGCGTATTTTTCGTTGTAACAACTTTTGCCGTGTTGTCATCTTTTTTTGTTTTAACAACTTTTGTCTTTTAGCCGGGTTGTTCCGCTTCGGCGATTTTTTCCTTTTTTTTCAGATTTATTGATTTTTTTTTCAAGTCTGGCAATTTTTTTGGTTTAGCGTCTTTTTAGTTTTAACTTTTTTTTGGGTTCGTCGAAAATATATATTTTTGTTTAATTCATCTGGGGTGTTTTTTGGGAATTTTTTCCGTCATATTTTTGCTTTTCAAGAAGATTTTAAATTATCATTTTAGTGTTTGCCCTTTTTTATACTGATGAAAAAACCAGAGGACCACAAGATAATTATATGCTATTTTTCTAATACAATGGCCTATTTTAGTGCACATGCGATATGTATTAAAATTATACACAAATTTCTTTAAAATTTATTATGTTTCTCTATTCATGTATTAGTTTCCGTCATTAGTTAATGAGCAACTGTCCGTCAGTCAGTCAGGCAATAAAAACAAATCGAAAAAATACGGAAATTATTAGCAAATCAAATGGAAATGTTTTGTTTGTAATAAAAAATAAATGAAAAAAAAACAAAATAAAAATTATCTTAAAAGAAAAAAATTTTTTAAAATAATTTTCTAATAAACACATTTATTGTGAAATATTTTCTTGATTCATAATTGCAAAATAGAACGTAGCATATAAATTGAAGTAAAATAGTTGCCGATAAGGTGATGATGGTGAACGGGATTAATTTTCGGTTCAATTAAATTTCCTTAATGTCGGATTTGTTTTGTATCGCGGGGAAAAAAAGGACCTGAGAAATGATTATGCCTTTTTGGCATCTTTTGGTGGATTTTCTGCCAATTTAATTTCAAATCGAGATGTGTGTCTTTGTGCGCCACTAATTTTTAAAATTTTTTTAGTATGATTAAAATAAATTATTTTAAAAATACTTTTAACGAATTTTCTTATAACGAAATTCTTTTTTCTTTTATCTTTGCAGCTTAAAAAATTATGAATATGTGGTAAGTAGTGCCATTATTTCTCTTACAATAAATTTTTAAAAATGGAAACAATTTCAAATATTCTTTAATTGAAATAAAAAATTTTGTTCTCAGAATTGAATACCAGTAATTCGTAGCCGTTTTTTACAGAAACTTTTTAAAATTTTCCTTAATGTTAGGTTAGGTTAGGTTAGCTTTCGAGGACCGTCACATCTGAGACGTGGCGCACTTGGGTCCGTTAATTCGGTCCCTTTGTGATACCCTACAGCATGCAGGGCTCAGTCAATTGGTTATTCAATTACCTGTGGTTGCCCTGTCGCCGAATCAAACCATCCTGATTGTTGCAAGAAGGAGGATAGGTTGGTTAGCCCCATGTTCGCCAGACTGTCGAGGTCTGGCAGAGTGTTGGAGCCCATAGTAACCGCCCTAATGCTGTTAAGCGCGGGGCATTGACATAGAAGATGAAGAACTGTTTCTTCTTCCTCCTCATCGTTAACTCTTCTGCAGTAGTCATTGTAACTTAGGCCCAACCTTTTGGCATGAGTCCCGCAGCACCAGTGTCCCGTTTGCACTGTTACTAGTCGTCTTGTATGACATTTACCAAGCCTGAGTAGATCGCAAGCTCTGTGCAGGCTGTAGCAGGGCCAAGTGTACCTGGCGACTCGACAGGTATGCTCTTGTTCCCACCTTTCTTGAGCAAGATTGTATGATTCCTGCTGGATCAATCGTTTGCAGTGAAATAGAGGAATGCCAACGAAGTGACATATCATGGAGTTGCTCAACGATGCGCCCTTTTTGGCAGTTTCGTCCGTAATATCGTTACCAGTGCACTCTGAGTGCCCTGGAATCCAGACAAGTGTTACTCTTGAATGTCTCGCTATCTCGTTTAGAGATTTCCGGCATTCGTTTACCGATGTAGTGTATACACCATTGATAGCAGCAATGGTCGCTTTGCTGTCGGTAAAAATATGGATGTCTTCCGATATCCTATAATACCTAAGCCATCTTGCAGCTCTTGTAATGGCCGAAACTTCGGCTTGCAGGACGCTACAGCCATCCCGAAGTCTGAATGGAACCTTGACGTTGAAGTTTTCCACATAGAAACCTCCCCCAGTGTTTACGCCTCTTTTGGAGCCATCAGTGAAAACTCTGGTGGCTCTTTCGGAAGCAGGGGGTAAGGAGTGATATTCCCTATTCGGAACAATAGATTGAAAAAGCTCGCCAAAATAAGGTTCCGGTGGGCAGAAGTCGGTGAAGTCATGGAGCGCTTGGTGCTGCCTGAGAATCTTGGAGTGACCAAGATCGGTTCTCGTCCATGAACATGTAGCGTTCAGTCTGATCGCCGCGATCAAAGCTAGCTGTTTGGCCAGAACGTCCACCGGATGCCAGTTTAGCATAGCGAACAATGCCTTCGCTGGAGTAGACCGGAGCGCTCCCGTTATCAGGATCGCCGCTAGCCGAAAAATTTTGTCTATAGTTCGTCGGTGGGAGTCTTTCTCTATCGCTTCCCACCAGACTATAACCCCATAGAAAATTATGGGCTTAATTACCGTCTCAAAGATCCAGTTGGTCCCTCGCGGTTCGATGCCCCAGCTGCGACCGATTGCTCTTTTGCAGGTGTAAATAGCCACGAGGGCCTTATTTGCTCTATACTGGGTGTTTAGGTTCCAAGATAGTTTACTATCTAGGATTACGTCCAGGTACTTAGCGTTGTCCGAGACCTTCAGTGTGGTCCCGTTTAGTTTAGTTTTGTGCCTCCTGGTAAATAGCACCAATTCGGTTTTCGCCGGATTGACGCCTAGCTCACAGCTAACCATCCGTTTGCCGAGGAGTGTCAAAGCAGATTCCATACACTGAGATATTGTGCTCAGGTATTTGCCAGAGATAGCTATTGCCACGTCGTCACCGTAAGCTACGGTTTTAACCAGCTTTCGCTCTAAGGTTAGCAGTAGAGAGTTGATGGTCAGATTCCACAAGAGCGGTGACAAGACACCCCCTTGTGGGGTGCCCCGATTCACTGCTCTGTATTACTCTGTATACTCAGTGGCAGATCCAGATTCCTTAATGTTAGAAAATAAGAAATTTCGTTTTTCCCAGGAAATTTTTACTAAAAACAAGTTCAGTGTTTATCTAAAAACTAGTAAAAACTTTTGTAATTGGCACCCATTTGCATTGGCTAGGAACAATGTTTTCATGTAATTGTGTACTGGTTCATTTCCTTGCTATGTGGTTCTTAATCTAGCTACGCAATTTTCGTTTCCTCGTTTTATCATCTTCTGAACCGCCCGTTCATCTGTTACAATGAAGCTTTTGATGTCATCAGATGACTGGAATATCCCGGTATGCTTATTTACAAGAAGTAGGTGTATTTTATGTGGAATTAGGGGTGCTGCAAACCTTTTAATAAAATTCAAAGTCTATTGGGACTCGAACCGAGGTGCAGTGCTTTAATTGATAACCGCTCGAACCACCTCTACATACGTGAACAGAAAATTCACATTAACATTAACAAAAATAATTCATGAATAATTTATAAAAATTTTTTCCTTAAATTTTTAATAAATTTCCAATATAAGAAAAAGATTATGAACTTAAATTGAGGACAGCCGTTTTGCGTTTTTAAGTATTCTTAGCTATAAAAAATTATTTCATTCGCATGAAAAAAATGTTATTAAATTTAGAAAAATGCACTCAAATTTAATAAAAATTTGCTTAAAAGTAGAATTTTTTTGAAAATTTGATGTTTTCTTATTACAAGGAAATTTTATTTGATTAAAAAAAAAATTCTACAATATTATCAATAAATTTATAATTAATGTGCTGTTTTCACATGACGAACAACGACTGATTGTAAAGTGAATGTAAAATTTGTATTAAAAGTGGTCAAATCACTTGTAAATATAGAAATTTTTTAAATTATTTTAAAGGAATTTTTTTTACTAAAATTAAGTACATGGTCTTTGTCTTTTTTTTTTTTTAGTGTATTTAGTTATTATTCTTTTTGTTTTGGCTTGACGTCATTTTTTTTTGTCTTGACGAGTTTTGGGGACTTTTAATCATTTGGTCTTTTTTTTTCTTACTTTATTTTTTAAGTTTTGGGTTTCTGTGTTTTTTCTTTTACCGTATTTTTTTGTGTTGGCCGATTTTTTTCGTGTTAGGGGATTTTTATCCTTTTTTTTATTTTAACGATATTTGCACATTAATCCTTTTTTGCTGTTTCGCTATTTTATTCGGTTATTAGTGTCTAGTTTTTTTTTAATTTAACAATTTTATACGTTTTTGGGGTTTTTTTTAGCGTTTAAGCTTTTTTTTCCGCTGATCGATTTTTCTCGTTTTGACGTTTTTTCGCTAATTTTTGTTTTTGTGATTTTTATCAAATTTAAATTTTTTACTTTTGCTTAATATTTTCGTTTTTGAGATTTTTTAAAATTTGTGAAATGTTTTTAATTTGGCGATTTTTTTTAGTTAAGCGATTTTTGTAGTTCTGCTGATTTAAGTTAATTACCAACTGCCTTTTTGTTAAATATTTTAAAATTTTTCTGATATCGTTTTAAAATATGTATTAGGGCCTTTCTACTTTAACGAAACGATATGTGTATATGTATATGTATATGTATGTATATGTGCATGTACATAACAGTTTCAGCATGACGAGTTGCTCGCTTTAGGAAACCATTTAATTGGAAACCATTTAATTTGTAGCTTTTTATTAATTTCGTTGTAGTGCTCATAGTTGCAAATATTCTGAGAAAATTTCTGTTTTGTAACTCTTGTGATTCGGGAAAAGGAAGCCTGAAACAGACAGACGGACTGACGGGTGGACAGTGTAGCCAAAACAATAGGATATATTTCCTCGGTGAGGTGATGTAGGGAACCTTAAAAGAGTTAATAGAATTTAAATGAAAAGAATTCATGGTTGTAATCCTTTTTTATAAAATCAACAATTTTAATGAAAAAAATCAAGAATTTTACGTGTTTTTTTTTTTTTTTTGCAAAAAATGTCATAAATTTGTTATTTTGTGACCAAATGATATTTTGACAAGAATAAGCAAAAAAACAAATCGATTGTTTTTTGCTTTGCAAATTTTAAGAAATTCCAAGAACAATGTATGCAAATAAGTTGAGAAAAAAAAACCCCATAAAAATGTAGTAGTAAAGTGTCAAGACAAAAGCAACTTTGTATCTAGAAATATATTAATGGTATTCATTGAAGGTGGGAGTCGTCTCTTAATTAAATTATCTAAAATTTTAAATTCGAAAATATATAATGATATTGATTTTGTTTCTTAATTTTAACTATTGATTTAAATATAAATAAAAATTATCACAAAAAAAGACGATATGTGTCAAAACATAAGTTTCTGAAAGAGTAAAAAAAAGAGTTAAAACTAACTAACTCTCTTTAGAAAAGTGATTGATCCTTTAAAAAATATCATATTTTTTAATGTGTTTTCGTTAAAAAATAGCACTTTTTTCAAAGTTGCTCTGCCATAAAATTATTTGTTTTTAAACCATCTAAAAATAAGGAAAAATATCACTTTTCGAAAAAAAGTTTTATATTTTGGTTAAAAATGTTTTGAAAAAAAGTACGTTTGAAAAAAGTTATTTTTGCACTTGTACCTTTTAAATTGAATTTTTGTATAACACATGAAATAAGATGAGTTGTTTTTTAAAAGCTGCATTTTTTTAATTGTATTTCATTTAAAAAAAAAATAGAGGAACTTTTTTTTTAGTTATTTTTTCACAATGGTATTTTAATACATTTTTATAATTACTTTTGCAAGCTCTTGTAAAAATACATTACTTAAAATGTCTTTTTACTAGGAACATGTATCAAATGATCTCAGTACATTGCGACTTTGACACGAATTGTATGTCTATGTATGTATGTATGTAAGCCATGTATTTATTACTACATATGTGCGTATGTACGTATTTGTGCAAATGTATATATTTTATTTTTATCTTACCACCTTCATTTGTTGGAGACTTTCTTTCTATTTTATGACACATATTTTAGTTTATGTGATTTTTGTTTGATATGCGTTTTTTTCTGTCGATTTGTTTAGCTTTGATGATTTTTTTTAAACCGCTTATTAGGTTTTAACGTTTATTTTTATATCCGCGGTTTGTAGTTTGGCGATATATTTTTGATTTATTTTTAGTGTTTTTTTTTAGTTTTGGCGATATCTGTTCTTTTGCTTTCCAGCTTTTTTAGGAGTGTTTTCGATATACATATGTTAGTTCTGCCGATTTGGCGATTTTGTTTTTATTTATCAGCTTATTCAGTTTTAGCGTTTTTTATGTCGGCTGTTTTTTAGTTTTAACGTTTTTTTATATTGGCTGAATATTTTAGTTTGACGATTATTTTTCTTGACGCTTGTTTTTTGTCATTTTTGTTGTCTGTTCAGTTTTGGCTATTTTTTTTTTGCTATGGCGCTTTTTTCTGTCGGTGCAACGATAGCTGTTATTTTTCTTTTGCAGCTGTTTTAAAACTGTTTTAGACATATGCTAGTTCTGCCAATCTGTTTTAGCTTTGATGATTTTTGTTCGATGATGATGATTTTCCTTGACGATTGTTTTTTTTTGTAATTTTTGTTTATTTTTGGTTTGTGCAATTTTTTTTTTGCTATGGCGATTTGTTTTAGTTTCGTCGATTTTTGTTTTTGCTTTCACGATTTGTTTTCGTTTTGGCGAATTTTTTTAAGACTTTTTCGCTAAAATGTCTATTTATTTTGCGGGGTGTTTTTCTTTTTTCATTTTGACCGGTTTTTTCCTTTAGACGTCTTTTTATTTTACTGTTTCTTAGTTTTGTTGTTTTTTTTTTTCATTTTGGCGGCTTGTTTTGTTTTCATGAATTTTTTTTGTGGCTTTTTTTTCATTTCGCTTGTTTACGTTTTGGTAAATTTATTTTTGTCTTGTTTGTTGCATTATTTGAAATTTCAATAATTAATTTTTAATTTTGATTTATGTTGTAATTCATTTTAAATAAAATTCTATTGAGATGGCGATTTTATTGGGAGCAATTATTCACCACATTGGAATAGAAAAAATCTTAAACAATTTAATATGTTTTTAAAAGTTGTTTATTACTAAACACTCTATAAAAAATCGCTGCTGAGTATTGAACTCGTGCCATTTCTTATTATTGTTATGTTTTATATCAAGTTTTTCTCTCTCACTAGTTCACTAAGCGACTATTTTGCAGCGCGATCAAAAGTTGACTTTACGAACAGGTCCACAAATTAAAAAGATGTCGGTTGCTTCGCCAGAACTTAAGCCGCTGCCCATCGGCGTGATATGCTTAGGCAAAACTAGAGTAGTGGACAACAGGCGAATAAATGGCTTGTGCAGTAACTAGTTGGTGTAATTACACTAAAGTAATGCAGACGGTAATCAGTTTGTACTAAAAAGTATGTTGTTAGGTAATTGCAACACACTACCAAATTTAAATTTAATTATTTTCTTGCAAACTCAGTATCTTTACAAAAATGTTTGAAATTTTTTTGAAGAAAGTCCTTTTTATGAGAATCCTGGTTGGAAAAATGCTTTTTTTCTATTTAGTGCCTGAATATCCTGCATTTATTCAACATTAACTTCAAAAATCAATTTTTTTTTAGCAACAATAAATCTCTCACACACACACATACGTGCATATAAATGTGAATGTTGTGTGTGTGAATGTTGTGTGTGTATGTGTATATTTAGGTTTATTTAATTTTTTTTCGCTTTAGTTTACAGCGACATGTTTAGCTTCTTTTCAACTTCAACTTCATCGTCATCGTCATCTTCAATTCTTGTTCTATTCTTTATTAAAGAAATCATGACAACTTCAAATCAATTCATCAAAGTCATGTCATCAGCACAGAAATCACAGGGACACAAATGCTGTCTCAGCATATTGACCGAAAAAAAAAAAAATAATAAAAATATAAAAAAAAATTATTTGTATACAGACGTTTAGTTAATAGATGAAATTCTATTGATTGAACTGTTAGTACGTTGTAAGCATTAAATATACAAGTATGTGTGTGTGTATGTGTTTGTGTGTGTATTTATTGGAGAAATAGTGAATATTTCGAATGTACGGAGTAGCACGAAAACGATACTATTGATGAAATTCTAACGTTTTCTATTCTAGTCAAAGTCGTAAAATGTTGTTACTGATGTTTATAGTTTGTTGTCGGTTTTTGTTGTTTTATTGCTATTGTTGTTGCTCTTGTCTTGACTAATGGGTGTCAGTGAAGAATAGAATCAGCGATATTTAGATGAATTTTGTGGTGGCTTTTTCGTCTTAAGCCAGCTACAATTTTTTAAGGTTGTTAATTTTTTATGAAAATTTTTTTGTTTCCATTTTTTCTAGTTTTATATGTTTTCTTATTTGGATGGGGCTTTTGATGTGTATTTGTGTGTGTGCCTGTTTCTTTGCACCGATTGATCTTCATTTGTTTTTTCATAATTTTTTTTTCTGAATTTCAAAATGCTGTTAAACCAATTTTTTTTTTCAAACTGGTGTGATCAGTTCAACTGTTCTTGATGTTTAAGTTTTTATTTATTAGTTTTTGTTTTGTTCTTGTATTTTGGGTCATTGATCTTAAAATTATTTAAATTTTGTATCCATAACATTTCTATATTCTTTGAAAGTTTGATTTCTTTAATAGAATTTGAGAGATCATTACGCAAGATCTCTCTCAAAATGTCACTGTTGATGAAAATGTGAAGTCAATTTAAATCTAAATGAAATAAATCAATATAATTTGTTAAAAATGTATGAATTATCTCAATATGATTAGAAAACTGATCATAGTAAAATTTACTTTACCTTCAAATGATCTCCAGAAATATGCTGCATCTCTTCCTCATTAAATTTTGCTTGACTTCAATCAGTCTCAAATACTTCCTTGTTGCATCTCTGTATGTAACTCTTCAATAATTAAGTCCATTACATTTTCATTTTCATATATTAATAAAAATACAAACATTATTTATTTATATTCTCTTTCTTTTTTGCATTTTTTGCAACAACATCTCAACTAAACATGTGTTCAATTAATTAACAAACCGCCTTTTTGCAATATCTCATGCTCATTTCAAACATCTTTGGAAGCCAACATGAAAATAATCTTTTAAAAATCTACAAGTTGAAGTTTATACGGTCATAAATCAAACAATTTTAATCACCTGTAACAAAAGCAAATGAAAGAAATCAGTGGAAATCATGTCTAAAAGTCTAAAAGCATTAGAACAGCCACTCACCGTCAGTCGGTCGGCATTTCTTTTTGCTGTAAATAATGAAATTGAGAGAAAAAAAAAATTGTATGGCAAAACTATTTAATGTAAAGCGATAAAAATAAATAAATTCCATATTTAGACAGAAAAGTGGAGAAAAAAAAAAACAAATTTGTATTTAAAAATAATAACCTCACTTTAAAAATGATGTATAGTGGGCTTAAAAACTAAAGAAAGTGATATAAAAGTCAAATGTATTAAAAGTTTGCAAGATTGTAATTTGCTAAAGAAATATTTACTTTGCGTTGTCATCAAAATTGTGACAGAGAATTTATGAGAAATGTTATCAATAGATCAAATGCTTGCATCAATCAGATGACATGCATATTAAAAATTGGTCATATCTTAAGTGTCATCTAAACCATGACTGCAAAAATTGATGGGGTCATGGTCACTTTTTGTACACTAATAGTGGGCAAAATATTCATAAAAGAAATAAAACATGATTTTAAAATATTGAAAATTTTTATTTAAAAACAATTTCGTTTTTTTTTCTATTTAAGATTTTCATTTTTAATTGACAAACAAAAAATATAACTAAATTCTGCAAATGAGAATATGCCACAATGTCTATATATATTGATAGCATTTTGTCATCAAATGTTTGTCACATGAACATAAAAAAATGATGCTGATGTTGACTTTGTGTAAAAAATATTTCGAGTGACAAAATGGGTCTTATTTAGGAGCATGCCACCAAAGTTAACATATAAAATGGCAAGAAGTAAATAAATAAATACACTCCCGTTCACTTATTTAACGGCACTAAAAATTCCATTTTAAGCAGCCTGTATCTTTTGCAATTTTTAACCGATTACAGAATTTTAAAATGGAAATGGAAGCTAGACATCTTGAGATATAAAAGAAATCATGACAATAGTGGTTTCTTAACTAAAGAACTTTTTTTGAGCAATAAAAAAAATTTCCAAAAAGGGGCTATTTTTTTTTGGTTCCAAGCATCCTTAATGGCCTGAATTAGTGACTGCTTGTCATCAAATTGTCTACCTCCTTGATAGACCTTACGAGATAGCCAACCACAGACATTTTCGATGACATTTAGATCTGGCGAATAGTGCATATTAACATTTTGCCTTGCAATGAACTCCTTAACTACTCTGGCATTATCCCATATCCAAGATATGGGACCAAATAGTTCACTGAACTTCGGAAAATCGCTTTTCTTTGCGTAAATCATGGAAATAATACGGTTCTCCAGGCATTTACATGACCTCTTTGCTGCACATCCCATACCATGTAGTCTCTTGCGAATTGAAGTCGCTTTTCCTTACGAGGAGCATTAAGTGGCGGTTTTTTTTTGTAATTTCAAGTATTTAAGATACTCACAGCTCTTAATTACTCTGCGTACTGATCACGTGCTCGCTGGCACTCCAGCTTCAGCTCTTATTTTTGACAAGGATAAGGCAGAATTAGAAGCAATTCTGATGATTTTGCTTTTCTCATACGTAGATAAAGACAATGAAACCCTTCCTTTAAAATATTTTCCATACCCCTTCGGGTCCTCGATGTAATTGTCGACAACAGTTGGGCTTCGTCCAATTTTTTTTAGCCATTTCGCTGTTAGAACATCTTTCAGAATGGTAAACATCGATTTTAGTTTTTTCCGATAGATTTAAAATTTTTTGTTTTGCCATTGTGACTCGTAAAATGATTAAGATGTAATACTTTGTAATAAACAAACACTCCCAACAACAAATCTTCGCTTACTTTAAAAATAATAAAAAAAGTAATAAAGTGCCTTTATTTTTTAACTTTTTTTGAAAAATTGTTAAAAAAAAGTTCTTTATTAAAGAAACCAGTATTGTCATGTTTTTTTTACATCTCTAGATGTCTAGCTTTCATTTCCATTTTAGAATTCTGCAATCGGGTTCGGGTGAGGTAATGTGAGGCCAGGTTCGAGAAGTGGGTGTGCGTGGATTTTTGAGGGACCAAAATTATGTATTCGGAATAGATATGTCCCAGGTAGGGTGGGCAGGTAGAGGAACACCATCTATGTCCTCTCTCCAGTGTGTTTCCCTTGCCGTTAGATTGTTGGCATCACCGCCTCGGCGAAAGGAGGACACGTAACAATATGGCTTGCAAAAAATACATGCTGCTGAATATGGAATTTTTAGTGCCTTTAAATAAGTGAACCGGAGGTATTAAAATCTAATTTTTGGTAAATTAAACGATTACATAATTGCCATTAGTGACACAATTGTCATCATTGTCATTAATGACATAATTGTCATTAAATGTCATTAATGGCAGAGTTGACATAATTTCCATAGATGACAAGATAACAACGATATGTCTCATGACGGTCAAAAACGAAGACTCTTGTCATCATTTTGGTTTCAAATTACGTCACTGCAGTCACCAATTTTTTTTTTTTTTTTTTTTTATCAGCCTGTTAAAGATTTTCGAAGAGACTTTGTATATGCTTAAACACGCATTCACAACAAGTATACGAACATGGTGTTAACTTTTATCAAAATGATTTTGTCGAAATTAAAAAAACCGAGATCTGAGGAAAATTAGATTTTCGAAATATTTTTTTATAAATAATAAAAAGAATTAAAATTAAAAAATTATTTCATATAAAATCAGTGAAACTTCAAAAAATTATACCACCTCTGAAATATAAGGTTTCCCAATGATTTGATGAAGTGACGTTTCGGCCATTTGTAATACGTCATGATCTGTCATTTGTTTTTCATTGTATTCAGTAGTGTTTACAATTTCATCATGGAGAGAACAACGTTTATAAATTATTCATTTTTATTATCAAAATAATCGTTCTCCAATTGCAACTTTTCGGGCGCTTTTGCCATTTTATGGTCGTAATAACCGCCCAAATATGCTCGCTATTCGTCGAATTGTTGAAAATTTTGAGCTTACATTTTCTCTAAATATTGTTCAAGTGCCAATAAGTCAAAGAACCGCTCGAAGTATTGCAAATATTGCTGCCGTTCAGGCAAGTGTTGCTGAAGACCGCAATTTGTCGATTCCAAAACGTTGCTCAACAGTTGGGACCGTCTCAAACCACAACCTGGTGGATTTTGAGAACGAATTTGGGTTTTCACCCGTAAAAAATTGTTCTCACTCATGAACTAAAGCCATTTAACCACCGTAAACGTCGTGAATTTGCTGATTTTGCGATACAACAAATGCAACAATTCAATTATTGCGAGAAAAGTTTGGAGATTCGATTATTTCAAGAAATTGTGATATTTAATGGCCTCCAAGAAGTTGTTTTTAAACACCATTAGACTATTTCTGGTGGGGTTATTTGAAGTCATTGGTCTTTCGAAATAAACCAGACTCTCTTCAAGCTTTAGAAGTCAATATTGAACGTGCACATTCATGACATACGACTTGATATACGAGTAGTGGAAAAAGTGCTCGAAAATTGTGTTCATCGAATTTGATCCTGCAGAAGAAGTCGTAGAGACCATTTAAATGACGTTTTATTTAGAAATTAATTGTATCGATTGTACTTCACATTAAATAAAAAAACTTTTGAATTTCCTTAACAATAAGTGTGTGGTCTTTTTTAAAGAAATCATATCACTCTTATTGGAAAACCTTTTAGATCTGTTCCAAAACTAAATTTTTATATAATTAAGATACTTGTGTTTCTATTTGCTCCACTGTGCGGCATGAGACACAAGATGAATACCAAGAAACGTTAAATTCAATTTCTTTAGAAGAATAATAAACTTCTTTCTTAAGAGGCAGGCAAAACATAAAAGTTCCTATTTTTTAACCGACTTAAGAAAAGAAGAAACAAGAAGGTTATCAGTTCAAGGGGCATTTTTTCTTTCAATGTTTTAACCTCCATAACTCTGTTATATATAAACCCATTTTGTTTTTTTTTTTAATTGCACTCGGGTCCCATAATAATATTTTTGGAAAATTCGGAGACAAGTTGCTTCCCTAAAATATTGATTATCGATTCAAACTTCCATTTATGGAGAGATTTTCATAATTCTTTTTGGTTTTCAACGGGTTTCCGTGCAGTTTTGTCCCATAAGTTCTCCACCCCCTCCCCCTAATAAAAGCAACATATATGTAATCGCATTACTCCGCTATTTATTGATCGATTTTCGAAATTTTTTTGAGTTGATTGGTATTGCAAACAGTTTGTCCTGTTATATTTTTAAGAGCGGGGGGAAATTTTTTACCCTAAATTATTCATTTTGGAAAAACTCATTCATTTAGAGACCGATTTTACTTATTTGAAAAAGTGTGGTTGCTGCTTGGTCCTCTGGTAATTTTGTTTTAATTCGAAAAACTTTCAATAGCAGAGTTGTGAAAGAATTAAGCCTTCTTTAATATTTTCACCATCTAACTTCTGTGTCGCGCATCCCTTTCCCTAGTAGTTCTGCGACAATGCATTCATTGCATACTCAGGATATATTCTCTGGATGCTAGTTCTTAAAAAAAATCCTAAACTCCAACGATTATCGGCTTTCCTTTCCCGATATACAATAACAATTTGTTGAAGATGGTGAACTTTAACTCCTCCAACTAAAATGAGAACCAAGTGTAAACTTTCAAAACTCTGAGGCAAGTCTATTTTTATTTCGCTTCCAATGCCAGGATCGGGCGTTAGGATCTCCTTATTGCAATTAATTCTTATATCGGATAATTATATAGTTTGACAACCATTGAACTTAATCTGCTTCACCTAATTATTATCGTTTTAGTTGTTGTTTGCTCCGTCTGACCTTTCTTTTAATCGATTTAATAAATCATTTCAATTTCCAGTTGGTAAATAATTTCACACATTTTTCTTTAGTTTCTATATTTCAAAAGAGGAAAATAATTTATATATCACAATTAAAAATTTTAGCTCCCTCATTTTTTTTTCTTATCTAATTTTGACTAAATTATTTTTTTTCTTATTTAAATCATCTCAGAAAATAAGATTGAAATTTGCGATAAATTGAAATCGAACAAAAAGCACAAAAATATTCAAAATTTATTAATTTGTTAATTTGTTCTTTGTCATCATTTCTTGTCTTTTTATATTTTCGATGGCTTAAATGTGTTTGCCTGTCTGTCTATTTGTCAGATATTTGTTGTGTGTATTTCTAATGTTTGCTCGGGTTTGTTTTTGCTTTTGTTCTGCTACAAAGCATTTGAAATTTATGAGTCTGTAGTCGTTTGCCGCTTTGGGTGTTCGTTTGTTCGCTTATTTTGTTGGTGCGTTTTTTATTCCCTTGAGATTTTTTCTCTTGACTTGGATTGAAACAAAGTTTTTTTTATGCTTTTTTTGGTTTTTAAATGCTTAAATACTTTTTTTTATTTTATGTATTTGTTTAGAGTTTTGAAAGAAAGATCTCTCTCTTGTGTGTTGGGTTTATTTTTTTTAATTATTTATTTATTTTTTTCTTGCTGGGCATTTAAAAAAAGATCTTAATTGTGGTGTGACACATTGAGCGTGTAAATGGGAATTAAAAGTAAATTAGCATTTGTATTAAAGTCAAATTAATCCCTCATTTTATTTTTTTGTGTAGCCTGCTGCTGCTAATTAGAATAATGGAAATTAATAACTCGTAAATTATATTTTGATATTAATTTGTTTCAATGAATTCGGTGTAAATCTAATTAAACGTTATTTATGACTTTTTGTGATGAAATTTCGGCACTTGCAAACTCGTTTATTATTTTATTGTTTGCAAATTATGTTACCGATTAAAGATGTCTTGCAATTTTCTATAAAAAAAAAAAACAACTTTTCCTATTTTGGAAACTATTTTGCAATTTTATGATTCTGAAAAAGCTTCGCGTTTCATCGGATGTGTTCTTAGAAGGCTTTCCTACAAACGTTCTACGTTTAATGGTACTCTTTTTTTTAATTCTTATGGGACCCTTAAAAATGTAACTGCCTGTTCAACGATGTCGAAAGAAAATCTAAGCGATCGAAAGCCAACCGCTCGAAGTCTAACCAATTTTGGTTCAACGATATCGACAGCTTTCGATCGAATGTAGTTACGTTTTTCAAAGTATTGCCACATGAGAAATTTTAATTGTTTTAGCTCTTTTCTTTAAAATTGTCAAAATCACTATCAATTCGTTTGATATATAAAAATAATCGAAAGTAATAAAAAATTACATACAAATAATAAAGACAATGTATGTATGTATGTACATATGTATTTAAAGGCAACAATAAATATGCAGGCAGAGTGCCGTATATTTTTTTTCTAACAAAGAAGATTCTGAAGGCGTACGTTTAAGACGTTGGGAATTACGAGGTACGGACACTGTCCTGGAGCTGCTCATGAACCAATAAGTTTCTAAAGACATACATTTGTAGAAATAAAATTTAGCACATTCACTGAATCCCTTAAATAATTTAAGAACAATAATCCACACTAATATAACAACAACAACAAACATTTCAAACTAGAATTTTGCAATAGAATTAAAACTGTTAAATTGAAATTGTGTCAACTTTATATTGGAAATCAATAACTTTAGAATAAGCTAATTTTCTCATTATAAACTCCCAGGAATAAATAAATAAGATGTTCATTTGTATAACTAAAATGGATCGTATCATATTTTTAATAACTTACATATGCAAAATAGTATGTTTCAGTTACAACATCTCCCTCCCCAAAAAACTCAAACTGTATCCTTGGCTAAATGTATGTACATATATATGCATGTATTTACATACTTAAATGTACTTATCAATGTTTTAAAAAGCATTTTTATATAAATTTCATATGTTTTTGGCAAAATATTTTTTAAACGAAATCAAAAGAACAAGTGCTTGATTTTGACAATTGCGTTCGCAATGATGTCCGTATGTTCGAAATTGTTAAACGAAATTTTTCATGAAAATACTTACGTTTTCATTTGAGTTTTCATTCGAATCAACTTTCGAAAAAAAAACCAGTTGTTGAACCCAAATCAGTTTTCATTCGATTAGAAAGCGATCGAACTCTTCTCTTCGACATCGTTGAACATGCCGTAAATGTATGTAAAAATGTATATTTTTAAAAGGTAAATTTTTAAACTAACTTGTTTGCCAAGGTAGTTTTTTCAAAGAGTACTTTTGGAAAAAAGTTCGACTGTAGTTTTAAAGGCTACTTTGTTAAAAAAATCATTTTTAAGAGATAATTTTTCAAAATGTACTCTCTTTAAAATGTACTCTGCTTAGGGGCTGTGCACATATTACGTAACGCTCCAGGGGGGAGGGGGTTAAAGATTTGTTACGGATTAAAAATTTTGCACTGAAAATTTAGTAAAAAGTTTTAGGAAGGGGTGGGGGGGGGGAGGGGGTATAAAATCTCTGAAAACAGCGTTACGTAATATGTGCACAGCCCCTTAGTGAACATATTTCACAATAGTTTTGATTTTTAAAAGTTACTATTTTTAAAAAATCTACTTTTTGAAATAATACTAATTTAAATTTTACATACATATTTTGAAAGTTACTTATTTCAGAATGTAATTGGTAAAAAAAGTACTTTTTAATTTATTCGCGTTTTATTTAAAAATCTACTATTTTAAGAGCTGCTTTTTAAAAACCTCTTTTTGTTAAAAGACTATTTTTTAACAAATATATTTTAATAGGTGCATTCTTAAAAGGTTTATTTTATTTAAAATTAATTTTTGTCTAAAGGAAGTTTGATAGATTTTTCAAAAGGCAGTTTTGTCAAAAGGATACTTTCTTAAACGTTTCTATTTTAAAAGTTACTGTTTTTATTTTTTTATTTTTAAAATGTACTTTTTTTTTAAACGATACTTACTTTAAAAGTACTTGTGCTAAAAGACATTTTTTTAAAATTTACTCTTTGTTATAAGGCACTTTAGAAAAATTTTTAAAACAGTTTTTTTATGTAAAATTTATTTTTTAATGAACTCTTTTCAATACCTACTTATTTTAAAAAACTTCTATTTTTATAGCTACGAGTATTTACTGTTTTGTAAAATCAGAAGGTAATTTTGAAAAAGGTACTTAATTTAAAAGGTACTTTTTTTTAAAAGGTATTTGTATTTAAAAGATACTTGTTTTAAAATATAAATATGTAATAAAATTTTTTTGTAAAAGGTACTTAATTAAAAATGTACTTTTTTAAAAGTTACTTTGTCTTAAAAGGTATTTGTTTTTAAAAGATACATACTTGTTTTAAAATATAAATATTAAAAAAATTTTTTTGTAAAATGTACTTAATTAAAAATGTACTTTTTTAAAAGTTACTTAAAAGGTATTTGTTTTTAAAAGATTTATACTTGTTTTAAAATATAAATATTTAAAAAATATGTTTTGTCAAAAGTACTTCTTTTAAACGGTACTACTTTTAAAGAGTACTTTATTCAAATAGTAAATTTTTTGAAAAGTTTAAAAAGGTACTTTATTTTAAAACGTACTTTTTTACAAGGTACTTATTTTATAGATTACATGCTTTTTTTATAAGTAATTTTTTTGTAAAGGGGACTTATTTTAAAAAGTACTATATTTTATAGGTATTTTTTTTAAAAGCTAGATACTGTTTTTCAAGGTTCTTTTTTAAAAGTTAGTTTGTTTTTTGATGGCTGCTTGCTTGTTTTAAATGGTTTTCTGTTTTTTTTTTTTTTGAAAGATTTCCTTTTTTGGAAAAGTACTTTTTAACGCATTTAGAAGATAAAGAACGATATTGAAATTCTCTATAGAAGCAGATCTAAATAGTAAATAGCGTTCAGTGGTGGTTATTGAGTTGTAGCGAATTGGGGTCCTTGGTGAAGCATTTGCTAATTTCTTACTTCCTTGGGAGTAAACTTGATCTCATGTTTATAAGTAAGTACATATTAGCTGGTGGGTAAAAATAAATCTGATGATGCACCAGCAACTGTCTTAGCCATTCAAAGGAAACATGCTCCATACAATATATCAACTAAAAAAAAGGGGTTGGACTAGTAACTCAATACGGTCATTAATAGGTATAATTTATTAGTACAAACAAATTAAAAATATCATATATTTTTTAAACTTAATGAAAACTCCTCTAGAGCACAATTAATTTATTTTCGTTTAAGTAATTAATTACACTTGGAATAGATAAAAATCTAAGCAGTAGCAGACAGTGAAACACACATTCATGCACACGAATACATACGAGTGTGAGTAGATTTTCTATGTATGAACTAGAAAAATGATTAAATTTAGTCGCATAAATAATTTAAAATGGTCATAACTGACAAAAATATATGTGTAACATACACAAGTTGTTACCAAAGTTGTTCTCCTCAAGCGCGCCATAATTCATTTCATTTTATTCACAATAAAGATCAAATGTAGTCATTTCTAACCCCCCACCCAACACACAATATAAAATTTAAAATGTAAATCAAACACATGCACTCATTCATGTTGATTTGATAAGTGTTTAACAGTTACGCCCTCTTTTTTGCTGTTGTTGTTGTGCTTGCATGATGCTGTTGCTGCTGCTATTCTCTTTCTATGTTTTTGTTGTTGTTTTTGTTGGTTTTATTAATGCACATATTAATTACCGTTAATGCGACACAAAATTGGTACCACCTTGTATTTTCTGGCCTCCGTAGTGTGTATCTACGAGAGTGCAGCAGTTAAGCATGCGCCTGCCTGTTGTTAAACATTAGAGATCTTAATCAAATTTTTTTCCGTTTTGTTTTATTCGTTGCTTGCTTGCTTGTGCAGGGTATTGTTGTTCTTTAGAGGGAAGGAAATTCAGCACAGAAGTACGGTTTTTTGGGACGTTTTCGAAAATTTATTATGAAAAATCATTTCCAGGGGAACTTTTACTCTTTTTCCATTTTTCTTTTTATTAATTTCGATTTCCATAAATAAAAAATTAAATATTTTAAAGGCGAGAGAGATAAAGAGAGAAAAATATTTCTATCGAAATTTCAAGTTAATAACAGATGAATCGATTGGAGTAGAGTGAGAATACGATGGTAGCATAAAGAAATAATGGATAAAACTGATCGGAACATGAACTTTTTTAAACACAAAGTCTTTTTCCATGACAAATTGTGGTGTTCGGATCCATAGACCAAAAATTACTCTGAATAAAGATGCGATAATTTGAATTTTTTTAAATATCAATCACGATAAAAAATGATCAATTGTTTGCAAATCTCGTGTCGTTAGAAAGGCTTTCACAAAAGCAAAACCATAGTATGATGACTGTCGTAAATTCTTGTCGAATATGGTCCCAAGTTCTAACTGGTACTATTTGGGGATTTTATATTCCGTCCCATTCACTACTACAGAAAATGTATTTAAATTTAAGTTATTAATCTATGTATAAATAAAACAACCCAGTAAACATTTTTTGGTGACATTTATGAAGCAAAAAAAAAAATCTGATTTCCTACCAGGAAAACCATTTGACAGAGTAGTGGGTAATTTTCTAGAACGATGTTTCATAAAATTTTCTAAAATACTTTTCAATAAATATTAGACTAAGAGGCATCGAAAAACAATTTAATTTTCTTTTAAGACATTTCTGATGTAATCGTTATAATTCTCAATTACCTCTGGAAATTTTATGCTTAAATGTGGAATTTTTTTAAGTAAAAACCTTCACAAACAATATTTTCAATGAATTTTTAATTTTAGCATGTGACTTTCTTCCGACATTAATTCGAAAAGGTATTTGAAAAATTCGCAAAATTTTATTTCACACATTTTCCCGACACAACGAAAATCTAATATTTTTTTATAGGACCATCACTAAGGCGATGACTCCTACTTATGAAATGTACAATGCCAAAACTTAGGAAAATTTTGTATTTCCCTAGAAAATTTTGAAATTTCGGTAAATTTTTTAGAATTTTCTCAAATAAAGTGGTTCGCTTTCTTGTCAAACATTTTTCTAATTTTGACCAAGTTCGGCGAGAAGTCAGCAAAAAAATGTGTGCTGGGTGTACATTGTATAGCTTGCATATGTGTATTTGAGTTGGCGTTTTAATTGTCCAATGAGGCGTATCATGATGATAGAGTAGGGGTTTTAATTTCTTTTATTCATATTTTTTTTTGTTGTTGTTATTATTGCTGCTGCTGCTGCTGCTGCTCATATCATTTTCCGAAAGTGGTTGCTTGCTGGTGATTTTGTGGTTTTTCGATTTTAAAAGGATTATAAATGTTAATTTTTCTTAGTTTCGGGCGTTATGTTGTGACTTGGTCGATTATGGGTTTTTTCGTTGTCTTTTTTTGTTTTTGTTCTTTCTTATTGATTTATGAATTGTTTTTATTATGCTCAAAATAAATACTTAATTTATACACAAGGTTATAATTTTTATTTTCTTGATTGGCATTTAATCTGAAAAGGATGCGGTTTTTTAAATAAAGAAATTTGTACACAAAAAAAAAAAATAGTACCAAACGTACTTAAATCAATATTAAGCCGTGTCCAAAATACGGGTAAGTACGGATTTTCTGGTATATATTATAATTGGATTGATTTAAGTACGGATTATTTAATCCTTAAATATAAAGGGGTTTTCAACAAGAACTTTGTTTTTTAAAACAAAAAAAAAATAAAAAAAATAAAAAAAAAAAATTAATTTATATGAAGATGATTCAAATTTTAATTGTATTACGAAGAGAAAAGTTCGGCAATTATGAATGAAAAATGGTATCAGGCAAATGTCCACCACGAGCGCGCTGACAGATGTCAACTCTTTTATCAAATTTTTTAATCACTTTTTGGCAAAATGGTGGGTTTATTTCGTGAATGACATCACGGATTTTGAGTTTTAAGGCTGCAATCGATTCGATTGGTTCCTTATATACACTGTCCTTAACATAGCCTCATAAAAAATAATCCATTGATGTTAAATAACACGATCTATCTGGCCACTTAACAGCTGATTTTCGTGAAATTATCTGACTCCTTTAAATTTATAATTTTAATTTTTCCATTATTGGTATTGAACATAGAACTCACATGTTTAAAACACATCGCCCCTGACAACTCAGCCACCGTCAGTGTGTAATTACTTATTTTGATATAATTGGTTATGCCAATCAAATAGTCGGTTAGGAGTATCAACCAAACCATATTCATTACCAATTATTCTGTTGTGTTCGCCATTTTGCCATTTAGTATCAGCAAAAAAATGCATTCGGTTGATCCAACCAATTTAAGAATTGTCACAACCGTTTGTAGGTAAAAATTTTGGTATTATGGTTATGATCGCGGAGTGGTGGTTGAATCCAAAGAATATTGGTAGCGGTAACCGACATAAGTCTATGCAACTGATATTCTATTGACACCAATGACAACTTATATATTTTTCTCGACCACAATTGAAATAATATTTTTATTATTTAATTAAGTTATGAGTTTTTATTCGAACTGAGTGATGTTTAATCAAAGAAATTTTTAATTAAAAATAATAAAGCTGTACTGTATAAACTTACACGTGACTTAGCAGATTCAATTAATGATAGAGGATTTTTAACTAGTATGATATCAGCTGCCGTGGTGGCAGTGAGGCCTAAGCGGCAAACAAATCTGATGATGTGACTGTGGTTAGTCTCAAAACATCATGATGTCAGTTCAACCCTCCGCACAGTCTAAATTTCCTTTGTATATTCAATTTTTATGAGCTTCTAGATTTTTCTTTCTAATAAAAATAATAATTTAATTTATAAAAAAATTTAAATTTAAAGAAAACGAACTGAAAAACTAAAAAATTCTTTTTATTATTTATCTAAATTATATTTTTTAATTTAAAATTTATTTTTGATCATTGTTGGGTATTGAACATAGAGTCACATATTTGTAAAATATCGCCTTAAACATGTCATTCATTTCGGTAAAATAAAATCGATAAATAAAAACTAAAAGAAAAATATTATTTTTGTTTTTATCCGGTATTGAACAGAGGGCAGCTAAAAAAGTGTTAAATTTTTGTTCAATTGTTTGTACAAAGAAATGCCAACTTCAAGAGAAAGTGAGAGAGACGAACGGTAAATAAGTGAGAAGTGAAAATTTCTAGCAACTTAAATAATCTATCAGTACAAACCGACACTATAAAACAATAATAAAGGGTGTTTTTTTTATAGAATGACACAAGTTTAAATCATAATAAAACAAGGAAATATATTTTTTATATCAATGAAACTGGCTTTATTGGAGAGAAAATTTTATGAAATTAATATTTAAATATGATTTCTGCCATGTGGCCGCCACGGCTGGCGCGTAGAAGGCGCAATATGGAACACCAATTTTCAACAACTTTTCGCAGTATTTCCGGCCGTATTTCGCCGACAACTCTTCGAATGTTGATTTCCAGATGTTCATTTGTTTATGGTTTATCGACGTAGACAAGTGACTTAACATAACCCCAAAACAAATAATCTAATGGGGTTAAATCACACGATCTTGGTGTTCTTCGAATTAGCCGCCCTGAAGAACGATTATGTACGCCATAAAATAGAAGAAGTGCACGATGAGTTTGACGAATAGAACAATTACACAGGTCAACAGTAAAAATGGGCTTGAATAACCACTATGTAGATTTGATGCATCATGGTAAAATTTTTCAATTCTATGGATAAGTTTTTTTTTTTAATTTTTTTTTGAAATTTTCGAATTTTCGAAAGGGCTGATTTACCAATTTTATCATAACTATGAAACGACTTGTTCAATTTTGTCACAAAACATACTTAAAAACTTGAAATAAAATTACTTTTAAGCCATGCGTTTATTATTTTTTTATAAACTCAATGGTTTCGGAATTATTTAGACTGCAATAATTAAAATTATTTTTTTTTTATGCAAAATTGGTAAATTTTTATTCTTAAAAATATATAAAAAATCGAAAATGGCAAAAACTTCATATTTTTATTAAATGATTAGGAAGGTATGTATATTCCAAATAAAATAAACTATACTTCATGAAAATCGATGCATAAATGTTGATTTTATTCAGAATATAGTGAAATTAACCGAATTTAAGATTTGACTACGTTGCAATAAATGCTTGATAAGTACTCCACCACGTGTTAGTTATATTATATTATTATATAATCAAGAAACAGGTTATTTGAAACTTTGTTCATTGTGTTTTTTTTTTTAATAAAGGAGCGATTTTCTTAAATTCAACGTATGTTACTTAAAATTAAGAAACAGGTTCTTTGATTCATACTTTTTGTATACATACGTTTTGTATACTTTAGGACACTTGCATGTGACTTTGTTTTTTTTTTTCATTTTTGTTCTTGGTAAAATACTTCCAAACCGAGCTCATTCTGAAAGATAATTATATAATTAAAAAAAAAAAATAGAATACAATACCAACATTTTCTACTTATATGATAAGATTTATATAAAGCAATTGTTTCTTTTTTGGCTTTTAGTGTATTTCTAACTTATTCACCTGACAGTAAAAAAAAACCCATTCTTGAAATATGTTTACCGTTTCATTTAAAACATAGCACGACTTCTAGGTATGCACAGTTCGACAATAACTACAAACATCCAAAATAACATGTATTGGTTGATATAAAGAACTCGCTTTGTTTCAAATCATACAAACAAATTTAACACATTTTTTACGTATGCGAAAATATGTTCGATTAATTGACATAAATTAATCGATTTATTCGTTATTCGAAATACGGCATTTTAAAATTATTCGAACAAGAATTTAGTTTTGTTTGATCGATATATCGAATTATTCTTAATCGGTTGACAACTCTAGTTACTGTCTTACAAGTGCGCATCACATCATTGTTTCTGTAAGCGAAAAATTCGCCCGTGGGATAAAACAAGAGAATAGGAGGAGCATATGATTTTAAACTCTCACTAAAGGATACAGAAAATTAATTTTAGAAAAAAAGTGGTGGGTTTTTGTAAACATGTCAATCGTCAGTAAATATAAAATCAAGTAAGTGATTGAATCAAGCAAGTAATAAGTTAATTATTTTTTTTTTAATTTTTAATTTTTTAATTAAAAAAAATAATTGAATCAATTAAAAACATAATTGAATTCCCATAGTATATCAAACATTACCGTTAATTAATTGATATGATAATTTTTTCTGTGTACTAAGCTAAGTATCACTTAGAACCTGGATTCGATCCCTGCCCAGGGCAAGTCATTAATTTCGCTAATGTACATTGTATTAATTGTTCTTTGATTATTTAAAGTTATGAAGATATAGCACTGGTCACTAAGAACTCTTCCGACAGCGATTATTACTATGCCAAACTATCGTACACGACAGCACCCTCCTTCGCCGGTTAGTAGAACTGTGTATTGATATACCACCCGTAATATGGGATTAATTTATGCACATTTTAAAGATTATGTTCTTTTTAACAACAACCAAACAATAGTTTAAAGCAACATTGAGAATTTATTTATTTAAGTATTCACACACATAATAATTATTTTGCAAAAATTTTAGAAATATACTTAGAATAGACCAATTCTAATATAAAAACACAAAAAGACAGAGTCAAACAACATCCCAAATAACAAAAAGGCGCATAGAAAAATTGATAATTTGCAAGCAATTCTTCATAGCTTTCATCATCCTTAAAAAATTCAATTTCTCCACTCTGAATGCCATCAAAATTAATGTCGCGAATAAATTTGCTTAAAATACCTGATTCTTTTATATATTGCAAATAACGATTAAATAGTTGAAGATAAGGCCAATCTTGTCGTACGGTAAATTGTAGTGCGGAATCGTAAAGAGCTTCTTCGATCTTATACATTCGGGGAGTTTTAAGGTACCGTTGCTGGAATAGATAGAAATTTAATTGGACATCGGATAATATTTGCAAATAGTTCTCATCCAAGTTATGTCGGGTGATAGAAAGTGTACTCTCGTTTACAGGTTTTATATTCTTTAGAACTGTATCTGGAAAGGAATAATTATCACGATACAAATTGTAAAAGATGTCCTGCGCTAAAATTTTCAAAGATGCCGCATTTAAATCTTCAATAGTTTTCATTTTTGGCTCGTATATATTTTTCACTAACAGACTTGACATTTTGGCCAAAAACATGTTGGTTAAAATGAATCCATTCAAAAACAGTAAAAAGTATACCAGTTTTTGAAGAGTGGTTTTAAATTTAATATTAATTTGACTTTGATACAGGAACAAGGAAAATACATATAAAAATGATTTGCCAAAATCAAAGTCCTTTTTGCGGTCCTGCAGAAGATAAATAAGCGAAACTGCAGCCACACAAAAAACCAGCAGCAGCAGAATACAAATTTTGGTTGTCATCGTAAACGACAGCTGAATGTACTTGGATTTCGGTAAAGGTGGGGGATAAGGTGCCACAACAAAATATTTCATAATGAACAAGACATCACTTCTGGTAATATTTGTGGAAATAGAGGAACGCATAGGTAGAATATCAATGATTTTATTAGTTAAACCTTTTTTGAGAGTTTCAACCACAGCTGTGTCGTTGGCTGGCAAAACGAATTCATTATATTGAAAATTGTAGTATTGTATAAATATTCTGATAATTTTATACATAAAACCCATAGGAATTTCTTTACCAAATCGATCCTTATAACGATAAGTATATGGAGGCCAGTCAATGCGTGGCACAGTCACTGGATATTTTTTAAAATCGGTTACGTCCTTTCTCTCAATGTAATCTTTTAAATTGAAAATGCGATGAACACTTATAGAAGGTATTGGATCGTAAGTAAATAGTCCCTCCTTTGTGTAGTACAAGACTTTCGAAAAACCGAAATTCCAATTTTCATTAGCTAAATTTTTTAAATCTTCTATGCCACCATCCGGAAAAATCCACAAAATTTGTGTAGATTTCAATGATTTCAGGAACGTTTTAACTATTTCGTTGACTTCCTTAAATGTTGAATGTACAATTTTTCCTATAGTGATAAATTGGCGACTATGCATTGAATTTAATTCCGTATCAGGTTTTTTTGTAAATATCATTACAGGCAAGTTTACACTTTCTATTAAACTTTCCATGTCCTGTTCAATTTCTAATGCGATAAAAGCATTCCATTTCATATCCAGCTTCGTATTTAATTCATTAACTAAATCCTCCAAATGTTGTTGATTTTCAGCAGAACAGCAGAACAGATTCATAGTCAAAATTATTGAAATTGTTAAGAATTTAAATAATTTCACAAAAATCATTTTGGTTTCCTTTGTATGCGCCTTGTGTTTTCTATGTTGTATCGTTTCGGTCTCCAACTAATGATTGTTGGAATTTTTCGTTTTGTTTTATTTTAAAATTCAAATTTATTTACGTCCTTTATAAATGTTGGGTTCAGCTATAATTTGGTTGTTAATTAATATGTACGTACATATATTTTCAAGTAGTGATTTGTCTTTTGCTCTGTACCTACACATACTGACTTCGTATCGTCCCTTAAAAATTAAAAATACTTTGTTCTTGTCCGTTAATGGCTCTATTTATTGTTAAAAACAATAACATTAATACTAATTGCAAACCGCGAAAGACACAATATACTTCAGCGGCGGAATTTGGAAGGCCTTCCTAGAAATTCTTTTAGATCTAGTACATATGCTCGCTTGCATTCTCAAGAAGGCCTTATGAAAAGTCTAACTACTCCCTTCTAAATATGTGATTTTTATTATGAGAATGTATATCTTCATCAATAAACAAATCAATAGTTAACAACAACATGTCATCCATCATATGTAAAGAAACTCTTGAAATTCAACACAATACAATAATCAATATTTTTAGAGATGATATATTGGCACTTTCATGGGTTTTTGCTACGTTTTTGCATTTCTTAAGATAATTTCAAATTGTGTCTTAATAAGTCCTTTTACCAGGCCTGTGTAAGAAGGGAACTTAGAAGACCTTGGCTGAGTAGGACATCGTGTGTAAAAAATGTATGAGTATGGAATGGGGCAAGAGGCCAAGTAAGGCCCTCCAAGAGGTCTGCTTAGTGCTTCTTTCCGCCGCTGGGACACACTGCCATACATACATGCATAAATATAAAAGGAAAATATTTAAAAAAAAAATTGAAATTTCACAAAGTTTGCTTGTACAAAACGAAAACAATTGCAATAGATTCTATTAAATAGAATCAAAACAAGAAAATAAACCAATTAAAAAAATTCAATAACAAAAACACAAACGTTGGCACAGTGCTGACACAGTGAAACGTGCAGAACCCAAAAATATGACCCTTCATTAGTGTCCCTAATCCTTTCCCCTATAAATTCCATATATTTCATTAAGTTAATAACATTGTGGTAGTTGTTGGTTGAATATTCATTGGAGAGGGCATAGCACTGGACACTGCGCAGTCCACCCGTATAGAGAAGTAACTTTTATCACTTTCAGCGTTTTAAAAATAATTACTGGATTTGAATTATGCGTACTGTTATGGAACGTCGACTCAGAATATTGTCTTTCTCTAAACTCACGCATTTCTTTACGGGCCGGATGTTGTCGCCATATGTGAGATTATGGTTTCGGAAGATTCAGATCCACAGGATTTGTATCACCTCTTAGTGTTCAAAAGGGTCTTGCAGTTTACACACGCAATGAAGTTGTGCACCAGTGCCAGCAACCATTAAGCACGTCTGATCCTGTGTTTACCTTTTCGCAGCCAATAACGACCTCAAATTCCGATTAAACTAAAAATGAACTCTTTTTAGTCAGACGAGCAGAAATGCACTCAGATCCACGGAGGAAGGTTTCAGTATCTGGCGCAATAATAAAAACGCCAATACTGATGCGCTGGGCAAAGTGGCAAAATCTTGGCAAGATTCGTTGAAAGAGTTAACCATAATGCTAGTTCCTCCCTCAAGTCCGTCTCTTTTAAAATATGATCGATTATTCACTGACCCCGTTAATAAAACATTTTTTCGAGCTCGTGCAGTTAAAAGGTTTTAGCGTAGCTCAACAGAAATAAGTCTCCTGCCCCGAATGGTAGTCCAGCACAGGTCTTCTATGTCAGCACGTCCATTCGCACGTCTTTTCATCACTTTGTACCATGATACTGAATATCTAAAGTGTTGGAAGATTGCTAATAAAACGCTACTCCCTAAAAAGGGAGAGACCATCAACCCTGAAAATTACGGTGCAATTGCAATTTGTTCTGCACTTTTAAAGGTGATAAAGAGTATGTTAAATTTCCATCTTGTGAAATATATTGAGTTCATCAGTTTACTAAGCGAACAGCAGTATGGTTTCCATTCACCACTTTTGCGAAAGTAAAGTGGCGGCTCCAGATATTTCCAAAGAATTTCATAGTGTGGTATGGAGTTCTTTTGTCAAAACTAATTGCGTTTGGTGTCGGTGATGACTTCAACCGATTTTTATCGAGTTTTCTCAGAAATCGCAGTATACTAGTTATTATATTTGGGATTTCTGTTTAAATAAATGAACTATTTGTTCATTTTGTGTTTAAATAAATGAACCAGTTTCTTAAATTCAAACGAATTATACGTTAAATCAAAAAACTAGTTCATTGTTTAATTCAACGAATAAAATCAAATAATGGTTTCAACGTTAAGTTCATAAATACATAAAATTTTACCTTTGAATTTTAAGGAATATTTTACTGAAACAACATATAATACGTTGAATTTCAAAGAATTTAGTTCAAGGAACGGGAGTTCGTTGAATTTATGTAAAAATGTTTTTTCAGTGTATATGAAAGTCCTGAGAAATGATTAAAAGTTTTACAATCTCCACCAAAATCAATGAAACTTTTTTCAGGCACTCCACCAAGTTTCAGATGAGGATCTGACAATGATTTTAAGCGGAAGAATCATGATTAATTATCATTATTTTCTTTCACAAACACTTGTTCGATTGTATCGAGAACCTTCATTTCGTAAAATAAGTTTTTCCTGCAATTAGTTCTTCCTAATTTTGAGATCTGTCACAACAATACCCGTAGCAGTTCATTGAACTTCACACATTATAATAATGGTTACTTTAATTTCAATTCAAATTCAAACAGCTCAAGTATGCGATAATTATTACGACAGCATAATTTGCGAAAAAAAAAACAGTATTAAAACTTATTATATTTTAAACAAAAGTTATTTTTTTCTAAAGAAATAATTCTCAAGAAATATAAAATTTAAACATGTTTTGTACATTTTCTACTATAAAGATTTGAGAACCGAGATAAGCAAGTGGCAGAAGACAAGCATGAAGAGCAAAAAATTGCAATACTGGCAATTAATTGAGTCTGAATTAGAAAAAAATGTAATAATAAAAGAATTCATTGTTTATTAAGTTAAAAACAAGAAAACACATAAAATAAAAGTAATAAATATAGATTTGTTTGGTTTTATTTAAAATTTTACAAAAAATAAAAAAAAAACCAAAAAACAAAACAAGAAGGTCTGAAATGAAAATTGCAACACAATTGTAATGAATGGTAGTAATTTGATAGAATAGACTGAAGGATTTTTAAGCAAACCAGACTATCAAGAAGATTTAAGTTTTGTAAAAATATGGTTAAACAAAATCGCACAATAAACGTCGATAAGTTAATAACCTTAACAAACTATGCAAACTATGTTTGTTTGATCCAATTATACATGAGTTCGGGAAACATATTATAATTATTGAAAATAAATAAAATTTTCTATTTGTCTTAACTATTTTCGGTTACACTGTAGCATATTTTTTTTAACAATTTACTTATGAACATAAAGAAGACAATTAAAATCATAAAGATATTTTGCAATAGAATTAAATAAAATTTATTTAAAATGATTGACATATTGAGGTTTTGATGATATTTTATTGTTACTGTTAATGATCTTGATAAATATTTCATCATTATTTGGCCAAAGAACTTTAATTTTTTCTTTAAATGTTAGTACTTTTAGTCTTGAGAAAAAAAAACATAATGAAGTTTTGTAATCTGCAAAAATTAAAGAATTAAAGAGCCCTCTTAAGAAGCAGGCTTTAATAAAAAAAGCATTTTTGAGGAAAGTGTACAGTTGAAAAAATGCTAGTACTTTTAGCAAAAAGTATGTACCTTTAAAAAAAACATTTAAAATAAAAATACTTTTGAAAAACTAACTTAAATGAACGATTCTTTGTCAAAGTTCATTTTAGAAAAAGTGCATTAAAAGAAATCACACTTAAGAAATTTGTTTCAAAAAAGTACTATTTAAATTAGGAAAAAATAGATTTTAATAGCAATAGCTTAAAAAATTACTGTAAATATAATAGGAAAAATAAAACACAATAACAATAAAAAAGAATTAATTTTTAAAAATATTGTAGTACATATCCTTTTAAAAGAGTACCATTACAAAAGTACATGGTTGAAAAGCAACATTTTATGAAAATATCTATTAAAAAGGGACCTTTTAAGAAAAATTACTTTTTAAAAAAGTTAGAGTAAAAAAGAACACTAAAAAAATATCATTTAAACTTTTTTAAAAAAGTACCAGTAAAAAACATTTAAAAAATTCCTTTTAAAAAAGTCCCATTCGCAAAAGTACTTATGAAAAAAGTAATATTTGATTAGCACCTTTTGCCAAAAAGTACCTAGTAAAGAGTATATGAAAACGTCCCATTCACAAAAGTGTCAATAAAAAATTAATTTCTTATTAGTACTATTTTTCAAAAAGTACCTAGTAAAAAGTACTTTTAAAAAAAGTACATATTAAAAAAGTTACACTAAAAAAGACTATTGGAAAATTTACTTTTTTTAAACAAGGATTATTTAAGGCCGGGGTACATAGAATCCGTCATACGTTCGTTAGACGTCGCCTTTTTCAACTGACAGCTAAGTTAAAATAAATGTTTTCTGATGAACTAGATCACATACAGTACTTCTCCGCCAATGCAAAGTACAAAGTTGGGCAACTTTTAACGTACGTTGAGATCCTTGACAACTATTTGTTCTTTGTTTTGGTTTTGTTGTTCGTTCAAAATCAAAATAATTTAAATTAAAATTTATTCAATTTCATAAAGTTTTGGTGGCGTGTTATAAAAATATAAAGGAAAACTTTATAATTAAATCAATTTCAATGATTTTCTCTCCGTTAATGTCAGTTGAAAAAGGACACGTATAACGTATGGCGGATTCTATGTGCCTCGGCCTTTAAAAAGTATTTTTTAACAAATATTCATTTCCAAAAAAGTACCTTTTGATAAAAGATGTTTTTTTAAAACGTCCTTTTAAAAAACCACCTTATAAAAAATTACATATAAAAAAGTACTTTTTCCAAAAAATTACATATAAAAAAGTACCTTTTAAATTATTTTTTAAAACAAGTACCTTTTAAGAAAAGTATATTTTAAGAAAGTATCGTTTCTAAAACTACCTTTTTGAAAAAAGTGTATTTTAACAACAAGTACCTTAAAAAATGGATTTTAAAAAAGTATCCATCAAGAAGTATAATTTAAAAAACAGTACATAAAAAATTTTTTATTGAAAAATTAACGTTTTAAAAAATTTTTTTTTAAAAATTATCTTTAAAAAATTGCAATTGAAAAAAAGGTCTTAAAAAAGTTTTTTTAAAAATGTACCTCTAGAAAAAACTATATTTAGAAGAAGTAAATATTAAAATGGATTAGCTCTTTTAAATAAGTTCCTTTAAAATATGAAGGTGCATTTAAAAAAGTACCTTTTTTTAAAAGCAGGTCAAAAGAGGTTGATTTAAAAAAATTTATGTTCTAAGAAATACATTGAATGTAATTTATTTTTCTATAAAAGGACTTTTTAAAATTATTTTCAAATAAGGGCCTTTTAAAAAAAAGTACTTTAAAAAATTTATGTTAAAACGTGTATTGAAAATATGGTTTTCTTAAAAAAGTACCTGAACACCTGATTAGACAAGTCCTATTACAATATCTAAAATAAATTTAAAAAAAAATTTGCCTTCTAGAAGTACCTTGGCAATAAGTAACGTTTAAAATAAATTTGCCTTTAAGGGTACTTTTAACTTTAATAAAAAAAGGAGCAGAATTATTAATGTACCCATATAACACATATAAATTTGAAACAAATTTATTTTCCCAAAAACTACATGAGAAATAAAATTTCTTTTAAAAGATTACATTTTAACAAAAACCGTTTAAAAAGTTAAAAAGCGTGAATTGAAGTTAATTTTGGTTTAAGGAAAGAATTTTATACGGCTAAACCGGTTTTATTGTGCACTTTAACCTTAGCAATGGTTTGTGATTAGTGGCTTTTGAAGGAAAGTATGATTTTTTTTTTTTAAAGTACGCTTTAAAAATGCATCTGATAAAAGAAAAACGCATTGAAATTGAAATTCCTGCACAAAAAACCAGAAATTTATGCTCATTGTTTCCTGTTTTTTCAAAATTTAATTTCCATATTTATTACATTTTCAACACAATTATTTAAAAATTATTATTTCGTTCTTGTTCGTTTATTTTGATGTAGAATATTTTGAAATTGATAAATCTGCCGTAACATTTGTAAATTATTTATACTTGCAAATGTTGCACATAAGCATAAAACACTTGAAGCAACAACATAGAATACTCACTCATACATACCGCAAGCACATGCAGTACGAGGAGTATTTATACGCCTGTTTTGATTTTGTTGTTGTTTATCTTGTTGTTGTTATTATTTAGATTTTTTTTCTTCTTTTTTTTTTTTTTTGGTGTAACATTTGTTGACAGTTTTGTCAACAATGCGTTGAAAATTAGCTTAAATACATACATTAACAACAATTGCCTGTTTGCCACATGTTTAAACACACATACATACATACATACATACGAGTATGCTACTTTTTTGACTATCGGCCTGTTTGTTGGATTTGTATGTTGCTAGCTTGGTTGACTATATGCTGCCTGCCACAATTTAATATTGTCTCTGTTTGTATTTAAAATAATTTAAGGGGAATTATGGGGGCCATGTTTTAAACTAGTGGTAGTACAAGTAGTATGACTAAAATTATTACATACCTACTAAATCACTGCAAAAATACTCTAAAAGAGATGGACAGACAGAGAGACAGACAGACTGGCGGCAGCAGGCAGAGAAATGCTTGGACAGACTCCCTTGCCTAAAGATGGATAGATAAAGAATTGTTTAGTATACATAACAGTGCAACATTATTATTATAATCGCAAGTAAAAATATAATAAAAAGAATGAAAAATACAAATTTCGAACGAAATGAATACACTTGAAAAAAAATATTGTTCAATAAGAGGGAGAGAGAGAGAGAGATACCAACTAATTTTGCTTCTCTGGAGTCTTCAGTTTGGGTCATCAAAAGTTCGAATCAAGTCTTGACTGTCGTGTCAATTTCAATTTGAGTTTAATTTGACAACTGATCAAGTCTAGAGCTTTCAAAGCGTTCATAACTTTTTATACCCTCCACCAAAAATGGTAAGGGTATTTATAGGTTTGTCACTACGTGTTTAATTTCCACAATATTTATATTAGGTCCATATAGTATATATGTGTATTCTGAAACCTTATAGATAGGGAAGTTGAATGAGCCATGTCCGTCTGTCCGTCTATCCGTCTGTCCGTCTGTCCGTCTCTCTGTACGTGAAATCGATTTTCCGAAGAGACTAGAAGCGTTAGAGACTTGGCTATTAAACTGAAATGTAAGGATTTTTCTTACGATGCTTCGTATTGAAAATCAGCAAAACCTAAATATCGGTTCTGATATTGAATTATATATACAAATAAATAAAGATGTATATGTATATAACTCTTTCGGAAATAAATTGCTAAATACATGAGGTGCTCCAGTGTTGAATATGGAATCTTTCCATTATAATTCAACGCACGAACCATAGTGCTACTGAGGCTTGTTGGTGCAATGTGTATTTTAACTTGATATAAATTTTATGTATTTCTTTGCACAAACCCCCTTTTTGTTCACTGATGGATGGAAAATTATAAAATATTTTATTATATTCAGTGCATCACATATTTGTGCATTGGTGAAGGGTATATAAGGTTCGGCACAACCGAATATAGCACTCTTACTTGTTTCATTTTGACTTGCATCTAACTCGTTCAGTAGATTATTCTAGACACAATCAATCCGATTTAAATTACATGAGTTTGATCAACGTTTTGTGTCTGAGAGTTGGTAAAACCAGTATATTTTCCTTTATCATTATATCCTATCTCTCATTTCCTTCTCTCGCTCTCTCTGTCTCTCTTACCGTCCTTAGTCGATCTTATGCTAAGGGCATAATTTATTGAAAGTTTTATCAAAATTATCTACTTTGAAATTTTCAAGTTTATATCTTCTTGCTTTATTTAGTTTGGTTATCCACAGGAGCCTTCAACTAAAACAGTGTCCAACTCGTCAGTCGCTTGTCCTAGCCATAAACATCACGTGTTTAATTTAAATGAGTGACTGACTGAGCTGGACACATCTCTGCCTTCAACTCTAAAATCTAGGAGTGCGATACCATCGATGTGTCTCAAAATTTTTATTAATTTTTTTAACCCATTTCAATAAAGGAAAGAGATTATCACTTCGAGGGTTATCTTTTTTTTCTGTGTTTGAACCTCCATAAGTCTTATTATTTTTAAACTGATTTTCGAAATATTTTTTTTTAAGGGTTTGATTGCTGTTTAAGGCCTCATTAGTTTTGAATTTTATTTTCTGTTCTGTTCTGTGCCGTTCTGTTGATGAGTTTTTGTAGTTAGAAGTTCTGTGAAAGGGTATCAGGTATTTATGGCAGCAAAAACAATGCAGAATATATATTATTGGCGGTGGCGGCAGTATTCTCAAATTTAAAACGGCGCACCGTTTTAACTATTACGTTGAATAATTTTAAAGAAAATAAGTAGAAAACGTTATTTAATAAAAAAAAAAATCGACTGACTATAAATTTTTCATGAATAAAATTTTTTTTATTGAAAATGGTTTTGTTTTTAACGTGCCTTAAAGTCGATAGCGGCGGTCATAATAAAAATTCATCAGCGATTACGCGGCAATTTTGGGCATCGAATTGAAAATA
This sequence comes from Lypha dubia, assembly GCA_947311025.1. Lineage (NCBI taxonomy): Eukaryota > Metazoa > Arthropoda > Insecta > Diptera > Tachinidae > Lypha > Lypha dubia. The sequence goes on from OX371263.1 coordinate 56,107,609, forward strand.
TATGTTCTCCATAAACGAAAAACGAACAGCTGATCCGGAACAAAGTCATAACTAATTCTACCTTTAGTCCCATTTACTTTAACAATTTAAATCGGATGCCCCTCAAACATTTATTTACGCATAACTTATCTATTTAAGGGTCGAATTAAAAAATTTACTCTGCTGCTCCTCGTGTTTGAGAAGATTGCTTGTAGCATATATTGTAGTGGCATATTTTTTTTTTTTTTGGAAAAATCGGGTGGTCAAATTGCCCTGTCAAAAAAATTCATTATTCACTTATCGAATTTTTCTATTTACTTACCGATTCTACAAATGATTTTTTCGTTTGATCGAAGTTTCTCACAGTTTAATGCGTCTTCTTTTTTATATATAGGGTGTTTTTTATAGAGTGTCACAACTTTGAGTTGGCATCAATTTATTGAGCACCCATTTAACAGCTGAAAGTTGCTTTTTGTTTAGTTTGTTTTGAAATTTCAAATTTTGTTGTTGAAATTTTTAATCAAAATAAATCTTCTATTCGTAAACTCATCGTGCAGCGATTCATTTACTCAAAGAAAATTTTTAATGAAAAAATAATTTCACGTAATGGCCCAATTAATTGGCCACCAAAATCGTGTGATTAAACACCATTAGATTATTTTCTTTGGGCTTATGTTACTTGTTTACGTCAATAAACCACAAACAATCGAACACCTAGAAATCAACACTCGAATAGTTGCGGCAGCAAATGCTGCGAAAAGTTGTTAAAAATTCCAGATTGCGCCTTCTACGCGCCAGCCGTGGCGGCCACATGACAGATCCCATATTTAAACATTAATTTCATAAAATTTTCTTTCCAATAAAGCCCGTTTCCTTGACATTAAAAATTGTAGTTCCTTGTTTTATTATGATTTAAACTCTTGTCACTCTATGAAAAACACCCTTTATATATTTTTTTTTTAATTTTATTTGCTTTTTGGTTTTAATTTTTTAATTTAGGGCAAGTGTACCTGCAATGATAATAAAACACAACACTCATGTATGGTCTATTTTGAAGTTAATCAATCGCGTATAAGACGGGGCGAAGAAGTTTAGCGGTTGCCAACTCTGTATTATCGACACAATTTAGGGGGTGAATTGCTTCTACAACGGAATGTCTTCTAATGAAATCAGGGAACTTGTTTCCGAAACCCAATAATTTTTCAAGTAAAATAAGATCTTCATTAAAAGCACTTCCCTTTGTGGTCGATATGAATCGCACTACACATTACAGCGAGAGTTCTTACTTTAGCCGAATTGTTCGCTAGTGGAAGAAACTTGTCGCAGAGGTTTTTCCTGTCACGATCAGTATGGTAAAGTTAAATTCGAATGTTCACAAACACTTCTCCCTTTATGCTCCTTCTCATAACTTATGTTCCTAGCTCCGACACAATACACTTCATAAGTAGGGGTCATCCCCTGATTGCTGGTCCTAATAAAAGAAACAAAAAGTCCTTCTAACTAATTGGCATCGTATTTTCTTTGAAATTTCTTACCCGTTATGTTAAAATTTCTCTGAGTGTATTAACATTTAATAGTTGAGTGTACAAAAAAAAAAAAAAACATTTAAGCATTTAAGATGAAATAAAACAATCAGTATAAAATGCAATTGGTATGAAAAATAACATAAGGCCTATAAGTTTCATAAATAACTGCAACTAAACACACACACATATGAACTTTCGTTAACATACGAGGGCTGCTGTTTGCCACGTTCGCCTAAAGCACATTGTTATTTGTGCAATAGGCTTGAAAATCGTTGGCAAATTTTTTATTTTTATCACTTGGTCCGGAACGAAGAGTGTTAAGAAGAGAACGATAGGATGTCCTCTGGAACACGACTGGGTCTGGTTAAAAATATTGCTACCAAAGAGGCGAAAAGGCATGAATGATACTTATAGAAGTTTTAAAATAATATAATTCTTGCAAGAAAAAAATCGCACCGGACGAAGTCGAACATATGACAGAATCGACAACAAGTTGCTTCGATTTTCATAAATCTTTTCATAAACTTGGCACCGATTTTTCCCAAAATATTTTAATCGATTATTAAAAAAGATCTTTCGAATATTGTATTGCATATTAATTATTAAAAATCAAAATTTAAAAAAAGATATATTTGACCAAAAATTATTCGAATAAAATTAATCGAATAAAAATTTTTAACAATTTTATAACTTATATTCATATGTATTAAATTGTTTGTAAAACGAATAGAAAACTTTGAAAATTATAGTAAAATAATCGATTAATCTAATAAAATTATTCGAATTTTTTGTTATTCGTAGTCCAACATAATTTCTTTAATATACATATGTATGTATATCGACAAAAGAAATTTCGCAAAAGTTTAAAAGACCAAACTGCAGGGAAACCCATTTAAATTATCGAGTAATTATGAAGGTTCAAACATAAAAATAATTTCTGTTGAATTGATATGATAGTAACCCTCGTATAGCTACAAATTATCTTTAATGCACTTCTGTAAATATGATTGTGTGTGTTTGTGTGAATGACTTTTTAAAAAGTTATTTATAATGCCACATTTCAAGAGGAGATTTTTGGAGGAAAAACGAAACAGAAAATGCATAAAAACTCTTGCAACAAAATATTTAATGTACGAGTGGCAAAAATAACAAAAACAACAACAACATCAGTGTGGAAGAAAAACACTTTGAATAAGAAAAAAAAAAACAAAAAAACAGATGAAGAAATATCATCTTCATCGAAATTGTAGAGTAGAATTTTCTTTATACTTCGCAGATCATTTATGTGAATGTTGGTTTCTTGAGTCTTATTTTTTTTGTGGATTTTTTTATTTATTTTTATTGTTCATATTCTTGTTGCAGTCGCAGTCGTTTAATATGTATGGCAATTTGCTTTGGCATCAAGGAAACAGCATGAATTTGTAAATATTTTTTATGTTAAGTATCTGGCAAAGTGCAAAATAGTTTGTTGTATGGGATGTTGCATCTCTTTATCGTCATCAGCATCAGCATCAGCATCAGCATCATCATTTACATCTTGTGCTTCTTTAATTTTTACTCATACATTACTAAAGTTAAACATAGAAAGAGACATATAGACAGACGGACAAGTGAAGGCACAGAAAAATAGAAAAGAAAATATCTAGAAGAAAAAAAAATTCAAATATTTTCATTTGCCATACTAATGTCTATAAGTATATGTGTGTATGTGTTTTCCTTTTCCTGCAGTTGATTAAAATTAGCAGAGTCTGAGAAGAATAAGAAAATGTAACGTCTTGATGTGCTTTTGGCCAATATCTAAATTTTATAACTGATGCTGGTTTCATTTTCATTCAGACTTTTAATTCTTTAGTTGAATGCAAATTTTTTATATATATTTTTTTAATTTACTCTTTTATTTCACTGCCTTTGAGGGGCACATTATCATATTTTAAATCATGTACTTTGGCAAAATATGTATGTATGTTTATGTATAATAAGTTTTAGTTTATGCATTTTTGTTCAGCTTACTAAATGCAAAATTATCCGTGAGCCCATAATGAACTGGGTACGCACACATTCGTTCAGGCGTTGCATGATGTATGACAAGATTTTGCCAACTTGTATTTATTTTTAAAGAAAGCAAATTCTCTTCTATTTGTATTTGTATTTATTTTTTATATTTATAAATGTAAATTTATATTTATTGCTAAATATACTTCTCAGATTGAATTTTCGCTTTATTTAGATGACAGCAGAAAAAAAAAAGAAAAAAGAAAAATCAGAGACACAATATAATCAGGCAGTTAAGGTTTTGCCAAGACTTGGTAACAGAACAGAACAGGGTAAAATAATTTTTTTATTTGAACTAAATGTCATATAATACAAGTATTTCACAACAGAAATATTTATGTTGTTTGGAATTCTAACAATTAAAGATAAACAATTTGAACAAATAACAAATTCCAACTACATATTCTGAAAACACAGCAGAACATAACAACATGTGGTTTTCGATGGCCGACCCGTCCACCTCCACCTTGTCATTATCATTCATATTTATTACAATATCATTGTTGCTATCATCTTTAATCAGGCCGAGCTGAATTAAAATAATGAAAAAAGAAAAACACGCTAATATGTAGTGCTTTCCCACAATCGTCCATGCCTCAAGATGCAGTTGCAATGTAATTTTTTGTTGTTTTGTTTGATTGTTTTATTTTGCGTCTCTCTCTCTTTTACGTTTGTGTCATTATTAAACTGAGGGTGTGGTACGTATTTATTTTATGATTGTGTTGATAGTGCTAGACAATTTGTTGTTGCTATTTTTGTTATTGCAAGTTGTCATTTAAATTAAATTATTTTCTTATTTTAAGCAAAGCCATTTCTTTTATCGCATTTTATTTTTAATTACAACTAATGAATTATTGGTACGTATATACCCTTCCATAAATTACTATAGACGTTGAACAAAGTATTTGATGAGAAATTTATTTTTAAATAGTTTGAATACAAAAACAATTTAATTATTTTGTTCAAAATGAACGCCGAGATTATTTGACAGAGAAAATGTGCTGTGCAAAATCTTAAGGTTTTTAGTCTGTTAATGTAAAGAAGTTTTATCTTAAAAGTTGTGAAATAAGTGAAAGTCCTGCTTACATATATCATGCTTGTATTGTAGTCCAAATCGCAATATCAGGATAGGCTGTAATGTATGGAATAACAGCATATAAGAGAAAATCTAGACGTCATATTTTCAGTTGCCGGGAAAAACATGTTATTAAACAATGGGTAGCTTTATTCGAATAATCGATTGATCAAAAAAGATCTCCCACGAATTATATTCTGCGAAATGATATAAAAATTAAAAAAAAAGTTTTTCAATTCAATAATATTATTCGAATATTCTATTAATCGAATAAAATTTTTTAAAAATTTTATTGTGTATTCGTATTCATATGTTGGCATTTCATTTCTTTATAACAAAAACAACACTTGACTAAAAAAACATTGTAAATTAATCGGTTAATACCAGCCCTCGTATTAAGATATTTTACAACTTCAATTTCAGGCGAAAGAATGTTAATAAAAATATCTTAGCTTTAATCGATTATTAAAAAAGATCTTTCAAATATTTTTTTATATGTTAATTATTAAAAATCAAAATTTAAAAAATATATCTATTAAGAAAAATTTTTCGAATAAAATTAATCGGATAAAATTTTCAACAATTTTATAACTTTTATTTATATGTATTAATAATCATTATGGTTTACGGTGGTCCAATGGCTTCAGTTCTTGAGTGAGAACAATTTTATACGGATGCAAACCCAAATCCTTTCTGCTAATCCGCCAGGTTGTGGTTTGAGACAGTCCCAATTGTTGAGAACGTCTTGAACGTCGACAAATTGCGGTCTTCAGCAACACTTGCCTGAACGGCAGCAATATTTGCATTACTTCGAGTGGTTCTTTGTCTTATTGGCACTTGAACATTATGTAAAGACATTGTGCGCTCAAAATTTTCAACAATTGGAGAACGATTATTTTGATGATAAAACTGAATAATTTGTCAACGTTGTTCTTGCGTATATCTCTGCATGATGAAATTGTAAACACCACTGAAAAACAAATATCGAATACAATTATTCGAATAATCCGATATTCGCAATCACACTGTATTTTTAAAATATTTATCGACAAAAGAAAATATCACAAAATTTTCAAGAAATCTTATTTAATTGATTAATCAAATAATAATCTTCAATATTCTATTTAAGGCATGAAAATAAAACGATTTCAGTTTATAGCGAAAAATGAAATTTTTTAAATATAGCATTCGAATAATCTATTCAACGAATAAAGTTTTTCGTACATAGTATCTTTCCTATTCTGCCCTCATATCTTAAAATTGCAGCAAAAGTGGAAAACCTTCTAAAAATTAAAAAAAAAGATTCGATTAATTTATCGATGCAGTATTATAGTAATCAAATTAAATTATTGTAAAATTTACATAAAAATTTATTAAAATAAACGACTAATATAATAAAATTATATATAATTATATAAAAGAAGAAAACTTTGAAAATTATAGTAAAATAATCGATTAATCGAATATAATTATTTGAATATTCTGTTATTCGTAGTCCAACCTTATTTCTTTAAGCAACAAAAGAAATTTCTCAAAATTCTTAAGAAATTTTTATTAATCGATTAATCGAGTAATATTATTTGAAGATTGCAGCGACCAAGAATGAAAATATATAAAACGTTTGAAAAGTTATTGGAATAATCGATTAAGCAAATACAATAAAAAACATTTTTCTCCTATTTTATTGAAGTGAAAACTTCTATTGGCGCGGTACGAAGGTTTTGGATGAGACAAAACCTCAGAACTCGCGACACCGTCACGCTTTTTGTCACTTCTAGCATCTCTGTTTGTGCGAATGTCTACCAAACAAATTACAGGTGTAGTAACGCCCGGACATTTGACACTTAACAGACAACTACATACCAGACATGGTAACACTAACAGGTATGCGCAGTTCGACAACAAGTACAACAATCCAAAAACAACATATATTTTGTTGCGTTGGTATAAAGCACTCGCTTCAAATATCAAAATACACAAACAAATTTAAAACCTTTTCTTACGTATGCATACCAAACTGTAACCATTATTTATGTCTACTTTTAAAACTATTTCAGTTTGTATGATAATTTGCTATAAAGCGAGCTCAGTCAGCTGTGCTAGTAAGCTCACCTGTTGCATTCGCCTTGATAAGTGGTTAAATTTGTTGCATGTATTTATATAATTGTTTATATCTACGCATAATTTTTTTGGCAATAGCACGTGTATTGTAATCACAAAACGTTTTCACTTCTGTCGGCACTCCCGGAGTGCTACCCGTATTTTTTTTTTTATATTTCTAGTCACATAAAATAAATTACTAAAATGCTTATAATAATATTGAAGTAACCGAATAAAATTATTCGAATATTCTATAATTAATATCAACCTACAGAATTCAAGTAACATTTTTAAAAGATAAATTAAGTTTTGAACAAGTAAAACTTTTTATTCGAATATAATTATTCGATTATTCCAAAACTTATATTCAAATTTTATAATTTTAATTTACTAAGATAAAGAAAATATAGTAAAATCTGAAAGGTGCTTAAAGTTATTCAAGTAACATAATAAAATTATTCGAATAATAGAATAAAATTATTCGAATATTTTGTATTCTATATTTTAATTCATTTAACTTTATAGCGCAAAAGGCAAGTTATAAATATATTAAACGAATCTTAACAAAAAGAAAATGTAGTAAAAGTGTGCAAAGTAACCAATTAAAATTAATAGAATGCTCTATAATTAATATGAAAGTACCATATTCAAGAACATCAATTAATTTTTTTTAAAGATAAATTAAGTTTTTAACAAATGTTAGGCAAAAATTGTTATTGGCATATAATTATTCGATTATTCTTTAATCCGTATTCAGATTTTTTAATGGCAATTTATTAAGAAAAAGCAAATGTAATAAATGTTTGACAAGTTTGAAAAGTTACTAAAAAAAAATAATTTTATTTGAACAATCGATTAAAACTATTCGAATAATCGACTAAATATTTTCCAATATTTTGTAATCAAAAGTTATATATAACTTTAAATTTTATCATTTAAATTTTATAGCGTAAATGGAAAATTTAAAATATGTTTAATGAATCTTCGATATTAAATAATTTTAATAGACGAAAGTCAGTCCCTTAAAAAGTTTATATATTTTTTTAAATATTATATATTTCATAATTGCCACAATTTTTTCAACTTATTTATTTATTGCATAACAAAATTCTCAATAATATTTTGCAAGATATGTATCGAAACACTTTTTTATGTCTGCCACAATAATGTGTTTGCAATCGATCAAATAAACTATGAAACGTACAAAAAAAAGAAATAATTCAATGTAATTTATAAGTATCTAAATAAAATTACATCATCGTCCACATACGGTAGTGGGTAATAGCAGATTTCATATAATTTTATTAAAAAAAAATCATATAGTAAATGGGTGACTGTGTGGCATGTTACATACTGCAATGCAAAATCATACCACCTCTCTTTACTTAAATCAGTTGCAAGCCGAATGATTGAAATGTTTAAAAGTATTTTATTTACGTGTAGTCACACACATTTCAGGCCATATTTGTAGTTATGTTTAAACATACATATGTATGTATGTATCTCTTGTAGAGATACATTCATATTTATGTTGCATATTCAAAAATACATGCATTCATACAAACATATTTACGTATTTGTGGCATTCCTTAAAGATCTAATTGAAATCGTGATTAAAAATGATAAATTTCATTTTTATTTTATAAAATGCGCCAAATTGTTTTGGCACTTGCCACCGTTACCACCATCGCCAAAGTCGTCGTCACCACGTCGCTGCTCTACTAAATGGCAACAACTGCGCACAACTGTACGTGTTGATATAAAATACACTCACACAAACAACCAGCAGATTGCAGGCGGCAAATAGTGCCACTAAATAAAAAAAATATACAAAAAAATTTATATTAAATGAAAATAAAAATCAAATAAAATAAAACCACCATCATCAACAGCAAATTATAATAATGATTTTACAATAATAAAAACAACAACATCAAATAGCAATACCTCAGACCAAATTAAATAACCGAAAAAATATTGCAATAAAAATAAAAATATCAACAATTAAAAAAAAAAAAATTTAACACATTTTACCAACAGCAGCAGCAGTAGCAGAAACCTTTGGCCAATTCAAAAAAATACACACACCTTCATATTTCGTACGACAATTGGCAGAACGTTAGCGACTACAGAGACGGGCAAAATGGGAATGTTGAACAATAAATATTTCAAAAAGAATACTTTACTTAAGAAAAAACCCGCAATTAAACAAACAATCTTTTTACAAATAAACCTTCAAACACAGAAGCACATGCATTAAAAAAAAAAAAAAAAAGAAAAAATATTTTTAAAAAGACACATTTTAACAAGTCATCTGTTCAAAAAGTACATTTTAAAAAAGTACCTCCTAGGATTTCGTTAATCCATCATAATTTCCTTGAAAATATGTACTTTGTAAAAAAAGTCAATTTTAACGAAATCTTTTAAAAAGTACTTTTTCAAAAAGTTCCTTTTCAAGAAATAATTTTTGCAAAGTTCCTATTAAATCAGTACCTCTTGGAAAGGTATATTTGTAAAAATTAACTTCTCAAAAAATACTTTTAAAAATACCTAAAGTTTAAAAAAATTTCATTTGAAAAAAGTACCATGTGAAAAGTACCTTGTAAAAAAGTACCTCGTAAAAAAGGTACTTTCTGAAATATTCTTTTTCAAAAAAGTACCTATTAAAAAATATTTAGTAAAAGTATAAATTACTTAAAAAAATTAAAATTTTGAAAAAGTATCAATTAAAAAATTGTGCTTAAAAAAATTTCCTATCAAAAATTACTTTTTCATTTAAAAAAAGACGCATTGAAAAAGGACCCTTTTAAAAAGTACCTATTAAAAAAGTAACTTTTAAAAAAGTACCATTTAAAAGTTACTACTAAAAAGTACTTCTAAAATAAGTAACTTTTAAAAAAGTGCATTCAAAAAAGACCTATAAAAAAAATTCTCCGCTCACTCTTACTTTTGAAAAATATCTCTTCGACAAAGTACCTTTTGAAAAACGTATATTTCAAAAGACTTCTTTTGAAACCCAAACTGTATAAGTAAGAGTAAGTTTTGCAAAAAAACTGCTTCCTTGAAATAAGTATTTTCGTAGAAAGCTCTTTTTTTAAATTATTTTAAAATGAAATGCTGTCCTTTTTTTGGCTGTTAAAAAAGTAGAGTTTTAAAGTACAGTATCAGTAGAGTATCTCTCAAAAATTTATTATTTAAAGTCAAGTGCAATGCAGAGTCTCAACATATTATGTATCGTTGGAAAGGTATTTAAGTCTAGGTTTTCTATCTGTCCAAAGAAATTGAATATGGAAAAAATTTTCGTAATATTTTCGTTGATAAAAATAATTTTAATGTTTTCTTTATTTTGTGAAATCGCTATACAGGAAATGAACAGGAAGGAGCTCTCCTTGCGAATGCGATGGGGTAAATCACTTTGTAGTTGATACAAAGACTGTTAGAGGAAGAAGAAGTACCTTGTCCATGAACTCCAATAGTTATTTTTTTCTTTTTGGCAAACACGTTGCTATTCTTCCATTTGAGAAATTGAAATGCTTTAAGAGTTCGTTGACTATATTGTGTCAATGTAATTCACTGTACTACAAATAATTCATAAATAGAACTCTCGTATGGTTTAGTAAATTTATGGTTTGTAAATTATACCAGTGTGTGCGTGTCTGTGTGTGTGTGTGTGCAAGTACTTTGCACACGTTGTTGCATTTTTATAGCTTGGAAATATTATTATTTATTTATTTAATTCATTTGATCGTTTTTATTTTATATTTTCTATATATTTTGTACATGTTGTTTGAATGTTGTTGCTTTTGTTTTATTGTTGCCAATTTGTTATTTTGACCAGCTAAAAATATCGTTTGTCTGGTTGAATTTGCTGATTTTCAGTGCTGCTGCTGCCTGCTGCTGCCTTTTGTGGATCATTTTATGTATAAAAATTTTTAAACATTTATATGGTTTTAGTATTGTTTTGCAAAAAAATAAAAGCAAAAAAAAAAAAAAAACAAAACAAAAGTTTGTAGTGTAGATTTTGAGGTAAATTGTTAATAATTTTCTATAATTACAATAATTTTTATATTCACATGTTTGTAAGATTCTAAAGTGTTTTTGCTTTCGTGATATTTTTCTGCCAAGATTAAGATCTTAATTCTGTTGTTTTTGCTTGCATCCACATAAATGTTGTTTTTTCCTTTTGTTTTTGCTTTACGTCCGTCCGTCCGTTTAAATATTCGCTGTGGCCATTTACGTGTAAATGCCTGTGTAAAAGGGGATTTATTGGTTTTTTTCTTTTTTTTGTTTTTTTCTTGCTTCAGTTTATTTTTAAATTATTTTATTTATTATTATAAGTCTTTTTCTCTTTCGATTGTTGTTGTTGTGTTGTAAATTATGGGTTTCACATGACGTATGATTAATTTAAAATGTTTGATTGTTTGTTGATAATTCAAAAATAAAAAAAGTATGTATTTACTTCTTTTGCAGGCTGCAACTTCGTGTCAAGATATTATTTAAAATTGATTTATATGTAATTGTAATTCCAAGAAATATTAAATTTTTTTTTAAGGTAAAACGGTTTTGTTTAGACGTTGCAATTGTTTTTTTTTCTTAAATGGCTTACTTTTTTTTATAGATCCATGTTGTTACACACAGGCGTATGATAGAAATATGCTTCTGCTTCTGCAAATATGGATGGCTTGGAAAAGCGTTAGTCACTCACAGTAGATTTAGCTGTGTTCGAATTTGATCAACAATTGGCGTGTAGGAGATGGACCTTGACACTTTTTCAAAGATGAATATTCACAAACAGTATTCCCTCTCTAGGGCGCAAATTCACAGTCATTAGTTAGCTAATAGCAATAGTTTAACTAATAATTGGGGTATTCACACTGTAGTCATAAGACATATGACATAAAATAAGAGCACACCAAAATATGACAAGTGTGAACACCTGGTCATATATAAGTGTGCTATGTCATAATTGTGCCAGCTATAAATATTTAACAACACTCCATTTTTAGTCGGATTATTACGCATACGTTTGCATTTTGGCTTAAAGGTAAATGTTTTTTAATTTTTAATAAAGAAAACATTAAATTTGCTGTAAGATTTCTAAAATGTCCATTATCCATTTTCAATATTCAATTTTTTTTATCTATACGAACTTGCTGAAATAAATATAATCAAAAGCAGCTGTTGCGGGTAACATGAGCTGAACTATTTTTTTTGGACGGCGGCAAGTGGAAAAACGTTCACAAGCTGCCTGGCAGATCAGTTACACAAACACATGTTTTCATTCAAGGCGAATTAATTATAAGGTGGATGCAGTAGCGAATTCTCGAGAATTTATACATTACCTACACTGTCAAATTTGTAACATATTTTCCCGCGTAATTTTTAATGTTTATTTTTTTATTTTTTTTTTAAACTATTGTAAAATAATAAGCATTATGACAATATGACTGATATGACAACAGTGTGAACACCCCGAATATTTTTATATTATGACGAATAAACGTAATTATTATTTGAACTTATATTAATGTACATATAAAAATTAATGTTATCAGGCTCGTTCAAGTTATTGACGACGAACGAACATCTACATTGAAAATTATTATCAAAAACTTGTGATATCATTAGTCTATTGCCCCCCAAGATTTTCAATTACCGAGAGTCAATATACGGATTTTTACAAATCACTGGGCCCCCGTTTTCTAGCAGCTGGCGACTACAATGCTAAATACACTTTCTGGGGTTCACGTTTAATCACTCCTAAGGGACGAGTTTTGTTTGACGTCGTTTCTAAAATGGGTTTGAATGTAGTTTCAAGTGGCCAGCCAACATATTTGCCAACAGATCGACAAAAAATTCCTGATGTTATCGACTTTGGAATAGCGAAAGGTGTTTATTGTCCAATAAGTCGAAACTTTTTAAAAACTTTATATGAGTAAGCTGACTTCTATAATGACTAGCAGTGGATGTATTCCCGATCATCAATTCGGTTTTCGCAGTCAGCACAACACTATTGAACAAACTTACAGACTTGTGAGTGCAGTTAGAGACACTTTTGAAAAAAAGAAATATTGTTTAGCGCTTTTTATTGATGTCGCACAACGAGACTATACCGCAACACACATTTCCTTATAAAAAATACTGTAAAATATCGAGGCGTTCATCTTGATCGTCTTTTAACATGGAAATCGCATATAGACGCAAAGTTAACACAAATGAAATTAAAAGCAGCCCAAATGAATTGTCCTTTTGAAAGGAATTCTATACTAAGCCTAGACTGTAAACTTCTAATATACAACGCGATCCTGAAACCAATATGGTCCTATGGAATCCAGTTATGGGGCACTGCCTCAGCATCGAATGTCGAAAAATTCAAAGGCGACAGAATAAAATTCTACGTACAAATTACAGCAGCCCCCTGGTATGTCAGAAATCAAAGAATTCATAAAGATCTAGACGTTGCGTTGGTGAAGACAGTATTTTCAAAACACGCGAAAAAATATATCCATAAAAAAACTTGAGTTTCAACCAAATGTACTTGCCCGCAATATTCTAGAGTATAGAGGCCACACCCGGCTGAAAAGGAGGGATACTCTTTTTCTCAGCCGTACACGAGAGATGTAAAACTACTATCGTTGTAACTAAAAATTTTGTTTAGCATTGGCTGAACTTAAATTTAACATTTTCAGATTTAATATTTGAAAAACTTATTGACGTTTCAATCTATAATTGAAGATTCAATAAATAATAAAATTATCAAAAAAAAAAAAAAACACTTACCTATTTCCGAAAGTTGTTTTTAAAAAGTACTTTTGTAAATATATATTTTTCTACTCGTAAAGAAAAAATTTTGAAAGTTATTTTGATTTTTTTTCGGTAGAAGCCACTGAAAATTTCTGTTCATACAAAGTATTTTCTTCAAGAATATTTTTCGAAAAAATAAAAAAGTACTTTCTAAAAAAGTACTTTTATGAAAAAGTACTTTCTCAAAAGTATTTTTTTGAAAAAGTAACTTTTTTAAATAGGAGTTTTCATAAAAAGTGCTTTATTATCGGGGTACTTTTTTTCAATACATACGTATGCTTTTTCAAAAACATATTTTTAATGGCATTTTTCCTACCTGCCCAAAAAAATATTGTACCGTTGTCCAGTTTTTTTTTTTTAAATTTTGGGGAAACTTTTTCATTTATTTGTATAAACTACTGTGCTTGTGGCTTGGTTTTATATACTATTTAAACCGGGGCAGATTGTTATTTGTTATGACCGATTAAAATTTTTTGTTTAGTTGGGTTTTCGTGCAATTTGGGCATATACTTTTTTTTATCGCAGAAATATTGCGGGGGTATCTACATTGAAGAATTCGGGATCAGGATTTCCTTCAGACTCCCGGACGAATGTAGTATCTTACAAGCTGAAATATCCGCTATCAAAACGGCAACAAATTGGCTACGGTACTATCGGATAAAAAACAGAGTTATTCACATCATAACCGACAGCAAACCTGCAATAATTTCACTCTCGGATGTGTACACAACATCCCTTCTTACCCTTCAATGTAGGAAATCACTTAATACATGCATATCACTTAATGGCTAATCTGTCTAGTGTTACCCTGATATGGATACGGGATACGGGATACGGGACACGGGGAAAACACAGGCAACATCATTGCTGACAATCTGGCCAGGAGAGGTACATAGCTAGAGGCTGCTGAAATTGACAACTTCTGTGGTCTTCTGCTCTTGGCCTGCTGGAGGCGAATTGAGGAAGCTCTTATGCAGATGGCACAAACCAGATGGTTTAATGATCCAACCTGCACCATAGCAAGGACACTGTGGCCTTGCCTAGACGTCAACAGAACCAAAAATCTGCTGAATTTTCTCAAAATGCAATTGCGCAATCTTCTGGCCACAATCACGGGACACTGCACCTTCGGAACCCATGCCAGACGCATGGGTCTACCACACAATGCAATGAAGAGGAAGAAAAAGAAAGCATCGCACACCTTCTATGCCTCTGCCCAGCTATGGAGGATCACCGCCTTCGTTTTATAGACAGCAGATTTTTCAGTACCTTCTCCGAGCTCTCAGTTAGGGAACTCGGTTGTCTTAGCTCTTTCATCAGGAGCAGTGGATGGTTCGCCCAATATTGGGCTTGACATTCTGCCCGTTCCACTGCAAGATTCACCCCCTGCTTCAATTTTTTCCTACCTGCTCTTCTCTTGTTCTTCTCTGTCCCTCCTTTGCCTACTCTTTTTCTGACTCTTCTAACTCTCCCTCACTACAGGCAGCACAATGGGACCACATCAGGACCCAAGTGAGCTGGAATCTAATCTTCCCTTTTCCAGCAGCCTGCTAACCTAACCTAACCTAGAAGTTAATTTCTGATAGAGAGTTTTTAAGTGAAACTTTTTGAAATAATTAAGTTAGTGGTCCTTTTTTTAAAGGAACTCATAAGGCATTCCCTAAATATCCTTAGATGCACTAGTGGAAGATTATTTTCTAAATAATTTCTGTAATAGGAAATATTTTAAATGACATGAAAAAATAACTGTTGTCAGCAGGGCTGCCAGTAATATTTTCCGAAAAATCGTAAAATTTTGGAAATAAAATAGTCAAAATCGTCAATATTTAAAAAAAATTTGTCAAAAAATCGTCACACAAAAATCTTCTGTTTTATACAATAACCAATAGTATTTTATATAAATAAAATAATCTTTCATTTAAAAATTATCAATTCAGCGGATTAATTAAAAACAACAAAAGCTTTAAACTCAAAATAATGGAAAAATCAACAATATCCTAAACAATTTTTTTGTTAAATTCAAAGGAAGATTTGAACAGATTTTGTGTCGAAACAGTTAATATATTTTCAAAATAAACGATAGTTTTTTATTTGATATGTTTTATATTTAATTTTAAAACAGAAATATTAATAGAATACACCCAATCCTGTTTTTACACGGTAGATACGTTCCAAGGGCTTCCGTGTAAAAAAAAAATCGTGTAAAAAAAGACATATAGTGTGCATAAAAAATGAATGTGTGCACTTTTTTTACGCTTTTTTAATAATTTTTTAAAGAATTCGGCAGCACTTTTTTATACATATTCTGGAAATTCCCTAACTAGTCAATTTTGAGAGTGTATGATTTAAAAAAAATACTGTCCAAAAACAGGATGGGTTTATATTCGTCAACCGTGTTATTTTAAATTCGTGTAAAAAAAGACCGTTTAAAAACAGGATTGGGTGTATACTATAGTTTTTCATAACCTTGCAATTCATGTGTAAAGTCGAATTAATTTTTTTTATATTATTCGATTTTCAGTATTTTTGTGTAATCATATTTTTTCCATAGTATCATACATATGTAAACCCTTTACTTGCCAGATTTTAATTTTGTAAAAAAAGTGATACCACACTTATATTTGCACATAGCGTGTGCACGTTAAAAATTCATGTTATAATACATATATGTGCATCAAACTATATATGCATAAAAAACCAGTTTTAAAATATTTTTTTCTATCGAGATTGACATTTTACCACATGTAGAGGTTATGTTGAGTAGTGAAGTCGAAAAATCGTCAAAGTATTAGGGGCACTAAACAAAAATCGTCAATCATCATTTTGTGAAATTCGCTCTAAAAAATCGTCAAAATGACGTAAAATCGTCACGTTTGGCACCCCTGGTTGTCAGTATCTTATTTATAGCGATCTACTTTTTGAACGATCAGCATCTAATGCTCGTAATACTCTCATAAGCAAATTTTTATTTTATTTTTACTTTCTAAAGACCTCAATAGCATCAATATTATTTTTACAGGTTACTATTTAACATTTTAAGACATTAAAATAAAGGTGAGATGCTATTTTAGATCAGCCAATAACGACGGCATACTTGAGTTGTAATGACTTTTTTTAACTAGATTTATTTTTTTTTTCTCTTTATTTTTTTTTTTTAACATAATTCATGACTTCATCTCATGTTCCATGACAATTTTATTAATGATTTTGCTTTTGCATTCTGTTAACATAAAAAAGGCGTAATAAAAATACTTTTTAATTTTGCTGATAATCAATAAATATAAAAATAATAAATATAAAAATATTAATCCGAAATAAATACACAAGTTGTTGTTGTTGTTGTTGTTGTTGTTGTTTTTTTTTTTTTTTTTTTTTTTGTATTAGTTTATGACGACGTGAAGTAAAACAAATAAATAATTCAAGTCATAAAAATATACTTAAAGTAGAAATGCATCAAAAAAAAAAAAAAAAAAAAAACGAATAATCAATTTAATATCAATAAAATTAGATAAAAAGCTTTTGTGGTACAGTAAAGTGCAAAAGTATTCCGCTCGTATTACATACAATGGAGTTTCCAAGTATGCAGATGACAATTTACCGTTAAAGCTTATCCTGCTGACCAGTCTTTCTAATACTTTTGCTTTTGACTGTACTTATTGTACAGTGAGTTTGCAAATGAATGATACTGCTTGACATTTCCAAGACATGTTCTGTCATGAGCGCGCATATTTTGATACGAGTATTTGTCATAACAATCGCTTAAAATCCGATTAAGGCAAAATATTTATTAAAGACAAATAAATCAACAGCTAATGCGATTCTAATTATGAAATCATCAAATTCTCGGTTAAGTGTGAAGAGGCAATAATTAGTGGAAAAATAAATGTTAATTAATTTAAACAAATATTTAATTAGAGATTCTTTAAAGTTTATTTTATAGTCGATTATTTAGTTATTATCGCATTCCAATATTATTTTTTTTCCTAATTCTATTCAATTATCGGTATTGGCTGGCATCAAATTATTTACTTGTTTTTGTTTTCTTTTTTTTTTTCAAATAAAATTGGAATATTTAGGTAAATGCTGCTAAAAATAAACTTAAACTATTCGCTGATGTACTCATTATATACTACGACGATACGAGTACGATACACATTTCTATAGATTGAAAATAAATGCAAATAGAAAAAAATTTGCTACAAAAAAAAATCTGTTTAATGTTCAACTTATTTCGATAATTTTTCTATTTAGATTTTATAAATTTAGACACAATTTGTGATTCCAATACAAAACTAATGATGATGATGACCGCTACCACCTGCTCCGCCACCACCACAAATACCATCGTTATCATTACGGATCATGATTGAAGAAATTCTCATCTGTACTGAAATCATCATCATCATCATCATCTTGATTTCTATTTACAATTTATCTATTCAATTTGAAATATTTGAAGAAAGTACAAAATAAGTGAAAAATATTTTGATTAGCTTATAAATGCTGTACTACTATTTCGTAAATTATCTCGTATTTCGTGATTTTTTGCAAGTAATTTTAAAGGCGGCATAAATGGTTATAGAGTCACGCTATTCAAAAGCATTAAATAATTACATATATGAAATATATTTAGTAAAGTACGACTTTGATCTGAAAACGAACGATTTTCAAGGAGCATAAAATATTTATTACAAAATTTTTCATAAACGTATCGTTTAGCGATTTTCACAGTCTCCTCTGACTGCTTGCTGATTTTTTTTCAGGTAAGAGGCTGTGCTGTTTTTCACAGATTTTATACCCTCCACCGTAATGCTTTTAAATAATTTTTCAGTGCAAAATTTCCAATCCATACCAAATCTTTAAACCCCCTTGTAGCGTTACGTAATATATGAACAGCCCCTAATTGTTTCTTCGAAAAGGTTTTCCAATAGGGATGATATGGTTTTGAAGTAAAGTTTCGATTATTTCAAGAAATTCTGATATTGAATGGCCTCCAAGAAGTTGTGATTTCACACCATTAGACTATTTCTTGTGGGTTTATTGGAAGTCATTTTCGAAATATACCAGACTCTCGTCAAGCTTTACAAGTCAATATTGAACGTGCCATTCATGATATACGACTTGATTTAGTGGAAAAAGTGCTCGAAAATTGGGTTCATCGAATTCGTTCCTGCAGAAGAAGAAGTTAGTGGAGGCCTTTAAATAACGTTTTATTTAGCACTTAATTGTATCGATTGTACTTCACATTAAATAAAAAACTTTTGAATTTCCTTAACAATAAGTGTGTGTGTGTTTTTTTTTAAAGAAATCATATCAGTCTTATTGGAAAACCTTAATTTTAATTCTAGTTTCTGCCGACGTTGTGGTTTTATCACATTATTCGTCTTGATATGATTCATAGTGTTTACTATATTTATTTTCTGGCAATATTTTTTCTCTCTGCAGGTTTTTCAGTTTTTGTGCTTTTTTTTTTTTGTTTGAACTATTTTTTTAATTTTTGGGCGATATTTTTGATTTTGCAATTTTTATTTCATTAGATTCTTTAATTTTTAAGCATTTTTCGCTTATATTTTATTTTAGCGCTTTTTTCCTTTCTTAACGCTTTTGTTTTTAGCGTTTTGTTTTGACGATTCTTGTTATTTGAATTACATAAATTTTTTCTGCTTGTTTTTCAGTTTTAGTGTAACGATTTTTTTTAGATGCAGAAATTTTTTGGGTAATCAAAATTTTTATTTTAGGCGACTATTCTAATTTTAAAGAATTACCCTCTTATTCATAAAACTTCAAAATGGATTTGAAATATATTTTAAGAAAAATTTGTATTGAAATTTTTTACTAAAACACATTTGAAATCTATTTTATTTTTTATGATTACTACCATTATTGCGTAAATTTATTTCAGCCTTTTTTTCGATTTAACGATTTAAATTTTTTTGCGATTTTTTGTTGGTGGTTTTTGTAATTTTATTGTTTTTTTTTTATATATTTCGTTTTACTAGTTTTTCCATTTAAAATATTGTTTTTTTTTTCTAGCGATTCTTTTGATTTTTTGGCATTTATTTCGTCCTACTGACTTTTTTTAAAATGTTTTTTCGTTTTTGCTAGTTTTACTTTTAGACTACTCTAACATAATTTTGTTAATATTTGCATTCTGGTGGTTTTCCAGTTTTGACATCTTTTACTTTTATAAAATTTGTTTTTGGTTTAATAACTTTTATTTTAGGCGGTTTTTGAAGCGTTGGGGATTTCTCTACCACACTCCCCATTCTTTTGTTTTTTGATTAATTTTTCCAGTTAATTTTTTACCTAGATTATTTTATGAACCTGTTAATTTTCTGAGCTAGTTCATTAAATGAACCAGGTCATTTTATATACCAATCCCATGATTTAAGGACCAAGTTCATTGATTTTAGAACTGTTCATTACCTTAAGGAACAGGTTATTTAAACCAAAAATTTTTAATTTTATAAAGATCGCTGTTTAAGTATTTATTTTCTTTACAATTTTGTATAAATGATAATCATTACCGGTGGAGAAGTAGGGTGCCTTCGTTATATCGTTACGGCATAATATGTACACCATTCTGAAACCTAAATTTCAATAAAATTGAAAAGAAAATCAAATATTTTTTTGCCGCCTTACAACAGGTACACAAAAATGTTGAATTTAAACAATTGTCGTCTTAACAGCAAACGTTTGTAGTTAGTTATTCGCTATTAGTGTATGTGGGGAAGTGCAGTGTAGTGTATATATTTATGTATGTCTGTCTGTTAGATAAATGTATCTAAATCAAAATTAAGGCAAATTATTTAGCGAGTAATTTTGCATTTTAAAAATTGACGCATTTTCATTTTTGAAATTTTCTACACAACAAAAATAAAAAAAAAACAGCAATATTTCTCACATTCAAATAGATTAAATTAAGTAGGTATACCAAAAGGCAAGTATGCAGGCAGTGCTGCACAGTGGGCCAATGGTCATAAAAATAGTGCAAATATACACATCTTACAAAAAACAGCGGCCAAATTACGGCACTCGATATCGATCGAAATTTCAATACAATTTAAATGTAAATTTCGATCGATATCGAATGCCGTAATTTGGCCCCAGCACGCGACTTAAAGAATTTGGATGGTGCCAGCATACGTATACGTTATAAAGAATACTACAAAATTGTATATAACGTATACGCCAGAGTATATTTATGTATATAAAGTGTTAAATAGGCTATGAAATATTCGTACATAAATGTTTATTATTATTACTATTATTATTGTTGGAGTTTAATGTGGACTTTAACAATCGTTTATATTAAAGGGTTAAAGTTAAAATTCATCAAATTAATTGTAGCTGTCGCTTAGGCATAACATAATTATGATAAGATCGTGATTGTTATCGAAACCTGATGATGTGTGTTCTTTGTCAACTTGTTCAACTGATTACGGCTTTGAGAAATTTCTTTTTATTAAAAATATCGAGTCATAACCGCAAAAATAGCTTAAACGACAAAAACAATTTTAGCTTAAGTGACAAGCCTCTGTCCTCGAAAAAATACAAAGAATCATTCAATGCACTCTTAAAAAAAATTGATTTTGCTATATATTCGTAGCGGTTCCGTGTGTGGCCATGAAATTGTAAGATATTATGCAAATGTTGCGAATTATTTTATTTATTACAAAAAAAAAATTAAAATTGAAAATCACGTCGCTTAAACCATTTTTGGGGTTATAACTCGATATAATTTATTTGAAAAATTAAATTGAAAGAAATTTTAAGGCAACATAATTTTAATTAGTTTTTATTCTATCGTTTTTTTTCAAAAGCTATAAATCTGAAATAGAAATGTATCAAATAATCAGAATAAAAATAATCTTCCAACGACTTGATATCCTGCAACACATACAACAGGACGTCTAAAAATTTAAGCTTAGGAAAATCGCACTAATTCTCTTTGGTTTTAAGATTTCTTTATTATCCATATTTCTGCATTCATCAGTCCCACTGTGCATCGTTAGTATGATTGCTGCAGAGTAGTGGTAGAAAATTAAAACAAATTTTCTTTATATTTTATTTTGAATTATGAATAAAGAAAACTGCTACTACTGCAACAATAACAAAAAATTTTAATTGAACATCTTAATATCGTTAGCTTAATTAATAAAGGCCCTAACGTATGTTTTTTTTTTTCAAATCGCATATTTATTTTGACAGGTAACCCTCATAGTTATCGTTATAACAAAAAAAAAAAAATAAAATAAGAGTGAATAAAAAACGCGAGTTAGGACATTTCTATATTAAGGTAACGTTTATATGTATATTGTTGCCTTCAACTGACTGAGTGAATTTGTCGATTGGTCATTTGTTATAGTGTCTGCCCGTCTGTCTGTCTGTTACACGACCGAACCACTACCAAATGAGCGCCTTTTTAATTTTTGATTTGATTTTGGGTGTATAAATCTTTGCAGGAAAATAAATAAAAATGCACACAGCGCAATAAAATTGTTTTGGCATCTTAAATAATAATAAATTTATTCTCGAGGAGGTTTTCATTTCTAAATTGTTCTTCTTTATAGTGTGAGTGTGTGTATGTGTGTATGCAACATTAGAGAAAAATGTTTCTATTATTTGCAACATTATTTTTAATAAAGACCTAAATAGTATAGAATAATTCTATATAAATGTTGATGCATTTTTGATTTGTAGACTAAAAAAACATAAATAAATATAAATTTGAAATTCTATTTAATTAAATTCTATTTAATTTGTTTTCGCAAATTAATTTAGGTGCACCCTTCTTTATTGTTAACAACTTGTAAATTTCATGATAAAAATTATTTGTAATTTTTTTTTTTATAATTGTTAAAATAACGCTTAACAAAATTAATTGTTTTTTTTTTCTCAAATATTTGAAAATGCATTTTAGGTTTCAATTGTTTAGAACGAATTGCCACGAAGAAAGCATTAATTTTGCTGAATAAACTGTCAAATAATTTCGAAAAATACAAATGTAGTCTAAATGACTGTGTATCGTGTAATGAACATATTGAAACGAATTCAATTTTGTTTTAGTTATATTCAAAACTCAAAATAAGTTGAACAAAACGTATGTAGTTAGCTATTTTGGGTATAAACCGAGCGATGGAAAAAAATAGCTAAGGTGATGTTATTGACGGATGTGCTCTATGTAGAAAATTCGAGAACGAACGGGAGCCATTGATATCCACTAGCGGTCAGTCGGTGGGGGGGTTCTTGTTCTTCGGATTTCCTCTTGCCAATATAATAGTCATTCACAAATATTATTATAGACTCCCTAAGTTTATAATAAAGATGTGGATGGGAAGTTGATCTGTCATAATCTTAAAAGATGTTACAAAACCCCTTATAGATCAACAAAACTATGGAAATTAGTTAATCAATCACTTAAAGCTTTAATCGTCTATCCCGGATAGAATTGGATAGACACACGCCTCTGTACCCTCCCTACCATTGACTTTAGTGGCGCAAAATTTTATAGATACTAAAGTCCCACAAACGGTCTACTCTTCTATCATCCTCTCACATATTAAGAAAGCTTTTAAACTTTTATCTTTCCATTCTAAAATTTATTAGCTTTTATTTAAATAATTTTAAGACAATTCATTTCACGGTATAAATATTAAGAAAACAATAAATGTAATACTTTCTATAGTTCGACATAAACAATTCGGGTGATATATGATAAGAAAAAGGAAAATATTGTTTTTCTACATTATCTTACAAATGAAATTAGATAATTCATATAACTCAGTCTTATTTTGAAAAAAATGCATAAAGTAATAAAGTAAGTAATAAAGTAACCAAAATATCGGCACGAATCAATAGTGATATGAAAAGCTAATCACAATCATGTAACTGAGGATTTCTTACAGCAACATATTGTAATCATGTATACTGAGATTAATTGTACGAACATGTATCCGGGGATACAACAAATTCAACATTTGTATTCAAATTGATATTGATTGGTTTTAATCTATAAACATTTTAGCAAAATACTTATATACATACATATATATTCACTCACCGCTCTTTTAAAACAATGTTTTCAGCAGCTTTTTGATGAGGCCTCTTCAATCGCTGTGTTATATTTGCAACGGTGTTGTTATTGCTGTGAGTAAGGTTTTAATGGAAGAATATGTATATGGGTATTTCCATGCACTTAATTCTATTGGCTAAATTAAAGATTTAGAAAAATTCTATAAATACAATAAGATAATATCACTAAAGGTAAATTTCATAATGCCTGACATGCATTGAACTCTTTCTTTAAACTTAGGTAATTTTTTGGACACTTGATTTTAATTATAAGGCATTATAAAACTTAAATTTAGTTTTTTTTTTTTTTTTGATTATTTTAATAAAGAAATTATTATAAATACACTGAAGTGAAATTGCTTATGTTTTTTAACACTCTGCATAACCAAGATGATGAGAATTCCACAGATTGGTTGTTGGGGCTTTCCGATGGCCTGTCTGGTCTAATGTTACTTTCCTTTTACTGAACTACTAATGAAGATATTTTTTTGTATGTGGTGGCTGCTGATATTTATGTATGTTTCATTTTTTTTAATGATGCTTTCTGCATATTTCTTCTTCTTCTCTTCTTTAATAATTGACTTTGCTTTTAATCAAATGTATATCAGAGCCGAACAAAAAAGACACAGTGCTGGCTCCTGGAATGAGTCTACCACGAAAACAATTACTTTTTACCGGCAAGAGGAAAATTTCTTTTGTTGAAAATAAAAACTCTTACTGGTCTTACACATGCCAGTTTTGGTTACTGTCGAGATTTCTTCTTGGAATGCAATATATGCAATTTGGGAATATTCCATCTACCTTCAGTTGTGTCTTCGGCAGCTTAGCTTCCGTGAAAAACAAGACAATCTTGTTTTTTCCCCTTTTTTTTTATTATTTTTAGTTGATTTTCTTGTGGAAATTAAATTAGATTTCTTTTCTTAAAAAAAAACTAATTGCGGTAACTAACAGTTATTCTTAAATTTTAATCTCTTCCTTTTTTTTTTTTGTAAAAAAAAAACTTTTCTTATTGAGTTCTGATAGATGTTGCTGAACTCGCAGCTCGAATAGGAAAGAATTCTGGCAGACTAAAATGTCTCTAACATGCCATCGTGTTCTCGAATTTTTAATTTTTTTGTTTTTGTTGTTTTACTTTTGCAATCACAGGCTTGCATTTAAATCAATCAAACTAAAGATTGCTTAATAATTGTTGACACCATTGGCTATAAGTTGGCAAAAATGACGAGCACTTTTAGTGTAAAAATGGCACTACTAATCCTAGCTTGAAAAATGTTACCCAACATGAACAAGTGAAATAAAATAAATTATTTATTTATAGTGTTTTATGATGAAATAAATAAGATAGATTATAAGGGAGCTCTTCTTCTTGAACGTTCTAATCCTACATAGAGATTATCATGAAATTATTTGTCCTAATTTAGGAATTTTCTCAGACATGAACCATACATACATCATATACCACCAATCAACCATCTTGCACTGTTACAATTGCTTAACCTGAATGTAACATTAACTCACTGTTAACAGTGGAGAGCTTTCTGTAACCGTTAACATCACAACAAAGGAATTCAACATAATTTTACATCGGAATCCAAATGATCTTTTAGACAATAAATTTTATTATGAGCAGTGTCTATGTTATATAAAAATAATATAATATATACTTAATATAAATGAAATCTAGGTATTTATATATAAACTAGAGATATATAAATCAAAGGTAAATCATATAAATACATGTTTAATTAGTAATACACGCGTATTTATAGATAAACAAAAATAATTGTAATATATATATATATATATATTTATATATATATATATATATATATATATATGTACATACATATGAAAACAATGTAGCATAGAAATGGAAAAAAAAAACACTTTTATACCACGAAATCTCTAAATAGCAATTATTATTTACATGAAACGAAATTTTGATGATTAATAGTAATGATGACACTTTCGTGCATTACAATCGTCACAAATCACGTCTCTAAAGCTGAATTTGTCATTCGATATCAAGAGTAATTCTCAAACTTATGTCAAAGTAATGCTGATGGTGAAACTTAACATTTGACTTCCAGTTGATTATGATTTGAATATAAATATTTGACAAATGGCATTTCGCTTAAGCGTTACGTAACTACTTTCTACTGACTGCATTTGAAACACGTTTGAGAATAAGTTAAAAATAAATTAATTTCTCACTTCCATTAAAATTTCTATATTTTTTTCAAGTTTCAAATTATTTTCAAATGATTTCAAACCATTCTCAAAATGAGGCCAAACTACTGAGTTTTTTTTTTTTTAAATCAAAATATTGTAGCCTTATAGAAAAACTCTCACACAACAAATGAGAATTACACAACTATAAAAACAATAAAATTAAAAAACTTGTAGAAAATACCAAAGATAACTTGTATAATCTTTAATAAAAAAATGTTTGCAACATAAAAAATTATTTTCAAGATTAATAAGATTTAAACATGAGAATTCTTTTCAATTTTTTTTTATTAAGAGCAACACCATGCTTCCTTTAAATTCGTATGTTCTTTCGTTTTATTATTAATTTCACAACTTTACTGTCAAACACCCACTCGTTGCGACATAAATAAATTAAATGTATGCATGGAGCAAAATGTTAAAAAGAGTTAAAAATCAGTGACAATTTCAGCTCATAAACACGTTTTAAGTACTCGTACTCGATTGCAGTCACATCCACTGGATATGAATCGAAATAATAATAAAGAAAAAACAGCGATCACAACGAGTCCAACAACAAATAATATTCAGAAGAAAATGACAACAAGAAAAAAAAAAAAAAAAAAGACAGCCACATTAACGATAAAAACAAATTCCATTCAATGATGCATAATTTACAATTATTTCAAGGACACTTTTGAAACCAACGTATTCTTATTGTCATTGCCGCTGTGCGTTATGGTGCAAACGTACTTAACGTATGTTATTGCACTCATGAGTTAATTACAGAGCTAACAAATAGTTCATTCTTTGGTTGTTGCAGCACTTCTTATTGCCGCAACCGTACGCACACTTCAGGCATGATAACACTGGACGACAACAACCTTATATGAAAATTTAAAAAATTGTAACCAGTTAGACAAGCCATTGTGACAGGCACGACAAATATTTTAAGTGTATCGTGTGATTATTTTTTAGAGATGTTTATTTTTTTTATAACATTAACAGCATCTTAATGAAATCAAAAATTAAAATTTCAAAAATTGTGACCGGCGAGACATGTTATTGAGACTGGTATGAAAACTAATATAAGTCTGTCATGTGGCTACTTTTCTAATAGGTTTTTCTTATAACATTGTCATCGTCTTAATGCAATCTACAATGGAAATTAAAAACCTTGTGACAGGTGCGACAAGTAATTGTGACTGGTATGATAAGAATGATAAGTCTATCAAGTGTCTATTAGTAAAAAAGGGGTTTTGAGAACATTTTTATATTTGCACATATTAATTGTGACTGGCGAGACAAGCCATTGTGACAGGCACGACAAATATTTTTAGTCTATCATGTAGCTATTTTTAAAGGGTTTGTTATGTAATTGTAAGCGTCTTAATAAAATCTAAAATTAAAATTTTTGAAATTGTGACTGGCGAGTCAAGTCATCGTGACTGGTATGACAAAAATTGTAAGTTTATCACGTGGCTATTTTTCTAATAGCTTCTTCTTATAACATTGTCAGCGTCTTAATGCAATCTAAAATGGAAATTAAAAAATAGTGACAGGTCCGACTAGTCATTGTGACTGGTATGACAAGAATTATAGGTTTATCATGTGACTATTTTTCTAATAGGTTTCCTTATAACATTTTCATTGTGTTAATGCAATCTAAAATGGAAATTAAAAATATTGTGACAGGTGCATAAAATCTAAAATTAAAATTTTTGAAATTGTGACTGGCTAGTCAAGTCATCGTGACTGGTATGACAAAAATTGTAAGTTCATAACGTGGAAATTTTTTTAAAAGGGTTTTGTTGTAATATTGTCAGCATTTTAATAAAATCTAAAGTAGAAATTTAGAAATTTGTGACTCCTGAGAAATGCCGTTGTGACTGGTGTGACAAGTATTATCAGTACATTATGTGGATATTTTTTACATATGCCAGCGTTTAAATAAAATTGAAGATTTTTTATTTGGAAATTGTGACAGGCGCGACAAGTCATCGTGACTCGTATGACAAGTAATATTGTCTCAACTAAACATCGTGCACTTTCAAAAATCAATTGTATAAATTCAATAATAAGGCATACTTTGACTAAACTGGCTGCCGACGGAGTCATACATGTACTGTATATGTATGTACTCGTATGTATGCACGTCATAATGTTTTCGCAATGTGCGATTAAATATTGAAAAATATTTTTTTAGCTGTTCAAAGTCTTAAGCTTAAAAAACAAAAGCCTTTTTAAAAAGAATATTTAAGAAATGAATAAACCAAAGTACGTGATAGAAATTTTTAATTCTCAATAAAATTGTATGACTGACTTTAAGCTGCTTGTTGTCTGCCCAATTGAACTTAAAACATTTTTATATTAATAAAAATAATTGCAATTATGCACTATGGAGACAATTTGAAAAGTGGCGAATATTTTAAAGAAATTTACACAGAAATCATCATAATTTTAGATATTTGCTTACTAAATAAATAATGAAATTTTAATTATAAATTTTATTTATATTGTAGCGAGTTTAAAATACATTTATAAGAGGCGGCTAAAACTGCCAGTTTTTCTCATCGCACAGTTCGAATGTGGAATAAAGTCTTCTAGAACTCTATTCTTTTAAAAAGTACTCGTACATTGTTATAAATATTTCCTTTTAAATGTACTATTTTACAGAGTACCTTTTACATGTAACTTACTTCTTTAAAAATGTACTTTCAGAAAGGTACTTTTCTTTAAATTTCTTTTTAAAAGATTAAATTTTCAAAAGAACTATTTTGTAAAGGTAGTCTTTTTCATGGTACCATTTTGGAAAGGTACTATTGAGCAACATTAATTTTTAAAATGTACATAACTTCTTAAAAAGAATTATTATTGAAAAAAACTTTGTTTAAAATGTAGGGTACATTTTAAAGGGAATTGAATTATTTAGAACAAAAAAGGTACTTTTTGCAAAAGGTGTTTTTTTTTCTTAAAATGTGATTTTTTAAGAGGTATCATTCATTATTTAAAGGTTCTATCTTTAAAAGATATTTTTGTTTTAAATTTAATTTTTTTACTTTTATTTCCAATGTAGTTTAATGCAAAAGGTACTATTGTTATTATAAATAAGCGTTGAAATTAAATGTGTTCTAAATGAAACATTTTTAGAAGGTATATATTTTAAACTTTTTTTAAGGGAACTTTTCCTTTTAATACTAGTATTTTTTTAAGAAATTTTTTTTTGTTAACCAAAATCTTTAAGTGGACTTTTACAAAAAGTACTTGTATGAAAAAGAACTTTTTAATTCATATATTTTAAGTGGATCTTTTCTTATCAGAATTTTTAATAAAAGTACCACTTGTTTTAAAAGGTACTTGTTTGAAAATCAGTCTTTTTAAAAAGGTACTTTTTTGGAAAGTACTTGTATTAAAATGTACTTCTTTAGACGATCTTTTTTTAAGTGGGCTCTTTTTTAAAAGATATTCATTTAAAAGTTTAGTTCTATTTAAAGGTACCTTTTTTAAGAGGTCCTGTCTTAAAGGGTAATTGTTTAAATGGTATTTTGTTAAATATGTACTTTTTGTAAAACGGGTTTTTTGCGTGTTATTTGTTTTAAGATACGGTTGTAAAAAGCTGCTTGCCTTGCCTTGATGAGTTGCCCTTTTTTAACGGTACTTAAAAGGTACTTTTATCAATGGTACGCTTTTGAACATGTACGTTTTTTTTAATTATTAATTTAAAGGCTGTTTTAAATAAATATACTTAATGCAATGATTGGTATATTTGTCAGAAGAAACCTACTTTTTTAAAATGTACCTACTTTTTTCAAAAACTGTTTTTTTTAATATTTTTTGAAAAAGAAATTTGTTAAAAAGTATTTCTCTTAAAAGTTATATACATATTTAAAAATTAATTTATATTGAATTGCACTTTTTCCGGCAAATATTTTTTAAAATTGAACTTTTCGAAATCGACAATTGTTATTGGCCCACCTACGATTATAAATTCCAAACTTTTAAGAAACGTGGACACATATATATAATTTTTGTTTATTTATTTGTCTATTCTTAGACAAATATTCATAATTTTAAAAACTTTTCCTTCTACACAATAAATGAATAATATTTGATTGAAAAGCATTTTTTTGTCAATTTTTTTTTTTTTTTTTTTAAAGCTTCGCCAGAAGACATTAAAAGTCTATTTCATTATGAATACCTACACTCAGTTCGATTCGAAATCAATTCACCATCAGTATCATGAATATTCATTCATACTTGTGTGCCCGATCGTGCCCGAGATCATATAATTAAATTTCAAAAGTCATGTCCTGTCTTCAGCATGTCGACGTACATCATAACAAAAATATAACAAATTTGTTTAACAAACAATTATTAATAACATTAATGACATGTCAGTGCTTATTAGGGAGATGAAAACGTAAACAAATCTCTTTAAATTCATTTAAATGAACATTTAAAAAGTCTGCTACATTCTTTAAAAGCATTCCTTATTTTCGCAGTTTCTTTTCAATTTTTTTGCTTTGCTTTTCTTGTGGGCAACAAAAAAAAAAATAACAATAAAAAAATTAAAACCAGCCACAAATAAATACAGCTGCACTCTCCAGACAACAAAAAAAAAAAATTAGGAAAAAAATGATCCCCCCATTGACAACAACAACGATCATGAAGAAGACGCACCAAAACCGAAAAGAAAAAAATTTTACTGGGGAATAAAAATACAACAAAAAAAAAAAAAAAGAAGTTGTTTAATAAAAAGAACGTTCATCAAAAATTCACTTTAACTTCATTATCATCATTATTGTTTCATTTATTCCACCTTCTGTTTCGCCTCAAGACACTTGATCGCTCAATTGATTTTTTTTTCTTCTGATATTTTTTTTTGTCTCCACACTGTGTTCTTGCTGCATCGTTTTTTCGCTTAAAATTGTTGTTGTTGTTGTGTGTTGGCAAAAAGATCTTAAAAAAAAAATAACTCCCAACAAGAAGAGTTAAGCGGAGGGAGCAGTCATGATAAAGTAAGGAACAAATCCAGAAGAAAAATGATAAAGAGGGCACTACAACAGGAGATCTCTTGACATTGGAGTTGTTAAACCAAAATATCCAAAAATATAATGATGGCACAATAAAAACTACAACCGAGACGAAAGCAATAATGATGATAACGATGTTCAACAATAATAATGAAGTTGACGTCAATAAATATATAGAGACTTTTATAAACTGATAAATCAGTTGTTGTTTAAACTAAGTTGCTCCCGTCCAATAAAACATGAAAACTGACAAAATAAAATTGTTTTTTGGTGAAAACAACAAAGTTTTCGAAACCAAAACAACAAGAGATGAAACCCGTAAACTTTGCCGGCCATTTCTGAAACTTCCTGCAAATTCGTGTTAAGAAAGAATTTTATCTCAATCGGACTATGAGTAGATTTTAAACCCGACATATAGACATCGTTGGCTGTATGGAAAAGCGCCCCAATAAATAATTTTTGAAAAATAACTGGAGGTTTCTGTATTATCTCTTTCGGCTGCGTTAATTGTTTTCTCATCTGAAGTTTTTTTTTAAATCCGGTGGTGTACATTAGCTTGGAGCGGTACAAATCGCTGTCCGAACAGTTCCCTAGTGACCAGTGTTATGTCTTTATCCCTTAAACGGTCCAATAACAATTAATACAGTGCAAAGTTAATGAACACTACAGACTCTTCTAATGTTGATTGATGACTTAACCTGACCAGAGATCGAACTCAGGTCCTCAGTTATAGTTTGCTTTGTGGTCCCAAAAATTTAAACTTATTCATAAGACTTTTGGCAATAATTTTATTCTTTTCTGGTTTTACTATTTCATAACATTTGTTTAGACATATTTAATTTTTTTTAGTTCCCATTTAATTGCCTCAGCATCGAATGTAGAAAAAAATTCAAAGGCGACAAAATAAAATTCTACGTACAATAACGGCAGCCCCCTGGTATATCCGAAATCAGCGAATTCACAAAGACCTTGATGTTCTATTGGTGACGACATTATTTTCTAAACACCCAAAATAGTACATTAAAAAACTTGAGTTACACCCAAACCCACTTGCGCGCAATATTCTAGAGTATAGAGGCCACACCCGGCTTAGGAGGAGGGATACTCTTTCTATCAGCCGTACAGGAGAGATGTAAAAAAACAAAAATTAACCGTTGTAACTAAAAATTTTGTTTAGCATTGGCTAAACTTATATTTAATATTTTTAGATTTAAGATTTGAAAAACTTATTGATGTTTCAATCTATAATTGAAGATTCAATAAGTAATAAAGTGATAAAAATAAAAGTTCCCATTTAATTGGGGCTGGGTGGTTTCATTGGGACTTATTTTATTCAGCCAATATTATAGAATTTTTTGGAGTTACAAAGTTAATTCTCTACTTCCAGAGAGAAAGAGAAAGAGAGAGAAAGCTAGAAAGAGGTATGAACGAGGCGAATTCATTACAAGGTGGCTTTTTTAGCTATTCTACGTCATCATCAGCTGTGCAATATTGACCTGTCAAAAATTGTTCATGTTTAAAAGTCAGGTTACTTGGGTTACTTTCAATTTCTGTTTCAAGATTCAAGGGTGGTGTTGGCTGAAGTGGTTAGCGCGTTGACTACTAAGCAAAAAATGACTTGGGTGCCTGGGTTCAAACCCTGGCCAGAGCAAGTCAATCAACATCATTAATTTCTCTAATGTACATTAGTGAGACATTGTATTAATTTCGTTGGACTATTTAAGTGATGAAGGCATAGCACTGGTCACTAAGAAGCTGTTCCGACAGCTAATGTACACAACATTGCCCTCCTTCGTCGGTTAGCATTAACATCGGCGAAGTAAAACAATTAATAAAATGTCTGTTAATACAGCTTAACAAAGTTAATACGTCTACTTAACACCGGAGGCGCCTCAACACTGCCTTAAAAAATAACATAACGCGCAAAGCAGAGTTGTGAAAGAGTTAAGTCTTCTAAATTTTCAAAATCTATCTTCTCTACCGTATCCCTCTTCCTGAGTTCCGGCACAGTGCACTGCATACGTAAGAGTTATCCCCTGAGTGCTGGTCCTAATTAAAAAAAAAAAAAAAATAAATAAATAAAAGATACACTTACACTTTTTTACCAACACACTCACACATTTGGATATTGACTATCAACTTGATTTCAATTGATTTCTTTCAGGTAAACAGCTGCTGCGAGCTGCTGTAAATAATTTTTGTATATATTTCTAAGAAAATATATTATTTGAAATACAAAATGAATAAAATAAATAAAAATTGTGATGTGTTGCAATTTTATTGTTTTTTTATTTAATTTTTAATTTCTTTCTTGACGATGGCATCTTGAAAATAAAATTGACTATCAAGTTGCTTATGGAATAGATGGAATAGTCTTAGCGGTGCATTTTATTGTTGTAGAGATAAGGCTACCTGGTATCAATTCGACTTTGTTATGAAAATTATGATTTTGTTTTTTGTCTCCTGACTGCTTGCCGACCACTGCTTTAAAGATCAAAACAAATGACAATAATGATGAAGATCATCAATATCTTTGTTGATTTAATTATTTAGATCTGTTTTTATGCGTTTCTTATTTGTTGTTGGCTTCAACTTGTAGCCCAATTTTAAATGGGTTTCATTTTAATTTGTTATTCAGCAATAATTTTTCGCAGTTTTGTTATTGTGGTTTTTGGCTGTCTGTGCTTTTTTGTTGTTGTTGTTGTTGCGAATTTTTGTTGTTTTTGGCAGAGTTTATCGCTTTATTGTTGTCGTCACTTTATTGACTGTTTTATGGTTTGGTTGCTTTTTTCATGCTTCCTGAAAATTTTATACATATTTTTATTCAATATTCGTACCCCGCTACACGGCTTGTGGCCGTCATTAAAAACAAAATCCAGTGTTAAGCGTTTAAGACAAAAAGTTATGAACTGAGTTTAAGTTTATGTGGCACATATGTATGTATGTATGGACAAGTATGTACGTATTTGTATAAGCATAAGTCTGTCTGTATGTATATACATTTTTCGTATGTATGTATCTTGATAATGTCTGTTTGCCCCTCTGCGTCTAGTTGTCTGATGGACGTCGCTTGGCTGCTTCTCGATTTAGTGGATTTGCTCTCTCCTCTGCCTGCCCCCCCACCGACAGTCGCGAAGTTGCTTTATATCTGTTTTTGTAAGTGTCTCTTTGGTGTCTATTTTGTGTGTTAAAGGTTTGTTGCCTAAAATGTCTCTTTAAGTAGTTGCAACAACATTCAGTTTTAGCCGATTTCATGTGGCTGTATGTATGAGTATTTATGTAAGTACGTATCACAACCAACAGCAGCAGCAACAACAACAACATCATCATCATCATCATATTTATCCATTTATTATTATGCATTGAATTGTTGCAAAACTGTGATTGTTGTTGCAACAGTTGCTGCCACATACATACACAAATATTTTCATGGGCGGTCGTGCTATTCTCTTGCTTGTATTATGAATCTTTTTTCTTTATTTTTTTTTTGGTTTTCAATCTTTTGCGCACTTTTTTTACTCAAGTTTTTTTTATTTTTTGTTATTGATGTTGTTGTTTGTTTGGGTTTTTGTGGTCACATTCATGACAACCATCAAGTTGTCCGTCGTCGAGTTTAGTCAATTGCTCATTTTGTTATTTCAGATACTTCTTACTCGTAGCAACAACAAAAACTTCAAGCCGAGTTGTTGTTTGTTGGAGTGTTGTCAGGGTGTTGTTCTGCTTATCTGTACGATACTTCATTTTTAGTACAGTGGGTATGAAGGCTGTAAAAAATTTCTAAATGTGAAAATTTTTTTTTTAATAATTGTCCTTGCAAAGCAAAACTTGAAAATTCGTATGTGAAATGTTTTTTCTCCAAAAGAAAACTTAACTAATCACAAAGTAGATTAAATAATTCTAATAAATAGCAAAGATTTGTGACAGTTAGTGCAGACACACACCAGCAAGTAAAGACAAGAAGAAGTTTGTAAAAGTAACTTTTTATTAGTCACATATTTTAGTTTGATATTTATTTCGATAAGAATGAAATACTTAAAAAGTCATAGATAATTTTTGCTTAAACAAGGTTCGAAGTTATCACTATGGCTGCTGTATTCAGTGTTTGGTGCAAATGGTCTTGCAAAAGTGCAAATGCAAAATATTGTAGCTTTTTGGTTAATACCAGCATCAAAACAAATAGACAGAGCTGCTGCTGGATTTAGAAAAAAACAAAAAAAAAAAATACGCTACGATATTTTGCATTTGCACTTTTGCAAGACCATTTGCACTAAACATTTAATACCGTCCAAGATTTTTTTCGGGACAGTAACACACTGGCAACCGTGTGCATATTTTCATAAAAAATGGTATTCTTAAAATGATCTGTTTCGCAGCTGAAGTGTAAATAAGCACAACTAGCGATATTCAGTGTTTAGTGTCTTGCAAAAATGTAAATGCTAAATGGTTTGGTTTACGTGGCTTCCTGCTACGCACAAGCATTCAAGTGGAATCAATAAGATTCCGTTTTGACGGACCACTCCACTCGTCAGTGTCAAGTAAGTTGTTTTTTCTAAAGGGTGTTTTTTATAGAGTGTCGCAACTTTGAGTTGTGGCATCACTGCCTTATTTGAGCACCCATTTAACAGCCGAGAGCTGCTTTTTGTTTAGTTTGCGTTGAAATTTCATTATGAATCGACTTATAACAGAGCGACGCGTGCAAAGTGCTAAAATTTTTTAATAAATAATTATTGTATTTGTCAAAATCATCGTGAAGCGGGCGCTACAAGTGATTTACTCAAAGAAACTTATGATGAAAAAATTATGTCACGTAATGTGCCAATTAATTGGCCACCAAGATCGTGTAATTTAACCCCATTAGATTATTTTCTTTGGGGTCATGTTAAGTCACTTGTCTACTTCGGTAAACCACAAACAATTGAACACCTGAAAATCAACATTCGAAGAGTTATCGGTGAAATACGGCCGCAAATGCTGCGAAAAGTTGTTGAAAATTGGTGTTCAAGATTGTGCTTTCTATGCGCCAGCCGTGTCGGCCACATGGTAGAAATCATATTTAAACATTAATTTCATAAAATTTTCTTTCCAATTAAGCCCGTTTCATTGAAATTAAAAATATATTTCCTTGTTTTATTATGATTTAAACTTGTGTCATTCTATGAAAAACACCCTTTATTAAACCTAATGTCAACAATTTGGATGGCTATGAGCACATAGCTACGATATTTCATATTGTTGCACTTTAGCCAGATCATTTGCACTAAACACTGAATACCGCTACTGAAGCTCAACTTTCAAAAATGCAATAAGATTTAGTTTTAAACAAAAAAAAAAAAAAAAAAAAATAAGCGGAATCGTTGGCGAATTAAAAGTAATAATAGAATGTCTGCTCATACAGTTTAATAAAGTTAATGCCTCTACTTAATACCAGAGGCGCTGCAACACTGCTGCAAAAATTAACAAAACGCGCTTTAGCAGAGTTGTAAACGAATTACACAGCCATGCCACAGAATCTATTCCGTTCGGAAACGGAATTCAATTTGTAAAAGGTTAACCAATAGGGATGATATGATTTTGAAGTGACGTTTCGGCCATTTGTAATATGTCATGATCTGTCATTTGTTTTCCATTGTATTCAGTAGTGTTTACGATTTCATCATGGAGAGATGTACGCAAGAACAACGTTTACAAATTATTCAGTTTTATTATCAAAAGAATCGTTCTCCAATTGCAACTTTTCGTACGATTTTGCAATTTTATGGTCGTAATAACCGCCCAAATGTGCTCGCTATTCATCGAATTGTTGAAAATTTTGAGCCTACATTTTCTTTACATAATGTTCAAGTGCCAATAACACAAAGAACCGCTCGAAGTAAAGCAAATATTGCTGCCGTTCAGGCAAGTGTTGCTGAAGACCGCAATTTGTCCATTCTAAGACGTTCTCAACAATTGGGACTGTCTCAAACAAGAACCTGACGGATTTTGAGAAAGGATTTGGGATTGCATCCGTATTAAATTGTTCTCACTCAAGAACTGAAGCCATAAACGTCGTTAATTTGCTGATTTTGCCTTGGAAAAACTTGAAAACTTGAATTATTGCGAGAAAAATTTGGAGATTCGTTTATTTCAAGAAATTGTGATATTGAATGGCCTCCAAGAAGTTGTGATTTAACACCATTAGACTTTTTCTTGTGAGGGTTATTTGAAGTCACTGGTCTTTCGAAATAAACCAGACTCTCTTCAAGCTTTACAAGTCAATGTTGAACGCGCCATTCATGACATACGACTTGATTTAGTGGAAAAAGTGCTCGAAAATTGGGCTCATCGAATTCGTTCCTGCAGAAGAAGAAGTAAGTGGAGGCCTTTAAATGACGTTTTATTTAGAACTTAATTGTATCGATTGTACTTCACATTAAATAAAAAACTTTTGAATTTCCTTAACAATACGTGTGTTTTTTTTTAAGAAATCATTTCACTCTAATTGGAAAACCCTTTATTTTGTTCCTTTAAAAAAGCGAATAACGTAAATAAAAGAAATGAAATAAAATAAATGAATAAAGTCACTTTTAGATAAATAAAATTTTTCTGTTCGTAAATTTAAAAAAATTTCATTTGGAAAAATTATTTCTTTTTGTGATGTTTTTTTTTTGTGAATCAAAATACGGATTTAACTCCGTTTCCGAACGGAATAGATCTCTGTGAAATGGCTGATTAGAAGCTTTATACATTTTCATTATATATCTGCTCTACGCTATACATTATTTCCCTAAGGTTTTGCAGAAAGTAGGGTTCCTGCACAAACAAAAAAGAAACGGGAATAAGGGGTACAAATCCAACTATTTTTTTTTCATTTAATTTCAAATTTTCTTCGCCAAAGTTTTTAGCACATGGCCGCACTGTACTTCAGTTACTTTACTTTCATATGAGTGGCGTGTCGTGTCTGTCCCCAGTCTCCTCATATTATGCCGCCAGACACAAAGACACATTGATTTAGCACTGTTTTAGTTGTTTTTAATTTTATTATTTTGTTTTTTTTTTCGATTTGGTGCTTCATTCCTTCCTTGGCTGTAAATATGACTTGCATGCAATGCTATTGCTGCTGCTGCTGCTGCCGTTGCTGGTGCTTATGAGATGTTGCGTTGATGTTGTCTTTGTTGAGGTGTCGTCCTCGCTTAAATTAGCTCACAATAAATTGTTTTTTTTTTTTAATTTCTTTGTTTTATACAAATAACAAAAAAAAAAAAAACAAGATGAAAACTTAAAATAATATTCCTTGATTTGTTGTTGTATTAAGGTTTGTTTTTTTTGTAACTTCAATTTTGAATTGTGGATGGATGGGATGATATTCATTCGGTTAATACTTTTTTAAAATGAATTTTTGCTTAATTTTTCTTCGATTTTGTTTTAATACTTTATACATAATTTGTTTGTTGTTCGCCCGTTTAGCTTTTAATTTTTATTTGTTTTTTTTTTCCATAAAGTTGTTTCTTTGTAGGTTCTGGCCTGTCCCTCCGTCCATTCAATCTCTTATTGCTCTTATTATTGCGGGTTTTAAAGGTTCTTTCATTGCTTTATTATTTTCATACATACATGCATATATGTATGTACATACATATAATTTTTTGGATATAATTATGGTGAATTTTCCAAGAATCAATGTTTTTTTTAATTTTTTTTTTGATTCAAGACAGAAATACAAGTAGTGTTGTTTCGATCGCACGAATAAACTGCATGCAAAACTAAAATCTTTATTATTATTTTTTTTATTGAAAAACAAAAAGAAAATAATGAAACGCACAAATTCCTTTTGCTTAATTTAGTTTGAAATTTTAAGAAATAAAATGAAATTAAAGCAGTACAGTTCTAAGGACTTATTGATGACAAAGATGACTACTTAGAAAGTGGTGGAACGAATCTTTAATAATACAACCGTGAACTTAAACAACTGCTGCACAGCATCAAGAATATCATTTTAGGATACAAATTTATCCAAAAATCTTTTTTCTCACAATTAAAAAGTTCAAGTTGAAAAGTTCGTTTTTCACCGAACCCGAAAAAGTTTTTAATATGAAAGTGACATAAGTCAATTTGTTTTCAAATCGATATAGGGTAAGTGCTCCTAAGTTCGGCATGTCCCAGTAGTCGGCAGTTTTCAAATTTAAACTCAAATAACTAAGAATAACAGTGATAATATATTAAAGTAAGAACACATAAGCTTCACAAATACTCCCAGAATTATATATGAGAAAACAAAACTGAGCATATTTGCATAGTTTATTGAGTTCGTTGGCTTTAGTAAGTGACTCTCTTACAACATGTGTGGTAGTGCTTATTTCTTAGTAAAAATTTAGTGGCTAAGCCGACTTTGTAAGGCATGTAAAAACGTCACTTTTAGCAAATTTTAATCGGAAAAGGTTTTAAAAGGCTGAAATCTGCTCAAATAATAGTATTACAGTGTAAATTTTTAAAAAAATTGAATATATCCGATATATTAAGGGATGCCAGCATTAGGAACAAAAAAATTGTTAGTTTTCCAGTAGTCGGCATTGGGGTGCCGACTACTGGGAAACAAGCAAATTCTTCCGATTTAACTCAAACTTGAGAAAATTGTTTATTCGTCATTTTGCAAACCATTGTATATATAAAAATTGAGTTTAAAACAAGTTTACCTAGTAGTCGGCATCGTTTCAAATTAGTTATTTACAACCTGCCGACTACAGGACAATAGCTATCCTAATGTCGGCAGTGGTTTTTTGTACTAGTTTTGTTTTTTTTTTTTTTTTTTTTTTTTTATTAGGACCAGCACTCAGGGGATGACCCCTACGTATGCAGTGCATTGTGCCGGAACTCAGAGAGAGGGATAGAGTAGAGAAGATAGATGTTGAAAATGTAGAAGGCTTAACTCTTTTACAACTCTGCTTTGCGCGTTATGTTAATTTTTATAGCAGTGTTGAGGCGTCTCCGGTGTTAGGTAGACGCATTAACTTTGTTAAGCTGTATTGGCAGGCATTTTATTAATTGTTTCACTTCGCCGATGTTTCTGCTAACCGACGAAGGAGGGCGATGTTGTGTACATTAGCTTGGAACATCATCAATCGCTGTCGGAACAGTTTTTTAGTGACCAGTGCTATGCCTTCATCACTTAAATAGTCCGACAACAATTAATACAATGTCTCACTAATGTACATTACAGAAATTAATGATGTTGATTGACTTGCTCTGGCCAGGGTTTGAACCCAGGCCTCACGTCATTGTTTGCTTAGTAGTCAACGCGCTAACCACTTCAGCCAACACCACCCTCACATTGTTTAACTATAATGCCAAAAATATCTTGAGATTTATACTAACTAGTCTCAGATATAATTTGAATTAAAATATGAATACCAAAAGAAAAATATTCGGAATAGTCTCTACAAGATGCATTGACTGAAATAAGTGTAGCGGCATTTCCATATTAGGGTCCAGTAGTAAATATGGTGTTCCACGTTCAACTTCACAAGACATGTTACAAGTTCGCGTTCTTGAGGGTCCTCGAAGATTCGGCCCACAGACTATTCTATGAAATGCTGAAAAAATTGTTTAGAAAAATGGTGTAATGATTTGGCGAAATGTAGTTTCCCACTTAAAATGGACGATTTACTGAACACAGTTCAAGAAATTTATTAAAAAAGTCAAACAAGCCACCACACCATTTTTAAGCGATCGTCTGGTCAGAAAGTGGTTTTTTAGAAAATGGTTGTCTGAATTGAAAAACTCTTTGAGCGAACAAAATAAACTTTACATTTTGGAAGCTATGAGGGACGAAACTAGTGTTTCCATGTGTCCCAAAACTGGAAAAGTAATGTCACCAAAGGGATACTGCAAAGTTTACAGCATCCTTTTTATCCGCTTCTTCATACGGTTCTTTCGGATCTTAAAATGGAAGAAACGATTAAGAACGGGTTTTGAAAGTGTGGCCTTTACCTATTTAACCCTGATAGTGCGGATTATACTAAATGTGTTATTAATCGTTAGCCGAATTAGCAAACGGTCTTAAAAATGTTCAGAGAAACGGATTATGATAAAGACATTTAGATTATCAACCTTTTGAGCCGTAGCTTACTTGAAATAGGGATTGATTCAAATGTAGCTATTAAAGAGATTTGCGCTTTAAAAAATGGAGAAAACATTTAATATATTGAAATTTTAGACAACGTTACAGATTAGTCAGGGACATATATATTTAATGACGATGGAGTTTTGGAAATGGAGAGCATACAAACAATATCACCGGCTCTCTTTTGTTCAACACCAACTTCTTCAAAAACAAAGCAAAGCTAAACATTTCGTGCTCCACTCCAACCTTACAATTGCCAGCCGAACGCCTCTCACTTAGTTCTTCAATTTGAAGCTTCCTTATAATGTGATCCTATTAGCTCTTCTCCAACATGTAATTTGACGAAAAGTATTAGCTACACAAAGCTAATTAAAAACCCGGAATAATCGATATCAACATTGTTCGAAAATCATCTTTACTTCCCGAAGCAATAAACGTCCTTACAATTAAAAGCAAAATTATGGCCCTCAGTGCTCTTGCATGTAGGATCCATATACGGAAGAAAGTAACTGAAAGAAGCCAAAAAAAGAAAGAGGAATCAAGCCAGTCAAATTTAAAATACCAAAGCAAAAGCAAAAATGTATCACTTGTTCTGAAGTGTTGGATTCGGATACCGAAGATGACCAGCTAAGAAATGTTGGGTGTGATACCTGACTCAGTGATATCACCTTAAATGCACCGAATTCAAAAATATGCAATACGATGACGTTATGGAATTAGAAAGTACCTTCCTATATTTTTTAATAGAATAAGACTCCTGGAATGCACAAATTATAGGTATAAGATAGCTAGCTTTTACCTTTAATATATCAGTTAAGTACAAACAGTGAATTCCAAGGACTGAAATGAACAAAAATATTATTTAGTATTAATATTTTTAATTTTTGGTCGAATATGAATTAATCCTTTGTTCCTGCATGATCTCATAACAAATGTAGAAGCGTAGTTAATTTATTTTATATCAATAACAGTATGATTTCTATCTTTATGTATTGTTGTCTTCACTAAAATATGATATGCCGACAATAGGAACATAGCATGCCGAAAAGTGGAAAATTGGTGCCGACTATAGGCAAATGTGCTCTTTTTTACAAAATCTGTAAATTTCTCAATTTTAGTACAAAAATATTTAAATTTAACATTATTGATCTAAATAACTACCAATATTACAGCTTATTCACACGTGCAAAGGCGCTAGATTTAAAAAAAGCAAAAGCCTTAAACTGCCGACTACTGGTACACTTACCCTATTTAAGGGTTTGCACGGTTTAACACGTTTAAAAATATGGAGAAATACTGAGAAAAACATCTGTATCATGAGATAACAAATACAAGAAAATCTTCTCGAAAGTTAGCATCCATATTTTTAAACGTGTTAAAACGCAAACCCTTAAATATCTCGACTTAAAAACAAAGTGACTTTTGCCAATTTCAAAATAAACGGCTCAAATTTAAAATGATAAAGGAATATTTTCTAATTTTCGCAGGACATTTACATTGAAAACAATTGGTAGAAAATTTCTCATCCCTCCTTCATTTTCGTTAGATAAAACAGAATTATGTTTCCGTTCGGTCACTGTAAATAATAAAAATTAACAAGATATTTCAGAAACTTTGCCAACGGCAAGAATTCTGAAAGTTCTATACGAAGGACCTGTATTTAGGACTCCATATATTTCGTTATAGGCATATTAAAATTTTTTGGCAGTTTTTTAAATTTAGCGATTTTTTGTCTCGATTCCTTTTTATAAAATTTTCTTCGTTTTTTCTTAATTTTTTCTTAATTTTTTTGCGATTTTATTAATTTTATTTGCTTTGCCGTTTAGCTTTTGTGTTGACGATTTTCGCGTGTTTTGTCTTGGGGTGACTTTTGATATCTTTGCTGATTTTTTCAAGTTTAAGCTTTTTTATGTTATTTTTGTTTTGACGATTTTTTTCCAAGCTTGGCGTTTTTGCGTTTTGCTATTTTTTATTAATTGGAATTTGTTTTTCGCTTAAAGAAGAGATTTTTTCGATTGCAAAATTTTGATTTTGTGGAGTTTTCTTTTCTTCGGAGATTTTCTTCGAACTTTGAGGATTTTAGAGGGTGACTGTTTGGCGATTTTTTTTTACGTTTTAGCGTTTTTTAAGTTATTTTTGTTTTGACGATTTTTTTTAAACTTTGCGTTGTTTTTGCTATTTATTTTTTTATTCGCAATTTCTTTTCGCTTAAAGAAGTTTTTTTTTTGATTTTGTGGAGTTTTTTTTCTTCGGAGATTGTCTTCGAGTTTTGAGGATTTTTGAGGGCGAATTTTTGGCGAAGTTTTTACGTTTTAGCGTTTTTTATTTTATTATTATTTTGACGATTTTTTCCAAGCTTGGCGTTTTTTCGTTTTGCTATTTTTTTAAGTCGAACTTTCTTTTAAAGAAGAGCTTTTTTCGATTACAAAATTTTGATTTTGTGGAGTTTTTTTCTTCGGAGATTTTCTTTCAGTTTTGAAGATTTTTGAGGCGACTGTTTGGCGATTTTTTTACGTTTTAGCGTTTTTTATGTTATTTTTGTTTTTACGATTTTTTCCAAGCTTGGCGTTTTTTTCGTTTTGCTATTTTTTATTAATTGGATTTTTGTTCGCTTAAAGAAGAGATTTTTTCGATTGCAAAATTTTGATTTTGTGGAGTTTTTTTTTCTTCGGAGATTGTCTTCGAGTTTTCAGGATTTTTGGTTTGAGCGTTTTTTAGGCTTCGCCATTTTTGTGCGTTTAACTTATATTTCTCGTTTTAGTGGTTATATTAGTTTTGATTTTTTTTTCCTATGCTGGATAACTTGAAAATTTATCAATTTTGATTTATTTTGTACTGAAAATTTAAAGAATTTGACTCATTACGTTTTCCAAAATACAGCATATTGTCGCAAATACATTATCTGATAGAATACCCTTTAATTTTTATGTTTTATTTATATCATAACTAATATAAATTAATTTAGTTAATTTTTTTTTATTTTAGAGCGAAATAAAATTGTTTTTTTTTTAATATTTAAACTATATTTCGAGAGCTTCGTGAACCTTTACCAGGACGCATTTAGATCGGACATCCTTGAATAAGATTTTTTTTAGGATTAGCATGTCAGTGCCAATGGTGATATTGAAAATAAATACATTCGTTGGCAACTCAAGTAAAATATTTCTCGTTTTCTATCTGAAGTATCATCAACTCTTTCAAAACTCTGCTTTGCGCGTTATGTTAATTTTTCAGGCAGTGTTGAGGCGCCTCCGGTGTTAAGTAGGCGCATTAACTATGTTAAGCTGCATTAGCAGGCATTTTATTAATTATTTTACTTCGCCGATGTTTCTGCTAACCGACGAAGGAGGGCGATGTTGTGTACATTAGCTTGGAACATCATCAATCGCTGTCGGAACAGTTTTTTAGTGACCAGTGCTATGCCATAACTATCATAACACTACTGCCTTGATCCTCTTTTTAATGAGCTTCATTACTTATTTTAATAGTGTGCTGTGTATCAAAGTAATGATATCCTTTTTTTATATATTAAATACGGACATTAACTTATCGTACATATATTTTCCACAACTTAATTGTGTATAAAATTAA
Organism: Lypha dubia; assembly: GCA_947311025.1. Classification (NCBI taxonomy): domain Eukaryota; kingdom Metazoa; phylum Arthropoda; class Insecta; order Diptera; family Tachinidae; genus Lypha; species Lypha dubia. The sequence continues at coordinate 56,152,144 of OX371263.1, forward strand.
TTTTTTAAAGGTGAATTAAATGAATTTGACATTTTAACATTAAGTTGTTTTTAAAATGGTATTCAAACACTTTTAAATTAATGTGGTTTAAACGAGTGTCTATTAGAACTTGCCGATGCATGCATTTGCTTGCATGTATGCATGTCTGTATACTGTTGAACGTAAAATATACTTACAACATTTTGTAATTTACCAATATTGTGGTAAATCACTTGCAATGCTCGTACCCACATAACTAAGGATATTCCTTTTTATTTATTTCGATTTTTTCCGATTCTTTTTCTTTGTTTTGCCTTTTTTATTTTAAGGCAGACTTGGTAACAATTTTCATCTAAACACACAATCTAAAATCTCTAAAAATATGTGCATGTTCGGTCGGATGGCTGACTTGTCGGTCGCACTTAAATTCTGCAGCATTCAGATTCTAGAACACATTCGTACAAAGTTAATAATATTGTGTTTGCAGTGAAAAAGTAATAAACATACAAACAAACATACATTCCTACATCTGTATATGTTTTGTGATAGTAAGTATGGTCCACAAAAAAAAAAGAAAAGAAAAAGCCCGAAAAAGAGGAATATGCAACAATTTATAAAAGTGCAACCAGTAAAAAGACATAAACTCAAAACAACACCCAAATTGCAAAACAAAAACCAAAAATTGCAAAAAGAAATATTGACTCAAAACATACTAAAATTACTGTGTGTGCAGAATGCATATGTGTTTGTATACATATGTGTGTGTATGTTTGTTTGTGTGCGTGTAGGTGCTTTTACAACAGTTTACAGGTTGTGTCAAGGATACGCATTTCATACTCAATATATTTAGTAACTGGGTGGTGGTTGGCGTTGCTTGCATGTTTCGATGTGTGTATATACATTCTTTGCTTGCATGCATTTTAAAGTAACGAAACACCAAAGCAGACATCATCGCCAAATACTTTCAAGGAGTGAATTCCTTTATATTAATGTTGTAGACAAAAAAAAAAAAAAAAAAAAAACGCGGCGATATAATCCATATATTTTACTGTGGTTAATTTCATAGTTAACAGAGCCCTGTTAATAAGTTAACAGTAGTCAGAAATTCGATTAAGTAGAATAGAGTGGAATATTTTAAAGAAGTCTGGTGCTAAATATGGAATGGCATGTGTATTACGCTGTAAAAAAGAGAAACGTCCACAGGGCCCAAAATGCGATCTACATGTCATTCCTTATATGGGAATGATGTTCAAGATATTAATAAATGTTTGTACAAATGTTTTAAATAATTAATTAAATAATTTTGAATATAATTTTAGAAATTCTAATTTTGGAAATTCTTAAGAAGATCAGTTGTGATCGTTTTAGTTATATATGGAATTGTAAGTATTTCCGCTATTGCTACCGTATATTTATGCAATTTGTAATTTAAGAAATTTTAACTACAGTCGAACTTCCATAACTCGAATCACCATTATCCCAATAAAACTTCGACTTACGGAGACTTCGAGTTATAGAATTTTTTGTCAAAATAGAATAAAAGGTTTTTGTACTATATATTTTTATTTAAAATAGCCTCTAATGGAAAACTACATATTTAAGAATGTAAAAGAACAAGCATATGTACTCATATATGTAATTAAAAAATTACAGTTAAGTAAAATATTCTGAAATAAGTGATGAAATAAGTGACTGGGTCCTTACTCTTTTACTACATAAACGAAATCCCGATTCAAACGAGTTGATAATTGATTCCTTATTTTTGAAAATTGTTGAGACCGTGCTTGCCGGGATACCATATTTATTAGCTGCTTCGTTTTTCTTTAATCCATCTTCGAAGTCTTTTATAACTTTATATTTTTCTTCAATTGATAAGCATTTTAAAATACGTTTTGTTATCATAATAATAAAAAAAATCGACTTCAACATTTATCTCTAGCCCGAATTATGCATAGAACTGATACTTACGCAAACAAAAAGAAACAAATTTGTAATTCCCCGAAAAAATAAACAAAAATAGCATGTAAAATATAGAAACCAGCTCAAGCAACAAAAGAGAGTAAAACAAACAAACCATAACTAAAATAAAAACAAAAAACCATTTAAACAAGCAGAATTCTTCGAGTTATAGAGTTTATGTGTATGTTTTTTGTTGGAGTTATGGAGAACTTCGACTTATGGAAGTTCAAGTTACGGAAGGAAGATTGTATGTGATTTGTTCTTTTGTCGCTACTGCCAACCAAATTAGTTCGAGTTAGAGAAAATTCAAGTTAGAGAAGTTCGAGTTATGGAAGTTCGACTGTATATTCTAAGAAAAAAACTAAACTTTTTGAAAAATATCTTCAGAAGATCAGTGATCGTTTTAGTTAAATATGGAATTATTCACATATTTCCTTATATTTATAGAAAGCTGAAAATCAATCCTCGTAAATGGAAAGCTCTTGTTTTGATATATAATATAATTTTGCAAATTTAAATCATTAGTTTTGTAAAGAAAGAATTTTTTTAGTGAAGTGTCTTGAGAAGATCAGCAAAATTTAGAACTGTTAAAAATAGCCTGGGGGTTACCGGGTATTTCGATTCGAAAACTAAAATTTTTCTAAAGCAATTTCCGAATCGAAAGCTAATCCGTACTGCGTAACTCGTTCAAACGATGACAGGGTTGCATTTATAAACAAATGGGAAATTTGATGAGAGGTTCGTAGCACTGCTACTAAATTACCAAAATGGGGGAAAATATCCCAAAAAATAAAGAACGCAAACAGAAAATTTAAATTTTATACGTCGTGTTTAAAATATTATAAATTGTTTTTTTTTCTTTATTATAATGGATAGAAGACGATGATACCATCCCAGAAAGAGTCCAAAGTAAAATAGTGAGGTAGTCATCCAATATTATGGATCTTAATGATAATAAGTATGAAAATAAAAATATTACTTTATGAATTACATAGTTAGGGGCTGTGCACATATTACGTAACGCTCTAGTGGGGAGGGGGGGGGGTTAAAGATTTGTTACGGATTTTGCACTGAAAAATTAGTAAAAAAAAGCGTTACGGCGGGGGGGGGGGGGGGGTACAAAATCTCTGAAAACAGCGTTACGTAATATGTGCACAGCCCCTTATACTAATACTAGATGCCCCGGCAAACGTTGTTTTGCCATACAAAATATTTCAAGTGCATATTTTGGGTGTTATATAAAAAATGGCGAATGTGACGTGTGTGACGATGACCGCCGAAGAAATAAATACCACACAATAATTTTGTTCTATTTGAAATACGAACGACGACGATTCTCCTGCATGAGGCTGACATAGCGCCATCTGTCATTCAACAACAAAAATAATTATGACGCGGACATAGCGCCATCTGTCATTCAACAACAAAAATAATTATGAGGCAAACATAGCGCCAACTGTTGGGTTAATCGTTTAGTAAATAGAGAAATTGCCCCTCCCTCCCCTCCTCGTTCCCCTAGCGGTTTGAAAAATATATAGTATCCGATTCTCAGACTTACTGAATATGCATAAAAAATTTCATAAGAATCGGGCAAGCCGTTTCGGAAATACAGAATTTGCCCCCGCCCTCCCCCCTCGTTCAACAAGCGGTGTGAAAAATGTCTTAGAACCTATTCGCATACCTACCTAAAATCGGTCGAGCCGTTTCGGAGGAGTTCGATAACAAACATCGTGACATGAGAATTTTATATATTAGATATTATGCGTATAGTTTTGTGAAAAATTTAGGACTAAGTACGGATGCATTTACGTATGTTCTTACTAGCATAGAAGGTGAATTAAAAACTATACGAAGGTCTAACGCCATTGCACCCATTATAAAGTTGGCAGCCACTTTGAAATTTTTGGCACATACTGTTTGATTTATTATTAGCATCTGGAGCATTAAGATGGCCTTTTGCTAAGTCTGGATGCATTGAAATAATCTGAACCATTTCTTCATATTGTTTTTTATTTGTATAAGTACTTTTTTTGGAGTATTCCTTGAAAATTTCAAGACCGCAAATATTAGCACATTTCCAATAACAACATTAAAAACTCGTAATTTTTGTCAAATCTAATATTAAGCTTAATTTATTTATAATATAGTTTTATTTATCTAGAGAAACATTTAAATACTTACATTTTTTATTTTTCTTTCAATTTGTCACTAACAAAATACTTTTCGAACGATTTACTATCGTTTTCTGTATAACTGATGCTTGTCTTCGTATTACGCAGTTGCACTTTCGAAAGGGAATTTTTTGTTCGTAACACAGAGTTGGCTGTTTCGAAAGGGATTTTTAGTTTTCGATAGAGTATGAAAAACGTCCGTTCATTCGAAACAAAAAGTACGAAAATCGTAATACAAAGTACCAATTGTTCGATCTCGTAAATTATTTCTTTCGAATCGAAATACGCAGTAACCCCCTGTATTAGTAATCTTTTTGTCACATATCTGTAATAATATTTTAAATTAAATTAACTTTGGTAGTTTAAATTATTAAATAATTAGGTAACAAAAAAGTCTCTTTAAGAAATTCCCTAAGAAGATCAGTGATAATTTTGATCAAAAGTTATGCCATTTTAAGCAGTTCTCTAAGCAACGTTTAGTTCAAATGTCTTTAGTGGCAGAATTTCGGGTCTTGTAAGTTGTTGGCTAAATTTTCTAAGATATTATTTTAAAAAAAATTTTTTTGAAAAATTTTAGAAAAATTTTAAAATATTAAATTTTTTTGGTAATTATTTTGATTTTCGTAAACTATGGAAAATATAGCTGAAAGGTTTTGTTGGTGGTTACAACCAAATAGCTACGATATTTAATATTTGCACTTTAGCCAGATCATTTGCACCAAACACTGAATACCGCTAATGAAGCTCAGCTTTCAAAAATACAATACGATTTCGTTTTAAACAAAAAAAGTAAGCGGAAATGTGACGAATTAAAATTAATAATAAAATGCCTGCTCATAAAAGGTTTTCCCATAAGAATGATAAGACTTCTTTAAAAAAAAACTACGGGTAGCACTCCGGGAGTGCCGACAGAAGTGAAAACGTTTTGTGATTAAACAATGCACATGTTATTGCCAAAAAAATTATGCGTATATATAAACAATTATATAAATACATGCAACAAATTTAACTACTTATCAAGGCGTATGTAACAGGTGAGCTTACTAGCACAGCTGACTGAGCTCGCTTTATAGCACGTTTTCATACAAACTGATATAGTTTGAAGAGAGTACATAAAAAATGGTTACAGTTTGGTACTCATACGTATTAAAATTCTTTAAATTTGTTTGTGTATTTTGATATGAAGCGAGTGCTTTATACCAACCCAACGAAATATATATTGTTTTTGGATTGTTGTACTTGTTGTCGAACTGCGCATGGCTGTTAGTGTTACCATGTCTGGTATGTAGTTGTCTGTTAAGTGTCAAATGTCCGTGCGTTACTACACCTGTAATTTATTTGGTAGGCATTTGCACAAACAGAGATGCTAGAAGTGTCAAAAAGCGTGACGGTGTCGCGAGTTCTGAGGTTTTGTCTCATCTAAAACCTTCGTACCGCGCCAATAGAAGTTTTCACTTCAAAAAACACACTTATTGTTAAGGAAATTCAAACGTTTTTTATTTAGTGTGAAGTACAATCGATGAAATTAAGTTTTAAATAAAACGTCATTCAAATGGCCTCCACGACTTATTCTGCAGGAACGAATTCGATGAACCCAATTTTCGAGCACTTTTTCCACTAAATCAAGTCGTATGTCATGAATGGCGCGTTCAATATTTACTTGCAAAGCTTGAAGAGAGTCTGGTTTATTTCGAAAGACCAATGACTTCAAATAACCCCACAAGAAATAGTCGAATGGTGTTAAATCAAAACTTCTTGGAGGCCATTAAAAATCACAATTTCATGAAATAATCGAATTTCCAATCTTTTCACGCAATAATTCAATTGTTGCATTTGCATTTGGGGCACATAGCCCCGTCTTGTTGGAACCAAATGTTGTCAAGATTAACTTCTTTCAATTTCGGCCATAAAATGTTGGTTATTATCGATCTACTCCGCTCTCCATTGACAGTAACGGTGTTACCAATTGTTGAGAATGTCTTGGAATCGACAAATTGTAGTCTTTAGCAACACTTGCCTAAGCGGCAGCAATATTTGCTTTACTTCGAGCGGTTCTTTGTCTTATTGGCACTTGAATATTATGTAAAGAAAATGTTCAACAATTACGACCCTAAAATAGCTAAAGCGCACGAAACGTTGCAATTGGAGAACGATTATTTTGATAATAAAACTGAATAATTTGTAAACGTTGTTCTTGCGTACATCTCTCCATTATGAAATTGTAAACACTACTGAATACAATGAAAAAAAAAAAAAAATAACAGATCATGACATATTACAAATGGCCGAAACGTCACTTGAAAATCATATCATTCCTATTGGAAAACCTTTGGTAAGATATCTGGAAAAGAGTTGGAAATGTAAAATAATAAACAAACAGTAATGAGGCAATTTCGTACTAACCAGCACTGTTTCATTGTAGAATAAAAATTGAATTAAAAATTAATTCTCATATTCTATTTCTGTTGAAAACTGGTTAAATAGTTGATATTCTTCTCAATTAGTATCCACTTTACGAAAATTGTAAAGATGGACAATTGAACGCTGATGAGAGGTGTAGCGGCCTTGAAATCAGTACTGATACGTTCTGCTAAAAACTGATTGGATATAAATAATAATATTTTCCAACACAAAGAAACTCTTAGTAATTTTGAATTTTCATTAATTCAATAAAACTGAACTTGAGCCTGATAATATTACTTTTCATATGTAAAATAATAAAGTTGAAAAATAATAAAATTTTATGAATTATTTTGAGAAAGAAGATCAGTGATCATTTAAGGCAAATATAGAATTAATCTCATTTCCAAACCAACATCCTTAAGAAATATAGAATTGATTCGAAAATTCTGTTGCCCTAAACAGCTTCGAGTCTGCTGTTTCAAATTCTATTTGATACAAATTTATGGTTTGTGTCTTTGCTAATTAAATGTGTGATAATCGTTTTTACGAAAGCTAAGTAACTTTTCATCTACAGAACTGATTATAGAATTGAAATCTCATACAAATTGAAATCTTTTAAATGTCTGCTTATCGTTTACAAAATTATTCTTTCTTTTATTGTGAGCTGTTGGCATTTTATATGCTGTGTTCTAGTTAAAGGTAGAAAGGTAAAATAGAATTCGTTGTTGGTATATTGCTGTTATAAACATCATGGCACTAATGTCTAGCTTTGGAACTGTGTATAACTTTTTAAACCATAACATTGCATTGCATTTGTAGCTGCTTGTGTGTTGCTGTTGTTGTCCTCTACTTCTATAATATTTCTTTTGGTCTTGTGTTTTTTTTTTTTTTTTTGATTGCCTTTTCATAGTGGAGGATTACATTTGTCCTTGTTGGATAGATTCTTTCTTTTTCATTTTTTGCACTTTGGTTTTTAGATTTTTGTTAAATAAAGGTTCTTTTTTAGTTGCTGCTGCTGCTTCTGTTGCAGCTCCTTCCTTCTTTTTTTCCTCTGACACTCTGAAATGTCTACGGTTGTCTACTTTATTAAGAGTGTTTTTTTTTGTTTAAATTTTGCTGTTGCTTGCTGTTGTTAGAGTGCATGTATATGATTATTTGAGAATGCTTTTACTCTGGTGGAGTTCTTTCATGGATTTTCGTTTAGCATTCTGGCTAAATGCATTTCGATATACAATTTTTTTTTCACCGTAAAGTTGTCATTATTATTCCCGCACTTTTATTTTCTCCTTTCCTTTCGTTAAGAGCCAACAAAAAGTTTTTGTTTATTTACTCGGTTGTCAATTGGATTGTTTTTTTTTTTTTTGTTTTGGCTGTTGTTGTTTGGAGTTTTGTTTCTGTGGCTCCTTGTTCTATTTGTATCTTTAATTTTTGCTCCATGTTAGATTGTATGGCTGTCAGTTTTCTTTATAGCTTGACAGTTGTGGTCGACGTTATTCGACAAAAGAATATTTATTTTTGTTTTTTGTTGAGATTAATTTTGTTCTCATTTTCTTCTGTTTGGCCACTTTAAAAATTTTCCTTTATTGCTTTTGCAACGTTTATAATTGATTTTTGTTGACTTTTAACTGAGAATTAGAATGCAACTAATTAAAAAGCTGAACATTTTTTTTTAATAACCTTTCTTTTCTATTTTTGAAAAAAAGCTTTAGATTCAAGTGCCATTTAATTTAATTGATAAAAAAATCTTGTCTTTGAAATGTAATTAAAAAAAATAATAATAAATTATGTTAACATTTTTCCCAGTATTATCCGATTTGGGAATTGATTTTGTTACAATTTGTAGTGTACCATCTTGGTCGAGTTGTATGGCTGTTTTTTTTTAACTTTTTCATTCTTATGTATGTAATTTTTAGTTTATAGCCATTTCGTATTTTTAAGAAAAAACAATTTGCATGTGTAAATGAATTTTAAATGACATTAAACACACGCAAATAAAAGTTCTAAAGTTTCTGCTTTAATTTGTTTTTGACATTCGATCATTTCTGAATTCATAATATGAACGTCTTATAAAACAACATACATATCCATGTGAGAAAGAGGCATTTTTTTTCAATTACACAGTGCAACACGAAAAAATATAACCATATACGGACACCACTAAGTGATAAAAGACAAAAAAAAAAAAAGGCCTGCGTTTACCAGTTTTGCCCCAAGTCATGCACTTTATTTTATGCGCCCAAAAGGTTTGGGGTCTGGGTGTCATTTTTGCAAAGAGCTGATCATTTTCTCAGGCTCATATCATGCAAACCGTTCGGAATTTTGATTTACTCTCTGAGGCAAAGTTGTAGCTCTTGTTATAGAGAACAAAAATTGTGAACATATAAAATCAAAAAGACTTCATCGTCAAGATCAAAATCGGAAAAAACTTTAATAAATAAATTTTTTTTTTACTTTTATTCCCCTGATCAGGTCCATACGTAGCAAATCGTTCAAAATTCAAGGAAACAATCAACTACAAAAATGTACCTAAGATCTCAATAGACAACTCACGCGATATCCGCGCCGGCTGCAGCACCACAAGCAAATATGGTGATGGTATACGCTTATATTTCCGTGACTTAAAAAATTACACACAGTGTTAACAAACAATCTGTCTTATATTTCTTTGTTAGAGAATCATATTATAATAGCATTTTTAAGCAAATTATGATTGTAGTCAGATGTTTTTCCACTCATGTCATAATTGTGATCACAATCATATAAGACAATAATATTTATTTCCTACAACCATAACATATTTGAGGAAATCAGACATTATTGCTGCAGCAACCACACACCATTTTTATTTAATCAACAGCAGCTGGAATCGATTTCTGAAGCGTAAAAAGTTCCACAATGGGAAGAAATTAACTTTTAACTGTCACCTGCAAAAGTGCTTATATCTTCTAAGTAAATTTTGATCAGTTGTTTAGGTACCCCATATTGGCCATTGAAGTTTTTGCAAATATCGGAATTTAGTTTCATTTTTCCCATTCTACAAAGTCTGAATGTGCATCAAAAAAACATTGTATATTTTAATATATGACAAGATTCATAAATTTTATGCAAAAATACATTGATTTAATGAACGTGCGCAATATAAAATTATATAACGTCATTTCAATAAAGCAGTAGAATAATAAATTTTATGAAAAAAAAATACATTAATTCAATGTAAGTTTACGTTATTTCAATGAATGACACAAGTCATAAATTTAATGCAAAAGTTCTTTGATTCTTAAAATGTGTACTACAAAAGTATATATGACATAATTTCAATGCAGTATTAGATAATTTTATAAAAAAATACGTTGATTCAATGAAAGTTTACGTTATTTTAATGAAAATATTTATTGCAGCATAATGTTAATCGTTGCATTGAAAACATTCATTACTTATTATTATACATATAACAAAAAAAAAATAAACTAGTTTATTGAATTAACGTAATTGTTCATTAGGCTAAAATTAATGAAAAATTCATTAAAATAATGAAAATTCATTTAATGAGATTTGTCTGAATCATGCGTCGTTACAAAAGTTTTGCAGCAAGTTTACCGTAAGTGAGCATTTCATAGCACTCATTTTCAAATACATTAGGGTTTTTCACTATACCATCTAAAATGCGACTTGCTGACCTTTAAATCGAAAATCGGTATTTCAGATTGAAATCTCTAACAGTGGTCCATTGAAGATGTCTTGTAGAGCATTTTGTAGTGTTTTTTTTTTTTTTTGGTATTTTGACAGCTGCGTTGCTGCTGACGTTAATGACAGGATACACAACAAAATATTTAAATAATTAAATTGTTTAATTCTAGTCTAATTTTCTTTTTCGCTGTGTTTTGAATCTTCTTTTGCCTCTCCATGAAAGATTTTGCTTAGAGCCTTCTTTTGAAAGTATTCAAATCTATATTTTACATCGCAGGATATTATAAAAAACCTAATAACAATTTTGATACAATAACATTTTTATAGGTTTAAATTTGAAAAAATTCCATTAAAGAAAAACTTTATACTGCCTGCTTCTATGGTTTTTGAAAATATGGAACTTTTATTTCATTAAATTTATTTTACCATTCACATCCCAACAACAACAATTTTTTTTACTATTTTAATATTTAAACTTTCTTTTTATTCCTTTATTCTATAACATGCATTCACCAACTTACAGACAATTACAATTTTCTTCCTGTTTGTGTTTGAGTGTGAGTGTGGATGTGGATGTGTGTGTGTATATATTTGTGTTGGTGGAAAAATGTTTTCGTACTGCAAGTTAGACGACCTGACATGAATGCCTTTAAATAAAAGTTTTCAGAACATTTTTTAAATTTTTTTTTTTTTTTAATTTTTATTTGTGTTTTTTTTCTGTTTTGCTGGTTTTATGTGTCTTGTTTTAAGCTTTTGTTGTTTTTGCACTACTAGACTTGAATTTACTGTAGTAGAAGAGTATTGTTGTCGTTGACATAGACTAACAGGTTGAGCATTGATAGGGACAGTGGGTGGTAAAAGTGATCAAACTGCAGGGACAAGGAAGGATTTAATTTATATGGATTTAACAAGTTGCTATTGCACGTTATCGCACTACCTGGACTACCATTTTTACGTAGTAGAAAATTCTTTCCCATTGACATTTTTGCATAATAACTTTGAAATTGACTCGATCAAAATTTTTGGTTTGTACCTTTGCTAAATGGATTTATACTTTTCTCTACACACATTTTTGCTGATTATACTTTTCTTTAGAAAACTAAAATTATTTTATTTCTGCAAATACTTAAATATTAAAAAAAAATGTATGTATTCACTTCTACCACCCACTGTTAACACTAACACGTTTACTAACTTTGTATTTAAGTTTTCTTTTTTTTTATTTTTCGGTTTTGCAGGTACGTTTGTTTGTACATATTCATAGCGGCATAAAATCCCCATAATATTGTGATTTCTTTCTCTATTTTTTTTTTCACAACACAAAACTTAAAAAAATAGAAAAAGGAAAAACAACCATAACAAAAATGCATTCCCATAAGACCATAACTACTGCACATTCTGATGTTTATATATACCTACAGACAAACATACATACATACATACATACAAATATAGAAGTATAAATACATATCCAAAGTACACAATACCAACATGCTTATTGCAATTTTATACATACACAAGCATACATTTGTATTAAATGTATGTATAGATGTACATACATCTACACCTTCAGAAATTATAACCCAATCCTCTCTAGTTAAACCATTATCCATGTCATGTTGAATAGAAATGGTTCTTGCAAAATTATAAACCATGTAGGAAAATTAATAACGAATGCAATCCTTTAGAAAACACAAAAACAGTCTTGCATTGCTTTTGACAATGACTCTGACCTGCTGATCCTCCTGCTACTCATGATGAACTGTCACCTAACCATAGTTCGCCCGATTCGTTAAGTTCTAGCTAAATTTTAATTGTATTGAAAATTTACAAATGGACAAGAAAACCAAACAAGTTTTAAGAATGTCGCTCATGAACCGCTAAAATCCAAAATGTTTCGAATATTTGAAATATAAATTTTTTTAATGTCAAAGTACTTTGGAAGTTGTGAAAACCTCTAAGTTAAGCCGATAAAATCGAAAACTTCTCTGAAATTTCAAAATTTTAATGCATTACAAACAATCAAAGATTCACAATAAAATTTCGAATATGTCGAGCAATTCGAAATTGTACCGAGAAACCAAAATCTAAAATAGTCTTGAGCATATATTACATTTATTTTTAATATACAAAACATTCAAGAAATAAAGTTAACAATTTCGAAACATTTTCGAAAATCGAAACATTTTTTTATTTCCAAAAAAAATCAAAAAAAAAAAAACAAAAAAAAAATTATTTAAATATGCTCGAACAGGGATCAAATATGTTTCTTAGTCACGAATACTAAAAGAAAATCATAATAGAAAGTCAGAAATATCAAAATTAAATTAAGAAAGCCGGAAAAGTTTTTCATGTTCGAAAAATTGTAAATATGTTGAAACATGCATTAAAATACTTTTACTTCACGAATGCTTACAAATTCGTGACAGAAAGACAGAAATCGAAAAAAAGCGAAAAATTTTTTCATGTTCGAAATATGTTAAACATGTTTAATTATGCAATAAATATTATTCTAATTTACGAATACTAAAAAATTCATAGTAGAAAGTCAGAAATTTCAAAAAAGCGTAAAAGTTTTTCATGTTCGAAAAATTTTATATATGTTCGCACATGCATTAAATATACTTTTACTTCAAGAATGCTTACAAATTCGTAACAGAAAGACCTAAATCGAAAAATTAAATTTCAAAAAAGCGTAAAAGTTTTTCATGTTCGAAAAATTTTAAACATGTTCGAACATTCACCAAATATTTATTGATAGCCAAATACTTGTTTCTTTTTTCATTCGCACAAGAAAGAGCAAACTATTGAAAAATTCGACGATATACCAAGATTTCGAATACATATTTCGAAAAGTTTTTCGAAAAATGTTTTGCATACTCGAAAAAATTCAAATATAAAATTCGAATACTTATGGATTCACATCTATTTCAGGTTAGCGATCCTCAGGGCCACAGAACTAGTGTCAGAACACGTAACTAAGGGGTGGTGGCAACATTCTACATTGACAGTCAGGGGGCGCTGAAAGCTTTGAAGGGGCATATTGTCAAATCGAAGCTGGTCAGCAAGTGTAGGCTATAGCTCAACTTGCTTATAGACAAATCTAGCGTGAGGCTATGTTGGGTACCAGGACATTGCAATATTGAGGGAAACGAAATCGCTGATGAGCTGGCAAGAATAGGGTCAGTATTAGATGTGGCAGTTAGTGACAGGTCGGTTAAACCTCCAATCGGTCACTACTAGAGGGAACTCAGTAATTGGGTACTTAGCATAACTAACCATTCCTGGAGGAATAGAGAAGATTGTAGAGTCTCGAGGTCCATATGAACAGAACTAGACTCAGGTAAATCTGATCTACTGCTGGTTATGAATAGAAAGGTGTTGAGAGTCCTAGTAGGCGCCTTGACTGGCCATTGCTCGGTAAGAGCGAGGACCGCATATGGGAAAATAGCACTCCGGATTTTTGTAGTATGTGTGGGGATGATGAGGAGCCAGAAACTATAGAGCATATCATCTGTCATTGCCCAAGGCTGCAACGCCATAGGCAAAGATGGCTGAGCAGACGTTTCCATGAGGGCATTAGTGGTATCGGGAAGTGCAAACTTAAGGATATCAGGGGCTTTATCATGGGAATCGAGTGGCTGAATGATGAATGAATCTTTGTTTCTCCTTGGGCAGTAAGGAGACTAATTAGTCAATCAATTAAAATGAAGGGAATCAAATTAAGGGAAGGGAATTAAATTAAAATGAGTGGGAATCTGTACATTGGGAGAGATGCTTACATACAAAACTTCTACACATACAAACATGGATATTAGAAAAAAACTCAAAATTGAGAAATATGTATGTATGTATATTTTTAATTGAGAAATTCCAAAACCGGTTTCAGAAATGGACGGTATAGACTTGCTGCAGTGTTTTAGATCTCTCAAACCTTCTTCACAAAATTACCCTTCTAATGAAACCGGTTGCAAGCAGATCAGTTGAATGGTTTGAGATTCTATAACGGACACATACACACACATACACTTATGAGTATATGTGTATATAGATAATACTTTTAGAATTTTCTTTATTAACAAATAAAATTTATAGATCTTCTATCTTTAGCTATTACAAGTACGATTGTTAACAAAATGAAACTCATTTCATCTTCTTTTATTTTTTAATTGCAGGTTATTCGTATGATCATTTTTAAATTTGAAAATCAAATCGTAAGTGTGAAGAGTGTGTTTTAGTAGTAAAGTACTTAAAAAAAAGAAAAGAAAATATATTCCATCAAGGTTGGCGCTGTTCCTAATTTATATTTTTCTATTTTCGGTGTTTTACAATTTTAATCCCAACACGGTAACGAAATTATCAATATGTGACGGTACCTTAAAGCGTATTTTTGTAGCAACAGCAGTTAAGTCGGTAACGCGATTTAAAAATGTAATTTTAGTGCATTTTTCGGTCACGATATTTAAAATTAGTGCGTGCAGCAATAGCCAACCTTAGAAAAAAAAGTAATTAAGTGAAAAAAGACCAATGATTATAAAAAAAAGTGTTTCAAATTTTTAATAAAAATAAGAAGTGAAAATAAAATGTGCGATCCATACGAAGTAAATTATTTCATCAGCTCATAGAAAAGGCCGAACAACTACTTGTGAGTTTATTTTACGACTGATATTTACCCAAAAATATTCAAATTTCGGTGTTTCTATTTCTAATTTACTTTTGAAAATGAAGAAGTAAAGCAAAAAGCAACATTCCATGGGGAAAACTTGCACCCTCAAATAAGTTATGGAACCAAGCGAAGCAAAGATTTTGGAACAAAAAATTTTCATTTGCGAAAATTCGTTCATAAGATACGACACATGCGTGCCTAAAGACAAAAAAGGTTCAAGCGAGTTATTACAACCCTCCTCCTTAAAAATGATTAAAATTCGGGCTTAGATCGTTTTATTCCATAAAAAGTACAACAGTCAGAAAGTGCCATGCATCCATCCACTGATTTTTTTTCTTAGTTCCGTAATGTACCGATTTTATTCATTTTTATATCCTTTAATTGGTGAATTGTAAAAATTAAACTCCTTCCTTAAAGGATCTACAAAAGTGGGATCTACAAAAAGGGACAAACCGGTTTGAGCTAATGAAGTGATTTAAGTGTCTAGAACCATTTTGGAAAAATTTCCTTAGTGATGAAATCGGTTTGAAGCAGATCGGACAATTTTTTTGATTTTATATAGCAATCGTTGCCTTAATATAAAAAGGCCCTAACTAATATATTGTTTCAAACAGTGCCCTGCAGCAAGTGCTTAGTTTTTGTGTATACTTGATTATGCACATTGATTTTTATGATCTAATCGTTTTCGTTCCAAAGCAAAAAACACTTGCTTAAGCAACCGTTCGTTTCAAACATTCAGTTTTATTCACTTGTTGTTTTATGGCAACATGAATGTTCTGACTGTGTCGTTTCGAATCAAATGATCGACATGATTTACACTTGTTGATGAATTTTCTGCTTCCGCATAAAAAGCAAACGAGTATAAAATTGAATAAAACTTGTTTGTGTTGTTCTTAAAATTCAACGTTAGGGAATAAGTAGGCTCGAATATACTTGTTGCAGCTCACTGGTTTCAAACCGTTTATTTATCATATTTCAATAGGTAGCCGCCCAAATTATCGAAGTAAGCAAAAAAAAAAAAACAACAACATTTGAAACAAAAATACAGTTAAGGCCTTTCTATATTAGAGAGGCGAAGTATATGTAGATATCTAAATAAATGACATATATATATATATATATTAACTATTTGCTTTGGCTTCATATCAGATTTATTAGACATAAATATGTACATCCCACTGATAAAAATATCTTTCCCTTAATAGAGAAAGGCCTTGACTGTATTTTTTTAAATGGGGGTTTGTTGCTTATTTCAATAATTAAGAGGTTTACCTATCGAAATATAATAAATATGTTTTATTTGATAAAAAACGAGTTAGGGCCTTTTCAAATTTAGGTAAAGATGTGTAGGTTTGATTATTTGGAGTTTAAATTGTTGTGTGTTTGTTCCTCTATAACTCTAAAACCGCTTAATGGATGAAATTTGGTAATCGGAAAGCATATGGGGTACTTTTTAAAGAGATAAAAAAGGGACAAATTAGTACTTTTTTATTTATTTTTTATTCATTTGTTTTACATGAACATACAGAGTGTTCTTACTGGAGAAAAATTAGTACTTTTGGAACATTTTATGGTTTTTACATTAAGATACAGAGAACTTTCTATGGTTGGTGTATAATGAGATAAAACTGCACTTTTGGTACTTTTTGTTTTATTTTTTCTTTTTCATTGACATGTAGCGTGAACGAAGTCACGTGTAAAACAAAAAATGTACATATATTAGACACAAACTATTCAAGATTATAATCCTTTTGCTAATTAATAGATTTCCTATTGACATTTTTAGGAGGTCGTCAAAATAGTGCATAAAATACTAAACCTTCTGATATTGAATTGGATTCTAGAGGCATCGGTATGTTTGTGAAAAAATATCTAAAAATTTAGTTGGTTTGCAGTGAGTGTGTTTGAGTGGATGTATATTTGTTTTATATATTCCACTATCTATACGTCCCTCCGTAACTCTACATCTCGTATACTCCACACTTTCGCACACCCACTGTACAATTGACTGTGTGTTAAGTTTAAAATGGTTAAGGTAATGTTTTACTATTTTACCCTGAATGTACATTCTACAAACATTTGTCACTGAGTTGAAACTAAATAAAAAAAAAAAATACTTAACGAAAGAATAATAAAGGAAATATTTTGCAATGAAATTGTGTAGTGAGCCTGGTAAAATGCGCGCCAAAAAGGAAACATTAAAAGCGCCATCTACTCGTATATTGAAATTGCATTTACTTATGATATCATGGCAAAGCAAACATGCAACCAATCACACACACACACACACGAGCGCGCGGATACAGGTAATACTAAGTCATACCTTTTGGGATTGAGTGTAATTGTCAAGCACCCAGTAGTTTAGTTACAACGAATGGATTTATTATATTTTTCGGAAAATTAATACAAGGACTCTCTCTTTCTCTCTCCTTCGCTCACGTTAAGTTTGGTTGCAGATTTGTTAGTTTTAGCATTACCAGGGAATGCGCAAAGTAATAAGTAGAATAGCATAATGCTATGGTTACGTATACAGTGCTTCATATGCTTCTCTGTAAAATATATGGTTGTGGGAAAAAAGTTATATTCGTTTAAAATAATGACAACCATAAAAACTTACGTTACAAAAACTTCCAAACGACATCGAAAGAATTTTCTCATTCGTACAAATAAATTGGAAACAAAAATCAAAATTTTAGAATTTCTTTGGTTGTACTTTATTAATATGAAAACTGCAACATAATTATGGTTGCCAGAATCATGTTATTTTTTTGTATGCATAAAATTTTCATAACTTCAGCACTTAAAAATCATTTGAAATTTCAGAAATTAAAAAAAAAAAACAACACACACACATGGTCAATTGAATGTAGCTATAAATATTCTATGGTTGTTTTAAATCATAATATAATTACACTGAATATGTTAATGTGTTTGGGTGATATCATATTGTTATTATTATGGAATAAAACAACATTTGACTCGCAACTATATAATTCAATAATATTATGTTGCCTTTAGATTATGGTTGTCTCAACAATGTTAATGTTTGTTGTGAATATACTCAAATAAGTACTCTTAAGTTGTTTCCATAGAGTTGGAAGCTATTATTGAAATATAAAATGAAATATAAAATTACTGGATGATTTTGAAAGCAAACCCATCAGAACTATTGGGGAGTATACGTTATTTTTGCTATTGTTGTTGTTGATATTAAATGTATTAATTCTAAAAATGTGGTATGAAATGGTTGTATTAGTTTAATGGCATGATGATGATGATGATGATGACGACTATGACGATGATGTTGATAATGTTGTTTGTTGCATATGAGTACGAATGTACTACTCCTTCCTGCTACTCACTATCATTCACGGTGTGGCAGAGTTATTGCTTTGATAGTGTTCTTTAGTTGCTGCTGCTGCAGCAGCAGTTGTTCCAACAACACCAATTGCTGTAGATTATTGTTGTTGCAGTTATTATTTGATGATGAGGACAATGTTTATGATCATGGCATTTATTAACAGCGTCATGATGATGATGAGGATGATGAGAACGGTGGTGAGAAGGACAATAATTTTCTGTGTGACTCGTTCACGTACAGTGATGGTTGGTTGGTGTGGCCGGCTGTTTATTTTGTGAAAAGAAAAACAAGTTTATTTATTTCTTCTTTTTTTTTTTATTTTTTTTAATGTCGCTTACAGGCAGGCTTTAAAACATACATTCAGTGTTTTACTTCTCTATTTTTGCATTTTCTCTGGCTTTTTCCAGTATTTATGTGAATTTGTTGGTTGATATGATTCGTTTTATTTTATGTTGTTTCTTTTATTCTTTTTTTTTTTTTTTTTGGGGGGGGGGGGGCATTTTATTTCATATTAATTTTTTTCCATTTCACATTTTAATATCAGTTAGCGGGTGTGTGTGTGTGTGTGTGTGTTGCAAGTTACTGTTGCCATTCATTTCTGTGCTCCTTTTCTTGTTTTTAGTAAAAGTGTCAGTTTGCAAATGTTGTTTGCTGTAAAACCGTTTATAGAGCTGCTGTTGCATGTAAACACGTGAAATTTTTCATGCGCCACTTTTATTTTAAATGTGAACATTTTGTGCAAATCAAAGTGTTATAAATAAATATGTGTACATATCTACGAGTAATTTGCTGTTGTTGTTGTATTAATATTTTTATTATCGTGTTTTAAATTTTAGTTTTTGTTGAAATTTATTTTAACATTTTTCCCCATCGCTATTTTCATGGTTTTATGGATTTCAATCATAACTTTTTACGAGATTTAGTTGATTTAAAGTCATATGGATATTATTTAAATAATAATTGTTGCCAGTCGTTTACGATTTTATTAAATTTAAAAATTTTTTTGGTAATTGTAAAAAAAAAGAATTTCAAATTCATTAATTTTTTAAAAATGTTTTTATGAAAATTGCAGGACGAATTGGCTGTCCATTGTTGAAAACTTACTTTTGCAAATAGATTTTATTGACAATTGTTTGTCTAGAATAATTTAAACTGTTTAAGCTGAGTTTTGTTAATCAATTCAAAGTAAGAGACTAGAAGGACCCACACAGCGAAAAGGATTAAAATGTTTTGTAAAATAATTTTTTTTTTTCAGTATTTCGCTTAAATGTGCTAAACGCATTTTAATTAATTTTCATATTCTATCACTAGTTGCGACTGAGAACGAAATTATTGCTTAAACATATTTTCAGTATTGATTTACTGTTCTACCGTTCCAATATTTAGTTGGTAAACTTGGTTGCCCCAAGATGTTGCATTAGAATTTTATATCAATTATTTTTATTTCAAGGCGTTTCAAGACGAGAGAGAATTCGCTTGCTTTACGAAAAAATTCACATGAAAGACTTACAAAAGGGCAAGAACTATTTCCATAGTGATTTAATTTAGATGAAAGTCTTAAATAATTATTAAATTTTTACCGAAAAGGCAGGATATAATTTAACAAACCAAAAGGATTTAGACATCATTCCTTAAGCTTAGAAAAGTGTTGTGAATACTATTGTAAAAGGTTTATAAACAAGTCTAAAAAAATATATATAAAAAAATTTTTTTCTTAATGCTTATTATAAACTTACATATTATAAGCACTAAATAAAAATTTCTTTTCGTCAGACTTTATAAAATTTTTTTATTTAAAAAAATCCATAGATAAATTTACAAATTATATGATTAATTTCTTTCATTTTACATACTTATTTTTTGCACAACCCTCTCCTACTTTCGGCGAACCTAACGAAGATTTTAGTACTTTTTACGAATTCAATGTTTCTCACCCTCACCAATTAAAGAAATTGCAGGGAAAAAAGTGATATACGAGTATCTGAACTATGTAAGTTTCCGCGCAGCACTGTTCTCTTTAAAACACTTTTTAAAAATGCGTCACTCTTCGCAAAAAAACACTAAAATATTAAACTTCAACAAATAATACAACATTTACAAAACTAATGCGTGTATAAGGCATTTCTAATTACATATACGAGGTTTGTTCAAAATAAACGGTGAAGTTTAAATTTTTTTTGAAAAGTATTTATTTATGCATCAATATCCATTTTGTCCCCTTAAAAGTAATCCCCCTCAGATATAATGCACTTAAGCCAGCGCTTCTTTGAATCCTTGAAGCAATTCTGAAATGCGCTTTTCGGCATGGCCATCAGCTCGTTCTTCGATTCTGACTTTATCTCATCAATTGTGGCAAAAGGAAAAAGTCGCAGTGGACCAAATCTGGTGAATAAGGTGGTGTGGTTGAGGCAGGATTAGGGTGTTGTTTTTCGCCAAAAAATCACGAACAAGCGTTAATGTGTGAGCTGGTGCTTTATCGTGATACAGAATAAATGCACGATAAAGCTATTTACTCCGGCAAAGTCACACAAAAAGCCATGATAAAGCAATAGATCTGTCTTTTGATCCACCAGACCCAAAACAAAATTAGGTTAGTGCTTTTGTACCCGAAATTTTTTTCATTTTTACCCTTTTTTACCCTATTTCCATGGGCTCACAGTGCTTTTGATGTTGCAAGAGTTGGCATCACTGGAAACATTGTTTTATTTGTTGCCGGACTATTTAAGTAATGAAGGCATATCACTGATCACTAAAATAGTGTTCCGACAGCGATTGATGCTACCCAAGCTAATGTACACAACATCGCCCTCCTTCGTCGGTAAACATCGGCGAAGTAAAACAATTAATAAAATGCCTGCCAATACAGCTTGACAAAGTTAATGCGTCTACGTAACACCGGAGGCCCTTAAAACTGCTATGAAAATTAACATAACGCGTAAAGCAGAGTTGTGAAAGAATTAAGCCTTCTAAATTTTCAACATCTATCTTCTCTACCCTATCGATCTCCCTGAGTTCAGGCATAGTGCGTAGGGGTCATCCCCTGAGTGCTGGTTCTAATTAAAAAATAATAATAATAATAACCATATACCCACGGTTCGGCACCAGTTATGAGCCTTTTGAGAAAACCTGGATTTTCGTTGACGTCATTCAACAACTCCTGAGCAATTCTAATGCGGCGTTGCTTTTGCTCAAAATTTAGCAATTTTGGAACAAACTCCGCTGCCACACGTGTTCATGTCCAAAACATTCGAGATAATTCCATGGCATGAGACGATTGATATGCCAAAATCCACTGCAACTTGACGTGATTGCAACTCTAGGACGCTCATCGTCATTAACATCTTCTCGGCCTTCTGTAATGCGCTCGTACCACTTATAAACACTTTTTTGAGACAAATTGAACTTGCCGAGTGCCGAGCGCAATAAATTTTAATTTTAAAAATTTTATAAAAAAATTTTCAAATACAATTGATAAATCGGACTTGCGTAGTCTTGACTTTAATTTCCCATTGGTCCGAATGAGTGACAAACAAAAATATGCCCACAAATGGCAAAATTTCTGTAGAGATCATACAGAGTTATCTTAGTTAAGATAAATTTCTATCAACTAGTAAAGATGTAAACCAAAAAGCTCCATCGAGCTATGTTGGCAATGTTCGGACTAAACATATTTAACTTTTGAGTTAAATATGTCGTGACGTAAGCCCTTACGTAACACATATTTAACTCGGCATATTTATCTTTACCTAAGTAAGTAATATTAAAATTATTAATCAATATCGTTATGAAAAAATTAATTTTTTTTTTACCATCTGCCATGTAAAACTTAAATCCTCACGGTATTAGTATCTCTGTAAACCAATAAAAACAAAACAAGAATCTAATATATTTAATTTTATAAAAATACCACAAATAAAATCAAATGAAAAAGTAAACATTTCTGAACAAACACAAAGATCAAATATGGTCTATTAAAAATTGTTTCCAAAAATAAACTAAACCTCAAAATCAGCAAATAAAACATAGACAACAAAAAAAAAAAAAATGAAAACTCACCAATCAACCCCAACCAACCAACGAAACGAATTTCTCGAAAACCCTTTTTCTAAAACTATTTTATTTCATTTTGTGTACGAGTAGATGTGAAGTCTTATGCCGAATAAAATAAATTTTAAATAAAATGTATGAAAACTGTTTAAAAATAGTAATAATATTAGCAATATTTTAGTTACAACAATAACAACAACAGTGCCACAAACAGCAGCAGCAGCAGCAACAACATATTGTCTATGTGTCTAGACATAAAAAATCATAAAAATAAATTGTGCAGTTTATAAACCCAACAAACGCACCAACTAACAAATTATTTACATCAATACTGATATACACACATACACACAGATACACATACCCACCCATACGTCTATAAACTCATACTCTTGCAAACATATTTTTAACTTGAATACTACTGATATTGTTACAAATGCCCTGTTATTGTTTTACAAATTCGATTATGAGATAAAATGTTGAAAAATAAAACAAACAAAAAAAAATAATGGTTGGGTCTGATAAACGTTTCATAACAAATTCAATAATATTTTTACTAAATATGTGTGCAACTACATATCCATATGTATGTATGTTAGTTTTTATGTACGTTTGAGTAGGTGTGTTTGTATAAATCCATCCATGAGTGATCCAACAAACAGCAGCGCAACTTGAATATTTTAAAAATCTTCAATGAAAAATAAATACATGTTTATGACATGATTGCAATAACTATATAATGTTCCCTGCAACTATGCACGAATTTAGCAAACAAATCAAAGATATTTGATGCATGTTAGAAAAACAAACTTTAAGTCTCCTCAAAGAAAGTTTATGTAGAGGGGGAGGAATCAGCGGTAACAGTCTCTCCTGAAGTACCCCAAAACGCGTTGAAAGAAAGAAAGTCTTTGGTATTATTCTTCATCCAAAAACTTTTGCCATAACTTTCAAAACCTTAAACCTCCAAATATATATTATAAAAATGTTTGCTGGTTAGTGAAGTTTTACCATGAAAATTATTGAAACTATTCGCGCATGAATAAAAAAAGTCTTACAAAATTAACAAAATAAAACTAAAAGGTGAAATGCAAAAAAAAAAACAATTATTTTTTTGAATTAAAATCAAATAAAAATATTGAAAATGAAATAGTGGTAAATTTCAAAAACCACAACAACATATTGCTCTTTTGTGAACATATTGTTGGAAATTTTCTTTTTGCAGGCCTTATTTAACATTTACAGCAGGCCTTTAAAAAAATAATAATAAATTTATTTGTTGTAAACAAAAATTGGAATGGAAAGAAGGAAATAATAATCGATGCATAAAAATAAAATGTAAATAGTTAATTTTGCTGTTTAGCAAATGTTGCTATTGAATATTAAATAAATACATAAATTTACTTTTAATTTTGTTTACAACAGTGTTGGATAAAACTTAAAGCAACAATCACTTCTACGAAATGTTAGGTTGCAAGTATTTTCTTACCGTTTTTCTTTTTTCTTAATTCACATGAAATATTGAATAACGAATTTAGTCCTTGGCGGCATATTACAAGTTGGCTTTATCTTTTGATCATCTTGCAGAGTGGGAAATTTTTGTACAGAAATGGAAAAATTCGACGGAAATTGTCAAAAATTTAATATTTTCATCCTTTCTGGGTATACTATTATGCTAAAGCGATGATAGTCAAATCTTGCTCACAACAAAGTTTTTAACATATCACAATTAAGCTTTTTTTTCTAAACTCAACTCATTTAAAAGCTACACGCAATATGGGACGAACAAATAACAACTGTCATAATAATCAAAAAAGTTGTGTGTATTTCTTATTACAAATTTATTTTTATATACAAACATAACAGCGATAGTGTTACCGCATAAAGATAATAATTCCTTTATAAAATTAAACATTAATTAGAACTTATGTTTTTAAATTTTATTTATTTGTTGCGGGTTAGCAATATCTAAATATATATTTCGTTGGTGGAAATACCAACTCATCAGTAAATGTTTTACCCTTATGTTTAAAAAGTTTCAAAGCTGATCTAGTTATACATTAACTCACAAACAGATTTTAAATAAATAAAATTTAAAAACATAAATACTTGATTACATGCTCAAACAAATGTAAAATTTTGTAAATTTCCTTAATAAGAACTATTAAAAACAAATTTTATCATTGATAATTATGTTTTATATTTTATTTATTTGTTGCGGGTTAGCAATATCTAGATATATATTTCGTTGGTAGCTATACCAATTCATCAGTAGATGTTTTACCCTTTATGTTTAAAAAAATTCCAAAGCTCATATATTTATACAAAAACTCACAAATATATTTTTGTGAATTACAAAGCATAAAAATAGCCTTTAAAAAATTTCTCAAACACACACAACAAAAAATTTTTTAAAGGCTATTTTTATGCTTTGTAATTCACAAAAATATATTTGTGAGTTTTTGTATAAATATATGAGCTTTGGAATTTTTTTAAACATAAAGGGTAAAACATCTACTGATGAATTGGTATAGCTACCAACGAAATATATATCTAGATATTGCTAACCCGCAACAAATAAATAAAATATAAAACATAAATACTTGAGTACATGCTCAAATAAATGTAAAAAAATTGATAATTATGTATATTTAACTAAAGAGCTCTATAAAAGAAGCACTTATTAAAGTAAAAATTATCATTATTTACTAATATATGAAAACTAAAAAAAAACAAAGTAAATCTGTACTGATTTGTTCGTCATTCGTCGGCGTATGAAATAGAAATAAATCTATCAGAGAATTCGTCACGCATGACGAATGTCGTCGACGTCGGTGTTGTGTTCAACTTCATATGCATACATATGTTCTATTTTTGGCGACGAATATTCGCAACGAAAAATTCGTCCTTCGTCCCAAAAAAAAGTTCCATAAATACCTTAACCATATTTACACCTATTTATTTTAAAAATAGTACTACAGAGTATATCATGTAAAAATTATTTTACAAAATTTTGATAATCGAAGGTGCCAAATAATATGAACTGTGGGAATCTGTATTCTCCATTATTCTCTTTGGGAATAACGGGATTCTCAGAAAAAAAATTTTTTTTTTCTAGATGGGCATAATTATTATTATTATTTTTAGCCATAAATATTTTTTTTAAATCGTTCAATATTTATGATACCAGATCGTTGCAAAATAGGCCAACCTTTATTTTATAAATACACTAGCTTATCCCGGTGTGCTTCGCTACCCCCCTCGTTAAAAAATAAAATTAAAAGTATTTATATGTAAATCCTATTGTGAAAATTTAATGACGATCAGTCCAGTAGTTAAAACTATATTACAATTTTTAATTTTCCTCAAAAGGGGCTTGGTTTCACCCACTTTTCTCCTGGTACGTATTTTAAATTATGCCAATACCATGTGTACCAAATATCATCGACGTAGGTTAAAAATTGCCCAAAATATGGCGATTTAAATTTTTGGGTTATATGGGCGGTGCCACGCCTCTTTGTCCAATCTTAACTTCATAAAGCCTATTATTCCTTTCAGAGCCACAGTAAAATGCTGTAAAATTTCGGGAAAATTTCCTAGGGTTTTTATTTTCCTTAAAAGCGGCGTGGTCCCACCCATTTTTCTCCTGGTACGTATTCCAAATTATGCCAATACCATGTGTACCAAATATCATCGACGTAGGTTAAAAATTGCCCAAAATATGGCGATTTAAATTTTTGGGTTATATGGGCGGTGCCACGCCTCTTTGTCCAATCAAAACTTCATAAGGCCTATTATTCTTTCCAGAGTTCCAGTTAAATACTGTGAAAATTTCAGGAAGATCAGTACAAGGGTTTGGCTTTTCTAAAAAGGGGCGTGGTCCCACCCACTTTTCTCCTGGTACGTATTCCAAATTATGCCAATACCAATATGTACCAAATATCATCGACGTAGGTTAAAAAATGCCCAAAATATGGCGATTTAAAATTTTGGGTTATATGGGCGGTGCCACGCCTCTTTGTCCAATCAAACTTTCATATAGCCTATAATTCATCCTAGAGTTCCAGTTAAATACTGTGAAAATTTCAGGAAGATCGGTCCAAGGGTTTGGCCTCCTATAAGGAACAAACAAAAAAACAAACAAATAAACAAACACACATTCGGTTTTATATACTTATATAGATATAGAATTTAGGGCTCCTTTTTTTCGAATCGCAAAGCAAAAATCTCTAAATTTATTACTTTACTAAATGAGCGTAATAATCCCGATTAGCTTCCATTTAAAATTCCATGGTGATAAACATTTTTATCGGTTGCTGCAACTAAAAATTGTACCACGAAAATTGTAGTTTTAACAACCACTACAATTCCGTTGGCAACAGATATGTTTTCTCTGTGTACTAAAAAAAATCCATTATTGAGATTTTTTGAAATTTCTTTCAGCATTGGTGAGGTTTTTAGTTGGCATTTACTACACCATTTCTCATCTAAGTAAGAAATTTTATCGAAAAATATTTATAAATAAAAGAAATATACGAGATTTGTTCAAAAATCAAAGTAAGGTGAATTTTCAAATTGCAAGATCTACTTTCTTTTGATTAGCGATTTTTTTTTGTATTCTTGATCATATGTTCACAGTTACAGCTGTTTAGCACAGTTTGGTTTGTTGGTGAAAGGTAGGTTAAAAGCTTTGGCGTATTTGGCGCTTTTCTTGTATCGAAATAAAAAAATGGATTAAAGAATTTGCATAAAATTTTGTGCAAAAAATGGAATTAGGTGCTCAAAAATATTTCAAATGCTTACAGTGGGTTAGAAAAATCTTTACAAGTGATAAAAGCTTTTTACAAAAGGTCAAGAAGATGTGAATGAAGAGGCTCGCCCCGATCGCTCTACCATATCGAGATCCGATGAAAATGTTGAACAAATGTAGGACGTTGTTATGAAAAATTCTCAAATTACTTTTAGAAATGTTTCTTACGTTGTCGACATATCGGTTCCCTCATGTCATGCAATTTTTTCGGATATTTTATTTACCATGAAGTGTTTGGCAGTCGAAGTTCGTTCCAAATTTTGAGCAAAAATATTCTCTCGCTCTGCAATGCTTAGTGGTAAGTTTTTTTCCAAAAACTCTCTGTACTCTTGCCTCAGCCCTCGTATTCACCAGATTTGGCACCCTGACTGCGACTTTTTCCTGCATTCAATATTGAAGAAACTTATTAAACGACAGGTTTTTTTCGAAGACGGAGCGGATAAAATTAGAATAGCCAGAAAGTGAGCATTACAATTGTTTCCATGATTGCAAAAATCGCTGGCACGAGTGTATTCTATATGAGCGGAACTACTTTGAAGGGAACAAATCAGCAATTGATGAACTAATAAATATATTTGGAGAAAAATTAAAAATCAATTTAATAGTTAAAATTCAATAGTTAAAATTAAGTAAACATATTATTGCTAAATATAGAACATATTTAATTTCATAATAGCGTTTGTGCACACCAATCAAAATTATTCAATCATAGAAAATTGCTCTTAAATTATGGTTGTAGCAAACATATTTTTTTCTTTGTGAGCACATATAATGTGGCCCGTAACGCATTTACAGTTTCGTTTTTAAAAATATCCTTTATTAAAACGTCATATCAGTTTTCACCATTTCTTTTCTTTTGCTTTTAAGAGAATTTAAAAATTAAAGAAAAAAATTAAATGCTTTCATACACATGTCAATGAAAACACACACACACACAAGCATACAGATACATAAATATAAACCAAGAAACTCCCACACTCAGAAGAAATAACGCATTTCTACACGCTCATAAAGTTTGTTAAACTTTCTTTATGAGTTTTAATATTTGCTGTTACAGTGAATAACCGCCTATATCTTAAATTGATAAGTTTTCTTTGAGACAACCAAAGAGTTCTTTACTTGAAATAACCAATTCAACGTCGAGTCATGATAATTATACAAAAAAAAAAATCTCTTAAAAATAAAATCCCAGCAAAGAAAAATAAATTTAGAAAATTTCTAAATAGACACGTTTGCTCATGTAATTCATTTCAACACTTTACAAAAAAAAACAATTAAGTCTTAAGGAAATTGACAAAAAATGAGATACTCTGCTATGCCTAAGAACCACAAATTTATTTGTTGGCTTATCTTTAATAAACATACTTGCATATTTGTACAAAAGTCTGCGCGCACATGCGAGTGTTTATGCAAATTATGGGCTGCATTTAAACAAAATATGTTCAAACACACGCGCTCACTTACACCCCCACTAAATTAAATATATTATTTGTTATTATTAATCTGTGTGTAGGTGTGTACTGTTGTTCATAAATATTCAACTCTTTTATTGTGTTTACATTATTGTTTCATTGTGGCAAATGTTGTTGTCGTGTTGTTGCTATATTCATTTAAATATTAAAGCGACAATTTTATGAATGACGTAAAATGGAAGTTAATATAACGACGACCAAAAGACAAACGGTGGCTAAACAATGATGTTGATGATGTGTATGTGATCCCGGGCTAACATCCCCATAAAAAATGCTTGACATTTTGAAGAAAAAAAAAGAACCATTTTTTTTTTATTTTGTTGGCTGTTGAGAAAGTGTGCGTATGTATTCTTCTGGAAAATTATTTTATTTTGTCAGTTATTAGTTGTTTTCATTCCAATATACATACTTTTTTTTATTTTTATATTGTTATTATTACGAATAAACGTAATTATTATTTGAACTTATATTGATTTACATATGAAAAGTAATATTATCAGGCTCAAGTTCAGTTTTATTGAATTAATGAAAATTCAAAATTACTAAGAGTTTTCTTGTGTTGGAAAATATTATTATTTATATCCAATCAGTTTTTAGCAGAACGTATCAGTACTGATTTCAAGGCCGCTACACCTCTCATCAGCATTCAATTGTCCATCTTTACAATTTTCGTAAAGTGGATACTAATTGAGAAGAATATCAACTATTTAACCAGTTATGGATTATGGTTATTAGACATTATAACCAATTAAAAGTTAACTGGTATCAAAAACCTACGGCATCTGGTCGTTTGATAAACTTTTTTTCCAAGCACCCTAGAAGAATTATAATAAATACGGCCAACAATTTCATTAGACGGGTAATCAACATTAGCGATAACATTTTTTTGGAACAAAATAAACGCAAAATAGAAAAAATTTTAACAATGAATGATTTTCCAAAAACTACAATAAAACATATATTGAACACGAACGATAGAGGAGAAAAAAGAGAAAAAATACCACAATATTATAAAGGATTAACGTACATACCCGGATTTTCTGAAAGGTTAAAAAACTCCGACCTTTACGACGTTGAAAAGTTCCAATTAGCATTCAAAACAAATAACACCTTACAAAGTTTATATACAAACACAAAATCAAAACTAAAGAAAGAAGAAAAATGCAATGTCATATACAGCATCATATGTAACGGTGATAGTTCGGGCATATGCAACAAAACATACGTCGGAACAACCAAAACAAAACTAAAAACTAGACTAGCATCTCACAAATCGGATTTAAGAACTAACAAACCTTTGGAGAAAAAAACTGCACTCGCAGGAGATTTACTTTAGAAATGTTACACATAATTGACGTTCCTTCAGAGAAGAGACTAAATTATAAACAAGATACTGAGAAATGCGCTCAAATTTATAGGAGTATAATTAATAAACAGAGAAACTAATATCAGTAAATAAATTTTTGCTGTTAATGACGGTTAAACTTTTAAGAATGTTTATATAACAATCATTATTTGTGTTAAATTTACATGTAATGTATTATATCTACAAATTTAAAAATGTTTGTTTTTAAAAATATGTTTTTAATAATTGTTTATTATATATTTTTAACAGTGCTTGCCCCTGAAGATGAATAGCGAAGCTATTCGAAATATTGGGATAAAAATAAAATTTAACAAAAATTAAAAATGAAGAAATCGTTTAATTTTTATTAAAAATATGACCTGCAGCCGAACAATCCATACATAGAGTATAATAATATTTTCCAACACAAAAAACTCTTAGTAATTTTGAATTTTCATTAATTCAATAAAACTGAACTTGAGCCTGATAATATTACTTTTCATACTTTTTTTTGTTAAGCTAAAATTTAGTTATTGTATCGCAATCATAGTATAATTAAATGATTGCCGTTTGATAAAAAAAATATAAACATATTATTGTTGTACATTAGTCGTGAACCCAGAAGAGGCATGAACCGGTATATGATCAAGATACAACCAATGCATATTTGTGTTTGTGTGTATGGTTAGATAAATTTTAAATACTAGACACGAACGAGAATATTTAACGCAGCTCTGCTAACCGGTTAACTTTGCTCTGTTGTTTAATTATAATATGATTTAGCTCCAACCATGTACATAATTCAAACCATGTGGAAAAATATAACAAAATTTAACTCTTTGTTAGGCATAAAAGAGTGAGAGGGAGAGAGTGTGAAAGAGAAAGAGAGTGACAAAATAAGTGCAACTG
This sequence comes from Lypha dubia, assembly GCA_947311025.1. NCBI lineage: Eukaryota > Metazoa > Arthropoda > Insecta > Diptera > Tachinidae > Lypha > Lypha dubia. The sequence goes on from OX371263.1 coordinate 56,182,950, forward strand.
AGAGAAGGAGTGAGATAGAGAACCGACAGGAATGTTTGGCAATTGCATCCAGAAGAAAGATTTAATATTATATGAAATAATTTACAATAAATGTTTCTACTAGACATCATTGAAAGAAATAACAGCTAAATTTTACACTCTTCTTCATGTTGTGTTTTATTTTTGAAAACCTTTAATAGTCAGGGGAGGGGCACCGCCCATACAAATAAATTATTAATATTAACATATCTGAGCAACTATAACACTGAATATTTTGATATTCGGCGTGTATTATTTTAAGAACAACATACAACTTCCACCAAATTTTTGGGGCGGTGGGACGAGGGGAACGGGCACCTCTCATATGCATAAAACATTAATATATCTGTTTAACTAAAACTCGGAATGTTTTAAAATTCGGCGTGAGTTACTTTAAGAACAAAACACAGCTTACAGCAAAATTTATTAACGAGTAACCAATTTAAAGAAATTAAAGAAACTAACGCCCGCTTTCACGATGTTCGATTAAAAAATAATCAACACTTTAACCGAAAGTCTGGCTAAATTGTATTACACAATATATGATTAACTCTTAACTGACAGAATTTAACAGAAAAGTTGATGTTAAATTTAACTGAAAGAAATTTGCCGGTTAGCACTCTAATCGGAGGAAAATAAAACAAAATGGATAGAGATACAAATCGATATTTATATTTTTGTAATATTTTTAATTTAAAAATTTCTGTTCACAAAACTTCAATAAGTTTATCCAAAATCTGGGCATCTGTTATTTTCGTAAAACGCAACATGGCACATCGAGACTGTATGGGTTTGATGATATTTTCACTTGTAATACAAGCTAATGCAAAACGTGTGAAATTACTATAAATTTCCATTGTACCCCTCAGTGCTTGTTGTACACCCTCAGTAATGCTGTCAGCTTCATCTAGTATAACAATCTTATGATGTTCACGGGGTAGAGTGACTTTTTGTTGAGCAACAATTTTAATATTTTTTCGCACTACTTCAATACCACGTTCATTTGAGGCATTTAATTCCAATGCTACTTCCTTATAGCTGTCACCAAATAATATTCTAGCCATCCATTGAATAGTTGTTGTTTTGCGCACAACAAACTGGACCCTATACCATACAAAAAAAAAAATCAGCTTTGGCTTATTTTTTTATACATAATTTTACTTACCGCTATAATAATGTTAGGAGCATTACCCTGCGTAGCAAATTCGGACAAACTAGCTACAGTATCTTCATTGCCTACAATATCATAAAATTTTGCCGGTCGGTATTTTTCAATCCTAGATAAGAGTAATGGATATTAAATACGATTATGTATGTATGTACATATTTTTACATCATCTTACCATGGCAAATTTCGTCTCTTGGTTTATTTCCCATCCTCTGGACACATCCAAACTAGATTCATTCAACTACATATGTATGTATGTCCCAAATACATTGTCGTAGGAGAACATACTACAAACAAACAATTTATATTAATGCTATATATGCATGTACATATGTATGTATGTATGTACAAATAACAATATTTTAATTATTACTTACCTGAATTTTACTATTATCATAAAGTTTTGTTTCTCAAATTTGCAAAAATTGTCTTTGTAATATTATTTTTTATGTAAACAAACCGATAGTAATGCCACATTTTTATTAAATTCTTTTGTTAGTTAACCGAAAGATGGTGAAACGAAAACTCGTAACCGTTGATTAAATAGTGCCCGTTAGCCTAACCAGCAATTAGTTAATTTTTTGCTAACAGACATTTTACCGAACATTGTGAAATCAGGCGTAAGCAATGAATGTTTTTTATTATAACTGTTGTCTCTATTTAACAAAAAATTTGGGCAGCGAAGCGCATGTTGTGACTAAGACTCATATCTTATTTTATTTCTTCAATTATATGAAAAACCAAAATAAACTAAAAATATCATTAAATTGTGATGCATTAGAATTTTTTTAGTTTAAAAATATTGTATCATGAATTTTTCTGTGGTGGTGTAAATAGAAAAATTGCAAAAGTAGATTTTTATAATGTGGACACTAATGCACTTTAAAGGCAGAATTTTAAAGAATTGCAGCCAATTAAATTGCAAGTCTGGACGGGGATTAAGTTTCTTATTAATTTGAATATTTAATGACTTTCTAAGAAATATTCATAACGCCAATTTCACTCTCTCTCTTTCTTTCTCTTTATGGCCCAACCAAAATTCACAGTATTTAATTAATAAATCACAATAGTTTAACCAGCAATAATTCATCTTAACATTCCGACTTAAACCAGGGCCATTAAATGAACTAAAGATTTTGAATTTGAGCGCCTAAGACGTACACAATTTTAAGTTTAAATCAAAATGCTGTGAAAAGTTTTTATGATTTTTTCTATGTTTTTATACACACACACACACACACACAATTGTTTGGCCAACTTATTTTGTTGCTGTTGCCTTCAATCATTGAAAGCACAAAACTATTAAATAAAACTTCTTTCAATTAATGTTAGTAAACACAAAACTGAAAAAAGTTTTTGTTTCTTTTTATATATTTTCTATTTGTAGTTGTTGTTATTGTTTTTTGTTTTGTCTTTTACGCCATTTTTTTCTATAAAAATGTTATGTTGCAAATGATGTTTAGTAGCCGAAGATTGACAGACAGCCTGAATATCGCAATAATTGTTGGAATTTTTTTTTTTTAATTTCATATAAATTTTTGGTTGGTGTGTCAAACTTAAAAATTACAGATAAAATTGTGAAATGTGAGTTGTTTTTTTGAAACCTTTAACAAAAATGTATTCGAATTGGCAAATCATTTTAAGTTGAAAACGATTTTATAATAAGATCAATGCCAGGGAAGACACCTCGCTTGAGTAGGAACAGCAACACTAACAACCATGTCTTCAAGTTTCTCAGTAATCTAAATATTTCCAAAATAAACAGTATGATCATCTTTGATCCCCCACAAAGCTCTATGGGCTAACTGATGCCATTCGTTCAAGACATGACTCTGGTCAGCTTTTAGAAAAAAAAAAAATCCCAACAATATTAAATCTATGCCCTGAAATAGACCGTGAGATATTAGAAGCAAAACTGCGGGCACCGCCTATGTATGAAAATAAAACAAAAAAAAAAATAAAGCTCAAGACAGAAATATAGTGAATTTCGAAACCATTAATATGAAAAACAAACTGTTGACCATAATATTCATAAGAACTTATGATTCAGTTCGACAAAAATTTTAAACTCAATTACTTTTAATCGAATAATTAATCCATTCGACTGCTAATCTTGAAAGGTAGTTTCAAGTGTGCATGACAGATAAGAAAAAAATCCCATAAAAGTTTGAATGTCCGATAAGCTGCTGCTACTGCTGCTGCCACTACTCGTTTTTTTTTTTTATAATTTAAAACTGTGTTTAAGCCATTGCCACTAAATTTGTGGTCAGTGAAGTGAATGAATAAATATAATTTTCTTGTGTATTGTCTGTTATTACGTTTTAGTTGTATTTTGTACTTTGTATTTTTTTTGTTTTTTTTTTTTTTTTTTTTTTGTACTACATACAGATTTTTTGAGTTGAAAAATTAACTTAACGCTTATTACTTTCACCAAAAAAACATAATTTCTATTAATAACAACCAAAATGCAACAGCAAGGCATCATAAAATCATCTAAAAAAAATACATTTAATTTTGTGTTTTTTTTCTTTTTTTTTCGAAGAAAAATTCAAAGCTTCAAACAACAGAAACGAACATAAACTACAAGCGAATTATTAAGAAAATAATGTAAAATATCATTCATAAAAAGTAGTAAAAATTATTATGAAAGCAAAAGACTAAATTTGAATAAAAGAGGGCTCACATAAGACAGTTGCAATGTTGAAACTATTGGGCGTGGCAATAAGGCAATAATGTATCAAATACGATCAAATGCTCTATAGGCATGTATGATTTTTGATTAAAATGAAAAATCGAAATCGTGTTGAAAAGTGGACGGGCGACAGCTTTGAAAATATAAAACTCAACAGAGCAATGTTAACCTGTTAACAGAGCTCTGTTAAATACTAGGGTACGTGTCTAGGATTTTGTATATAAACAATATTTTAAATTCAAACAGATAAAATGCTTAATAGTAATGCTTTCAGCTGGGAAAAATTGCATTGGAAAGTTGTAACCAGGGTAACCAGAAATATGCAATTACAAGTTGTTTCCTGTGCGCTGAATGTCGAATCAATTAATATATTTATACTGATCACAACTTTTTAAGAATTATGGCAATAATTTTTTAGTGCATATATTTGCATATTTTACCATAAATCTGCATATTTTTACTACAAATAATTTTAAGTGCATACTTTTTAGTTATCTAATACATTTGCTTGTTTTTCCAGCATATTTTGATATTTTTAAGAATTATGGCCTCAATTTGTTACTGCATATTTTTGCATATTCTACCATACTTTTGCATATTTATACGAAAAATAATTTTTAGTGCATATTGTAAAGTTTTTCTGATGTATTTACTTGATTTTCCTACATATTTTGATTTTCTTTGTTAATATCCAATTTTACGTAAGTCCGATTTCTCAATTGTACTTGAGAATTTTTCTATAAAATTTTGAAAATTAAAATTTATGTAAATTTTTGATGATCTCTACGGGTATTTGGCCATTTGTGGGCACATTTTTGTTTGTCACTCATTTGGATAGTTGGAAATTAAAGCCAAGAATCCATACTTATAGACAACGTAAGTCTGATTTCTCAATTGTATTTGGGAATTTTTCTATAAAATTTTTAAAATTAAAATTTATGTAAATTTTTGATGATCTCTACGGGTATTTGGCCATTTGTGGGCACAGTTTTTTTTGGTCACTCATTTGGACCAGTTGGAAATTAAAGCCAAGAATCCATACTTATAGACAACGTAAGTCTGATTTCTCAATTGTATTTGAGAATTTTTCTATAAAATTTTTAAAATTAAAATTTATGTAAATTTTTGATGATCTCTACGGGTATTTGGCCATTTGTGGGCACATTTTTGTTTGTCACTCATTTGGACCAGTTGGAAATTAAAGCCAAGAATCCATACTTAGAGACAACGTAAGTCTGATTTCTCAATTGTATTTGAGAATTTTTCTATAAAATTTTTAAAATTAAAATTTATGTAAATTTTTGATGATCTCTACGGGTATTTGGCCATTTGTGGGCACATTTTTGTTTGTCACTCATTTGGACCAGTTGGAAATTAAAGCCAAGAATCCATACTTATAGACAACGTAAGTCTGATTTCTCAATTGTATTTGAGAATTTTTCTATAAAATTTTTAAAATTAAAATTTATGTAAATTTTTGATGATCTCTACGGGTATTTGGCCATTTGTGGGCACATTTTTGTTAGTCACTCATTTGGACCAGTGGGCAATTAAAGCCAAGGATTCATATTTATTGACTACGTAAGTCTGATTTCTCAATTGTATTTGAGAATTTTTCTATAAAATTTAAAAAATTAAAATAGACATTTTCAAAGCACCGTCAACCATCATTATCAACAACAACATTACATACAATTCAAAGCACTGCATTAACAATTTTAGTGAATGTTCACAAAAAAAGAAGAAGAATGAACATATAAAATAAACCAACAGGGAAATAAATATCATTTTTTTTTTGCGAATCAATCAAAGGAACTTTGCATGACAGATGATTTCTCATCTGGCTTCTAAGGAAGTAGACAAAATTTTTACCAGTTTTGATGAGTAACCAGAAAAATATCACACTTATGTTTTCTATTCCAACAGAAATATCGGGTTTGGAAAAATGGTAAATTCTTTTTATAAAAAATAAGTTTTTATAAAGGCCTTTCATTTAACCTGTTTACTTTATCACATTTGCAGGACTCTGGTGGTCTCTTTGACGTTTGAGAAATATGATCTTAAAGATATGTTGAAAAAATAAGATGATAAAAGCCAAAACATTAAGAAGAAATCCGTCTGCTGGCGTCCATAGCGTAAACGTGGACGTGTACATGACTACAAAAAGGATCCGTATGTAAAAAGGTCTACGACCTAGATGTTTCCATAAATAAAAGGTGCTTACTCACCCGCTGTATTACATAAATAACATTCTCTTTGGCCAAAAAACTCTGTAGATCTTCTTAAGTAATACTCGTGCAAAAATTCAACTTTAAATAGCAGAGTTTTTGGATCGACAAAATACTCTAACTTGGTACTCAAAATGTTAAGGGAAATCTTCAAAAAAGTCTTTAACCATTGTAAACTAAGGAGTTTTTAATTGTAATAATTAACAAAAATGTTAAAAATACATATGAATGTATAAGAAAAAATAAAAATTATATTATTAATTACATGTTATTTAAATATATTCAGCTTATATTTGTTATAAAGATTATTTAGGTCATATTTTACTCTATAAGCTTAAAGATCTTAAGGATTAATGTGGTGTGTTTTTTTTTTTGGAGCAAATGCCACTTTTTTGTGAATCTTCGCAACGTAATGCTATTTTTGAAAACGATGCATGTCTCCTCTTTCCCTTCATTTTTGATCAATGATCGATTGAGTTTCTTATCCATTTTTTTTTTAAACGAAACATTTCCTTTCTTGCAATTAACACTTGTTGCTGCAAGAAGAGTTCTTCTTTAATTGTGAATACAACAACAAACTCTCTTATGTTATATTTATATCTAGTCTAATTGTATTCTTATGTTATGTCCAACAATTAACACGTAGTTAAAGGCTTTTCGTTGCTTGTAGGCCACAAAAGCACTTGTTTTTATTTTTAAACTCTTTCGTTTTTCATGTTGTTTGTGCTGCTTTTTACTGGTTTAGAAAAAGTCTCAAAACGACCCCAGAGCAGTGCCATCATATTTAATGATACATAATTGTATGTGTGTATGCACGTCTAACCCATATTGAACAAACATATCAACATACGAGTACGTATAAAATTTTATATATAAAAAAATCATCTTTCTTTTGCTTGAAAAAATACCAATAAAAAGAAAATGACAAGATCGATCGATGCTGTTCTGTTTGAGGCAACACTTTTTTTATTTAATACAAGTGATAAATTAAAGAAAAATGCTAAGGTAGCATTAATAATTCTGGAAAATAAATATAATAATAAATATCAAATCGGCCTATCTATAAAATTATTATACCAAAGTGTGCAAGCAAGCCCTTCTTTATAAAAATCGGTCAATAAAGGATTTTTTCGAAAATCAGTATTTTAGGGAAAGAAATTTCCCCGATTTTGGAAAAAAATTTATCCATAAAACTCCCATAAGTCTTTTAAAAAAATCGGGGTAAGTCGACAAATTGGCTTTGCAAAAGGAGAGGCTATGCGTTGCGTCTTTTTTTTCACCCTACCATAAGAAAGCTTTTCTTTTATAATGAGAAAAAACTAGTTACCCTCGTATTTGCTGCCCATGTGCATAAATGTTGTTGCTGTCTACCACTTTAATGTTCCAATCGAGTAACGAGGTGTTGACTTTCAGTCGTTTTTCATTCACTTGTTTGCCCATCCACTTCAATGTTGATGTGCAACAATAAATGTGAAAATTACTTTTCACCACCCTGAGCATAAAATGGAGATTGAAAAGTATTTGAAATTTATTATGAATTTCATTATGGAAAGTTTTATAATTAAATGTTTAAATTTATCAAATGTATTTCTATTGTTTGGGGCGATTTTTTTTTTCTCTTTTTTATCTAAAAATAAAAGTTATTCGCTTAAAATCGACTGATAAAATATTCTTTTTGAGTGAGATTATGGAAATTTAAAAAAAGGATTTGAAAGGAGGCAAGTTAATTTCAAAATATACTCAATGAAACTAACAAAATTCTAGTGATTGACTCTGGCCAGCGGCACACAAAATAAAAAAAAAATTTCCATTTCAAAATAATTTTCAGTTTAGCAAAAATATTTTAATCAAGTAGTGACATAATTATCTTAATCAAATTTCGCAAAAATTTCTTTGATTTTTTTTATGCCAAAATCTAAAAAAATATTAAATATATGTATATGTATTTGAAATTTCGAAATTGATTTTAACTTTTCGAAGTAAGTTAAATACATATGTATATGTTTTGATATATGTTTTACATATGTTCGAACTTTCGAAATTGATTACGAACTAAGTTAAATACAGATGTCAAACCAATTTTGTAGGCAAAATCTTAAAACAAATGAGATTTGATGCATATTCGAAATTTCGAAGTTAATTTCGAATTATGGAATTAAAAAAAAATTATTTGTATTGAAATTAAGTTAAAAAAACTTTGTTTTTCAAGACGCAATAGAAAATTTTAGCTCCCTCAAAAATTCGAAAAAGGCTAAAATCCTACGTATTTACCGTAATTATATAGAAAATTAAAAAATCATATATAATAAAATGGTCCTAATATCCTCGTCTAATGCAAGTTTACAATATTGTCATTAAGGGAATTTTATAGGCCTGCTTTTTGTACGTTCTTATTGCATTTTCAATTATAAAAACTTTATCAAAACCAATTTTCGAACAAAAGTTTAATTACTAAATATTTTTTATTATTCGCTTTTTTCTGTGCTCAAAACGAAACCACCACCACTAATCGTGTACTAACAACAACAACACCAAAAGCAATCACTTTTAACAAAACTATACCTCTCAGTTAATGGCAGTAATAACTCAAAAACATAACACAGTAAATTTTATAAAGAGTATTTGCGAAGTGAAGAGCAAAAATTTATCGTTTATTACGACCATGCACCACTGCACAGTGGGGACTTTGGTAATAAATCTGGAACTTCAGAACTGATAATTGGATTTAAATGAAACTTGATACAGTTTTAGTGGTATTTTTGTGTAAATACGAGAGGAGCTAAAGTGGGCTGAAAATGAAAAACTGGGACTAAAAAATAAAAAATTCTGAAGGTAGTCACTTTTAAATGTCATTCCATTTGCAGACTTGGCATAGATGTTGACGTTTTCTGAAAAAATTTTAAATATGGGAAAAATAACTTATTTTTACAATTAAGTAAAATGAAGTAAAATTATTAAATTTTCTCAATTCAAAATTCCAGATTTATTTGTATTTATTAAACGAACGCCCCGCCCCGAACCCACTGTGCACTGCTATTTGTCTTCAGTTTGCTACAAATATATCCAAATCGTCTATTCGGTTATTTTAGACACAAACCAATGACCAATACCTTCTACAGTACATGGGTTTGATAAATGGGTTTGTGTCTAAAACGGCCAACTGAGCGATATGGTCAAAGCTACATTAATAATATTGTAAATTACGACAGTAAATTTTAGTTTGATTGGATACAAAGATTATGAATGAATATTGAATACGATCAATATTAATTATTATTCTTACAAATGATAGAAAAGTTCTTGTCTACCATCACATATGAAAGTTAAAATCACTTTTATTATAATTCTCGTATACCCATTTACCTCAATTATTAAGCCATATATGTATATGAACACTAAAGCAGTACATATTTCTGTAATTTCTTCTAACAATTAGTTTAGAAAATATTATAGTTTTCAAAAAAAAAAAAAAAAAATTTTAATAGATACCATGAATTTTTTGCCACAGTATATGATCTGCTAAGGCTGGCAACAAACTTTTTGTTTTTATTAAATTGCGTTTTTTTTTTTGCTCTGTACTCCAAACAAATATATAATGAAAATATTTTAAATAAAACGAACAAAAAAATTGGAAAGTTTTTAATTTTTCTCTCTCTGGGTTGATACGAGCAGAGAAATAAATGTTTAAAATAAGTGAATTAAAAAGTTAAAAAAAAAAAACAAATAGTAGCAAACGTTCAAGCAACGAAATATCAAAAATAATACTGACTGACAGACAGACAGGTTTGACAGACACGTGCAAGTCATAAACAACTGAAAAAGCTTTTGTTTTGGTGAAAATCGTCACATGACGCGTGGTTATTTTCGTTGTAACATCAAACCTGGCCTTTTAAACTTTATATACACGTCTATCGCTTGTGATTTAATTTAATATGAATAAAGTGATTAAATAGTTTCATTGGTGCAATGCCAAGCTTGAGATAAGGTGGCCATCAATGATAATAATGACAATTCTGACAGAAAAGGAATGACTATAAAAAGTATTAATTAGAATTTCTTTCTTTTACTCAATTCATTTAAATTTTATTTTTAATTGTACCGATTCGTCACATCTCAAAATGAACATAAACATAAATTGTTATTTGATTATTTCAAACTTATTCGCTTTCTATTCACAAGAGGGACGAAAAATGTGTTAAAAAGTAAAATAAAAAAAAAATCTTAAAATTTAAGATTAAAGAATATAAAACAATGGCAACACTGCGTAAACTTCAGATAATTATCTATTTAGTAGAAAGATAATGCTTGTTGTTAAAAATTTAAAAAAAAAAAAGTTTGTATTAATAAGAATTGTCATCACTTTTAATATAAGCACAGGCGATATTGGTGTGGCGATTTCCGCCAAAAAAAAAAATGTTGTTCTGTTCTGCTGTATACGTTGAATATTCTTCAACTGACACACATTTTTTTCCCCTTCTCCTTGGAATATTTTTCATTTATTGATAATTTTTATTTGTTATACGATGTTAATGCTGCTATATGATGACTAAATGTCATCAATATAATGACAAGTGGATTTATTATCGTTCGCTTAGGTCTTTTGTATTTTCTTCTTGTGCACCACTCTGAAATCTTGTAAATTTTATTATACATGTTATGATATCAATGTAAAGATATAAACTATCAAGTTGTAAATCTTTCAAAATTTCAAAAAGAAAAAAAAAATCTGAATAGAAATGAGAAATAATCAGAATAGACGAAAAAATCAGTTTTTATTTACATATTTTAGAGTTTAATAATATAAAAATTATGATACCAAATAGATGTCATTATAGTTGTGAAATAAATAGATCACATTCAAAATGTGACAAAATTCTCAGATGACATGTGTCACAGGTATCAATGACCCACTTCGAATGACATCTCGTTGTGAATTCGCAGATGCATTTCGCTGTAAGCACTAAATAGCAACTGAAACTGGCGGCTCGCAGTTGCGAACTGCAATACCACCACATGCAACGCAACTGAAGTTCGGTTGCCATCCATAATCGACCCATAAGTGCCCTTATATCACATCCTTCTAATTATTGAATCACCAACTCATCATTATGACAATCTTCAATGTACGTTCATTTACAAGTGAAAAATATCATCGTCTAAACAAAAATATTTAAAAGCAGAAAAAATATAAGAAACTCTCACTGTTTCCATTTGATTTCCAATGGATTCGTACAATAACTCTTATGTGTGTATGCGTGTATGTGCATTTTATTTATCTTCTCATAATGATGATCATCAGCCGTATTATTTGCCGTTACTATCTTGGAAACGTACTTTCAACAAAGTTTTTATTTTTTTCTTCAAAAGTATGTTTTTATATTATTGTTTTGGCATTAAGCGCGGCCACCAACTTCATTAAATGTCGGCAAAAGTGTTATGAAGTGTGATATTATAAAAAGTCTATATGCACATAAAGATATTTGTATAGCGAATATGAAACCGTCAGCTAGTAGCGTATGTAACTGCCCAGTAGTTCTAATATATAATTGATATGTACATACATTTGTACACATATATGGGCCTCATAGATCAGTGCTAGATTATCTTTAATTTTTATTAAAATTTGGCCTTAAATTAGCAAGTCCTTATTCAAAGAAATAATCTAAATTTAAATGCCACTCAAATTAAGAGTTGACATGTCTTCGATCAATATCCAGCCGCAGGCAAAGAATTTTTTTCACACTTACCGTAAGGTGACAGCGCTAATTATGGTTAAGTCTATTGCCTAAATTTACATTTTAATTTAGTTTAACTAAACCAGCGCTTAAGCGTTACGTTTACTGTTTACTTACCCGATAACTGGCATTTAAAAACTTGACTAACATGTCTTTTAATATAAGAAGAAAAAAAAATTGTAAAGAAAGAGTTCCCAAATAGAGGCCCAAAGAACGTCGGATTCTGCACACAAACGTGTGAAATTAGTTTATTTTTGCATTAAAAAAAAAAAAAAAAAAAAAACAATATTCTTTTAAAAGGTTTTCCAATAAGAGTGATATGATTTCTTTAAAAAGCAAAACACACACTTATTATTAAGGAAATTCAAAAGTTTTTTATTTAATGATAAGTACAATCGATACAATTCAGTTCTAAATAAAACGTCATTCAAATGGGCTCCACGACTTCTTTTGAAGGAACGAATTCGATGAACCAAATTTTCAAGCACTTTTTCCACTAAATCAAGTCGTATGTCATGAATGGCACGTTCAATATTGACTTGTAAAGCTTGAAGAGAGTCTGGTTTATTTCGAAAGACCAATGACTTCAAATAACCCAGCAAGAAATAGTTTAATGGTGTTAAATCACAACTTCTTGGAGAACATTCAACATCACAATTTCTTGAAATAAACGAATATCCAAACTTTTCTCGCAATAATTCCATAATTTTCCACGGCAAAATCAGCAGACCAATGGCTTCAGTTCTTGAGTGAGAACAATTTTATACGAATGCAACCCAAATCCTTTCTCAAGATCTGCCAGGTTGTAGTTTGAGACAGTCCCAATTGTTGAGAACGTCTTGGCATCGACAAATTGCGGTCTTCAGCAACTCTTGCCTGAACTTGCAACTATATTTGCATTACTTTGAGCTGTTCTTTCTCCTATTGGCACTTGAACATTATGTAAAGAAAATGTAAGATCAAAATTTTGAACAATTCGACGAAAAGCGAGCACACTTGGGACCAAAAAAATGGCAAAAGCGCACGAAAAGTTGCAATTGGAGAACGATTACTTTGAAAATAAAACTGAATAATTTGTTAACGTTGTTCTTGCGTATATCTCTCCATGATGAAATCGTAAACACTACTGAATACAGTGAAAAACAAATGACAGATCATGACATATTACAAATGGCCGAAACGTCACTTCAAAATCTGAGCATAATTCTCGTATTCTTTTGTAAGAACAAAAAGAAAGCAAACTAATATACGATTTCAAAGTACTAAAACTGTAGATCCAATAAATTTCAACCTAATTAAATTAATTAAAAATTAATTAAAAATTTTTTAGGAATAATTTTTTTTCTTAAATTCAAAATTTATTTATTAGTTCCAAAAGAAGATGTAATTTTATTTGATTGTTGGCAAATGAAAACTTAACTTAAAAAAAAGAAAAAATTACCGCACATGCCCCAAACATTAGCAACTACCACAAAACTTTTTTTCTTGTGTTCCATGTGAAAATTTTTGGACCCTTTTTAGTTTGTGCCGTTTTTCCTCATGTAAAAACAAAATACATTTTTGGTTCCATTTTTTCTATTTTGTGGCCATTTCATATATTTGGTTTGGGGCCAGTTTTTAGTTTTTGTATTCAATGGAGTCCGTTTTCCTTAACCTATTAGTTAACATATTCTCAACTTTTAGAACTGCTGGGTATAAACAACTAAATCAACTAATACACAACATTAGCAAATAAAATTAAAATAGAGTTAAAAATTAATAATAAACGAAACATTTAAAATAACAAACAGCTTTGGCAAAGCTCCATGATCACTAAGTCTAGGCAACATGAGTGAGTGAAGTATAAGTGCAACTGAATATCAGTACTTGCATATACATATTTGCGAGTAAGTTTCATTATTTAAATACAGATACAGTCGCACACATAATTATGGTTTAATAATGAATGAACTTTTTTTTGGTTTGTTTCTCAAGTGAAAAATTAAAATGAAAGATATCAAGATCTACACAGTCAACCGCAAAAATTTTCTGAGCTCAGGCCATTTAAGAAGTATGGAGGAGTGTGTATTAAAAAAAGCCCTTTAGAAAAGCATGCTGTTACGTGGTATTGAAAATAGATGCACCATTAATTCGTCAAAGGTCGGTCTAAAATAGTCAAGCTTCCGCTGGCGTATAGGATTCAAAGATTATTCACATGTATGGGTAATTCGGCTTCAGATCTGCTTAAAAAAAGTTTAAAATTATCGGATAAGGAAAATAGGCCAAATCACGTTATTCTAAAAAGAAACAACGAGATAAAAGTTGCCTGGATCAAATAAATGCACGAATTGTGGAAAGAAAAAATGGAAAACCAACTTGCATTTTAATTTACATCTGGAGTTCAAGGATTTCTATAAGGCTGAGGTACAGGGGAAATTACAATATATTTAGAAAAATTCTTATTTAACTTTAATCAGTTCGGCTGAAAGTTTTTTTTTAGCTTTCACTTAAAATGGTTTGACAATTCACTAGTTTTCTTTTCTTTGTCTCATATTATTTAACTCAGAACCATGCCTGTGCTTTGCTTTGCAAAAAGTTTTGAGTCTTGTATTCGATATCACATCATAAAGCTTTCTTATATTTTAGGTTAGACTCTAGTGTTTGCTGGGTGTGCTGCTATTTCACATATTAATGAGTTTTGTTGCTTCATCGACCGCCCTCTAATTTCTCACAGTGTACGATCATGTTTTTGATACGGTTTTTTTTTATTTGTTTTTATGTCACGTTTAACATTTCTTATGATGATCACCTGGTTTTTTTTTTCTTCTTTCTTTGAAGTTGGTATCATTTATGGTGTTGCTGTGTTGTTGGCGGAGTTTGTTAGTGGGTTCAAATAATTTTATTATACTGCATGTCAGTTTGATTTTTTGTACTCGTACTTGTTTTTTTTAAGAATTTTTGTTGTTGTTGTTTTTGTAGATTCGTTACCTGTCAGCCATGTCAAATAAGTATGCGTTTTTATTTTGATAGTTTTTTGTCTTGAAAACATCTTTAACTTTTACTAGCAAACATCCGTAAAAATATCTGCTGCTCTCCAAAACTTAAATACACTTGATGTTGGTTTAAAAAATATTTTTGATGCACTTACACACATGCAAACACAGTTACAAACTCGTTCATGCATGCATACATACATACATACATACATACATACATACATATTTGCCTGACATTATTTTCATTCATTCATTCAATTTAACATCAATCCAGCTTTTTATTGTTTAAAATGTTTGTTGTGTTGTGTTCTTTTTTTTTTTTTTTTTGTTGTTGTTATTTATTTATTTGTAAATAATTTCGTTACCTTTATTTAAACTTTTTCACTTTATACTTTATATTTAAAGTGAAATTTATATTAAATTTTTTTCACTTGGACTTTTTATGTTAAAAAAATAAAATACAGAAAAAGAAAATAAGTTACAGCAACGAAAACATTAATAGAAAGTTATGTATTTCATAAGGTGTTAAGATTTGTGGTACACACTACTATTTACTTGCCACCACAATCATCATGTTGTTAAATTTAACTATTGTTACTGGTGTGTGTCTTTTTTTTTTGGCCTTTTGCTGTGCGATGGAGGCGGAAATAACTCGACTGTCATGAAAAAGTTTTGTGTTTTTGTATTTTGCTTTAGTTTTCATTTCACATCTGTAATCATATTTTGAATTGTTTAACTTAAATAGTTTTAACTTGTTGTTGTATTTGTCTCTATTGTTAAACAAAAATACATGACATTACGAAATGCACTTCCGAATTGAGGTTTTAGAAATTTTTGTGAAATATTTTAAATAAAATTTTTATCTCTTCGAATATATCCAGTAAATGTTTTAATATGGAAATAATTGACATCATTCACGTTAAAGAAGATGATTACTTCCATTTGGAAGCATTTGCTGGCTTTGATAATAATTATTTGTTCTTTTTGGGCTTTTGCAATACATAGAGCGTGATAGCAAATTTACTACGCAAAGCGTCTGTCCGCCGTTAACTGCTACACTCACCCCAACATTCATGGAAAAAGTTCATTATTTTAACGAATTGTTTTATAATTTTTACGTAAGAATTCATCAGATCAATGAATTACTTTATTAACATGAAATACTATACAAGTAACTCTTTTGTGATATTTTTTTGGTAAATAAGATTTTTGTTAAATTACTTTTCTTTACTGTATAAAAAATTTTGCCAAAGTACTTTTCTGTAAAAGAAAATAATTTAAAAAAAAAAAAATAAGTTTTTGTTAAAGAAACGTTTTTGTAAGGCGTAAATATTTTTTTAAAATATTCTATATTGTAAAAGGAACACTTAACTCTTTTTAACAGTCTTTTTATTTAAGTGATTTCGAAATAAAACATTTTTCTTAGCTTAAGGTACTTAGAACGTTTCACTAAAATATACATTTTTGTTTAAACGCTGCTTAAAATTTTTTTTTTTTTTTTTGTAAAATGTACTGTTTTGTAAAAACAACTTTTTTTTTGCAAAATTTACTTTTTCTTAATCAACTTTGGTAAAAGGAACTGTTGTGTTAAAGGTACACTTTTGCAAAACGCATTTATGTATTTGTAAAAGGCACTTCTTTTTTAGAACGTACTTAATTTGTTAAAATAATTTTTTTTAATTTTTTGTGCAAAAAGTACTTTTTTGTAAAAGGTAAATTCTTTGTAAAAGGTCCTTTTTTGTGAAAGGTAATCTTTTCATAAAATTTAATATTTTGTAAAAGGTAATTTTTGTAAAAGGTAATTTTATGTAAATATACTTTTTTGTAAGAAATACTTTTTTTGTAAAATATACTTTTTGTTAAAAGGTACTTTTATGTAAAGGTACGTTTTTCTAAAAAAAATGCTTTTTTGTAAAAACTAATATTTTGTAGAAGGTACTTTTTTGTAAAAGGTACTTTTTTGTAAAAGGTACTTTTTGTAAAAGTTAATCTATTTTGCAAACTTTTAGGAGAAAGGAACTAAAGATAAAATTAAAATAGTCTTCATTGCTGAAGGTATTGTAAAATGTATTGTTTTGTAAAAAGAGTTGTTGTAATATGAAGTTTTTGGTGAAAAGTAGTTTCTGTCAAAGGTACCTTTTTTCGAAAATATTTTTTTTTTAATATTTTCTGCTTAAATTTTTTTCTATACGATTTATTTTTGTTTGCCAATTGTTTTGTTCTCATTAAAATTTTTTGACGTTTTAGCAGGTTTTTTATGTTTAGAGTTTTTTTTTTTTGCTGACTTCTTATTGTCGCCGTTTCTAAGAAAAGACATAATTTTAATATTAGATTACTGGTAAAACAGACACTATTTGTTATCTTTATATAAGATTTTTGATATACATATGTACTTATATGTACTATGTACATACATATATAGAACAGATCTAAATTTAAATTTAAAAATTGGAATTGCGACGGTATCTTACAAACATATTTATTTATTCTGTTCTATATAGATGTACTCATATGAGGTCATAGATGTGTATGCGCGTCCACACATACATACATGTTTTTTGGCCACCTATGCTAAAATCAGTTGGTATAAAAGCTGATAATCATGAAGATATAAAATAGTTAAAATTTTAACTTTGCTGAAAGAAAGTTTCAGAAAAAAAACTAGAATACTTTAGAAAAATGAAAATCTTTGCTTTAATAATTGTTTTATCATCAATAGTTGCCTTATTTACACCGGCAGCTGCTCAACAAGGTACGCACAATAGAGAATTTTAAATGTAAATAATTTCATTGAATCACATTATCAAATTTAGATGCCAGATGTAAGATGTCAATTTTTCCAAATCGACTTAGATCGAAAGTTGTGTACACATTCGCTTACGGATCATGTCAATCATATCCCGTAGATGCAAATTCTAGATTAAGTGGTAACCAATTCGCATCCTCCAGTGATTGTATGAGAAGTTGTAAGGACAAGTAAGACGAAAAGTTTTACTAATCACCGTTAAAATTTTTTAATACTTTAATAACTCGAGTTAATAACTTGATTGTAAATTGATAAAAAAAAATCATTTAAAAATAAAGTTTATAACATGTCCATGTTGTGCAAATACATAATTATATATTTAATTTTGGGCTAATTTTTTTCACAAGTGTGTTTTTTGGTAGTATTTATCCGCTAACTGATAAAAAATTTAAATTTTGTAGAATATGCTGCCCCAGTTATGAGGGGTGGCAAAAAAGGTATCCTTAATTTATAAACAATTTCAATTAAATGCTTTACTCTCACCGGCAGTGTGGCCATTTTAGCACTTTACAGTTTTTTTCAATTTAGCTGCAAATTTTATATATAAAAATCATTAAACTTAAATGGAACATCTACTGAGTTAACACATTTTTGCCGAAAATTAATAAATCTAGGATAATAAATGTCATTCATGAGAATTATAAAAAAATGAAAATCCCGAAATATCGATAAATCCAGGGATTCCAAAAAATTTCAAGGACGCGAAAAATCCTAGGATCCCGGGATTTTAAAATTTAATGGCGGTATTAATAAAACCACCCAGGCAGAAAACTACAATCGGAACGACGTTGACAAAGCGTTTTCCAAGCTGGTTCAAACGTTGGCAAGAAGTAACACGTTAGACGTTTAAAGCGTTGTGCCAACACGAAAATGATAACGTCGATCCAGGCTCTGCCGATCGTTCTTCATGTCGTTGGCCAAGCACTGTGAAAACTAAAAATTCAATGCCTTCCCAATATTATAATTTTGATTAGTAAAACATTTTCCCAGTACCTCACTCTGCAAATCTACAGTATTTGCTAGAGTTGTCAATTATTCGCCTTTCAACTCTGTTCGAATAATTCAAATAATTGATTTTGTTCGTTCGATCAAACGATTAAAGCTGAAAAATTTTTCGATTAATCGATAAGAACAACGAATAAAAAATGATTTAAAAAATTTATTGACAATAAAAAAAAAACATTTCATACAAAAAACTTAAAAATAAAATAGTTAATATTTTTATTAACAAAAAAATACATAAAACTATTAATTCAAATAAACATGCTTCATTCAGTCAAAAAATATCAAATGTTTTTTTTTTTTTTTTTTTTTTGTGAAATCAGACAATTTGGGTTGTTCTTAAGAAATAATCTTTTTCAAATAAAAGTCGACTAAATTTTTTACCTTTCAAACGATTTTTGGTTTTGGTTTTTGAAATAAATCTTTCGCTAATTGTCGAGGTAGGTGATATTGTGAGAAGATCATAAAATAGTTTATCTAAGTTTTCTGTTCTTTTATTACATTTTTTCAAGTATACCATATCGTCTAATATATCGCTGAAGTCTTTTTATATTTTGAATTTTGAATTTTTAATACTTTTAATATAATTATTTAATTCGTATAAAAGATTGTTAATTTCATTACTAGTAACATCTTCTTTATCATTACTTTCATCTGAATTATTGTGGTTACTTTCAACATAAAATAATCTGGAGTATAATTTATTCTTTAGTTTCACTTTTTGAAGAATATTTTAAAAAACTTTCATTGCTCGGAAAATTTCCAGAATTTAAAAAATACTATTAACGTATGTATTTAAAAATTTTATACGTCCCTCATTTATTCTTATTTTAATACGTTTTCGTAAATCTGTTGCAAAAGAATAATTAATTTTTTTGTTGTTGATCCAACAATTTTGTATACTTTAGGACACTTGTTACATGTGACTTTGTTTTTTTTTTTCATTTTTGTTCTTGGTAAAATACTTCCAAAACGAGCTCAATTTTTTGGCTTTAGTGTATTTCTAATTTATTCACCTGAGAGTGAAAAACCCCATTCATGAAAATTTTTTAACGTTTCATTCAAAACATAGCACGACTACTATGTAGCTATGCGCAGTTTGACAACCACTGCAAACATCCAAAATACGAGTAATATGTATTTGTTTGATATAAAGTACTCGCTTTGTTTCATATCATACAAACAAATTTAAACATTTTTGACGTATGCATTTTAAACTAAAAAAAGTTGTTCGATTAATTGACATTAATTAATCGATTTATTCGTTATTCGAAAATCGGCATTTTAAAATTATTCGAACAAGAGTTTCGTTTTGTTTGATCGATTAATCGAATTATTCTTAATCGGTTGACAACTCTAGTATTTTCCCAAAATGCCAATAAGGAAAAATAAGCTATTTTACCAATTCAATACGTCACATATTTTTAATGCTATTTATTATTTTTCAGTTAAAAATAGGGAAATTAGCCCCCAAATTAAAAAAAAAAATTAAAAATTGGGGCCATTATTCATGGAGTTATAAGAGGCATTTAGCAAGTTAAACGAGAACCCTTGGTTACATTTCAAAGTATCAATCAGGGGGAAAATAATCTGTGATGTGGCAGGATTAGCGATTTTGCAAAACAAAAGTTTTAAATCAAGGTAGTGTTGATTTTACAACAAGAAAAAAATTACAAAAACAACATGGCATTTTATTGTTGGTTTCTGCCTTCTTTTGTCAAAAAAACATATGAGACTCTTTATTTTGTTTTCACACTCTCTTTCTCTCAACAACAATTTGGTAGAAATTTGACAGCAGCGGGCAAAACTTACTGAAATCAGCTGTGCTTTTTGTTGTGATATGCCAGCCCGAGCTTTCATTAAATGCTACAGAGGTCACACTGGATTTTTTTCCTGCGAAAGGTGTACCATTAGAGGAGAGACGGTCAATAATACCCGCGTATTTATGGAAACGAATTGGGAGGAACGCTTATATATGTTTTTTAAAAATAAAACTTATCGAAGGAAGTTAGCCCACTACTGGACATAATTCATTTTGATCCCATAAAGCACGTTGTTATTGATGAAATGCACATGCTTTATCTAGGAATTAGTAAGCAATTACTTCAAAAGTTAATTTTAAAGAATTCATTCGCGTATATTTCACAAGAAAGCGTATCTACACTTCAAGAAAACCTAGTAATAATATTTTAAAATATACCTTTCGAATTTCAAAGACAATCTCATACGATATAATGAATTTAGCAAACTGGAAAGCTACAAAATTCCGTTATTTCTTGTTATATGCAGGAGCAATTGTTTTAAAGAATGTATTAGATGATACAATGGTACAAACACTTTATAATTTTATATACTTCTTGTCGTATTTTGTCGTCAACCAAGTTAGCCACATTAAAATCAAAATATGTTAAAGATTTGTTAAAACCCTTTATTAAACTTATGCCTATGTAGATATTACGGCCCTAATTCGCAAACTATGAATATACATACATAGATAATCTGATCCATATATTAATTGATGTAATTAACATAGGAGCTCCTTTATCACAATTTTCAACGTTTGACTTTGAAAATAGTCCATTGTAAAATCAACAACAAATCCAATAGCACAACTTCAAAGAAAATTGCACATTTTTTATACTAACAGTTCCTTAAATAATAGCCCATTAGTATATCCTCTTGTTAAAAATAAAAAAAATATTCAGTTGGAAAAATTAAAGTGACTTTTCTTAACATTTACTCGTATGGCTTTAAAGTAACAACCGTTCATCCTGATAATATTTATTTATTAAGTAATGGTAATGTTATGGTTGTATCAGAAATTTTCAGTAGCAAACTTTCTATATACACATGTGATAATATTTATTTAAAAGGAAATATTTTTAACAAAATGCCTGATTTTTTTGAGTACCCACTGTCACCAGGGACATAGGATTATATATCGTTAAAGATTTAGACCAGAAAAAAACTGAAATAGGCTTAAATATGGTAGATGTTAAGTGTATTCTGCGAATTTCAAAATGAAACAGTTGTTATCACTCTTTCGCATAAATAAATTAATATAGATATATACTTTTGTATGTATGTAATCGTACTTAAATAAATAAAATCGAAACCACATAATAAGAACAAAACAATTTTTTATTAAAAAGCATTGGCAAACAATTTTTCAGATTACCATCCGTAACGTTGGCAAACCCTTTTGGTTTCTTGTTTAAAAGTACTGTCCCAATGCTGCACTTTTTGTACGGTTGGCAATTTCTGCCTGGGCAGTCCCATTTGGCATACGCAATCAGTATCAATGGAGTCAAAAACTTTCACTCGAAAGTCATTGATTTACCGAACTTAAATTTGAATTTCGGTAGTTTTTTTTGAAGATCGAATAACACCGAAATAAAAAAAAATTTAAACCAGTTTTTATTTTTATTTATTAGAAACAATATGATTTTTTGAAATATAATTATACTAAAATCTGGTCCAGGGGCCGAATTTTGAGCAACCGGGTTTATATGTAACCGGTTTTGTAACCGGTTTTCTGAGGCACAAAATACCTTTTGACCCATATATGTTTCAATAATATTGGTGGATAATAATACACTTAAAAGTGTTCTACAAAAAATCGTGTACTTTTTTTTTATATAAAATGGTCAAATCAAAATTAACAAATTCATTGCAAATTGCATTTATTTTGCTCTTTTATATATAATTATTATTATTATTATTATTATTATTATTATTACCACATATGTTTATATTATTTACATACATGCATATATTCTAAAAAAAAGTTTTAAAAAAGCTTTAGTATATCATCTGATTAAATTAAGCTAGAAAAAGTACTAAGTTGTCAACACTTGTTTCAAGCAGGTATTTCATAATTCACAAAAATATTTGATAAGATGTTTTGCATTTATAAAATGTAATGAAAAGATAAGATAAATTGTCTTTTACGTCAATCGCTTGTTTTGCTCTACCCATTTTTTTTATTAAATATTTCATAAGTACAAAAATAAAATTAAAGCATTTTTTATTATTATGTATGTAAATATTTTTGTCTATAAGATTATATAATAGGACGTATGTTTACTTAAAAACAATTAACTTTTAATGGTTTTTGTCTTAAAGTTAGTTAGAGGTACTTTTTTTTTAAATATACAAAAACTTTTTGAAGGCAATTGCCCTGCAGGTTACTTTTTTAAAAACGAGATTTTTGGCCAAGAAACTATTTTTAAAATGTACTTTATCCAAAAAATTTTATCTTTAAAAAAGAATTTTTTCTTTAAAGTCCCAGGCAAAAGGTACTTTTATAACAGATACTACTGTTTTACTCTGAAAAGGTCCTTTGTCCTTAGATAACTTTCATAAAATAATAAGAACTTTTATTGGTACTTTTATATAAAAAAATTTTCACTCAATCTCTTTAATAAAAGTAGTACCTGTTATAAATGTATACAACTTTTATTAAACAAACTTCTTTTGTTAAACGTACTTTTTATTACAGGTACTAGTAAAGAAAATGTACTATTTAAAAAAAAGAACTTGTTTTAAAAAGAACCTTTTTATAAAAGGTACTTGTTAATTTATTTTTCATATTTTATACTGTTTCTAGTAACAGTTAATTTTTTTAAATGTACTTTGAATAAGATGCACGTTATTTTCATAAAAATTACTCTTTATAATAGTTACTTTTTGTAAAAGGAACTATTTATAGAGTGTAATTTTTATAAAGACTATGTCTATAAAGAGTATTATGATAAAAGTTACTGTTTTTAAAAAATGCATTTTATATATACAAGTTAATTTTTTGTTGTAAAACGTACTTGATATAAGAAAAGGTACTTTTTGTTAAAAGGGTGTTTTTTATAGAGTGTCACAACTTTGAGTTGGCATCACTGCTTTATTTGAGCATCCGTTTAACTGCTGATAGTTGCTTTTTGTTATGTTTGTTTTGAAATTTCATTATCAAATTATAATTGCTCTATTCGTCAAACTAATCGTGCAGCGGGTGTTAGAATTGATTTCCGCAAATAAACTTTTAATGAAAAAATAATTTCACGTAATGGCCCAATTACTAGGCCACCAAGATCGTTTGATTTAACCCCATTAGATTAGTTTCTTTGGGGTCATGTTAAGTCACTTGTCTACGTCGATAAGCCACAAACAATTGAAAATCGGGAAATCAACATTCAAAGAGTTATCCGTTAAATACGGTCGCAAATGCTGCGAAAAGTTATTAAAAATTTATTTCTAATTCACAGATTTTTCTCTAGATTGGCATTTCTTTTTAGTGTTTCTTAAATTTGCCGCTTATTTATTCTGCGTTTTTTTTTTTGCTATTTACAAGTTTTTATCGAGTTTTCACTAAATAATTATTTTTTCTATGTTGGATAACTTGAGAATTTATCAATTTTGATTTATTTCGTGGTGAAAATCTAAAAAATTTGACTCGTTACCTTTTCCAAAATACAGCATATAGTCGCAAATACATTATCTGATAGAATACCCTTTAATTTTTATGTTATTTTTTTTAATTAGGACCAGCACTCAGGAGATGACCCCTACGTATGCAGTGCCCTGTGCCGGAACTCAGGGAGGGGGAGAGGGTAGAGAAGATAGATGTTGAAAATTTAGAAGACTTAACTCTTTCAAAACTCTGCTTTGCGCGTTATGTTAATTTTTCAGGCAGTGTTGAGGCGCCTCCGGTGTTAAGTAGATGCATTAACTATGTTAAGCTGCATTAGCAGGCATTTTATTAGTTGTTTTACTTCGCCGATGTTTTTGCTAACCGACAAGGGAGGGCGATGTTGTGTACATTAGCTTGGAACAGCATCAATCGCTGTCGGAACAGTTTTTTAGTGACCAGTGCTATGCCTTCATCACTTAAATAGTCCGAAAACAGTTAATACAAAGTCTCACTAATGTTACATTCCAGTAATTAATTATGTTAATTGACTTGCTCTGACCAGGGTTTGAACCCAGGCCCCAAATCATTGTTTGCTTAGTAGTCAACGTGCTAACCACTTCAGCAAACATCACCCTAAAAGATTTCGCCTTCTACGCCCCAGCCGTGGCGGTCACATGGCAGAAATCATATTTAAACATTAATTGTAACCTTCTCCGACTTGCTCTGACCAGGGTTTGAACCCAGGCCCCAAATCATTGTTTGCTTAGTAGTCAACGTGCTAACCACTTCAGCAAACACCACCTTAAAAGATTTCGCCTTCTACGCCCCAGCCGTGGCGGTCACATGGCAGAAATCATATTTAAACATTAATTGTAACCTTCTCCGAGAAAAGGGACCCAGTGTGTGAAAATTAAGTTTTGAAAAAAACGCATTTAATCGTATTCTACACTCTTTTAGGTACCAGAATCCACTCTTAAGTCCAAACCCGTTTTTTTGACACACTAGGTCCGCCCTCTTGGAGAAGATCACATTTTCATATAATATTCTTTCCAATAAAGCCCGTTTCATTGATATTAAAAATATATTTTCTTGTTTTATTATGATTTAAACTTGTGTCACTCTATAAAAAACACCCTTTATATTCCTTTAGCTTTCTTTAGCTTCTTAATAAAACTAAAGTGTCAAATAAAAAACCCAACATCGAAACATTTTCAGAGGTCGTTGTTGCTAAAGAAAGTATTGCATGCTGGTTTACACAAATCACTCCTCCCTACCAAGAGACCTAAAGTCCTTTTGGTATCCTCTCAAATTAAGTTTTTCCTTAAAAATTCGCAACAATTTAAATGAAAATTAATTAATGTCTGTTTAAGCAAAAACTTAAACAAACAAAAAGATCAATAAAAACCGAATAGAAGACTTTTTTGAAAATATTACATGGTAATACACAAACATAAATGTTCATGTACGAGTATTGTTTAGAAAAATGTATGGAAAATAAAATATTGAGGAAAAAAAAAATAAAGGAAAATAATAATAAAATAAGCAAACTTTAGCGAAACGAGGTCAATGGAGGTCAACTGATTTTATGTTTAACGCGCAACTACTTCATTTTATACTCTACTAAATACAAACAGATTTTCATCATCGTCATCTTTATCATCATCATCATTATCATCTTCATTAGCAATGCTTTTGATGACGATGACTACTACTATGGCAACTTTAACAGTTACAACATTAGCGACGGCGACAGCGACAACGGCAACGACAATAATGTTGCACAGTGGGTATGATTTTATTCTATATGAAAAAGGAAAACTTTTAGTTTGATGACAACTTCCAGAGTTGCAACATTAGTGATGGCGACAATAACGTTGCACAGAGGGTTTCATTTTATTCTATATGAAGCAGAAACAAATTTTAAAAATATTGAGTACATATTTAAATAAGTTCTATTCAATATTGTAATAAAAGCTTAAATCGCTTTTTATGATGTTATGGACCGAATGATTTGAGCCGTTTATTTTGAAAGTGGCATAAGTCACTTTGTTTATAAGTCGAGATATTTAAGCGTTTTGTGTTTTAACACGTTTAAAAATTGGATGCTAACTTTCGATATTAAAAGTCTCGACTTAAAAACAAAGTGACTTATGCCACTTTCAAAATAAACGGCTCATTTCAGTTTAGCTTTGCAGCAACAGCAAGCCTTAAATCAAAAATTCATTTGAGTCGCTTGAAGCTACTGTTCAATATTAGCACAAACATGTACACACAAACATACATATGTACATATATTTCAATATATGTATGTATGTGCTAATGTTATGTAGAACTTTTAAGCTTCATTTCTCATTGTTCAATATTGTTAACTTGATTTTTTTTTACTATTTGCAGTTCGTATTTTTTTTTTTTGTAATTGTTGTTTCAATTGTGAATGTAGCATGTTGCTGATTGTATTTTATATATAGAAACAACAGCGGCAAAAAATGTTCATCGTCCTATATGTGGCACAGTAGAAGTGCAGAAAAAAAGCTAAGCCTTTGTTGTTATCGTTGTCGTTGTTGTCGTCAACAAAATTGATTTTTTCATTTCTGTCGTTGCTGTATGAGTTTTTCTAAATTTTATTTTATTTGCAAATAAAAAGCAAAGAAAAATCTAACCGACATCATGTTACTTACTGCTGCGCCCCTTTATGTGTGCAATAGATGTGCAAATAACTTGTGCATTTGCACATGAAAAAAAAAGTTGAACCGAAAAAAAAATAAATAGCAAGAAAAGTTAAAACTCTTAAATACACTTAGAATAACAAGAAAGCTACACTAAACCTTTTTGCAAAATTAATTTTTTAAAATCTCTGCAGATAAAGTGAGATAAAACAAAATGGCAAAAGCAGCTGAAACTTTTTTTTTTTTTAATTTTGAATTCTTTTTTCAATTATTCACATTCTTTTGTAATATAAAATTTTCCAAAATTGCACTGATATCAATTCAAAGTACTTAACAATACCTTTAAATTAACATCGAGAGTTGTCAATTCCATTAAGTCATTTACGAACCAAACGCTGTAAGAAACTGTACTTAAGAAACACTATCTTTTTCAAAATATGAAAAAGCTAAATTTGTCATTGAAAAAAAATTTATCTAAAATTTTCAAATTGGAATCGATAAGAACTTTTTTTTTATAAAAGCTAAAAAAAGGATGCATACTTTAGGGAATGACAAACATATCTGGGCCAAAACTTGTTTAAAAACATTTATTACAAAAGCTTTTTCTATTAAAAAAAAACTTAAAGTTTCCTCTACCTGCACTAAAATATTAACACGGTATAAACGAAATACAAAATGTAGGGAATGTGGAGAACGTTAAACTACAAAGAAGCGAATAAATACAGATCCGATCCGATCAAACTGTATGCCATGGATTTTAAAATTTTCTAATACCAAATGAAAGCTTTTCTAACCCACTTTTAACTGCTAAACAGACTTTATATGGCGATACGTATGATGAAATAACAATTCTAAAGCCTATGTGACTGTTTT
This sequence comes from Lypha dubia, assembly GCA_947311025.1. NCBI lineage: Eukaryota > Metazoa > Arthropoda > Insecta > Diptera > Tachinidae > Lypha > Lypha dubia. The sequence goes on from OX371263.1 coordinate 56,210,517, forward strand.
CATTAAAAAAAAGTTTTTAATCTTGACCGGGGCGAAAGCTGTAGGCCACAGCAAATAATCTTCTCCAATACTGTTTAATGGATGCAGAATTTGGGGTTAACTTTTTAAGCATTTTATTTAAAAATCCCTATTTTAGATGCAACTTTTTTAAATAATACTTTTTGAAACGTTACTTTTTATGTTTTTTTTTAAGTATATTTTTAAAAATGATTTTCCTAAAAGGTACTTTTTTCAAATAAAATATACTAATTTTAACAGTGTGGTATCTATTTAACAAATACTCCAAAAAAAAAAAACGATTTTAAAAGATCGTTTCTAAAATATATTTATTTACAAGTGTAGTTAAGTTTTTAAAAAAAAAAGTTTTACAAAATATCTACTACATTTTTAAAAAGGTACTTTTTTAAAATGGTACTTTTTAAGAGATATTTCTATAAATAGATGCTTTTTCTAAAAGGTACTTTTTTTAGCAGGTACTATTTTGAAAATGTTCTTTTTACAAAAAATACTTTTATAGAAAAAAACTTTCTTAAAAAATAAATTTTTTTATAAGATGCATTTTTATAAAGGCAATTTTTTTTAAGTAAAAAGGTAGTTTTCTTAACTGATGCATTTTTAAAAAGGGTCTTTATTTTTACCATGGAGTTGTAAAAAGTAACTATTTTTTGGAAAAAAAGTAGTTGTTTTAATAAAGCTCGTTAAATAAATTAACTTTTTAAAAAGCGACATTTTCAAAAAGGTACATTTGTGGAAAATATTAAGGGTAATCACGATGGTGATTGTGCAAATATGCATTTTGCAAATTTGCTGTGCATATTAGTGTACTTCGTGAGCGTACTTTTCAATTTATTGAATTTTTGTGAAGATCATGTAATTTTGTTCACAAAAATGTGGCAGCCCATCAAAAATTCTGGCAACACTGACCTCAGATGTCAAGTTACAAATGCATAAAGTTATTATTTACTAATAAATTAAAAAAAGAAGACTAAAACTTTTTAAATTAAATTAAAATCAGTTACAAAATTAACAGCCTAACCCACGATGTCGATCGATATCGCTCGCTTGCTTTTTCAACGACAAACAGCTGTTTTGCGCCCCACTAAATATTTTCAGCACGACAAGTCGATCGACAATGAAAGCGAGCGATAACGTAAACATTTTCATACAAATTTCCGACCCACTATGCGACAACAACTGTCAAAATCAGTCACGAAAGTTTTGTTGTCGACAAAGAAATTAATTTGACAAAATTATTTAAAAAATGTTATTTTATATGAATGTATGTACATATGTATATGTAATAATTTTAAAAAATTTCATGATGGGAAATTGGTAGGTATTTATGTAAATACATATGTACATTCATATATTTATAATTATATTATTGTAAAGATAATAATTATTGATTAGCATTTAACAGGCAAAATAGCAAAATCGGTCTTGTTGAATTTGTGAAATTAACAAAATACCAAAAATTATTTTGCTATAAATTATTTTTACAAAATTCATTTATTCAAAGCATATGTTTTGTGTTTACATTTGTAGCAAGGCATATCCAAAAGGTGAGCTTACTAGCACACCAACCTCAATTCGCTTTATATTATACTAACTTTATATTCATACTAACTGATACAGTTTTGCAGCATACACAAATAATTGTTACAGCTTGGAAATCATTCGTAAGAAAATGTTAAATTTATTTGTGTTTTTTGATGAAAAGCGAGTACTTTATACCAACAATATACATGTTGTTTTTGGATTGTTGTACTTGTAATGGAACTGTGCATACCTGGTCGTTGTGCCACGTTCAAATGGCCATATATGTGGCTGAATTTACATGGAATATTTGATGTGGCAATATAGTCATTTGACAATAATTACGTTGAAACGTAAATACAGACGACCGACAAGTCGATAGTTAGTGGGTCGCTTATACGAACGATAATGAGTGAGTTGCTGTCGCTCTATCGACTTGTCGGTCGATATCGTGGGTTTGGCTGTAAATTTTCTTTTTCTAAACATAAAAATATGATAGTCTGTATGTTACAAGTTATTGTTAATTTTCGTTTGCAATTCATAAAATATGCACTACTATCTTTGCTCATAGTTTTTTTAGTGCAATCGAAGCAAAATTAAGCAAATTGCAAATACATACATTTCGTTGTTATGTTGTGTAAATGTGTGTATATTTGCACACATTTGCATCGTTTGCACATTTTGCACTAACCATCGTGATTACCCTTTATGTCACAAGGTACTATTTTACAAAAGCTACTTTTTAAAAATTTTCATTTTTAAAAGATACATACTCGAACGTTTGAAAAATTGAATTTTTAAAAAGTTTAATTTTCAAAAAGGTAAATTTTTAAGAAGGTACTATTTCACAAAAGCTACTTCTTGAAAATTTTCTATTTCTTATCTATTAAAGAGAAATATTTAAATGTCCCTGTTTTAGTAAAGGCGATTTGTTAAAAAGGGTACCTTTTTGAAAAAGTTACTATGTATTTGAAATAGCTACTTTTTTGAAAAGGTACTAATTTAAAAAGACATATATATTTCAATGCTGAACTTTTTCAAAAACTACATTGTGATCAAACAAATCGACATTGCTAAAGAATAGAAGCTTCTTTTATTGAGGGGTACTTTTTATAAAGTACTATTTTCAAAACTTTACATTTATTTGAGCATGTACTCAAGTATTTATGTTTAAAATTTTATTTATTTGTTTTTTTTTTAAACATAAAGCGTAAAACATCTACTGATGAATTGGTATAGCTACCATGTTTTTTTACTATTTTTAAAAAATATTTTTTTTTCATATGCAAACAGGTTTTTGTTTTGAGAGATCCGTAGTACATATGTAGATCTTTTGCATACATATTATATATAATAGTAGCTTATCCCGGTGTGCTTCGCTACCCCCCTCGTTTTAAATAAAATTAAAAGTATTTATATATCCTCTTGTGAAAATTTAATGACGATCGGTCCAGTAGTTAAGACTATATTACGATTTTTAAAAAAGGGGTGTGGTCCCACCCACTTTTCTCCTGGTACGTATTTTAAATTATGCCAATACCATATGAACCAAATATCATCGACGTAGGTCAAAAAATGCCCAAAATATGGCGATTTAAATTTTTGGGTTATATAGGCGGTGCCACACCCCTTTGTCCAATCAAAACTTCATATAGCCTATAATTCATCCGAGAGTTTCAGTTAAATACTGTGAAAATTTCAGGAAGATCGGTTTATGGGTTTGGCCTCCTATAAGGAACAAACAAACAAACAAATAAACAAACACACATTCGGTTTTATATATATAGATAGATTTGGAAAATAAACTTATTTAAATAGAAATTAAAAGTATTTCTCTCAGTGTTGTCAAGTAAATATACAAAAAATACAGTCATTAAGTGGGGCGTGTATTGCGTTACATTTAGCAGTTTGCTGCGTAGCTAGACGTTATAATTTTTTTCTTTTTCACATTTATTTTTCAAACTTTAGCTTTACTACTTGATTTAAAAGAATCTCAAAAAAAAAAGAACAAATAACAAAAAAGTAAATGAAAACAAGCGGAAAAATAATATATATATTTTTTTGCATTTAATGCTGGGAATACAATTGGGACGAATGACGAATTTTTCGTTGCGAATATTCGTTGTCAAAAATAGAAAAAATACATGCATATGAAAGTGAACACAACACCGACGTCGACGAAATTCGTCATACGCGACGAATTCTCTGATAGATTTATTTCCATTTCATACGCCGCGAACAAATCCGTACAGAGTTACCTTGTTTTTTAGTTTTTAAATATATTAGTAAATAATGTTAATGTTTACTTTAATAAATGCTTCTTTTTCTTTAATGATAAAATTTGTTTTTAATATTGCTTAATGTTTAATTTTATAAAGAAATTATTTTCTTTATGCGGTAACACTATCGCTGTTATGTTTGTACACTAGAGCCCCGATTTGCGTAGTTAATGGGAACCGGTGATATGCGGCGCAAAACGAAACGACTCAAATTGGATCACTTTTTTGAAGTGCAAATATTCTATTTTTGATAAAAAAAAAAGTGATATGTGACCTGCTCCACGAAAAGGAACCTCTGCGCCGAAAAAATTTTTTTTTACTTTTTGTAGGAAAAAAAACGCTCTTTCAAATGCCGTAAACCGCAAGTTTCTATGTCTTTTAGTTTTTTTTACAAATCACCTGTAAAGATGAACATAATTAATGAAAATCATCGGTGCTGATACGTAGCTCAAAACGAAGCGCTTTTTTAAACGCGTTTTTCTCAATAACTTCTTTTTGGCGCAGAGGTCCCTTTTCGTGGAGCAGGTCACATATGGTATAAAAACGTAAGTAGAGAATAAACGGGAAAGTGCAATTTTTACATGGTACTTGATAAATTCTTTACTTGTTGTTATGACTTCAGTTAAAAAGTTTAATCATAAGTAGGTATGTTGTATGTGTATGTGTATATAAAAACAAATTTGTTATAAAAAAATACACACAATTTTTTTCATTATTATGACAGCCGTTATTGGTTCGTCCCAATTGTGAGCCACACGATGAATTTAAGCAACGAACTTTTACCAACGAATTCGTCGTTCGTCCCAATTGTGTTCTCAGCATAAATCTGACTTTAAATCGTGGCTCTTCTTTAATTCTCTTTATTCTATTACATTTGCAATAGCAGCATGAATATGCAATACTCATACATGAGTATAGAAATACACTTTGGCAGCCAACACAGATATGAAATAAATGCACTGAAAAAAAGTTTCAATTTTTTTTTGTATTAAAATTAGACATGAAGATAAGATTTAAATTAATTGAGAGAGGCTTTATTATATGGTCGGTCTATAAATGAAATTTTAATAGCAGTTTTTTTCGAATTTTTCTCAAAAATTTTTCTGAGTGCATTTAGGTTTTGTGGGCCTGCGCAGTCAGCTAGCTAGCAATCGTAATGCTTGTTAAATGTATAAATTTATTGCTTTAAACTGTTAAGTTGTTACAACAATATATACAATTTTTGTTGTAGATTTGGTTGCGTTTGCGCTCAAGCCGAAACATAAAATCTCCATTCTTTTTTTTATTGGTTAGATGGCCACTTTACACTCTTGTTCGACACAGAAGAGTAAAATAAAATTAAAAAAAAAAAAAAAACAGACGAAATAAAAAATTATCCAAAAAGACATTCACTCTAATGCACATTGAAACAAATCGGCTCCAATGTTTGGAGCGACATCATTATGATCTCTATAATGCCAAGCCAAGCTAAGCTATCTGCAATGCATTGCTGACAATTCAGTTTTTCTCGATTTAAGTTGATTTGAGCCGCCGTCTTTGCTTCTGAGATTTTAATGTTAAAAAATTTCATTATAAATTTCAGGTTTTCATTTGTGATTTTTTTTTTTTATTTCATTTTCTTCGAAGATTTTTGTTAAAGTTATTTTCCTGGTTGGTTAGTTAAAAGTATGCGGTCGAATGATTTTGAGACGGTTTCGATGATTATGCTGATGATGATGATGATGATGACGATCAGAATGATGTTGATGATTTTTTATGTTGAAAGTATGCATGTGGTTGAAATTAATGTTGTTGGGGGCTGTTCGGCAAGTGCTAAAGTAACTTTATGGAATTTGCACTTCTTTATTTCAAATTTAAACGCTTTTATAAATATGTGAGTATATGTGTGTGTGTGTATGAGTGTGTGTCAGTGTCCGTATGACTGCGTGTTAACCATGTATTCATTAAATAAATATTTTAATTCATTGAAAGTAAGTTATGTTTTGTCCAGACGTAAACAATCAATGCGACAAAAAGTTAAAAAAATGTGTTTTTTATTCGAAATTGAAAATCTCCTTAAATTACAGGAACTACTTGAACACTTGAACTCTTCAATTTATGGGTCTTTTTAGTACCTTTTGCAGAAAATAGCGAACATCTTCTTAAAGCAACTTAAGAAATATTCCTATTTACGATATGAGTTTTCTAAATCCGATATTTTGTAATCTTGACAAATCAGGCGAAAAAAGTGTTTAGCAATTTAACCTTCTAAGTTTTTGTTTTATGGCTCTTTTTTGCACCTTTCTCAGAAAATGCCGAAAAGCTTTTAATTCTCGTTTTGTTTATGTGTGTTTCTTTCGCATGTTCGATAACCATTCATATTTCACATTTAGACGAAATATGAATATAATCGAATAAAATTATTCGAGCAATATTATATAATCGATTAAAAGTTAGTAGGTTAAAAATCATTCGAGTAGAAAGGTTTCAAAATAATTAAAAAATAAAATTAAAAAAATCCTATCAAAATTATTCACATAAATTTAATCGAATATAAACTGACATGGTTATGTGGGTTTTTGGCATCTGTTTGATAGCCATATATATATCTCATTTATCAGTAATGTGAAATTAGATTTAATCGAATAAAATTAATCGATCAATATTAGTCGATCAAAAGTTAATCGATTAAAAATCATTCGAATTAATATATTTTGTACAAAGTTTTTCAAAATAATTTTCAAACCAATTTAAATAAGAAATCTTATCACAATTATTCACATAAATTTAATCGAATATAAACTGTCATGTTTATGGGCATTCATATTTCACATATGTATGTATATTAGTAATGTGAATACATTCGATTAGATTTAATCGAATAAAATTAGTCGAGCAATATTAATCGATTAAAATTTAGTCGACTAAAAATCATTCGAGTAAATATAATTTGTAGAAAGTTTTTTAAAATCAACTTAAAACTAAATTTAATCGAATATATGTAAACTATTATGTTTATGTGCGTTTTTGGCATCTATTCGCTGGGCATTTTTGTAATTACCTTGAATAAACCTTTTTGAATTTAATTTAATTTACATTAAGAAAATGATTACGTATTGTATAACAAATCATTTGTTGCTACACTTACTACACCTTGTCATTATTATTGCAATCCATGAATACATATTTTCTTTCCACTTCCCATTTTATTTCATAAACACTTTCCCACAGCTTTTGCTGCCATCAAATTGTACATTTAAACTGTACAACAAAACCAACGACTGACTGACTGTACGTATAGTCAGTAGCTTATTTTATAATTATGTATCAGATTTAACCTCTTTATTTATTAACGGTGTTTGACCGAGTTCAAATTGTTATAAAAGAATGAACAATTATTTATTTAAAAATTTTATCTCTCTCATTCGAATAAAATAAGGTTTTTTTCAGCCATGAATAGAAAAGAAAAGAAGAAGTTTTTTGTTTTTTCGGGTTCTTCACTTGGTGAAATCATAACTAAGAATTTATTTACCCACAAGTACACGCTCGTATTTAGGGCGTATTTGAAATGAATAAAAGAAGAAAAAAAAAAAAGACGCACATATTAAAAGTTGGTAATTTGTAAACTTTGTTATTGTACTCGAACTACAATTTCGTGTTAATTTTGTTATCTTTTTTTACTTTTGTTACTTCATCTGCCTGCCTGCGTTTTTATTATTATTATTTATCTTTCTCTATTTTACTGTTTCATTGTGTGGCGGTGTGGTGTCTCCATTAATTTTCAAAGTTGAAAACCTTGACGCTAAAATTTTGAAATAAATTTTATTCACATTATTTACTTACTCTGTATTAAAACTTAAAGAAAAATAGTTGTTAAACCTTAACAATTAAATAACTGTAAATATAAAAGAAATACTGAAATAAAAATAAGCATTTTTTATTTTAATATAAAAGTTAAAAAGTACAAGTCATTGACTAAACAAAAATCACTTATACGAGGGCGATCGCACGCTCCAACAATGGGGCCAAATACTACTCGTACACCTTGCAAAGAAAAAATATTGATAAATTATTATAATAAAAAACCAATAATTAAATTTGCACCTCTTAACGAAATGAGTCAAGTCAGTTAATCAAAATTTGATACAAGCAAAAAACTGTTTACTGATGACGTTAATTCGAGAGTTTCTGTGCATATTTACTAAAGCTTTTTGGCATACATTCTACATATATGAAATATTGAGAAATATTTGTATATGATCTAAAAAAACTTTTTTTTTTCTGGATTGGAAAATATTTTTATTAGAACAATATACAATAATATATAATAGTTAATATTCGATTAAATTTATGTGAACAATTTTTACAAGATAATTTTTTTTTATATTATTTTCAACATTTTTCTATAAAATATATTCTCTAAATAATTTTTATTCGAATGAATTTTAATCGATTAATCTTTTCGAATAATTTTATTCGATTAAATATATTTGATTAAATTTTTAGATTAATTGTTTTATATGTATATATGTTATTTCTAAATATTTTTCGATATTTCAAATAATTAAAATTTGAAACAAAATTTTACCAAATAAAATTCTATTCGAAGAATTTTCATATAAAAAAATGCAGTCGAATACTTTTTACTTTCATGTTTCTACAATCAGTCGTGCCTATTAGGTAGCAATGCTAGCCTAGTAATCTGAAGGTTGTAGGTCCGATTCCGGTCAGAGATCCTGGGTGTTTTCTGCAGACAAGCTAATCGTTTTGTGGGTTGTGTTTATTTTCAAAAAAGAAAAATAAATAAAAATTATCCTGGGCTTCAAGAATGGAGCATTATTATATGTATATGTTTATATGCTTATCACATATGGGCATTTCCATAGAAAAGTTATCTTTTTGTCGTGAGTAAAAACAATCGAAAAACAAAAGGATCTAAAATGCCACTTTAATTGCTTGGTGACTGACGGACGTTACAAAAAATGGACTTTTCTGTAGAAATGCACAAATATTATATATAACTATTTTCATATACATATGTATAACTTTATATAAAGGGTGTGCAAATTTGAGTTTAGGAAGTAAATTGGCTTAATATCTTACTTTTTTTTTGGCAAATTCAGTTTGATTGATACTAATGTAAAGTAGAAACGTTGGAATTAATGAAATTAATGAAATATGATGTCGGGGCAAATGTCCATCTTTAGCAAACCGGTAGACGTCCGCTCTTTTTGAAACACATTTTGTAACAAAGCTTCGCTTATCTCGTCAATGCAGCGCCGAATTTCATCAGAGCGTCAGAGCCCTATAGAAAATAATCCATCGGCGTTAAATCCCAAGAATGAGGCGGCCAATTGACATCGCCAAATCGAGAAATTACGTGAAAATACTAGAAAATTTCTTATGATAGTAAATTTTCACAATTAAAATTCTTTGTTCAAGAGTGTAGTGTTCCATGATTAAAATTTCACAACTAAATAAAAGTCAAAGGTGACAGCTGACTTCTTGACATTTCATTATGTGATAGCCAATCTACTTCTTAACCTCAAATTTGCCCACCCTTTATAATGATATACATACATATGAATGTATGGCTCTATCAAATATGTATGAGTCATATGTTCTTCAAGGTGGTTTTTATTAAAATGTTCTTCAATCGATAAATTTTTAATTGTTTATTTTCGATCGATTAATTAATTATATTTGATTAAATTTCATCGATTAAAATTTTAAAATATAAAGAAAGTATCAAATAAAATATTTTGCAAGATAAAATAGCTTGCAGACAACCCTCGTAAGCTACCTAACTGATATGACTTCGCCACTCCATATTTGAATTTTTATAAACATATTATATCACTTGTATGCTTCTAAGTTTGGATCATATATGAAGCAATTTGCAAATCCATTCAAACGGTTCAAAACTTTTTTTTTAACCGGGAGGGAGAATATTTTTTCACTCGAATATTATTCAACAGTATGTAGTGCTTTATATCCGATTAAATTTGTATGAATATTTTTAAAAATATTTGACATTTTTTTTTTAATTACATACTTATAATCGAGCGATTTTTATTCGATTAGTTTTTAATCGATTAATGGTAATCGATTAAATTTTTTCGATTAAAATTTTTAATCAATTATCTTGGCATAAATAAAGTAACAATTAAAGAATTTAAAAAGTTACAAGCAACTGCTTGGGCGCCTTTTTCTATAAACCTGATTACTATTTTTATACAATTAATTTTAATTAGTGTTAATCGATTAAATTTTTTCGATTAAAATTTTTAATTACTTATTTTGGCCTTAATGAAGTTAAATTAAAAAGCTTATAGAATAAAAGATTTTCAAAAATTTAACCTTGGCCGCCTGGCCAATGAGTCTGCATGCAACCGTCGTAAACAAGTTAAGTGATATGATTTTATTTACTCACTTTATAATTTGGTTGCATGAAGAATTATTATTTTTTACGATTTTCTCTCACTTTTTCTTTATGGTGGTGCTGAATGAAGAACATAATTAATCAAAATGTCGTTTAAATTGTGGTGAAACAATTTTTGTCAGTTTGATTTGCATATTTTGACACTTGTTAATTAATGTTTGTTAATCTTTGTAATGATTATCATTCATCTTATTAAAAGTATTGTAGAATTTTATATTTTGAGTTCTGCTCGGTCATACAGCAATAAACTTTAAATGAATTCACAAAAAATAGAAAAAACAATAATTTTTGAACCATGTTTTTCATTTATGCAAGTGGGTGAATATGAATGAATGAAATCCATTAAATATATTCATACAGATGCATATAATGATATAAAACAAATAAGCAAGTCACTAGTCTGAAAAAAAATCAGTCCGATGTGTCTATATTTTGAATAACTTTAAAAAAGTCAGAACTAACAAAGAATGCATACTTTCATTTGAAGTCAGTAGAAGTCAAAAAGATGTGTGGGTTGAAGCTAACATAAGATAGTTGTAGCGATCATACTACATGATAATATTTCAATTATCACAAATAACATTTTAGTTCTTTTTATTTTATAGAAATTTTGCAAAATCTATCTAATGCATTCCTGTTCTCTTCGGACTGCAAGTACTCAAAATATCTTTGTTAAATCTTGTTTTGGTTGCTTATTATTTCTTGCAACAACTAAATATATTCCTCTGTGAGATTATCAGCGAGAATTGTTGCTGCTTTAGTCATAGTTTTAGCAGTTGTAGCTTTAGCTGTTGCAGTAGCAGTAGCAGCAGCTGCTGCTGCTTGCTGTCATTGTAGTTGTGCGATTTTATGTTGGCGCTTGCAGAACAAATGCACATTTAAGTACTGCTGACAGTATCTGGCCAAGATCTGGCAATCTGTGAAGCACTTGAAATTTTATTTTTCCGTTTTTTTTTTGTTTGCAATTCTTCTTGTCGTTATTCTTTTGCTTCTGATTTTTTTTTTTTTGGTTTTGTTTTGTTTATTATTGTTTATTTGTTTTGATCTTAAAGTTGAGATCTTGTTTTATGTACATTTTCATTAATTTTATTTAGTAATTTTCTGCATAATCATGGCTGTTTTGTTTTTAATTTGTAATTAAAGTAATAATGCAAGAGATCTTAAGTGTTTACAAGATTGAAATTTAGCTTTTTTTTACTTTTGAAAAAAAAAACTTGGAAATTGTGTGAAATGTATGGAAATTTTTATAATTTTATTGCGAATGGCAAGGGATTGATATCGTTTTTATTTTTTTTTTTTTTAGAACAAGTGAGAAATTAAATGTTAGGAATTTTTGTATGAAAGTATACTTTTTAACTTTTGTTTTTATCTACAAATGTAAATACTTTTGTGAATTGTATAAAATAGCACTCAGGGGATGACCTCTACGTATGCAGTGCACTGTGCCGGAACTCAGGGAGAGGGAAAGGGTAGATAAGATAGATTTTGAAAATGTAGAAGGCTTAACTCTTTTACAACTCTGCTTTGCGCGTTGTGTTAATTTTTATAGCAGGGTTGAGGCGCCTCCGTTGTTAGGTAGACGCATTAACTTTGTTAAGCTGTATTGGCAGGCATTTTATTAATTGTTTTACTTCGCCGATGTTTCTGTGTGTGTACATTAGCTTGGAACAGTATCAATCGCTGTCGGAACAGTTTTTAGCGACCAGTGCTATGCCTTCATCACTTAAATAGTCCGACAACAGTTAATACAATGTCTCACTAATGTTACATTACAGAAATTAATGATGTTGATTGACTTGCTCTGGCCAGGTTTTGAACCCAGGCCCCCAAGTCATTGTTCGCTTAGTAGTCAATGCGCTAACCACTTCACACATTTCAGAAATATTGTTAAATGGAACTCCCTCTTTTATGGGAAAAATACAGAGAACGCTGATGAGAGGTGTAGCGGCCTTGAAATCAGTACTGATACGTTCTGCTGAAAACTGATTGGAAACTGATATAAATAATAATATTTTTTCAACATAGAAAACTCTTAATATTTTTATATTATTTTTATTACGACTAAACGTAATTATTATTTGAACTTATATTTATGTATATATGAAAAGTAATATTATCAGGCTCAAGTTCAGTTTTATTGAATTAATGAAAATTCAAAATTACTAAGAGTTTTTTTATGTTGAAAATATTATTATTTATATCCAATCAGTTTTTAGCAGAACGTATCAGTACTGATTTCAAGGCCGCTACACCTCTCATCAGCGTTCAATTGTCCATCTTTACAATTTTCGTAAAGTAATTTTGAATATTCATTAATATTAAGTACTTTCTTTAACAAAAAATTTAAACCGGCCCTTTAATAGACGATTTAATTCTTAATTAATATTTCAGAGGCCCTCTTACATTTCTACGGGACCGAGATTTTGACGGGACAGCTTGTTTCACCGCTGCAAAAAAAATATATGTATATGGGATCAAACTGAACTAGAATACCCTTCCAAACAAATATAAACAAGAATTTTTTAAATCGGTCAATAAATTGAGGAGTTGTACGATAATCAAATTTGCTTGTGCTGGAGATCTCGGCTGGAGGATTCAAAATAACAATTTTGCCCGATTTAAAACAAACAAAAAAAAAACAAAAAAAAAAAAAAAAAAACATTTTAAAAAATAGGGTCAAGTTGCGTGCCAGCACACACTAGTTCACAAGAAAAAAGAATTATGAAAATTTGTTGGAGTTAAAAAAAAATACAATTTATAGGAAAAAATTTTCCCCCGATCTTAACAAATATTAATGAGAAATCAGTCACTAAGTGCGGAATTATGCGATAAAAAAAATTTTTTTTTGGCCTTTGGACAACTTGCCCCGATTTCCAGAAGTAATAATATGCGCCGATGTTAAGGCTGAACACACACTAACGAAAGACAAAACGGCAAAGACACTAGTTTGATGCTAATCCACACCGAAACAATTAATATCAAGGTTTTGTCTGAATCAGACAGGAATGCAACTAAGTGTTTTTTTTTTTGTCTTCTTTAATTTGTGTAACCCACACCAAGAAAGCACTCATTTATGTGCAACAAGGATCGTTTCCTTCTGTTTTCTCTTATTCTGTTTGAGGGGCATGCTGTATCAAACAACATGTATTTTCTGCAAACATTTTATTATGGCCCAGTAAGTCAAACAGACAGTATTGCGTTTGTTTTGTTCGATGTTGATTGTCTCATAAGTACTAATGTTCTGTAGTCGGTATTATAAGGCTTTTACACTTCGCAATTTTTTTAAAAACATATAGGAAAAAAAACAATTAGGAAAAAATGTTATATTTTTAAAGAAAGTATTTCATTCTTTCGTGGGATTAATATATAAGGTTTTCCAATAGGGATGATATGGTTTTTAAAGTGACGTTTCGGCCATTTGTAATATGTCATGATCTGTCATTTGTTTTTCATTGTCTACAATTTCATCATGGAGAGATTAACGCAAGAACAACGTTTACAAATTATTCAGTTTTATTAACAAAATAATCGTTCTCCAATTGCAACTTTTCGTGCGCTTTTGCCATTTTATGGTCGTAATAATCGTCCCAAGTGTGGTGAGTTAAATAAACAAAACTGTCGATTCTGGTGCGAAGAAAATCCACAAATTATTCATGAAAAACCATTACATTCACCTAAATTGACAGTTTGGTGTGGTTTTTGGTTTGGTGTAATCACCGGTTCGAACTTCTTTCGAAATGAATCTGGTAACGTTACTGTCAATGAAGAGCGGTATAGATCGATGATAACCAACTTTTTATGGCCGAAATTGGAAGAAGTTGATCTTGACAAGATTTGGTTCCAACAAGACTGGGCTATGTGCCACACAGCAAATGCAACAATTGAATTATTGCGAGAAAAGTTTGGAGATTCGATTATTTCAAGAAATTGTGATATTGACTGGCCTCCAAAGAAGTTGTGATTTAACACCATGAGACTATTTCTGGTGAGCTTATTTAAAGTCATTGGTCTTTCGAAATAAACCAGACTCTCTTCAAGCTTTACAAATTAATTTTGAACGTGCCATCCATGACATACGAGTAGTGGAAAAAGTACTCAAAAATTGGGTTCATCGAATTTGATCCTGCAGCAGAAGCCGTGGAGGCCATTTGAATGACGTTTTATTTCGAACTTAATTGTATCGATTGTACTTCACATTAAATAAAAAAACTTTTGAATTTCCTTAACAATAAGTGTGTTTTTTTAAGAAATCATATCACTCTTATTGGAAAACCTTTTATATACTAGTATTAATTTATATGGGCCTTTAAGCTTTTTTTTTCGTCTGCAAATTTAACCAATCTCGGGTAAAGTACTCAGAAGACAATTGGTAAAAAGCCTTACACGGTGATATTATAAAAAATATAATTTCAATTATTCTTAAAACTTTTTAGTATAAATTTAATTTTATATAAAATAACTTAAAGAACGAAAGGTTTTAATAAAGCATTTTTTTTCTTCTTGTGTTTTTTCAGCAATACGCCAGCTGTAAGTGACAGTCACATTTATTTTTATTATTTCTTATACATAAAATACATTTTTAAATTAGTTGAAACCCAATAAAAAGACAATTTTAATACCAACCATTTCCCTCTGTGTGTGGTACTTGAACTTTCATTTGAATTTTTTATAAATTTATTTACAAGAATATGATCTATGATGCTGATGACGTTTGTGAGTTTATAAACTTCCCTTCAACACAGAAAAATATCAGAAAAAAATCCTCGAAGATAATTCATATAAGATTTAAGGAAAATACTATAAAAATGCAAAAACTATTCAGATTATTTAAAAATAAAAAAATCTGTTAAACTTCTTCTTAATGTCCAGTTTTGTTTCATCATATTTTTTTTTTGTCTTAATTTCTCTTTAAAACTTTATTAAATTTCTGATGTTTTGCAACTATTTTTTTGTATGGTATTTCTTCTTGTTCTTAATGTTTTGATATATATTTTGTTGAAGATTTTAATTCATTTTTTTTTACTACTCTTCTGTGAAAACTTTACCGTTCTCATTGAAGTATTTTTGTTACTGGGTAAACTTTTGTTCTGAGTAAATAAAATATTCTGCAATATTTTTCATAAATGTGAGCCATAAAATTTAATTAAATAAATTAAATTTCATTCATTATGATTCGATTGCAAGCCAAGTTCTTTTGAGTTGTGACTGTCTTGCAGAAACGTCCCGATCTATAATATATATCAGGTTTATCATGAGCCCAAATCGAGAATTCGATTTAAAACAAACGGCTCAATAGTGGTTGGAAACCGATTCTCAATTGTGTTGCCTATTGCTGAAAATTGTATTACGGATGTCAACTGGCAACTGAGAGCTGACAGAGTCAGTTTCTAATTAGTGATTTTCTGGCAACCACAAACTGAAGACGCAATTGACTTTCGGTTGCCATATATAATCGAGACACATGTTTTAATATATAACCGCTGTAGAACACGATAAATTTTAATCGAATACTATTAGTCGAATAATTATTTATCATTTTGAAGTCATATGTAAATATTTTTTTTATTATTCCAATACAGTTCGTCTAATAAAAACTTTGTAATTGAACCACTTGGATTGTTAGTTCCTAGAACTCATATTTAGGACAATATTATTTGGATAAAATCTATTTAAATCAAATAAAAATTATATGACTATCCTATAAAATTAATACAGACAATTAAGATCCAACTTAAATTTCAATTAAAGCCCATATTTTGTGAAAACATGGACACACGACAGTAAATCTAGATTAATTCGTTCAGTTGCTACTATTCTGCTACAGTTCTAATACACATACACAAACAAGATAGAAAATACTAATTGTTACCCCTAAAACTAGGCACGAATAGTCTTTCAACTTCAATAGCATAAACCTCACGTTAGAATTAAACTTAAGATTATCTTGCAGTTTGCTTAACTAACCGCTGCGAATAATCCTTAGATGGTTGTAACGAAGTGCTGGAAATGTCTTGAGCATCGAGTATTCGCTATTTTCTTCGGTTACTCAATACTTTCAGAATTATATTTTTTTAGCTAAATCCACCGACAAATTAACGATCGATATGTAAGCCTGTTATAAATTATCTACAAATTATGCCTCACAGCATAACTTTTACAAGTTTCGGGTAGTATTAAGTAACCAAATAATAATAATTGAGTAGAAATGAGTTCTTAGCTGTAGCAGATATTGCCAGCACTATTGTAAAGAATACTCCAAGGGGCGTAGCTGCTAAAAAGTTTAGGGGATTAAATAAAAATAAACAGTTCAGCTTTAAACTACATCGGACTATTTTGACAACTCACTCTATAAAACTGGTCTTAAAAACTCGAAAATATTTAACGAATATTATTTTCATATTTAATAAAATTATGTACTTGTAAACTAGAAAAATATTTACCTGATAACAAATACATTTACAGTTTTACTAAACATATTTTCTACTTAAAAATGTCTTAAACATTACAGAATTGTTCAAATAATATTAAAGGGTTTTCCAATAAGAGTGATACGATTTCTTAAAAAAAACACACAATTGTTAAGGAAATTCCAAAGTTTTTTATTTAATGTGAAGTACAATCGATACAATTAAGTTCTAAATAAAACGTCATTCAAATGGCCTCCACGATTTCTTCTGCAGGAACGAATACGATAAACCCAATTTTCGAGCTCTTTTTCCACTTAATAAAGTCGTATGTCATGAATGGCACGTTCAATATTGACTTGCAAAGTTTGAAGACAGTTTGAGCCCAAATCGTTACATCCGTGAACGTACGACTCGTTACGTAATTTCCCATCCAATTATACAGTTATTACGTGACGAGTCCTACGTTCACGGTTGTAACGATTTGGGCCCTGGTTTATTTCGAAAGACCAATGACTTTAAATAAGCTCACCAGAAATAGTCTCATGGTGTTAAATCACAACTTCTTGGAGGCCATTCAATATCACAATTTCTTGAAATAATCGAATCTCCAAACTTTTCTTGCATTAATTCAATTGTTACATTTGCGGTGTAGCATGTAGCCCCGTCTGGTTGGAACCAAATGTTGTCAAGATCAACTTCTTCCAATTTCGGGCATAAAAAATTGGTTAAACCGCTCTCTATTTACAGTAACGGTGTTACCAGCTTCATTTCGAAAGAAGTACGGACCGATGATTCAAAGACTATGAAAAAAAGTACGTTTTGTTAAAAAAAAAAATTAAAAAGGTACGTTTTCTTGTGCAACAATTATTTTAGAACCCATTTTTTTAGTAAAATAAACAAAATATTATGCTAAATATATTTTTTCTAGAAGATTTCAATCCAAATATTCTAAAAATACCAAAAAACTAATTTGTCAAAAAATGCGAAAAAGTACGTTTTGTTCTGCGGCTCTTCATACATGTTAAGAGTTTTCTTAAAGTTAAATATATATGTTAAGTACATATCGCACTTGATCAACAAGAAATGGACGTACAGTGGTCATATCAACCCACTGTAAAAATTTTACACCATTTTATCCATTCTTTCAACAAAATAAAAATACAGTTGTATCTCTTTTTATGATAGAAGAGTAGTATCAAAAAAAAGGTTTTGCCTCTACTGAAAATTTTAAAATTTTGAGTTAATACCCTCTTGTTGATCAAGTGCGATATGTATGTATGTGATACGAAGACATGGAAATTTGAAATTTTTGCCCAAAAATCCTCATACCTCGACTATTCGAAATCTATAATAGTGGCGGTAAAAGAAACACCCTTTCGCTGGCATAAAAATACTGTTTGAAAGTTTTTTATTTCAGAATCATACTCATACTTCTGTTCTGGGTTCATACATAATTTTTTAGTTTAATTTAACAAATTTTTTTCCCATCTTTATTTTTGTTTTTTTTTTTTTTTTTTGTTCAAAATATGAAGAAAAATTTTACTTCTGTTATAAATTTTTTTTGCGCCACTCTTGTTTGTTTTTGTATTTTAATGCTACATTTTTTGCATGTTTATTTCTTCTCTGTGAAATTCTTATTAAATTTTGCAAAACGTGAAAAAAAAATTATGCTGCTTTTATAATTTATCTTTAATTTTTTTTTTCTGCTGAGTGTCGTTTTTTTTTCTTAATTTCTTTTTATTTTTTTCGCTTAATTTTATTTTTTTACATATTTTACATACAGCATTTATTCGTTTAAGTGAAGAAAAAAATAAATAAGTACCTACGTATATAAAAAATTAAAGTTTGTTCTTTTACCAGTTCTACGAAATTAAATGTCTGTCCGTCTGAATGTATGTACTTTTTTTTTTGCTCTTTCTCTTGCCAAACGTAGTATTTCGTAACTTTCGAGAAGAAACTTTAGCAGAACATATCGACAGACCGACGTACTTACTTACTTACAACTAAATATATGAAAGGACAGTGGTTTGGCAGGATGCTAAAAGTAACGATTGTATTCGTCAATTTTTCAGACCTTTAAATGTGCATGAAACACAAACATACATACATATGTATGTACTCGTACATATATATCAAAATTAATAAATTCCCTCTATTTCCTTTTCATTGAACACATTATACCTAATGAGACATAAAAATTTTTTTAGACCATATATGCATGTACATACATATGAGCCGTTTATTTTGAAAGTGGCATAAGTCACGTTTTTTTATTGCAATTTTTTTACAAATGAAAAGATACCGTTCAATTGTATTTAGTGTTGCCATTAACTCGATTTTATTGAAAAAGTGACTTATTCCACTTTCAAAATAAATGGCTCATATGTATATGCATATTTTTCATACCGTTTGTACCGTTTCATACCGTTTGTATTTATATGCATATTTTTCATAAATATTTTTTGTAAATATTCCTCAAATGACAATATTTTTTGTAGCGTGTGCATATTTTTTTAAATATTTGAATTTCTGTATATCCCAACTCGCCATAATTATTAGAGCGTCTTGTTGGAGTACCACAAATATATATAACTGCTTCATATGTGTATTTCATAGTGACATATATTTTTAAGTCAGAATATTAGTATTGATTTCGGATTAGTTTTTATTTCTAATATTTATGTGATAAAATATTTGGGTATGACAAGAAAATAGCTAAACATGAAACTTGTAAACGTAACCAAGAAAGAAACTAATAATTTATTTCCTTTAATTCCAATATTTTTTAATTAAGGGGTCCGCATTTAAAAAAAAACTGTATCAACTGTATATTCTTTTTCTAGAATAATTAATTATATTTTGTAATACAAAAACCAAATTAAATGACACTCTTCCTACGCAAAACTAGTGGTTAGGTTTTTTTTTTTCACAAATATAAGGTTTTCCAATAGGGATGACATGATTTTGAAATGACGGCCAATTGTAATCTCTCATTTGTTTTTCATTGTATTCAGTAGTGTTTACGATTTCATCATGGAGAGATGTACGCAAGAACAACGTTTACAAATTATTCAGTTTTATTATCAAAAGAATCGTTCTCCAATTGCAACTTTTCGTGCGCTTTTGCCATTTTATGGTCGTAATAATAGTCCAAGTGTGCTGGCTATTCGTCGAATTGTTGAAAATTTTTAGCTTAAATTTGCTTTACATAATGTTCAAGTGCCAATAAGACAAAGAACCGCTCGAAGTAAAGCAAATATTGCTGCCGTTCAGGCAAGTGTTGCTGAAGACCGCAATTTGTCGATTCCAAGATGTTCTCAACAATTGGGACTGTCTCCAACCACATTCTGGCGGATTTTGAGAAAGGATTTGGGCTTGCATTTGGAAGAAGTTTATCTTGACAACACTTGGTTCGAACAAGACGGGGCTACGTGCCACACAGCAAATGCAACAATTGAATTAATGCGAGAAAAGTTTGGAGATTCGAATATTTCAAGAAATTGTGATACTGAATGGCCTCCAAGAAGTTGTGATTTAACACCATGAGACTATTTCTTATGGGCTCATTTAAAGTCATTGGTCTTTCGAAATAAACCAGACTCTCTTCAAGCTTTACAAGTCAATATTGAACGTGCCATTCATGGCATACGACTTGATTTTGTGGAAAAACTGCTCGAAAATTGGGTTCATCGAATTCGTTCCCGCAGAAGAAGTCGTGAAGGCCATTTGACTGGCGTTTTATTTAGAACTTAATTGTATCGATTGTACTTCACATTAAATAAAAAACTTTTGAATTTCCTTAACAATAAATGTGTTTTTTTTTGTAAGAAATCATATCACTCTTATCGGAAAATCTTTATTTGATAAATGTGAACGTCGTTAAGCTAATACAGATTTCTTTCCATATATTGTTTTTATCGAAAAATATTACCATGAAATTATTTTTGTTTTGGTAGTATCAATATATAAAATATTTATATTAATTTAAATTTTTTGAAATTACTTCGAACTGCTTATAATTATTTATCCCGACTAAATTTACGAAATTTAATAATCAGCGAAATATTAAATATTTAAAAATCTAACCAACAAAAAGTTTGTCTTAAGTAGATCAAAAATTAGGAGATTGGGCATGTTTGGATATAATTCATTGGCAACACTGTAATGTTTAATAAATGGTGGAGAATAAAAAGTCACCAGCTAAGATGAAATTAGTAGTGAGAAGTCTCGTATTCTAATTGCTTTCGTATGTGTATAAATGGAATATATAATCACGTTCAACAGAGCTTACTAACAAGTAGTGAAAGCATTTGCATATGAATACTGACGAGGTGTAGTGTCTTCTACCGAAAACAACGTTTGTTCCACTCAGCCGTGTAGTTGAAATCTACAGGGATATTTAGATATTAAATTTTTCCTTTGCCGCTTGAAAGATGTATGTTAACACTGTCTATCTAATATTTCTCTGATTATTAAAATTTACAAACTTTCGCCTGTTTAAATTTAACAAATCTAATGTATTTATTTTCATATATTTGTAGGCGTCAAATATATCATCAAATATTTTTAGTTTGCTTACTATAAAAAATTAAAACGTATTACACGTATGTATGTATTTCGTAGCAGTTAAAACTAATAAAAAAAGTCTAACATCTCAAATATTGGGTGCGTTCAGCAGACACAGTTTGCTACACAACTCTTGATCAACGATCTGCTGACATAGCTGCCAGATTTTTTTAGGTAATATCGTCATATTTTTCGGCAAAAATCGACATTATCGTCAATAAAGCTTATTGAAATCGTCATAAAAACGTAAAATGAAAAAACCGCTTTTTTAACCAACAAAACATGTTTTTATTAAAGGCAAAACATAACAAAACTCTTAAATCAACAAATCTTATTAAAAAAACAGCATTATTTAAAATACAGAGATCAAATACTTCAGTAAGAGTTCACAATAAAATCACATGTAAATAGATTGCATATTTTTCCAGCTACAATAAGATTTATACAATAGAAATATAATTTTTTAAGAAAATAGACATATGTATATATAGATATGTATATGTATAATATATTTTACAAATATATATTGCAATTAAACATATTGATTAATTCAGGTAAACTGTCAGATCATAGCTGGTACATTTGTTTAGCTTTAAATAATCTTTTGAATATAATATTGCCTCCGACTTTTTCAATTTCTTATTTTAGTCTTATTTAGGTTTAGCAGCCAAAATATTCTGTCCATATTTGCTGAATAATGTGGTAAAACTAGGATTTTTGTAATAAATTTAGTAAAAACCGGAAACAAAAGACTAGAATCTCTCGCTTGCATATCTGATATTTTTTTCCAAAAATCCAATATTTATATATGTATGTATGTATATGTTTTTATCAGAAGAATAATTTTAATTGTCTGTACTCAGTTTCTAGTCTTGGCTTTCACTTTCTTCAACAAAATGAAAAAATCTTTTATAATTTCAGAAAACCAACTTTTTTTCTTCATTAATACCTAATATTAAATGGATTAATTTGGCCAAGAGCTTTATATTTATTTTCAAAATCAAATCTTGATAATATCTGATCACAAAAGCTCTATATAAAAATTAGCACAATTATTACTATGTACTATCATATTTTTCTTTTGCATTTATTTGAGCTTATTTCAATAAGTCTCTGACAAATATTCCTAAATAAATGTCTTCAAAATTTAAAAAATTGTTTTTTTATAATCAGTTAAGTAAAAGTTTTCAGTATTAAGCAAACTAGTTTTTAAAAAGTTGCTCATTACAATTTCCAGCAGTTCAAAGTTGCTCTAATAGTGCAAATATATGTTGCAAACTTGAATTATTTAAAATCGTCAAAATTAGGGTATAAATCGTCTCATCGTCAGTATGTCATTTTTAGGACCCAAAATCGTCAAAATGACGATAAATCGTCAAATCTGGCAGCTATGTCTGCTGAACGTTTTGATTACTGAGCGATGAGCGAACATGTTGAATGAGCGCTCACTGTTTTAGGTAGCAAAGAAAACGTACGACACATTTCATCAAATTACGATTTTTCAGTTCAGTTTGACTTTTGAATTAAATTTCATAACATATTTTTAAATTTTAATTCATTTAAATTCACAAATAAATATTGTGAAACTTTTTAAAAAATAAAACTCAATCATTTTAATTGAAAAGTAAAATATTTTGATATTTTTGACAAAAAAGTGAGCAGAAAAATTCAAAAGCTGCTTTAAACTGTTTAGTAGCAGCTTTTCTACTGAACTCGCCCATTGTGTGTACTACAACGATGTCCAAGAGTTTTATTCTTTTGGAAACAGGGAACAGAAATTTAGCGTATAAACTCGAAACACCTTGTCTGCTTCTGTTTCATCAGATCGTTTGTCTGATCTTATGACATAACTGCTGAATCTATTGAGAGATTAAATATATTTGTGATGGGTAAATCTTCTAAGCATTTATATGTATATTAATTCGGAACTACCTTGCCCACTGTCAATTTTTGTTTCAGTTACTTATTTGTCCGCACAGTCCATCCTTTAGTCCGTCTGTTCTTCTTTCAGTTTATTTGTTTGTTTGCTTGACTTGACGTTTAGTGTGGATTTTTCTTATAGTATTTAGTATTAAATGTATCTTTTGTTTGCCGCAATATTATTGCTGCTGTTGCTACTCTGTTTACTAGCCAGTATATTAGTTGTTGTTGTTGTTGTTGTTGTTCTTTTTGTTGTTAACCCCAAAAGAATTCAATTAAAGTCTCAATCTGTATCTTTCTCTTACACACATTCTCACACACACAGCAATAATTCGTTTTTTTGTTAGTTAGCCAGCAACAACAACAAGTAAAACTACAACAACTTGAGCAATAAAAGCAACAACATCTGCAGCAGCAACAGCAGCAAGAGCAACAATACAAAATATACGTATGGATGTATGTATGTGTGTATGAAGAAGAAAAAAAAAATCCAACTAACGAATTGAAGAAGAAAGAACTCATAAGACCATGGCTTATGTCTTCTGTGTTGTTCTTTTTTCTTTTTTTTCCTTTTTTTTTTTTGGTTTTGTTGGCGCACTTGTTATTTAAGATGCATTTAAGTATTTGAGAAGCAAAAATCACAAAAAGATGAATAAAACTAAGACCAAGTATTAGCAGCAGCAATATAGCTGCTGCAACACCAGCAGTTGGAGTTGTGAAGCACCAACAGAGTGTGGTGTAACTTTTATAGTTGCTCTTGTAAACAGCTTAGTGAAAATGTGTTTACACGATGTGTATTTGTTATAAATAAATATGTATGTACCACTCATTTGTCAGTTAGTTCTCCCACTTAGCCTGCAATCATATTGCCTTATTAAAGTAGTATAGGTATATATGTAGATACATTATTTGATAAAATATTAACATAAATTATTTATCATATTATTTTGTTATTAAAATTTTTGGTAGTTGTAAAAATAGGCCACACGATTTCATACAATTGGAGTCATGTTTCTGTTTATCAATATTGATGAGAAATATGTGGTTTAAATGTAAATTTTCTCTAAATATGCATAATGTACTTTTTGCCTAAGAACCCGGTTAAACATCCGGTTAAGAAACCGGGTTACAAAAAAATCCGGTTACAAATTAATTGTTCCTTGTTTAGCCACTGAGCGGGATTTCAGTATAATAAATCTTTTTAGAACTAGAAGAAAAAATATCCTATCAGAGAATCGATAATGACCAAATCTGTTTCATGTGGATACCAAAAGACGCACGCTCTTGTGTAAACACATGTTTGGAGTAAATATGTCCGAGTGTGTAACTGAATGTATGAAGTAAGTATGTATATTTACCATATAAATCCGGTGGATAATTCTTATGCTTATATTTTCTTTTTATTTTATACTTTTCTATATACATATACATATTTTGTTTTTTTTTTTTTTTTTTTTTTTTGTTAATGTTACTGTTGTCATTGTTGTTGTTGTTAAGGAAAGTTCATCAACTTTTAAAAAATTTTTATTGTATGTACGAGTATCTTTCTCTTTGCTTTTATGTATATATATTTTTTTTCTTAAAATAAATGTTTGTATGTCGCTTTCTTGTTGATCTGTCTTATAAATACATATATACGAGTATTTATGTGTGTGTGTGTTTGTATATATTAATTTAAGTTTGTATGGATGTGTAAAATATTGAAAATTATCATTAAGATTTCATCATTGTGCCACTAAATAGTCAGGCCGTTTCGTATTTGTTTTTTTTTTGCTGTTGTTATTTTCTGTTATTTTCTAACAAAAATTTATTAGTCATAATGAGGATTCTTATTGTAGTCATAACGGTATGTTCTTCTTGATTAAGAACGTAAATTTTTTAAATATTAATAAAGAAGATGTTAGATAAAAACAGGATTAATGTATTACAAAGATACGAAGAGCATACAGTTGCCTGGTTTTCTTTTAAAATTAGATTTGAATTCGCAAGGAGTCCCATAAGAACAAAATGTAACTTCGAAGAATATTTAATCATAAAAAAAAGAACTGAGAATTTAGTATCCTTCCTTTCAACCACGGATATTTAATGTGTGTGTGTGTGTGTAAACGAAAAAAAACCTTCTAACTAAAATCTTTTTTTTTTCAGTAATTGTTGCTTAAAGAAACAGCAAACCCATAGTGCGAATACCGTTAGAATACTCTGCATGTAGTAATTTTAAAATAAGAAGAAGACTTTTAAAAAATTCTAACGTTACCCAGAATAATGATATATTTTTCTCTATTCCTCCCACTTTCCACTATTAAAAATAAAAAGTTATTGGTTTTATCACAATATTTCAAAAATCAAGTTTCATTCAGATTTCGAGGTTTTGAGGTCATACATGACTATTCTTTCTATTTGTAGGATGAGCCCCGTTTGGATGTACGTATGTATGTCTGTTTGTATAAAAATTTTAAAAATCCATTTCAAAAGTTGCTTTTGGTGGTGTGAATACAAAGAAACACTTTGTTCGAAATTTTTCTCGAACGAAACGATCCTTTTTGATTTCAGGGGTTGCTTACATTTTGGATTTTATCAATTCAGTAGATTAAAATTTATTGAAAAAATTAAATTTTTCGCAAACAATATTTTTGAATATTTTGCAAATCTAGCAAATCGAATCGGTTTTTTCATTAATAGGGCATATAAAGGGTGTTTTTTTATAGAGTGTCACAACTTTGAATTGGCATCACTGCCTTATTTGAGCAACCATTTAACAGCCGACAGCTGATTTTTGTTTATTTTGCTTTAAAATTTCAATATGAATCGACTTACACCAGAGCAACGCGTGCAAATTGTTGAAATTTTTAATCAAAATAATTGTTCTGTTCGTGAAACTCATCGTGCAGCGGGCGCTACAAGTGATTTACTCAAAGAAACTTTTGATGAAAAAAAAATTTGACAGAATGGCCCAATTAATTGGCCACCAAGATCGTGTGATTTAACCCCATTAGATTATTTTCTTTGGGGTTATGTTAAGTCACTTGTCTACGTCGATAAACCATAAACAATTGAACAGCTGGAAATCAACATTCAAAGAGTTTTCGGCGAAATACGGCCGCAAATGCTGCGAAAAGTTGTTAAGAATTGGTGTTCCAGATTGCGCCTTCTACACGCCTGCCGTGGCGACCACATGGCAGAAATCATATTTAAACATTAATTTCATAAAATTTTCTTTCCAATAAAGCCCGTTTCATTATATTTTCTTGTTTTATTATGATTGAAACTTGTGTCACTCTATAAAAAAAAACACCCTTTAGCTGAGCTGATCCTAGTTCGTATGAAGAACTGTGCGAAATGCTGTTGGTTGGATCAAAATCGCTGAAATGGCTTAAAATACATCGCTGTCGAAAAAAACACTTTTTTTTTAATTAGTCAAGCATTGATGGCACACAAGATCAACTTTATCGCATTTTTTGTAGTTTTACTTTACTGGCGACTACTCAAAAAAAAAAAAAAAAAAGTGCGTTTTAGTTTTTGATTGTAGACGAAAGATATTTACGGCCTACAAATATGCGGAAATAAATATTTTATACTCAATACATTTATTTCGTAGCATGTTTAACACAAATATTTCCATAATAATTTTTTTTTCATTGCACTCAATATAAAACATGTATAATTCTGTTCTGTAGTAAATTCTGTTGGCGAAAAATTTCTTAATTTTCCATTTTTAGTTCAATTATTTTCTTGTAAATGCAAAATATTTATTCATAAAATTATGAGAAATAAAAGCTTGGCAACAAAAAATATGCCAATATTTTGCGAAGAATACAAAATATGTAGTAAAAAGATGTACATACATATGTGATACACGAAGCAAATACAATAACATAAAAATTATTTTCTTTGCTCTAACATTTTCTTCACATAATGTTCAAGTGCCAATAAGACAAAGAACCGCTCGAAGTAAAGAAAATATTGCTGCCATTAAGGCAAGTGTTACTGAAGACCACAATTTGTCGATTCCAAGACGTTCGCAACAATTGGGACTGTATCAAACCACAACCTGGCGGATTTTGAGTAAGGATTTGGGTTTGCATCCGTATAAAATTGTTCTCACTCAAGAACTGAAGCCATTGGACCACCGTAAACGTCGTGAATTTACTGATTCTGCCTTGGAAAAACTTGAAAAATTTTAATTATTGCGAGAAAAGTTTGGCATTCGATTATTTCAAGAAATTGTGATATTGAATGGCCCCCAAGAAAATGTGATTTAACACTATTAGAATATTTCTTGTGGGGTTATTTGAAGTCATTGGTCTTTCGAAATAAACTAGACTCTCTTCAAGCTTTACAAGTCAATATTGATGCCATTCATGGAAAAAGTGCTCGAAAATTGGGTTCATCGAATTTCTTCCTGCTGAAGAAGTCGTGGAGGCCAATTGAATGACGTTTTATTTAGAACTTAATTGTACCGATTGTACTTCACATAAAATAAAAAACTTTTGAATTTCTTCAACAATAAGTGTGTTTTTTTTAAAGAAATCATATCACTCTTATTGGAAAACCTTATACATGTGTTTGAGACAAGTGTGCCAACATAAAAAAATATTGCTAATCGAATGAACACTGAGATCACGCAATTTGAAAAATTCACCTTATGTTTTGAACATACCTCGTATGTAATACTTACATTTGTTAATAATTTTATTATTCTGCCGCCATAGTGTAGTTTATCATAACATATTTGAATTTGCAATAGAACTGGCGCGAATGCTATTTATCACTTCATTTTATAAATTTTAAATATTCCACAGAAATAATAGAAAAAATCGAAAAAATATCTAAAATTCTCATTAAAAAAGTATCGTAGAAATATTTTCCTTTTACAATAATTAATAGTACACTAAAATTGTATTTATTTGTACATTGTCGAGAGATACATAAATATTTGGGTGGGTGTTTAAGTTGGCCTTTACCCGCACAACACCCGCGCCGTTATCTATAAATAACTTAATTTCTTTTGTCTGTCAAAAATCTAATAGTTAGTGAGTGGCCGTACATACAACCAGAATTCATTCCTCAATTAAACAATAGATGGGAAATTTTCACAACATTAATTAGAGCTCGACAGTAGAGGGGCTTCAGGCTTCAGGCTTCAAGTCTTTCTGTCGCAAGATTATATCTCTTGTGTGTGTGTGGAAGAGGGCTCCCCCCTGAAATAGTATAGAAAATTATTTAAACAACAAACTTGTTGTTCTGCTGTTGTTGTTGTTGCTGTCGTTGTTCTGTGTACGTACAGATGTTTGCAACGCTCTAAACGAACACTGTTCAAAATTAGTTCAACTTTCAAAATAATCATCAAGAAAACGAAACAATTCATCCAGTTCATGATGAAAAAAAAATAAAAATAAACCAACAACAGCCGCAACAAAAACAACAACTTTAACAACAATTATTTATTCATGAATCAAGAAATAAATAAAATAAAGAAAAGAATTATTATACATGAATGAGTACTTGCGGAATGTTAACACGTCTTTCATAAGCTGAAAGAAGGTAAAATGATTTCTTTATTGTATCTAGATACTAAAGGGTGTTTTTCATAGAATGACACAAGTTTAAATCATAATAAAACAAGGAAATATATTTTTTAATATCAATGAAATGGGATTTATTGGAAAGAAAATTTTATGAAATTAATGTTTAAATATGGGATCTGTCATGTGGCCGCCACGGCTGGCGCGTAGAAGGCGCAATTTGTAACACCTATTTTCAACAACTCTTCGAATATTGATTTCCAGGTGTTCAATTGTTTGTGGTTTATCGACTTAGACAAGTGACTTAATATGACCCCAAGGAAAATGATCTAATGGGATTAAATCACACGATCTTGGTGGCCAATTAATTGGGCAATTAAGTGAAATTTTTTTTTTCATCAAAAGTTTCTATGAGTAAATCAATTATAGCGTATTTTGATTAAAAATTTCAACAATTTGCATGCTTTGATCTGCTGTATGTCGATTCAGAATGAAATTTCAAAGCAAAGCAAACAAAAAGCAACTATCAGCTGTTAAATGGATGCTCAAATAAAGCAGTGATGCCAACTCAAAGTTGTGACACTCTATAAAAAACACCCTTTACATACATAAAACAAACTACAAAATACATTTTAAAACTATTAAAGAGCTGCAAATGACTTTTTGTTATGAATTCTCCACAAACAGAAAAATGAAACAACCGAGGGTACAAATTTCACATAAAATGTCATGTTTTTTTTAAAGAAAATAAAAATATGTTTTTTTTTCTTATAACGATTAAATAAGTCGTGTAGTATTTGTTTCTTAAATAAATACATTTTGTGTGTGTGTTACAATTCATATTATTTACGCTTGGTTTGAAACTGAACTTGGCCTTAAGTTGTTGGTTGATGATGGTGGATACCATAGACTTTTGCCAGCCAAATTATCAAACATTTTAAATTGTAAATACAAGCAAACAAACATACAAACAAACAAGCAAACAAACAAACAAACAATTGTAAAATACGAACAAGTGAATTTCATTCGAGTAGATTCTTTATTTATAAGCCCAGTAGCTGGGACTGACTGCTAAGGCTGGGCTGAGGGAAAACTTTATTTTGTGCTTGAATGCCGCGCAAAGCCAGCGATAAGCATTTTTTCTTTTAATGAATAATATTTTTTTTTATCATTTTTTTATATATTTTTTCAAAAAATTTCATTTTTTTAAACATATTTTGTTGCTGATTATTTGTCTGTGACCAGAGGCAAGGTTGCTTGCAGAAAATAATTGTACTCACACTTTATTACATTCGTATATAAAATAGCGAAACAGGGAGAGGGAGGTAGAGAGAAAGAATGAAAAACCATCATTTATTTACTTGATTCAAGCAAGTTTGTGGTTGCGGTTTAGATTCACTTTGTTTTTGTATGTATTTTTTTCTTTTATGATGACTTGTGAACCTGTGAATACAATTTTACAGTTTGTGAAAAATTAGCTGCCGTATGTGGATATCTCATGGATTAAGCAAACAACACAATCACATCATAATAAGACAATTTCGTACAACATGTCATTTAAAACGACGACATGACCTGACATGTATACCAACCGTTTGTGCTGTTGTTGCACATAATGAGCCCGTACTTTAAAGAGATGCATGCGAACTTAACTGAATTATGGAAAAATATAATTTTCAGATTTCTTATATTAAATACTTTTGTCGAAAAAACACTAATGGAATTTTACATTTCTATCAAAAGTCTTACATATCGATAGCTTAATATAGAAAGGTCACATCTCGTTTTTTCCAAAATCGTTTTTTTTTACATGTCCTGGTAGACAATGCTCAAATACACCTCCCTTAAAAAATTCAGATTCCTATGTTGACGAATAGCAGATTTACAGTAATTTAAAAAAAGCACTAACTCATTTAAAAAAAAAAAAAAAATAAATAAATAAATAAAAAATAAAACAGAATTGGATTTGTTGGCTGTTTTAATAAAAATCTGCTTCAGGAAAAAAAAATTATTATTTTAGATTTTACTGAGTTTTTTCCTTCTCCTGTAAAGTAGCTAGAAGTTGAGATACGACCTTTCTATATTAAGCCATCGATATGTTCATTCGTGTTCCATTCTAAAAATTATTTAACATTCAAAAAAGCGATTATGTTCTATTCTAAATATGTTGCAGCAAAAAATGGCAAAATATGCATCCCATTTGACCCACTACTATCAAGTCGCGATGAGATAGTGTCCTTTTTTACATCTTTGTTAAGTACCTTTTTATACAAGTTAGAGGTTTTATTCTTGTGATTCTATTTGCTCAAGCGGGAAATTTATAAAAGAAAAATTGTTAAAAAATTAATACTAAAAGAATTTTAATTGCAGAGTTGCTGGAAACATCCTCGTCATCTGATGATTGCAGCTTATCAGAAAACAATGTTGCTGACGCCTTTTATTGGTAAAATTGCGATAAAAAAAGTTAGAAACAGTCAAATAAAGGTTGGGCAAAATTAAGATTAAAAAGTAAATTGACTGTCAAATGATGAATTGTCAAGAATTTAACTGTCATTTTTTTAGTAAAAAGATGGGAAATTTTAACCATGCAGCGTTACACTCTTGAACAAAGAATTTTAATTGTGAAAGTTTACCATCATGAGAAATTTCCCGGTCGCAGTATTTCTCGATTTGGCAATGTCAATTGATCGCCTCGTTCTTGTGATTTAACCCCGCTGGATTATTATCTATGGGGCCATTGGAAAGATCGGACTTACGTGAACAAACCACAAACACCTGAAGCTTTAAAAATTAAACTCTGCGCTGTATTGACGAGATAAACGAAGATTTGTTTGCAAAATGTGGATCAAAATTTTGTGAAAAGAGCGACGTCTGCCGACATGCTAGAGGTGGATATTTGCCCCGACATCAAATTCCATCATTAATTCCCATATTTCTACTTTACATTGGTATCAATAAAACTGAATTTGTCTAAAAAAAAATGCTGTTTTTAAGCCAATTTACTTCCTAACCTCAAATTTGTGACAATGAAAATTGTACCACCTTTTAAAGGTACTTATGTATTGGCAATCTGTTAAAAGTGTTATCCATCGAAAGGGCAACATTTTGAAAAGAAAACGCCATAAATGAGATTGAATGCGCTTACTGTTTTCCCAACATGAAAGTTGTCTGCAATATATAAGACTTTGGTGTGAAAATTTTTCTAGGTAGATCCGATACAAAATAGAATACTGCCAGGTGGCACTAAGTATGGCCCAATGTTCAAGTGTTCTTCGTACAAGACTGTTCATAGACCCTCATTATAATGAAATGTGTTACATATGAAATATGAAAGCTCGTCTTATACGAGTACATAATATCGATCCTAAACCGAGTAGTTCGCTGGGGCATTTCTTGTTTTTCAAAAATAAATAATGGATCTGACCTATTGAAGTATTTTCACTTCGTTTGCAAGTGCGAAAAGCCTTCTGATAAATTACACTTTTTTTATAAGTTATTTATTTTATTTATTTATTTATTCGGTAAAGTAATACAAAGACTTTTTTTAGGCCTAAAATATAAATATGTATTACATAGTAATACAAAATCCTGAGTTCTTACTTCTAATTTACTCAAATACTCTGAGCTAACAATTAAAGTATGAATAACAATAATAAATTTACAATCACAGAACTTAGTAGGCTCCCCAGCCTTCAAAGAAAAAAATTAAACAAATAATAGCAAAAGTACAAGGTAACATGGTCCCCATCAGTAACAATTTAAACAAAAAAACGAAGAGTAGATTAGGAACAATAGGGCAAGATAGGTTATATCGATTTAGAGAAAAAAAAAATAGAAGGTATAAGAAAATGTTCATTCATCAAGTGGTAGAAATATATTCCACTAGTTTAAGGCGGAAAACGTTGTTGGAGTGGGAAGAAAGCCGGAGATTTTAGGGTAAATAATTCCAGCACCGAGCAATCCTTACTACATAAGATCTTTCAAAAGTTGACCTAAAAATCCTCGGAATAAATAATTGCGGGTTCCTGGAGGACCGCAAGAAGAGAAATCTGTCACACAAGGGACACTACGCACCACCCTATGGAATAATACAAGGCACCGATACTTAACAAAGTTACTAAACGTACAACCCAAAATGTCGTGAACATAGGATGATATATGGTCAAGCCGCCTAACATTATACACATACCTTACTATCATGTTAACAATGCGTCGTAACTTATTAAACAATTCTGCAGAAGTGGCAGATATCACCTCAAGATAATATAAAACTTGCGGCATCAGAAGAGCATGGGCTAACCTAAGCTTAACATGAAAAGGCAAAGACATATTGGTAGAGTAAAGCCTAAGAGTACGTAGCACACCCCACACTCTACCAGATACAAGGTCAATATGATTCCTAAAGGGGAGATCACCATCAATCACAACTTTTGTGTAGGCATTTGTGCCGAGAAATAAATTCGATTTCAACACTACCAAGAAGGAACCTAAAAGCAGGAGATAAATTGCCGTAAGGTCCAAACATGACCGCCTTGGTTTTACAAGGATTAATTTTAAGAGAATTATTTGTCGCACACAGTAAGACTCGTTCCAGACAGTTATTCACATTTTGCTCCAGAAACTCATGTGATCTACAATCCCCAATAAATAACAAGAAAACATCATCAGCAAATAGGAATGTCTTACACACAGCTAGGTTAGTCTGCAGATGCAGGTCATTGATGTATAGAATAAAGAGAAAGGGGCCCAGAACAGAGCCCTGAGGAACACCAGAGTGAAGAGGCGTTAAGTTAGACCTAGCTCCCTTAAATTCGACAAACTGCGATCTACCCACCAGCTATGAAAAAATGCGCCTACATGCAGAACTCAAAAAGTTAAATTGGTCCTTCAGTTTATTTATCATAGTAGTGTGGCAAATAGAATTAAAAGCTTTAGACAAATCGTTAGATAACAGGGCACAGGGTCTACCGAAATTCACATTCTCCCTGATATAATCAGTAAGGCTAAGTAGCAGAGATGCCGTATTATACCCACGACGGAAAGCATATTGCGACTCATAAATACTTCTTCTTACCGAGCACAGGATGTGCAATTTAATAAGATGTTAAGTTAGATGGTTTCAGCAAAAATTCTTCGATTTATAAAAAAGAGACGATATATTTGTTTTTGGCGATTTTTTTTTCGTTTAAGCGATGTCTTTTTTGTAGGACCAGTACTCAAAGCATTGTGTCAAAATTACTAAGAAAAGGGTAGAGAAGATAGATGGTGTAAAATGAAGGAGAAGGCCTTATTCTTTTACAACTCTGTTATTGCGCGTTTTGTTAATTTTAGAGCAGTGTTGCAGCGTCTCTCTCTCTCTCTCTCTCTCTCTCTCTCTCTGGTGTTAATAGACTCATTAATTTTCCGGAGTTGTATGTGCTCGCATTTTTAGTAACTGTTTTACTGCGCCGACAATTCTGCAAACACACGATGGAAGCCACTGTGGTGTACATTATCTGGGAACTGTATTAATCCATGTCGGCACAGTTTTTAGTGGCGGGTGCTAAGCCTTCATTACTTCAACAGTACAACATCAACAAATGCGTGTTTAGAGAAATTAATGATGGTGATTGCCTTGCCCCTACCAGGGATCGAATCTGTGTGTGTGCTAAGTGAAAATTTGCTTTTTAAGAAACGTGCTAATCACATCAGCAAATACCACGCTCAAGCGATGTGTTTCATTTTTGGCGGTTTTTTTTTTATTATGACAATCTTGATTATTATATTTTTGGCGAGTTTTTTTTTAGTTTTCAAAAAATTATTATTTGTTACAGGTTAGCTAATCTATGTATATTCATTTCGTTGGTAGCTACATATATACCAACTCATCTGTAGATGTATTTATGTTTGAAAAATTCCAAAACTCATTTTTAAAACTTATTTTCGTTGTGCTTTAGTAATTCGCAAATTTTATTTGCGAGTTCATGTGTTATTAAATGAGTTTTGCATTTGCTCGAATAAATGTTATATATTTTTGTTTTGTTTAAATGCTGAATTTTTATTAAGTATTTTTCTGCCAGTTTTTTCGTTTAGAGATTTCTTTTAGTTTTGTCAATTTTTTTTTGTTCGTGTCGATGTTTTTCGTTTTAGTGATTATTTCTTATTGTAACGTAATTTTTTGATTTTAGCGATTATTTTTAGTTTTAGCATTTTTCTATTGAGTTGGGTAATCCTTTGGGATCTTTCTCGTATTGACGAATTTTTGTTTTTTTGCGATTTTTTCGATTAAATGTTTGTTCTTTTTTTAAGTGTTTTTTTTAAGTGTGTTGCTTTACGTTTTTTATTAAAGTTTTTTTAGCGTGTTTTTTTTTTTTATATTAAAGCATTTTTTGCTGGTTATTCGATTTTGATGTTGTTTTTCGTTTTAGCGTTTTATATTTTTTTTTCGTTGGTTTGGCTTTTTTTTCGTTTCGGGATTACGTTTTCCCTTTGATGAGCATTTGCTCTTTTTTATGCTTTTATGTTTTGACAAATACATCTTTTTAACAGCCTTTTTGTTTTCAGTGTCTGTTATCATCTTAGCGATTTTTTTTATGTTTCTTAAATTTCGTGATTGTTTTGCGATTTTTCTCGTTTTGTCTAAGTTTTTACGCTTATTACCTTTTTTTGATTTTGTGTGTTTGGCATTTTGTTGTTTAGCGATTTCTTTAAGTTTTCGCGATTTTATTGTTGCCCAGTCAGCTTTAATAAGTTTTGACAAATATTTGCTTATCTATAAATTTTTTTCGCTTAGTCGACTTGTTTTTTGTTACACAACTCGTGCGTTGAGGTGTGATGTTTTTCATTGTGGTTTTTTTTTTTTTTTTTTGGTCCGATAATTATTTCAATTTGACGATTTTGGTGTGTTTTTGACCGGCTGTTTCGATTTGATGGTGTTTTTACTTTGGCAACAATTTTCTTTACGGCTTTTTTGTTGTTTGGATTTTTTTTAGTTTAGGGTTTTTTTCGGTTTACTGAAATCTCTGGCGAATTTAGATAAAGGGCTGTGCACATACTACTTAACGCTGTTTTCAGAGATTTTATACTCCCACCCCCCTTCGTAACGCTTTTTAAAAATTTTTCAGTGCAAAATTTCAAATCCGTAATAAATCTGTAACCCCTGCTCCCCCTCCATTGGGGCGTTACGTATATGTGCACAGCCCCTAAGAACACCGATAGTAGATTCAGAGACTGATTCCGTTCACTTTAGGTGAAGTGAATCCAAAATATGCATCTTTAGAAGTTTTTAAATTTTAAAACTTGAAGTTATTTAAGGTAGAGCTCAAGTTACCTTCTATTCCTTTATTGTTTAACTAAATCGGCATAGGAAATCTTGTAATCTCTTTATATCCCGCCACTAATATGACGTCGTTAGCACATTTCCGCCATGAGCCTTTGCCTAATCGCTTTCTTGTTGGCGAGCTTTTATTACCGTATTAATATTCTTCACTATCATAACACTTACCTCCATTTTCATAAAATAGTCTGCTCATTTATGGCATTGAAAGGCATAAAGCATGCAATTATTTTCTTTAGATGCGTTTCTTTTTTTTTTTTTTTTTTGAACACAATGAGAACTACAAGGCGTAACAATAAAATAGTTTTATTTACTATTCTCGCCACTCACCCTTTAACAAACAGCTAACAGTTTGATAGAAATCTTTATAAATTAACTTATTATTACCTTAGCAATAAGTCTCGTACTAACTTATTCTTCTACTTGTGTGTGTGTGTATTATTGATGATGATGTTGCACTTCTATTTAGTGCGCTTATGTGTTGGTGTATTCGTTTTTATTTGTCTTAATAAATCTATTAATGCAATTACTTTACAACTGACCTCATTAGCATAAAAGGTATGCGACTATATTGTATACACATATACAGTGAAGAGCAAAAGTTAAGCAGTAGGGGATTTTATATAGATATATTTTTTTCTTTAGAAAATATGGTTGGTTGGTCGATGAGCCATTGAATGATAATTGTTTTTTTAGTACGAAATGTATTTTGCTGCACACTGTAACTCCAACTAAAAGTATTAGTAAACTGTAGTTACACAGACAAAAACTGATAACCATTACATCGCATTACATTTTACATTTCCACTCACCTTTTCTCGCACTCATGCCTCCCTCATGCCTTTCATTATTTACTAAAATATATTTTATTTTACTTGTGTTTTTTTTTCTATTCAATTGTTTAACTCGTATTTATTTAATGTGCGATTGTACAAACGTAAATATAAAATTTGATGGCGGTTTCTTCATTTCATTTTGCATTCGTTTCAATACATACAAATTTGCGTGTATTTAATTTTCTCGTTTTATTTAACTTTTCTTATGAACATGTTTTGCATGACCGCCCCTCTAGGAAATATATTGAAACGATAAGTTTGTAATTGCCCAACAACAGGCAATATCACAATATGAAGACATCCTTTCCTTTTTTGCATTTAACAATCGAACTGTTTTATATCCTTCCCGTTGGTGATGATTCACCTTTTTAAATGCATTCATTTCAAATTCCAAGTGGGCTTGTGAAAGAAAAAAAAAAATATGTATGAATATTTTATGCATCAACATTTACTAATTCGTAAATAGTGAAATGCTCTTTTTTGTTTTTACTTTGGCGAATACTGACAAACATACACACATATGTACATACATTTTGCAGTAGCGAGTCTAGGTGGCAGTTGCAAATAATTTATTGTAAAGTAGAGGAACGAAAAGCAAACATTTATTGGCGCATGACTTCATTCATGACCGCATAACTTTATAAAGTTTTTAAAAGCATAATTTTCATGTCAAACTGACAAATGTTGAATATGAAAATCACTGTTTGTTTGTTTCTTTTTTTAGCAAACTTTGTGTCGCTTGTTCACAACAACAACAAATAAAGCGACATAATTGCAAAATTAAATAAATAAGTGAAAAATTATAATAGAATATTAGAAATGTTAAAAAGTAGGCTAAAATTAAAATAAATGCAGAAAATAATTTACAACTTTAAAAAAATAATATAATTGATCTCTATAGAGTTTTTCAAATATGGCGGGGAGGTAAAATGGAGATCTTATAAGAATTCATGCAACAGGATGATCACGAATGAAAACAGATTTCCACATCAAAATCATATCACACATAAATAGAAATAAAATTTAGTTAGTCAATTATTTTGCGCTACATCAAGCATGTTTAAGTTTTGGTGGCATATTTATTTATTTTTTCCTGCATTTTTTTTTTTTGCTTTTTTAATGCTAAAATCCACTTTTACATTAAAATAGAAAAAAAAATAATTGTGCTAAAAAGTTTTGAAATTTTTTAATAATTGATTTTCCTATATCGTTTTTTGACCTTTAAATTATTATATAACTAATTTATTTAATCAAGCTTGAGGTCTTTTTTATAAAAATTAACAATTAACTGAATTCTTATTTTCGATATTTCGCCACACCGTTGGGAGGCTTCTTCAGGGTAAAAAACATTATTTCTTTACTTTTCAAAACACCAATGAGTTAATTGTTAATTTATATAAAAAGGACCCCTCAAACTTGATTAAATTATTTATATTTTTCAATAATTCTTTAAAATTTTGAACTATTTTCAATAATGATTGGAAATTTTTTGCGCAATATTTAATATATTTTTAGGATTTCTTAGTGCATATTTTTCGTATATTTCGGACTTCACCAAAGACTAAATTTGTAGTAGATTAAGTAAATAATTTAAGTAAAAAATTTTCTTCCAAATAGTTTATAAAATTTTTTAAATTTCATTATAATTTTATTAAAGTTTAGAAATATTTTTTTTTAATCAAATAAAATTTCCATAATATTTCTAAGAAAAAAAAAAAAAATCACGAAAGAAAACTTAGCTTAGCATAGATTAAAACCACATAGCAAAGAAATTAACCACAATTAAATTAAAACATTACTCCTAGCTAAAACCGACGGCGCACAGTGGGGATTTGTTCATACAAGCTTGGAAGAAACTATAAGGAGTGCTCGTAGAATGTTGAAATTTTTCTCTAAGCCTTTGGTTAGGTCAATTAAGAAATATATAAAGTTTCATCGAAATTGGCCACGCCTACCTCCCACCGCCCATAGAACCCGAAATTTATTTTTGGCCCAAACTTTTTGAAATTTGGCACAGAGAACTATATTACCTTAATTAAGAAAAATATATAAAGTTTCATCAAAATAAAAAACAAATGAAAGTAATTGTAATTCTTGATTTTTCTAAATTCGTTTAAGCAAAATCCGACTAGTGGTTCTTGAGTTATGTTAAACAAATTGACAGGTGGCACCTGGTGGCACTTGAAATTGATTAAAAATGTAAAAACAGACATGAGACAATGTATTAGAAGGGATTTCGAACTGTTGAAAAGTATGGCTAAATTGCAGGCTAAATTTCAAAATATCACTGCATATTGCATGAAGAGTATGTTGACAATTTGACTTTTTTCCGAGAAATCCCCAGTGTGCGGCGCCTTATGACGAAATAGTCTAATCGAGTTAAATCACAACTTCTTGGAGGCCATTCAATATCACAATTTCTTGAAATAATCGAATCTCCAAACTTTTCTCAAAATTCGACTATTTCTTGTGGGGTTATTTGAAGCTACTGGTCTTTCGAAATAAACCAGACTCTCTTCAAGCTTTACAAGTCAATATTGAACGTGCCATTCATGACATACGACTTGATTTAGTGAAAAAAGTGCTCGAAAATTTGGTTCATCGAATTCGTTCTTGCAGAAGAAGTCGTGGAGGCCATTTGAATGACGTTTTATTTAAAACTTAATTGTGTCGATTGTACTTCAAATTAAATAAAAAACTTTTGAATTTCCTTAACAATAAGTGTGTGTGTTTTTTTTAAAGAAATCATATCACTCTTATTGGAAAACCTTTTACTTCCTCCAGACATTTTTTGGAACTATACCGAAGGTCGGGAAATTTTCTTAAAATGTTTCAAGCAAAACGGAATGTAGTGGCATAAATTTAAATGAATTGAAATTTAAATTAAGCTTGAACTACTAAAAATTTAAAACTCATTTTTCTTAAAATTCTAAATAAATAATTTATTTTGTTTTTGGTCTTATAATTAATAGATTCTGATTTTTAAACCTAAAGCTTTTATACAATAATTCGCTGCAGCTTTTACATCACACGTAAACGTTTTGACCTCACTGCTAAGTTCCCTTTTACTTTGGAAAAACAACAGCAACAACAACACCATACATTTGTCATATTAGCATTATTGAATATAAAAGTGTCTTTAAATTTAAACAAAATAAAAATGTGAGTCAGACTATGGTTTTGGGTTCATGTTTAATATAATTGAAAATTTGTTAAACATTGAATAGAAGTGCAAACAAAAACAACATAAATAAATAAATGAGCAGTAGAAAATACAAAAAAAAAAAAACAAGAAAATATACTGTTAAACACCAGCCCGCCTCAAGGGGTTATAACATGACATTATCATCATGGATGGATACTACCGTGGTAGCGGCAAAATAGAGATACGCTAAATTACGTGGCTCCAACGAATATTATTAACGAAACTTAAGCATAAAACCAAAAACTAAAAAATGCATACAGATTTACAGATTTTGTTGGTTTTGAGCTGTTCAATTATAAAATACGAAAACGAAAAAAAATAGCAACAATAACAGATAATATTTTTCTCAAAATTTACAATAAATTGTTTTATGTTGAAATGCGGTTAAATGCAGCAGCCCAAAGCTAAAATTAAACAACAACAAAAGAAATCACTTTTTAGTTTTTTTGTTGTTGTCTTTAACGTGTGACATAATCTAAGCGGAGCGGCAATAACAGTTACTGCAAGCAGCTAAACACAATAAAGCCAAAAAAAGCAGCAAGTTTTAAAAACGAAAAATCAAAATAAAATAATTTTTCAAAAAACGAAAAAATTATTTCAAATTACATTTAAAACTTGTCTTGTAATAAACACATTTGAACAGCCAAAATAAATCTGTAGACTTGCGACAAAACAACTTAAGTCAAAAATTTTTAAATATTTTTACGAAGAGAAAAAGCTATTGATGCAGATTTAAAATTAAAAAAAATTAATAAAGAGATTTTGATTAGAATTTTTTTGTCAGTTTTTAGCACATTTCAAATTCTAAGAGTAGAAAAAAAATATATATAAAACCCTGTCGCACTTTTATAATTTCACTGCAGACAAAACTTGTGACACTGTCGCCCATATTGAAAATCAAATAATTAATTGGATTGAGGACAAAGTATAAGACAGTACTGTGCATATTGTTACTCAAGGCTAAACGAAAGAAAATGTCGCTCATGTTGGTCTTAACAATTCAACTGCAGACAAATAAAACCAGTCTTGTAGTTCATATTTTCTTGTAAGACATGTCGTCCATCTTGTCCTTTACAATGCTACTAAAAAAAACTATATTCTTCTTAACAGTTGAAGCGAAGCTGCTGTAGCTTATATTGTCGTACAAAAAAAAATTGGATTGAAGACAATATCAAAGACATTATCGCTTATCATGTCTTGCACAATGTTATGGAAGACAAAATATACGGCCTCTGTAGCTCATATTGTCCTCAACAAAATTTGTTTGAAATCAAAATTAAGCCATTTTTGTCACATTATCTACAAAAAAAAAAATGTTCACTAAGGACAACATGTATGACGTTGTGACTTATCTTGTCCTATACAATGCTATAGAAAACGAAACATACAGGACTCCTATAAAAATTACTTTAGAGAAAAAAACTTTTTTGTCTTCTAAAAAATTTTCACTGAGGACAACATATAAGACATAGTTACGCATCTTGTCCTACACAATGCTATAGAAAACATAACGTACAGAATTCCTCAAAAAATTACTTTGGACGAAAAATTATTAATTATTTTTCCGTCATCTTACTGCATACAAAACGTACGACACTGTCGTACATGTTGTCCTGAACAAAGTGTGGCATTAAGACATTTTCGGTTGTCTTTGGCAAAATACCGAGTTGATGGCAAAATATAAAATATGTTCGTTCATTTGGTCCCCCACTGTGCTACTGAAGACAAAATGTAGGGTAATGTCACTCATCTTGTCGTCCAGTGTGTTCAATAGGGGACAAGAGTAAAGAATTGGTAACCGAATCGTATTGAATGACGATTTCCTTTAAATCATTCGGTTAGAAAATCCAAGCAACAGAGGATTAGCTGTACAAAAATTTTCTAAACTAATTCCGTGTTACATAATCAGACCACTCACACAAACACTTATGGGACTCATACACATTTATATAATAATATTGTGACAAATATAAGTGGCGACTAAAAATATTTTTTTTTTTAATAATTTTATTTTTTTATCATAATTTAATGAAACGTTGAATGATCTTTTCTATTACATTAACAGTGCACAGTGGTCTTGAACGCTAAATAAATAAGTAATAAAAAATATGTATTGCAGAAACATGCCACTGTCAAATATTTTTTCCAATGTGTTTTAAGTCGACAATTTTATAAAAGAAGCGGCATAAAAATCAACTCACAATTTTCGCTGCCTGATTAGGTAAAATCAAACTCGTCATGACAAGAGTGGGGGAGGTGACAACGTCATCATCATCAGCATCATTCAAGGCAGCAACACCAGCATGAGCAAAACAGCAGCTTATTACAAACGTCAAACAAACAACAACGACAATAAAAGTTCAATGTACCAACAATATACGAACAATATCGTATCCGAAAAGAAAACAAACACAACCAAACTAAGTATATTATATTGTAGAAAAAACCAAAAAAAAAAAAAAAACAAACAACAAATAAAAATAAAATTGAAATCTAAAATACGAGATATTTTTTGGTGACTAAAAATAATTTTAAAAAATATTTCTTTTTTCTCATTTTTCAATAAATAAAATATTGAAACTGAAGTGTGACACTCCGTATGTAAATGTCGGAAATAGTGTATGCATGCATATGCGTATGTTTGTTTGTGTGTGTGCCTATGAATGTGTTAAGTTGTGTTGTTGTATGACTATTCGA
This sequence comes from Lypha dubia, assembly GCA_947311025.1. Lineage (NCBI taxonomy): Eukaryota > Metazoa > Arthropoda > Insecta > Diptera > Tachinidae > Lypha > Lypha dubia. The sequence goes on from OX371263.1 coordinate 56,253,221, forward strand.
CTGATGTTTGACTGATTGACTGCTCGTAGTCGAAGTTTTATAATGCGTAACACTACTGCATTTTACAACAAAAGCAATAAACTATTTTACAATTACAAATTTTTCTTATGTTGTGCTGCATTGCTTCACTGCCAGAGGAGAGATCATTTCGTTTTGGCGACGACTTATCGATTTATTATACTAATTTAATTCCTATTCATATAAAATACTCGCACACGCTCACAGACACACACACACACACATACACGCACAAAACTTTAACATGTTTTCGAATAAAACAAATAATAGACAACAATATTAAAGGAGCGGGGATATTATAAAATGTCTATAAAAATGTCTATTACACACATCGAAATCATTTACAGTGGGAAAAAAAAAAAAAACTTTCGATGATATATTTTGACGCTCTTAAGGTGTTTCATTCAGTTCTTTTCCCGTGTTGTTTTTGTTTTAAAGTTTTTTTTTGTAATTTTAACGTTTTTTTTTGTATCAAAAACTTTTAACTTTTAAAGCTATTGTTTTATCTACTTTTGGGTATTGTTTTTTGTTCTGTCAGTAATTTTTGTGTTTTAACGTTTTTTTTTTTTGTGTTAAAATTTTTTTAGTTTTGGCGATTTATTTAGTTTTACAGTTGAGTTTGCTATTCTTTCTTTTTTTTTTGCTGTTTTGTTTTTCCGTTAGTATATTTTTTAATTTTGCCTTTTTTCAGGAATTTCTTAGTTTTCCCCATTGTTTTGGATGATTGTTATAATATTCAGATTTTTTTTTTGATACTGTTTTTTTTATTTGTTTGGTTTTAAGGTTTTTTTTGGATCTGAAAGTATTTGTCGTTCTTAATTTAATAGATTTTTGGATCTTTTGTGGTTTTAAACAATTTGACGTTTTTTTTTTTATTTTAGCGCTTTTTATTTATTTTTTTTATGAAATTTGTGTTAGTTTGCATATTTTTTTCGTTGCCGCTGGGTGATTTAGTTATGGCGAGTGCTTTTTAACAATGTTTTTAATTATGGTGTTTTTTTTACGGCATTTCTATATATTATTGGCTTAATTTAAAAAAATCTTGTCTCGATTTTTTTATAGACGAAGGAAAATATTATCCGTTAAATTTTAGATATAAAAGTAAGTTTTAATGCAATTTTTAAGAAAAAGAGCCAAAAAGCATATGTTTTCAATTTAGCTTATTATATTTTTTAAGCGCATTTGCTTGCCACCATTTTTTAAAAAGAATAAGCAAAAAATCGCTAATTTTTTTCGTTTTGTTTTGTTATGTTTTGTTATTCCTGTAGTTTTTGGGGATCTTTGTTTTTCATTTATTTGGTTTTTTCTTTAGCGTTTTTTTCCGTTGTAGCTTTATATGGTTTTGGTGCTGTTGTTTGCTTTAACGTTTTTTTCTTTGTTTTGGGGATTATTTTTTCGTTCTGACAATATTTTTTTCCTTTATAGCGAGACTTAAATTGGGAATTCTTTTCGTTCTTTTAGTATTATTTTTTAGTTTTAGCGGTTTTTAGTTTTGGCGATTTTTTTAACATTTTAAGGTTTATTTATCGGTTTTTTCCCGTTTTTAATTTTTCTCATTTATTTTTCTCTGCTAGTTTGTAAATAAATACAAAATTAAAGTGAACGTAGATTTCGTACGATGCCTGGTGTAGGATTAGTTTTGGAGATTTTTAGATATTTAAGGTTTATTTAAATGCTTGTTGTTGTTTTGCTAGTTTTTATCGCTGGTAGTTTGTAAATAAATTCAAAATTAAAGTGTACACCGTTTTCTTACGTTGCCTGGTGTAATTTGTTTTATATAAAAAATTTACACTGTATTTGCATTTTTCTCCGCATGCAATATGCAGAATGTGTACATTGACGAACAGCATGTCACCACCAACGACATCAGCAACAACAAACAGTAACAGCAACAAATTGTTGTACAAACGAATGCATGCATAAATGTTTCTATGACATGTTCAACTCTTGTCAAAATTATGCGAACAAAAACAAAAACCAGCAAAAAAAAACATCTAAAATAAAATACCACAAAATGAAATCTAGTTTTTTTATTTGAAGTTTTGTAAAGTGACAAGAAATATTAGCGATATTTGCTTTTCGTACAAAATCATTTTATAACAATGAAAAGTTGCGTTGGAGGGGGGAAGGGGGCAGAAAAAATATTTCTTTAGAACAAAATATTGCTGGGTATGACTTGTTGAGACAAAATAATTATTTTTTAAAGAAATTGAAATAAAAGCGATTTAAATGCAGCTTAAATATCAATAAAATCACTTCTTCAATAGTAAGTGTTCGCCTATGAAAGCTTTCACTTTAGACATTTTCTATGCGAATTCATTTTATTGTGGTTTAACTTTCACAGATTTATTTCTATTTTGTATTCTTCATTTTTTAAACACTTGTATTTGATTGATTTTAAGTTTAAAATTAATTTGATGACACATCATTGGCAAGTCTGATGTAAAATATATATTCCACCTCAAACTTTTATTAAATGCATCTGTTCAGTGAGAATAAAAATGGAAATATTTTTCTATAAAATGCAACACAAATTCATAATAATAATAATAATTGTAGTATTAGTTTATTTTTAGTTTCAATGTAATTTTAATTTGTGGCAAATTTATTTCAAATGCATAAATTTGTATTGCTATAGTTGTTTGCTTTTATTGTTGCTGTTGTTGTTGACTGTTTTCTGCATGCGATAATAATTGTGGTGACTGGGGCTGAGTCAAACGTATAAATTATATAAATGCTTTGCATCCATGTAAATGATTAAGAATCTCACGATTTCTAATATTTTCTAAAGCATTTATTTGTGACTTTGTTGTTGTTTCTATTTCAATTTTTGCAATTTTTTTTTTGCTTCGGCTTTAATACTCTCGTAGTTTATTAAAGAAATTAATTTAAAAACAGCTTCAAAGATTAAAACTACCTTAAATTGCACGTTTTTGAAGGCCACCGTTTGAGTTTTTAAAAATATTTTAATTTATGAATATTATTATAGTTGTTAAGAATTTGTTGTATGGTACTGTGTGTTAAAGCGGCAAATAAATGACATTAAATGTACTTAGTGGAGAGCAAGCTTTACTGGACTTAACAATATATAAAAAAAAGATATCGGTATGGCATGTTTGGCGTCAACAAATTACTATTGCTAACAATGATTGTCAAATTTAAATTCTATCATAATATTATTAGAACTCATGAGCAGTATGATAGCAGGACAAGCACTCAGGGAATGACCCATACTTATGCCAGATTTTAGGAAAAGGGATATGATAGAGAAGATAGATGTTGCATATTTAAAAGGTTTCATTATTTTACAACTCTGCTACTACGGATTTTGTTAATTATTAGAACAGAGACGCAGCGCCTCTGGTGTTAGGTTAGTCATATTAACAGTCTTCAGCTATATGATGAGCAGGCACTTTTTTTAAAAAAAATTTTTACTTCTTTTTTAGTTCTGCTAACCGATCGACGGATTTTAAGGACGCTTATTTGCAACCAAACATTTCTGTTGCAAGAATTTATTGTTCCCAACCTTGGTTAAATGCGTTGTATTTTTGTGGCAAGTTTTGTAATCTGTTGGGTTGATTACAAAAAAAAAACGAAATTTAGTTTTGCTAATATCGCTGATTTGTTTTTGAATTTGTTTTTGTTTCAAATGTAATTGTTCGAAAGAAAGAACTTCTTCGATATCGGCGAACAGACAGTTATTATTTTTTTAAATAAAACATCTACTTTAAATAAATAAAAATAAGCAAATTAATTTAATTAATTTTAAAATTAATTAATAGCTCGATTATAAATGCCAACCGAACCTCAGTTATGTTGCCAGTTGCTAAAAATCATACTACATCTCAGTTTCTAGCTGCCAGTTTCAGGTTTTTTTTTATTTTTTTTTTAATTAGGACTAGCACTCAGGGGATGACCCCAGTGCATTGCGCCCGAACTCAGGCATAGAGTAGAGAATATAGATGTTGAAAATTTAGAAGTGTTAACTCTTTTACATCTCTGCTTTTTGCGCGTTATGTTAATTTTTATAGCAGTTTTGAGGCGCCTCTGGTGTTAATTATATGCATTACTTTTCTTAAGCTGTATTAGTAGGCATTTTATTAATTGTTTTAATTCGTCTATGTTTCTACTAACCGACGAAGGAGGGCGATAATACGGATGCCAATCGGGACTGGATTTGTGAATTCCGGGATTCGGGGGGAAAAAAGTAAAGAATTTCGGGATTGACTGATCCCGAAAATCCCAAATTTAAAATTCCAGGATTCGGAATTAAGCGAATCTTGAATATCACGGGATTTTCGAGATCGGAATTTCGGGATTGGCACCCTTAGGCGATAATGTGTACATTAGCTTGGAACAGTATCAATCGCTGTCGGAACACTCTTTTGGTGATCAGTGATATGCCTTCATCACTTAAATAGTCCGACAACAATTAATACAATGTCTCACTAATGTACATTACAGAAATTAATGATGTTGATTGACTTGCTCTGGCCAGGGTTTGAACCCATTGTTTACTCAGTATTCAACGTGCTAACCACTTCAGCAAACACCACATACAGTTGCTATTTTATGCTTTTCTGGCAACTACAAATTTCCGGTTGCCAAATGGCAACGCAATTGAAGTTTCATAATCGAGCCATAAATTTATTAATTATTTTGTTCTTATAGTTTTTATAAAAAGTACTTAAAACCAGTAAGTGTGCTATATTCGGCTGTGCCGGAACTTATATACCCTTCACCAAGCCGTAAATATATAGTTCATTGAATATAAAACAGGATTTCCCTTCGAATATATAAGTATGCACATACGAGTATATCTATATACATAAATACATTCTATACATACTTACATATAATTAAAATGAAGTAAATTCAAACTCTTCGATATAAACATATGTACAAAAAATACAGGCTGTTTAAAATATTTTACAATTTTCCATCCATCACTGAACTAAAAGAGGGTTTGTACGAAAAAATACATAAAGTTATTATTAAGTTAATATACACACAACACTAACAAGTCTCAGTAGCATGATGGTTCGTGTATTGAATTATAATCGAAAGATTCCATATTCAACACTGGAGCACCTCATGTATTTATAAATTTATTTCTGAAAGGGTTTTATAAATATATACCTTTATTTATTTGTATATATAATTCAATATCAGAACCGTTATTGTATTTTTTCTGATTTTCAATACGAATCATCTTAAGAAAAATCTTTACATTTCAGTCCAAGATCCAAGTCTCTAGCGCTTCTAGTTTCTTCGGAAAATCGATTTCACGTACAGACAGACGGATAGACGTACAGACCGATAGACGGGCAGATGGACATTGCTCATTCAACTTCCGTATCTATAAGGACTTAGTACAATATACTATATGGACCTCATATAAATATTGTGGAAATTACACACGTAACGACAAACTTACAAATACCCTTATCATTTTTGGTGAAGGGCGTAAAAATAGACTAAATGTCCTTTTTCATTAAATAAATTAAAAATGCTAAGAACTGATTACAATTTGTACAATGAGTGTCAACAAATGTATTTAATATAAAAGAAATAATTTAAAACATTTTGTCTTTTATAACAAGTCTGATGTATGGACCATATAAACATTTTATTGTCGACTATGTAAAAATGATATGGTTGAAATATGTACTTCTTTTTCACTTTTCAATCAAAGTATGGTTAAAGAAACCATATAAATTAATATACATTTTAATATAATATGTATTATTGTGTACAAACATAATATGATTATTTTCAATCATATCATATTTACATCTAATCTAACATTATTGTGACATAAGACAAACATATTATACAGAAAAGACGTTTTTTAATTCTAACCATATTGCTCAATCATAGTATAGTTGCCCCAACCATGTGTTTTGTTTATAAGCATAAATATAATATAATTTTTTTTAAGACTTTCATAATAGAGAAGAACCTTTTAAATCAATTTATTTAAAATTCACATCAAAAATCTACAAGGAAGTCCCAAACATTGAGTTGAAACTGCAGTTGTAGCTTTAACCAGACTTAATTCTCACTTCACACTCTTTTGCCATAGTTTTAAAAAATTGTTAAAACGTGTATAGAAAGTTTTTCTACATAACAAATGCTTTTCTATTTAATATAATTAAAATTAAATTATTTTTCATATCTAGAAATTCAACCACCCCACAACATTTTTTTGTTTTTGTTTTATTGAAAACACTTAAATCTTTTAATAAACTCAATATGTCTGTTTATACATTTTGAAAATACCGTTCTCTCTGTCATCGATCTACTATTTAGTTGTTGTCAGACAAGTATTTATAGCAATTTTGTATTTTTACAAATGTCTGACATTTATAATAAGAAATCTTCCCCTATCCCTTCCATACCAATCAACGGCATCCCGCAAGCTATCCATAGTAAAACACCCATCGTGCACATTCACTCTTGGCAACACCACACCACACCACACCACACTCAATCAATCAATTAACTTAATTTTTCTATTTAATTTTCTTCAAACTTTTGTCAAATCTTCTAAAAGAAAAATATTAGAATCTTTGACAAAATGGAAACATTTCGAAGACACAACTTTCAGTATCTGTTAATTATTAGTGGTGTCACAAGGCACCAACCAAACAACAACAACAACAACAACACTCCTACATTAAAATATCACCATGGTGCAAGCTTAATGTGAATGTGTGCATGTGTGTGTAATAATAAAAACATGTGCGCACCAGTTGTTAATATCATGTACAGTTTGTCTGTTATATGTTTGCTCCTTAAGATAAATTGTTGCAAGTTCTTCCATATGAAAGAAGATGTTGTTTTTCATGCAAACATTTGCTTGACAAACTGTATTGAGCAAGTTAACTTTAAAATATTTGTCCCCTATAAAATACCAAAAAAGATAAAATATGCCTTCAATGTTACCCACTTAAATTTATTTTTATTTTAAAAGAATTAAATATTCTGTGTTAGATTTTAAAGATTTAAATTAAACATAAAGAGTATTTTTTTTTTGTAACAAAAATTGAAAGGGATGCAAGAAGTAAAAAAATAAGAAAATAATTGGAGTTTTAGATTAAATTATTGCAATCAACTTTTATTGTTAATTGGTTTTTACTGCAGCTTGTGGCTTCGATTCACACCAAAGACTCTACTGTGGTCTGTTCCACTGTAATTAATAATAAAGGTCTTTGTTGTTGTTTTTGTTGTTCTAATCTGAGTTGTTACTGGCGTTAGTAGCAGCTCATGCATTTGTGTTTGATTGGTAAATTTTACACGTTACCTTCTATTTCATGTGTGGAATAAAAATCCCTTCCGAAAATTTTCCTGCAGAGAAATTTCGTTTCACTTCTTTCAAATTAATTTCAATCATACGCCACCTCTGCTACTAACTCGTTTAAGTTGTTATGAAAAGGTTTGCTGGACTTTTTCTTTTTTTTAATTACTAATTGATTAATATGTAATATTAAATAAATTTTTCTAATTATATTTTGTTTTCTTTTTCTCTGAACTCACCAAACCATTTCTAATTTATGCACTTTGTCTTGTAATTATGAGCACTTGTTTTTCAGGTGTGTTTTGGTTTCTTTTTCGAAATTATTCTTTGCTAAATGCATAAAGTTTTAACGACTTTAATGTGTATTCTGCATGTTTTACGTGAAAAAAAAAAACGGAAATAATTAAAGAAAAAGGGAATGAATAGTCGCACTGTGAAATGAATATACATAAATTTTTTTTTTAGTATAAGCAAATTTTTTTCCATAGATTTGTTTATAATAAAAGATTAACACTTTGTGGTGCGGGTAAGAAATGAGCTGAATTTTAAAATGTTATTTATAGAGCAACATAAGTTCGAGGACGTCAGTCATAATTATGTTAATGCGCGAAAAATATCACTGTTATGATCAATAACAAATAGAAACTGGCAAAACAATACACTACTATGTTCAGACATACTAATTTTATTGAGTCAATATTTAGTTAATTGGAAAAATTATTTTAGTGCTCACACATACAGAATTAAGCTAATTCAATAAACTTTGTCAACTGGAAAATAGCTTTGCTTTTATTTTAAACTCTCTTTTTCCTTATTTTTAAACTAACATATTTATCTAAAAAAGAAATTTGTTATTTTTAGCTTATTTTACTTATTGGTTATAAATTATAATTTAAATTTAATATATTTAATTCAATATAGTTAATATTTATACAGACTAAAGTTCGTAAATGTTTATAAGCCGAGAAATATAAGGTAGACATTGTTAACATATTTCGAGCAACAGAGGAAAAATTTAATACCGAAAAACAACGTTTGTTTCTATTCAGCCAGTGCTGTTGAAAAATCTACAAAAGTGATGTATAAACATTAAATTTTTCCTCTGTTGCTCGAAATATGTTAACAATGGGCGCCTTCAGCAGAAAAACCTGCTACTAAACAGTTTAGATGTAGCAGCTATTGATTTGATTAATTTTTCTGAACGGTCTGCTCACTTTTTTGTCAAAAATTTAATTTTCAATTAAAATTATTGAATTTTATTATTTAAAAATATTTCATAATATTTATTTGTGAATTTAAATGAATTAAAATTTAAAAATATATCATGAAATTTGATTCAAAAGTCAAACTGAACTGAAATATCGTAATTTGATGAAATGTATCGTACGTTTTCTTTGCTACCAAAAACAGCGCTCATTCAACATGTTCGCTCATCGCTCAGTAATCAAAGCGTTCAGAAGATTGTTGAGCAACAGTTGTGTAGCAAACTGTGTCTGCTGAACGCACCCAATGTCTACCTAATATTTCTCTGATTATAAACATTTACGAACTTTAGCCTGTATAAATATTAACAAATATTAATAATAAACAGTTCGTAGTAATTTAAAAAATTTAAATTTAATATATTTAATTCAATTTATTTTGTTGACACTTGTCATTGTAGATAAATTGCGGATAATTTTCACCACTGAGCATTTCAAGTTTTACTCAATATTTATAACAATTTCGTATTTATTGTGCAATAACTTAATTACAATTTTGTATGGAATATTGAGCTCAATTATGGGTATAAGACGCCAAAAGCTCATTACATTTCTGTGAGCGAAAAGTCTTTGGAGAATATGTAGCGGTTGCTTCTCAGATTGACAGTTCCCAATATTCCTTTTAATACGGTTCGAAACATCCAGAAATTTCTTCAGATTTTTTCTATCCTAAAGTCAATCCCGTGTATGTCAGTTTTAAAATCACCCAAATAATAGTTTTTATTGAGGACATTGATGTGGATGCAACATCTAAGGTCAATATTAAAGAAGGAGGTGTCGATACTACCTCTGTTCGCTTTCAGATTTTAGCTAAAAAAAACCATTAATTAAAATACACAGTTAAAGTTTTTGGAGTTCCAACCGAAAACTACGTATATTCAAGACTAGACACGCCATTCTCGGACATTCTGATGTCAATAGAAGGTTCCCTTCAAATGGAATACAATTTTAAATGATATAAAATATCGCTGCAGATCGCCGTCTAGATTTTTAATAAAACTAAATATTGTTTTAATATTTTATTAAAATTTAATTAAAATAAAATAAATTGAAAATTGCATTAAAAAAAAAAAAACACTGTGCCAGAAGTGCACTCAAAAATGGACTAAAATTTTGGAAGTTTTACTTAATTTGTCTTCAAATTGGTTGTCGTATGGCGACAATGTTGTTTTTTTACTGAAACTACGTAAAATTTTCCTTGATGTTGGGAAATACAAATTGCGTTTTTATCAGGAAATTTTTGCTAAATACTAGAAAAATATTTACTAAAAAAGAAGTTTATTGTTTATCCCAAAATTAGTAAACATTTTTGTCATGTGTGGCGCATCTGAAATTACCGTTCTTCGATTTAAAAAAAAAGAGGCCATAAGCAGGATTATGTCAAGGATAAGGAATCGATGTATTCGGTCTCACACACCGTATGCCCAAGTATCGATAGGTTGAAGCGTGGTGGAAGGCCAGTTTTCCCTTCAATTTTTCCTCAAATATCAGCCAATAACTTCCGCTTTCTCACGTTATTACTTTTGAGTTTCATTTTTTTTTATTAACTACAAATATTTCAACAATTTAACAAAGAGTTTATTTGCTGTAATCATATTTTATTAACACACACAGCACAGCACAGTACAGCACAACACAACACAACAGCACAAGTTGTTTGCTTCTTTTATTCATTCATTATTTCTATTCATTTATACTTTTGAAAGGCTCGATGTATCCACATATTTTCTTTCTTTTGTTTTGGTTGTTTGTTTGTTTGTATGCATTTTAAAACATCTACTGGCACTTCTGTAGGTGTTTCACTCAAGTGCCTGGAGTGTAAACGAATTTTGTGATTAAAACAAACAAACAAACAACCAAACAAAATATTGCCGGCAACAACAACATGAATAACAAGTACAAGTACTACTACTAACAAAGAAACAAACAAACAAACGTTCGTTGTGCAACTAAAAGACCCTTATTTTCTCCCTAAATGACTTGATAATGTTAAAGAATTTATTTCATATTCTTAAAACGCATTCGTGCATTCAATGAGTATAATTTTCTTTAGCTTTTCTCTTCCCTTTATTTTTTTTTGTTTTTTTGTGTTCATTTTTATCCGAAAGCTTTTGAATTAGAACATTTAGAGGAAGTTAAAGACAACAAAAAAAAAAAAAAGAAAAGAAAAGCAAAACGAATCAAAAAAATTTTACTGGATACAAACGGCAAAGTGAAGTGTAACTCTTTTTTTTTTTTTTTTGGTATTCCATTTGGCGCATAATTTATTTAAACGTCTTTGTATTCGTTTAATTTTGCAATATTTTTTCTTCTGCTCTTCTTCTGTTGCTGGTCTTTTATGTGATAAAATAAAATTGATAATTAGCAAAATTGTTTAATAGTGAATCAAATTAAAATGTCTAAAGAAATTGATAGAAAAATAGTTCTTCAAAAAAAGTCCCGAATAGAAACTACCCATAGATCTGTCCACTTTTCTTACCACAATATTATGATGCATTTTATAGTATTCATTTTTTTAGTATTCGCGAATGCGAATACGAATACAAATATTGTTTTTAACGTTTAAAGCCACTTAATATTTCAAATTTAATTAGAAAAAGTCCTTCCTTTTGCGTCAGTAACAATAAATTGAAAAAACTGGCACACTTCTTTATATAATTAACATGACATTGTGATGCTGAATTTGAAGACCACTACTGAGCATTTTTAAATTATTTTACCTACACACATACATACTTTGAAATTTCGTTTTTCTTACTCTGTTTACACTTTTAATTAGTAATTCCATGCTGTTTGGGAGAACATATTTTCGCAGATGCCACGGCCACCTGTGTCGGTGGAATTTCACATATTAAATTTTAGGTCTTCCATTTTTGAAGTCCAACATTTCTCTACTGAGAATTGATTACCAACTTAACATGATATGAATTTTCATATAAGACTTTAACTTTTAAATGACAGTTACGAAATATAATTTTCGTTTGTTTTTTAAGAAGATTATTATCTTGCGTCAAAGATAAATTACTTTCTTTCATTAAATAAAAATTATTATAAATTAATATATATTCGTACATTTTATGTACTTTTTTAAACTTTTTGTATGATTTTTTTTTGGGAAAATGTATGTGAGAATTATTCGAGAAACATTCGCTTGAATCTGGCGAATACGAATATCTTAAAACAGGCGAATAATCGAAACATAACATCACTAATTTCCAAAGCTTTTTTTTAAATTGAGTTAAAAAATAATACAAAAATAAAACAAAAAAATTGTTAATCAACAAACCAGAAACGGTCGCCAAAATACTGTCAAAAAATTGTGAAAATTAGCGCTCGTAAGAATCAATACAATAATTTCTTATTCGAAAAAGTAATCAATGCTAAATTTTCATTGAAAATAGCAAAAATTCTAAACTTGTTTTCAGAAAAAATCGTTGCCATTTGAATCCATACGAAGGCACCCTACGCGTGTATTGAAGGTCGAACTTTCCAAAATTTGTTTCTCCTCGTCGAAAAGGAAGCAGTGTGTTTGAAATCGAAATAGCACTCGTTTAAATCCACAATTTATTTGAAACTTTGCTATGATAAAAAAGTATATGTGTCAGTTTCAGTTAAAAGGGCAAAAAATGAGTTTTGAAGAAATACGATTTTTAAGTTAACAAGTTAATTTTGAAACGCCTGAACGCTTTTATCGCTCGATACCCGTTATAAGGTGGTTTTGGGGGTCGCTGATTACGAATCTGATATTGGATTTTGAAAATTCAAAATGGTGGATCCAATATGGCGGACTATTTTTTTTATACTGTCATTGAATTTGTTTGAAACTCGTCATTTAGGGTTTTTCGGAGTAGCTGATTATGAATCTAAAGTCATTTAGGATTTTTGAAATTTAATACTAGTTTCGTAATCGTCGGTCCCGAAAACCCCCGAAAGGCGGGTTTCAAGTAAATTACATCAATTACAAAAATTTTGTTACATCGGGTTCTTTTCTTTTCTTATAAAAGGTGTATTTTAAAGCTTACTTACGACAAAAGTAATACAGTTAGAAAACTGCGGTTTGCTGCATTAGAAAGAGCGTATTGTTTTTTTTAAGAATCATCAAAAAAGTAAAAATCGATTTTTTCATCCAAGTCCCTTTTAACTGAAACTGACACATACATGTATTGAATTTTTAACGGCAACAAAATCAAATCGCTTTTATTAAAACATTTAAAACTTGAAAAAAAAAATTACTCTGCTAAAAAATACTTTTACATCCAAAAAAGAAAAAAATTCTATGTACATATATAAAAAGATCATTAAATTCCTGAAAAAAAACAACATACAACCAAACAATGGCCACAATAATCAGCCAACAAACAAAGAAGATAAAAAAAGATGTTTGCAACAAATACATGGGCATGGCGTTGCATCTCTTGTGTTTTTTTTTTTTTATTTTTTATTGCACAGATTTCTAATCAAACACACGATCAATGTTTTTGATCTTGATCATTTAAGTTTTTGTTTTCCTGATTTCGTTACATATTTATTTTGTTGTTGTTGTTGTTGCTTTGTATATTCTTCTTTGGGTGTTTTGTGTGTGTCTTTTTGCTAAATATTATTCTTTTAATGTGTTTTTTTATGGGTTTTTATTTATTCTATTGGAGTTTGAATGGAATGATCGGTTGCAGCAAGCAGCAGCAGTGTGTTGTAATCGATCTCATTGCGCCGCCAATAAACATGTGAACAAACATGATTTTCTACACGATCTCCAAGTATTTGTTGTTCAAGTTTTTGCTTTTTCTTTTTGCATTTTTTGCACTCAATATTTGCCGTTTTTTATTTCTTTCGCTTATTTCGGTATGATTTGTTGGAAGTACTCGTATGTTCATGGATGTGTGTATGAAAGTGCCAAACGAGTGCATTTTTTTTTTAAGTTTGTTGCCATGTGTATTTAAAAGCGTCTGGTTTATGTTTGTTGTCTGTTTTGTGTGCATGTTTGTTTTTTCAAAGTTGCTTGCCACCACTATAAAACAATAAAATAAAATCTAAAAACGGTTCACTAATAAAACGGAAGCATGTCGTTTGCTTAAATACAAGTTCAATTTACATTGAAGAAGTAATTAATTTTCCAAGTTTAGCGTTTGTATTTGGTGTTGCACTTTTGTCTTACTCTTTGTTTCTTTTTGTTTTTATTTAGTCGTTAAATTTATCCATTTTTATTAAATTTGTGATTAGACTTTATTTCGATACGTTAACAACGACGACGACGACTTTAGACAACCGAAAAAAAACTTAGTTTAGCTAAAAAAAAAAACATTGTGGACTCATGCAATACACACGCACACACAGGCAAACAAACACACATGAATTAAAAATTTAAAATTCTGCTGCGAAGTTTAAGTGGAGGCGTTCGGGCTGCGGCAACAAAATAACGAAAAATCGTGTCTTAAAATTCTTACAAACAAACAAACAAATCAAGCGAACAAACAAAAAAAATTATAAAAACGTGTTGTAAGAGTTTTAATAGATTGTTAAGACACCAAATAACGTTGCATTAAGAATTGTGTGACAAGTTAAATTGGCAATCAAAAATTGAAATGTTTCCATTAAACAAACACAAGTCTACATTTTCGAGCGACTTGCAGCGATAAAGATAAAATTAGCTAAAATATTAATTGAATAACATTAAAAATGATTTGTTTACAGAATTAAAAAAAAAACTAAATAAATAAGGAGAAAAAAACTAGAACAAAAAATTATAAAAAATGCAAATAATATTTTTATGTAAATTTTTAATTTTTTTTATTTATTTGATAAGATTTTTCTATTAATTTTTGCCTTGAAATATATTTGACAGAAAAATTTGTACAGAAAAATTATGCCATGTGTGCAATAATTCTGGCAAAAAAAGCCTCGATTTCATTTCGATCGAAATTGCATTCAAGTTTCAATTGATATTCAATATCCGTAATATTGCCTAAAGTTTGCTGGCACTAATGCCCGCCCAACTCAATTGCGTATTTATGTATGCATGTATATTGCAAGTCCTCGTTGAAGGAAGTGATAGGATGTTAGACCAAAATATTTTGGTTTCAGACACCTGAGTCTCATATCAAGCCAATTACATTTTTTACCCTGGCCTACACAAAAAATATGTCCTTTAAATGAAACTTTAATGAAATACAAGCTGTCTTATTTATAAAAAGCAATAGCTTTTAACCGTGTCTTCCTTTGCGCTAAATTTTAATGAAGTATATCAATTTTATCAAAGAAACAAAGAGGTATCAAAAGTACCAAATTTTTTTCAGAAAAAATTAAAAAAAAAATATATATATAAAATGGCAAATGTACTAGATCTTTCTTATTTTACCTACCTATCCTCCCACACTACCCCAAAAAAAAAGTAGAAAAAACTAGTAGAAAACAACAAAAAACGGCGAAAGTACCAACTTGTCGTCAGAGAAAGTGTACTGAATGTAAATATAAAAAATAAGCAAAAAAAAAAGTAAAAAAAATACCAAAACAATCAGTTTTTTCCCATTTCAAATATGTTCATAAATTTTTTTTTTAATACCAAAACTACCAATAATTCCTATTTTTGGCCTATAAAAAGTCCCCTATATTTTATAATAGTGCACAAGTTATCCGTATATTAAATTTCATCCAAATCCATTAATATACTTGTTTAAAAGAAAAAAAGTATCAAAAGCAAAAAAAGTACCAAAAGTAAAAAAAAGTGCCATACGTAAAAAGTACGAAAAGTACAATTTGCTTTTTTTCTTATTGCAGCTCACACACCCCTTTGTCCAATCAAAACTTCATATAGCTTATAATTCATCCGACAGTTCCAGTTAAATACTTTGAAAATTTCAGGAAGATCGGTTCAGAGGTTTAGCCTCCTATAAGGAACAAACAAACAAACAAATAAACAAACACACATTCGGTTTTATATATATGTATATAGATTTAAAAAATATTAGTACAAAAATACAAAGTACCAAAACAACCAATGTGCCCCTTTTTACCCCTTAAAAAGTACCCTATATTTTAATCTCACTCACATGCTAAACGTCTAACACATTTTAACAAAATCCACAGAGTAGTGTAACAAACATTCAACAATTTTTCATTTACGAGTATAATATTCGTGCGATAATTATGGTTTATTAAACGTTTATGAAATAGGCGGAGGTGTGTGTATACGGATTTTGTATAATTGAGAATCGCCGCTAATCTCTTATATAAAGATTTTGCAGCAAAATTTCATTCAAAAATTTTAATTGTCTCAGGAATTGTTTTAATACAAAAACAAATAAATAATTAGTGGTGGCGAATGTTTAAACAAATAATTTGAGTTTAAAGTACACTTTAAGTACCAATTAACTCTTGTTAAATAGATTCATACAAAGCTTATATTGCTTAGGGCTATTCACACATTAAGTAACACAATTGTTTGGCGGGGCAGGGGTTAACAATTTTTAAGGAAGAGGAATTTATTTAGAAACCGTTACGAGAGGCGGATGTGTAAAATCTTCGAAAACTGCGTCAACTAACGTGCGAATAGCACGATATTTAATTTTTGTAGCATTTATTAATTTATTTCCATTGTCTTTTGTATGTATGTATGTATGTATGTATGTATGTTTTTTTATTATTTATTTTTATTAGGTGTCAATTTTATTACTGAACATAAATTTTAATGCAACGAAACAGCCAACCAGCCAACCAGCCAACCAAAAATTATTGCCAGAGACAAAAGTCACCATTGTATCATTCTAGCAAACAAATTAATGCAATAACGTAAATAATAAAGACATAAATTTATTATTTATTTATTTATTGTAAAAAAAATCGGGCTTTAAAACAGCGCATTAATATGACGTTAATTTAGAAACGGCGTGTCGGAAAATAATAAAATAAATTTAATTGTTTTGTTTAGAAAAACAAAAAACAGTTTATGACAAATAAATTGAAATAATTAACAGGTAGATTAGAGCAAAGTATATTTAAACAAGTATATGCAAGATCACAGCTGATCGTCTTTTTTTTATACATATTTTCATTGACTATTGTCAAAATTTTTTCATTTTTCTTTCTACACAATTTTCTTTAAGTTCTGCTGAGCAGAGCTGTAAAACAATAATTGAAATTTGGTTTTGAATTCGAAATGATTTACAAAAAGGTTTAATTGATAAATTTTACACAAAATGTGAATTGAATTAAAACACGAATGCATTCCTCATGAATTAAAAATTCTCGCATGCATTCATGAGTGAATTCATTGGTGATTTAAAGAAAAGCAATTTTTTAATTCACTGTTTTCACTTTAATTAGGATCATTATTAAAAAACTCTTGAATGTTTTATAAAAATTTCAACAGAGTTGATGATTCGTAGATTCTTTCAAAAAAGGAATCATTCCTTTACAGCACTGCTTTTGAGCTATTTTTGACAATTGTAAATTTATTTGACACAAACAAAAAGCCTGCTGGTTTTTTATTTTTTAAGTTGTTGCCAAGATGCATGTACTTGATATTCATACGAGTATACTTTGGATTAGGGGTATTTTTTGGCCAAACATTTACGGAGAACATTTTTTCAATTTAACTCTTGAAGATCTTGCTATTATGAGTGGCAGGGCTAACTATAGAACTTACTGGATTTTCAGCAGTGTCAAGTTCTGGAATTCAAAGTGTTTCATACAATAATGGTTGGAGTGAAAATAAATACTTATATATATTGTTGTTTTGTGCAATGTGAACATAATATTATTCAAAGTAATCATGGCATGTTTGAAATACTCGTATTTTTTTTTTTTTTTTTGATTTTTTTTATTAGGACCAGCACTCAGGGGATGACCCCTACGTATGCAGTGCATTGTGCCGGAACTGGGAAAATATGTTTTGGGCAGGAGGATTCGATTTGAACCTTAACACAAGCGGCAGGAAAGACCTCTGCGGGGAGTTTATCCACATACGAACAGTTCGGCTAAAGTATGAATTCTATCTGTAATGCGTAGTGCGGTTCACTGGCATATCGACCACAAATGGATGTGCTCTTAATAAAGAGCGTGTTGTACGTGAAAAGTGACGGGTTTCGGGAACAAATTCCCAAATTTCATTAGAACACATTCTGTTGTAGTCAATAGATTTGCGTACGCTACTGTCACCAATAAGCTTCTTGCTCTATCATGTACGCGATCGAGTAATTTCAAAATAGACTTTGAAGCACCGGCCCATACAAGAGAGCTGTATTCCATTTTCGGCTAAAGGTGGTATAAATATTAAGGAGATCAGATGGAGTGAAGTATGTCCTACACCGTCTTTAAAAACCAAGGCACTTGAATGCTTCTTTTGAGACATGAAAAATGTGATCATTCCATCGAACATCACAATGAATTATCATGCCAAGTCCGTAGAAATTATTGATTATTTATTTGAGCAGATACATAAATATAATTAGCCCTCCACCGCCCTCCCTCTCATATTCGGATATTTCAGGTAGGAGGTATTGCATGGAATGGATAAGTTGGGATTAGTACCATTGAAATGCGGAAAGGTTAAAGGTTTTCCAATAAGAGTGTTATGATTTCTTTAAAAAAAAAACACACTTATTGTTAAGGAAATTCAAAAGTTTTTTATTTAATGTGAAGTACAACCGATACAATTAATTTCTAAATAAAACGTCATTCAAATGGCCTCCACTTACTTCTTCTGAGGAACGAATTCATGAACCCAATTTTCGAGCACTTTTTCCACTTAATCAAGTCGTATGTCATGAATGGCACGTTCAATATTGAATTGTTAAGCTTGAAGAGAATCTGACAGTAACGGTGTTACCAGCTTCATTTCGAAAGAAGTACGGATCGATGATTCCACCAGACCAAAAACCACACCAAACTGTCAATTTAGGTGAATGTAAGTAATGGTTTTTCATGAATCATTTGTGGATTTTCTTCGCATCAGAATCGACAACAATTTTCAACAATTCTACGAATAGCGAGAACACTTGGAAGATTATTACTACCATAAAATGGCAAAAGCGCACGAAAAGTTGCAATTGGAGAACGATTATATTGAAAATAAAACTGAATAATTTGTAAACGTTTTTCTTGCGTAAATCTCTCCATGATGAAATTGTAGACAATGAAAAACAAATGACAGATCATGCCATATTGCAAATGGCCGAAACGTCAGTTCAAAATCATATCATCCCTATTGGAAAACCTTATAGATATGCCTTATTTAAAAAAAAAAAAACAGCAAACAAAATGCCCTCATTATACAAAATTTTTTTAAATCAACCATTTTTCTTTAATTATAGCAATATTAAAGAAACCTTCACTGAGCAACTAAGATTGAATTAAGAACTTATTTCTGAGAACCTTGACCGACTCCAATCATAATATGATATAAATATGACTTATTCGTCCAATATAAAGTTTCGGAAATGCTTAAGAAGCAATCATTTGACTTGTCCTGTAACAGCTTCGCTTCCAACTCCGATATGTTTAAGTCACAAATATCATGAATGGGCACTACAGTTGGCATTTAGACTTCATAATCATTATTATTAATTTTTAACGGATTTAAAAAAACGAGGGAAGTTATCAATCTAAGGAGTATTCTGGTTGAAAGTGGTTGCTTGCAATTGGTTGCTATAATTTTTTTCCCCAAAATCGGGTTCAAGTTGTTTCACTAAAATAGTGATTATCGAATAACACGTCCATTTAAAGACCGATTTTCAAAAAAAAAAACTTTTTTATCGTAGAAATCCGCCATTTGTTGACCGATTTCCAAAAATTCTTTTTTGTTTGATCGGATTTTGGCAAACACTTTGGAAGCATAAAATTTTTAAACTCGGGCTAAAATATGTTCCCCTAATATTATTGTTTTTGAAAAGCTGCTCCATTTATAGAACGATTATCATATATCATTTTTTATGTATGAACGCAAACCCGTTTGGTCCCATAAAATTTGTATTAAAATCAGAAACAATTTCCCCTTTCACCAGAAAATAAAGAAAAACATGTGTTTTTTTATGTTTGAAAGGGGTTTTTTGCAGTTTGCTTCCATAATTTTTTTTTTTATCGGTGATGCAAGCTGCCTCTGCAACCAACTTTAACCTAAATATTGTTGGCATACAATAATAAGTGGGAGCTTGAGAAATTTATTAATAAATCAATAAAATATCTGTTCGAATGGGTTTTATTACAAATGAAGTCGGCTTATTTTTTTTTTGACAGATTAAAAATTGATCTTTTAAATATTTACTACTCTATTGACCGATTTGCAATTTTATAAAATGCAGTGTTTTTTTTCTTTTTTTGTTGTTGTTTCAGCTATTTATATAATTTATTTTAATCTTGAATTGATGTCGGCTCAGTGTATAACATGATTATGTTTGCTTAGATAAAATTATCATAAAAATTTTTAATAACTTGAGTATATTTTTAACAAACAGTTTTTGATATTTTTAGAAAAAAAAAACAAATCACAACCTTTCAAAAATATTTATGACATGAGCTGTTTTTGTCAATACGACGAGAGTAATTTGTTTCACCTTGTAACTTTGGCAACCAAAAATTTCAATATATTAATAGTTTCAAAATTGTGTGTCCATGTTCAGACAAAAAAAAAGCAAAATAAAAAAAAAATTAACAGCAACAACAACGAAAAACCATAGTCATTTGACTACGTGCTAAAACGCGTTATGGAAAAAATTTTCTGTTGCTGCTGGGGCTGCTGTTGCTGTTGCTGTTGCTGTTGTTGTTGTTGTTGTTGTCGGTGTGGCGTTCGTTGATGGCTGCAATATTTGTTTAAATTGTCACCAAAGTTACATACTCATATAAGATTGTTGCTGTTTTTTTAGTTCTTGTTGTTTTTTATGGTTGCTGCTGTTGCAAACTGTTGTTGGCTATTGTCGCATTTCATTAAAATCTGTTACTCATATGCAAAAATATTTTCTTTCAGTTATTTTTGCTTTGTGATTGTTTTTTTTTTTAATATTTTTATTGTATGGTTTTTTGCCAGTTGTTGCTGTTTTTAAAGGTCTGGTACAATATTTAATATTATTGGGGTTTTTATACCCTTCAACAAAAATGGCAAGGGTATTTATAAGTTTGTCATTACGTGTATAATTTCCACAATATTTACATGAGGTCAATAAAATTTGGAATCTCTTCAAAACACTTTTCGTATTTTTGGATACAAGTTCAATCAAAATTTATGAATTATCTTTAGCGAAGAAAGTATTAAGATTTTCTTTTTTAATTAAAAACTTTTTCAAAATTTCTTCTTCTTTAAGGTTTTCTTCTTCCATAAAAGTCAAAATGTTTTTAGCCATTTTGTTTTTTTGTTTCAAAGTCTATTCTATCATCGAATAAACTGAATGCTACGCATTCTTCATTAAGGTAATATAGATGATTAATAAACTTTGTTATGGCTCTATCAGCAATTTGTGCATTTATTTTTTTATAATCTTCTAAATTTCTCAAAAATAATATGTCGTTTAAGGGAGCTTGCTCCGCTTTATCTGAATTGAACCAGAAAAATGCATAGCACTTTATAACAAAACCTGCAACTTCAACTAGACCATTTATTTCCAATTCTGTGATTTCTGGGAATTGATTGCGAAATCATCAATATCTTAAGGCAATATATTCCCTTAGCCATCCATCTAGCTAAATGAAGAGCACCGGGTTTAAAAAATGTTATGCCACTAGGAGGACTTCCACCCAGAAATATGATAATCAATTCCTGAAACTCTTTGTAGTCATTTCGTGGAAAGTCCTCTTTAACTTTTATATTTGCAAAATCTAAAATTTTAGCGCAATCATCACCTACTATTTCTTTTATTCGAGGTATTGCTAATCCCGTCATATACTCATCCTTTTTTACGTTCGACCATTGTTTTTTGAATTTTTTCAATAAGACTGGGCCAGTCGAAGAACAAATTTTTGTTTCATTAAAAACAGCTGCTAAAATTATTTCAAACACATGGTGTCTGAGTCCTAGGAACAAAATGTTAATATATTGCAGGCCCCATTAAATTTGCCAGTGTTTGAGGCGGTTGTGTCAAAGACAAATGCCTCGATTCTATCTAAAACTTGATACTCTTCTAATGAATCATATACTGCAGATGCTATTTCAACGCCAGTTCTAGCTAGTATATCAGGAATATTAATTATTTGTTCAAAATCGGGAGCGGTTGCAATTATTGACAGTCGGTCCTCGTTTTTTCCTGATATGCCAGATAACAGTTTTGTATCCCAGTGTATCGTTAGTGGCTGAATATTGGATTGAAGTTTTAACCCGATTCGAGTACTATTTGCTTTTCTGAATGAATCCCTTTGCTGATGAATAGACGTGCGGTTAATAACATACTCTGATAAGTTTAATCCAACTGCATCCAAAACTGCAATAAGCATGTGAACAGTATCTCTAGAGCTTAATTTTAATTTATCTAAAACTGCAGCAAGTCTGGGCGTTAAAATTTCTTTAGATGGCCTTTTTGTGTTTAAAGTACTTTGTTTTTGTGCACTATTCAAGGTATCAGGACAACTCGTGGTCATTGGGTCTATTATATGATCATTAGCTTCCGTAGATTCACCGTTTTCTGACTCATCTGAACTTGTTACATATGTAGTAAATCCTATAATTTTTTTTGTGTATACTCATAATATTTCAGAATACTTTTAAAAATATCTAAAACATCCAGTTTCTGAGCAATTTAAATGAATATACTTAAAAAAACGATATTTTTAGATCAATTATAGTTAAATATACAGAATTTCCCAAAATTTGAACTGTGACCTCAAAGGTGCACGGGATAAAGTTCAACCGTATGTGACACATTAATCCTGATGGATTTCGGTATAATTCATATCGAAAAGCTATTTTTTTAGCTCCAATATAGGCGAATACACTATATTTCCCAAAATTTGAACTTTGATCTCAAAGGTGCACGGGATAGAGTTATCCGATTTGGCTCAAATTTTCAGCAAGTAAGTTTTACACCAAGTGGCAAAAGAATCTTCACATTTATCATCAAAAATCCAAAGTTGATTTTTCATTGTCACCCTAATATATATATGTCTATACATTAGGGCGGGTCGATTTGTATGGAGGCAAAAAATCGCTCAAATTAAAAGGAAAATCGTATTCTAGGGATCAAATTAAGAAACTTTGCCGAAGGAACCATACCTCTACAATGTATTTTGATGTCCCGGCTTTTGACCCCAAGGGTCAAATTTCTTCTTAATTGTTTTTTTTTATATTATTAAGTAAAATTCATTTTCTCATTTCATTCTGACTAAATAAATTTCGAAAGAGAAAAATAAACTCCAAAAATAAAAAAAACATAACCATTTCGCTAATTTTTTCTTGTAAAGTGCCAAAAATGGTAATTTTTTTAAATGTTTGTATGGTGAACACCCCATGGGTGGTTCCAGGGGGTGTGCCACTGGCATAGGTGCGTCGGCCCTCCAAAGTTAGTGGGGGTCGGTCATACATTTTGACTCGATTGAGGCACTCTAAATGGGTCAACGTGAGAAATTTCAAAATATCTTTCAGGTGCCCCAGTGTTGAATATGAAATCTTTCGATTATAATTCAACGCACCAACAGCATCATGCTGCTGAGGCTTGCTAGTGTTGTGTGTATATTAACTTAATAATAACTTTATGTATTTTTTCGTACAAACCCCCTTTTTGTTCACTGATGGATGGAAAATTGTAAAATATTTTAAACAGTTTGTATTTTTTGTACATACTATGAATTTAGCACTGAAGAAAATATGAAAGTGTGTTCAAGTATGCAGTTTAAACTTACTTTTTATATCGCTTGAAATGTTATATTTATAAGAGAATTATATTAATATTTATGCATTGGTGAAGGGGATATAAGATTCGGCACAGCCGAATATATCACTCTTACTTGTTTATATTTAATTTAATTGTTTATGGTTCATTAGACTGTCACTGGTGTGAGTGACACTTCTTTTTGGTACACTCACATCACACGGAGGGAGCACTTCCACTATACATATATTTTCAATAAGAATTCGAATTCATATTAGAGAGATGAACAAATGTGTTTTGGTAAATTTTTTATTTTGCTCTTAAGAAAATTATAAAAATTTTGTACCACTCTGTCGGTCATATGACCGTTCAAAAGACTGGGCGTGATCTTGTAGGTAAGTTAACAGTTGTCTAATTCTGCGATTACAGAAAACAAAAAAAAACTGTCTAACAACTTTTAAAGAATTATGTATAATTTTTTAAAGAGCTCTCAAGAAAATTTAAAACAAAATACTCATTTATAAAAAACACTAGAGGGTGAGAACGTTGCAAAAATATGTTGTGAGAAGAAATTTATGCTAATGATTGACTTGCTCTGACCAGGGCATAAACCCTGGTCTTAAATCATATTTTGCCTTGTAGTCAACGACTTCACACAAAGATATTGCAGATCTCTAAAGCTTAGAAACTAAAAATATTCATTCCGAACGCTATTGAATAGTGTTGTTGTAGAGGCCGTGCTAAAAATCAATTGCGTATTAAAACTTTGTCAAACAACAAAAAAAAAAGTACGCTTGAAACAAAACAAAACAAAAAAAATTTATTTTGCTTCCCCACTTCGAAAACCAAACCATTTATGATGTAATTCGCGTGAAATAATAAGTAAATCAAATATAGCATGCCCGATTGCGGCAGCAACAACAAGAACAACAACACTAACAATTGCATACAACTTAAAATAAACTACAACAAAACGGCGACGACATCAACAACACAATTTAACCACAATTTGAGTTGTGCACTTTTTTTTGTGAACACAAACTTACACTTACAGAAAACACAAGCAGACACACACAACGAAACAACAGTCAAACACATGCAAAACAAATGCAAACAAAATGATATGAACTGAAATGCTAAAACAGTTCAGCAGCAACTATTTACTGCTGCTTTTTTTTGTGCAGCAAAATAATTGCTCATGTTCACAACAACAACAACAACAAACAAGAAAAAGTTTGGAAAAATAAAAATTAAAACAAAAAACTAACTTACAAAATGCAATGAAATAATAATCAAATGCAAACTAATAATGAGGAGCAACAAACGAACAAAAAAAAAGAGAAAATGCGAAACTAGCAACAACACCAACAACAATAATAATAAAATACATATTTACACTGCAGCCCCCGCTGCCAACGAAAATCACAACCAACAACAATTTAAACTAAAGTAATAACATCAAAACGGACACCAAACACTGTAAAAACATACATTTAAAGGATTGAATTGACTGATTGAAGAACACACACACACACGCAATTATAAATTTATTTTTCTCTCTTTCAAACACTATTTTAAGATTCACAACAAAATCTTCTTTGAACAAAACAACCTAAAACGAAACCGGCAAGGCACTGCGTACTTCTTTAATCATGCCCGGAAATTCTTATCTTTGCAAAATTTTTTCGTTATCTTTCTCTATTTTTCCATAAATTTATAACGATCTACTCTTCGAATGAAGCATGTTTTTAAGCGATCTAACTATAAGGTTTTCAAATAGGGATGTTATGATTTTGAACTGACGTATCGGCCATTTGTAATATGTCATGATCTGTCATTTGTTTTTTATTGTATTCAGTAGTGTTTACAATCTTATAATGGTGAGATATACGCAAGAACAACGTTCTTGATTTTGCCTTGGAACAACGATAACGATTTTTTTAAAAAAATCATCTTCTTCGATGAGGCTCACTTTCATCTGAGTGAAGCGGTAAATAAATAAAACTTTCGATTCTGGTGCGAAGACAATCTACAAATGATCCATGAAAAACCATTACATTCACCTAAATTGACAGTTTGGTGTGGTTTTTAGTTTGGTGTAATCATTTCTCTGTACTTCTTTCGAAATGAAGCTGGCAACACTGTTAATGTCAATGGAGAGCAGTATAGTATATATTGGAAGAAGTTGATCTTGACAACATTTGGTTCCAACAAGACAAGGGGCTACGTGTTACACAGCAAATGCAACAATTGAATTATTGCGAGAAATGTTTGGCGATTCGATTATTTTAAGAAATTGTGATATTGAATGGCCTCCAAGAAGTTGTGATTTAACACCATTCGACTATTTCTTGTGGGGTAATTTGAAGTCATTGGTCTTTCGAAATAAACCAGACTCTCTTCAAGCTTTGCAAGTCAATATTGAACGCGCCTTTCATGACATACGTCTTGATTTAGTGGAATAAGTGCTCGAAAATTGGGTATTCCTTCCTGCAGAAGAAGTCGTTGAAGCCATTTGAATGGCGTTTTATTTTGAACTTAATTGTATCGATTGCACTTCACATTAAATAAAAAACTTTTAAATTTCTTTAACAATAAGTGTGTTTTTTTTTTTAAATCATATCACTGACGCCGACGCCAGCTTAAAAGCCACACCAAACAGAGACCTTTTCGTATTGGACGATCTTAGATCTTATGGGGATTGGTAGTGTCCCCAATTCGACAATTTTAGTTGCTGACTTTCGCAGTCAGTCGGAAATTTGGCTCATCGCTGAAAGACGATTTTTTGATGAAAATTGGATTAGTTGCCAACAGCCATTTTGATACAACCATTTTTTTATTTGCACATGTTGTTGAAAGCTTTATCCGTTCATGGTGATTTGACAAAGCAGACTGAATAAATGATAAGTAATTTGATAGATGAAGCTTCACAAGGGTAGCTGTTCATCAAATGTCAAAGTTAGAAAGTCCCTCTTGGAAGACGCTTTACATGTCGGAAATATTGTTGGCATCAATTTTGGTTGTTTTATCATCTGGTAGCAAATTTTTTCACAATTATTTTTCATATATAATCTCAGCATAGTGCTCGACATCTCGCACCGTAACGGTAGCTCCCTGATCATATCTTAAGAAAGAGGGCCGCCAGCGTGTAAAACGCATCAAACAGTAAATTTAAATGGCTGTAATAGTGATTCGATTCATGATGACATGCCAAACCTCCTCTTTGAACACAAATGTCAAATACATCAGTTTGATATTCTCACCAGTCAAACCATAGTTATCAATAACGCTAGATCTCATGTACCAAAAAACCAACAAAAAAAAAAAAAACACCTGATATCTAGAAATCCACAATAATTGTTGTTTAGTTTTGAGAAGAACTTGTGGACTTGTATTTTTAAATAAAATAGAAAATGGAGCAAAAAAATTAAAAATAAATTTTATAATAATTTTGTATCAAACATATTTGCTCTGCTTCTCGGTTTGTCTTTAATTTCCATTCTATTTTCGATTTTAAAGTGTACTTTTTTCACATATCCTTGCAATTGTCATATGACTCATTACTATATTTCCTTTTATTTATTTTTTTTTTCTTTTGGTGAAAACACTCTTTTAAATCTCTTTTAAAATTAAATTTGTAAGAGTTTAATTTTTGTTTTAATCAAATGCAAATTGTAGGCTTTCATGTACTGCCAACATTGACTAGTTTTTTTTTTTGTTTCATTTAATTTTGTTGTTGTTGCAGCTGTATGTGTACACATGCATGCATACATAAGTAATGGATTTCATGACAATTACGTTTGCGAGTGAAAAACAAATTTATACGTTTGAATATTGAATGTTACAATATTTGTTTGTTTGCTTGTTTGTTTGTTCGTCTGTTTGTTTTTGTACAATCTGTTCATTTGTAATTGCAACTTACAATTAGTTTATTTTTCATTTATATATATTTTTTTTATATATTTTTATTTTGTGCTTTCACAAAAAAGCTACTCACACATTCGCATGTTGTGTACATGCAAACTAACACTTGCACACTTTTGCCACTGAGGTGAATGAAATCAGAAATGCAACGAAATGCAAATAAATGACAAACAATTCAGTGGCGCCAAAAAATATAAATTGCAATTTTTTTTGTTGCCATTTTAGCTTTAAGTTATGACTAAATTAAGACAACAACAAGTAACAAAAAAAAAAAATGAAATCGTTATTTTGCATTAATTTATAGAAGATAATTTTATTTTGTTGAAAAATCAATCACTTCAATATTAGTGACTTTATATAAGTAGTTTGCTGCCATCAATTTCGAAGGTTAAGTTGATGATAATGAGGACGAGATTTACACTTTATGGCTTCAATTGAGAATATTTCGATTTAGAGTATCAGTTTTAGCAAAAAAAAAAAAAATTAAAAAAAAAACTGAAGCATAATTTTTTATGATTTTTAATTTGATATTGTAGGCGCCAGAAAGTTTAATTGCCATTGCCTATAAAATGTGTAGCATCAATGAAATCTCTCATAAAATGGTGCATAAGTTTCAACTGGAAACTAATGATTAAATATTATTAAATAAAGAAAAAAAAAATAAAATCTAAAAGAATTTTAATTGTTGAACAGACTCACTCAGTCACGTACGTATTGAGCACCCACTGAAAATTTAAAAATATGTTGCATATTCATTTTTTGTTGGGGAGGAGATAGTGCAGAAAATATACTCGAGCAATCATGCACGATCACGCTAAATTTTAATTATTTAAACTCATATTGGAACTGTTTTCTTGGCTCACATAAATTCGCGCTCTCTAGTTAGTGTGAAGAATAAATAGTTGATGGCGATCACTTAAACTCATGGTCATGAGATACTCACGAACAAAAATTAGCGAACAATTTGTTTCCGAAATATTCTTGAAATTTCTGTACAGTCTTTGCTTACAAGCTTCAAGAGTTTGAAATTTCTGTTTACTTTTAGTAAATTAAAATTTCTTTCTTAGAAGAAAAAAATGGTTTTATCTAGAAATATGCTTCAAAGCGAAAATAAGTATCTAAAGTAAAAAGTGTGGCAAAATGAAAAAAAAAACACGAAAATAGCAAAATCGCTATTTCGAAAAACTCACAAAACTGAAAAATGTTTACTACTAAAAACCCCTTAAAGCCAAACAGATTGAAAAAAAAACCCGAAAAAATAGACGCAAATAAAACATCACTTTAAAGCAAATAGATCGTACATCAAGCCCACAAAAATGGATATAATCCCTTAAACTAAAAAAATCTCTTGAAAAAAACCAAAAATTATCAAATTTCTACAACGTAAAAAATTCACAAACTCTATTAAAACAAACAAAAAAATATATAAAAACTAGAAAATATTTTAGAAAAATAAAAAAACCTACAAAAACAGGAAAAAAAACTTGCACACAGAACCGCTAAAAATATAGATATTCAATAAAAGTAAAAAAAACGATTAAAAGCTAAAAAAAAAACGAAAAAATTCGATGACGAAAACGCAACATACCGAACAAAAACCATTTAAAACGAAAAAAGTAGCGTAATATAATAACCACTAAAATCCAAAAAAAAAAAAAAAAAAAATGAAAACATAATCGAAAAAAAAGTTATTTACCAAAATGGTAAAAGTCGCTTACAATGAAAAAAGTCAGAAAACTAAAACCCGAAATGTAGCAAAAATTTTACGAAACTCAAATATCACAAAGACGAGAAAAAGTCGCATAAAAATATACGAAAATGGAAATAATCACTAAAAAGCTTACAGCCGCAAAAAGTGAATAAAAACTAATAAGAAAAATATACAAAACTATAAAACCGAAAAAATCGCTTAAAAGTTGTGAAAACTGAAAAAGACGCGTTAAACCTCTACGAATATAAATAAGCGCTCAAAGAACAAAAAAACGGTAAAAAAAAATAAATAGAAAAATGGAAAAAGACAAATCGAATAAAAGTGACTTAAAACGAAAAATGTCAGGCAAAAGGTAAATTAAAAAATATGGCTAAAATTAAATCCATCGCTAAAATCCGAAAATATAGAAGTACAGGAAAAACTTTTTACACAACAAACACAGGACTCTCCTCCACTCCATTTTGTGTAACAATTTCTCTTTTTCGCCAGGTTTGATCCAGCCAAACGGCTCTCTTAGATTCATCTGCAACACTTCTATATACACATCGTTCGGTAGGTGGGCCTGCCTATCTGGTCGAAAGCACAGATCACTTTGTTAGGGTGCCACTGTAATGCTGTTTAAGGTTGTGCACTCGAAACTAACAATAAAACTAAACTACTGCGGCTCTTTTTGTTTTTTCATTCAACATCCTATAAAATTTAAAATTGGGAAATAAATTGACTACAATGACGGCAGAGTAAAATTGTGAAACTTTTTTTGTTTTTGAGGTCTATTTAAAAATTCATTGAAAATCAACTTTTAATTTATTTACGCATTTTTAAATTTGTGCAACATACACTTCACTCCGATTTATTTATTTTTCTTATAGTCTTTTTGTTCTCCATGTGGTTTTTTTTTTTTTTTGTGTAGCTTTTTATCTGTTTTTTTTTTATATTTTTGAAGTGCATCATGAATGTGAGTGAGTATGTGTGAGTCGTTCATTCGTTCGTTTGTTGCTTCAAAGCATAAATAATCATTCTAATGGAAAAATACAATATCATTTTGTTTTGTTGCATTCCTCCCCGATATCGGTGGCAACATCAGAAAAAGCATTGAAACTGGCAGACAGACAGACAAACGGACAGACAGTCAGACAATTAGACTGAAAATTATGGTGAACATAAAAAAATATATAAATTACAGCAAAACAAAACATTAGCATCATAAGCCCAAGTACACTTGACTGACATTTTAAGTTGAGATTTTTTTTTTTTTAATTTTATTTTGTAGCCGTTTTGTTGAGCTTTTCGTTGTTGTTGTTACTACGAGTATTAGATTTGAGAGAATACATTCAGCCATTTACACATATTTACACAGAATCTTGTAACCAATACCCAGTAAACATTTGTGATCATTTTCAAATTTAAGTCTAGCCGACAGCTTGTGATTGAAATCTGACCGAGTAGTCTGAGAAATTATCGTTGGGTTCATACAATTAGGATTTGCCTGTATGTGTTTAAGTATCTGTTTGCATTGTTTTATTTATTATTTGATTTTCTTTGTTTTTCCATAATCTTGTGTTTGTAATTGTTGTTACTTTTCTTTGTTTTTTTGTGTGTGTTTTTTTTTATTCTGCTTTTCATAAACTTAGCAAATCATTATGATTGTAAAACTGCCTTTAATGTTGCCTGTATTGGTGGCGGTGGCGGTGGCTGTAGATGCAGCTTGTTTAGTTAACTTCCATACAGTGGCTATCAAAATTGGTGAATATAAATAGTAAAATTGGATCTGATAGAGTATTCAAAATATATAATTAAAGTAAATTCAGTAGAGAGCAACTTTGAGTGAATTTTGTGTGATTTTGTTTTTTGTTTCGCAAATTTGTGCGAGTTAAGAAAAATGTATTTCACGATTTTTCTTAAGCTACGTTCACATTTATCAAATATTTGCCCAAAAAAACGTAACCAATAGTTTAGCTTAGGGATAGTTTCATTTAACACGATTTTTATACTACAAAATAAAATTAATTCTTCTCCAAAAGAGTATTTTTATACAGTTTTTAAAAAATTCGAACCCAAAATTAAAAAAATATTGGAATTAAGGGAAATAAATTATTAGTTTTTTTCTTGGTTACGTTTTTTTCGACAAATATTTGATAAATGTGAACGTAGCTTTAGTTTGGTGTTTTTATATCTGCGTTGTAACTTTTTAGAGGTTTTGGGATTTTTATTTGTTAGATACGTTGAACTTTTTTTCTTTGTCGTTTTTAAGCTTTAAAAATGTTTTTCCCTAAGTTTTTTGTCGTTTTTGTTCCAGCGTTTTTTTTTTTTCATTGCAGCGATTTTTTCTATTTTTTGCTATTAGGGCTCTATTGTCCTTTGAAGTTTTTATACTTAGTGTGTTTTATTAGGGAAACTACAGTAATCTTTCGATAAACATCGCCATTTGGCTTAGGTCGCCTCAGTTACTTAGAAATTTTTAGAGAAAATCAGGAAGTGCCATTAAAAATTTTTAATGTTGCGTCATTAGTAGTCCAATAAATACGATTTCTTTTCTGATGTTGAGTGAGTATGTTCCTTTTTTATAAATAATCTTTGAAAAATTTTCAGGAACTTAATAAAATCAATTATTTAAAACCATAAAAATAGCTTTAAATTTCGATTTACTTTTTTATATTCTATGACCAAAGACGGCGTGAATGAAAGATTAAAACGATTTATTTAAGAATAAAGATAAGAATATAGTGAATTTCCAATCCAATGATATATCTATCCATTTTGGCGTTTCAAAAATAAACGTAAATAAAACACATATAAAATATTTTTTTCATATTTCTTTTTTATTATAAAGTTTGAACGTTGACATTATGTGTGAAACACTACATCATTTAAATGACCACCACACGAAGTGTTGCAAGCATTGATTCTTTTGAGGTAATTTTCGACCACTTTTTGACACATATTGGGCGGTATCTCAGCCATAACTTGACGAATGTTGGTTTTTAAGTGCTCAAGAGTTAAATTTTTATCTGCATAAACTCGGTCTTTCGCGTAGCCCCACAAAAAAAAAAAAAATCTAATGGTGTCAAATCGCACGATCTTGGTGGCCAGTTGATATCGCCACGGCGAGAAATTACGCGGCCAGGAAATGTCTCTTGCAATAAAGCCATATTCGCTCGAGTTGTGTGGCATGTGGCACCGTCTTGTTGAAACTACATATTCTCCAAGTCGTATTCTTCAATAGCAGGCAAAAAAAGTCGGTTATCATACGACCATAACGCTCCGAATGACTCCGGTGACAGTCGTTCCATCGTCGTTTTCGAAGAAGTAAGGTCCAATCACACCTTCGGACCAAAGAGCGCACCAAACAGTGACTTTTTCTGGATGTAATGGCCTCTCTTCAATTACTTGAGGATTCTCAGAACTCCAAATACGACAATTTTGTTTATTAACATACCCACCGAGTGAGAAATATGCTTCATCGCTGAAGAAAATTTTGTTCGAAAAATCGCCGTCCACCGCCAGTTGTTCAAGCACCCATTCCACGTATCTACGACGTTGCAAATGGTCAGCTGGCTTCAGTTGTTGTGTGAGCTGGACTTTATATAGATGTAGGTGTAGATCTAAATGCAAAATACGCCATAATGTGCCGTAAGACAGTCCTAATTCCTGAGAACGACGAGGAATCGACACATTCGGGTCTTCGGCAACACTTTCACTTACAGCAGCGATATTTTCAGCGGAACGAGCGAAACGATGATGCACAGGCCTTACAATATTTGTAACCGCTCCAGTCTCTTCAAATTTCTTCACAATTTTGCCAATTTCTTGCGTAGTTGGACGATTATGTAAACCATAATCTCCTATTAAAGCACGATATGTGGCTGTGGCAGAATCACCATTTTTGTAGTATGTTTCGATAATTTTTTTTTTTTTATTGGTTTAACAACTTAGTTTGACAGATGTCGAATTTCAGTCCTATACTTTTGAAACCACGAAATGGATAACCCTTTATTTGTAAAAATCTAATAACAAGCTACTTGATTGCAGCTGTCATGATTAACAGTGAGTTCTGTGAGTAGACAACAGTTGTGATGTGATGATGAGACTGTGTGGTTGGTCTCGACACATCATGATGTCAGTTCAATCTTTCCAATTCTTTCCCAATTAATATTCACCTTCAGAAGTTTTAAAAATGAACAAACGAACGTTGTTGAGAGTTGTAGCGGCCTTAAAATCGCTATACTGATACGTTCTGGTGTCTAGTGATTGAATATTGAAATTTTCCTTAAAATTTTAATTTTTCATTGATTAAATAAAAAGTTAACTTAAGCCTAATTTATATTTATTTTGTAAAAAATTGAATTAAATTATAGAAACTTAAACCTTAAAACTTTATTTGAATTAAATAAAAAAAACGCTAAACGCTAAAAAAAATCGCAAGAACTAGAAAAAAATTATGAAAAAAAACCTAAACGAAAAATTCCCCCGAAACAACAACAAATTGGAATAGAAAAAAAATTAGTAGCAAAAACCGCTAAAACAAAAAAAAAAATCACAATAAGAAAAAAATTCATGAGAGCAAAAAAAACTTAAACGTAAAAATGTAACAAAACTAAAAAAAAAATAAATTCTTCTTTATCCGTAACATTTATCACAGGCTTATAAGAATGTTTTTCATTCTTGTTTGTTGCACTCTATATTCGATCTTCGCTTGCTCTCGAACATCAATGTAAAATCCGTATTAAGAGGAGCATCCGATTGATGGTGAAAATCGTAAGCATGTGAAATTGTTGGGCGAACAAACAATAATTTTAAATTATTTTTGTCAATTTTGTACAAACCGCAACTTGAAATGCAACTAAAGTGAGAGTTTATTGTCATTCTGTGTAAAACAGGATGATTGAGACGAAAAATTAAAATTTTCGTATTTTTATTAGGTTTGCAGGTTGGCTCATATAAAACTCCTTCTAATATTCTGAGAGTCATCCTACAAAAGATCGAGTGAATAGTATAATTTCACAATTTTTTTTCGATGTGAGAACTTTTCACAAGTTATAGAAAACAGCTGTACTGCTTGCAAAAAGTTTTCAGAAGTGAATGAATTGATTTGATAATTTTCTCATTTAGGAAATCAGCTGATTGAATTATTTGGTTAATAGAAAAACTCTGATAACAGAGGTAACAGCTGGTAACTACTTACATACATATCGTTACACTAATATAGAAAGACCCTAACTCATTTTTTTTTTAAATCGTGCATATATGTATCATATTTTTATAGGTAACCCCACTATCGTAAGTTAGCGATATAAGGCGTAAAATGCAAGTTAAAAAAAAGTAATTAGGGCCTTTTTATATTAAGGCAACAATTATGAACTATTGTGAACAACTCAAAGAAAGAACTAAACATATGTATGTATAACAATTGTACGAACCATTCGTGTGGCAGTCAGAGTACCATGCTATGTTATACAATACTTTACGATTATACGACGGTACGATGATTATCAGTAGTTAACCATTTTGGCTTTTTTTTTTTTGTTAAAATTCTATTCCGTTAGATTTTTAAATCAAATTTACCCTTCTTTAATATTCTTTTAATTTTTTTTTTCTTTTCTTTCTTATATATATTTTTTTTGTTCTAACGCTCTTTTCGTTAGTACGAATACTCTCGTAGGTTTTAAATTAAATACGAGTAGAGTATACGCACCGATACAGTGTACAACATTTTGGATTTCATAAAGCAGGCAGATTTGATTCATTCATTTTCTTTCTTGCTGCCACTGTATGTATGAACTTTTATTTATAATAATAACAATAATAATGATATGTTTTTGTAATTTTGTTGCTGTTTTAATTCAAATATTTTTTGTATTAGCGTTGAAGCATTAGCTAGTGTTTTGGAAAATTTGGAACAAGGTTGCTACAGATAAACAGCAACAACTAAAACAACACCAGTAGACACTTTAACAGGCAGCAATTGCATCTAACAACCATAGACAATTGTAATATGCTGCTTTTGTGTTGTTGTTTTCTTTTGTGCTGTTTTGTTTGGTTGGGTGTTTAATATACACTTACAACTACTCTACGGCGGATTATCTGTTGTTAGTTGCAATATAGATTTCCTTCTTTAGCTTACACTCGTATGTACGAGTATATTGTATGTTACATGTCCGTCCCTTTAACTGTACGCCCGTCGTTTTTCGGAATGTTTTTTTTTCTCTTGGTTTATAACTTAAAAGCATAAATGCCGCTTAAAACTTTAAGAAATCATAGAAAAACCAACTGTATGAATGTACTCGTATGTGTGTGAGTATTTCAGATTTAGTTTATTGTTCATACGATCAGTTACAACTTTAATAGTGTTATTGTTTTAATCTGTCTTATGAAATACAACAAATACACCAAATTGAAAATTTCAATTATTTGTAAGATTCATGTTAAATACGCTGTTAAAATTTTGAGAATACAAAAAAAAAAAAAAACAAATTTTCAACGCCTGTTAATTTGTCGTTAAGTTAAAAAACTGATTTTTGTTACATGCATTAATTATTGTGTGTTTTATTTTTTATATAATATATTTTTTTGAAAGTAAACGAAACCTAAATAGATTTTAATAATGTAATTAATAAGATAATTCTAATGCCGTTTTTAACAAGATAATCTATCATTTTAAAAACATACAGACAGGTACCACACTCGAATTCCAAAAAAAATATATGAGAAATCCTTCATATAATTTTGATTTGATTTTCAAGCAACTTTTTTGCTGTTTTGTAAGATTTGAAAAAAAAAATTAAGCCGCTTTCATTACAACCCTTCTACTTATTAAGCAGAACCTGTATGTTTTTGGAATTGTTAAATAATAATAGAATTTCAATTTAAAGGCAAAAACAAAAACGATTTTAATACACAAAAATTTTTCATCGAAGCATGAATAGCGGGGCTTGATCTATTATATAATGTTTCGAAGGGAACAACTTAGCAACTTGCCCTTAACACTTTGAGCCCCACGTGCCCCACCGGTGGACATTTGTATTTTGACGATTTGGGACAATGTCGTCGTGTGGCATTTCCCGACATTGTGATCACCATTGGAAACGTTCTGGTACCCACTTGCGCCCAAGATATATTTTGTCATTCTTTGGCAACCGGTGGTCACAATAAAAACAGGAAAAAACAATAAAAATACATTTGGTTTATCAAAAATAAATATCACAAAAAAAGTACAAAAATTTTGGTTCCAGTTTGTCCACTACAAAATAAGCACTCGTCAGCGCGCGGTCCACCGGTGCAGAAAAAAAAATACCACGGGTGGCACGTGGGGCTCAAACTGTTAAATATCAAAAATGATGGGACCAAACTGCAACAAAAAAAAAATATATATATATATAAAATCGGTCAATAAATTGTGGAGTTATCAAGTAATTAAAATTTTAAAGGGTGTGGGGGAGAAGCTGCCGCAATTTTCAAAACAGTTTAATGGGACCAAAGTAAAAGCAAACTTGTGCAAACAATAAAAAAAATGTTATGAAAATCTGTCTGTAAATGCTGAAGTAAAAATAAATAAAAAACCAAATGTAAGGGGAAAAAATTTCCCCCAATTTTAGAAAAAATTCGATAGGAGCAAAGTGCATGCAAAGCCGATCAAACAAAAGTGAGTAAACAAATTTATGAGCCAAGGCTGCAATCAAATCTGTTCAAATAAAAAATTCATTTTGAAAATCGGTTCAAAAATA
Organism: Lypha dubia; assembly: GCA_947311025.1. NCBI lineage: Eukaryota > Metazoa > Arthropoda > Insecta > Diptera > Tachinidae > Lypha > Lypha dubia. The sequence goes on from OX371263.1 coordinate 56,289,937, forward strand.
GAGGAGTTAACCGATAATTAATATTTTCAGGGAACAACTTGCCTACAATTTTCCAAAAATAATTTTTGAGATTTATTTGCAAGCAAACCCTTTTAAATATTGCCTAATTTTATTAAAGTCTTTGAAAAATAAATCAGAACAAAATTCTTTCTGACAACTGAAGCTGGATTAAGGGGCCGCATAAAAAAATTTGAGTATTTCGTTTTTTTTTTTAGTGTAAAGCGGGGCTTTAATTTTAGGGGCGGGGGTTAACGCTCAACCCCTAACCTTCTTTGTTATAGTGAAACAATATAGATTTTAAGTCTGTCTTGTTTTTTTAAGTAAAATATAACCCGTAAAATTTTTTATAAAACCCTTTTTCCTTTAACCCTCTAAGCGTTCGTGCTGTAAGTCGTTTTGCCACTTTATTCAAAAGAATGCCTGAAAGTTCACTTAGACAGCGATGAAACGGACTCAAATGTCCTACAAAAATATTTTCAATAAAATTCTACCAGCTGTAAATGAGTATAAAGTTAATTCTTAAACCGGTTTTAAGGTTTGATTTATCTCTGCCATTTAAATAGGATTTCCAAATTTGATGTCCTTAAAACTTGACGATAATTATTTTTGTAGGATATTTCAAACCTAAGAGAGAAGTTTATGTGCCCAAAGTTTAAAGCAAGAGACCAAATTCGTACCACAATTAATTAGTGGGTTCAAATCTGTTATAATAATGTTGCTCGTTGGTTTTTTGTAAAAAATCTCAAAATATATTATACACAGAGAAAAAAACAATCCCAAAAGTACTTAAATCAAGCGTCGGTGAAAAAATTATTTAAGGTCGAATTTTGTTAAAACAAGCATAAAAATAGTGATTCAAATCCCAAAAATATTAAAAAAAAATGTCCAGCATGATTAGAGGCGAAACTTACTGGCTTTTGATTGGATGCATGCACGACCAACAACAAATTTTAAAAAACGAAGACAATTCCTTTAACTAAAATCAACTCTGTCGTATACGTGAATCAATACCTAATCGGGAGTATTTATGATCATTTTGATTCTGCAACACAAATTGAATTAATATTTAAAAATTTTATCGAAATTGAATTTTTTACTTTCTCATTGAGGATGGTGTTGGCTGAAGTATTGACCGCGTTGAGTGCATTACTGTTGCATTGTATTACCTGTGTTTGGACTAATTACGGGATGAAGACATATCACTAAAAACTGATCCGGCAACGATCAATGCTGTTCAAAACTTATCAAATGATTTAAATGATTCATGGCCCATTGTGTCGTTGCAATGATCTCAACAATGAATATTTTCAAAGGCATTTATAATGACAAATAATTATGACACAATTGAAAGAAGCAAACAACTAAAGAAGCAAAATTTATCAAAACATATGTGTCACATCAGTGGCGTCATTGTGTGATTGTATTTATGCAATTTTTAATATGATCGTAGTGGAGCAAAGCTTACCTTTAAGTAAAATTTAAAAATTAATAAAGAAAAATTAATAGATTTGAAATCATGCATTTAACCGCTGTTCACTGATTTTATCGTTTTTTTTTTTTTTTTTTTTTGTGTTCTTGTTTTTTTTTTTTTTTAAATGCAACTTTTAAAAAGACTTTGGTTTTCGTTATTTTATAAATTTGTTGCTATTTGCTTATTGTATACCCTTTATTAGTGTTGTTTCCTATTTTGTTATTTCTTCTATTAGTTTGACTGATTGTCGTTGTTGCTTGCTATTTATGTATGTATGTAACGTTGTGTTTTGCTTTTAATATTGTCGCTCGTTGCTATTATTACAACAATTGCTCTTTTGTTATGTCACTGCAATTAGAAAGGTTTAATCAATAAATGAAGTAGAATGAATACAATATTTTATATACTTGAGCTTTTACAGTTTGTCAAGTAAATCTCTGCACAATCTTATATTATTAAAGAATATTGCAAAGGAAAATCATTTTCGTTGATCTCTTTGTTCAGTTTTAGTATTCCAAATTTAATTATAAGTTTTTATTTTTTCTTTAATCAAAGAAGTTATAACTTGTCAGGCCTGAGTTCGTTTTCTCTAAATTTAATTTTTTAAAAATTAGATTATTTTTTTTTTTTTTTTTAAGAAAAAACTAGAAGCTTGTAAATATTGAACAGACATAGAAAAATTAGATTGCGCGGAGGTTTGAACTGACATCATGATGTTTCGAGACTAACCACAGTCTCATCATCAGAGTTTTTTAACGCTTAGACCTCACCACGGCAGCTGATATCATACTAGTTAAAGATCCTCTATCATAAATTGAATCTGCTGAGTCACAAGAACTAGTATGACTGTAGCTGCCATGGTGGCAGTGAGGTCACTCAGTTCGAATAAAAATTCAAAATTTTTTTTCTTTTAATGAAAAATTATTATGAGTTTCCAAAGTTTAAAAACAAATTTTAAAATACCACGAATAAAATGCTTGCTTAAAATAAGAACACGGTAGTTCATCCATTGAATACAATTGTAGTTATTTTCGGTAGGTATATAGAACAAAATTTATATTAATTAAAGGATTAACTAAATTTCCACAAATAAAAAATAAATTATATTTTTGTAACAAAATTGAATTAATTAATAATAATTAAAAGTTTAATTAACGCAATTTCAAGATAAATAAAATAAATATAGTATTTTTGAATAATTTCCACAGAGGGGAAAAAGACGTTCTAAAATTGTGCACGTCTGGTGTCAAATCTAGAAAGAAATGTTGTCAAATAAAGAACGAAACAACAAAAAATTCCATGCGCTTTCAAATCAAGAACGTTATGTTGTCAAATTGAGAACGAAATCATAAAAATGACCAGACGTTCTCAAATCGAGAACGAAATGTTGTCAAATCAGGAAGGAAAATATAAAAAATACTATACTTTGGCAAATAGAAAACGACCTGTTTTCAAACAAAGAACGCATTGTCGAATTGAGAACAATGCGTTCTTAAATCAAGAGTGGACTGTTGTCAAAACAAGAACGAATGGTTCTCAAAATAAAAACGATGGTTGACAAAAGAAGAACAAGGTGTGCTTAAAAAATTGACACCATCCGTTGTTAAATTAAAAACAAACGTGCTTAGCTCCCTCCCTGTGTGTATTCATAATATAAATGAGAATTACAATGCTTACACATATAAAAGAACAGTGTAACAAAACAACAAAAATAATTATTTTTCTATGGTTTGCATTAACAAAAATAATACGAATGTTAATGTGTGTCATTCCTAAAGTAAAAGTTAGCTTCTTTAATAGTTATTACTATGGCGTTTTGATATCCAGCTTAAATCGTTTTAATCCTACAACGCCATCTGTTGGAATTTTTTGACAATTCTCTTTCCCGCAGAAGAAATTATCCAATTAGTACAGTCTTTTTCAAGTTTTAAACATACTTAAGCATAGATTATAAATGTTATTATATCAATAAAGTATCTAAGTATATATGTATCTTTCAATATAATTGATAAGCAAGAGCATAATTTGTGAATGAATTAGTGGCCATATTATTTAATCAATTTGGACAAAACTTATACCAAATTAAAAGTATTTATTCACAAAAGTGAACAAGATATTATGGGTTAATGTGGCTTCAGTCGAGGAGCTATAGGCGTTTAAAGTTGCTACTAATACATGCAGACGTATTACTTATAAATGCAATTTAAAAAAATATAAAACTAACAAACCAAATACGCGTGTGATTTTCTCCAATTGCTTTTGCAAAGAAGTAACAATAAGAAATTTTGTTCTATATTTGGAGAGAGAGATAAAAATTATAGGAGTGTTAAAGGAACAAAACAGAAGAGAGATCAACAACACGATTTGCCTCATTGAAAGCTAAATATCAAGGACCCTAAATAATAATAAAGCTCATTTTTCAGGTACCAAAAACTTGACCACTTTCAAGAAATATTGTATAAAAATTGGTTTTAATTATTATGTAGGTATAATAAAAAAAAATATTTGTTGAACATAACTATTATATCCAAATAATATCTTATTACATTGGCTAATAACTATTATGATCGATAAATATTGTTATGTTGTTATTATCTTCGTTTTATTTTTATTACTATTTCTTCTTTACATGTTCAAACGTTCTCCTTTAAAATGACTTAGCACTAGCTATTTATACTATCTTAAAAACTAGTTACACAAAGGGAATATGCAATTCTTAATATTTGATTCTGACCCAAATATTTTCGCTATTGCGAAAGAGCAACATTGCACAATTTGTCAACGCAAACAATACTCAAGTTAATGAACTGTTATTGTTGCATTAACAAATAAGTGCAATGACGATTGCACAATTTGTCAACGCAATTAATACTTAAGTGAATGAACTGTTGTTGCATTAACAACTAAGTGCAATGTAGGAGGGTAGTTCAATTGTGAATCATAACATCCCTCCCCCCTTTGCGGAAGAAAACATCTAGATATAAGTGTTTTCAGTCAGGAAATTTTTCAGCTATTTGGGACAGAATCATTAATATGCTATTTAAATAGTTACTGACAATTGTTTTGCAAATTATTTCAAGTTTAATAAATTAATATAAATATACTTCTGCATTACGGTTGATAACTTGTCTGAGAAAATCATCATTGGTTATTGGTTGTCGTTGATGTAGTTGGGTATGTTGTTAAAAATCTCTTATGTCTGCTACTATTGTTGTGAGGTTGGTTAGGGTGAGAAGTTAGTTGCAGTTGGAAACGTCCAAACATAATGGTTGATATCGTTGGTGTAGTTTTGCTGCTGGTGGTCTCTTCTTCATGTCTTCTGTGTAGTCTTCTATTTCCTCAAAATTTTCTCTACTCCAATTATATTGTTTTTGTTTTTCGGTTTGCTTCTCTGTTTCTTTATCCTTTGTGTCATCCGATTTTTTTTGAAATGACTTATATTATTTCTTGTTTCTTCTCCTCGTCTTTTTTTTCTTCTTTTTGTTTTATCCTTTTGATTTCTTGAATGTTATTCTCGTTATATTTCTTTATCATTTTGCTTTTCATATTTATTTATTTGTTTTCGTAATTCTTTTCAGCCACTTTTTCAATCTCGTCTTTTTCGATTTCTTATTTTGATACCACTGATTCCGAAGAGTCCATTTCTTCTTCTTTTTGTAATGACCTTGTTTAAAAAAATGTTTAGTCGGCTACTCTTTGTAACTTATTCGTGTTTTTCCCCTACTGTGGTTGTTTCGGGTTCTGACATTTCTTCATGATCTTTTATATTCTCCATGATTTTCTTTAACGTTCTTCAGTTTTCCCTTTCTTATCTTCTTTTAGATCGATCGACCCCACTACTTTTTTCTGCATATCCATATCTTCCACTTTGTTCTTTGTTTCCGCAACTTCCCTCTCCTCCTTAACAACCTTATCCATCCTCTTAGGCTGGCTACGCAATCTTTGATGTCGTCCTTTTGGTGTGTGTCTTCCTTTATTTTATTTCTTTGTTTATTTATATTATTAATATTAAAAAATTTTTTATTTTCTCCTTTTCAATATAGATTTAACTTACTTAGTTTATTTGTTGTTTTCATGTCTTTTAATATTTGCTTATACAAGTGTTTTAATATTAGGTGATTATATAATATTTTCAAAAACTTTTTATTTCCTTATTCCTACCTTACACTAATTTTAATAAAGGATTAAATTACAATTAAAAAAAAAACTAGTTAAGTTTGTAAAAATTAAAACAAACTCTTTCTTTATATGTATTACTTTACTGAAAAATGAAACTACAAAATTTTTCATTTTCATTTTCTTTTAATTTAATAGTTTTTTTTTTCTTGAACTATAATTTGAAGGGGTTTTTTTTTATTTTATTTACATATACATAGTATGTATGTGTATATTTTCTAGTTCATAAACCCTTTTACAAATTTAGAATTAAATTTAAGAATGATTTTTCTCATTTCTTGGAATTAGTTTTTAATATTATTTATTAATTTATTTGAATATACCTGTGACTAATTGTTTACTTTCTTATTTTAATATCCCTAATTATGCATTTTATCAAAAAAATACCATTATTGTTTTGTAATATATATATGTTTTTTTTTTTTTTTTTTTTTTTTTTTTTTTTCAGTGAACACATATATAACTGACCTATCTTAAGAAAACTTGTAGAAATTTTTGCTTCAGTTGCAAAAACAAACAAAGCCTGATGTCTGTGCAAATGAAGCCAGCTTTGTAAACATTGTATGACGTTTTAAATTGTTTCAAATTTCACAATTGTATGCATATGCGGTTAAAAAAAATATTTCTTTTCTGTTGTTGCAGAAATAATTCAGTAGTTAAATTATATGTTTAAATTCGCAGTTTTTGCAAAATATATGACGCGACTTAATTCCGTTTTTTTTTTTTTTTTTTTTTTTTAAATTTGGACGCAAATTATTACAAACAATTAAAGTTTAATGATACAATACAAGTTTAATACAATGAATTTTTTGTTTTAAATATTTATACATTTTAGTAAAAATTTCCCAAATAAAAAAAAACTAAAGAGAAATGTTTAAGAAAATCTATAATATAAATGCTGCTTCGAATTGGGTTTTTTTTTTGGTTCTTTTAATTTAATTGCTGTTATCAACTTTCGAATAAAATTTTCCCTGTAAGTGACTTTTATTTGCAATGGAAAACTAAGTTACTGTGTGGGTTTTATTTTATCATTGTGTCTATCTGTTCGTATGATATTATTTGAACTTTCAAAATTAAAGTTTTTCACTAAATGAAAAAAATTACTGAAATTCAAATCAAATCCGTGATTTTAAAGCATTTAAGAATTTAAATAATAATTACAATTAAATAATTATTACAATTTCTTAAAAAAAATTAAAGTTCGATGATAACAGTCACGGTAAACCCTTTCTACTTTTTTTTAGATAATCTCAGCATAAAATGCTGTATTTCTGTCAAAAACAGAAAAAATTTCATTTGTCAACAGTCAATCGGTAGGTTATGTCGTTCATCTCTATATCTTTCCTCATATACTTGCCTTTTGTCCATTTTTCCTCCATGTCCTGCAGAAACGACTGGACTGTGTTGTTGATGTTTGAGTTAGTACTGCCTCTGTCCCCTACATTCCTTTTCGACCATTTCCTCATGACTCTAGACAGCAAGCGTCTATCAATTGATGCAGATTTGGGTCGTGAGTTCGAAATATCTGTTTGCTTAATTTTATTTTTAGAAAAGTATCCGTTGGTCGATTAGAAGGTGATACCGTGTAAGTAGCGTTCCATCCTTTTTTTAACCTTTCCCTTTTACTAATTATTTTGCTTCTTTCAGATCCTTGACGCCAACCTATAAAAGTAATTGGAAATTACAAACGAGGGATAAATAAAAAAAAATTCCCTACGGCATGTTAAGTTCCGTTATTCCTTATATTAGACCTGTATAAATATGTATTTTTTTTTCTATTTCAGCCATTGAAGACCTTAAGACCATGAGAGGCATGGTATTACAACACTGCTCCAGTGTCGATTTTGTGGTGAGTTTTTCCTTCTTCTCTTTTTCCAATTCATTTCCGTTCTAATGTTGGTTTTTAGACATCTTATTCTTTCCTCCTGTTTTGCCAATGACAATGTGTGTTGATGTGTTCCTCTATACAGCGTGTAGTGGTTGAGGAGGATTTCCTTCCTCCATGGGATATCTTTCTCGGTTGCGTTCAGTATGGGTACTGCTGTGCCTCCATTTTTAATGTTGACCACAGTATTTCCAACATAAACTCCTGGAAAAATTTCTTGTTTGTGGACAACGACTGTCCTGTCCTTTGTTTTTATTCTGACTGGTACTATGGTCACCGTTCTTCCGCCGACACTCAACTTTCTCTGATTTAAAGTTGTAAAATCGGTCATTCCATTGTGAAGTTTGAAGGTTTTTATACATTGGTTGTTTTCATTGAACAGCTTCAACGTCCCATTAACTGAGTTTATTATACTCTTATTCCAAATGTTGTCCCTTCCGAGAATGCCATCCCCTGGGAATTTGCTGTGATGGGATACTACACCGAAATCCCACTGTATATTTTCTCTAGCGTGTATGTCCAACGTCATAGAAAATAATGTCGTGGCGTTTCCTCCAAATGCGCCCTTCAGTGTTTTTGTTTCCCTGAAATTCTTGTTAGGGTAAGCCTTCATTGCTTCTTCGTTTATTATACTGGAATCCGCTCCAGTATCTACAAGCAATACGAGTTTCCCTTCCTTGGCTTCTATGCAAGGAATAGTAATGAAAATTGTATCCGCTGATGCTACATCATTGTTGCTAATATTTATATGCTGTGAAATTTTCCCCAGAACAATTCCTGTGCACTCTTCTACCGATGCATTTTTCCTATGAAATGCATGCCCAGGATTATTAGGGGTATCCTCCTCACTTTCCCTATGTACTACTGCTTTATGCGTTATTCGCACAGGTACGTCTTCTTCAGGGTCACTACCTGACTTCCTGACTTCCTCTGTTTCCACTTTCACCTTTTGCGCCTCTTTAACAATATTATCCGTTAACCCCTTCACATCCCTTTTATATTTCACCGTATCTATTAATTCCTCACACTCATTCTCATTGCCCTCACATATTCTGCTCTTGTTATCTTGTTGCCAATTAAGTTCGTCCTTTTTTTTCGGTTTCCCGGCTATTGGCTGTAGCTGGGCCGAATAAAGTTTCCCGAAATGTTACCAGTATTATTTTCCTTATTTCTTACCTTCTTATCATTTGTAAAATTCCTGTCATTTGGTTCATTACTTGCGCTAAATCCACTCCGACAGGCACGTGCAAAATGCCCTGTTTGATTGCATTTGTAGCATCTCATCTGTGGAGGTCCCTTAGAGTGTTGTGGTATATTTCCGTTTCTATATCTTTGCTGTGCTTGGCCCGTGTCATTGGACTTATCTCTTTGCCTCTGGTTCAACCTTTCGGGCTGCCGTGAACTACAAAACTGATTTTCGATGTGGCCGTTTGTCCCACAAGTTCTACAGTAGAGCGATGACAACCTCCTACTACAGTTGTCAAAGGTGTGCCCTTTATTTCTGCAGTAAGTGCAAGTGTTGTAAAACTTTTCCCTATCGCCGCACTGAGGACCTACTTCATGGCCATATTTCCCACAGTTAATGCAATAAGGTGCATTTAATCGCTCCCTACAATTTAACCTCTCATGTCCCTTTTTGTTGCAAAAACTACATGGGGTTGACTCCAACACTGTGTTGATCGTGCCTGGGTTTTCTCCAAACAACTCTTCCGCTTCTTCTACTATGGCTATAAGAGTTCTCAGTTCCTGTCTTTCTTGTCCAATAAACCTTGCTCTGAGAGTTTGATCTCTAAGCCCTTTAATAAAGCTTTTCACAGCTATTCGTTTGAAGTCCTTTATCATAACCTCAACACTGTCTGCTGACCATTCTTCCTTTATTGTGCTGATCGCGTCATTGAGCATGACCTCAATACGGTCTCCGAATCCACTGGCTGGTTCTCTGATGATCTGCCTACATCCTAATATCAGCTCCCTGATCTGGTCCAGGCTTTTCTTCTTCAAATATGCTTTTTTGATGGCATTACACAATGCATCCACAGATTCGAACTTCTGTTGCGATATTCTAGAATATGCCATACCCATAAGCCGTAATTTTAGGCATTCGATGACATTATCCCGTGCGCTACTATCCTCTCCCGACAAAATTTCTCTTTCTACCATTTTACATCCTTGGATATATCTAAAGACCTCAGACGATAAATCGGGTCCATCAGTGCCAAAAAATGTCGGTACTATGTTATTAACTATTTTAGTAATTTCCGATAAAGTTGGCATCCTGATTGTTTGCTGTCCTATATTTTCCCTATTTAATACTTGTCTTGGTGAAGATGTTTGCTTTTGCAAATAATTTTTTGTTTGTGATATTAATTTATAAAATTCCCCAATAATTCCAACGTCGGATATTTTTGTTTTGTCTAATCTATTAAATTCCGCTTTGTTTCTTTCAAGATCTTCTAATTTTCTTGCTCTAGTTTCGGCCGTGTAGCCCCTACTGCCTGCCTTTTTTGCGTTAGTCAAAATTACTTTAGTTTTATCTAATAACTCTAGAGCAACTGCCTCCTCCCTATAAGTTCCTACTCCGTCTACTACTCCTTCTTGGTCCTGAGTTATAATTATTGAAGGAATTTTCGTATATTCTGCTTCTGATAACTCCCCGTGTAACGATGGTGTTGGTGACCTAAACCTATGTATTGTATTTAGCTCGTGCCGGGCGTTTTCCAGCGCTATTTGCAGTCTTTGAACCGTGTCGTCCTGTGTTTCTATCAGCTGTTGTTTTTTCAGTTGCTTCTTAAACTCCCTTTCACTTAACTCTTTTTGTTTTAATTGACTAACTAGTTCCGTATTTTCTTTGACTACTTCTTCGAGTAAACTTTCTGTGTAGCTTAGTTGCTCACGTATTTTTCTGCTATGATTTTCAAGTAATTCTTTTGTTTCCTCTAATTCGGTTACCCTTGTTGAAAATTCGTCTGATTGTACTTCATTAATCTCCAACAACACTTGTAATATGTATCCTACTTCCTCTAACTTTGTCAATCTCCTTTTCCTCACGATCTCCCTATGCACGCTTGTAGAGCTCTTGTCTGACTTCAAATTAGCAAGTTCTGCCCATGCTAGAACTCGTAAGCTGTCTACCTCAAAATTGTATGTCTCTAACTTTGCAACTAAATCGTCTGTGCTCCTCTGTGGCCTGTCCATTCATATAAGAAAGAGAACTATAACAATGTACTTACCAGTTTCAGGCTTAAATTTGTCATCTCTTCACTCGTTTTTAAAAACACGTAGCAGTGAACCGTTTTTATTATTAGTATTATTCGGAAACTTTCTCGTTTTACTTATTTGAAAAAAAAAAACCGTTTATTTAAATTATGTATGTTTTTATAGTTAGGATATGGAAGCTTGTTAAGTCCTATACCCTCAACAATGCAGTATTAGACAGACCGAAGGTAGCTAGAATTTAGTCTCTTATCAGGCTGTCTATTCTGTACTGTTGCGCATTAAGTCCTATATTTTCATCAATGCAGGATTTGACAGACCGAAGGTAGCTAGAATTTAGTCTTTTATCAGGCTGTCTATTCTGTACTGTTGAAAACTAACACTTAATCCGTTGAAATTTTGTTGAAGTTACCGGCTGCGCCAATGTTATGTTGTTATTATCTTCGTTTTATTTTTATTACTATTTCTTCTTTACATGTTCAAACGTTCTCCTTTAAAATGACTTAGCACTAGCTATTTATACTATCTTAAAAACTAGTTACACAAAGGGAATATGCAATTCTTAATATTTGATTCTGACCCAAATATTTTCGCTATTGCGAAAGAGCAACATTGCACAATTTGTCAACGCAAACAATACTCAAGTTAATGAACTGTTATTGTTGCATTAACAAATAAGTGCAATGACGATTGCACAATTTGTCAACGCAATTAATACTTAAGTGAATGAACTGTTGTTGCATTAACAACTAAGTGCAATGTAGGAGGGTAGTTCAATTGTGAATCATAACAATATTTATTTGACTTACAGATAACTATTACTAAAAATTTTTATTTACGATAATAATTATTTTGAATATTTTCTTGATATTAATTGTTTTATTTTTGCAGATTATACATGTAACAATATAAATAGGCTTTGCATTTGATTCTTAATTTTAAGTGGTTATGCCTCTAATAAATTTACAATATAAAGTATTTGAATATGTATGTATGTATAACAAATTTTGAAGTGCATAAAACATTGTTGCTGTCACATTTCGCTAGGAAAGAAGTTTATAATTCTTCGAGAATCATTATCACTACTACAAGTTGAATCTTCTTCAGAAGATGACATAGAAAATGAAATGTGTCAAGAAATCACAAATGCATTTGCTGAAATCGAAAGTTTCAAGCCATCAAAAGAGGATGTTGACATAGATTTAATTAACTATTGGCATGAGCGGAAATACACTTATCCATTTTGAAAGAAATTGGCGTACATTGTGCATGCTGTGCCTGCAACACAGGTTTCGGTGGAAAGAGCTTTTTCGGCATTGTGCTTAATATTGACCGACCAACGATGTAATCTGTCAGATGAAAAAATGCAAAATATTATGTTCATCAAACTAAATATTTAATGTATTTAGAAATACTCACTATTGGTGTTATTTTTTCTTAAGATTTTAACAATAATTTTAAAGTTAACAATTGTTATTTCTTTCTAAATAGAGCAGTGAATTAAAAAATCAATTTTTTCTATGTTTTGTTTCAATTTAAACCTCTTAACTACAATAAAACATCATTTATAAAACAATTTGTGTGACTATACTTTATTTATAAAATGAGTTATAACGATTATGCTATTTCTTATTCATAACTATTGAAAATAATTAGTAATATATTTATCGAATAGTAGTAGTTATGCTTGAGAAATATTTTTATTGGTTACCCATAATAGTTATCATCAATTTTTTTAAATAAAAATTGGAAATAATAATTATTCTTAATCACCCCTATCGTGAATAATTTTCCACGTGAAATTTTTTCACTTTTCACGTATTTGCAATCGTGAACAAATCGCATGAACAAATTTTATTCAGTCCAGAGTAACAACGTGAAAAATGTTCACTGAAAAAAATTCCCCTTATCGTGAATAAATATTTCCCTCGGAATTTTTTCACTTCTCACATTGATATTTTCACTTTATTTTTGATGGGGAATAGAACAGAAATTATATGTATTTCTTCTTATAATTCGAATATTAAAGCTTAAAAAGTTTATTTTAATGAAAAGATCTGATAGTAAGGCACAAACTGATTTATTCCTCAACAAAATGCAAAAAAACAGGCCGATTGCCTGCAGATTTGTGAAGCTTTAATTTGTTGGGATTTTTTCGTTTTGTTGGCTTTCCAAAAAGAAGGCGAATTTTTTTACCACATAAAAGTGAGAATGCAATAAACAAACGGAACAACCAAACTAAAGCTCCAACGCTGAATATTTAACTTTGATTTTTTAAGTTTTCTTTAAAATAAATATGTTCGTGTATATTTTTGAACAAAAAGTTCTATGATTTTTTATTTTTTTAATCTTCTTCCCTTTTTTACATTCACTAAGAACTGATAGCGGGAATAATTTTTCACGGGAGATTCACGATACCATTTTTCCCTTCGAGTGGAATTAAAATTTCACGTGAACAAAAATTTCACTTCTTATTCACGATAGGGGTGAATATATAAAATAACTATTTATTCGTAATAATTATTCGCAATTTTTATCGAATAAAAGTTATAACTATTAAAACCTTGCTAAATATATACATACTTGGTTAATACATTTGCGAATTCATGAAAATGTACCATTAATTAATTGAAATTGTGGTTGTTTCATAACAGATTTTTATTGACAGTTTCTCTATAAAAAATAAAAATAATTATTTTCATCTAGATTGTGTCGGCTGTTGGTTTTACTAATTTAATTTAAAATGAAAGATATATTTGAAAGCAAAATATTGAAATATATAAAAACAAAGCATTAAATATATCTTGACATAATGTTTTACCAACATTTATTTGACAAACTGTGCATGCAAGTGTTCATATTTACATATATCGATAGTTAGACTCATATGAATATAAACAGTTTGCTAACATAATTTTATGTAGATTTTCATAATAAATGAAAAGTTGTAAATGTATTAGATGACATTTAACACGAGCTCTATATTTAACTGCAACTTTAGTGATATTTTCGTTTGTTTTATTTCGATACATGATGCCACATGTGTCTATATTTATTCATTGTAAGTGTACTACATGCTATAAATAAACTTGGCGACTTGGCAATATTAGACACATTAACTTGATTTATGGAGTTCGATGTAAAAAAAAAAAGACAATCTGTTTACAAGTTGTTACAATATTCTAAGTGTCACCTATTTTAAGTTTTATTACAGGAAAAAAACTGCTTATAATTTTTTTCAAATGAATTAATTTTTAAAATACAGCTGTTATTTATTAAATAAGCGTTTTTATTTTAATATGTGCAACCCTGGACACAACCCTTTGATTTTAACAGACCTGTATTAACAGTTTTATGTGGTTGTTAAAAAACTTGTTGTTTTCTTATTTAAATTAAAAAAAATTAATCGAAAATAATTCTAGTTTATATTTTTAAAAAATGTGAAATTAACTAATTTAAAAATATAAAAAAATTGTTAAATGTTTGACAGAGTCATCTAACATTGTTAACAGAGCCCTGATAAAAGCAGTGGTTTGTGTCTAGGTTAGGTTCGGTTAGATTAGCAGGTTACTCAGCAAACTAGAACAGCTAGAATCCAGTACAATTCGGTCCTAGTATGGTCCCTCTGTGATAGCTGTAGGAAGCAGAGACATTAAATGGATAGATTAGAAGAAGAAATATCAAGAGCGAACAAAAGACTTACATACAGAGCAAGAGAAATGAGAGAGACAGGGATACAGGGATACTGAGCCTGCAGGAGATATCGTTCTGTAGAATTAAACGTCCTGATAAGCAAACTTATGTTCTTGAACTCTCTTGCGGAAAACTAAGGGAAGCTGTAAAGGGGCTGTGCAGATATTACGTAACGCTCCAAGGGGGGGTTAACTATTTGTTACGGATTGAAAATTTTGCACTGAAAAATTATTAAAAAGCATTACTGAGGGGGGGATATAAAATCTCTGAAAACAGCGTTATGTAATATTTGCTCTGCCCCTAAATAGTTTTCCTCCCAGAATTTGAAGGCGCAAGTCCCCTACAACAGGACAGACGCATTTATGACGTGTGTTACTCTCCTTTTCTTTCTCGTCATTACAGCTTAAGCCGTGTTTTTTATGGGGTAGACACATTCGTTTGGCGTGCAGTTCTTAGAGTTTAGAAATTTTTTAATTTCATTTCAAATTCATACATAAAGAAAGAGTGTCCCAAAATTAACGCAAGATTTGAATTTCTATGCAGTAAATTGTTGATTACCCTAAAAAAACACTTCGAAAACCAACAGTTTAGGGTTAATAGAAATGGAGCATCATACGATTCAATTATTTTGTTTATAAAGCATAGAAAAGGTAAACAAAAACTTTTAATTGATTTAAATATTTGATTAAAATATTCATTAAATTAGTAAATTGTTTGATTGATTCATTCCATCACTTATGACTCAACTAAAACAATTTTTTTTATATAGAATATATATTTATGTCGTCAGTGTTGAAACAAAATCAGGAGTAGCGCGATGCATGTGATAAACGCGGAAATTTATTTTGTTAAAAGCGTTCTTCTAAAATTCCACTTTTTCGACCGCAGTCAAAAATTATCCTACAATAATTTCGCCTTGTTGTCGCACTAATAGGGTCACCGTGAGCTCCGAAAATATGTAACACATGAAATTTTTTTTTATCATGGAAAATTTTTCCAATAAAAAATAATAATTGCATCTGAATAAAAATTTTATTTTTGAGGTTTTTACCCCAATTATTAGAGCTGTGCTCTTTCTTTATGGTGCGATGGGGGTTGAATTTTATTTTTCGTAACACAATTAATCGACACTATTACAGTTATATTTTTCTTTTTGTTTTGATTTGTCCTTTAAAAGCGACTTTGTTGTTGTTTTTTAAAATCCAGACGAGAAAATATGTATGTATATGGCGTGTTACTCACATTCAACTGCAATAACAAAAACAAAATATTAAATATTTTCATATGAATACATATGTATGTACGAGTATGTTAGTGTTTCGTTTTTGTTTTGCTTTGTGTTGCTGAGATAGAGCTACCCACCAAACAAAACGTCAAGCGTTTGAACTATAATGCTTTGATGAATGTAGTTCATATTAGGTCAACAAAATTATTTGAAAATAATTTTGTAGGTATGTATATAACTAATGAGCATAGCTCTAACCGGGTGTCCTAAGACACCTCTCTTCGTTTTATAATAATTAATTTCCATACCAGTTTTGATGAAGTATATTAATTAAAACAATGAATATGTTAATTGCTAATAACTTAATAACTTTAAGTAAATTTTTTAATTATTCATTTAATCAAAAATTTTGGCCGCAAAATAATATTTTTTTTTTAATTCCTTCAATCATTTTGGTAATTAAACCTGTTTTTCGCATTTTTCTGTGAAAGAAAATCCAAACTAAATTTAACAGGTCTTTTTTTATTTTTCTTTTCTTATTTAAGATATTTTGACAGATTATGACAGATATTCAACAAAATATTTCTGCGAAAGTCTTTAGTTGAATCAACTAGAAAAACGGAAACTTTTTTCCCAAACTGATTTAAATATGTATATTCCTTCTGATACATAATTTTTGTTAACACTAATATTTAAAAATCTTTCAACGAACTTTCAAAAATTCTTTCGTAACAAATGAGATGTTTATAGATGTGAGAGTTTTAAAAAGAAACTTTTACAAACTTTTACTCTGTTCTCGTTTCGTTTAAATAAAATATTAACAAAAGGTATTAAAAAAAAGTAAGAGAATGAAAAGCACAAACACACACACACACACACACACATGCACACAAGTTAAGGAACATTTAGAAAATACAGCTTTGTCGGTTTTACAATTTCTGCTGCCACCTTCCTCCAGAACAGACGAGTGACTCAAAACTCAAAATTAAACTGCACTCCAGAGATACCACTTTTCTTCAAAAAATAAAAAACAAGTCAAACAAAAACTAAATAAATAAATAAACGAATATTTTCTGTGAACTTAAAAAAGAGTAAAAGCAAAAACAGCCATAAAATAAAATCACAAGAAGTACCTATAAAAACAAGAAAAAAAAAGAAAAGTTTAAGAACAAAATTACTCTTGTTTTACGAGAGAACGAGCCAACAAAAAAAAGCTATAAAAAGTTTTAAACCAACTAAAAGCTGGGAACTTTTAAGCAAAAATTCATTTTATAACAGCAAGAAACACTTGCTGCAAGTGCTTGATGCCTGCTAAAAATTTAAGCTATTTTTGTCAAATCTTATTAAATGGCCATGCAGCTGAAAAGGAAAGCACTAAAGAATACTGACAGAATGAATGAGAGAATGAGTGAGAAAGACATGAAAGAAATAAAGTGCAAACAAAATACATATATTAAAATTAAAAAAAAAAAAAAACAGTTACTGGTGGGGACAAGAAAGAATCATTTGTCAGCTTTAAAGATTTATGCAAATGAAAAATCAATAACTGTTGTTCTTTCTACAATAAAAATAAACTATTATTCAAGTCGTCGTCGTGTTTTGTCTTATTCACTTAGTCACAGTCAGAACGCCACACAGTACTCTGGAAAATTACAAGAACTTCTTGTTGTGCAAAAAAGTTTTTTTTTTTTTGGCTTTAGTTTTCGCTGCACAAAACTAAACACATTTAAATTTAAATGCGTGGGAAAGCTTTTAATTTAAATAAAATCCTGCATTATATATTATTCCCTTTCCTCTTTGTTTTGAAACCAACAACTTCCTTTAATAAAAAAAATCTTTTTTTTAAAGAAAAAAAAAAAAAAAACGAAACAAAAAACTGAACTCAGCCAAAGATCGCCAAATAATTATGAGGAAAACAATAACTATCCCTGCAAATGTTTTCAACCTCAATAAGATCTCAAAACAGTTTAAATCTCGCAACTAAATATGAATTAATTTTATATACTCGTAGTTCTTCTCAACCCAGAGATATTGAAATCGTTTTCTTTTTCCTTTCTTTGCTTTAGATCCTCCACGTTAACGTGGTTTTACGTTTTGCAGTCAATAAACGACATTCATGTGGAGAATGTCTACATTTATACAATCATATTTAAAGACCTACAGTGCATAAGTATTTATAAAAATATGCTGCTTATGTATTCAACATTAAAAGGATCGTGGGAGAACAAGAGGGACAAGGAGACTTTACAATCTTGCGATTTACACACCACAAACGTTTCGCATAGGGAATTTTACGAGAATAATTCCAATAAAAAGATGTTCAAGAGAAAATCTGATCAACTTTAAGTGAAATATACTTCATCATGACTTGTCAGAATGTAAGTTGCACCATTACTAGTAATGATCGTATGACATCTTGCTGGTTATGCCTCGGAAGCTATCACCTAAAATGTAGTGGGCTCGTGATGCTGATGCCCTTATGGATCCAGCAAAATTATTGCAATGGTGTTGTCCCGGCTGTAAAATTATTAATGTCGAGTTTCACAAATTTTTTAAAAGTTTTAAAGACGAGTTTGGTAGACTTAAAAAGGATTTTATATCGGTGCAAAACAAGCTTTCAGAATTTGGTGAACTATTTGATAATTTCCCAAACTTGGATAAATTCGTTAGCAACTCATCATCTATTCCTCAAATTACTGTTTCTACAGCAACTACTCCCCAAAATTTAGTAAACACTACTGTGAGTCCATTGGATGCATACAGCATTTCTATGTCTGCTACATCCGACTGTATGGCAACATCTGTAACAGACAGAGCATATAATGGCTCTTTGCCTATACCATCGACACCCCTTAATACTGATTTGGTTGCAACACAGAATAATTTACGACGCGATCTCCGTACTATTCCTATCAGGAAAACGAATAAAGATAAATGCGACGAGCATAATATCATTGCGAAAACTAATGTTAAAAATATAACATCTGCAAATAACGTTTTTAACACAGGCCCTTTAGATGATACTGAAAATCTAAGTGTGTCAACTGCAAATCGAATAATATCAAATGGAATTCATCCTAGTTACGCTGAAAATCTTACATCTACTGTTCCAGTTTTAGATAATAACCATTATTCTCCGAAGCCACTTAGAGCTATTCCTCAAAGTAAATCAGTTTTTATTTCTCGATTGGCATCAGACACAACTGTTGAGGATGTTGAATATTATTTTAAAGCAAAATGTGGTACCAATGCATTTATTTCTGTACACAAATTTGTTTACTCCCAACCGAGATCAATTACATCTTTTAAAATAACCGTATCTGATGATGATTTTAGCCAAGTTGTTGATCCTGGTTTTTGGCCTATGAGTACATTTGTACGTGAGTATGTACACTGGGAAACAAAGAGCTGTTGGTCATCTTCCGACACGTTCGTCAGCATTTGCAAAAAACTAAATAATCACACTGAAAATATTTGTCTTATTTATCAAAACGTTCGTGGCATTAACACAAAATTAACAACGTTATATAATCAAAGTTACTCTTTTAACTATAATATAATTGTATTTACTGAAACCTGGCTTATCGATAACATCTTAAATACTGAAATTTTATGTGATAACTACTTAATTTATAGACGTGATCGCGGTCGCAACATAAAAGGAGGTGGCGTCTTAATTGCAGTATCTAACTCACTAACTTCTGAAATTTTATCAAATGACACTTTCGGGGATATTGAATTTATAAGTGTATCAGTTAAATTAAAGCATAAAAAATTTATTATTACTTGCTCCTATATCCCACCAAACTCATCTGAGTCAACTTACCAGCAACATGCGGAAGCTATTACTTATATTGTTCATAACTCACATCAAAATGATTCTATCATTGTCGTTGGCGACTTTAATATGCCTACAATATCATGGAACTTTTCATCAAATAATGGTTACTTTACTCCACTACAATCTGGTTATAATTTAAAATATACTGAATTTCTCAACAGTTTGTTGGATTTAAACCTTTACCAGTTAAACGGCATTTATAATGACAATCTTAAACTATTGGATTTGGTATTTGTAAATGAATGTACAGATATTTCTATTGAACGTTCTATCCCAATCACTCTACCGGAGGACCGTCATCATCCCACTATTGAAATAAACATGTCGTTTCCGTTCTATCATGTAGCTGCTTCTGGTACCAATTCAAAACAGAAAAATTTTTGCTTTAAAAGAGCAAACTTTTCTATTTCCAATTTTGTTAGTAAACCTGAAGCCATTGATTGTGTAATTCAAAAATTTTATAACAAAATTTATTTAATTATGGATGAATGTATTCCAAATCAAAATGATTTTAATTTTTCTGGCCCACCGTGGAACTCCAAACTTTTATCAAAAGTTAAAAATAAAAAGAATAAACTTTACAAGCTTTACAAACGTAGTGGATCTCTCATTGACTATGCTAAATACTCTACAATTCGCGAGGAATACAATAAACTTAATCAAAAATGTTACTATTCATATTTAACTAGAATTAAAAATAACTTCAAATCTAATCCAAGGACTTTTTACAACTTTGTCAACTCGAAACGAAGATCAACAACTTTTCCTCCTGTTATGAAGTTTAATAATTCAGCGTCTGACAATATAATCTACAATATGTTTGCGGATTTCTTTTCCGGCACCTATGTTAAGGATGATGATATTGATTCTGCGTCCATCTATTTTTATGAATTGCCAAACCAGCTAATTTCCATTCCATTCCTCGATGAAAATGCTGTTCTAAATTGTTTGAAAAGACTAAAATTTTCTTATAAGTATGGACCTGATAAGGTACCGAGTTGTATCCTTATCAAATGCGCAGAGGAGCTAGCGGCTCCTATTACAATGATGTTTAACCTATCAATTAAGTATGGGTACTTTCCTAAAAATTGGAAAGACTCTTTTATTATCCCATTATTTAAATCTGGCATTAAATCCGATACTATCAATTATAGGGGTATTGCAAAATTAAGCACAATACCTAAACTTTTTGAAAAACTTATTGCTGACCACCTAAATCATCACGCTACATCTTTACTATCTCCTTCTCAACATGGTTTTCGTAAAGGCTGCTCTACTGTTACGAATCTCTTACAATTAACAACTTTAATTAATCGCGGATTTGTTCAACAAAAACAAACAGACGTAGTTTATACTGATTTTAGTAAAGCCTTTGATAAGGTGAACCATAAACTCCTGGTGAAAAAGTTGCATGTTATGGGATTTACTCAAAACTGCTTAAATTGGATAATATCATATCTGACTAATAGAAGCCAAATTGTTGTTTTTAAAAATGTTACTTCAAAAACAATTGCTGTTACTTCTGGTGTTCCACAAGGAAGCCATCTTGGACCTCTGCTTTTTTCGCTATTTATTAATGTCTTGCCTAAAATTATAAAATATTCGTATATACTTTTGTATGCTGATGATGTTAAAATATTTTTTAGCTACGATAATTACGTAGATCATACCTTCCTACAAAAAGATTTGGATTCTTTTCATTCCTGGTGTGAGCTGAACTTAATAAAGCTGAATTTTAAAAAATGCAAGCATATGTGCTTCTTTCGTAAAAGACATATTAACGTTTATTATGTGTTGGGTGGTAATGAGCTGGATAAAGTTGAGGTTGTTTTCGATCTTGGAATTCTATTTGATGCTAAACTTAATTTCATACAACATATTAATCTAACTGTAAATAAAGCACGTTGTCTTCTTGGATTTATTAAACGTTGGGGAAAAGAATTTGATGATCCATACGTTACTAAACATCTTGATACATCTTTAGTCCGTCCTGTTCTTGAATATGGCTCAGTGATATGGGATCTAGCATATAAAGTTCATACTGACAGCATTGAATCTGTACAAAAGCAGTTTCTTCTTTTCTGCCTCCGTCGTTTACATTGGGATCTTCCGGCATATCAAGCTAGACTTACTCTTATTAAGCTTCCATCGTTAAAAAGTCGTAGAACAATGTTAAATGTAATGTTTGTATTAAATTTGTTAAATGGTAATATTTGCTCAGATTTTTTAATTGCGCAGATATCGGTTAATGTTCCACATCGTCCAACTCGATATTACTATCCCCTCTCCATTAAAGTCTTAAGAACTAACTATGCTTACTTTGATCCGTTTATTAGAATTTGCAGAGATTTTAATAAACTTTACTCTTTTGTGGATTTTTCTGTCAATAATTATACCATTAAACGTAATATTTTGTATTCGTTAAATAATTAATCATTTGATATATCTATGTGTACATAAGTAGTCTGTAAGAATTGTATATTCATAGACTAAATTGATTTAAATAAATAAAAAAAAAAAAATCTTCCCCTAAATTCTAAATCATTCATTTGAACTTTTTTATCTAACAAAAAAAAAAACACAATTTTACTATATTTTATTAAAGTGTACTTAATATCTTCTTATATCTTAATTCATATTCTTCTATCGAATTATTTGAATTATCTGAGATTTCTTAAGAGTTACTTCCTTGATTAAGAGCATTAATCTAGAAAAACTATTTAGAAAAAATGGGTAGGCGTAGCAGGGACTTTTTATTTAATGCAATTTAGGGAAGAAATATAACTTAAGTTTTGTGCTCGTTGCCCACTGTATAGTCATTTGTTTGTAAAAAATTTAACTGGTGATCATGGCACCGCCCACATAACAATTTTGATATAAATATCTTGGGAACTAATAAAATAAATGGCGTAAATTTTTTTTGGACTTAATCTGTTGATTTAGCGCATTATTCTTTCTAAAGAATCCGAATAGTGTGAGTTGGCGTGGCACCTTTCACATATACAATTAAAAATATGATTGGAATTGTTTCAACAAGTAAAAATTCACTTAATTCTCGTATTCTATTTCTGTTGAAAACTTAAATAGTTGATATTCTTTCCCAATTAGTATCAACTTTACATAAGTTGTAAAAATGGACAACGAACGCTGATGAGAGAGAGGTATAGCGATCCTGAAAATACTGATACGTTCTGCTAATCTGATTGCACATGCTAATGTTTTTCAAAGATAAAAAAACTCTTAGTAATTTGAATTTTCATTAATTCAATAGAAACTGAACTTCAGCCTAATAATAAAAATTTCCTATAAATTATTAGAATATTTTTGGAGCCAATTACGGTGGTGGTGCTGGCTGCGAGGGTGGTACTTCAGCCAATAGTTAGATTCCCTAAGTTAAAACTATCCTGAAGGAATGTAGCCAACAGCTTAAAAAGTCTTAGAAACACAAAAACAGCTGCTTGGCAAAATTTTCTTCATGAACTAAACTAGATGCAACACCGCAATCGGATTATTTGCCATTACAATGTTAGAATGGTGACTGGACAAAAAGTGATGATGAAAAAGGTGATCTATATGTTGCTCACTTGCAAAAAGAATTCACAGGCATTCCCCTGAGATTTGATGTTATGGAAATTGAAAAGACTTTTACTGGTCTAAACACAGAAAAAGCCCCAGGTGCACTAAAAAAAAATAAATAAATAATTAAAATATTATAAATTTTACTTTATTTCAGTTCAAATTGGTTGTCGTATGGCGCCAATGAATGTCGTTTTTTACAGAAAGTACGTAAAAACAACATGTTTTAAAATATGAAATTTTTATTAAAAACTAGAAAATTATTTACTAAAAACTTGTTCAATGTTTAGAAAAAATTAGTCATGTGCGCCAATCTGCGCATTTTCTTTCATTTTCATTTCATTTCCTTTTTTTTTCAATTAGAACCAGCTCGCAGATGATGACCCTTACGTATGCAGTGCATTTTGCCGGAACTCAGGCAGAGGGATAGAGTAGAAAAGATAGATGAAAAATTTAGAAGGTTTAACTCCTTTACAACTCTGCTTTGCGCGTTATGTTAATTTTTATGCATTAACTTTGTTAAGCCGTATTAGCAGGCATTTTATTAATTCTTTTACTTCGCCGATCTTCCTGCTAACCGACAAAGGAGGGCAATATTGTGTACAGTAGCTTGGAACAGCATCAATCGCTCTCGGTACTGTTTTTTTAGTGACGAGTGCTATGCCTTCATCACTTAAATAGTCCGACAACAATTAATACAATGTCTCACTAATGTACATTAGAGAAATTAATGATGTTGATTGACTTGCTCTGGCCAGGGTTTGAACCCAGGCCCCAAATCATTGTTTGATTAATTGTCAACGCTAACCACTTCAGCGAACACCACCCGCCTTGTTAAATGATTACATTTTCCATTTACAAACATTACGAATGCAAATAGAATACGAGACTTCTCACTACTTATTTGATCTTAGCTGGTGACTTTTTATTTTTCACCATTTATTAAACATTTCAGTGTTGCCAATGAATTGTAACCTACAATGCCAAATCGTCTGATTTTGTTGCTTAAAATATGTTAATTATTTCTAAAGGTACGGTCACATCTGGCAAACATTTGATCAGAAAAGCGTAACCACTAAATACGAATGTAAACACTTTTGATTTAGATACCTGTTTATTACGTTAAACAGTTTCCTACATAATTTATAGAAAATTTAATAGAATCTTATCTTATTAGATGCTGTTTAACTTAATAACTAAATGCATAAATCAAAAAGTTTTTCATTCGTATTTAGTGGTTACGCTTTTCTGGTCAAATGTTTGCCAGATGTGATCGTACCTTAATATTTCTCTGATTTATTAAATTTACGAACTTTATCCTGCATAAAATATCAATAAATATTAAAAATAATAAGCAGTTCGTAGTAATTAAAAAAATTAATAATAAATAATTAATAAACATTCAAATTTTAGTTGATTTAAAAAAAATTCTAAATTATAATCAATTTATACTTAAATATAGAAATTTTTTAAACTAGTGATCTACGCCTGAAACACCATCATACAGAATGCAAGGTTTCACGGATTACTATGATACCAACGACCGGCAGAGATCATGCGAAGATCATCATTAAAAAACTTGAAAGTTTGTATAGTTCTTCCCTGAAAAGAGCGTAGAATTTTGAAATATGAAATATAATTTAAACTACGGCATTAATATGATTTTATTATAATGATTACAATGATTTAAAATCATTCATTTTAAATATAGAAAAAATATAAAAACTTTCAAATTTTTTGGTGAATTATTAAATATTATTGATTTTAATTCTTACTAAAATGCACCCGCATTATAAATTTTTCGAACGATTATAAAAATAGTACAAGAAAGTCTACTCTATTCGAATGTCCTTCTAGTGTAAATAGTTTCGTTTAAGTTGTTTGAAGATTATAAAGTGGAACCTCCTACTGTCAGATTAAAAAGCTTAAATGCAATGCCATCCATGCCAATGTAATGCATTGAGGTAAATTGATTCGACAACAAGAACAACAACAGCGCGATGCCAACAATTCCGTCACATCAACAACATAACTGATGCAGCCGAACGGCAGCAAAACACACATACAACACAACACAGCAGAACACAGCACAAAACAAAACAGCACAACACAAGCATTGAACACGATGATAATGTTTCACAGAGGTTTGTGTCACTGATGACGACAATGCGAATGGTGATGATGAGGCTGTTGTTAGTTGTAGTTGTTTTTGGTGTTGCTGGTGTTTTAGACGACAACAAACCCAACGAAAAAAGCTGCTCCATCTTAAAACTACATTCAACAAACAAAATTAAAAATAAATGGCATCGACCGCGTCACAACAAAACTTTTGACAGTTGCAGTTGTGCTCGTGTTTGTTTGGGAAATAAATATATTTCGGTATTACAACAACAACAACAACAACAACAACAACAACAACGATAACGTGTGCAAAGTTTCCCTGTCGAATCGCATATTAGGAACAGAACTTTGAAACTTTAACAAAAAATTAAAATAAAAAGTATTTTCTCAATGGAATCAGTAGGACCTTTACGGGGGAACATATTTATGAACTTAAATAAAACTATAAATTTTAAAGAAACTTTCTTGAGTGCAAAATCGTGAAGAGACCTATTAAAAGTAAAACACAAACATATAATTACCAGTCTATACTTAAATTTTCATCGTCTGTTTTCTTTTTCCATAACAAACTCTCACCTGTTAAAATTACATACAATCTTTTTATCAGGCTCCTGATATTTTATACTCCTTTAATTTTCATCGGTGTTAAATTCATTAGGAGCCAAAAGAAATACATATCTGCGTCTATTGACTGTAAAAAGAGGCAAGAACATACGCTTTTACAATTAAACCGCCATTGTGTACTTTAACAACAAAAGCAGCGGCAACAATAACAAGAACAGCAACAACAGTAACAACAACGTCGTTAAAATTCTCTTGTTGCAGCAGCAAACAAACTTTATAAGCAGTATATGTACTTGCCACGGCAATAAAAGTCGTCGAATATAATCATAGGAATTTATGTAGAATGCAATGAAACTAGACACTCAGGCGTATGTATGCTGGTTAGACGTAAAAGTTGTTTGGCAATCTCGTTAATTTTTTTCAGTATTAGTTTCTTGCGATTTCCCAAATTTAACTTTTGTGCAAAATGACGATTCTAAAAAACATCTAATCCCGAAAGTGATTTTTAGCAAAAACAAAAAGACATAATAAGTCCTTTAACAAAATATATTTTTAAAAGTTTTGCCTTTTTCATTACAAACGTTTCTTAAAAATTACGGTATAAAAATATATATATTTTAAAAAATATATTCCTCAAAAATTTGCTTGCATATGTCCGAAAAAATACTTTTTATATAAAGTAAAAAAGTACTTTTCCAAAATAGTACTTTAAAAAAAGAACCATTTCAAAAAGTTCTTCTTGTAAAAAGTATACATTAAAAAATAATTTTTTTTAATATTGGATTTTGAAATAAGTTCTTTTTAAATACGATAATTTTATCCAGATGTACTTTTTGAAAAAAGTGTTTTTTATAAACGTGATTTTTTTAAAAATAAACTTTTTGATAATAAAAGTAGTTTTTGTACTGTTTCTAAAAAACATATAAAGTTCCTGTTTCAATAGAGCACATTTTTCAATTAAGTACCTTTTCCAACAAAGTACCTTTTCCAATAAAGTACCCTTTCCAATAAAGTAATTTTACCAATAAAGTACAATTTCAAATAAAGTTCCTTTTCCAGTAGAGTACCTTTTCAAATAAAATAGCTTTGGGGCTGTGCACATATTACGTAACGCTGTTTTCAGAGATTTTATACCCTCCCCCCCCCCCCCTCGTAATGCTTTTTAATAATTTTTCAGTGCAAAATTTCCAATCCGTAACAAATCTTTAACCCCCTATGGAGCGTTACTTAATATGTGCACAGCCCCTTTACTAATAGAGCATATTTTCCAATAAAGTATATTTTCCAATAAAGTACCTTTTCCAATAAAGTAACTTGTTGAAGAAAGTACCATCTGCGAAAAAAGAACATCTAAATATAGTAAATTTCTAAAACATAAAGTTCTTAAAGTTAACTTTTTCACGTAAAATTTAATTATTTCAAAAATCGAAGTTTTAAAAATTTCAAGTAATACCTTCGCATTAGTGCAAAACAACAATTTTGTGAATGTGAGGGTATTAAGAGCAGTACGAAACAGCACGAATGGGAATTATTAAAAAGCGCATAAGTACGTATATATGCTTGTCTGTCGTTCATATCGTTGTACCGGAAGTATCAGGATACTGTAAGACTACATATCGTGGTTATTGTCAATAGGAACATACTAACAAGAAGATAAAAAATGCATTCATACACACACAGAGACACATACATAGGTAGTCATTGCTATGTGTTACCATTGTACGTATGGAAAGGCGCTTGAATTTACAAAAACAAAACATAAATATTTCAAATATATGCAACTGCCTGCCACTACACATGCATGTACAATGAACACGTACATATGAATGTAACTAAAATTTATAATGTTCGCGTGTAGATGCGTGTAAATCACTTACAATATGCGTGTGTACTTTGTGTCATAATATTTGAGTATTTTGTAGCTGCATCTGCATCTATGTGAGTTTTGTCATCAGGCAAGCAGGTTTTTAGCAATAATTTTTGGTATGTTTCTACACTTGAAATCATTTTTGCTTAAGTTTTCTTCTACTCAATTTTAGAAAGTGTATGGCGTTTGTGTGTAAATATGCTGTGTGTATATCTGTTTGTTTGATGCCCCAGCAATGATGTTGTATTGCATCAACAATACTGCAATGTGTGTTTTTAGTAAACAAAGAAGAAGTGTTTTTTTTTTGTTTATTTCTATTCGTCCATCATTATCATTATGGTGTTTATTGTTAGATTTTGTTACTGTTGCGTTCTTGTTTTTGGTTTTTTTTTTTTTGTTTGCTTTGTTTTCTGTTGCTATCATAGTCAACGTTGTTGTAAGCGTCATATTGCAGCCATGTTTACCAAAAACCAATTTGAAATACTTTTAAATAAGCCAAACCAAGCCAAGAAACCGACAACAGGCAGCATATGAAAACTATTGCTTGACATGGTGCAATTGTATGGAGTTTATCAGAGTGTTTGTTGTGCTTAATTTTTAGTATATTATAATTTATTTATTTTTTTTTTGTTTGATTTACTATTTCTCATTTTGCTGCAAGTTAATTTTTATTCCCTTTATATTTTGGATTACCAGACAGTGACATTCACTTAAGAAATAAGTTTTGAATTTAATTCTGAAATTTTGAGGCTTTTTGAGATCCTCTATACCCAGAGATAGTGTGATGACTTAAGCCATTTCTCGTAGTGTGCACTTCCGCAAATAAAGAGCTTCTAACGGCTAACTTTTTGTGTCAATCGGTTGTATTCTGTGATCATAAGATGACTAACATAAAATTTTTCGTGGCTATTTTTACCCCGAATGACCTACAATTATCTTATTTAATTTAAACTAAAGCGGTTAAAACTAAAAATATAATTATCAAGACTTGAGTTTGATACTTAAATTTTTCGGTGAACTACAATTATTTTTGATTTTCTTGCCTCTTCTTTTTTTACTTTTTTTTTTTGTGCTATTAAGAGATCACTGAAATGTTGGTGCCTCTTATACGTTGGATCCTAGCAAGTAGGAATATCCACTATTCAGACTTATTAAGAAGTTAAGCCATCAGCTACCAAAAAAGAACAATTACATTCAATGAAAAAATTCGTTGATTCAACGAATTTATTCCTTATTTTTCTCCCAAGGAACAGGTTCCTTGAATTAAACGTATGGCAATCATTATCTTGTTGAATTCAACGTATCTATACTTTGAATTTAAGAAAATAATTCTTTGAATTTAAGGCACCTATTCCTTGATCCAATCAACCCATTCGTTGATTTTTAAGAATCTATTCCTTGATCGAACGTATTCATACTTTCAATTTAAGGAAATAGTTATTTGAATTTAAGGAACCTATTCGTTGATCCAATTTTAACTATGAATTTTAACCCAAATCTAACTATAAATAAATACATTACTACGTCAATTCATATTAACTAGAGTATTTTATTTAAAAAAAATATATACATTTATTATGTAAAATATGACATTTATTCGAGCAAATACTCAAGAATTTATGTTTTTAAAAAAATTAATTTATTTGTTGTGGGTTAACAAATCTGTATGCATTCGTACATAAACTCGCAAATACAATGTGCGAATTGCAAAGCACAAGCAAAATAGTTTTTTAAAAAATCACGACAAATAATTTTCTTCATTCATTCAAATCAACGTATATCTATTACTTAAAATCAAGAAACAGGTTCTGTGAATCAAAAAACTAGTTCATTGCTTAATTCAACGAATAAAATCAAATAATGGTTTCAATGTTGAATTTCAAAGAATTTATTAAAATAAAAAAAACGGGATTTCGTTAAATTTATGTAAAACTGTTTTTTAGTGTATATTTGACAATACGATCATGTTTATTGGGGCTTTTTCTTTTCTAGTTGTATTTTTATACCCTACACCAAATATAAACTATAAATATTGTAGATCATGCTATTTAAATGAAGTCGAGTTAAACTTGCTCGTTTGTCCGTTAGAACTCAGACTTATTTGAAGATTAAAAAAATTATAAAATTTTTATTTCTATGTTCTTATTAATGTTAAACTAATCACAATGATACGAAAAACAGTTTGAAAAATTTTTAATATTTCGATGTTATCAGGAATCGAACTCAAGCCAACCTTAATGTGTTTATTGTCATAATTCCGTATAATTAAAATGTAAGACCATATTTTGTTATGCAGCTTATGGACACATTATACAGGCGATTTGGACAAAAAATTATACTAAATTTAAAATATTTATTCACAGAAGTGAACGAGATATTGTGCGTTTATAACAACACATGCCTACGTATTACTCATGCATGTAATTTACAAAAAAAAATATATCCATACAAATTTTATACCCAAATAATTTCCCCGGCATCTGGAAACAGAATTTAGAATCTTTATTTCTCTGTAAAGTCGGTGGGGGGAATCCTTGAATGAACTTACAAGTCGTGGATTAAAAAAAAAAAAGTTTTATTAACTTTTTATACGTTTTTAACCACCGTACCATCATATCGTTGTCCTTGTTCTTTCATCGCTTTAACGATATCCGTCAACAGAATCTAAAGTACTACATGCTGCTTGAGTGGGGTGTGTGTGTGTGTGTGTGTGAGTGGAAGTAGTAGTCTAGGGTACTTGTATGCATATACTGTGATACTGGCTGGACTAACTGGCTGGCTGGTTGGCAGTAGTTCTGCATGGTGGCAATGTCGCTAATTTCACAGTTCATGCAAGTTACTTAAACTTTTCAAAGCTTTTATTATTATTTTTCTTGTTGCAGTTTTTGTAGTCGTTGCTGTTGTTCTTGTTGCTGCTGTTGCTATTCTTATATGTTGTGTTCTGCTATAGGTATGTACTTTAAAAAACTTTTGTTCGTTGAAAAATTTCAACACAAAATCAAGGTGGTTGGTTTGTTGGTTGTTTCTTGCGTTGCTTAAATCCACGTAAAGAGAAGAAAACAAAAATAAAATGTAATTTTGCAAAAGCAAATACAGCTAAATGCATTTATTTAACTCATCTCTCATCATCATACACCACAAACCTTTTCCAGCACTGTATCAGGGCTTAAAAACTGTATAACTCATACCCGGGAATACATTTCCCATAGTCTTTGGTTTACATTGCTCTGCGTATGTGTGTGTGTGTATGTACATACATACATATATGTATAGTTAATTCTGTTGTATGTAGTGAGGCTTGGAACAGCATGAGTACCTACAGCTTCCATCCATCCAACCAACCATCTATCCGTCGAATAACTTGCACTAAACTACTGACTGCAAACTTACTTCAGCTTTTATCAAATATTGCATTGTTTAGTTTTACCTGCGTTTTGTTGGTATTCTGTGAATTTGTTTTTCTGTTCAGATGATTTTATTTTCTTTTTGTGTTGTAACTTTTTGTTCATGGCTCTTTTTTTTTTTTTTTTGTTAGCGAGTGTGTATGCTCGTGTGTATGCTTTTATTGCATCTCTAGCACTAGTATTTTTGTGGCAAGGAAGTGTTGTTGTTGCCACTTTCCTATGCTCTCCAAGGTATAATATCAGGGATGGTGATAAGGTGTAACTGTCGGTTGAATGTGATTGAAGTTTGTACAAAAATCGTATCGTTGCTAAATTGTTGCTAACTGCATATAAATGCATTCCAGTGTTGCCATTGTTGTCTGATATCTGGTTTTATTTAAGCCAAAGTTTTTTTAATTGGATTTTTAGGCTTTAACTAAATTGTTTTCTTGTGACATCTTATACTGAACCAAAAATAAAAATACATATGTTTGTATTTTATATTAAATTTCTTAATTAAACAGGCTTAAGTTCATTTTCTTAAATATAATTTTTAAATTAAATTATTAATTTTATTAGAAAGGAAAATCTAGAAGCTCTAAATAACTATCTTATTAAAAATTTCTTTAATAAAACATCAAACAAAATAAATCATATTTTAACGAATTGTGCATTAATTTTGACCTATTGCATGAGTACATGAAATCAATGAATTGGTTTATTAAATTAAAAAAAATAAGAGCAGCGAATATATTCAATAAACAGTCTTACATTGAAGTTTAATGAATATTTTCATTTAAACAATGCATGCGTTCATTGAATCAACGTATTTGTTCATTAAATTAATGAATTTCAGTAATACATTGATATTATAGATAACACAGGTTTTTTAGTCAACTTTAAGTTAAATTTTTCAACAATCAACAAAACTTTTGTTATGGCTCAGCGCAAAAGAAAAAAATATCCTCCTACCAGCCACAGGTAGCGATTAAGCTTTTGCGAGAAAACTTCTAAATTGAACACTCTATAAAGAAATTTCTTTTATAAATAAACTCAATATAAATTTGGAATATATAATTCAAGGTTCAAACTTTCCATCTCTGTCTGGTATGAATTTTTGTATAAATTTTTTTTTTTTTTTTTTTTTTGTTAAATTCTATCTATTTCCAACATTTTTATTATTGTACCTGTTTAACGTTCAGAAATATGTTCGAGTTGAATGTGTTTTTCTTTTATCTAAAGTTTTATTTGCTTCTTTTTTCTCTTTAGCTGTTTTTTTTTCTTTCTTTGTTTTGTTTTGAATAGAAGGCTTAAAGCTTGAAATATTTATCTCAAGTGTGAACAATTCAGCAGTTTTCTTATATTTTTTTTGTAATTCATTTAAACATGTTATATTTGCAATGTTTAAACTTAAGTGATTTAAGGAAAAAAGAAATTATCATAATAATTTGGAGTTACAAAATATTAAAAATTGAAGTTAAAATTAAATGAAGTTAGAATTTGTAAATCTAAACAGGTTACGCGAAACTCTTTAAGAATTCTTAGACAATTAGCATCTATTTTGCTCTATAGCAACAATTTAAAAGTTTAATTTTTATGGTTTTGCTGCATACGCCACTCTTTGGCGATGACATCAAATTTTTCATACCAAATAGTACACAATAAATTTCGCTCTAAGTAAAAGGTTTTCCAATAAGAGTAATATGATTACGTACAAAAAAAAAACCAACACACTTATTGTTAAGGAACTTCAAAAGTTTTTTATTTAATGTGAAGTACAATCGATAAAATTCAGTTCTAAATAAAACGTCATTCAAATGGCATCCACGACTTCTTCTGCAGGAACGAATTCGATGAACCCAATTTTCGAGCACTTTTTCCACTAAATCAAGTCGTATGTCATGAATGGCGCGTTCAATATTTACTTGCAAAGCTTGAAGAGAGTCTGGTTTATTTCGAAAGACCAATGACTTCAAATAACCCCACAAGAAATAGTCGAATGGTGTTAAATCACAACTTCTTGGAGGCCATTCAGTATCACAATTTCCTGAAATAATCGAATCTACAAACTTTTCTCGTAATAATTCAATTGTTGCAGTTGCTGTGTGCCACGTAGCCCCGTCTTGTTGGAAGCAAATGTTGTCAAGATCAACTTCTTCCAAATTCGGCCATAAATATACTGCTCTCTATTGATAATAACGGTGTAACCAGCTTCATTTCGAAAGAATTACAGACCGACGATTCCATCAGAACAAAACCACACCAAACTGTCACTTTAGCTGAATGTAATAATGGCTTTTCATGAATATTTTGAGGATTTTCTTCGCAACAGAATCGACAGTTTTGTTTATTTACCACACCACTCAGATAAAAGTGAGCCTCATCGGAAAAGATGATTTTCTTAAAAAAATAGTTATCGTTTTCAAGTTTTTCCAAGGCAAAATCAGACCCGTTGTTCTTGCGTATGTCTGTCTCTCCACGATGAAATTGTAAACACTACATTCAGAGAAAAGACATGATTGCAAAATGTTCATGTCAGCTAAGTATATCTACCGCAACCAAATAATTATTCATTGAAGCAAATATGGTTGCATTAAACATTCTTCAATTATTAAAATATTTGATGCGACAATAAAATAATCATTCTGCGTTTCGTCCCATAAAAATTGAATGTATCAAAAAAAGTATTTTCGCTGCTACAAGAGTATCTTTTGCAAATGAGAATAATAAAAGTTTATTTAAAATTAAAGTTTATTCTGACCATACGTTGTTTGTGTTCTGAAAAGAAACAAAATAGCTGTCAATCGTATGTAACTTCAGTCGTTCATAGAATTTAATTAGACGAGGAGATTTGAAGTGAAAAAATTAATGTTAAAATTATAATTATATGATGAAAGTTATTGAATTTTACAACAAAAGAAAAGTGCACCTGAAATCTGCAACATTAGTGGTTTAAGGTACATATACGAGTACATATTAATATGTATATGGAGTGAATTAAATATACGAACGTATGTTTCTTTGCAGCATGACGAAAAAAATACTGTGGAACTGCAGACGATGGCAATTGGATTTTACATAAATATGCCGAAATTTCGCTATATAACTTATTCCATACACAAATAGCTACTTTTGAAGCAAAATGGCGTATGGGGCACAAAACAAGATTTTTCATTGTTTCTCTGCATTGTAAGGAAATCGTGAAATATTTCGTTAAATTTTTGCAAGTTTCTCACTAAATGGCAGTTAGTATAAGTTTGAAGCTTAATAAAGTTACTTTTGAAGCAAAATGGCATATGAGTGTTTTTTGATTTTCAATAAAATAAAGTTGGCAAAAATTAAAACTTTTGTTTAAATCCTTTACCAGAAGCAGCGAAAATTCTGTCTGGGACATGCGTCAAAGCAATAATATGTGCTTATGTAAGTAATCGATATGTAGAGTCGAAAAAAGGTCTTAATTAATGGTCGGTCGGTGTGTTCTGTCCACTCTTGCAATCACAATAAAATAAAAAAGTTTCATTAAGAAAAGTTCATGAAAAATCTTATTTTCTATACAAACTTATTTTAAGAAAATTTTCTTTAAATAAAAATCGATAAAACACAATGCTACGAATAAAATTTAAAAACTTTTCAATTAACTGAATTTAGAAAAATTTATTTTGTGTGGAGGTGTTAGTTACACTGCATTTTATTTTCTTTGGAATTCGTGAGAATCTGATAATAGAGAAAAAATAAAATACGGAAATTATTTGCTGTTTTTCTATCGATTACCGACCCCCCCTCCCTCAACAATATCAAACCCATATAATTGTTATCGTTGCTGTCATACAGTTGTTTGTGCAAAACAAAATAAAAAACAACTGTAATAAACTTTTGCGAATTGAGTTTTTGTACACTTATTCTGCTCTATTCTTAGGTCGCAACTAAACAATTATTTATGCGACTTTAGAAAGCAAGAAAAGAAAGAATCAAATCAAAGAAAAAAGTCTTCTGAGTAAGTTTTCAATTTCGTTTTACTCTAAAATATTTCAAAATCATTGAGTAAATATACTCGTACTTGCAACTTCTCTCCTCACTGCACCTCCCTTTTTTCGGGAAACTCTTGCACAAAACAAATGTTTGTAGTTGTTTTAAAAATAATAATAAAAATAAAAATGACGATAATGATGATGATGATGATGCTGATAACAAGTCAATGTTGTTATTGTTGTAGCTGATGCAGCTGCATCAGTTGTTTGTAGAGGATATGAGTGAAGTGACGTTATATAGCATTTTTTGCTGCTGACAAAGATATCGAAGACGCAGATGATGAGGATGGGCAAAGATGATGTTGTTCGCTGGCTGGCTGGTTGGTGGTTGATGGTGGTGCTGAGTAGAAATGCATTTCAAAATGAATTTTTTTCTGAGTTTTCTTTTTTCACTTGATTCATACGACTAAATGAACAAACATCATAATGACGAGGTGGTGTTGTATGTTTATGTGTGAGTGTGCGTAAAAATGTGTTTGAAAGAGTACTTTGTGTTCTTTACTCAGTGCGCGCCTATTTGGAATTTCTGTAAGCCTGGTAAATTAAAACTCAAACTGAGAGAGAGATAAAAAGTCATCTAAGAGTTATTTACTCGAATAATGATGTTGTTGTTGCTTGTTTATAAGCATGTATGTACGTACATATGTACGTGTACCTATCTATACCTTTCCTTTACTTTACTTTATGTATAATAACTATGTAAATATAATTGTTGTTGTCATTTCCCCTGCATCTTAGCTGGAGCTACATACGAACCTACCACCTACGAATGTGTTGCAAAATTTCAGCACTAATACTGAACACTGCAAGTACTTCAACGTTATTATGTGTGTGTTCGTGAATGTGTTGTAATATTTTTTTTAGTTCATGTCACTCGTTTTCATAGAGCATCCATCCTTCCACTATTAAAATTTTTGAAAAAAAGAAATTTTTATCTGTCGATGGTCGTTTGAGTTTGTAGTTTCGTTTCATTTGTGCAAATATGGCGCCTTAATGCGGGTGCCGAGTCTAGTTATTGAATTTTTATGCGTGCAAATTGAGCGCAATTTTGGTTAAAAGATCTGGGTTATGTACAGTGGAGTTCGATTATGGAAAACTTTTTGTAGTAGATTCGCCACTTAAAGTTTATTTTTTTATTATAAGATTAGAAAATTTTCTTTACGAGAAAAGTATAAAAATCCTTTATAAACATGGTTATTTAAAATCGCTCTATAGTTTAAAATTATTTTTAGGAAGGAGTCAACGTGGGCGGAAAAAAATTTGGTATATCTAACTGTTTGAGTTTTACTGAGATATACTCGAGAATCCATATTTCTAAAATTTTTGTAAATCGAGTATATTTTGGTAAAATTCAAACTGTTAAATATACCAAATGTAGACGAACACTTCGTCCACAAAACCCAATGATTTTTTCGCCCACGTTCACTCCTTCCTAAAAAAAAAATACGTTTTTAGTGTACTCGCTATGAGTTTTATATGTCTACAGAGCACTGTTAACCTGCGAAAAGAGGTCTGTTAAATTCTGTGGTTCATGTCTAGGGTTTTATATTTTCAAATTTAACTTCACAAACATAATGAAATCCATGGTATAATAAATAAGGTAAAATTGTCCCGGCAGCTTTAGACATGTAATTTTGTTTTCTGTAAGTCAGTTTGTTTTTATTTTGATTGAAATTTCTTTTACAAAAATTTAATTTTGTATTTTTATATTCTTGTTTCTCTATTTTTGACACAAAGAAAACATTTTACACTAACAAAATGCCTGTTGTTTTTGTGACGGTGTAGGTATTTGTTTTAGGGACAAGACTAACTTATTTATTATACCATGAATGAAATCCATTTCTTAATGTCTAACAGAGTCATGAAAATATATTAACACAGCTCTGTTAAAACTCATGGTTTGTGTCTAGGGTTTCAAAATTTACCTTCAGGTATATTAAAGAGTCAACCTAAAAGATTTTGTAGCGTATGAAAATATTTCTGAGGTTAAAATCTGCCAATTAAAAATTTAAAACTACACAAGTATCTTGCTGAAATTTGAAAAATTTGATAAAATAACGTTTCAAAAATTAACCAATACAGCTGGCAGAGCAAAGTTAAATAAAAATGCGCGTGGTTTCTTCAAGAAAGTTCTTTCGTATAATGATAGAAAAAAGTATACATACATATATATTTAAAAAAAAAAACCGATATATAAAAATTAGATTAAAAACAAAAAACTACTGAGCTGAAAGTAAAATAGATACAACAAAGTTGCAAAATATATAAATATTTAATTTACATTTTCAACAGAATTGTTATGTTAATTAGTTTAGATTGTATTCTAAGCATTTTGTTTATGTCTATTGTTTTATATCTCCTTGCATTTACATATTTTTCTACTGTTTTATAAGCAAAATATACGACGAGTAAATAGTTTTTTTTTATATTTTGAATTGCATGTGACAAGTTTTTCAAAGAGAAGAAGAAGAGAAAAAATCTTTTCTTTTTTTTTTAGAAAGAATAGATATATCGAAGCCAGTGCATATCTAATGAATCTATCAACTACTGAAAAACATCTCAAGTTGTTTTTTTATTTGTAATTTCTATTTTAGTTTTATTTTAGATTTTTTTTTTTCTTTTTGTAATTTATGTATTTTTGGGAAATGATTTTGAGGCACCACTTACAACACCATGCATACTCACTGCCAGTGACATACTTTACGGTCAGGGCCAACGGAAAGAGAAGTTCATTGAATTTTTATTCATTTGTTTTGCACTCAATTCCAATGAATCTTTAATATCCATGACTGTACTTTACGACTCGTGTAAATTTTTAGCAACTCTGGCAAAATATCTACATTTTTGTTATTATTATTAGAAAAAATAACACATAAAATATCTGTCTCCTACTTTTGAAAATTTTGAAATATTTTGTCTACTTTAAGATAACGATGATGCTGCTTTGACAATCGTTAGAGGGCGCTCGTCCGCTCTTAATGCAAGTCCAATAAACAAAAATTGCCAATTAACTACCATAGATGGTATTTCACTTCTTCTTCTACTTCTTCTTTAATACAAAAAAAAAAAAATAAATAACATTTACAAAGAAAAAATTATTAAGAAATGCATTCTTTCAAATAGAACTAAAATTCTATGAATAAAATAATATAAACTGCATTTCCGTATTTAACAGTAAAACACACACACACAACCTCATATATAACACAAACATATCACTGAACTAAGTTTTACGGCAGCCGACTATTGCTTTGAAAGATGAGCGGAAAATTAAAAAATTTTCCATTTGGGCAAACTGAAATTCATACGAGAAATACATGGAGAAAAATCAGTGGTGATCTGTAATAAAAAACTATAATCTCTTTTAAAAGAAAGCTCAGAGTTAATGAAAATGATTTAATATAATTTTGCTAAAAAATTTGAACATTAAATAATTTTATTTTCAAAGAGTTTAGAAATCAACCCACTTGAATCTGTAAAAAACAAGACTCAGTAGCACGATTGATCATGCGTTGAATTATACTCTGTAGACTCCATATTCAACACTGGGACACCTCATTTATTTATAAGTTTATTTCTGAAAGGGTTATATATATATATCTTTATTTATTTGTATATATAATTCAATATCAAAACCAAAATTTTTTTTTTGCTGACTTTCAATACAAAGCATCTTAAGAAAAATCCTAACATTTCAGTCCAAGTCACAAGACTCTAGCTCTTCTAGTGTCTTCGGAAAATCGATTTCACCTACGGACAGACGAACGGACGGACATGGCTCATTCAACTCCCGTATCTATAAGAATTCATAATATATTGACCTCATATAAATATTGTGGAAATTACAAACGTAATGACAAACCTATAAATACCCTTGTCATTTTTGGTGAAGGATATACAAAAATCAAAATCTTTGGATTTCCGCTAAATTGGTTCCGATCTTTACTGCCGTTCAAACACACACAGGTATACACGCTCGCATAAACACTAACAGGAGAATATTTATCTTCAAGCCCGTCCAATAGTTTTCTCATAAAAGCTCGGAGTGAAATAACTAACTTCCCATATCAACTATTTTTTTTTTTTGTTTTTTAAAATGAAGTCTGTAGAAACTTTCAACACAAAAAAGTCAAAATTTAAAAAGAATTTTAAAGCTAAAAAGTTAATTAAATTTCTTATCTATTAAAAACCAATTAAACAAAATTAATGATAATGGGAAAAATCGTCATCAATTTATATTTCCACATACTCAAACGATGTTCTGTTCTGCGCTTTCCAAATTGATGGAAAGTATTTTAAATTTCAAT
This sequence comes from Lypha dubia, assembly GCA_947311025.1. Lineage (NCBI taxonomy): Eukaryota > Metazoa > Arthropoda > Insecta > Diptera > Tachinidae > Lypha > Lypha dubia. The sequence continues at coordinate 56,329,287 of OX371263.1, forward strand.
CTTGTGAAATATTTGGAGTTCAATAGTTTATTTAGCAACCGGCAGTGTGGCCTCTACGGAGGAATTACTGACTTTCCTTTCGGAAAGTAATTTGGTAGCTCTAGATATTTCCAAGGCTTTTGGTGTCGGTGATTGCTTCACTCAATTTGTATCGTGCATTCTCAGAAATCGCACTACATGACTTGCCCTAATGGGATCTCATCAAACGAGTTCAAAATAATTTCAGGTGTACGTTCTTTCTCCTATCCTTTTTCTCATTTTTCTTAATGACTTTCTATGTCAAACCTCCAATCCTATCCACAGATGATAGCAGCATCGTTCATTCGTATTCATGCAGTAACAGCCCAAACCCGTCGTAGATCGGGGCAATGCGGCAAAATATGAATGTTACACTAAATTGCGATCTCCTGACAATTTTAAATTGGGCTCATACTAATAGCATCCATTTTAATGCACAAAAGACCCAATGTGCGATGCTAACGCATAGACGTATGACCGGACTAGCTGCGTCATCTGTAAATCTGGAGGGTATAAATATTGATGAATCAGAAACTCTTGATGTTCTTGGCATGAAAATTCATTGTGGTGTTCGTTGGAATGACCACATTTTTCATGTCTCAAAAAATAATTCAAGTGCCACGGTTTTTTAATACGATGTAAGATATGCTGCACTCCATCTGATCTCCTTAAACAAGGAACTCAATAATTTTTATGTAATAAAATTTAAAGCAATCTACACTTTTTTTTGGATTTAAATATACTTAACTCCTCAATGTGATGACCGATTTTCAAAATTCTTTTTCGGAAGAGTTTTCTTGCAGTTTGGTGCCATAAGTTTTTGTTATCGGAGATTCAAGTAGTCCCTCCAAAATGTTACCTCCTGAATTGTTGTTTTATAAATAAACCTAAATAGAGGGCCGATTTAAATTCTTTTTTTGTATGCAAGTCGGTTTTATTTCTTATTTTTCTGTGTAGGCTCCGACAAAACAGATACAAAAAAAAAAAAACGAAAACAATTTCAATAGAGGTGATATTGATATAAATATGTCGTGTACAATTCAACGCATAGAAATACAGTATGCATACTCATGCATATACATGCATACATATGTATACATGCGTGTGCATGCATACACATGCTAATACGTACGCTTCACCGTGTTTCTAACAACATGACTCGTGTCATGTAAAGGTGAAACAAATTGTCATTGAAGAATAAAGAGAAGAATTTTTTTTATAATTTTTCTAAAAGCACCCAAAATTACAATTGAGTAGGAGGGGTGTCTTTGTCATTGAAGACATCATGTTATACAGCCTTTAACACAATTAATGTCTTTGAATTTTGTTGTGTAGTTTTGAGTTCTACCAAATATTATTTCCAGAAATTATGTATTGAACTGAGTTTTAAGGGTTGTTTTTTCCTCAGAAGTTAGGAAGAGTTAAAACGACAATGGAATTCCTTTTGATCCCTTTTTTTCATTCACTTTTATGTCATAAAAAACAAAAGGAATAGATTTCGAAATTACAAGCATACGTACATATTTAGTACTTGTATTATAATAAAATTCTACTTTAGAAACAGATTAATGCTTCTGGTTGAAAAGAATGTGCGTACGTTGGCTTCAGTAACAACACAAATGAGTGAGAACGTCTGCCGGAGAATTCAAACAGAAGTGTTGCATTGATGGATGAATTTTTGAATTTTTGAGGTTCGGTTTTATTTCACTTTTTTTCTGTTTAATAAATGAAGTGTTTTTTTTTTATTTATTTTAAATTTTTTTTTTTTTGTAAATTTTTATTGTTTCCTTTTTTTTTGTAAATAATTCTTTGTTTTAAAAAAAAATTTTAAATTTCTTTTTCTTGCTCATGAGAAATACAACAAAAATGCAGCTGCCATTTAATTTCAATGTTAAGGATGTTTACGCATGTGCAACAAACAGGACATGTGTGACGAGTTTTTTTCTCTGTTATTTTTTTTTTAATTCATATACTTTTTATTTCATGTTTAATACTTTTGTCGAAGTTATTGTTCATGATCGTTTTGCACCCTATCTTACATTGTGGTACAGTAATTTAAACCTTTTGTTGCAACATTTTATTTCTAATGAATTTCGATTTCAAATTTGACTTTGAGAAGAATTTAAGGATTTTAAAAGGGAAACAATTTTATTTTCGAGATCATGTGCTGTTGTGTAAATTATGGTTTCCACGTCTGATATGTTTTCAAAATTTCTATGCCCCAACTATCAATGCAATTTATTCGATGCGTATTGCAATCATCTTGTAACACTTTCACTTGATGAAGAAAATAAAAATTTAAGAGCATAATTTCGTAAATGTCTTATTAAATATGAAATAAAAATATTTTCATTTATTATTATTAAAAATTTTAAATGAAAAAATTTAACTTTTGCAAAACTCTCGAATAATTTTCTAAAATAATTTTTATGAAACCTGTCACTAAATTGGAATATGACAGCTTTTCATCATATAGACGACACTACGTCATCATATAGATGACATCATATAGATGACACCTTGTAATCATTTACATAGATGTCATCTGATCATCATATAAATACACGTTGTAATCATATACATATCACTTTGTCATCATATTACTGACACCTTGTCAACATATAGATGACACATTGTGTTCATATATATACCACCTTTTTGTCATAAAAATTACACCCTGTCATAATATAAATGACACTTTGTCATCATATAGATATCACCATGTAATTATATAGTTGTCACCTTGTCATCATATAAGTGAAACGTTGTCAACATATAGAAGGCACATTGTCTTCATATATATACCACCTTTTATTCACAAAAATTACTCCTTGTCATCATATAAATGACATACTGTCAACATGTAAACGACACCTTGAAATTATAAATATATATTTATCACTTTGTCATCATATATATCACACTTTGTCATCATATAGATGTCGCCTTGTCTTCATATAGATGACACCTTGTCTTCATATAGATGACACTTAGTCATAATATGTTTATAGCATTAATATTAAATTGACTTTGTTTTGTCAATATTTAAAGTGAGTGACTTAGCTGACTTTATAAGCTTTCTCCTACAAAAATGCAATGAATTAAGGTGACTTGAGACCAAGTCCAGTAGAAGGAAAGAAAGGAAAGAAAACGACAAGATGACCAGCTATTGCAGATGTTTACTTTGCAATGATAACGATTCTCATGACATCAAAAATACTACAATCAGGCATAGCTGCCAGATTTTTTGAGGTAATATCGTCATATTTTTGTGCAAAAATCGTCATTATCGTCAATATAGGTTATTGAAATCGTCATAAAAACGTCAAATGAAAAAACCACTTTTTTTTACCATAACACATATTTTTAATAGCGGCAAAACATAACAAAACTCTTAAATCAACAAATCTTATTAGAAAACAGAATTATTTAAAATACAGAGATCAAATACTTCACTTAGAATTCACAATAAAATCACATGTAAATAGATTGTATGTTTTTCAATACTTTGAAATATATTTATACATTGTATGGAAATATATGTATAAAAAAATTCAAATCCTTTAGTTGTATTTTTTCAATTTAGTAAAATATGCATTTTAAATTTCATTTTAGGAAACACTTTTTCTAAAAATGTATAAAAGCTACAATAAAATTTATACAATAAAAATATAATTGTTAAAGAAAAAAGACTTGCATACATATACATACATATGCATTTGTATAATATATTTTACAAATATATATTGAAATTAAACATATTGATTATTTCAGGTATAACTGCTAGATCATAGCAGGTACATTTGTTTGGCTTTAAATAATGTATATAACATTGCTTCCAAAGACGACTTTTTCAATGAATTTCTTACTTTAGTCTTATTTACGTGTACCTGACTAAATATTCTTTCCGCATTTGCTGAAGACTGTGGTAAAACTAGGACTTTTGTAATAAATTTAGTCAAAATCGGAAACAAAAGACTAGAACCCCTCGCTTGCAACTCTGATAGTTTTTTCCAAAAATCCAAAAGTTATATGTTTTTATCAGGACAATAATTTCAATTGTCTGAACTCTGTTTCTGGCTCTTGGTTTTCACTTTCTTCAACAGAATAGGAAAATTATTTTATAATTTCAGATAACGGACTTTTTTTCTTCATTAATAATATTAAATAAATTAATTTGGCCAAGAGCTTTATATATATTTTCAAAATCAAATCTTGATAATATCTGATCACAAAGCTCTATATAAAAATTAACACAATTATTACTAATATCATATTTCTCTTTTGCATTTATTTGTGATTCTTCCAATACGTCTCTGGCAAATATTCCTAAATAAATGTCTTCAAAAGTTAAAAAATTGATTTGGTTTTTACAATCACTTTTAAGCAAACTAGTTTTTAAATAGTTTCTCATTACAATTTTCAGCTGTTCAACGTTGCTCTAATAGTACCAATATATGTTGCAAACTTGAATTATTTAAAATCGTCAAAATTAGGGTATAAATCGTCCCATCGTCACTATGTCATTTTTAGGACCCAAAATCGTCAAATCTGGCTGCTATGCAATCAGGGTCATGACGTCATTCTATTAGTGGGCACTGTGTGCATACTGAGAACTCCTTGTAGGGTGTCATATGACTTTTTCGAAGATCAAAAAAAATTTAATCGATTTTGAATACATTAGAGCCAGTGGTTTAGTGGTCCCCTGCGAAAACCATTAACTTTTCGGTGCTTTTTGCACTTTTAAAATAATTAGCCTCTATTTTACTCCGGCTAGGCCCAATATTTGTAGCCCCTTTTACAACGCCTTAGTATAGCCGATTTAGTTAGAAAGTATACTATTCGAGTGGTATTTATGTAAAGATGAGTACAATATAGAAATCTTTTAAATCAATCTGTAAGCCACATATAAATAATATTGTTCCAGAAGTTCCTGGTAGTGGTATATTTTAAAGTCTTAATTAATTCGTCACTTCGATCAATATATATAAAAATGAAAATAAGTAGAGTATTTCGAATTCGCATTCCATGCAATAGTAGCTTTCAAAACTTTGACAGATATTCGTAACTACCAACAGAAAAAAAAATAATAATAATAACCAACACATTATTTGAACTGTTGTTGCTGCCAATCAACCAAAAACAAAAATGCACAAACTTCAATTAGCCACACTGGTAACCGGTGAACATTTAATGGCAGATAACATCGACATAATATTGACATTGCAACGCATATATGATCGTACAAGTGTTGTAGTAGTTGCAGTTGCACTCCTTTAACAGCTTTAACTCCTCCAGCTGACACATCAGAAAAGTGTCACGTAAAGGCATAACTCACATGACAATAATGTTAACGAAATACATAAACGAGTACAATGCAGCAGTTAATTAAATTATAATTCTTTAATTCACAGATGCTTAATTAATTAGTCAACAACAACAAAAAAGCAACAACAACAATTCGAAAGTGTTACAAGATGATTTTTATAGCTTTACAATATGAATATTTTATGAAGAGGCTTTTTTTTTTTTTTGTTAAAATTCTATGCTTTGAAATATTTGTTTTATTGTTAAAATTTTTCAATTTTAAAATTAATAACTGATATCTTAATCTCTATTTTTTTATTTCTTTGGTATTTACGAGTATATTCTATAGAAGTGCTTGGTTGCCACATTCCACACGCCCTGAAATATTTATTGTTGTTGTTGTTGTTGGTGGTGTTTTTTGGCTTGTTTTTCGTCGTAAGTTTATGACGAAGAACTTGTTATGAATCACTGACCTCTTAATTTAACGGTAAATAATTCTCCCCAACATGTTACCACTTTAACATGCTGAAAAAAGTTCAACCTGCTGTTTCTGCTGCTGCTGCTTGTTGGTCGCTTCTAGTGCAGCGTCTGCTTACATGACGACCATAATTTCTGTGTATATTTTTTATGTTGTAAAAGATTCTTTAAATTTAAATATGAACCGGTTAATAACACCCGCGCGTTATTTCCAACTGACGACTTTAACTTCAGCAGAATGCGAGTGTGTGTAGTAGAGTTAGTGCGAGAATTCATTCCTTTATATTTTTTCTTAATTCTTTCTAAAGTGTAGGAAAAGCTAATTTCTTGAGTATTTTATATTTAACTTGTTAAACTTAATAATAACTGATGGACTTTTTTTCTTTTTTGAATGCTGGCAAATGAATAATTTTTGGATTTTAAGAGAGGAAATGAAAAAATTTAAATGTAACGCCCACTAAGAAAAAAATTCTCAAAACTTTAGAAAAGTTTACATAAAAGGAAAATTTGTTAAAAGAAAAAAATTTCCTGCTTTTAATTTTAAGTAACAATAAAGTTTTCTTGCGAAAAAGAAGACTCATATAAAAAAGTGGCTGAGACGATCAGATGACCTGTTGACAGATCTAAAATCACATTCATAGAAATTTCCTAAAAAGGTTTGAAAGTTCTGAAAGAAGAAATTACAATTTAAAAAAATAACTCACACTACTTTTAGCTCAAAACTTCATTACACGGCTTAAAGACTTTCAAAATAGGCGTTTGTTTCAATATTTAAGTTCCCACCCAGTCTTTTTTTCTGGAAAAAGCAAATAGTCTCAGAGAGACAAAACGAGAGAGTACGCTGAATAGACCAGATCATGATTTTTCGCCAGTACTCGTAATTGAAGAATGCCTGTTTCGAATGATCTTTGATCGATGGTGTATTTCCGTTGATCCATATTGCGTACTCAGTTACGAAATGAATCCGCATCCCTAATCGCACCTCAATATTGTCAATCAATTCATTAAAATGGTCACACAGTTAAGCTTATGATCAAATGTGAGCTATCGTGCCACCGATCACGCTAACCTCTGTAGCATATACAAATATTTATGCAAAATGTGATGTAATTGCAATCCGTTGAGATGACAACGACTTTGCGCAATTTTATTCTTCAAACAATTAAAAAATTACAAAAATTATTTTACATAATTGCAATGAATGACTTCCATCGATCTAGATTCATTGATGTTATGCAAAAATACATTGATTCAATGTACGCATACATTGTTACAATGCAAACATTCGTTTAAATTCAATGTTAAACAGTTTATTGAAAGCATTCGTTATTGTTATTCTTTAACTAGATTAATGTAAAAATTCTTTGATTTAACTTTCAGGTGCATTACTTCCAAATCAATAAACAATTCGTTGAAATAATTAATTTTTTCATTGAATTTTTTGTTTCAGTCATGTAAAATTTTTTCGTAATTTTTTTATATTTTAGTCATTATTTTTATACAAAAACTATTCTAAATTAAATTATTATGGACTTCATTAAAATGTTAATTACAAATAAAACTTTTACTAAATTAAAGTGTGTAACTGAAATGAAGCAGATCACAACAAATATTCAAACATGAAAAAAACGCATATCTAGTTATTTCCTTTTCTTTGTAAATTAACCGTCCTTAAACCTTTAAACAACAATCATAGGTGTGTGTGTGTCTGTCTCTGTGTGTATGCGATGGTCACATGTATCCCTTCCAGAACATATTTCCGATGAATTACAGCCGTCATATATTTACCAGCTTAAGGCCATTTTACATTGATGATGAATAACATTTCAAAATTATTAAGAACAATAAGGAATATTTACCACTCTGCGCTATAAAAACTAAATTTTAAAAATATTCAACAATAAACAACTGCGTAGAAAGAGTGAGTGAGTGAGAGAGAGTGAGAGAGAGAGAGAGCTAGGGGGATCAAACGTATCAGACAAAACAATAATCGACATGATCATTGACATCACAAAGGATCAGCTGCCATAATATTTTATTTGACCGCATTGAAACTGTATTTAAGGAATTATTAAAAGACATTTATTGGGGATTCAGTTTTTATTAACTCATTTTTTTCACTTTTTTGTTTTTGTTTTTTTGAAATATTTTTAGTCGTCTTTTCTTTTTTATGTTAAATTTATTTTTTACATTTTAAGTATGATCATTGAATATTACAAAACAGGAACAATATAAATTATTTCGGCGGCTGTTGCTCTGTGTGTTTTCGATGCCATAGTGTTTTTTGTTTGTTTGTGTGTGCTATGTATTCTTTATCGATCACAAGGCAGTTGTGACATCAGGATATGCCGACAGATGTTTTTTTTTTTCTTTTCTTTGTATTCATAAATTTTTTAAAGGACCTTTTACCTACAAAGCACGCGATTAAAAAAAAAAAAATACCAAACGATTAACAATACGATCGACAAAAACACATGTTTCCTTAAGTTTGTTTTATTTTTTTTTTTGGTCTCTTTGGTCTGATGATGACTACTTGATTCATAATTGAATAAAATTTTTACATTTTTTTTATTATTATTGAAATGTGTGGTTGCTGATTGAAGATAAACGGAAGGCTTTGTCTGATAATTACCATAAGAAGTAGATAATGAAACCATTTTAGTTTGAATACACCATGATAATTAGTTTGGTTTTTATTTAAAGGTGATCCAGTAGGGCATTTAAATTAATGTGATTTTAACTGAATTCTAAAAAAGTATTTTTAAAAAGGTTTTTAAAAAAATTCATTTAATACTGCAGTTTTTACATTGTTTTTAAATTTACTTTTTAATGGCCTTTAAAAAGAGTCCTTCAAAAAGTAATTTTAGAAAGTTATTTTTACAATGTTTTTTTCAAAAATTCTAAAAGGTAGCCTTTGAAAACTAACTTTATAAAATTGTAAAAAGTACCTTTTAGAAATAAATTTTTAAGTACGTTAAAAAAATTTTTTTTAAAAATGTTTTTAAAGTGTTCTTTTAGAAGAAGACATTGGAAAAGTAGCTTCTAAAAAGTGTCCTTTAAAATGTCCCACTTAAAAAGTTCCTTTTAGAAATAAATTTTAATGTACTTTTAGAAAATTACTTTGAAAAAATGATTTTGGAAAAAACCTTCCGAAGAGATCCTTTTCAAAACCAGCTTAACCTCTAAAATGAACCTTTAAAAAATGTGTGCTAAAGTATATTTTAAAATGTACTTTTTGAGTAGTAATTTCTAAAAAGTACAATAAACTTTAATAGAAAATATTTTTAATTATTCCCCTAGAAAGTACCTATAAAAAGTACTTAATACAAAGTATGTACCTTCAAACGAAATACATACTGACCAAAAAGCAACTTTCAAGCAGTACACTTCAAAAAGTACCTTCTAAAAAATTACCATAAAAATGTATATATAAAAAGATCATAAAAATACTTTTTAAAGTAACTTTTAAAGGTTCCATTAAAAAGTAAATTTTAACAAGTGCTTTTTTCAAGCTGTATTCAAAAAGTACGTTGTACCTTTAGTTTTAAAATACTATCTACTACAAAGTACCTTTTGATACAGACTCTATACAAGATGTCTTTAAAAAGCACCTACTACAATGCAATTTTCAAAAAGTACCTTTTCATATTATTTTGTAAATAATAACATTTTTGGAAAAACATTTTTTGAAAATAATTTAAAATGGTGTCCATAAACAAGTAGTAGGTATTAAAAAGTTCCGCTAAATAAGTACATTAATTGGCATATTAAAGAGTATCATACAAAGTACCCTTTAAAAGCACCACATAAAAGTACCTTTTCAAAATTAATTTTCTAAAACCATTTTCAATAAAGAACATTTTTAAAATATATAACTTTGAAATATTTTGTTTAAAAAAGTACTTTTAAAAAATTACCTTGCGAAAATATCTTCTCAAAAGTACTTTTGAGAATAATATTTTATTTTAATCCATATTCCAAAAGTATCGTTTAAGAATTAATTTAAGAAAACCCCTTTTTAAAAAATACTTTTTATAGAGAACTTTCTACCAAGAGAACGATGAACATAAAAGAGGACACCAATAATATCAGCGCTAGTTATGTTGTTGCAATCAAATAACAGCACCAACTGTGTTTTTACATTACATTTTTATTTATTAATTTTTCAAAAAAAAAAAAAAAAAAATTTAGGCATTAAAAAATGTCAAAAATAATTTTATATTGCAATCCTTTTTAATTGAACATTTGTATTATTGTAAGTAAATAATGTACAGTGAAAAAACTTTTCAAAATATAATATAATGTTTCTTAAAAATTTTAAATAGACGAAACCCCTGAAGAAGTCAACAAACAATTGACGAAACGTTGGGTAAAAAATGTAATAAAGCTGTACTACTACGTAAGGCCTACGTAAGGCCTTATTAGCTTAAAGAAGAAAAATATCATTAACAACAAAATTGCATCATTGGCCAAATAATTCCCACAACACGTTCTACAAAGTACTTTTTATAAGGAACATTCTGGAAAGTATGTATACTGAAAAAAGAACTTTCTAGAAAGATCTCTTTATTATATACATTCTAGAAAGCACTTTTCATATAGTACGCTCTAGAAAGTACTTTTTATAAAGTTCATTTTAAAAAGTTATTTTTATAAAACACGCATTTTTATAAAATACGCATTAGAACGTACTTTTTATAAAGTAAGTTCTAAAAAGTTTTTTTCTACAATACATTCAAGAAAGTACTTTTTAGAACGTACATTATAAAAAAAGGTTGTTTTTATAAAGTACAGTTAAACCTCGATTATCCGGTTCTCAGGGGACCGAACTGAGCACGGATAATAGAAAAAAACGGTTATTAGAGGTTATATGAAAAAAACTTATATTTTCTGCACGGATAATAGAGGCAAAGCACGGTTAATTGAGGTACAAAAACGAAGAATAGATATTACAGGTTATAAAATAATGCGAGCAGCACGCCGGTTAATAGATTTCTACATCCACAAGAAAATCATTTTATAAAAAAGTCACAATATCGACAAATCTAATAGTTATTCGAATTGAGGAATATATATTTTTTTATGTAACAAACCCATTTGTTTTCTGTAATCATGAACTAATTTTCTAAAATATTTGATGCAATTAAAAGTCATTGGCTAAGTGTTGTCTTTAATTAACCCAAAAATACAATAGATTATTAAAAATCTTTCTAAAACTTTCTCTTTTACCAAATAAGGGCAATATCAGAGTGAAAATAAAATTATCATTAGTAAAATGCCGGCATTTATTCAGCCATTGATTCCATCAGATGCACACGCATTCATACATAAGTACATTCGATTATCTAGAAACATGCTACATTTAATATTCTCGTAAAATAAACACTGAAACGATCGATATTTACTGACGGACAACGAACGAACGCATCAATAATATCACATAGAAATTAAAAACAAGCCGCCAACTATCGCAGCATTAAATTAAAAGAAACGCATTTAGAATCCACACGTATACACACACACACATATACACACACATGGCAGCCCCCTACAAGATGCATTTATAAAGACCGAATGTGTTTGAAAAAGTGCTGGTTGATCGTTGCTCATGCAAGTTGCGATGGTGGCGTTGGAGGTGGTTGCTTTGTTACTGCGTTTGCTGCAACGTAATAGACATGATGTTTCCTCATTCTAAATGTTCATATTGACAAACCCAAATAAATTGATTCTTAACGATGAGACTTACAAATGATGATGGCCATAAAAAAGAATTTAGACGATCATTATGATGATCACGACGATGATGATGATGATAGTGATGGTAGCTGATGAAAGTATATCTGTGTGTGTTCGATAAATATTGTGGCATGAGAACAAAATAATTTCTTAATACCCGTCGTATTTTATTTGCTTTTTGTTTTCTAGTCTCAGACATTTTTGTGGCGCATCAAGATTTTTTTGTGAAATAATATTTTTTACTTCTGGTTTTCTTTATTGTTTGTGAAAAACTTTAAATTTCTTTTCTATTTTTTGATATTTTCTGTATTTGTATTATATTTTTTATTGGTGGTAACAAATGATTTGAATTAATGCAGAACAACAACAAAAATTCCCAATAAACCACCAAGTGTGAATCGAATTGTCTTATTGTACACGTTTTAGTTTGTTACGAGTTATTTATTTTTTTTTATTGTTCTTGTTGTTGTTTATTTTCATTTCTTTCTTCTTGTTCTGCTGGTTGTTCCAGAATTTTTATCTTTCATTGTAGTTAAATGAATTTTCATTTTTGTTGTGTTAATATTAATTGAACAACAAGTTGAAACCACCTTCTTTTTTCTTTTCTTCTCTACTCTTTAGTTGAGTTATTAACTTTCTGTTTCTGTATATGTGTGTTTATGTGTGCCCTATATTTGATATCGGTTTCTAATTTATTTTATTTTGTTATGAAAATTATCAGAAATTTTAAATTCTAATTCAATTAAAGATTGACGTAAACAATGTATTTTATTTATGTTTGTCTTTTTATATAAATTTTTGTGTCTATATTCAGAGCAGCCAGTAGTGGCAGTAAGACCCCAAATGTGGGGATTTTACAAGTGCTTTGGGGCTAAAAAGAAAATCGTTTAGGAGTGAGGGAATTTTTTTTGAAATACAAAAAACTATAGTGAGGATCTTTTGGGGGATTTTTCTGTAAAAAATTCATTGCAATTCAACGAATGTATCGTGGGAGTTTTTGAGGATTTTTGAATTTTATTTGGGTAGTTGGCAAATAATGAATTCACAGCGATATGGATTATAGTGAAATTGTATCATATTCTGGACATTGAAGTGCCACTTCTATAGATCTCAGTGGTCCTAAGATTCATTGTTGATTCATTAATTAATAAATACGTTCAAACAATGCACGAATACGTTGCATTAATGAAAAAAAAAATTGGTAAATTTAAGTACGTCGACTTAAAACTCACTTTTTATTGACAAATTCAGTCATTTTTATTGATACCAATGGAAAGTAGAAATAAGGAAATTAATAATAGAATATGATTTCGGGCAAATGTCCACCTCTAGCACGTTGGCAGACGTTCGCTCTTTTCACAAAATTTTGAACTACATTTTGCGACATATCTTTGCTTATCTTGCGAATGCAGCTCCGAAATTTATTTTCAGGGCATCAGGTGTTTGTGGTTTGTTCACATAAGACCGGTCTTTCAAGCGGCGTTAAATCACAAATACGAGGCGGCCAATTGACATCACCAAATCGAGAAATTATGCGACCGATGATAGTAAAATTTTTAAAATTAAAATTCTTTGTTCAATATCTCAACTTTTTACTAAATAAATGTCAAAGGATGACAGCACAATTCTTGGACATTTCATCATTTGACAGCCAATTTACTTCTTAACCTCAAATTTGCGCACTCTTTATGAAAATTGTTAAAAATTAACGAATTGTTTCTTTGTTCAAAATAATGAACAAGCCCTTAAAACAATGAAATTTATAAATGCTAAAGATCTCATGGAATAGAAAGCTCTCAATATCCTTGTCATAAAAATCAATGGAATAATGCATTTTTCAATATTCAAAAGAAGCATTCTCAAGATCTTTTTAATATTTATAAGATTTACTAGATGCCCCTGCAAACTTCGTTTTACGACTACAGCGCCATCTGATGACAGTTTTTTTTTCGTAGACCTTCGAGTAACAATACTAAGAACAAAACCACTGTTCATTTTGATATACAGATTTAATAAATATATTGATTACTGATTTATTTATATTAACAGATCCGCAGATGTAGTTTGAGATCGTCCGTCGCGTTGTAATTGGTTTTGAGATGATCGTTGCTCTTCCGTTTGTGATATTTATTATTGGAACGACGTGCTCGCCGACCTACTTATATTTTATCGAGCAGATTATAGCATTACTTTCAAAACGACAAAAATGAAAAATTTAATGATTAACAGCAACATTAACACATACGTATGATACGATGCAGGTGTACAGCAAGTGTAAAATCGATTGTTCAGTGCACAAATAAAATGACAATCGAAACAACGACTGAAAAGATTCAGCTTAATATTCGAATTAGAAGGACCGAATGTCCTTGTACACATAAGACATTACGATACATGGTTTGGTAACTTTTCAATCTATATATATAAAAATGAATTGCTGTTCGTAAGTCCCGCTAAAACTCGAGAACGGCATCGTAAATTGTAATTAATGAAAGTGAGTAAAGTTCTCGCGCACTTAGCAGTAAAATGGCACTATCCCAAAATATCAACATAAAAATAATATAAAAGATAGCTAAACAGTATATAAGTTCAAATAATAATTACGTTTATTCGTAATAATAATATAAAAAAAATGATAGTTAAAAACTTTCATATTTATTCACCTTTTAAACCTTCTCTAGACTTCCACAAATAATTCAAGACCAAAATTAGCCAAATTGGTACAGCCGTTCTCGGGTTTTAGCGAGACTAACGGACGACTGATGAACACCAATTCATTTTTATATACATATATAGAAGATAGAAGGTTATTATGTCAAAAAATGCATTATGACTTCCGGTTAAAGGGCTGGCGGTTCGAATTAGATTTTAAATTTACTCGAGCGCTTATGAAATCCGAAAGCAAATCGATTTTGCGAATAACTCACTGAACAAAAAATTCCATTAAAAGTTCATTAATTCAACGAATAGTTCATTATGTTTTACCTAATTTTCTAGTACATGAAATTGAAGAAGTATTAAATGCCAGCCACATGAAATAAATGATATCAATAAGCTTTAATGAATATTTACACTGAAAGAATGTATGCGTACATTGAATCCACGTATTTTTTCATACATTTAATGAATCTAATAAAATGAATGTCCTTCATTGAAATTACATACAATAAATTCTTTTTACTTTATTTTCTTCGATTTGAAAATAATGAAAGATGCAGCCAATGAACTGCAGTATCAAAATAAAGAAAAATTTATTTACCCATTGTTGAAAAGCTCGGATAAGGATTAATCTCTCCGCAAATGTCTTGGCAGTAATTTTCAATGTGTTAAAATTCAAACGGAATATCTACAAACACTATTTCCTTTATGCCGGGCGCGTAAACAAAGGGGAAGGGTTATTCCCCAGCCCGAAAAAAAAAAAAAAATTTAAACATAATTTCGTTATAGTTTTTAAGAGAAACTTTACAAAACGTTCCATTTCGTCTAAAAGTTCTACTCAAAACAGTGATCTGACTTAGGCAGTACATGATGCAGGTTTTTATACCGGTAGCTTCCGATCAGTTAAAATTGCAGCTAAGCACTTTTGAAGCCTTGTAAGGTGGATTTGCTGAATGCGATCGCTCCTGTTTGTTGTACACATCACAGCAGAAATGTTAATACGAGAATTACAGTGCTCGCTACTAAGTTGATGGTAATTCTGGTCTGATTTCCCAATAGGGTAAGTGCTCCTAAGTTCGGCATGTACCAGCAGTCGGCAGTTTTCAAATTTAAACTCAAATAACTAAGAATAACTGTGAAAATATATTAAAGTAAGAACACATGTGCTTCACAAATACTCTCAGAATTCTATATGAGAAAACAAAACTGAGCATATTTGCCTAGTTTTTGCAGTCGTTCGCTTTAGTAAGTGACTCTTATTCAACACATGTGGCAGTGCTTACTTCTTAGTAAAAATTTAGTGGCTCACACGACCTTGTAAGGCATGTAAATACGTTAATTTTAGAAACTTTTAATCGGAAAAGGTTTGAAAAGGCTGAAATCTTCCGATTTAAGTCAAACTTAAGAAAATTGGTTTTCGACATTTTGCATACCATTGCATATATAAAAACTGAGTTTAAAACAAGTTTACCTAGTAGTCGGCATAGTTTCATATTAGTTATTTACAACTTGCCGACTACAGGACAATTGCTATCCTAATGTCGGCAGCGGTTTTTTGTACTAATTTGGCTTAACTAGAATGCCAAAAATATGTTGAGATTTATACTAACTAGTCTCAGATATATTTTAAATGAAAATATGAATACCAAAAGAAAAAAGGCCGACCCACAAACATTCGGAACAGTCTCTACAATATGCACTGACTGAAATAATTAGGGTCCAGTGGCAAATATGGTGCTCTACGTTCAACTTTACAAGACAGCTTACATGGTCGCGTTCTTGAGAGTCCTCGAAGAATGGGCCCACAAACCATTCTATGGAATGCTGAAGAAATTTGTTTAGAAAAATGGTGTAATGATTGGTGAAATGTGGTTTTCCACGTAAAATGGACGATTCACTGAACACAGTTCAAGCAATTATTAAAAAAGACAAACGAGCCACAGCATTTTTAAACGATCGTCTAGTCAGAAAGTGAGTTTTTACTGTTTTGAAAAGGTATAGGCGTTTATAACGGAGGAAAGTATTAGAAAATGGTTGTCCGAATTGAAAAACTTTATGAGCGAATAAAATTAACTTGACATTTTGGAAGCTCTGAAACGTATTTTTAATGGGGATGAGACTAGTTTTTCCATGTGTCCCTAAACTGGAAAAGTATTGTCACCTAAGGAATACTGCAATGTTTACACCATCCTTTTTCATAAGGTTCTTTCGGATCTTAAAATGAAAGAAACGATTAAGAACGGGATTCGAAAGTATGGCCTTTACCTATTTAACCCTGATAGTGCGGTCTTAAAAATGTTAAAATGTGCAGATAAACGGATTATGATAAAATCATTTAGATTATCAACCTCATAGCCGTAGCTTACTTTAAATAGGGATTGATTCAAATATAGCTGTTGTCACGCATTAAAAAATGGAGAAAACATTTAAAATATCGAAATTTTAGGTAACGTTACAGAGCAGTCAGCGACATATATATTTAATGAGGATGGAGTTTGGGAAATGGAGAGCATACAAACTATATCACCGGCTCTCTATTGTTCAACACCAACTTCTTCAAAATAAAGCAAAGCTAAACATTTCGTGCTCCTCTCCAACCTTACAATTGCCAGCCGAATGCCTCTCACTTACTTCTTCAATTTGTAGCTCCATTATAAATTGATCTTATTAGCTCTTCTCCAACATGTAATTTGACCAAAATTATTAGCTAAACAAACCTAATTAAAAACTAATTAAAAAGCTAATTACTTTCCAAAGCAATCATCGTCCTTACAATTAAAAACAAAAATTATGACCCCGAGTGTTCTTGTATGTAGGATCCATATAAGGATGAAAGAAACTGAAAACTTCGCTAAAGCTGAAGGCGTGAAGGAGCGAAAGCTGGAGGGCCAAAAATAGAAAAAGGAATCAAGCCAGTAAAATTTAAAATACCAAAGCAAAAGCAATAATGTAGCAATTTTTCTGAAGTGTTGGATTCGGATACTGAAGATGATCAGCCAAGAAATGTTGGGTGTGATACCTGCCACAGTGGTATCACAAATATATAGGTATAAAATTATAGGTATAAAATACCTAGCTTTTACCTTTAATATATCAGTTAAGTACAAACAATGAATTCCAAGGACTGAAATATGCAAAAATATTATTTAGTATTAATATTTTTAATTTTTGGTCGAATATGAATTTATCCTTTGTTCCTGCATGATCTCATAACAAATGTAGAAGCGTAGTTAATTTATTTTAAATTTAATTTTAAATAACAGTATGATTTCTATCTCAATGTATTGTTTTCGTCACTAAAATATGATATGCCGACTATAGGAACGTGACATGCCGAACAGTGATAAATTTGTGCCGACTATAGGCAAATATGGTAATTTTTACAAAATCTCCTAATTTGTCAATTTTAGCATAAAAATTTTTATAAATAATTTGTTTTGTCTTAAAAAGTACAAATTGATGAATTATAATAAGTTTTCTTCAATCCAGTATAAAGCTCATACAAGCAAGGGCACCAACTTAAAAATTTACAAAAACCTGCCGACTACCGGTACACTTACTATACCGATTTTTTTTTCTTTTAATTCGGTTTCACTAAACATGCTTAATGTTTTTTTATTAAATTAACAAAGAAGAAACTTTTAAATAAGTTCTTATTATTTTAAATTCCCATTAAAGTTGAATGATTTTTTTAATATGGAAATTATTAAGAATCAAATTAAATCATAAAATATTCTAAGAAATTCATTAAGAAGGCAAATACAAGCCTCAAAAATAAACCAAAGAAATGAACAATAAAGAAAAAAAATGCCACCAACATGTACCTACCAGATGAAAGCCCTGAACAGTGCACAACAAATGTTGTGGATCACATACTAAAACAAGAACAACAAAACGCAGGCACAAATATGAAATTCAAATAAAAACCAACAGTTTAAAAAATTCTTAACAAATGAATCAAAAAATTTAATTTTTCTTATCGAAAGCAAAAAAAAAAACAAATCATTTATAACGAATTAACGAACAGAAATAAAAACTTTCTCACACTCTGATGCAGCAGCAGTTTAACCAAATAAAATGCAGATCAATTCTTCCAAATACAACTGCAACAACAACAATAGCATGAATCAGAACAAATACCGCAATAAAAAAAGTAAAAAGAAAAATTTTAATGAATAAAACAAAATCTTAAGATTTAAAAATACTCGTAACTGAAATGCAAAATAACTGAAAAAGAAAGAGGTTTTATTTAGTTTCATTGAAAATAATTCGTTATAAAACCAAAAAAAAAAAAAAAACTACACGACAAAAACGAGCACAACAAAAGCAAAGAAATGATGACAGGAATTTGAACAAAAGAAGAACATTGTGGAGAGAAAATAAAAAAAAACAACACGTAAGAAATCGATCGATAAAATAAAAAGTATTTACTGGTACATAAACACTCGTTTAAGAGTGTAAAAGTAGAGCCGATCACAATAAGCAAGAAAACTTAACAATAATGAACGAAGGAAATGTATGCTGAGAGCGCGCTCACACGCACACACCCTACAATTGGTATTAATGACATTCAGAGTGAAAGCAGGAAAAAATTTCTTTGAAAAACCATTTATGAAGCCGAACAAAATGATTGCAATTGAATTTAAAACTTTTGGGGATCCCGATATAGAAGCTAACAACCTTCCAACACAATGAGGAATAACAATGGACGTGTTAGAATTGAAGGGTAGGGGTACTATTTGTATCGACGTAAAATTGCATTAGAAGTTATTGTTCAAAACAAGGCTGCGAAGAGGTGCGACGAATTTAACCCCAAATCAAGTTTAAAATTTTTGTATATTTTCTACGTTGAAAAATAAAAATTTGGAATTTTTAGTTTCTCTTAACTTTTATGAAAAATGTTATTGTGAAACCGTTAAACACTATTTATCGATGTTAAATGGTAGCTGGTTTTTTGTCTCTGTCTTAAGGAGGTGTCACAAAGATCCCTACTAGAGAAGAGTTAGAGGGTTAAGGTGTTTCACAAAATCTGTAAAAATATATTGAAGCTAAAATCGACGAACTACAAGATGTCCTTTAAAGCATCTTATAAATGAGAAAGAGAGAGGGAACATAAATTTCATTACGCGCTAAAATCTGAGAACTACTAGTAGTCCTTTGAAGTATCTTTATAAATCACACAAAAGAGAGGGAACATAAATTTCCCTTCCTTGGAGCTAAAATCTAAGATTTACTAGAAATCCTTTAAAGAATCTTTATAACAAGGAGAAAAAGTGGGAGAACACAAACTTCCCTTCCTTCCAGCTAAAATCTATCAAGAAGTCCTTGGAAGGATCTTTATAAAAATCAAAAAAAGAGAGTGAACGGAAATTTCCCTTCCATGGAGCTAAAATCTAGGGTTTACAAGGAAGCCTTTGAAGCATCTTTATAACAAAAGGCAAAAGGGAGAGAACGTAAATTTCCCTTCCTTGGAGCTGAAATCTAAAAACTGCAAGAAGTCTTTCGAAGCATCTTTATAACAAAGAGAAAAGGAGAAGGAACACAAATTTCCTTTAAAATACAGTCGGGTTATTATCTTTAAAACCATACCTAATATACGTATATTTTGTAAGTGTCCTCTTTGTGAACGTTTGTCCTTAGAGTGTGTCATCTGTTCGCTATACACTTGATAAATAGAACAAATCCAAAATATATCATCACTAAATAGAGCACTTTTGAAACCAATCAAACAAAACCAACTAATAATTTGAATCAGTTTCTTGATGAAACGATGAGATTTATTAACAGACAGACCGACAGAAAAACAACTAAATGTAATACGACAGCAAGCACACACACACACACAACACTTACTTTATACACGTTTAAGGTTGGCTTTAATCAATAATGGATTTGAATGAACTGTGGTGATAAAAAAAAATTAAATTATATAAAATAAATAAATAAACATGAAGCAGAAGACTGGCTGATGAAATATCAACTCGTGTAAATCTATCGATTGGTAGTTGTTTCTCTGTCCGTCTGTCTTTATATCGGCCTAAGAATGTCTGTCCAATTGGCTGGCCACCAATATCTTGATGTGGTTGATGTGATACCTGTTCTTTTATTTTCTTTTATTTATTTGAATTTTTTTCGTTTTTTTTTTTTGTTTAGTTTTATTTAGTTCACCTTTTTTCACTCTATTCGATTTTATGAGCTGAAGCATTTAATTTTAATACGACTTGAAAATAAATAAATAAAATGTAATAAATCAATAATAATGAAAAGAAGATCAACACAAAATACATTAAACAAAATATTGTTCAAGAGCATAAAAATTTTATTTTTCGGTGGGGCAACATAAATGGCCACAACAACAAGAATAAAAATAATAATGATAATGATGATAATGATGATGATGATGATGAAAAAAGGTGATAGAACACGTCCTATTAACAAATAAATGCTTTTATAACCAAAATACAAATACAAAACAGAAATGTAAAGAAATCGACAATAAATATTTTCCATAATTAATTAAAGAGCGAATAAAAGACGAAACTGAATTGTATTCAAATTCGAAACAAACTGGATCCATCGCAGGTACCATCAATTAATAAAAAAACAAAAGCTGGCTTAGAAATATGGATGTCTGAATGTCTCTACACACGAGTACTCATCTTTCAAATTGTTTTGGAATTTTAACAGTAACTTCTATTTAAAAGAATTTGAAACATGTTTTTAGTTTGATTAATTTGTTGTAATTCTTTTTTTTTTTTTTTTTTGAAGCTGTAATAAAAACAATCGAACAAGTTTTACATTCAATCGCAAGAAGTTGAAAGAGTGTTAAGATCAGAACATGATCATCTATTTGGTAATAAATAACACGAAAGTAAAATAACATAATTTTGGCAAGAAATAAAACTGAATTTAAAAACAAAAAAATTTTAAATTCATCAAACTTGCAAGAGAAAATTTGCAACAAAAAATAAATTTATAAAATCGGCCAAGAAATAAAGAAATTATAAGATAATCAAGAAAAAAAAATTGTGCCACCAAAATTCGAGGACACTAGTTCAGACAAGAAGTTAATGCGGATTTTTGTAGTACCGTAGCGTGGGGTTGGAGGGTTGAGCAAGGAAAAAACATGCTCTGATTTTCAAAAACATTTTATAGGTCAAAACTGCAACCAAACCTGTGCAAACTCGTACAAAAATATAATAAAATCGATCAAAATATAAAGAACTTATTCAAAAATATTATTTTAGGGGAATAAATTTCCCGCCGATTGTAGAAAAAATTTTATGGGACCAAACTCCATAAAAATCCGATCAAATAGAAAAAGCAGAGTTATGCGGAAGGTACAACATATTCCGATTTATATAAGAAAAATATTGGAAAACTAGTAAAATAATTCCAGCAAGACAATCCTTTAAAAAATCGGTTGACAACAACAAAAACATAAAGAATTTTTAAAATCGCTTCACCGATAATAGAGTTTTTTTTTAAGGAACAGCACTTATGGAATGATCTCTACTTATACAATGCTTTGTAGCAGAGCTAAGGAGAAAGGTATAGGATAGAGTGGTTAGTGATGGTGATATTATAGAAGAAGGATTGATTCTTTTTACAACTGCTGGAACAGTTTTTAGTGACCAGTGAGTGTTATTCTTGTATCACTTCAACAGTCCAACAATTAATCCAATGCCGCACTACCAACAGACAAGCTAAATTTGTGTTTTCTTTGATTCCAATATTTTTTTAAATATGGGTTCGCATTTATTAAAAATAATATAAAAATAGCAATTTGTGGCATAATTGACTTCATTTTGTGATATAAAAAACAAGTTAAATCACACTAACCCTAAGCAAAAATAGTGGTTACGTTTTTTTGGGCAAATGTTTGCCAAGTGTGACTGTACGTTTAGAGTTGTCCTTACCGAACTTAAGCTGTGCTGGGTTATCTCGGTGATAACATTAAACATTTTTTTAATTTTCTTTTAAAACCGCTAAAGAAATGAAAAGTATTTCATCGTATTTGATACGTTTTGCGACGTAAAATTAAAGTTTTTTTCCCCTTCTACGAATGCGTGCTTGTATTGCTTAAGAAGAAACATTCAAATGCATGATTTTAACTCTGTCATGCAGGTAAGGAGACAGAATGCTTTTGAAGCGATGCTTAAAATTTGTTAGTTTTTAATTTTGCATTTACAGTGTAACCTCGGTTAACGCAACCCTCGAAATATGCAACAACTCAATAATCGCAACACCCAATCTTTCCAAAAAAGAAAACCTCAATTAACGGAAGTTTACTCTGTCGGTTTGATTTTTTTAAATGACTTAAAAATTAATACCGTACGCGCATACAATTTATGTTTACGTAAAACAATAATTTTAGTTTACCGCTATTCTAGGAATAACAAGGAATTTTCTTTATAAAGTGTTGTTCTACTTGAATAAGGAAAAATGCTTGTAATGACAAAATTTGTTAAGCTTAAAATAAAGCAAAGGAGCGCACTTCTAATGAAACTTGAAAGCGGCATAACTGTGAATGAAAATTTTATTTTAGATATAAGGTTTTCCAATAGGGATGATATGATGTTGAAGTGACGTTTCGGTCATTTGTAATATGTCATGATCTGTCATTTGTTTTTCATTGTATTCAGTAGTGTTTACAATTTCATCATTGAGCGATTAACGCAAGAACAACGTTTACAAGTTATTCAGTTTTATTATCAAAATAATCGTTCTCAAATTGCAAATTTTCATGCGCTTTTGCCATTTTATGGTCGTAATAATCGTCCAAGTGTGCTCGCTATTCGTCGAATTGTTGAAAATTTCGAGCTTAAATTTGCTTTACATAATGTTCAAGTGCCAATAAGACAAAGAACCGCTCGAAGTGATGCAAATATTGCAGCCGTTTAGGCAAGTGTTGCTGAACACCGCAATTTGTCGATTCCAAGACGTTCTCAACAATTGGGACTGTATCAAACCACAACCTGACGGATTTTGAGAAAGATGTTGGGCTTGCATCCGTATAAAAATGTTCTCACTCAAGAACTAAGGCGATTAGACCACCGTAAACGTCGTGAATTTGTTGATTTTGCTTTGGAACAACTTGAAAACGACAATTTCAAGACAATTTGCAGAAGAAGTCGTGGAGGCCATTTGAATGACGTTTTATTAAGAATTTAATTGTATCGATTGTACTTCACATTAAATAAAAAAAACTTTTGAATTTCCTTAACAATAAGTGTGTCTTTATTTAAAGAAATCATATCACTCTTATACTAATGATAAATTTATGTAAATATCGTTACCTTAATATAGAAAGGGTATAAAAATATTTTTTTTGAAATCGCTTTTTTATTTTTGTTTATATTGATAACTTAAACGGCTTCCTATAGAAATGTAATGAATACGCAATTGGAAGAAAAAGGAGTTATGACCTTTATATATTAAGTATTTTTTCTTTACAGCTCTTATCATTTTTAATTAAGTTAATTTCAGTATTTGTCCATTAACGAAATAATTATGATATACAAAATGAATATGTAGTTAATCTGTTGTCATTTGGGGGGGTATACAATTTTGTTATTTTTAATATTTGCGGTTGAATAACAAACAAACATTTGCAAAGACAAAAGATAAGAAAAAAAATAGAATGGCATGTTTGGTTTTTATGGTTTTTTTTCTTTTTCTTTTGCCTTCAATTGTAAATAAACTGATAAGAAGTCTAAAACAAAGAAATACCAAAACAACTAATATTATATTAATGTTTTTATTGTACATATGAAAAGTAATTGTTTTTATTGTGGTTAATTTTTCAATTAATTAAAGGAAAATAAATAGTTTATTTGTTTAAAAAAATTATTAGGTATAGAGGAATTAATGACATATCATACATAATTGTTTTAAGAGTGAGTTTTTAGGTGGCCGATCAGACATTTACACAACTTTAATCTGGATTAACTGTTTTTGGGATGACAATTAACTACATTTACATGAAAGTTTAAACGGCCAATGTTGGTAGGTTAAACTTACTGAAATATGGCAACACAACGGCAGCTATCAAAATATTGTAAACCAAAAATATATAGGAAAATGAATAAAAGATTTTTTTTATTTTATTATTGTTCGTTTATCAAAAAACTTAATAAGATTCAAAAGGGTGGAATTTCTTCTTCTTTTGCATAAAATTCCGTGTTGGTTGGAAAAAATCATTGCCATTTGATGTATAGTGTTGCTAAATTTTAGTTTCAGTGTGGCCATTTTGCACGGTTTAAGCTGTCACTTAAAAACAGCAAACACAATTAAACTCAATTAAATTTATGTATATTTAGATTTACATAAAAGTAGTTTGAAACTACGTTTAAACTTTATCATTAGGCTTAAGTTCAGTTTTATTGAATTAATGAAAATTCAAAATTACTATGAATTTTTTATTTTTGAAAAACATTAGCATGAGCAATTAGATTAGCAGAACGTATCAGTATACCGATTTCAAGGCCGCTACACCACTCATCAGAGATCAATTGTCCATCTTTACAATTTTCGTAAAGTTGATACTAATTGGGAAGAATATCAACTATTTAACCAAGTTTTCAACAGAAATAGAATACGAGAATTAACAAATTACGTTTATTCGTAATAATAATATAAAAAATTTAAACTTTATCCTAAAAACTCACTCTAAGTGCTTTAAATTCTTTTATATATATCACATATCGTTAGATCGAAAGAATGTGCATATATATGTATGTATATCCGTACACATACCTACATATATTTCAAATAGAAGCATTTAGCAGCGTAAGCGTAAGCTGTCGGCATAAGCTGTCTGTATACGAAATTTAGCAATGAATTAAAATAGTACCAAAGGTACCACCTTTTTCTCAATTTACTCCCCAGAAAGGTCACTGTAAGTTAACATAACAAATAAATTGAAAAAAAAAACAAAAAGTACCAGCTTTTCCCTATTTCAACCACTATAATATATATTGCATTTTATTGTAAAAAAATATTATTACCAAATATAACAAAAAAGTACCAAAAGTACTAATTGGTCTCTATTTCGGTCTGTAAAAAGTATCCCAAACTTTAATCTGTGTCGCATGATATCCGTCCACCCAATTTCATTCAAATCCATTAAGATAATATTTCAACAGTAGAAGTACTAAAAGTAAAAAAGTACCAAAAGTTGAAAATTACCATAAGTAAAAAGTACCACAAGTACCAGTTTTTCTTCTTTCAGGCTCCAGAAAGTATGTTACCTTAAACAAAATTTGTGATATTACGATACAAAATTAAAAAGTAATAAAAATACCAATTTGTCCCTTTTTACGCATTTAAAAGTACCATAACTAAAAATTACTTAACTTCTACACACGTTAAGTTTCCTTTTTCAAGTTTTAATTCAGCTGGGAGAAAAACACAGAACGCAATAAACATTTCCCTGTCTCTCTCTCTCTCTCTCTCAGCTGAATTAAAACTTGATCATGGAAACTTGACGTGTGTAAAACAGCACTCAATATTTACATTAAATTTTATCATTAATAAAATTCTTACACAAGGCCAACATGTTTGCTGAAGCAAGTTTAAAAACTAAAGCTAAACAATTCTGCAATTAAATAAAACAATAATTACGCTTTTTTCAATCAGTTTATTTGCAATCAAACTATGTTTGTACTACAGACAGGTTTGTCTACTTTTTAAAATAGTATATGGTTACTTATTTTATGAAATGAAATGAAGAGAATTTTAAAAATGCACACACACAAGTATTCGCGAAATTTTCACTTGCACATAAAATTTATGGTTGCGCCAACAATGTCCCGTTTCTTTATGTTATTCGGAAAAATATTGTTATTGTTCGAAAAAACAAATTCCGAATGGTGTTCTAATCTATAAGATAATGATTAGTTTTATGTTTTAATTTTATCATATTATTACTTATCGTAAATTGCAATACGAAATATGGTGTTTGCTATGACCACAATCATAGCATAGTTATAAATACAATTATACTATGGTTATTAAGCAATTAAATATATCAAAAAGCATTCTATTTTCTGACACTTTGTTGGTAATCAAACTATTTTTGCAAAAATATACTTTTGCTTAAAGCTATTTGCTTCTGAAAAAGTGTTTCTGTCAGTTCTAATTTTACTTTACTTATGAGTTTTTGCTTAAAAAAACATTAAAAGAATATTTCTGACTATACATATAATGGAACATGATAAAAAATATTATTGATATTTATTAATTTATTTAATTATAAAGTCTATGGATACGTAATCGTTACATACCATGAAAAAAAACAATGCATAATAATAAAATTTACATTAAGTATTCAGAAACAAAATAATATTACGTTTGACAATATTAACGTTTAGAGCAAAATCAACATGTTGATAAAATTTATTATAGTCAGGACAAATTCTAGTTAAAGGATCAAAATTAGCATAATTAGCCCTAAATTCTTGAATAGACAGTGGATAAAAATTTCGAGTAGGGCGTGATGGAACAGTAAAAGATATCCCAGCAAAAAATTATTATGTTTCTGGAAGCAGTAACAAAATTTCATCCTTTCGAGATGCGCAGTTTTGAAGCGCTTCCGAGGCTGCACAAAAAGAAGGCAGAGAGATCGCTCAACTTATTTTTAAGCACGTTGAAGTTGGTCGGCTATTTACATTTAATTGATACGAATAATAGTGTAATCAGCGAATGGAAGATAAAATTTCAATTATATGCTCTCTGCCTCTCTCTCCCTCTCTTATTTATTAATAATTGTGTATTTGCCAACTAATGAATTATTTATGTTAGTAGATGACGCAGTAAAACGAAGGCATAATTCAGATAATTCAAACATGATTTTAGCGCATTTTGGATGGTTAGAAAAAAGCGCTCTTTTATGTAAAAAACAAGAGCTCCAAAGCGGGACATCGCGAACAAAAATCATGCATGTTCGAAGCGCTTTTCACAGCAGGAGGCACAACAACAACAAGCATCTCTCCCTTACACACATGCTTCGGCCGAAGCAGTGGTTTTTGCTGGGATATTACTTAAGAGGAAGTCAGAACAAACATTTCCTTTTATTACATTGAGTACAAACATGACATTTAACATTTTCCTACGACTTTTAAGAGTTAATTAATGCAAGTCTGCTAGTTATGGCGGGAGATTAAGCATATTCCACCCTAGTCCACGAAGACAAAACAACATGAATTGCTTTTGTACAGATTCTATAGTACTGTTATGAACGTTATACGCTGGGTCCCATATAATTGAGCCATATTATAGGATGGGTCTTACCAGAGAAGTATATAGTTGCTTAGTTATATACGGGTCATCAAATTCTTTAGCCCAACGTTTTATAAATCCTAAAACAGCACGAGCTTTACTTGCAGTTAAAGGCAAATTTTGAATAAAATTCAATTTGGGATCAAGTAAAATTCAAAGATCTAAGATAGCATCCACTATATAAATATGTATATTTATTTTTTTAACAGAAGAAGAAAAGAACACATGGTGCAACAACCATAATATGTTTAATTCAAATCCACATAATGTTTGCATTCAATAAAATTTATATTTCGTATTATCACTGTGTTTTATTCGGAAAAATATTGTTATTGTTCGAAAAAACAAATTCCGAATGGTGTTCTAATCTATAAGATAATAATTAGTTTTATGTTTTAATTTTATCATATTATTACTTATCGTAAATTGCAATACGAAATATGGTGTTTGCTATGACCACAATCATAGCATAGTTATAAATACAGATGGGTCAAAAATCTTTTCTACTCGTTCATTCTCGTAATAATATATGATGGCCGCAACTATACAATTTAATCATGGTTTTTTTCTTGTGTTGGAAAGTATATTCCAATCAATTTTGTATTGTTATTCACCATAGTGCATCACAACTATTCAAAAGCTTTTAATACGATTTCTCTAAAAAACACACACATACACTTTACTTCATCTCATTTTACATAAACTGTAACTATTAACCATAATTTTATAACCTCATATTTTTTTGTTTGTTAAATTAATCTGTAAAAATTATTTATTTTGACTATTAATAACAACAAATTTTCATCATCTGCTTAAATTCAAGTCTGTCGAAACATTTCTCTTTGAAAAATGTTTTATTTTTCGTTGTTAAATTTAACCTAATTATGTTCAATTTCTATCGTTTTATATTTTTCTTCTTCGTCTGTCTCTTCTTGCTTTGCTATTGTGCATTTTTCGTATAATTACCAATCTCGGCCTAAGCAACATATGAATGCAACCAACAAACAAACACACAATGGCAAAAGCAACAGCAACAGCAACATCAACATTTACTATTTGCTTATATTGTTGCAAGCTTAAAGCTGGCAAAAACAAAGGCTAAAAAAAAAGAAAAAAATACTTTCACCAACATTTGCTGTTGCAATGACATACTCTTTCATCTAAAATGAAAAAAAGAAATACAACTAAATGTATAGCAGCGGCTATATTAGAAGACAGCGATGGCTACCTGGCTGGGCTTAAATCGCACAAACTATCAACCAACAAACACAATCAGCCATCCAAACAAACAATCGATCGACCAGCCAACAACAATGAAGCATTAAATAGCGATAGAAAACTAAAACAAAAACAGACAAACATGAACATTATTGTGAATGGATTTGTTTTTGGGCAAAAGAGTTTAAGCAGAGCAAAGCATGCGCATAATTGGCAATAAATTATTGTTAATTGTTAAAAGAAATTAAAGAAACAACTATTTTTTTTTTTGTAAATATGTAGTTGTTTGTTTAGTTGTTGCTTTCTTAAATTGCACAAAATCAGATACTCTGGTTAATAAAAATGTTTTGTTTAATTTTAGTTTTAGTTTTTGTTGATTTTGTTTTGCATGTTCAAACATATTTAACGATTTTGCTCTACAAAACTGTTGCCGAAGATAAAGCGAGTGTGGTCAATATTAAGTGGATGGCAGGCAGTTAGCAACACACACACATTACGTTCTTTACGTTTTTTATAGTACAATACCTTTTTAAAGAAAAGCTGACTTAATGCTATTGCAACAATGTATTTATATCCTCTACTACAATTGAAAATATTTTGTAGATTGCATTTGCAATCTCGGCAATGTAATGAATTGTTATGAATATGCGACCATATAACGGTATACCCTTCTATCAGACTATCTGTCCATTTGAAGATTGAAATGGATTAACTTTTATTTGTTTCGAAATTTCATGTTATAAGAATTTAACCTTGTTACATGTCACCAAATATAATAATTACATTTAAATATAATATGGTTAGATAAAATCAATATATATATTTTGTACTAAAGATCGTGCACGGTCATCATATATGATTCTCAGCGGATCAGTGCAACAAGTTTTAGTCTTGACTGTAACTAAATATGAAATAATTTTTAACATTAAAAATATCAAAAATATTTGCTCTAACATGATTGCCTAACTATCGAATATGAAAATATCGGGACGTCAAACCTATATTGGATACGATACGACTTTGTTGCAAAATTTAAAATTTTTCATAAATTATTGGAAAGAGAATCAGAAAAAATTAAGCTTTTCAGTTCTCACTTGAACGATTTTCTCATTCGATAGTTTAACATGGTAGGGAGGACGCATATCATGGTTACTTATATGCCTTAAAAAACCTACTTTGATCACAAACAAGCTTATATATTTTTAAATAATAATATAACATTAGTTTCTGTAACATCATGTTGCAAATAGAAAGTTAATTGAAATGATGATACAACTGCTGCAGCTGCTTAAAAGGTTGCGACCCTTAAAAAGTACTTTTTCTTAAAAGGTTATATTTTCCTAAAAGTTAGTTTTTAAAAAATTTACTTTTTTTTTAAGACAAACCTTTTATCAAAAAGTACTTTTTAATTAACTATATTAATAATTAAATGGTACTTTCTCCTAAAATTTTTTTGTTTGGAAAAGTTATTTTGTCGTAAAAGGTCCATTTTTCTTGAAAGGATCGTTTTTTTATATATTTTATCGACCTCGTTAAAAGCTGGCTATGTGAGCCTTAAAAAGTACCTTTTTTAAATTCATTATTTCTTTAAATGTACTTTTTCTTAAACGATAATTTTTCTTAAAAGGCCATTTTTTTAAAAGGTGCTTTTTTTTAAGTAATTATTATTAAAAGGTACTTTTTCTTAAAATCTTTTTTTCTTAAAACGACTTTTTTCTAAAAATTTACTAAAAGGTACTTTTTATAAAAAGGCACTTTATTTTACTTTTTCTTAAAAGGAATTTTTCGTAAAAGGTACTTTTTTTAAAAGGAACTTTCTTTAAAAGGTGCTGTTTATTAAAATTTACTTTTTAAAAAATATACTGTTTTTGAAAGGTACTTTTTATCAAAAAGTACTTTTTAATGAAATAAAAGGGAATTTTGTATTCAAATTTTTGTTTCCTTAAATTTTTTTTTCTGTAAAGTTATTTTGTCATAAAAGGTCCCCTTTTCTTGAAAGGGTAATTTTTTCATTTATTGTCGACTACGTTCATTGGAACGATTATTTTATTGGAACGGTCCGAAAATTTTCAATGTTTCTTTTTTTATTGTTCCTTGTTCCGCAATTGTAAACTGTCTTGAGAAGTCATTATTTTATTTCGATAAACGTCAAACCAAGACGATGTGTTGCATGTGTTTCGCTCACTTATTTTATGCTCTCAGAACAATTTGATTTTTCTTGGCTAAAGTTGGTAAATGAAATTATCAAAATAGTTTCCAAAGTGCATAAACTTTTTGTAACACCGAAAGCAATTCTGGTATAGTTTTTGCATAAAAAAAGGAAAATCAAGCAAATTTCTGTTGACGGTTCACAGTTGAAAGCAAAACTCAGGAACAATGAACCAAAGAAACGACCAAGTTCCTTTAATCTTACTGATCGTTCGCAACGATTATACAAAAGGAAATATTTTGCCCATGTCTATTAGTTTCGACACCTTAATTTATTTCAATTCGTTGAGTCCGATATTTATATAATTTTGATTTTTTTTTTTTTTTTATTTTCATATAATTTAATATATATCTTCGATATTAAAAATTAGTTTTGAAGTTTGCTAAGTAAAGGTTTTTCTTGTGTTATGATTTTGTCTTTTTTTATGGTTCCAGTATGTGAGCGATGTGTTCTTTTTCCGGAAAAATATATAAATTTTGACATTTTTGTTTAATACAAAGAACAATTAAAAATAGAATATAGTTAAAAAATTGTCCTGATCCTGAAATTCAATATAAATGTACCTATGTATGTATGTATGTATGTATGTAAGTAGTATTCCCAGCAAACTTGTAGGAAAGCAGCAGCAGTAATTTGCCTACGACAATCTAATACATAATTTCTCAATAAATATTTACCAAGTTTTTTGTTCACTAACATTTAAAATTTGAAAGTTTTTTTCTTCGTTGCAGTCAGTTAATAGCAACTTTTCAATATAAATAGTTTTTTTTTTTTAATTTTATTATAAGAAAGAAAGAAGGAAGTCACTGAAAATAGAGATAAATATAAAAAAAAGCCAAAAAATTAAATATATAACAAAAATCGGATTCATAATAAATACAAAATTTAAAGCGTTGCTTTCAACACGATCACAAATTGAGTACAGATCAGCAGCAACAAATACAATAACGGCAAACACTGACGACAGTTTAAATGAATCTTTTACCACAAGGCTGAATGGATGTGAGTATCAATATGCTGAGATACGACAATGCACAGTGGGAGTAGACATACATTTTATTTATTTCTTTAAACAATAGAATGAAATTCGCAAATATTAACTACGAACATATTTTTTCTTTCATCTTTGGTTAAAGTCAGTTTAAAATACGACAAGAATAATGAGGGAAATGATTTCTACAATCAATGTGTAAAAGGTACCCTTAGCATAATTGTAAAACTTTTTGAGAGAGACGTATTTCTTACCACTTAGTTTATGAACTCGCCCCCATTGTGCAATGCAGCATTGAAAACTACACTATCTACTGATGCATTTTCTTTACAGATTTTGTCTGCTTTGTTTTTTATTTTACTATTCACTGCTTTTTCTTCTTAAATGTGCCCAAAGGAAGGTTTATTACGATTTTCTTTTTAAAATTTTAATAACACGTCTTCAAGAAAAGTTAGTTTTATTACACAGATATTTATTTGTATGTACATTTTTATATTGGCTATTTCTTTTAGGTATAACCCACTAGCAACTACTTTGAGAATCTTTCACTATGAATACAATAGAAAAGATAGGAAAGGTATTGATGGAATCGAATAAAAGAGATGATGGTTTTGATTCTACTTCAATACAAAAAATAAAATAGTACTTGTTTTGCCAACAGATTTGAGGTGTTGGGTCATACGATTTTTTTTTGTCTTAAAATTGGGCGTAGATAGGCCCGATTTCAAAAATAAGGATAATAAATCTGAATCTTTTAATGAAAATGATATGATTACAAGGTTTTACTTTTTCTTGAAAAGCACTTTTCTCAAACGTACTTTTAATGAAAAGTATTTTCTCTTAAAAGGTACATATTCTTAAAATTTAATGTTTCCTAAAACGTATTTTTTCTGGCAAGGTAAATTTTCTTAGTGGGTACTTTTTCTTGAAGGTACTTTTTCTTAGTGGGTACTTTTTCTTGAAGGTACTTTTTCTTGAAGGTACTTTTTCTTAAAGCTACTTTCTCTATGAGGAATATTTTTTAACGGTACTTTTTCTATGGGGCACCTGTTTTAACGGTACTTTAAAAGGAATTGTTTTTTTTAGCGTTACTTTGTCTTAATAGTTACTGTTTCTTAAAAGGTACTTCTTCTTAAAAGCTGCTCTTTTTAATAGGTACTTTGTCTGAAAAGTATTTCTTTTTCAATTGGAATTTTTTTAAGCACTTTATCTCAAGGAAAAATTTTTTTAAAGGCACTTTTTCTTAAATGGTAGTTTCTCTTTTTTCAAAGACGCTTTATCCTAAAAGGTACTTTTTCTAAAGATTTAATTTTTCTTAAAGGTTATTTTCCTAAAAACTTATTTTCTCTTAATGGGTGCTTTTCGTTAAAAGGTAGATTTTCAAAAAGTACTTTGTTTGAAGTAGTACTTTTAGTTAAAGGCTACCTTTTTTTAATATGTTACTTTATTCTAAAATAGAATTTGTCTTAAATGGTACTTTTTTTAAAGGATACTTTATTTTAAAATGTACTTTATTTTATGGTACATTTGTGTAAAGGTACTTTTTCTAGAATATTACTTTTTCTTAAAGGGTACTTTGTTTTTGTACTTAAAAAGTACTTTATTTTATGGTACATATGGCTAAATGGTGCTTTTTCTAAAATATGCCTTTTTCTTAACGGGTATTTTGTTTTAAAAGATTCTTTATCTCAAGATACTTTTAATTAAATAGTACTTTTTTTGAAAGGAACTTATTTGTACTTATACTAAAACGTAATTGTTTTAAAAGGTATTTTATTGTAAACTCAATATCTTCTAGAAAATACATTTTTATTAAAAAGGTATCCATTCTTAAAAAGATACATGTTTTTAAAGGGGACTTCTTTTTTAAAAGGTACTTTTTAACTGAATACGAAAATCATTATTTGTAATCAGACTAACAACGTTACAAATGCAGTCTGTTATTTAATTTATAAAAACGATTTGCATCAGAAATAATTTTTTACATGACTGCATCTTAAGCCACCAGCAAGCGCTCCAATGCCAAGTGAATGAAGTAAGAGTATCATCAACATGAAATTTTCTAGTAATATTTACCATACCACACCAGCTATAAATAAGTATAGGTATATGTATTTATTTGTCTATTGAATTGTCCATCCATCCAACAAAAGATCTATCGTTTCGTCTATCCCAAACATCCATTCAACTGGGCATGTAAAGCTATTCGTTTATTGTCTTTTACTTAGTCTGTTTTTTGCGCAGCACTTTTTGGTACCTTCTTACAACTTAAACTACAATTGCAGCTAGAAATTCTGTATTAAAGCTTGCATCTACTAGCATTTGTCTCTCGGTTAATTTTTTCCAGTTGATTTTTCCATTTTTTTTTCTGCATTTTGGCCATGTTGACTTCATTGGCTTCAAATTACTCTATACTATTTCAAGTTAAGTCAAGCACTGTGTTCGTTGTTTGAAAATACTCACCGATCGTAATTTCCTCTCATAAGGAAGTAGTTTTTTTGAAAAAAAAAAAAAAAAAAATTGTTTTCAAATCTTTTTTTTTTTTTTTTGGTAGCTTTTCACTCACTTCTTTCTACTCACCCTACAAACTTTCATAATTTTACTGCAATTTTTGTTGTGTAGTTTGTTGTTGCAGCAGTTTATTATTTTAACAGTTTTTCCACTAACATTTTTTGGGTTGTTTTGTTGCAACAACAAACAATACTCGTACAATACGATTGTCAGTCAGTCTTGAAGCATAGACACAAAAATCTATTGTTGTGTTTGTGAGTGTAACAACAAGTTACCGTTAGTAACCTCCATTGTGTGTGGAATAGTTTTTCGTTGTTTTTGTTGGTGTTGTTCTTCTTCTTGTTTGATTGTGCCTCCATCGTCTTCATTTGTGGTACATTGTCTGTCGTCGTCGCTTTACTCTTTGCAGAGGCTGGAATGAAGTGCTTTTGATGAAATACTGACAATCATTGTCAGCCGTTGAATGTTTGCTGCAATCGTTGTGTGGCAAATTGATGTTGCATATGGATGCCGAAATACGAGTATGTATGTATTGTCTATTGAGAGCAAAAAGAAGACAAGAAAAAGAAACATTAGAATGAAAAAAACCTAACAACAGATTATGAAAATTTATGCAGTGATTTTTCAGTGGCATGTCATCTAAATCCGTTTGTATCAATAAGTTACGGTCAGTTTGGATTGAAATTAGCTTTTGTGGAATGTGAATAGAGATGATCTGATAATGATACATACATACATAGATTTTCTTAAAGGCCAAAAGGAAGAATGTTGTCAGTAATTTTCACATAACATACCAGGAGCCGCCTATTTTTTTCGAGGACGTGATTATAGTTTTTTAAATACAGAATTTTGAAAGGTGTTTTTTTAAAGATTCCTTTTTTAAATGATATCGTCTGTAATAACAATTTTTTTCAAATATAGTTTTTATGGTTATATTTTCAAAGGTACTTCTTTACAACGAAATACTTATTTCTTAAAAGCTGCTTTTTTATAAAATATGTTCAATAGGTACTTTTTTGGAAAAGATTTTCTTAAGAGATTCTGTATTGAAGGCACTTTTTTAAAGGTATTGTTTTAAAACGATACTAATATTATTGAAAAAGCAAATGTACTTTTTTAAAACATATGTACTTATGTATGTAAGTACCTTTTCCAAAATTGATATATAATAACTTTTAATTGAACTATTTTAAAATATACTATTTTCAAAGACAAATTTCTTAAAAGTACTTTTTTAAAATGTAATTTTTAAAAGGTACTTTTTAAAAGGTACTTTTTTAAAACGTACTTTTTTAAAAGATACTTTTGCACAAAACGAAATTTTTTAATCCACACTTCCTAAAATACGCAGTTATTGCAACTAAATTTCTTTTAATTAAATATTCTTAAGCGGTACCATTATAAAATTTACATTCTTAGAAGGTACATTTTTAAAACTTCCTCTTTTAATCCTCACTTTTTATAATGCGCATGTTTTGGACCAAAAAACGTATTTTTAAATGTTATTTATTAAAAATTACTTTTTAGAAGGTACTTTTTTAAAAGATGCTCTTCTAATAGGTATTTTTTTAAAAGGTACTTTTTAAATGGTACTTTTTTAAAAGGTACTTTTGTATTAAACGAAATTTTTTAATTAGCACTTTCTAAAATGCGCAGGTATTGCAATTTAATTACATTTAAATATATATTCTTAAATGGTAATTTTTTAAAAGGTACTTTTTAAAAGGTTCCTTTTTGTAAACGTCCTTTTTTAATCGGCACTTTTTATAATGCACGTGTTAGGGACAAAAAAAATATTTTTATATATTATTTTTTCAAAAGTACTTTTTAAAAGGTACTTTGCTGAAAAAACATTATTATTATTTTTAAATGTGATTTTTTAAAAATTTTTTTTTTTTAAATGAGAATTATCATTTAAAAAACGTCATGCTTTAAAAAAAGTACCCTTTTAATTGTACTACTTTCAAATGAGAAAAGTACTTTTTTTATATGCACGGTTTTAAAAGTTACTATTTTAAAAATACATTTTTAAAAGGTGCTTTTTTAAAAGGTTCAATTTTTTAAATTATTTTCTGCAATTAAAATGTACTTTTGTTTAACCTGTTAAAAGTACTTATTTTTAACGTACAATTTTCAAAAATATACTTGTAATCACAAATTTTTAAATTCATTTTATCAAGAGGTTTTCTTTTTTTTAAACATCTTTATTAAAGAAGTTTTTTTTTAACTTGTTTTCTTGAGATGGTCTTTCTCTGTAGAGAATAAAGTTAAAGTTCAAAGATCTGAAGTTAAAAGAATTTAATTATGCCCTTCTCTCTTTACTCGAAGTTATTCGAATGTTAGATTATTAAAAATATATATAAAAAAATAGATAAAATAAAGAAGTTCTCACAAGGTGGTCCACTTCAATGACCGGCTAGGCCATTCTTATTGTTTTTTTTTTTGTTATTTGACTTGATTTTATTTTGGTTTGGTTTGATTTTGCATACAAACAAATGATTCTAGTTGTACAAAATTTACAGTCAATTGTACCACATTTTGAAACCTGACCCAACTGGAACACATGAACAAGCAATTG
Source organism: Lypha dubia (assembly GCA_947311025.1). Classification (NCBI taxonomy): domain Eukaryota; kingdom Metazoa; phylum Arthropoda; class Insecta; order Diptera; family Tachinidae; genus Lypha; species Lypha dubia. Next base: position 56,366,271 of record OX371263.1, read on the forward strand.
TGTTTAATCTTGTACGTTGTTGTCTTTATTAACAGATTTATTTTATATTTTTATTTATTTTTGCTATAGTTTTCTTGCTTATGTTGTTGTTGTTTTTGTTGTATCTAATAACTACTCTATAGTATATTAAATTTCTGCTGCTGTTGCCACCAGTTTGCAGTAATTAAATTTTTTTTTGTTTATTTTGCTTAAGAATAAACAATCTTTACGTTTTGTCAGTTTTACTTTATTGTACACACGTCGATTTAATTTTTTTTTTGGCGAAGAAGAAGTAACACAGTTATCTCTAAAGTAGTTCTATTAAAACACTGGCAACCAAATGTTGGTGCATGATTTTCATAAATTTTGTAAATTTTTGCCAAATGAGTTTTCTAGGTGTCGAAAATATTTACAAGACAATGTGTGTCTCAGTCTATTTATAAGTAAATGTACATTGGCGTTTAATAACTGTTGCCCAGTGTAATTTCAAATCTGTTGCAGATCACATTAATTTTTTATGTCGGTTGGTAGTTTTTTTCTCTCATTTGACTTTTAGAAAATGTACAATAAAATTCAAACGTTAACACTCGCTGTCATCATTTTAATAATATATTTGTTGCTGTTGTTGTTGTTATTTAATAAAATTTGAGATTTATTTTATTTTTATAATTTTTCAATATTTTGTTGTAAAAATGCTTTTTGGCTTTTTGTTGTTAGTTTTGCTTAACGCTGTGATTAGTAAACATTTTTGGCATTGACGTCTATTATGATGGTGGGGCGTTGCGCAAGTGCTGCGCAGGCGCAACAACCGACATGCGAAAAGACTCGAAAAGACAAACAAACAAAAATTGAAAGAAAAAATCTATGAACTCGTCAATGAGAGATTGAAAGGTGATTGTATTATTTTTTTTTATTATTGTTATGCTCGTCGGTAAAGTTATTGCGATTAAAGGCTGGATGGGTGGCAGAGGGAAGCATAAGGTGATGATGGTTTGGTATGTTAGCGTTGCTACATCATGGATGATTTGGTATGATTGTGGAGGTGTTTTGTTAGATGGAACAGTTCGCTTTGCTATGCCACGGTAAAGCATACATATGTTCATCTTTTGTCGAATAGAGTTGAATTACAACTCGGTATATGTACACTTAATTTGGTTTATTGGTTAAACAAGATGGCAAATATAAAGAAAAAAAAAGAAGAAGCAAAATGTGCTGTTAGTTTTACATGGTTTTCAGCTTTATTTTTTGTTTATTTCTTATATTTTTATTCATATTTTTTCAGTTCAGCATGGTTTGCAAAACTATACTTGTTCTTCGAGGTCATATCATTATGTTTTGTTTGATAGTCTATAAGCGAATGTATTAATTGTTTTAAATAACAAAATATTTGGTAATAAATTTTGGTTTTTATGTAGGTACCATTTTTTTTTTTGAAAATTGAGGATTACTCAAAATGCTACTTAAAATAAATGAGGTGTTTCTAATTTTTATTTATTGTTTTTTTTTTATTACAAACAAATTGCAAAATTATTTTTTTCACACATTTTAAATTAATTTTTAAGACATTTCGTGTAAAAGTTCATAAAACTTATTTGTAGTGGATATTTAACTAATAAGGAAATAGCAAAATTATTAACCCTGTACGCGGGTTTTTGCAATGGTCTTGCATAATTCCAATTGCAAAATTATGTAGTGCTTCTTTATTTTGTAAATTTTTCATCTTAAACGTTGTTTTTCTTAAAACTTATTTTCTTTTTATAGGTACTTTTTGTTAAAAGGTAGATTTTCAAAATGTACTTTGTTTGAAATATTATATTATTTTAAAGGCTATTATTTTTCAAAAGGTAGGTACTTCTTTTTTTTAAGACCGATGTTTTCTTAAATGTTACTTTATTCAAAAATAGCACTTGTCTGAAATGGTACTTTTTTTAAAGGATATTTTATTTTAGAACGTAGTTTATTTTATGGTACATTTAGGTAACTGGTACTTATTCTAAAATATTACTTTTTCTTAAAGGGTACTTTGTCTTAAAAGATTGTTTATCTCAAGGTACTTTTTCTTAAATGGTACTTTTTTTTAAAGGAACTTAATTGTACTTATACTAAAAAGTACTTGTTTTAAAAGGTAGTATATCGTAAACTCAATATCTTCTTAAAAAGGTATCCATTCTTAAAAAGATACAATTGGAAAATTGTGTAGTAGTTCTTTATTTTGTTAACTTTTAATCAACATTTAAAACCAAACCTTAACGGCCATGTCACTAAGTTCTATTGCGTTGGGCATTGACGGAAATGAATAAGTAATTTCAATTCTTCTAAAAAAAAAACCAAAAAAGTTTTCAAAATTTATTAAAAGATAAATTGATCGGGAAAACTATTCTGTTTTTTGGAAAAACCACAGTAGAGACTATATTCCAAATGGAAACGAACCAATGAAACATTTAATTGCCAACTTACAGTCACCTGATAGTGAGCAATTAAAATTTGAAAAGAAAGTGAAAAGGACAACATACAAAATATCAACGATAAAAAAGTGACCAAGCGTATAAAAATAACTGTTTACAATTGAGAAGAAAAAATAAATTAAAATTTAAGATACATCCAATACTAACTTGCACAAGATTGTAAATAGCCCTACTGTTCTCAATAGTAAATTTAAATATTTGATTGCACAAGTTCCTTTTATATTTTTCGTTTGTATCGTGTCTTAAAATACATTTTTCTTGTAATACTTGAGAGCAAAACAATTGCAATTTTGGCCATTTGGGTAATTTATGGGTGTTTCCCGAGATTTTGTAATTTTTAAATTTTTGGGGATTTTAGAAATTTAAAAATTTTAGCAACATTTTCGCAAAATTTTTGTTTTACTCTAAACAATTACTAATCAATTTCACAAATCGTTTCCCGATTTTTAAGAGAAAAATTCGCAACATTTTCTTTAATACTGGAATATACCGCAGTAGCAGAAAAAACAGCCTTAGAAAATCTGTGAAAACTAGGGACGCTTTGAGACCCACATGGGAGTACTTAAGACGATTGTTTAGGTTTCCAGACTACCCATCAGCGCTTCGTTGAGTGTTGCCAGAATTCTCCCTCATCATAGAGTGGCCAGAAACGCAAGAAGAAGCCAAAAGTTGATGTAGAAAACCTGGGAAAACTAAGGACGCTTTGGAACCTGCATTAGATTACTTGGGACATGGTTACCTGCTATCATAGTAACTGGAAATGCTTCGTTGAGTGTTGCCAGACTTCTTCTTTGTAATAGAGGAAGATTAAAATATATTCAGAGAGGCTGAGAAAACTGGGGACTTGTTAAGACCCGTATAACACCACTTGAGAGATGTTGCGGGATTGCCAGACTAGCTGTCAATGCTTGCTTGATTATTGGCACACTCATTTTTCTTCGTCGTAGAGTTGCCAGAAACGTTGGAAAAATCCTAAAATAAACTTAGAAAGACTGGGAAAGTTAGGAACGCATCGGGAGCCGCATAAAACGTTGTTAGTTAGTTTTTTCCGATATTTATCTATATTTATAAATTATTTTACAAATTTTCGAATTTATTTAAAAAAAATAGAAACGATTTTGTATTATCTTTAGGGATTCTTGAGAAATTTTAAAATTTAACCCTATAGAAATTATTCTGAAAATAAAAATTTTTTTAAAAAAAATTCGAGCTTTGCCCAATTATTCTCCAAATTTGAAATCTTGTAATATTTGTTATGTAAAGCTTTCCCTTAACCCTCTAAATCTTTGCTGTATAAGGCCTTTTTGCGAATCACTTAATCAAAATTCTTATTAAATCATTTGAAAATAATCGTTATCTCCTTTAATTGAAAATTTGGCCCCTTTCAAAAATGAAATTGTCATCAAATTTTAAATTTTTATCTAAAATATTGTTTGGTTTTACAAAACCAATACGATTTAAATAGTTTCTAAAACACTTGCAACATGACGACAAGTAATTTTTAACATTGATTAGCTGCCTGCCGCATGCTGCTACTGCCTACAAACTAAACAATTTCACTAACAAAACGTTTAAAACAAACTAGACTACTAGACCAACAACAAAAACAATACTTTGTTGAAAATTTTTTGGCCATTTACAGACGGGCGCATTGCAACAAACAAGAATTTACAGAAACTGTTTGTGCGTAAAGAAACGTGTTGAGTTGTTGTCGCTGTTCTGTTGGAGTTGAAATCAATAATTATTGCACCAAATCTTTGTGTATGGGAATGTTTGCTGTTGAGCTTATTTTTTTTTTTATATTCAATAATATTTGTTTGCTCCGAAATGGGACCATATTTTTGTGTTTATTTGGCTCTATGGGTGTGTGTTTGTGTGTAAAACTTTTAAATTACATACAATTTATTTGAGTTGTAAAATCGTTCGATTTTTCAGTCAATAATTTTTGTAGTTTTTTTTTGCTTCTCGCACATAAATGTGGTCAAATTGATTATTTGATTTGTGGGTTGGGTTTTTGTACTGTTTTTCTTTTCTCGTTGTTGTTTTCTGTAGCCTTTTTCATAAAGTACACCATGATTTTATTTAAATTTAAATAAATATAGAAATTTTGTTTGGCATATGCTTTACTTGCAATTGTTGTTGTTGTTGGTGTTGTAGTTTTTGTCGCTGTTGTACAAACATTTTGGATTGCAAAAAAATTTTTTAAACAAAAATTTAATTAAAATAATTTTTTGCTGCTTGCGGTTGTTGTGATTTGATTTAAATGGTAATTTTTAATTTGTTTAAGAATTTGAACAAGAAAATCGACAAAATATTAGTCATATGACATTGTGAAAATACACAAATAAAGGCTGCTTTAGCCGACCGTAACTCTAGATATGTAAATGCTGCTGTGTCAGCTGATTGCTTCTGTTATATGCAAAAGCTATGAAAATACTTACTTATTTCAGTCAAATGAATTGTTGCCGTAACGTACCAACCTGCAGAAAATAGAATTTCATTACGAGGTTACGTGACAATTTGTAGAATGTATATATGTATGTACATATGTATGTACATAAGTACACTATATATGAAATTACAAAGTTAGCATATCAATTTATGTACAGTAGATTCTTAAAAAAGTTAACCAAAATGTCCCAAGGGGTATTAACTTTTTCGAACTTTTCTTAAGTTTTCTAAGTGCATTTTTTATAGTCGAAAAAATTAATAAATAAAGTATGTAACATCTAAACAATTTATATTTTTATGAAAAGCCTTAAATAGTTTTCATTATTACAAAATAAACTTAGGTTTAGTTTGTACTGGGTGTCCAATTTCACAGTCACGCTCAGTGTTTTCCTGCGCATAAAAATATTAGTTTATAGTGGTTTAAAGAAGCAGTCAAGGTTTGTTTGTTTCTTTTCTTTTGTATAATAGCTCTTGATCATTTTCGTGTGCATATTGATTAGGTCTGTCACATGATTTGCATCATCTTAAAAAATGTACACGCTATAAAAGGTTAACTTTTTAGAGCTGCACGTTGATTATGAAAAATTGTTAACTTATCCGCGTGTTTAACTTTTACGCGAGTTAACTTTTCTAAGATTCTACTGTACATATATGTGTACATTAGGGTGGGTTAATTTGTTCGGGACCGAAAAACATGACAAAGCGTATAGCCAGGTCGCAATCTACGGTAAATTCTAAGAACTTTTCCCAAAGAAACCATGGTTCTAAAATCAAAATCGAGCTTCCGGTTTTTTAAGAGAAAATTTGGTGCTCAGGACTATTGTTATTTTAACATAAACCTCCAAAACCATTATTTGGGTAAATAATTTTCTATAAATGAGGACAGATATAGAAAGCTGAGAAAATTTCCTTTAAAATAAGCCCTCTTCCAGCGTTACAGGTGAACTATTCATACATATGAATATGTTCATTGATGACCACGTTCATGCAGCTCTTTATTATTAATACGCAATAGCAATGTTGCCAATTTGGTGAAATCAGGTAATCTTCTGCATGCGCTGTCCATGTGTAATTACTTGCATATGTAATTTCAAGTTTTAGTTTTTACACGCATGTACGTATGTATATACTATTCATATTACGAGCACTAGTAGTAAATCAAATTCAATATGTATTTTAATTTGTTATTTTCATTTCTAAATAACATAAACCTTCAAGAAGCGTTAATAAATGAAATAAATCATTAATGATTATACTGTAAATTTTTTTGAGTTTTTTGCCTTCTTTTTTTGCGATTTAGTTCATTGTGCATGTTTAAAATATTTCTTACATGATATTCCTTTTTCCTACAACTGGCAACACTGATCTTTGAAAGCATATTATTTTTGCATGAACAATATTGATATTTATTCAAGACATGTTCGGTTTCACATTTGTAAATGTTCGTTCGCTCTTGTATACGTGAACACACAAACTTCATTACACTCGTCTCTTATCTATCGTGTGTTGATTGTTCACTGTTCATAGTTATTCATCTGTATTGGATAGAAACGAATGAATAAAAAATAATGATGAAAGTTTCATGATCATCATTATTAAGTTTCATGCAGCTCTCTAATAGATATGAATGTTAAACTATAATTTAACTACTTAATAAAATGTGTACAATAAAATGTGTAATAATATGATTCGGTACCTTTTAAATAACATCGTACTATTTGCGAACAATCACAAATATTGTAAAAATTTGGAACTTCCATCAACGTTTGGAACAGCTATTTTGTATTTTATTTATATATTTCAAAGTGATAAAAAGTTGCAAGGACGACAAGAAATTAATACTACTGTAGAGGAAAATGTACAACAAGTTTTCTCCGGTGTTCAAGATTTCGAAGAAGAACAGAAAAATATGATGTAGTATCTTTAATAAGAATTTTTGTACTTTTTATGTATGTACATATGTACATCTGTATGTACATATGCATGCCTGCACTTTCATGTGTCACGTGATACGTTTTTAAGCATTCTATAACTACAAAAACGTTGGCTCTTACATTACATCAACATTTAGCTCACATCTACGATTTTAACAGTCGGCTAAATAGGCCTTAAAGTTTGAAGCAAACAAAATGTTGCACAGATTCAAAAAGTACACACACCCACACACCCATGCTCACACATCTAAATGAAATTTTTTTAAAAGTTTTACGAACCCATGATGAAATGGTCATGATTTTTTTTAATTCGATTTTAGATTTTGCAAACCAAAAACTGACTATTGATTATAAATATAAAATATACTTGAAGTTTTAATGTAAAATATACCGAGGAATATATTTGTGGAACATTTTAATCCTTTTAATCGTTGTTGTATAGCTCGGTTTGCTCTTTCTTTTGAAAATTAAATATGACCATCCAGCATTTTCCTGACATTTAAAGATTCGTTGCACCACATGTATGGTTCAGGAAGCGCCATTTTCTGTAAAAAAACACGGAAATGGAAGTTCTTAGCAAGATCATAGCAAGGAAATAAATCACTATAAATTTATATGATAACATTGCTCCTACCTACAGCAGTTGAAGCCTCATTGTTACAAATTTTTGGAGAAACACTGAAATAACTAGTTTTAAGTAAAAATTTTCTTATTATTATGAAAAATTTACTGTAAAACACAAAATTTGTATATCCTTAAATCACGGAAAATGTTACAGAATGTCATTGGCGACATGCGATAACCATTTTGGACTCAAATTAAATAAAATAAAGGTACTGTCACATTGCGGAAACATTTCGCCAAAAACGACAAATATTTCCTTATCGTAGTCTGACCATAAAATATTGGTGTCTATTCCAGAAAACGTATCGTAGAAGTGAAAATTTACATGGAAACAATAATAAAATTTCAAGAATTGGTTTCGCTTTTTATACATTTCTAAAATTCAATATACATACGTGAGAAATTTAACGCGTTTCTCTCTCTCTATGAAGAGCGGTAAAATTTATTTGATAAACAAAAACAAATTTTTTAAATGTATTCAATATTGTTTTTGTTTTCCATGTAAATCTGCCACCTAGAATACCGATTGGCAATCAAAGATAAAAAACGGTGTTGTCTTCTATTGCCGTTGCCATATAGAATAAGGGTGAATGTGTTAAATTACTTGTGTTTTGGTATAAAACGAGTAATTTATACCAACAAAATACATGTAGTTTTTGAATTGTTGTAGTTGTTGTCGAACTGCGCATAACTTGTAGTGGTCCATGAATACAATTTATGTATTTATGAGCTCTTGTCAATTTTTTTCACATGAAATAACTATCGTCTATGTTATTTCACAGTTTTAAAAAAATTTTGCCAGAAACTTTTCACATGTTTTTCACAATAAAAACAGAGTACTACTTCCGCAACATTATTTCACAAACATTTCATACCAATTTTTTCTATATGAAGTTTGACAGTATTTCACGTGAAATTTTGAACAGAGAACTAAACTTTACACAGTTTTTGTAAGAACAAATAGAGTCAAATAAAAATATCTGTCTTTACGGAAAATGCTTTAATGCAATGTTTTTACGGCTGATATTTTTTTGGTAGCTTTGTTGGACATGCTTTAATAATGTAAATAAATGCCTAAATAAGACGAGCCAATTCGCGGAAAATAAGATCTTGAAAAAATCTGAAAAAGGCAGAATATTGAAGAAGGCAGGATATTGAAAATTTTAAATACAAAATAAAGAAACAAGCAGCAGCAGTTTGCTAATTATTCTGGTTATTGTGAATGAGATCTTGTCGAATTTTTGGCATTTGTAAAATTAGTGCGATTTTTATTTTATTCGTGATTTTCTAAAACTACTACTGATGCTGTCTAATTAAAACATAAAAAAATTGTGTTGCTTCCTGCCGCTAGAAAAGCGAAAAATCTCTAGAAATTGAAAAGTCAAAATAAAAAAAAAAATTGCAAGAAAGCCAAACAGTTTGGCAGAATTGCACACTTCGAGAAAAAGCGAAAACTTGCGTAAAATTATTTAATATCAATAAAGGCATAATATTATTAAAAATAAACGCTAAATCCTTAAAGAATGCAAAAAAAATCCTCCTAAATCGAGAATATGGCCGAAGTTTGCCAAATTTTGATAACGAGAAAATTACAAACCCAATTGCACACAACTTGATCAGAAATAGCAAAACTGTTAAAATAAAATTAATAAAAAAAAAACGCGAAAAATCGCATTTCACAAAAAAAAAAGATTCTTCACTTGTTTTGAAATGTAAAAATCGGTGTTAACTTAAAATTGACGACGACATGTGGAATAAGGGTAAAAGAAATGGTTTTTGTGCAATTTGCAAATCCATTATGTTAATATTACTTTTTGGTTTCAGAAGCTAATCATTAGCAACGAAATGTTTGTGTTTAATATTAATTATGTGTTTTGAAGTTCTATATAATATTTTGTTAAGGAAAATATTTGTTCAAGTGTGACCACAGGAAAAATATGTTTTGCCATGTTAGCACCAGCCTTTGTGCGTAGTGTGACCAAAAAAAAAACAACTTGTGAATTTATTTACCTACATTTTTGTTAATCATGAACCAACATATTTGAAGCAAATGTTTTCCCAATGTCACCCTACCTTAATTAATATTTTTAGTACACTCAAAAAAAAAAAATTTGTAACTCAAATTTTCGAAATTATACTTAATTTCAGTTCAAATTCCTCACGTCATTCAAATGGCCTCTACGACTTCTTCTGCAGGAACGAATTCGATGAACCCAATTTTCAAGCACTTTTACCACTAAATCAAGTCGTATGTCATGAATGACACGTTCAATATTGACTTGTAAAACTTGAAGAGAGTCTGGTTTATTTCGAAAGACCAATGACTTCAAATAACCCCACAAGAAATAGTCTAATGATGTGAAATCACAACTTCTTGGAGGCCATTCAATATCACAATTTCATGAAATTATCGTTTTCAAGTTGTTCCAACGCAAAATCATCAAATTCACGACGTTAACGGTAGTCCAATGGCTTCAGTTCTTGAGTGAGAACAAACCCAAATCCTTTCTCAAAATCCGAAAGGTTGTGGTTTGAGACAGTCCCAATTGTTGAGAACGTCTTTAAATCGACAAATTGCGGTCTTCAGCAACACTTGCCTGAACGGCAGCAATATTTGCATTAATTCGAGCGGTTCTTGGTCTTATTGGCACTTGAACATTATATAAAGCAAATTTAAGCTCAAAAATTTTCAACACTTCGATGAATAGCGAGCCGAATAGAGAGACGATTATTACGACCATAAAATGGCAAAAGCGCAATTGGAGAACGATTATTTTGTTAATAAAACTTAATAATTTGTAATCGTTCTTCTTGCGTAAATCTCTCCATTATAAGATTGTAAACACTACTGAATACAATGAAAAATAAATGAAAGATCATGACATATTACAAATGGCCGAAACGTCACTTTAAAAATCATATCATCCCTATTGGAAAACCTTATATTTAAGACTCAGTCATTTCCTAAATCACATTTTTACACATAATTTCATTTGTATGATAAAATTTTCTTAAAATTAGTAAAAAAAACACATTCCTAATTTTAGAAAATGCCCATTCAATATAAATAAAAATTTTTCTGAAAGTATTTTTTTTATAAGAAAATTTTATTTGATAAAAAATCCAAATATTAATCAAATTAAACTTAAATATAGAATTATTTCAAACTATTTTGTGGGAAATTTTTTTACTAAAATTTACTAAATTAGGTCTTTTTTTTGGAGTGTATACATACATACGAGTATTTACAAAACAAAAATTATTGATAATGATTCTCCAACAATCTTCATTGAGCGTGAGGCGCAGTCTGCCTTCATGTTTTTAAGAACGTTGAACTAATAAAGGCTTCAGTGTCTAAATCATACCGTAAATGGTTCACTTGTTCTTCCTGAACATGCGGCAATCTGTTCTTTTATTAAATTAACCTCTTCGCAAAATATAATTTTACAGTCAAAGCAAATCTGAATAATTTGGAAAAGTTTTTTAAGCGTCAAACTATTATTCAGGATAATTTGCCAAAATATGTATACTGTAAAGGTTTGGTGTCTGGCAGGATCGCCATGTAAAGGTTTGGTGAATGAATTGTATTTTATTGTATTGGAAGTTTGCCGGCGCTAATGAACGCCACTGGCAAATATAAATATATGGCAGATGAATGCCAATATTAACATGCCGATTTAAGGCAAGGATAAAAATTGATGTTTTTGAAATAAAATTTGTTCCTTATATTCTAAACTAACTGTATTCTAAAACTACAAAATTTCTTATTCACTAAATATAATTGTAGTTTGAGAAAAAAATATAAAATACATTAAACATGGTTGTTGTAAAAATGGTAGTAATATTAATAGAGTGCCGTGTGCAAAAGTAATAATAAGAACAGTATGTGTAATAAGTTTACTTACATATAAAATAATAATAAATATAATAATAGATTATTTAGGATGCACTACAATACTCTTTATAAATGTCAAAGATCCGCATGACAACTTATTTGACAGTTAACCCTTGTGCAAACTATTTTCATCACTCATACGCCCCAGTATGACATTCAATCATATCTTGAAAAATACAAAATATCAATACTGGTATTTAAAATACGTTCTAATATTGTACTCGTATGTGTTGCAAATCATCAAATCTAGCAATAAATAGCTTTTATGTATTCCAAACAGAAATTAGTTGGTCGTCATGTGACTTTTTTTTATAAAATCACTATGAGGCAATTACTGTTGACGGTGTATCTCTTCTATGCTTAACATTATTAAAATAATACGAGAGTCTATTCATTTCAATCACAGACATTAAAATATGAACAGGTATTTTAAGTTGCATGTTGTTGTTCTTGTTGCAGCAAACTATATGTATAAACATAGTGCCACAAAACAATAACAACACAAACAACAAACCATCAATAATCGAATTGCAATTCAAGGAGTGAAGAAAAAAAGCCAAAATAAACATCTACAAGAAAATTGAAAGAAGTTTAAGCAAAAAATAAAAATGGAAGAACAAAAATAAAACCAAGTCACAAATTATTACAAAATTGAGTCACGATTTGTAAAAAATGAAAAGGAATTTGAAGTTAGAAAAATATAACGAATAGTAAAACTACTCTGCTCTGGCTAAGAGACAAACAAAGTCAAACGAAATCAGGGAGTCTATTGCGATTTTTTTAAAGAGATTTTTTTTTTTTTTTTGTTTTTTCTTGTTGTCATACTTTGACAAACTGCCAAATAGAATGACAGACAGGCGAGGCAGTTAGTCAGGCAGACTGGCTGGGAAACTGTCAGGTACAATTAATGCATACACACACTCATGCGCTCAAACTCTCAGATTCAGTTGCAGTTCAGTTACATACAGCAAGTGTTTTATATAAGATTTCTTTATTTGTATTTCTTTGTTCATTTGTTTTTTTTTTTTTTTTGCAAAATTTGTTTCCAACCATTATTTTTTTTAATTTATATTTTTGTCGTTTTTGTTACAATTTTCACAAAGTGTGGAAAACTTTGTTCAATAGGAAAAGTAATACGAAATAAAATGATTTTAAGATTACTTCTATAGAGTACGACTCAAAATTTACTTAAATAAGCATAAATTATTTTAGAAAAACTACGACAACTGCATTATGGTTCTGACAATCATTGTATCCCATTGGGAGCTGACGCTAAGCCAAACTGGTAATATTTCAATGATATAGTCTCTATATCGTCTGAAAATCAGTATATATTCAATGCTTAGATTTTTATATCCTTCAAAGATTTTCAGGTCACGTACCATATTTTCATCTCGGTCTAATTTGATTTTGAACTTATCAAAGTTCTTAAATCTCTATTTTTTTTTCGTGCGATATAGTGAAGTCGATAATTCGCGATCTAGAAGGATTATAGTTGTGATAACCATAATATGGTTGTACCAAATATTATATGGTTGTAGCAAACAATTTATGATGTAATGAAAAATGGTTCTCAGTTCGTTTGTGTTCATCCAATGTAAGAAGCCTGTGACATTAGATGAAAAAAAAACACATGCTGCCCTTTCTGTACGAAACATTGAAAAATTAATGATTTGCTTAGAATCGATCTATAATAAAAATAAATATCATGATCCAATTCTGTAAGGACAAACGTCAATCATGGTATGTGTGTCTACTTATGCCACCTGTAGGGTATACAAACAATATAATTTCACAAGAATCAATAACTTAATAATAACTGAATCAAATACAAAAACAAATGTCTATTTATTTAGAGTAGCAAAACAAAATCAAACTGAACATTATGTACAATAAACACTATGAACTGACATAACCCAGACGAAATAACTGTCAAATAAACACATATGCATACATACATATTTCAAAGTTGTGGTACTGGTACTCAATATGTTTGTGCACAAATACTCATGTCGATGCATGCTCTTGTGCATGTGATGCTTTGTACGCCTCACATCAGTCAGTGTTGAAAGAACTGTTAAGATTTGTAAACGTTTTTTTTTCTATTGTTTCCTATTTTCCTGTTCGTGTATTTGTGTGTTTATTTCTTTGTTTGTTTGTTTGTTGCTGTTGTTATATTGTTATCTCTTGTGTGACAATATGTAGGTAGTATCACATAAAATCAACAGAATAAAGCATAAATAATGCTTTCAAGAAAACTGAAATTGTTAAATAATTTACACTGAAAGAAAAAAAAAACGTGAAAAGTTCTCGAAAAGAATAGTTTCTTTCCTTTCCTAAATCTAAAACACGAAAAAAGCAATATACCGAGAGACCCTTTAATTTAAAATTTTTCCAAATTTTAATAAATTTTAAACAACTGTCATCAATTCTTTTTTATATAATATTCCAGTGGAATAGAAAAAAATTGTTTTAAATATTTGTATAGCCTTCATTAAACTGGTAAAGGTACTTATAGGTTTTTAATTTTCACAATCTTCATATGAGACCCATAAAGTTTATATATCGCTGATCCTCATAGATAAGAAAGTTTAATGAGAATTATCCGTTTGTCCCTGTGTCAGTATGTCTTTACGTGAAATCGGTTTTCCAATGCCACCAAAACAGTTGGAGACTTGGGTCTTCGACTGAAGGCTAAGGATTTTTCGTAAGACGATTCGTATTGAAAATCAGCAAAAATAAGATATCGATTGCAATATTTCCTTAAATATCTATTTTTGTATACGAGGGCGGATTGACATTGAAGCTACCTACAGCTAAATGGCAGTACAAACACAAAAACTTTTTTTTAGAAATTGCGATCCGTTAAAAGTTCATCCAAATTTATGGATTAGTTTATTTGTTGTAGTCGTTTGAAGTAAGCAACTTTTGTGTTACTTGAAAAATGGAAAAAAGCGAATTTTGTGCAGTGATTAAACACTATTATTTGAAAGGGAAAACGGAGAAAGAGACAAAAGAAAAGCTCGATAAACATTACGGTGAGTCTGCTCCGTCAGATTACATGGTAAAATATTGGATTGCTGAATTTAAACGCGGCCGAACAAGCACTGCAACGATACCATCAACAGGAAGGCGAAAAGATGTGGTTACTGAAGAAAATATCAAGAAAATCCTCGATATCGTTATGAATGATCGCCGCGTCAAGTAACGTGAGATTGTTGAAATGGTAAATATATCATATGAAAATGTTTTCAACATTTTGCATGAACATTTGCATATGAAAAAGCTATCGGAAAGTTCTGTGCCGCGTTTGCTCAGTGTCGAACAAAAACATAACTGTTGACGGAGCGAGGGTCCACCACTACACAGCTGAAACCAAAACTCAATCGAAACAATGGGTGGAAGCTGGTGGAAGTGCTCCGAAGAAGGCGAAGGCAGTGAAATCGGCTGGAAGGTTATGGCCACTGTATTTTCGGATGCACACGGAATATTGCTTATCGATTATCTTGAAAAAGGATCCACAATCACAGGAAATTATTATCGTGCATTATTGGATCAATTGATTGGTGCAATCAAGAAAAACCGACCACATTTAAACAGGAAAAAAGTGCTCTTTCTTCAAGACAACGCAACGGTTCACACAGCATTAGATACGATGCTAAAATAACGTGAAATACACTTCAAATTGGTTGATCATCCACCTTATAGTCCAGATTTAGCTTCTAGTCACTTTTTCCTGTTTCCAAACTTGGAAAAATGGCTCGCAAGAAAGAGATTCAACTCAAACGAAGAAGAGATTACCGAAACTAACGCGTATTTTGAGGGGTTCCCAAAATCGCATTATTCAAATGGTATAAAAAAGTTGGAATATCGTCTTACTAAGTGCATTGAGCTAAAAGGAGAATATGTTGAGAAATAAATGGTTTTTGAAAAAAAAATGTTTTTTTCCTACTTAGGCAGCTTCAATGTCAATCCGCCCTCGTAGATCTCTGATCTCTGATCGATTTCATCTGTCAAAATGCTGAACCGACGATAACCCAAAATATCTTGTTCACTTCTGTAAATAAATATTTTTAATTTGTTATGGCGACAAAATGTCCATCTCATTGTTTGGGCGGGTATCAAACTATAAGTATTTCTCAGAAGTCAACTGATAATAAAACGTAATCACTCTAAATTCAAAATGGCAGTCACTCTCTACACCGGATACCCAAAATTTGCGACTAATTTTAAAGAGGGTCTCAGGAAGTATGTACGTTATCATTTTAAAACCAAATATGATAAGTTTGCTCAATTATTAGGCGTTGTTCTTTTGTAAAGCGCTCCATTTTTAATAATCGTAATAAACATATTTGACAGCTGCCAAATTTTAGAGTTGCCACTTGCAGAACAAATGTTCCCTTAATTTTAAAAAGTGTATTTTTCCTGAGACACCATTTATTTCACGCGTCCCCAATTATATACATATGTATATAAAAAAAAAGAGATACACATATAAATAGCTTGGTGAAGGGTATATAAGGTTCGGTAAAGCCCCAAAAAAGCGTTCTTACTATTTTTTTTCAACTTATCGCTTGAACGATTTCTATATTTCTTAAGCCTAAAAAATAAAACATTAAGTGCAAATTTGCTAAGCATTTTCTTGAATACGAATATTATTGTGCTGATCTTAATACTTTTGTTAAAAAAATTTCATAATTTTTTTACAACTATTGTTAGATATTTTCAGTTGATTCCTTGTTTGTTGATTTGTTTAATTCGGGGTCTAAAACTATTTACTAGTGTTTTGGTAGTGCTTTTATTTTTTGTTAAGTCTTTATTCCAAAATTCAGCTACGCGGATAGGCAACAACATCAAGAGTTGTGAAAAAAAAAGTGAATGGGTTTTTGGTATTCGAATTTAAAATGATTGAGACACCAGCGCCGACAACAACACCATTAACAGTAATAAACGATCACAATAATAACGGCAACAGCAGCCACTGCAGCCAGATAATGCCAGTGTTTCAGCATGTATTTTGGTTTATAAAAACTGTTAAATAGTTTTTTTTTTTTTTTTTGGAAATTTTTGGTAGTACTCGTACTACCACCAAACAACACTTCACATGTTAACTGTGCCATTTAGTCGCATTTTATTCAATAAAATCTAATAAAATGTTTAATGAAAATAACAAATATTTCCACTGGAATGACACACATACGATCGGCTGGTCGGTCGGTGGTGATGCTTAAAAAACACAAAACAAAAAAAAAAAAAAAAAAATTTCGACTGTTTCGAATGCAGTTAATTCCCACGATTATTTTTTCCTTTTATTTTCTTAAATGTGTGTGTCTTTCTTTCACAAGGCATTTAAGCAGGTAAGCAACCAACGAAACAACTTGAAATTTTTCGTAATTTATATAGGAAATAAAATTAAATCTCAAAATATGATTACGTGAGCTTCGAAACGAAATCAATATCTTCAAATCTCGAAATGCGTAAAAAAATATTAGCGAACGCAAAGTAAACAACACTTGTTTTGCTTAATTTGCGAAATTAAAAAGTTTCAAATATGGAAAGTTTTCACGAAATGAATGTTTGAAAACTTTCAAAAAACTCAAAGCTAGCAACGCTCAAAAATAATTAATAAATGGATATATAATATTAATAAAAAAATTAATTTAATTACCCTTTTATTTAATTGATCCTTTAAAATCTAGTGATAATGAATTTTACCGATTGTTTTTGCGTCCTTTAAATATTCCTTGCCAATAAATTACATTCGAATGCCGTATGCTATTCTAACCAGTCAGCTTAAGTCAGTTCATATCTTACTAAAATGCAATTTATATCCCTCTAACGAATCCAATGTTTTACAGGTATGACCGTGTGAATTGAATCATGATCGTATTTGTAGGCAGGATCACGATAAGGCTTCCTAACCGTTTTGAAATTGTGGAAAATTGACTTTTAAATACTCTTTTTAATTTTTTTGTATGGTCGTCCAGAAACAAGTAGGATATGTCACCTCTTGCTATAACTCCACCTTCCCTGCTAAATTGTCTTTATTATAAAAATATTTCTTCATTTCACAAGTTGTTGAAAATAAAACTGGAAATCCTTGGATTCGTCAAAAAAAAAATAACTTTAAATAACTCAACCCTTCACGTCACTGTATTCCTGACAAATTGAAGGCTTTATGGTACTCATTAAATTCTTTTGAGTTTTATTTTCAAGCTATCGAGCAACTATGAGTGGATACGACTTTAAAATACGAAGAACTGTGCAAACATTACGTTTTCTCTAATAATTTTCGTAGAAAACATGTAGGAAATGTGTGCAAACTTTAATAGTTTTTCCCTTTTTTCTAGTATTTGGAGTACTAAGTTTTAAAACTAAACTTTTATTCAATATCTGTTAAGGAATTTTGGGCTTAAATTGCTAATTTTGAAGACTATAATACATATTCGTCTATTAGATATCCAAGTCGTGGCCTACTTATTTATGAAGTACCATAAAAGTAAATGTTTAAAAATTAATTCCATTGTATTGTACAAGTTTATAAAAATATAATTTTTTTAATTTATTTGAATAAATTTTATTCGATTAATTTTTATTCGATTAATTTTTGTTTCATTATTATTTTTTTTGTATATTGAAAGAATTCCCAATTTTACCTGAATTTTAACAAAGTCACTCATGTTTATATTAATGTTAAAAATTTATTAGAATGTGTAAAAAATTTTAATTCGATTAGTGCAATTTCGAACAATTATTTATTAAATAATTTCATTCGCCTCATTTTATTTCAAGAAAACATTCAACGAATTTAAAAATTAATATGTAAAAACCTTTTCAATAGACTTTTTGTTTGTACACAATTTTAATCGAATAATTTTCAATCGATTTTATTATTTTTAAGACTAAAATACATATGATCGGCGCTGTTTTATTCCAGTAATTTTCTTTAAATTATTTCTTTTTTCCCACTGTGCAGACAGACATAAATATTAAAAAAGTATACAGTCGAAAAATTTTGGGAATGCTACAAACAAGTTTATTCGATTAATATGTTTTTGTACAATAACGAGTATTTTTATGTTTCAAATAATTTCATTCAGATCATTTTATTTAAGCAATACATTCAAATAATTTGAAATGGGAATATGTGACAATTTAATTTAATCGTTAAATTTTTTTTTGTAAATATTATTCGATTAATATTACTCTTATTATTTATTTAAGTTTTGAAAAGGCTATGTGCAAAAAGTTTATCCGATTACCTTCCGTTAGTACTCAATTTTACTTGAATAATATTTTCTTCAATTATTTATTATTCGATTGTTTTTTTATTATTTAATAAATTTTAAAAAATTTTACTTGAATGTATGCATACACACATATATGTTTAAAATTATGCAGTTGATAAGTTTTGAGAATGCTAGAGAAATATTTAAACGATTAAATTGTGCAACATCAATTACATACTATCAAACAATTTTATTCGAATAATTTGATATAAATAATTTGTTAAAGTAATTTGAAAAGAAGTACACAATTTTTTACTCATAATTTTTATCCGATTATAAATATGTATATGCTTGGATTGCATAGTTCAAGAATGTGTGATAAAATATTTATTCGATTATTGTTTTGAGGTATATAATTATTTTTCAATAATTTTAATCAGATGATTTAATAGACGGAATGTTTTCAAATTACTTTAAAAGAATTACTTAAAAAGAAAAACCATTTTATTCGATTAATAAATTTATTCGATTAAAATATTTTTTTAATATGCATTAGTTTATTTGAATAACACATAGATGTTTATATACATATATAAAATTTCCAAAAATTTTTGAACACGTGTTATGTTTTCTTAAAATTTGGAACTTTTTGTGGCCCATAGTATTTGGCTTTAACGGAAAACTAATTAAATAATGTTTTTATACTACATACAACATTATAATATCGAATTGCCACAAATTTTATATAGTTATACCTATATTTTATTTTTATTTAAAATTCAACATCAACAATGATTATAAATATTTTGTTAAATCAGCAAAAACAAAACCTCTCTCTTCAATAAAATTTAAAAAAATCGAATTTTTTAATAAAATTGGCCATCTTTATGGTTAATTTTTTTTCTGGCACAAAAAAGCACATTCAAATCAATAGTTAAAAACAAACTTAGGCACACAAACACACACACACTCATTTAAACAGCAGGAACAACTCGAAAATACGGACACAAAAGTCTTAAATCAATAATTGGTAAAAGTACAATAAATCTAAATGTATCTTAAGTAAAACCAGCAACAACACAAACTACATACAAAAATAAATGTATAAAAAAAGCAAGCACCAAACACTATGTACTTTTAGCCATAAATATAAATAAGTAGTACGTACCAACTCAGTCAGCAAAACTGAAAAAAGAAAAAGAGAACAAAAAAAAAAAAAAACAAAAACAATCAAATCAAACCCAGCCAGCCAACAAAACACAGTTTTTTTTTTTTATTATTTTGACCACTAGTGATGCCTAAACTAACGGTGAATATTGGCGTAATAACTAACAACAAATTAAGAAAAAAATTGTTCAAACGTTCATACTTGTACTCACATTCAGACTGACGACTGTTCGTATATTTCAGTGTCGTCTGTCTGCTGCTTAACCAAAACTCTGTGTATTGTAGATTATTTGTACTTATTCGTAGTTTGTTTTGTATCTGTTACTTAAGACCCTCAATGAACTGTCTGTCTGTCTGTTTCTCCGTTTGTATTTTTATACTCGTGCGATACTATTGGAAATCAACAATGAAACTACTCATGAACTCATAAAACCAAATAGTTTTGCGTGAAGGGGCGGAATAACAAAAATTACCCAAAAACAAAAATCAGGTTTCTTGCTTGTTCCTTGAGATTATTTGGTTGCTGTCTTTAAGTATCTGATTTTTGGAAGTGTTAAATAACACTACGAAAAAAAATGGATTTTATTTTGGATTTGAATTCGAATCTTAAAAACTTGGAAGCAAAATTTTATCACTCTAGTACAGGCTAGTTCGATTTTCATCAAAATAAACGAAACGAGTTCAAATCTTCGTCAGGAAATTTTTAACTGAGTTTAATCTATATCTGTATGTATATATCTATGTATGTGTGCGTGTATGTACGATGTATGAGTATGTAATTAAAAATAAATTTGTTTGTTTATTTGTTTCTAATAGTGTTTTCACATTGACATGAATTTAACAAATTTATTGCTATCCTGTCATTCTAATATTTAGCACTGTACTTCTTCAAAGAGTTGTAAGTGTTTTATTTTGTTTTCCAAATTTTGTTCTATTTTGTTAAATTTTTGATGATTTTATGTTAAAATTAAAACATTAACAATGTGAAAGTACTTCTTATGTGTTATGATTGCAACAAAAAAAAAGTCAATATCTCTTTACATAAAATTCAAATTTCAATCCCATCGCACACACATACATACACACACATATACGTACATACACCCATTGAAATACTAATTAAATACAGTGAAAATTTTAATTGAACAAAAAGTTTTATAGGGCAGTAACATTGAATGCTCGTTAAAAAAAATTGAATACACATTTTTTACTAAGCGGCATGAAGAAATATTAAGACAAAAATAATTTTTTTTTCGGAGAGTCTCCTCTGCCTATTTCTATGTAAAATATAAAAAAAATCTTTTTTTACATTTATTTCAGCATGTACTCAAGAATTTATGTTTTAAATTTTATTTATTTGTTGCGGGTTAGCAATATCTACAGATATATTTCATTGGTAGCCGTACCAAATCATCAGTAGATGTTTTACCCTTTATGTTTATGTGAGTTTTTGTATAAATAGATGAGCTTTAAAATTTTTTAAACATAAAGGGTAAAACATCTACTGTTGAGTTGGTATGGCTACCAACGAAATATACATATCTTTAGATATTTCTAACCCCCAACAAACAAATAAAATTTAAAATATATACAAAAAATCTTTAAGATATTTTGCAATCAATATCGGAATCATTCTCAAGAAAAAAAAATCATAAAAAACTGCAGAAATCGTTAAGTTCTTAAAAAGTCGCCAAATCCTAAAAAACGTTATGACGAAAAAAAAACGCAAAAATTAGAAAACGTTAAAACTGCAAACAACTCATCAAAAAACAACTAAAATTCATTGAAACAAAAAAAAAAAAACAAACGTAAAGACATAAAAATTCACAAAATTCTAATCTATCTATACGAGTATAGTTAATAGACATTTGCTTTTTTTGTGCTGCCCTTCATGCACTTATTATACAACCGATTTGTACAATACTTCTAGCAAATTAAAGACATTTTTTCACAGCAGTGAACGAGGTATTGTGAATTTTTGCAGGTTCTGTATTTTGGGAGCTATAGCCCTTTAAAGTTCCTACTACTACATTCACACGTATTACTCAAGCATTAAAATTAATTTTTTTTTTGTCCATTACCCCTCTCGGGAGCATATGGCTTCCACAAAGCATCTCCACCTGACACGATTCGCCGCTGCTGTTTTTGCGTCTTCCCATGTCTGGTTATTAAGCCTTAGTTATTGAAGGACCGCGCGTCTCCAGGTGTTTCTTGAACGTCCACGGTTTCTTGCGCCCTGAGGATTCCACTCTAGCGCCATTCTTGTAATATTGTCGGGCTTCCTTCTCAGTGTATGGCCGATCCACCCCCTTTTTTTTCTTTTTGATCTGCTTCTGTATGGGTTCCTCCTCTGTAAGGGTCCAGAGATCTGCGTTGCTGGTGGTATTAGGCCAGAATATTCTACATATGATTATTAGGCATTTATTGATGAATACCTGAAGTTTTTGTGTGATGGTGTTAGATACAAGCCACGTTTCGTTACTATATAGCAAGCGTTGAATATTCTTAGCTTGGTACGCCTAAATATGAATGAGCTTCTCCATATGGAATGTAGGCGCCCGAATGCTGCTCTCGCTCTGTTGAGTCTGTTGTCTACGTCTGTTTCTGCGCCGCCATTTTTTGTCATAGAAACTACCCACATAGCAGAAGGTATCGACGTACTCGACTGGTTGGCCTTGTATGATGTTTTCTGTGCTCGTGTTGCTAATTTTTTGGTTTTCGTGATATTTATCTCAAGTCCAACATTGCGAGCCAATCTTTCTAGGTGTTCGAATTTTGACTGCATGTTGGAGACCTTATGCGAGAGTAGACAACTATCATCTGCATAATCCAAATCCTCGAGTTGGCGTGAGAGACTCCACGTGTTTCCTCTTCTCTCTAAAAAGACTTGGCTCATTATTTCATCTAGCACGATGGTGAATAATAGAGGTGAAAGTGGGCATCCTTGCTTGACTCCAGCGTTTCTTTGCAGTGGTTGGCTGATGTTGCCGTTATGAAGAACTGAGAGGTCTGCGTCCTCGTACGTAGCTCTGATGATTTTGACTTTTTTCTGCGGTACTCCTTTTCTACTCAATGCTTTCTATATAGCGGTACGTTTGATGGTGTCGAAGGATTTCTTGAAATCGACAAACAGTATATACAGGGGAGTACGCCATTCCAAAGATAGTTCTATAATAATGCGTAATGTGTTAGCCTGATCTACGCAGCTTCTGTTTGGCCGGAAACCTGCCTGTTCGTCACGTAATTGATCTTCAATTTTTTCTCTAAGCCTTATTATTATTATTATGGTAGCTAGGACTTTGTATATGGTATTAAGCAGAGTTATTCCTCTCCAGTTGTTGCAGTCTTTCAAGTCGCCTTTTTTTGGTAACTTCACTATGATCCCTTTCTTCAAAGTTGGAGGCAGCCTTTCATCCTCCCAGACTGTTGTGATGTGGGGCCGTAACAGTCTTGCCGTGGTTTCGATGACCAACCTGCAGAATTTCTGCGGGTATTCCATCTTCGCCTGCTGCTTTATTACTTCTTAGTTGTTTAATGGCCTGTTGTATTTCGCTTAGGCTGGGAAGGTTGCACGCTATTCTAAGGTTGTTTGTTTCTGCAAGGCTTCGTTGTTATTTGTTTCGATGTCCTCAGTGTCATCCATGGCGACGTTACTGATTTCTTTGAAATGTTCTCTCCATCTTAGCGTCTGTGCTTCATTGCTTATTAATAATGCGCCATTACGTTCAGCAACTGCTTGGCAACTGTTACATTTCCGATTGATCAGACAGTCAATCTGATGTAGTTTTCTCACGCTATTTTGGCTAGCTGCTTCTTCTGCTGTACTAGCTAGCCGTTCCAGGAACTTCCATTCATCTTTTCTTGCAGCTTTCTTTACTCGGTTTGCAAGCTGTTAGTATTGCTGTTTTAAAGTTTCTGTATTATTGTTTGTAAGCTGCAATTTGAGCTCCCTTCTCTGAGAAATCAGTACCCATGTTCTGTAACTTTAGTGAGAAGTTCTAGTGGCGAAAATATGTGAAACAAATTATTCCATCGTTTCTCGAAAAGTGAGAAAAAAATTAATCTGTAACTCATGTCGAAAACTTCCAAAAATGCTTACGTCGTTACGTTAGAATTGTCAGCAAATATAGTTCAATGTCGATATGTAATTAAAGGCGATAAGAATGCTAGCCAAAACAATCTTCGGCGGCGACCAAAATACACTAAAGTAGAAGAATATAAACGGCGGCGTCAAATACTACTGTCTGCTATGCAAAATAATGTGTCGTGCGGCTTCAATGATTGTTATTTGCAAAATAGTCTTGGAAGCACTTTCTATTAAAAACATTTTTAATCATTTTTCTAATATCATAAAAATAAAATAATTAAACAATTAGTTAACCTTGAAATACCAATTTTTTCATTAATTTTATATCGAATAACATTGTTTAGATGTTAACTCACCGCGTTTTTTGTTGTGAGTATATTTGACAGTTCAAAGTGAGAACTTTTTCCGCAAAAGATTTACAGACACAGTATTTCTGTAAATTTGCGAGAAATTTTTTTACGTGACAGTTGTTACTCACAAAAAAACGTACAGGTTCAGTTTAGTGAGAAAATCAACTCTTTGTTTCAATTTATGACATTTTTGTTTCATTTTGCACGTTTCAATCGAAAAGTTTCTCGTAGCGGGAGTTACAGAACATGGGTACAGGTTCCAAGACTCATCTGATATCCAAGTTTTCCGCTGTGGCAGCACTATACCCAATGATTCTTCAGCAGCTTGATTATATACTGCAACGATATCTTCCCATGAGAGTTGTTCGTTCATTGGCAGCCTTTCGTGAATTGCCATTGATCTATCTGATTGCGTGTATTACCGCTCGGAGATGTCCACGTATATTTGTGTATATCCTTGTGCGGGAACATAGAGCCACCTATGACGAGTTGGAATGTCTGGCACAGTTCTATTAGGCGTCCATGCGTTCCAATGGTAGAGCGAATGTTGGTGTTATCGCTTAATATTTTAGGGTTAAAATCACCCATGAGTATAACGATATCTCCTTTTCTAGTCTCATTAAGCGTTGATGTTACTTGCGGGTAGAACTCGTCTTTCTTAGTGTCTTCTGCGTCTTCTGTTGGGGCATAGCACTGTATAATGGTGAGGTGTCTTATTTTGCTCTTGAAGCGGGCCATGATTACCCGATCAGATATGGGGTTCCATGTTTGAAGGGAGTTTCTGATTTTCTTGGATATTATAAATCCTACTCCAATTTCGCTGCCGATTTCTTTTCCGCTGTAGAGCACAGTGCTGCCATTTCCAGTGATAAGCTCTGCGTTGCCATTCCATCTCATCGATGTAATATGATTTTATTTGTCGTTCTAATTGTGCAAGCCTTGATGCTTCACGAAGAGTTCGTACATTGCTTTGCGCAATGCGCGCCCTTTTTCGTGCGCTGAAGGTCGTTGCCATAAAATTCAATCTGTTATTCTGCTCTGTGTTCATTTCGTTAATCAGTTGTATTCAAGCTAAGCAGATGATTAGTCCTTTGCAGCCGGTTCTAGGACGATGGGGCTGCCATGTTTCGTTGCCTAGAAACAACGCCCTCTCCAAGGTGTTTTCTGCATTGTTGGGTTCAACTTTGGGTCGCATTTATTTTCCTTTTTTTCCAGGATTCACATGGGGTCCATGTGAATTACACATTTGGCTGGAAAGAGAAAAATAACAACATGGCTTATGCAAGACAAATTCATAACAGGTAAAGTTAATAATACAACAAATACAACATTACAACAAAATTTGACATATCAGCCCTTATGCTTGCATGTACAAATTTTGACAGCCAGCCTTCATTATGCATGAAAAAAATAGATCAGCTGTGTTTTCAACATTTTCTGTAATGAATTTGCATTGAAGCCATCTATAAATACTAAGATGTAGGAGAATTATAGGAAAAAGGATGAGCGAGTTGAGTAAATTGATTTAGCGCAATGGAAGGTATTTTTTTATTGCATTTAACCGTCGACCGTTGGTAAACACTAGTAATAATAAACCGTTTAAGCGAAAACGCTAAAACTAAAAAAACAAACAATAAAGAAACAACAAAACCAATTAAAAATTGCCAAAACTACAAAATAGGAAAATATCGCTTCCAGCAAACAATTCGCTCAATTAAAAAGAAACACTCTAAGAGAACAAACGCACAAAACTGAAAAAATCATCAAAACCAATAAAAAAAAATACAAACGAAAAAAATCGTCATAAACGAAAAAAATTTTTACTTAAAGCAAAATAAAAAATTGCAATACTCGTATATAAAAAAGTATTGCAAAAACTAAAATAAAAAACTACAAAAGCCACGAAAAATCGCCAAAAAACACAAAAAACAAAATAAAACAAGCTTATAACTAAAAAATCGCAGAGTTAAATTTTTTTTTTTTAAACGAAACAATTTAAAAAAAAACTACGAAAAATTGCCCAATACAAAAATCCAAAGAAGTTTTTAAAACAAAATATATCTTAAAATATCAGAAAACGTTAATACGAAAAAAGGCTACAAGGAAAAAGCGGAAAAACTAACAAAAGTCAGTAAAAACATTTAAAAATTATCAAACCGAAAAGAAATCTGTCGAAACTTCTGCTGCAATTTTTCCGAAAAACACTGCAACATACCATAGAACTAAGCTTTGCCGCCCCAACACTTGCTTCAAGTTAGAGAAGTTTGAATTGCACACTTTCGACTGTAGATGAAATACGCAGAATGTAAATATTGGGGTTGCACTGTACCATAGACTATCATATTATTATTTTTCTATTCATACCAGTCTTTTTAGGTTTTTTTTAAAAACTTCTATAAAATTCCAAACTTATTTTTAATATTTTCGAGTAAAATGTATAAAAAGAACTACTGGCATTTTTTACTCTAATTTTTGAAGAAAATAAACTTAAGTCTTGCACAGATAAAGTTTTTCGTTTCCGAAACTATTTTATTCTGATTTTTCTATTTGGGATTGCTTTTTTTTTTTTTTGGCCCAACCTTTTAACTAAAAAGTAAGTGAAAATTCTATTTCCTTCATTCCTGTCAATAATATTCGATCTGTGCTGCTTTTTTTTTTTTTTTTTGTAAATTTTATGCTTTTTATTGGAATGTTTCTATCCAGCAAATGAGCCACATGTTCCTTAGCCAGACATCAAACCATGTTGCAAATCTTCTCAGCCCATGTTGAAATGCTTCTAGAAATTTATTTAGATTTATTTTTTCTTGTCTACGAGTTTTAGAATTGTATGCAATAAAGAAATTTGTGTGTGTGTGTGTGAGGCTTTGGTATATACTAGTACACCATTTTCGTTAGAAAGAAAATTGGTTTAAACTTTAAAGTCAAAATTGAAATGAAGTCAAAGTGCAAATTAAAACTGAAGATATATTGTTTATACATATATAAAACATAAAACATAAATACTTGAGTACATGCTCAAATAAATGATATATTGTTTAGATTAAAATGTTGAGTACTTCCTTTCTTGATATATTTGTGGTTCTTTATATATTATGACCTTATATGAAACGTCTAACGTTGAAAATGGTGTAGTTTTATGTGAAAATTTTGCTCTTAAAATTTTTTTTTGCAAATTGTCGTAGTTTTTTTTTTTTACTTGAAAATATTTTTTTTTCTACAAAGGAAACTTTTATAGTCATCAGCTTCAGCCAGAGCAGCAGCATCACTGGCAATTTTTCGAATGTTCTTTTTTTATTCCAGTTAGTTTTTGGTGAATGCTATAAATGTTGCTGTTGGTGGTGTTCATGTAGCTTAAAAGTTTATTTGTTAAATCTGGTGGTAAGTTTCCTTTAAATTTTAGTTTTTATAGTTTGAAAACGCAGATGCAAAAGGAAATAAAATGAAAATGAGAGAATGGTTTGTTTGTCACTTAAAGAAATCTATATATATAAAATACAGAAAATGTTTGTACCCATGTTCGCTATAGACTCGGAAACTATCCAACCGATTTGACCCAAACTGGTGTCATTCAAAAGGGAATTTATAGAGGATGGTTTTAGGCTTTTAATATTTCAAGTGGGCGTAACCCCTCCCACATAAATTGAATAACATCATATATCTTGACTATTGTGATAGCAAGAGTTTTGAAACATTGCAATAGTTCATATGTTACTAATGTGAGTAATCAGGACAAAAATGGGCGTTATCGGACAAGTGGGTGTGGCAGCTCCCATATAACCCAAAAATTGAAATCGCCATATTTTGGGCATTTTTTGACCTACGTCGATGATATTTGGTACATATGGTATTGCCATAATTTGGAATACGTACCGGGAGAAAAGTGGATGGGACCACGCTCCTTTTTATTAAAATTAAAAATCGTAATATAGTCTTAACTACTGGACCGATCGTCACAATAGGATATATAAATACTTTTAATTTTATTTTATAACGAGGGGGGTAGCGAAGTACACCGGGATCAGCTAGTGAAATAATAATAATAATAATTCGAAAGACTTCATTCTTTTTAATATCTGCTTCTAACTGCTGCTCCATTTATTTGTCTATAGATTTACTTTTTTTCGTTTATTTTATTTTTGTTTTTTTTTATTACGATTTTTTTTTTGTTTTATGAATATATGCTTTTTAACTTCTGCTTTGGCAACCTTATTTTCTCTTATTATTGTCCGCTGTGTCTTCTTTATTTTTTATGCATACCTACATAATTTTTGGGTCTTTTCATTTAAAATATTGAAATGCTGTGCACGCTACACCAATAATATGCAAAATGGTTGTAACGTCATCCAAGTTAATGCATTAATTTTTTGGTTTAGAATTTTTCTTAAACCAGTAAATTTAGAAATCATATAAATTTTTAATTAATCATATGTTTTTAATTGCCAACCCACCGCAACAGTAGCTGATGTTTGAGATTTGTGGTGGTGCTGCCATATTTTTGTTGTAAGATATGGGAGATGTTCAGCTTAAACTACATTTTAATTTCAATTAAGGTTTAATTAAACCGACGATGTAATAAACCAGGGGGCAGCGCTACGACAGCTGACTATTTTTGCCTAACTTATTTGGTTGGTGAAAATGTCAAATAGCTGTTTTTTTGGTTATATTTTTGACAGCTTCAGTTACCTTAGCTTTACTTTTTCTCGTGCTGCCACCTGGTTTATTACATCATGATTAAACCCGTGTTAAAATCTTTATTTATTTAATAGAATTTGATTAATCGATTAATTAAAATTAATAAAAAATTGACTATTCGATTCAATTTCTTGATTAAACAATTTAAAATCAAGAGTGATTGATCAATAAGATTTTGAAAAATTTACATTTGCAATATCTGAATAACTTGAACTGTCAAGTCCACTATGAGTAAGTAGCCATCCAAAAGAATTTTTAAAAACTTAACAGATGTAGTGTTTTTTTTTCAATCTTTACTTATAGACTTGAAATTAATAATTTAAAAAAAATATTTTGGTTATATCATTTCGATGGATACTAGGGAAGTTCACCATGCCGCAGCGCTAGTAATCAATATCATCCTTTAAGGCAAGGCAAATTCACTTACCAGATGGTGTTGTTATAAACACAGCTGAGCTACTTTTTTCATGCATAATGGAGGTCGATATGTCGAATTTTGTTGTATTGTTGTATTTTTTGTAGAATTAACACCATCTGGTAATTGAATTCACCTTGGTTTAGGGTACATAACTGTACAGCTTTACCAGGTTTATTTTAATTTAATTTTGTTTCTATATTTTAAGTATATTCTGCTTTTTATAACTGTTTTTTATATCTTTTTCTTTTTTTGCAGACATTAATTAAATCTTTTTCTGTATGAAAGCAAGAAAAATGGTGAGTAGAAACGTTTTAAATATTTAAAATTTATTTGAAAAACTCTTTTAATTTTGTAGACTTCTATTATTATTTATTTTTACATACATACAAATAGTATTAATGAAATCACATTTTTAATCTAACAATAATATTGAAAAAAAAAAATTAATTTCCCTAAGATAAAAAGAAAATAGAGTCTATCTGTCATGTAACGTAATATTTTGAAGAATTTTAAAGAAACATTTGGTATCTTATAAACTTTTAATAATATCTGTAGATATCGCTCTTGTAACGAAAACAACGTTTGTTCCACTCGAAATATGTTAACACTGTCTTTCTAATATTTCTCTGATTATTGAATGTATGAACTTTAGCCTGTATAAATATAAATAAATATTAAAAGCAATTTTTGTTCTTAAAAAATATTTTTGACAGATAGGCTTGTTTTTGGCTTTACTTTTCCTCGTGCTGCCACGTTCTGTTTCCTCCTGTTGCCACCTTGTTTATAAAAATAAAAAGCTGGTTAAATGAAAATTTCTAACTGAAAGTTTAATATAAAAATATTACACGGAATAAAGTTTCTGTTCTATTCTGCCTGCTTTACTCTACCATAGAAGTGACAGTGACATTTAAAACAATTTATGTCAAAATCAAAAGCCTAAAAGAGAATCGTAAATGTGTTAATAATAAAGAATATTTTTTTCGAATATTTGGTCATTTAATCGAAAAAGCTCTAAATGAGAGCGTCCATTAATAAATGGCTTATTTATGACTTACTGTCAGAATTTAAATAACGCCAGGTTTGAATTTTTTGATATTTTCAAACAGAGTGCATTTCATATAAAATTAAGTAAAAATAATCAATTCTGTAACTAAATTAAAAAAACAACTAATAAAAGTTTGATAAAAGTGTAAATCTCTCCTCTTTTTACTTAAAAACAAAAAGAAAAAAAAAAGTAATTGAAAACAGTGAAAGGGATATGATCAAATTAAAAATGCAATATTTAGAAGAGAAGAAGTTAAGCCAGACAAGACTTTATAGTCAAAACCCACATCACTTTTAGTTCCTCATGATTTCCTTTAAAATCAATAGTTTTAGCAACTTAAACAACTTGGAACGGACAATTGTGTATACAGTTGAACTTCCGTAATTTGAATCAGCATTATCCAGAAAAGAAACTTCAATTTAGGGAGACTTCAAGTTATGTATGGAATAAGTTTTCAAAACTTTGCACATTTATAGTTCCGCTCTTGTCATGCGATTTGCTTCAATTTATATTTATTCTATAGAAACTTCAAATAATAGAAGTTCAAGTTATAGAAGTTCAATGGGTTTTTTTAGTAACAAACAGCTGTATGAAATAACTCCCAAAAAAATATTTGTAAGTCTCCAAAGCATGTACAGGAAGCAACAATAACGTTTTGGTAGATTTAATTAATTTTTTGAGGATTTTATCATTTCTGTTTGGGAATTTATTTCGTTTTCAAAATTGGGGATTTATTTCATTTAGTCTTTTGGGTACTAATTTCATGCCGGCGCGCCGTATTAAAGCAGTTTTTGTTTTCTTTAGGGCAGCATAGCGAAATCGAATTTCCATAAATTTTTTTTCTGTGCCACAACGCGTTACAACGCTCTTCAGCAGGCTGGGTTCGTTAAACTCTAAACTGAGGTTTTTCATTTACATTTGTAACAAAATTTTCTTTTGTATATTTTTTATTTTGTAGATTTTTTTTTAGCAGATTTCCGGTTTGGTATTAAGAAATTGGAAAAAAAAATTTCGTTATCAGGATTTCTAGATTGGCATCCCTAATTTTTACAGACATGGTACTAATTCTTTTCCCCATGGGAAAGGTTTTTTCATATTGGTGATATCCACTCCTTGATTCTGTGGGGGAAAAGGTTAATTTGTCTTTTCCACACAATATCTTTGGCCATTTACCCATAAAACTTATAAGTGTGTTACTATCGAATCTTTAAAACAACAGAGCAAAGTATTCAGAAATAACGTAGAAAAGGAAGTAGGGTAATCTATGTTAGTCTGAGAGAAGTAAAAAAAGCACCTACGACCAAAATTGAAAAAAAGCTTATCTCTAAGGTTTCTCTGTCAAGTCTCAACCAGTAAGCACACACTCGTATCATGGGAACTGACAAGTCCACGCATGAGTGTCTGTCTAGCGAATTGATGGGAAATGCGTACTCTTGGTGACGGATATGCTGGCGGGCATCACGCTACTCCCGATTTCGGCATCCTTCCGTCACCTGTTATTAGTTAGGTCTCTTTTGGAAGAACACGTATTGGCTGTGGTTGCTACCGAAATCGATGGAAGTTGGCTTGATGCTGGACCAGTGCTAGCGGTTGGTTGGACTTCGCTCATTTTTTTTTTTTTCTGTGAAGTCTCTTTGTTGTCGTTCTTTTCTCATGATGTTACCCTTAAAAAGAAAAAAAAAATGTTACACTCATTTTAATTAAAGGAGCATAAGTGCAGCATTATAATAACAGCTGGTTTTGTTATTGTTTCTTTACTTTATTGATTAATGCTAAAGCTATGTACAGACGATTGGCAGATCTTACAATATTGTCAGAAAAATGTTCAGAAAATGTCTCACAACCGTCTAAACTTACAATTTTTGTCTTGCAACGTTGCAAGAAAAAGCATTGTCAGTTCATTGTAAGACAATAATATTGTCAGACATCTGACAATCGTGAGAACACTCTACTTTGCCATTATCAGATAATTGTCAGACATTGTAAGCTCTTGTTTTATTGGCAGATGTGTTTAAATTAATGCATCTGACAATGGCGCCATTGTAAGATAATTTTTCTGTTGGCAATGCTGTCCATAAATACTATTGAATTTGACAGTTCTGACAAAGCTTAACAACGCATCTGGCAATTTTTCCACACAACAAGCTGACAACCGTGTAAACTGACAATTTTTGTTGGCAGATAAATTTATTGTCTGACAATTGTCTGACAATGAAATTGTAAGGTTTTCTTACAATCGTCTGAACTAACAATTTACCTTTTGGTAACAATTTTTCATTGTCAGTACGTTGTCAGCATATTGACATATCTTACAATATTGTAAGATCTGCCAATCGTCTGTACATAGCTTAACATTTATGTTCTTTTGTAAACGTAAAATATTCAACACTTCCTAAAAGTAGCGAGAACATATAAAAATGTTGCCAAATCACATGTAACATTTTTGGAACATTTTATTTTTAGAAAAGAAAACGCCATAAGATTACACTTAAGCTGGATTCACCCATTGTTTCCGAACAAAATTTTTGTCCGGACAAAATTTTTTGTTCTGAAACATTTTTGCAACTCGATTCACTCATTTCGAACAATTTGTCTGGAAAATCAAAGCTACCGTATGAAATACATGTGTTTTATTAAATTTATAAGGTGGCAGTACAGTGACAGATGAATTAAATTTGGTGTTTTATATGTCAAACGCACTTATTTTTTATTGTTTAATAAGAAAATTGCATGTTAAAAAAAATTAATAAAAATCTGCTAGTTTTTTTTACTAGCAATTGAGCTTTTCTTTATTTTTATTTCACTGGATATAAGTTAAGCTCTGTACAGACGGTTGTCAGATCTAACAATATTGTCAGATCTAACAATTTGCTGGCAATGTACTGACAATAAATAATTGCCAGCACAAGCTTTATTGTCAGTTCACACGGTTGTAAGAAAATTGTCAGAAAAGCTTTTAATTTATTGTCAGACAATAAATTTATCTAGCAACGTTGTAAGTCAATAAATTGTCTGTTTACACAGTTGTTAGATATAACAATAATTGCCAGATTCTCTCAGAGAGCATAAACACCATGAAATGTATAGAATACTTTTAAGAGAAAGAGAATACAGTCGGATTCGGCTAAGCGAAAATTTATGTTTTTCATTTCAGATTCATTTTAAAAACTTAAATATAAGCTTGTAACTATATTTGAAAATAATAAATAGTTAATTATATTTAATTGAAATGAGCAGTCGCTAAAAAGTATTTCGTTGCCAGTAAATTAATAATGTTTTCTTTTAAGTGGTGTTTGTTTTATATAAATTATCTTATTTCTAACCGAAATATGTTTCAATTAAACGGGGTTACTTTTAAGCGGATTTTTTTAAGCCATAGTAAATGCTTTGAAATTGATAGAAAAAACTAAATACAAATTTTTATTTTCAGTTAAGCAATCTTATCCGAATTCGACTGTAATAAAAGCTTTTGCTTGTTTATTTAAGCTCTGTACAGACGGTTGTCAGATCTAACAATATTGTCAGATCTAACAATTTGCTGGCAATGTACTGACAATAAATAATTGCCAGCACAAGCTTTATTGTCAGTTCACACGGTTGTAAGAAAATTGTCAGAAAAGCTTTTAATTTATTGTCAGACAATAAATTTATCTAGCAACGTTGTAAGTCAATAAATTGTCTGTTTACACAGTTGTTAGATATAACAATAATTGCCAGATTCTCTCAGAGAGCATAAACACCATGAAATGTATAGAATACTTTTAAGAGAAAGAGAATACAGTCGGATTCGGCTAAGCGAAAATTTATGTTTTTCATTTCAGATTCATTTTAAAAACTTAAATATGTATAAGCTTGTTACTATATTTGAAAATAATAAATAGTTAATTATATTTAATTGAAATGAGCAGTCGCTAAAAAGTATTTCGTTGCCAGTAAATTAATAATGTTTTCTTTTAAGTGGTGTTTGTTTTATATAAATTATCTTATTTCTAACCGAAATATGTTTCAATTAAACGGGGTTACTTTTAAGCGGATTTTTTTAAGCCATAGTAAATGCTTTGAAATTGATAGAAAAAACTAAATACAAATTTTTATTTTCAGTTAAGCAATCTTATCCGAATTCGACTGTAATAAAAGCTTTTGCTTGTTTATTTACTGACAATGAGAAAATTGTCAGATTCACAAAACTCAAACATCTGACAATGAAAAATTGTCTGACAATTACCTGGCAATGAAAGCGAATTGTATTCTCACGATTGTCAGATGTCTGACAATTTTTTGATATATTGTAGTATAACAATTTAATGACAATGGTTTTTCTGGCAATGTTGTCAGACAAAAATTGTTAGTTCAGACGGTTGTAAGAAATTTTGAACACATTTTACTGACAATATTGTTAGATCTGACAACCGTCTGTACAGAGCTTTACTGACAATGAGAAAATTGTCAGATTCACAAAACTCAAACCTCTGACAATGAAAAATTGTCTGACAATTACCTGGCAATGAAAGCGAATTGTATTCTCACGATTGTCAGATGTCTGACAATTTTTTGATATATTGTAGTATAACAATTTAATGACAATGGTTTTTCTGGCAATGTTGTCAGATAAGAATTGTTAGTTCAGACGGTTGTAAGAAATTTTGAACACATTTTACTGACAATATTGTTAGATCTGACAACCGTCTGTACAGAGCTTTACTATGTGCTTTTATTATACATACTTATAACATAATGTGGCAGCTCGCTTCAACTTTGGCTGAGAAAATAAAATAGGTGGCATCTTGTTTCAACTTTGTCCGGACAAAATTTAAAATTAAACCAATTCAACAAAAAAATGTTCCGAACAAATTTTATTCTCTTTTTCTCTCACTCTCAAAAAGAGAAACGCCAAACTTCATATAAAAAAAATTTTGTCCGGACAAAAATTTTGTTCCGAAACAATGGGTGAATCCAGCTTTAAGCATGTTTTTTACGTCTGCTGGTCGGTAGTACACGCATATGAAGTTGCCACCTGATGTCATCCTTGAAGTCACACTTGTGTACCCTCAGGTTAACTCGTAGGTGGTGGTGAATATAAAAATTCCCACGTTGCTAAGAGCACCGTCAGATAAGATCGTAATGGCAAGTACTGACGTTAATCTCTAACATATCTGCGCTAATTCTTTATACAATACTCTGGTCCCTGTATTAAAGTGAGTATATTAATTGCTTTTTAACCAAAGCGTATTAAACCAGGTGGTAGCGCTACGACATCCGACTATTTTTTTCCCTATTTTTGGGTCCTTTAAAATGTCAAAGAGCTGTTTTTCTGGTTATATTTTTGACAGCTTAAGTTACCTTGGCTTTACTTTTTCTCGTGCTGCCTTGTTTATTACATCTGGTTTTCAACATTATTTTCTCACACCTACATACATACATACACACATATGTACGAATGTACCTTCTCTCAGTAATTGATTGTTGAACTTGACACTGATTTGATTTCTTTACTTTTCTTTAAATCGATCGTATCGTATCAAGTCTCTCGTTCTGTTGTTAATTTTAAATCGTTTAATAAGTGAATTTAAAACAATTAAAAAAAAACAGTGTTCGTTCAGTGTATCACTATATATTTCCAAGCATGTACATATGTACATATGTATGTACTTAAGTACATACATATAAAGTTAAATTTAATTCCATAAAAGTTTGGTAAAAGTGTGTTTCCCAGTGCAATTAAATGGCAAAATGTAGTAAATTGTTTGATACTAAATAAAAAATAAAAAAAAATTTGATAAAATATTTAATATATGTATGTATGTATGTATGTACATATGTTTAAGCTAAGAAATATATATACATATGTATATGTACATGAGTGCTTACATACATACATACATATAAATATACTAATTATAATTAAATTTTTCTTAAATCAATTAATATTGATGATGCAATCAATATTCAATGTCCATTTTTTTAAAAAAAAAATCAACATTAAAAATCTACTTACTTACAATTTAGTGTGTGTTTTGCAAAATTGATAAAAGAAATATAACGGGTCGCGTAATTCCATTGTTGTTGTTATTAATATTGTTTCGTCACTAGATCAGTTATTTGGTGTGGAGAGAGTGCATGCGAATTAACTCTTCAAATCTTGAATATAAAAATAATAACAACAACTATAAGATTTAAGTAATTAAAAAGAGCATAATCATCGATTAAATGCTGGCGGTTTGCGCAAATAAACGATGGTAAGTAAGTAAGACGACAACAATATTAATCGGTATTCTGCATATTTATTATTTACGTACAATACATACATATGTATGTATGTATGCAATTTTATAACAGTAAGAAATTTAATTATAAAAATAAATCGGAAAAATTGTAAATAAAATAAAAGCAATTAAGGTGACCAAGTTGTAGGTACATATGAACATACATATGTACATATGTTTGTATACATATATGTACACAAACCAATATTAATACCCAGCGTCGGATAGAAGCACTAAACAGGCCTTATTTGGCAGACACAATGCCCTCTTGCCCCATTCCATACTCATACATTTTTACACACAATGTCCTAGCCAGCCAAGGCCTTCTAAGTTCCCTTCTTATACAGGCCTGTTAGAAAGCCTCATTCAGTCACAAATTTATTTTTAAATTACCTTGAGAAATGCAAAAGCGTAGTTGAAACTAGTGATGTTACGAATATCAATTTTTAGTATTCGCGAATACGAATACGAATATTTGAAACAATATTCGCCGAATACGAATACGAATATTACTTTCAAATTTAATTGGAAAAAAATCCCTCTCTCTGCATCAGTAACAATAAATTGAAAAAAACTGTCACACTATATACCTAAAGATATATCATTATTATGACATGGGGATGCCGAATTTGAAGACTACTACTAAACATTTTTAAATTATTTTACTCACATACTTTGAGATTTCGTTTTTCTTACTCTGCTGGCGCTTTTAATTAGTAATTCAGTGTTGTTTGGGAGAAAATAGGGCCTGCATATTATGAGCAGTACGTTCATATATGCAAACAGTGGCAACTCTGCAAATGGTATGCGTTCAAAAATGCTGCGCTGAAGTATATTATGCGCAAATAAACACAAAACCCAAATCATAAAAATGGCTGATGCAACGAATGATTAGGAATTAAATTTTTTATTTTATTATTTGTTTTGTTTATTATTTCTTAACCTTTTCTTTCTTTAGATTAGACAATTGAAGCACAGCCGCGAATAACGTTGTAAGTGACAAATTGCAAATTGTTCAGGAGAGTAAAAAAACATTTTTTAAAGGCAAAATTATATATTTTTAAAATTTTTTTTACCTTCTCAAAAATGATAATAATAAAAACTTATATTCAAAAAATCAAGAAATTTTAATTTGAAATTACATGTTAATTTACTGTTTAAAAATTTTTTTAGTGGAAAAACGTTTTATATCCAAAGCGCGATGTCAGTTAAAACGTTATTCCACTACAGCAAGCATCATGGAAAATGGCTTTTAAAACGTTATTCCACGTTGCAAAATGTTATTGTCGCAAAGAAAACATTCCTATTAAAGACAATTTTGTTTAATTGATTTATATTCTTTAAATAAAGGATAAATTATAAAATTTTATATATTTATAACAAATAAAAATTCATTCAACATCAAAACAAAAATTTGTATCCAGAAAATTAAATTCGAAAATTAATTCGATTAAAGACGATAAAAAACATGTTTGTTCATTGTATTTTTTTCATAGAAATGATAAAAATGTTGTTGTATTTGACTTATGCTAATTTTTTTTACAAATTAAGTAGCATTGGCAATCACAAACCTATGTAACAAAAATTAAAATAAAAAATAAAATGTTGCGGACTTAAAACGTTTTTCCATGTTACCTGCTCTGGAGCGTTTTTTTATGTATACTTTTCTTTTTTCTTGTTATATACGCATTTCCACTATTTCTCAAACTTATAATTTTATTGTCTTTCCAATTTTCAACATCAACTTTCCTTTTTGTACCTCTGTTCCACTTATCAATTACTTTCGATAATTCCGTTCGCATCATTTTGAATGTAACTTACAACGTTCTTCCACTGACTGTCTTTTTCTAATTGCATTTCGATAGCGATAAGGAGCATAATTTTGGCTAATTTGGTGTTTGAGTAATGTAAGAGAGTAATGTTAACGGTAATATGCAAAAAAACATGTTTTGCAAAAAATGGCATTTGAAACGTTATTCGCGGCTGTGCTTCAATTTTACATCATTAATTTTATCGTCCAGCCCAAAAATTAAATTTAACATTAACTTTTCCATTTTTCTTATATTTTTTCGTTCACAAATGCAAAGATTCAAATGCGCAAAAAGAAGCATAAGCAACAGCTGATTAGCAGTGGCAGTGCAAAATAATCATATTATGCAGCGCTGTGATGAATTTACGAACAGGCCCATATTTTCTCAGGTTGCGCAGCCACATGTCTCAGTGGACTTTCACATATTAAATTTTAGTTCTTCCATTTTTTAAGTCCAACATTCTCTACTGAAAATTTATTACTAAATTAATATGATATGAAGTTACATATAAGACTTTAACTTTTAAATGATAGTTACGAAATATAATTTTCTTTTGTTTTTAATAAGATTATTCTTTTGAGTCAAAGATAAAGGGCTTTCTTTCTTTAAATAAAAATTATTATATATTAATATATTTTTGTACATTTTATGTACTATTTTTAAATTTTTGTATGTTTTTTTTTTTTTTGGAAAATGTATGTGCAAATTATTCGAGAAATATTCGCTTGAATTTGGGGAATACGAATACGAATATCCTAAAATAGGGGAATAGTCGAATAATCGAATACGAATACGAGTATTCGTAACATCACTAGTAGAAACCCATGAAAGTTCCAAAATATCACCTCTACAAAATACTGATTATTGTAGTATGTTCAATTTCAGGATTTGCTTTATATTTAATGACATGTTGTTATTAAAAATTTATTTATTTACTGATGTACACATACATACACATAATAAAAACGACATATTTAGAAGGGAGTAGGTAGGCCTTCCTGAGAAGGCAAGCGAGCATGACTACTGGATCTAAAAGAAGCTCTAGGAAGGTCTTACAAAAGTCCTTATAAATGAAGGCCTCCAAAAATTCGCCGCTGGGTAGCTATAATATAACTATACATATCGATGGCTTAATATAGAAAGGTCGTATTTCAACTTTTAGCCGTTTTACAGGAGAAGGAAAAAAATCAATAAAATCTTTAGGGAGTTAGTTAGTTTGGGCTTTTTTTAATTACTGTAAATCCGTTATTCGTCAACATAGGAAACTGAATTTTTTAAGGGAGCTGTATTTGAGTTTTGTCTACCAGAAAATGTAAAGCAAACGATTTTGGAAAAAAAAACGAGATACGACCTTTCTATATTAAGCCCTTGATATTTAAGTTTTTTCTTAAATACAGCATTTGTGCTAATACTCGGCAAATGCTTCCCTCACTTCGGAATTTTTTGACCCAATAGTCGGCATTGCCAACTTCAGAATACATAATCTCCTGTACTCGGCAGCATAAAAAACACACAATAAAAGTGTGCCAACTAAATATAAACTAATTGTTTTTACAGGCCGTCCACACGAGCAATAAGTTTGGCAATTATTGCCGTTGCAACCGTCAAATTTGATTGCCGACACAAGATATTTGCGTGTGGACCGCACGAATATGTGTTTAAACACATGTTTAGTAACAATTGCTAGAAGTTATTGCTGAGCAATTATCTCTGAACACATGCTGTCAAATTTAATTGTGATTTCTATGAAAATTGTTTTTTTTTGGGCAAATAGAATAAAAAAATTAAAACACAAATGTATGTATAAATAAATGAAAACCACAAAAAAGTGAAACATTTTTAAAATAAACATTCATACTATTGAAAATGCTGAAATTTTTTTTTACAATTAAGCCCGTAATTAAAATTTACAATACAAATAATATACAACCTTCTTCCGTAAAATTTTCATATATGTGTTCTAAGATATCTACGATTTCCCTACCACAAACATATATTTGAACACTGGCAATTTGACGTCTTAATTCTGCCGACGTTATTGCTTGTATTACGACACATGAAATTGCCGGTCTGGACGGAGGGTTACAACAATTGTCAAGAGTGTTAAGCATAGTTGCCAGATGAAATTTGTCCGAATTCGTCAAATTTTTAGTGTAAGATCGTCAAAATCGTCAAAATAGTTTTCCGAAGTCGTCAATAAATCGTCGAATATAAAAACAAAATTTTTTCAAACAAAACACATATTTTATTTAACAAAACATAACATAATATATAAATAACAAATAAAATTCAAGGGTTTTTATATAAAATAAAGGAAATTCTTATCAATAAAGAGATCAACTGTTGAAACAAAGTATAATCAGGTGTTTTGTGTATTTTTTAATACAATGCCTACATACCATATCCACAAAATATTAGCAAGTTTAAATTTTTAGAGAAATTAGTGTTAAGATTTGAGTTTAAATGAAAAATGATGGTAGTATTATTCATGTTACAACACATTCGTAAAAATTAAAAAAAAAAAATTAAACATATATATTGGAGTTGAACCGGTTTATTAAATCAGGTACTACTTTCATGTCAAAACAATTACACTTATTTAATTTTAAATGATCTCTAGTATATAAAATTGGCTCCAAAGAAGCTTTCTCTAACCGATTTCTAACTTTTTTTATTGCTGAAATTAACTTGGCTAAACACTCTTTCTACATTTGCCGAAAAATGTGTTAAAACCAAAATTTTTTTAATAAAATTAGTTAACGTGGGAAATAAAAGACTAGAGTTTTTTTTCATCACTGAAATCTTTTTCTAAAAATCTAAAAGTTTTATATCCGTATCCGGGAAGAATTGTTCTAAAATTAGTAATTTCAATTGCCTAAACTCAGATTCAATTTCCTGTAATTATCAACTCAAAAACAACTAAATATGATAACACTATCTCTTTTACTCCTAACTGTTTTTACATATTGCGACAAAAGCTGCCAAGTTCTTGATAAGTTCAAAGTAGTGTCAATGTTCTGCAGAACGCTGCCAACTTATAATTGTTTAAAAATCGTCAAATTTAAGACACAAATCTTCACGTCGTCAAACTGCCTTTTTTGGCATCTGAAATCGTCAAAATGACGATAAATCGTCAAATCTGGCTACCGTGGAGTTATGTTATATACAATTTTATAGAATTTGAGCTCAATAAGAGAAAATACCAACTATCCAAGAGTCGGAACCACCATGCCATGCCGACTATTGAAATTCATTTAAAATTTTGATCCTAATATCGACATTCCTTCAAATAAGCAAAAATAATGTTTTTATAAAAAATGTGTCATTAAAGAGAATATATGTATAAACGTTTTTTTTATCATCTAAAACCGTTTGGGTAAAAATATTACATAAATTAATATGATTAGATACTCATTTGTCTTAACTGTGCTTGACTCTAGACAATTACCACAAAAAACTCGGCACTAGCGTGAGTGTTGACAGATTGCCACTAAATGACGATCCAAATAGATGAAAATACTCATGTTGGTTGAAAACTCAAACACTTCATGAAGAGAATGGAGTGTATTTTCAATTAAAATTGAATCCTAATTATATATAAAATTGCCATTATTTTTTTCTTTAACTTTTAAGGAAAAAACCGACTACTGGTTCATGCCGAACTAGGGAGCCTTTACCCGATATGGTCACATACGCGCACATGTTTCTAAAAGTGCCTAATAATTCACCTAATAAATGAATTAGCATTATTGAGCTACGTAAGTTAAAAAGCGTAAGTTCGCGAAAATATAAAGTAAAGTAAAGTAAAGTGTATATTTTAGAGTAGCCACTGGAAGAAAAAAAGTGTTTATATTTTGGGGTGTTCATATTTTCGCGAATGCACTGTATATCGCTATTTTAATATAGAAAGGCCTTAACTCGTTTTTTTATTTTTTCAAATTGCGTATTTATCATATTTCGATTGGGAGCCATATACATACTCGTAAGTGATCAATTTTAGCAAAAATGAAACGAGATATGAAAAAAAACAGTAAAATCTTTTCTATATGCATATTTGAATTTTTCATAAATTCCAGTTAACCCTCTTTGAAATCTTGCAAGTCCGCTCCCGCTAAAGATAAAGATCTACACTGTAAACTTTATTTTGAAGGCGGCTCCTTAAGACTCTTATAAAATTTCATTGTAAAAAACTACAAAGATACCTCCATTTATTAAAAATGTTCGGGTTTTCAAAATCCAAGACAATAATTTTAAATCCAAAATTAGACTTCAAATAATTGTTTGTAAATTTCTGAAATTACGAAAAGGAAAGCGTTTAAATTTTTCAAGGACCACTTCACTCGAAAATTAAGTCAAAAAGAAATGTTAAACATAATTAGTTTAGAAATAAAAAACAGAGCAATATATTTCTTTGTATTTGAAAAAATGTTGTAACAGCCAACCCATATTAAATGGAAAAAACTCTCTAGCGAATTGTTTTCTTTAAAATAAAAAAAAAAGTACTAAAAGTTTGCACAAGATGCTGTCATTTGTTTGCGGCATAATTTTCTGTCATCTTTAATTGCACGTGCCGCCACGCCGCCAAATTCAAGTAAATAAATAAAAATTACATTTATTTAAGTTTTAAACGTTGTGTGTTAAAAAAAAAAACATTTATCAGTCAGTCAGTCATTTCTAGCTCAAGTATTTGACAGTCAAATTGATTTTGTATCAATTTATTTAAGAATTTTCGTTTTATTTTTGTTGTTGTTGTTGTTTCGCATTGAAGTACACCTAATTCTCTTTTTACACGAATTATTTTTACACGAATTTTCATTTAACACGAGTTAAAAAGTTAACATTTTTCTCTTTTTACACGAATTGTTTTGTTTTAACACGATTTTAAATATTCTACAAATTCTTTTTATAAATTTTTATTTTTTATGTTCTATGATTTTTTTTTTTATTCTCACTGCTCACAAATTACACATTTCAATTAATTTAACGGTATGGCATCCCGTTTATGTCGATTATATTTATGCGTATGTATTTTGTCTTTGAGTGGGATTCCCCGAATTAAACATAAAGTAAAAATGCAATGTATTATGTACGCAAATTAGTATGGTTTTGAGAATAGAAAAGAAAAGACGTTTAATTGCTGTAAAGTTAGTGCTCGTACAAATTTATCAACTCAATAACAGGTAAGTTTTAAATAATTTCCAAATCGCTGCATTATTAATTATAATTGAAAATCAGAATTGTGTTTAATTATAACTATTTCTTAACTATTGTATATTGGTAGCCCGGTCACAATGTCACATAAATCACCTGTAATATTATTTATGTAATATTAAATATTATTAATTTATTATACTTTTACGTTATTTTTTAGGTCTGGAACCAATCTAATATTTTCATCTTTGGCTAGTATCTTTTTTTACACGAATTTTTTTTACACGAATTTATTGGGAACGTATCTATCGTGTAAAAAGAGAATTGGGTGTATTGTTTTTCAGCGCGAAAAGGTTAAATTTATTTTATTGAATTTCATTTTAACAAAATAATCATAAAAACAAATTATTTAACTGACCTTAACATATAAAACAAAAATCTTGAGAAGAAAACAAAAACAAAAAATTATATTTATGTTCAACTAAAAATTAATAATAAAATTTTATTAAAATTACAATTATTTCGAGTTAACATTTGGTAAAGTTTAAACACATAAGTGGGGCAAAAAATCAATCATAGTGTCTTGGTGATTGCGTGATTGAACTGTAGTGTAATCGGTTTTTGTTTAATAAGGATAGTGGGCCGTAAAAGTGTTGGAATAATTGCAAGTTTAAAACTTCGGCTTTTTCGTTAAAGTTCGTTTAACGTTTA
The DNA here is from genome assembly GCA_947311025.1 of Lypha dubia. Taxonomy (NCBI): domain Eukaryota; kingdom Metazoa; phylum Arthropoda; class Insecta; order Diptera; family Tachinidae; genus Lypha; species Lypha dubia. The sequence continues at coordinate 56,410,543 of OX371263.1, forward strand.
TTGTAAAGAAACTGGTTTAAGCTTAAGGTGCTTAAATACAAATTCATTGTCATTAGTTAACTAATAACAACAGTTTAAGCAGAGTTAAAGCTTAAACCGTCATCAGTAGTTAACTAAGCACTATAAAATTAAACCCTACGTTATGTTTGTATGCGAGCGTTTAACACAGAGCAGTAAAATGTGAATTAAATTTTTGTTTTCGAAATTATTAAAAAAAAAAAAATAAATAAAGTGAAGTTAACTTTTAGCCATCACTGTTTCAAACAAAGCTCAATAAATCTGTTACAATTTATAAAACCAAATATGGCCAAGAAAAAAAATTAACATTAATTATGACATGTTTTTTATATACTTACATATTCTCTGAATAAGTTCAGGCATGAGAAGCAAAATTTGGTTTTTTGTTTTCATTTAACATTTTCGCTTTCCCCCCCCATCACCCTCCATAAAACTGGGTATCGTATTAGAGAAAAAAAACATTGCTAATTTAGCAGGTTAGCCAGAAATGAGATGATATTTTATCAAAGAAAAACTTGGTAATCATTTTAAATCTTAACGATTTTAGTCGACGAAGTTTTTGTGCGGATTTCAATTTGTGTTAATGCAAATGCTGACTTGACGGACTGTTAGCCGTAATAGTGATCTTCAATGTAAACTCTTTTAAATATACAAAAATTCTTTTAAAATTTTTATTCTCTTAATAATCAAAATTGAATCTCTTCTCTTTTGAAGAGTGTGACTTTTTTTTAATAAATAACAGTTATGGAGAAGAATTTATTGTTTTTATGGAAAAAATTCGAAGAAAAAGAAGCGACGAGACACAATGCTGCCAATTTTAGTAGATGCCAAAATCCAGGCAGACTAGATAAACCAACAAACAGAAATCTTAAAGTCATTTACTAGGTTTTTTTTATAAAACTTTTGTTTTTTAACGACAATATTTGCAAAAATATTAACAGACTTGACAGCAACAAATACAATGGCAACAGCACATTTCACCAGCGTTGTCAACTTGGAAATTTCAAAAGGCACCAAAATGGAGAAAAAAACGCGCCATTTAACAAAAAACGCACCAAATTCAGATTTTTTTTATTGAAAATTTTTATTGAATTAATTTTGCATCTTTACAACATTTAACTTTAGTCCAAAATTCTAATGTTGATATAATATTGTGCCAATGCATTAAGTGAATCATTCTCCACCGTTTTTCAATACTAGATAATATTTAGACATCGGATTCAAATTGTACTGCTAATGGCATGATATCATATTTGCAATGGGATAAAACATTTTGGACAATGTTGGTTCTTGATGTCGTTTGTAGCTACTCGTAAATGGGCTTAAAGCTGCAATGTGTTTCCGTGTTCCAGCATGCCGAACAAGGTTGGATTATTATTATTTGGTCAAGGCCGAATCCATTGCTTAAACTCACATTGTGATTCCCAATCCTTTTGTATTTCGCTTATGATCTCCTTTTTTAGACTCCATTCTTGACACTAACTTTAAATATTTATTTTAGTAAAAATATATTTTATTAATTTTAGTGTTACAACCCTTTATGTAAACTTTTACGCATTTTATAAAAAACGAACAATGATCGCAAGTCTCAAGAATACTTTGTTTTTGCAAGCTCTTTAACAGACTTGCGAACAACTTTTACGACAAAAAACAATTATGTACTCTGAAATTCTAAAAGGGACAACAAATTTCTTATAATGAAATGTTACAAATTATTTATAACAACAAGACGGTTTAACGGTTTTTGTGAATGCGTTTTGGTACCTCTTAAACATCTGTAAAATTGAATGTAAAAATTGTACACAAATTTAATGAAATGGTATTGAAACAGTTGTATTTTTTGTACAAAATTCTTTTTTCTCATACTGAAACAAAATATTGTGTTTAATATGATTTGGAGCCACCCAAAATTAAAAAAACGCACCAAAATTAAAGAAAAAGCGCACCACGCACCAACTCGGATATTTTTCGCACAAAACATTTAGAAAAGCACCAAAAAAGGTGCGAAACGCACCAAGTTGACAACGCTGCATTTCACCCACACTTTCCGCTTTTAGTTATTTTATTGTTGTTGTTGTACATTATGCAGGCTCCATTCAATGTCTTCATCTTAATAGTATTTTTTGTATACGTAGACTACAATCATTGGTGGCAATATAGTGCCGCAGTCGTATTCATACTACATACGTAATACAAACGACAAAAACAACATAAATAAAACAATTATATTACTTGTTTCAATGCATACAGTGATGGCCGAAAAAGTTTCCAAATGAAAACAAAATTTTACTGGCATAAATTTTTCCGATCACCAAAGGTGAAAGGAACCTTATTAAAATCCGTCTGTCCATCTCTCTGTCTGTCAGAGTCTTCTGTCTCGAGATCCAAGAGATTATTTTTAACTATTTCTGCTAGAAATGAAGATACAAAATTATAGGGTGTAATAAAGCGAGCAACGTAACACTGTGAAAGTGTTATATTCACCTTGAAACGTTTGATATTATGATATTTAGTAAATTATTATAGAATCCATAACAACAGACACTAAAATTTTAACAATTTATAAAATAAAGGGTATTTCATCAGATAATGTTATATTGGAAAGAGGTAAACTCTTTGAATTTTCTTATTTAGTAATGAATTTTAAAAGCAACTTTAATAAATACATAAGAATAAAATTAAAAAAAGGGTGTTCTATCAGGTAATGTAATTATGAATTTAGGCTGCATCTTCGGACACATAATAATTAAACATTTGGAATTATTAGTTGAAATTAAAGCATTTTTATAATAATTTGGCACATTTTTATAAAAAAACGCATGCCTTTAAATGATGAAACGAGCAAAATAAAAAATAAAACACCAAAAAAAAAAACACTAAAAGTCATTAAACTTTAAAAAATCGCAATATGAAAAAAAAATCCCAAAAATTGCAGAACTTTTTTTTATTGAAAACCAACAAAATCAAAGTCGCTACCAAGCAAAATTAACTGAAAAAACCTTCGAAAAAAAAATAAATCGTTAAAAAAATTACTCAAATGGAAAAAATGCCAAAACGAAAACGCGGCAGCCTTAAAAAAAAAAATAGAAAATTAAAAAAAAAAATTTAAAATTTCCATACAAATATTTATAAAAATCCCCAAAGTGAAAACAAATGTCAAAAGAAAAAAAATTAGTATTTTTATATTATTATTATTACGAATAAATGTAATTATTATTTGAACTTATATTGATTTACATATGGAAAGTAATATTATCAGGCTCAAGTTCAGTTTTATTGAATTAATGAAAATTCAAAATTACTAAGAGTTTTTTTGTGTTGGAAAATATTATTATTTATATCCAATCAGTTTTTAGCAGAACGTATCAGTACTGATTTCAAGGCCGCTACACCTCTCATCAGCGTTCAATTGTCCATCTTTACAAATTTCGTAAAGTGGATACTAATTGAGAAGAATATCAACTATTTAACCAGTTTTCAACAGAAATAGAATATGAGAATTAATTTTTAATTCAATTTTTATTCTACAATGAAACAGTGCTGGTTAGTACGAAATTAGGCAAAAAATGAGCAAAATTACCAATAAAAAATTAAAAAAAAAACACCCGATCAAAAAGCCACCAAAACCAAAAAAAAAAAAAAAACGCAAAATATAAAAAAATCGCTAAAACAAGAAATCCATCAAAAACGATAAAAAATTGCTATAGCAAACTAAAAACCAATAAAAAAGTGGGGGGAACAAACTAGGATACACGAGTTACATGTTTATAATGTACTATATAGTCCTAAATAGTACTCTGTAGCAGTGTTGCCAGGTAAATATTGTCTAATGTCCCCAAATTAAAGAGTGTTGTCCCCAAAAATCACCATTTTAAAACTGGAAATCCCCAATTTTGTCCCCAATAAAGATATGTATATTAAGCATCATTAAAAACAATTTTTTTTTATTAATTTTATTACATGCATACATTTATTTAAGTTAATGCATTCGTATGCGCTCAATGGAACTTTTCAATCCATAGAATATATTAAAATTCCATACACGAAATCAAATTTATTTTTTTTTCTATGCTTTCGAATTGTAAATTTATAAATAATTTAAAATTTTCCATACTCCCAGTTTTCCATACATAAAGTTAAATAATCTAAAAAAAATTTGTTTGCACTCCTTTTGCTTTTAATTCCTTTGAACATTCTATGCCAACATCAATGTCAGCAACAACCAAATTACTTTCCTTATCGTCAATTAGTATATTCATTTTGGCAATAAATTCTGGTTTTAAAAATTTTGAACAAATTGTTATAAAAACCAACATCCAAGGTATATTAATTATAAGGTAGTCGCATTAGCTAAAATTGACATCAGCTGATTGATTTTTTGTTGTCAAAACTTTGTTATGTTTTTATAAAAATATTAAAATTAAAATTTAAAAAAGTGAAAAAACAAGCGTGAAAAATTTTTAATATTTAATTAAAATTAAAAATTTCGGTTAAAATGCGTGTATGTAGTGTCTGCAAAAAAAATTTGCAAAGGGGGAAGGAAAGTTGTTCCAAGTACCCAAATAAAAGACACATCCTGATTTTATACATACATACATCTATCAACACCTTTTTGTTTTCTGTATTGTAAATAATTTTAACTTATATTTTTATTTTATGCAATTGATTTTTTTTTAATTTAATTTTTGTTTTGTTTACACATCACATTTTGACAACAGCCAAGTTTTTACACTAACAAAATGCCTGTTGTTTTTGTGACGTTGTATTTGTTTTAGGGACAAGACTACCTTATTTATTATACCATGCCAACATCCAACCATCGCCTTGAAATAATCGAAATATGGAGCAGAAAAACGCCAAGATACATAAACATATATGCATGTAAATATATGTATGAACGAAAATGCTAAAATAAAGCAAAATTGATAATAGGTATACTGAAAATGAAAAATTCCCAAAATCCCTCCCCTCGATAATCTGTCCCCAAAAACCAGCTAAAATCCCCAATTTGGGGAGAAATCCCCACACCTGGCTACACTGCTCAGTAGCCGTACGGAGTTCTTTTCGTTTCCAACTAAATATAAGCTTTTCCAATAAGGATGATATGATTTGAAGTGACGTTTCGGCCATATGTAAAATGTCATGGTTGGGTTGGTTGGTTTACGTGGCTGCCTGCTACGCGCAAGCATTCAAGTAGAATCAATGAGATTCCGTTTGGACAGACCACTCCACTCGTCAGTGTCAACCTGATTTAGGTCCGAATCCAGGCCTCAGATTCGGAGTAAGATTCTAGATCCATCCCGTCGAATTAAGGTATCTAATGAGGTCACCTAGACCTATCCCTGATACCTCCGAGAGATCGTCTATTATGCTGTTGCCTAGAAATTTGTGTCTCGAATGGTGTAAGGCCGGGCATTCGCAAAGAAAGTGGAAGACTGTTTCCTCTTTGCTTTAATCCCGGCAACTACGGCAGAACGCATTGTAGGAAAGGCCCATCCTGTTAGCGTGTCTCCCGATAACCCAGTGCCCCGTCAATACTGCGACGAGCCTCGAGATGTCCCTGGGGTTTCTGTTAATTAGTTGTGTTGTGCGCTTAACGTTGTAGCAAGGCCACATTTTCTTAGCCACCTTGCACGTGCTCAACCTGCGCCACCTGTCTTCAGCTTTCTGCCTGAAATGGTTAAGAATGAGATTTCTAATACTGCCAAATGGCATGGCTACCGATTCAGCAATGGAGACGTCCATGGCTGATCCAGCCCTGGCCAGTTCATCCGCCTGTTCGTTGCCTTGGAAGTTGCTATGTGCGGGAACCCAGATGATGGTAACGTCAGTCTGACTAGCTAGTCTGGATAACGCGTCCTTGCACTGGCTAACTAAGGTAGAAAAAGTAGTGTTTGACCTTAGAGACAGAAGTGCCGCTTGGCTATCGACAAAGATGCCGACTCTTCCTTGGACACCCCTGTCAATCAAAACCCTACACGCCTCCCTTATGGCCAATATTTCCGCCTGAAATACACTAGCTTCATCAGGAAGTCGGAATGAGAGTTTTATTCCAAGGTCCTAAGAGAAAACTCCAGAGCCCACACTGCAGATCATTCTTTATCCATCAGTATACATCCTGAAGTTGAAGTCTTTTTCTATGTTTCTCCCCTTCCACTCCAATGTCATTATCTGACATTTGTTTGTCATTGTCTACAATTTCATCATGGAGAGATATACGCAAGAACAACGTTTACAAATTATTCAGTTTTATTATCAAAATAATCGTTCTCCAATTGCAACTTTTGGTCCGCTTTTGGCATTTTATTGTCGTAATAATCGTCCAAGATGAGGTTCACTTTCATCTGAGTGGTGCGGTAAATAAACAAAACTGTCGATTCTGGTGCGAACAAAATCCACAAGTTATTCATGAAAAACCATTATTCATTCACCACATTCACCTTAATAGATAGTTTGGTGTGGTTTTGGTCTGGTGGAATCGTCGGTCCGTACTTCTTTCGAAATTAAGCTGGTAACACCGTTACTATCAATGAAGAGCGGTATAGATCGATGATAACCAACTTTTTATGGCCGAACTTGGAAGAAGTTGATTTTGACAACATTTGGTTCCAACAAGAAGGGGCTATGTGCCCCAAATGCAAATGCAACAATTGAATTATTGCGTGAAAAGTTTGGAAATTCGATTATTTCATGAAATTGTGATATTGAATGGCCTCCAAGAAGTTGTGATTTCACACCATTAGACTATTTCTTGTGGGGTTATTTGAAGTCATTGGTCTTTCGAAATAAACCAAACTCTCTTCAAGCTTTACAAATCAATATTAAACGTGGGATTCATGACATACGACTTGATTTAGTGGAAAAAGTACTCGAAAATTGGGTTCATCGTATTCGTTTCTGCAGAAGAAGTTGTGGAGGACATGTGAATGACGTTTTATTTAGAACATAATTGTATCGATTGTACTTCACATTAAATAAAAAACTTTTGAATTTCCTTAACAATAAGTGTGTTTTTTTTTAAGAAATCATATCACTCTTATTGGAAAACCCTTTTTATAGCTTAAGACAAGTGAAGAATATATTTACCTGAAACGAAAAACTTCCTAACAAACAGAAAATAGAAAATCGTGTTTCTGTAAATTCCGATGCATTTCATAAATTTCACTATGCAAAAATTGTGTTTTTTATTAAAAAATAATGTTTCTAGTTTTCCTTTAATCTTTTAAATGAATTAAACTCCAATTTGTTGACCTCATGATCATTTTCATTTTATTAAAAAAAATATCAAAAAGGAAGTAGACCTTGCCTTGTAAAATAATTTCTCCATATTTCACATAATTTTTAATTTGATTTTATTTTGTTGAGAATTAAAAAAAATATTTTTGTTTCTCTTTTAAAATAATTCAAATGTTTTTTAGGGCATTTTGAGTTTCATGTAACGCTTTACTGATTATAAGCAGCGGCTGTTTAATATTTTTTAAATACAAAATGAAACAGGAAAATTGATACGGACATACAATCTGATTTTGTAAAATAGCTCATTTTTAAACCATTAATTTTCCAGAGAAAAAATATCTTTCGAAATCTTTTGAAAACTCTTTGTTGTTTAATCAATTAATTTAAAAAAAAAAATACAATTCTTTTTAAATTCTTTACTAAACTGCATGCAAAATTGTAACCTACAGAAGAAAAAATAGCTAGATCACACACCTCATAGTTGTTGCACATGATCATCGATTGCTTTCATGTTTAATGCAATTTCAAGAACAACCACAGTTGTATATTTTCGCAATAGAAAATTCAGTTATTTCTTTCTTTATAAAAGATTTTTCCTATGGTAGATTTGTTAATTTAATCTGTTTCGATGTTCACTGTATGTGCTGTACGTATTGCATGCAGTAATTTTGATATTGTTACTTTGTCAACAAAATATCGTAAAGTAGACATTATTTATTTGTTGCTGGTATTGTTTTATATAAAAAAAATGCATAAGATGAATAGATCTACAAACATACGTACATCGATATAAACAAATACATCTGTACTAGTACATACATATGTGTATTTCTATGGCTGTATGATTGTTCTTTTTTTTAAATTTGATTATTTTGTATAATTTGTTGTCTCAAATTTGAATTATCAAAGAAAAATGCCGACAACAAATACTTTTTTTATAAAAGTTCAAATTAAAATATTTTATAATAAAAATTTGTACTTTTTTTGTACGTTTGTATGTAAGAACAATAAAAAAAATTAATCTGGTTATTAAAGATACAAATGTGAAATTAAAAACAATTAAAAGTGATCGAGATACAATTAGTGGGAGCAAGAAAATTACGAGTATATATAGTTTTTTACAGGTACATGTGCACATGCATACATTAATACATACATATTCTTCAATGCGAGTTGATTAAGTCACGCACGAACGTTAACTGAATCGCGTGATTGAATTAGTTCGCTCACATACTGGACACTGTTGTCATTTGAACACTTTTCTTACATGCGACACTCAGGCACAGAAATGATCGTGGTATATAATGTACAATAGAAAATAACACTGAGCAGAACTCCGTAATTTTTAGTATACTTTTTTTTTTTTGTTAATTAGGACCAGCAGTCAGGGGTCATACGTATGCTGTGCATTGTGACGGAACTAGAAAAATAGGTTGTGTGAAGAAGGATAAAAGAAGTAGTGTTTTTGGACATTCGATTTGCACAAACTGAAGGTGACAGGAAATACCTCTGAGGAGAGTGAAAAGTGATGGGTTTCGGGAACAAGTTCCCTGATTTCATTAGAAAACATTCTGTTGAAGTAGCGATAGAACATTGAAATACATCCTACATTGTGTCGATGCTCCAGTGAGTCAATAGAGTTGTCACCGATAAGCTTCTTCACCCTATCTTGTACGCGATCGATTAATTTCAAAATAGATTTTGAAGCACCGGCCCATACATGAGAGCTGTATTCCATTTTATTTATTTATTTTATTTCTTTAGTTCCTGTACAACAAGATCTAATCTTATGTTTAGAGTACAGCAGCATATTATGTTACATACAAAAATTACTTTTAGGTATAGTTAACAAAATTGATAAATGTTAAAAAAAAAGAAGAAAGAGAAAAAAAAGAGAAAAAATACAATGTGCATACATATAATTATTTGAAAAAATTATATAAAAATTTATTAAAACTATTAGCATTGCAATTAAATTGTGGATTTGGTGGAAGACTGTTCCAAAGGCTAGCGGCATGCACATAAAATTGCCACTCAGATACTAGACGTTGTCGTCCAGGTAATATAATATTACGGTTTCTAGGAGATTTGCAAAAACGAAGTTTGTTGAATAAATACTTGGGATTTTTTATTATTTTATGCGAAAAGACCAGAGTGCGAATCTTCATAAGACTTTCAAAGCTAACACCGTACAGATTCTTGGAAACAGATGAAACATGATCAAATCTACGTAAAACATATACATATCTAATAATATTGTTAAATAAATTATTTGGCTTTCTTTTGCTAACAGAGTCACAGTTACCAAATAATTCACAGCCATATAGCAATGAAGGAATCACGTATGCCTTGGCAAGCAAGGTTCTTATCCGTACTGGAGTGAAATATTGCGTAGACCATAGAGCACGTAACTTCATATATACTTGACCCACTAAAGCATATACGTGATCTGTCCACGTCAAGTCATTGTTGAAGATTATTCCAAGATTCTTCGCTTTATTAACAATTTCAACTTTCTCGTTATTTAAAACAACATCCCCTCAGAAAGAAGGCACTTGGTTCCTTTTGCCTATTATTATGCACTTAGATTTACTAGGGTTCACACAAAGTCCATTCACATAAGCCCAGAGATAAATTTTGTTTAACTCAACATTTAAATATGAAATACCAGCGGCAATATTTTCAGCTGGAGTACTTAGAGTAAGTTGTACGCCATCTGCGTATAAGTGGATATTACATTTTGAAAGAATTGTTGGTAAATCATTCACGTAAATTGAAATAGAAGCCTCTGGCACTCCCCTGTTGAGCAACAGTTTGTCAGACCATACTTTATTTACATAAACCGACTGCGTACGATTTGAGAGATAAGAGGATATAAGCTTGGTTGATGTGACTGAGAATCTGAAAAAGCTTATTAGTTATTTAATTAATATTTCATGATCGACGGTGTCAAATGCCTTAGAGTGATCTAGAAGCACGAAGAAACTTATGTTGCCATTTTCTAGTTCCTGTGGTATGTTTTCATTTACTTCAGCAAGAGCCGTAATGCAACTATGACTCTGGCGGAAACAGGACTGCGTATTGGCAAGTAGTTTGTGGCCATTGATATACGACAGCATTGGTTGATACAATATTTTTTCTAAAACTTTTGATAGAAAACCCAGAATGGCTATTGGTCTGTATTCACCATTTGCTTTGGGAAGTGGCAAAATTTTTGCATGTTTCCATATTGATGGAAACGTGGAGGACATAATAATATTGTTGAACATATAAGTAGGTGATGTAAGGAAGAATAAGAGGTAGAAGTATTTTCCCACAGCATGTGATTTTATTAAAAAACATGTTGATATAACATCATATTGAGTTACACAAGGAAATCGAAACTGATCGCCGATGACACCATCACCTGAACTTGTTCCGTGCGAGGAAAAATTAAAATAATTTGGATCTGATCTGATAAATGGAGCACTGATGAACGTTCTGTTGAGCGTATTTGCAGTTAATGATATTACTCTGATTACCAAAGCCAATCTCACGAATGGTATTCCAGGTTTGGCCAGTATCAATTGCAGTGCCAAATCTTGTGGAGTAATAATGGCTTTTTGCAAGTCTTATATGCATATTAACATTCTTTCTAGCAGTTTTGTATTGATCTTTCATTTCAGTAGTTTTGAATATTTTCCACCTCTCATACTCACAATCCCTTTTTGTATTGCTATCATGATCGTGATTGAAAACCACGGTTTTTGCTTATAATCTGTTCTTTTATGTTTTCAATGTACTGTTAAGTCAAAAAGATACTGTATATTGTGATGTAGGAAATTACATTGTTCGTCAACACTGGGCATATAATATATATCACTCCAGGAAATACTAGAAGAGCATTCATGAAGATGATTAAAATTTAATTGCCTAAAATCACGATAACTGAAACTCTGATTAGATTGTTCAGTATCAAAATTGTAGTTTAGAAATACGAGGTCGTGCTTGGGAAAACACGATGCGGAAATTTGATCGAGTTATAAAGTTATTTTCGATGTGTTAGAAACAAAGTAAAGGTATATCAATGTAGAACTTGTGGATGTAAAATGCGTAGGATTGACTGTGTTAGCAGGAAAAAGTCCAAGAGACAACATATTATCTACAAGACTCGAATCGGGTAATATATTTGAATTGAAATCACCAGTGATTACAATATCATCATATTGTAATATGAGAGTTTCTAAGGTATTATATAACGCTGAAAATTATATTCTTTTGTTTGGCCGATATAGACAACCCAACAACAATTTTTTTCCAATTGAAAAAATTTCAACAAATAAATACTCAATTCCCTGTTCAGAAGATGACTTTTTACATACCTTACATGTTATATTATTTTTCAGAAATATGGCAACACCGCCACCATGGCTCGCTCTATCGCACCTGAACACTTTATAGCCATAAGGACATATAAGACTATTCGAGATTGATTGTACTAGCCATGTTTCCGAAATACAAACAACGTCTATATCAGAGTTTTCAAAAACAAGTTTAAATTCGTCAATTTTGTTTTTTAAGCTTTGTGCATTTATATGAATAACCTTAAAACCTTTTTCATACTTGGCCAGGTCAGATAAAGGTGGTATAAACACTAAGGAGATCAGATGTAGTGAAGTATGTCATACACCGTCTTAAGAAACCGAGGCACTTGAATGCTTCTTTTGAGATATGAAAAATGTTATCATTCCATCGAACATCACAATGAATTTCCATGCCAAGAACCTCTGATTCCTCAATATTTATATCCTCCATATTTACAGATGGAGCAGCATGTCCGGTCATACGTATGTGCGTTAGCATCTTTCGTGCACTAAAGTTGACCCCAATTTGAAATTGTCAGGAGCTCGCGATTTAATGTATCATTCATGTTTTGCCGCATTGCCCGGATCACCGATGGGATTGGCCTGTTACTGAATGAATAAGAATGAACGATGCTGCTGTCATCTGCAAAAGAGTAGATGGGACTAGAAGTTTGACTTTTTTTTTTTTTTTTTTTTTTTAATTAGGACCAGCACTCAGGGGATGACCCCTACGTATGCAAAGCATTGAGCCGGAACTAGGAAAATAGGTTTTGGAAAGGAGGATAAAGGGAGTAGTGTTTGTGGACATTCGATTTGAACTCTGACACACTGATAGTGGCAGGAAAGACCTCTGCGGGGAGTTTATTCCACATACGAACAGTACGGCCAAATTCTCTCTGTAATGCGTGGTGCGGTTCACTGACATATCGACCACAAAGGGATGCGCTCCTGATGAAAAGCGTGTTATACGTGAAAAGTGGCGGGTTTCAGGAACAAGTTCCCTGATTTCATTAGAGCACATTCCGTTGTAGTAGCGATACAACAACCAAACACACCCAACATTGCGTCGATGCTCCAATGAGTCAATAGAGTTGGCTACCCTACTGTCACCGATAAGCTTCTTCGCCCTATCCTGTACGCGGTCGAGTAACTTCAAAATAGATTTTGAAGCACCGGCCCATACATGAGAGTTGTATTCCACTTTCGGTCGGATAAAAGTGGTATAAATATTAAGGAGATCAGATGGAGTGAAGTATGTCCTACACTTGCTTCAATGCTTCTTTTGAGACATGAAAATTGTGATCATTCCATCGAACATCACAATGAATTTTCATGCCAAGAACATCAAGAGCTTCTGATTCCTCAATATCTATACCATCCATGTTTACAGATGGAGCAGCATGTCCGGTCATACGTCTATGTGTGAGCATAGCACATTGGGTCTTTCGTGCGTTAAAATTTATCCTATTAGCATGACCCCAATTTGAAATTAACAGAAGATCGCTATTTAGCGTATCATTCATATTTTGCCGCATTGCCCGGATCTCCGACGGTTGTGGCCTGTTGCTGAATGAATACGAATGCACTAGGCTACTGTCATCTGCAAAAGAGTAGATAGGGTTGGAAGTTTGACGTAGAAGGTCATTAAGAAAAATAAGAAAAAGGGTAGGAGAAAGAACGGAGCCTTGCGGTACCCCTGAATTTAACTTGAACTCGTTTGATGAGACCCCATCTACAACAACTCGTATAGTGCGATCTCTGAGAAAGCTCGATACAAATCGAGTGAAGCCATCACCGACACCAAAAGCAATCAGTTTTGACAGAAGTGCTCCATTCCACACTCTATCAAATGCCTTGGAAATATCTAGAGCCACCACTTTACTTTCGCCAAAGTGATGTATGCTATTACACCACTTCTCCGAAAGGAAAGCAAGTAGGTCCGCGGTAGAGCGGCCTCTACGAAAGCCATACTGCCGGTCGCTAAGTAAACTGTTGAGCTCCAAATACTTCACAAGATGGAAATTCAACATACTTTCCATAACTTTGGAAAGCGCAGAACAAATTGCAATTGGGCGGTAATTTTCAGGGTTGTTGGCCTCCCCCTTTTTAGGGATCGGCGTTACATTGGCAACCTTCCAACACTTTGGAAATTCACCAGCATGGTACAAAGTGCTAAACAGGCGTGCCAATGGACGTGCTAACGTCGAAAAGCACTGTTTCAAGACCAGTGCTGAGATACCATCCGGCCCAGGAGACTTGTTTACGTTAAGCTTCGCTAAAACCTTTTTAACTGCACGCGCTCGAAAGAATATTTTTGGCATAATTACAGATACTCCCTCGAGAACGGGTAGTGGTTGACTGCTTTCCGGCAAGTGAGAATTTCTTGCAAACATTTCAGCCAGAAGGTTAGCTTTATCAACCGGGTCAGTGAATACATGGTCGTCCTTTAAAAGAGGTGGAATTGAAGAACTAGCTTTATCCTTGACTCTTTTAACGAATGACCAAAAGCTCTTGCTACTCCGTGGAGCATCAAGAACTTTAGTTCGAAGGCGCTGCTCGTACAAAGCTTTTTCGCGCCTTAGTACTCTGGCACATGAAGATCTCGCCTTTTTGCGCAGCGAATTAGAAAGTTATTAAGAAAAATACGAAAAAGGTTGGGAGAAAGAACGGCGCCTTGCGGTACCCCTGAATTAATCTTGAACTCGTTTGATGAGATCCCATCTACAACAACTCGTATAGTGCGATCTTTGAGAAAACTCAACACTTATTTATGTTGAGCTTCGCTAAAACCTTTTTAACTGCACCCGCTCAAAAAAATATTTTTGTCTCATAGTTGCAGATAATCTTTCGAGAACGCTTTCTGGCAAGTGAGAATTTCTGGCGAACATTGCAATCAGAAGGTTAGTTTTATCTACCGGGTCAGTAAATACATGGTCGTCCTTAAAAAGTGGTGGAATTGAGGAACTAGCATTATCCTTGACTCTTTTAACGAATGACCCGAGGGGCATCAAGAATTTTAGTGCGAAGGCGCCTTAGTACTCTGGTGCCCAGCGAATTAGTATCGTCTTTTTTATTATTACGTCAGATATTAAATGCTTCCTCTCTGGATTTGAATGCATTTTTGCACTTACGATTGCAAGATTTAACTTTTTTAATCGAAATTTGATTGGATGAAATGAAAGTTTTCATTCCCAGCAAAATTATATTTTCTACAGTTTTCGCCATCGCATTGATGTTATTGTCTAGAAAGCATAGCTTCCAATTAAAATGCAGGAAGAATTCCTTGAACTCAATCCAACGCGCCTCTTCGTATATACATATATTATTTTAGCGACTCGTAGCTGTTTGGGAGACGTTGCGCAGGTTGGAGAACGAAAAGGTGGCGGAAATGGTACAATGATCCGAGTTACCAAGAGGTGCATTTACACTCACTTCATACTCTTCAAGGTTCGAATTGAGAAAGCGGTATATAGTGTTGTTATTGTGCCCTTCAGCACATGAAATATATTTTGGCTCATTCACTAGTTGCGCAAGGTCATTCTGCACGTCCAAAAGCTCAACATATTGGCCTTCTGGGGTTGTGTGGCTCGAATGGTGAAGCCAAGATGAGTTGTGAACATTGAAATCACCAGCTACGTAAATTTTACTGTTCGGACAGCTCTCAAGGATCTTAAAAAATTGAATCGGAAAGGAAATCGAAGTTGGATAAATTTTTATCCCTTGCCGCGTTTGGAATTCTGTAAAGAAAGCCGAAATGCAAATAGTGTGTTCTGATTTTAAATTCAGGATCAGACGTGCCTAATGGTTGCTGGCATTGGCGCACAACTTCATATACGTATGTACATATATTGCTCGTACATTGCAAGACCCCTGTGAAGACTAAAAAGTGATTTTCACTTTTCTAACACGAATTTTGCATAAGACATATTTTTATAGTAAACTTTTTTTAATGATGCAGAATAAGAATAAGCCACAGCAATGGCTATATGAAAAATGGCCTCAAACCAAAAATTAAAAATTGCCCCAAACTAGGAAAAATTGCCCTTAACAAATTTGTTGTTGTTTAGAATGTAAAAAGTTTGGGACCATTTTTCATTTTTCAGTTTGGGCCATTTTTTCCTCAAATAGGAAAAATTACCCCAAAATAGGAAAAATTACCCCAAACTGAAAAACGGCATCAAACTACTCGTACATTGAAAACAACAATAATTCTTTTTGGGGCCATTTTTCGTTTTTTATTTTTCGAATTTGCGGTGATTTTTCCTATTTTGGGCTATTTTTAATTTTTTGTTTTCCATAGAATTTAAAGCAACGTCGCCGTTTACTAATAATATTTTGAAAAGGTTTTTTTTCTATAAATAGTTTTTTGTGGTATTTATTTCATTTACACTATATTTGGGGCCATTTTTTATTTTTGGTTTTGCGCCATTATTCATTGGGGCCATTTTTCATGGAAAATTTAATAGAAAAACCAGTTATAGAATCGCCAGTGCACCATTACCAAACAATATATTTGAAGAAACATTTCCACAGTTCAAAAACTTATTTAGACCCACATCATTGACCAATATATTATTTTTTAATTAATTTTATTCATGAATACTACGACAACCACAATAGTGAATTTCCAAACCACTTATATGAAAAAAACTTGCAAATTAATTAATGATAAGGAATATTCAACTACTTGACTGCAGCTGTCGTGATTAACAGTGCGTTCTAAGCGGTAAACAACTCTGATGTTGAGAAGACTGCGTTTATGTCACTTCATACTTATGTACGTGCAGTCTAAATTATTATTTTTTTTCTGTTCAATTATTACGAGCTTTTGGAGTTTTCTATTTAATGAAAAAAAAAATTAATTGAAAAGATTTATGTGCTGTTTCCACATGACGGGCGAATGTGTGAAAAAGTGAGTTATTTACATACAAATTTTACACTCAAATCATTTGTCCGTTATCTGGCGACCGCACCTTAATTATCCGAACTTAGAAGAATAAACAAATAAAATTTCTTTGTATTAAATTTCATAACTAATGGCTCGATTGCGGATGGTAACCGAACTTCATTTGCGAGTATTGTGCAAATGGTCTTGCGAAGGAGCATTCCCTGCAGGAAATGTCAATAATGAAACTGTACTGATTCACTACTGACATTGTCACCAGTACTACTGACTTATCATACCCCAGATAATGCTATTCACTATAGACATTTAACATTTGCGTGTAATTGAAAATCCACTACTGACATAGGTACCATTGACTAGGTAGTTCTTTTGTAGACATTGGAACCAGTGATTCACCATTTGATTTTATAAAATATAGTCTACACTTTTAGTACTTTTTTAAAGCAGATGTCGATAACGAAAATGCATATTTTGTTACCTTAACCGACATATTATGAGCCATCTTCCGCCGCCACAAATTAGTTTGTCATCAAGGTTTAATTAATAATTTTAATTTAAAAATGTTGACGTTTTATTGACAATGGCGCTTAATAGTCACCAATATTGCACTCAAAGTGGTGACTGTTATTATATGAGTTTGTGGTGGGATGCCAAAAGCTGGGATAACAAAAGTTCCACCAACTCCAAAAATTAAATATTAACAATGAAAATAACTAAATAAAATATGTGGAAAAAAATGTATTTGTTTATTTAAAGTTATAAATTATTGATAAGTTCTTTGGTGTTGTTACTGTTGTATTTGTAGTAAATCCTTTAAATAAACAATTGCAATTGTATTCGTAATTGCCGAATTCAGTATTTGTTGTAAATTTACAATGAACTTGCATGAGTCTAAATGTGAAATATTTTATATTTTTAAAAACGCCAATTTACCCTTAGATGTAATAAAATAAGAAAGCTCTCTTATTTATAATTTACTCTTTAGCAATTCCATTTGCAGCCAACACTGAATACCCTCAATTATTTTAAATTTAAAAGTTTAAAATCTCTCTAAAATCTATTACGAGTATTTAAGCTGTACAGTGTACACTATAGTGATTGAAACACATTATAGATTTTTTAACACATATTTTTTTTGTTTTACACACACACTCACACACAAAAATACAACTACCAAATTGAAGTGCATTGATACATATGTATTTACAGTTTATGTTTAACAAAAAATATTGTTTTATTTATATTCTATATATGTTTGTACTTATTAATGTATGTATGTTATATATTTACGTTTGTGTGTGTAAATATTTATGCATTTACTGACTATGTACTTTCAATGTGACCTAAATTAATACTTTAAATACCACATGTGTATGCATATGTGTGTGTGTGTGTTTTATGTATTTTCATATTTCTATTTTATTTAATGCAATTTTTCTGGTTCAAACAAATAAATTTGCAATCAGTTCACACATACGAGTATGTATTTATAAGCTGTACTGAACGAAATCATATGGGAAATAAATAACTAAATATACAGAATAAATATACTGGTCGAGAGATCAGTAGTACACGTGATAATATACTTACATATATTGAAAAAATTCAGACTGAACATTAGAACATTAAAATTAAAAAAGTATAGATATCAAAATATAAATATTATTTTTTTTTGTATTCTATAAACTCGTGCGGTGCTATAAAACCAACTCATCACTAAGATTTTAACCAGGGTTTAAAATTGGTTTTTTTATTTTTATTTATTATACTAGCGACTAGTGAGAAAATATGATCCGTTTCCATTTTTGATAGTAGAGAAACTAAAAATATTTACCTGATAACAAATAAATTTCCAGTTTTCTAGAAAAAATTTTGTACTTGACAACTAGTAAAATTTTTTACTCGTACACAAAATGAAAATAAATTCTCTTTAATATTTTGTTCAGCAACAATTTCTGGTCAATGAAAACTAGCCATCTACACAAAAATGCAAATACACTCAAATACAAAATATTTTTTTCATACAATATACCGCTATAAAAAATACCAAACAATAAAATATATGCCAATCCAACCAAACATAACTTCGACTAGTTGACAAACATGCCGATCTTAGAATGACTAGTATTTAAAAATTGTTCTCCTTGCATCAACAACCAGCAAGCCAAAAAATTACACAAAATATGCGTTGATAATAGCAGATTTCAGGAACGACGCATAAGCATAAAGCAGTTTTGTGGCATTTTGATGTCTATAATAAAAATCG
This sequence comes from Lypha dubia, assembly GCA_947311025.1. Lineage (NCBI taxonomy): Eukaryota > Metazoa > Arthropoda > Insecta > Diptera > Tachinidae > Lypha > Lypha dubia. Next base: position 56,429,312 of record OX371263.1, read on the forward strand.
TGTACGAGATTTCATGTGTGTATGGATGTATGTATGAATGCTTGTATGATGTATGTACATATGTATGTATTTATATATGTGTGTGTGTATGTAGGTTTGTGTACTAACTTGTGTATAGCAACATACATAGTACCCTGTAGTAAGCTCGGGGCCAATTGTCTCCAAGTCACCACTTTTGTCTACTTGTTAGGTGACTTCTTACTGGGCTTATTGCTGACAGGTCACCAATTTGACGACGAGTGCTGACTTCTTGATGACATTGTCAACGATACGTCTCCATTTTTTAGTTTGCTTTAACAGGTATAGACTAATATTATAGAAATGTACTAGTAATTTTCTGGTTCGAATGTCTCTACTTGGTCCCATTAGAACTAAGTACGTAATCTCTACCTAGTCAACACTCTCAATGTTACTAGTACATTTTCAATGACAAGCACATGCTAAATGTCTATAGCACAAATCATTGTTTGGGGTGTAATAGAGAGTAGTACTGGTGACAAAGTCAAAAGCGAGTCAGTATAATTTCACTAAAGACATTTCCTGCAGGGTATGTACAATGTACAGATGTATGTATGTATATACATATCTGAAGTCGTTGAAAATTCTTTGAAGCAGCAATTATCCAAGCATATTTTGTGTAATTTTTTGTTTCTTTTTTTTGTCATTGCGTTCAAAACAACAAAATAAGGCATTTAATCTGTTCTCTGAATCAAATCAATCAAAATTTTAGACTTTTTCTAAAAACACAATTTGCTATAAATATTATTTTCTAAGATACTCATAGTATTAATATTTTTTCCAGTGTATCTGTGCACTCTACATACATTCTCATTTTTCTTTCTAACAAACCAACAAAAAATTCATTTCAATAACTGCAATTCTATACATTCTACCATAATTTGATTGTATTGATTTTATTTGTAGTTTGCTTTTTTTTAACAGCCATACAAATTATTTACAAAAGAATTTAAATAATAAACCATAAATATTCTAAAAAAAATTTTAACAAAATAAAAAAACAAGGAAAAACTAAACAAAAATTGTGTAAAATATTTTCCGAGTTAATTTATTCGACTGTGCAGAATTTAAATTTTAGATTCTAAAATTAAAGTAGAAAAGGATTTAAAGAATGAGAACGAGAGAGAGAGAGATAGGGCGCAGATTTTCATTCCCAACTTCTTAATTGTTTCTTCTTCTTTAATGTTTGCTTGTGCTTGTGGTTGTTAATTTTGAGGACACATATTCATATTAATCCTGTAAGAATATCAGCAGGACCAAAACAGCATTTCATAATTTTTTACTTAATATTTAGATCTTCAAATTAGAGAAAAAAAAACTAACAAGACGACGTTATTACTTTAATTGTTTCTCCTGGGAAAATTTTATAGCATACTTTACTGGGATGCTACATTTCCTGCGTTTTTATACCCTTCACCAAAAATGGAAAGGGTATTTATAGGTTTGTCATTACGTGTGTAATTTCCACAATATTTATATGAGGTCCATATAGTATACATATATATTCTGAATCCTTATAGATAGGGAAGTTAAATGAACCATGTTCGTCTGTATGTCTATCCGTCTGTCCGTTTGTCTGTACGTGAAATCGATTTTCCGAAGAAACTAGAAGAGCTAGAGACTTGTGTCTTGGACTGAAATGTAAGGATTTTTCTTAAGATGATTCGTATTGAAAATCAGCAAAAATAAAATATCAGTTCTGATATTGAGGTGCCCCAATGTTGCATATGGAATATTTCGATTATAATTCAACGCACGAACCATCGTGCTACTGAGGCTTGTTAGTGTTATGTGTATATTAACTTAATAATAACTTTATTTATTTTTTCGTACAAACCCCCTTTTTTTAAACAGTCTGTATATTTTTGTACACATGGATATATCACTGAAGAAAATATGAAAGTGTGTTCAAGAATGCAGTTTAAACTTACTTTTTATATTGTTTGAAATGTTATATTTATAAGAGAAAGGAAAGCTTGTATTATATGCAGTGAATCACACATTTGTGCATTGATGCAGGGTATATAAGATTCGGCACAGCCGAATATAGCACTCTTACTTGTTTTTTTTTTTTTTTTTTTCTTAATACTATTTGCTCTACCTGGTTGAAAACTGTTTCAAATCAGGACACCTTTTATGTCTCACATATTTCTTGTATTTTATATATATTTTTTTCTTTGAAACCATTCACTCTATATAAAACATGTAGTTCAGTTCATTTTTCCATCTCTACGACAGGTATGAATTAAAATATGATAAACTTTGGCTTGAAAAGTTTATTGGTCATACAGCAACTGTTAAGGGCTAAAAGCCAAAAATTATGTATTAACTTTTAAGTTTGTATAAAATATTTTTAAGTGAATTTTAAACTAAAGCCTCAACTTGCGGGATTTGAAATTCTTTTGTAATTCTTTTTACAAAAACAATTACAAATGCATAAAATATTTAGCTACCAACTAAAGTTAAAAATCTATCGATATTCATTTAAAAATTTCTATAATTTTCCGTAATATCTGCAAACGAATTAGTAATGTATTTAAATACACTGCACAAAAAAATTTTTTTTTACTTTTAAGTGACACAAAGGGAGATCGATTATTCGAAAACCAGTTTTAAAATAGTAGTAATTTAAAAAACCCTGGTTTTCGATTTAAAACTAAAAACATTATCAGTTAACCGTGTATTTGATTAAAACAAATATAACTAAATATAAAATAAATAAAATGAAAAATTACTTAGCTAAGTTAAAATTAGGAGTCAGAAGTCTCGTATTCTATTTGCATTCAAAATGTGTATAAATGGGATATGTAATCACGTTCAACAGAGCTACCTAACAAGTAGTGAAATTAAATTGATTCTTATATATAATGTTTTTTAAAAAAAATTAAATTTAAAAGTGATATTCAACACACTAAATATTTAAAAAATTATATTCATGTGACGTCATAGTGTAAGCTATTGTACATTATTCTTTAATATTATTCAAAAATTGTTGATGTTTTTCTTTTTAATAGAAATAAAAAATATCCCTTGAAAAAGTGAACATACAATTCACGAAACGTCGGGAAAAATATGGAATAAAAATATTTTACTTTTATTTACATAAAATACGGTAGGCCAATAGCTAAATTTAAAAATAAAAAATAATAAAAGGAATTACATCTGGCCAATAATAATAATACAAACAAAAAAAAAGTAGTGAAAACGTTTACACATGAACACAGACGAGGTTAAGTGGCTTCTACCGAAAACAATGTTTGTTCTATTCAACCGTGTAGTTGCAATCTAAAGGGATGTTTAAATATTAAATTTTTCATTTGTTGCTCGAAATATGTTAACACTCTTTCTAATATTTCTCTGATTAATAAATTATCAAACTTAGCCTGTATAAATATTAACAAATATTAAAAAATTAAGTTTATTTGAAAAAATTACAAAATTTAAATTTTGCGAACTCTTGAGTCAATTAAATATATCTTGACTTTAAATTAAAACATTGACCATCGTGTAGCCATGATCCGAATATATCATATAGCGACAGATAACGTTTTAATTGCTCGCACGGTTAGTGATTTATAGCGTTTCAAATAAAATCTTGGCCGAAATCCATTTCCTTTACGATTCTGTTGATTGGCCTGGTGTGTAACAAAAAAAGTTTGAATTTGTCTTAATATCCATTCGGACCAACCATTCTTCTTTTAAAAACCAAAAATCTGACAAAACTTACCGCAAATTGTTTGTTTTGAAAAAAGTTGTTTCTCGTATATCTTGAAAACTAATTGTCAAATTTTGACAAAATTTTTTGCAAGTGAAAGATGGCGCGATCTCATCTTTAATGTTGAAATATTTCAAGTGAAGAAAACATTAACAAAATATTCGAAAAATTGCGATTTAAATGAAAAGCCCAGTTTTTTATTTGAAAAGTAGGCGTGACATATCTATTCTTTATTACGATTTCTATCAACGCACTAAATTTCATGGATATGCCTGAAAAAACTTAGTTAAAAAAAACTCACAAACACAAATCAGGAAACCTATAAACACAAGTTCGATTCCCTGAGTTCGAAGGGTTTGGACACTGCGGACATATTTGTAGAAAAAAACAAAAATTTTGGTATAATTTCCGTACAATACACATAGAAAAAAACTATCGCATGCGATAATTTCAAAAAAACCTATATAACACGATGTACTTATCTTCACACACGCACATTATTATAATATTGAATATTAATCAATAAATATGGGAAATTAAATAAAGGACATATATATATATATATATATATATATATATATATATATATATATATATGGGAAAGGACCATAAGTGCGTATGAGTGTGCTTTTAAGATCGGATGGTTGGTTGAGTAAAAGTAAAAATATGTCAGCGTGACCATAAAAAGTTGTCAAAATAATAATCAGAAAAAAATGTTTACATAAATGGGAATTTTACATTAAAATTACACACACGCACACACATACACACACATGTATGCTCACACATTATCACACACTCGTACATTAAATAACTTTATCATGCATTAACAAAAAAAAAACATTTTATTTTTTACCCTCATAAAGTTTATGTCGAAAATATTGAAAACATGCAGAGAAATAAAATAAAAAAAAAATTATGTGAAACCACTTAAACATACTTTTATGAGTATGTGTGTGTGTTGTTGCATTCAACATAAATTGAAAGGATAATAAAATGTTTAAATAGTCAAATAAATAATGAACTTTTTTATTATTTTTATTACATACAACCTTTTTCACCCTCTACAATTGCGAGAGAGAGAGAGAGAGAAAAATAAATGAGAAAGAATTTTTCAATTTATTTATCGTGTTTTATACTAAATAATTATTTATTTCATATTTATTTATTTATTTATTTAACACGTGAATGAAGACTTTAATGGGAATTGATTGCATAAATATTCTGGTAGAGGGCAGAATGATTCAACCTGCCACTACAGTTTTAACTGCGCTTTTGACAAGGTTGGATGTCCGAGTTAAATATAAAGCATTTGTAAAGTCTATCCCAACCACTGTAGTTTACACACACACGTTCATTTTGATCTCGTACATATGTAACTCTCATTAGATCTGGTGCAGATCAATTTCATTAGGACTCCAGCTCACTGTGTTCGTAATCAGAAACTCGATATCTATTGATAGAATTGAGTAGATTTTTTTATAAGGACGAGAACTTAGGGGATAACCCCTACTTATGCAATGCATTGTGTCACAACTAGAGGGAGAAAGGGATAGATTGGAGAGGATAGATTTTAGAAATGTAGACGGGCTTAATTATTTTACAATTTACACTTAATTTTTATAAAACTTGATGCTGCAAATTGATTTTTAAATTATTTTTGTAGATTTATTGGCTTTTTACTTACAAAACGATTACTAAAGTTAAAGTACTTTTCGCCATTCAAAATTCATAATAACTTTAATAATCGTTTATGAATGTGGATGTTAATCAGTAATCAACATTTTCGAAAGTTTTTTATGTTTGAACCTCCATAATTCTATCATACATTTTTGTTTAATATCGGGTGCAAATTATCCCACCTTTTCACCAAATCTCACATATTTTGTGTTTGATCGGGGCTTCAGTTTAGTCAAACGTATTTTTTTTTAAGTGCCCCAACCCTAAATGATTTATTCTCGCCGCATAACTACTCTCTGCTCTTTTGTTTCAAAATATTTGCCTGCAGTTCGGTGCCATATTTATTTTTTAGTGCAACAAAAAATTGATTATCGCACAAATCTTCATATTATTGATAGATTTTCAAAATCGATTGGTTGCATTAATTTCTTTTTGGAAAATCGGAGACTTAATTTGTCCACCCTGCTCCATTAAATGTTATGTACTATCGAGCGATTTTCAAAATTTTTGAAATTTTGAAATTTTTTGTTGTTTGAATGGATTTGGTATTTTTTAATCCAGCCAATTTGAGAACACAATCTTTCTCTGAGTCCGTCTTAAAAATTTATAGACGAACTGCATGTGGCTCAGATGTAAATGAAAAGTACTTTTTAAGGGGGTAAAAAAAAATGAAATAAAATTGTTACTTTTTTATTCTTTTTTTTTACAAATATTTTACTAGTACAGTTTATAGTCAACATTAATGAACCGAGTACTATCTGGGGCTGTAATGAGAAAAGGCTCTTACTTCTTTTTGTGCTTGAATTCATAAACTTTTTTAACTGATTACACTGAACAACAAAATCAAATTTTTTCCAAAATTACAAGATCCGACCAAAAAATATTGATAGAAGAGGCAAAAAAAAAAGACACGTGTATCGGCGTTTTGAAAGTTTACATCTGGGTTTCATTTTAGGTGGAGGTAAAGTTCTCCCCAAATGCAAATATTGTATTGTAAATCGGCAGAGAAAATCGAGTAAAGCTTACGTTTAAAGTATATGGTGTGTTTAGCAAATTTATGTAAAATATTACAAGGAACATTTTTGTAAAATATATTAACCTTCTAACTCGTCAACGTAAGGGTCTTTTTTGTCCTTATTTTAAAAAATAGCAAAAAACACCATTAAAACAGGCATTTAAGGGGTTAAAATGTTCCGCAAAAATATTCGCCGTGAAATTTTAGTATAAGTCCCTGAACACATTAAAACAGTAAATTCAACCAGAAATAAGACACAAAAAAAGAGAGCTTAGGGTTAATTTCGCATTTATTAAGAATTTTTTTTTAAAGTACCCCAAAAATTTAGCATTAAAAAAAATTAGTTCAAATTTAAGTTAACATCTCTGTTATTTTACCTTTGATAGCAAATTTGGATAGGAAGTATTCATTAATTAATTTTTTTTTAGCTCTAGGCAATTCCACTTCATTATCATACAATGTCCAGCATATTTCATATTTGTCTCTCCTATCAAAATTTTTTGGTCGGATCTTGTAATTTTTTTTTGTGTTGTACAGTGTTACGTTACAGTATTTTTAGCCAATTATTAAATTAGATTGATTTTTATGATGATTTTGCTTGTATTCGGTTTTTTTTTCTTCAATACACGGAAATAAATAAACTTCTTTATAATGAATACTAGCCTGTCCCGGTGTGCTTCGCTACCCCCCTTGTTATAAAATAAAATTAAAAGTATTTATATATCCTATTGTGAAAATTTAATGACGATCGGTCCAGTAGTTAAGACTATATTACGATTTTTAATTTTCCTAGAAAGGGGCGTGGTCCCACCCACTTTTCTCCTGGTACGTATTCCATATGTACCAAATATCATCGACGTAGGTAAAAAAATGCCCAAAATATGGCGATTTAAATTTTTGGGTTATATGGGCGGTGTCACGCCTCTTTGTCCAATCAAAACTTCATATAGCTTATTATTCCTTCCAGACGCACAGTAACATGCTGTGAAAATTTCAGGAAGATCGGTCCAAGAGTGTGGTTTTCCTAAAAAATGGGTATGATCCCACCCACTTTTCTCCTGGTACGTATTCCAAATTATGCCAATACCATATGTACCAAATATCATCGACGTAGGTGAAAAAATGCCCGAAATATGGCGATGTTATTTGATAATCAATTATTGTGGCGGGCCATTTGTAACGCCCTACCGCCCCCCCTTCCGTTCGATCCAACAAACAATTTCTAAAAACAAAAAAATATTCTGGACATTTTCCATATGCAAAAAGAATTTTGAAAACTGATCCACAAATGGCGAAGTTATGCTCACTTTACATTATAAAATCTGTTAAAAACTACGTGGTAGGAGTAACATAATTTAAAAAAGTGGGCGTAAAAGTGGGTGTGGTTGAAAAAAAGTAGCCTTTAATTCATCCGAGAGTTCCAGTTAAATACTGTGAAAATTTCAAGAAGATCGGTTCAAGGGTTTGGCCTCCTATAAGGAACAAACAAACAAACAAACACACAAACAAACAAATAAACAAACACACATTCTGTTTTATATATTAAGATGGTCGAATTAAAGACTTAATTAAATTTATGAAGTCTTTTACAAAATTTAAACTTTTGTTTCAATAAATATTCAAATGACGAAATAAAAATCTAAGCCGCTTTCATATAGGGTGTTTTTTATAGCGTGTCAACTCTATAAGTTGGCATCACTGCTTGATTTGAGCACCAATTTAATAGCTGATTTTTGTTTAGTTTGCTTTGAAATTTCATTAGGAGGCGATTTACACCAGAGCAACGCGTGCAAGTTGTTGAAATTTTTAATCAAAATAATTGTTCTATTCTTCAAACTCATCGAGCAACGGGCGCTACAATTGATTTCCTCAAAGAAACATTTGATGAAAAAATAATTTCACGTAATGACCCAATTAATTGGCCACCAATATCGTGTGATTTGACCCCATTAGTTTAATTTCTTTGGGGTCATGTTAAGTCTCTTGTAGCGGTCTGAAACTATAGTTTCTGACTATCGTTTTACCATCGATAGTTTTTAATACTATCGATAGTTTTCGATAGTTTTTATTTTTCTTATTTTAGTGTTTTATCGTTTGTTTGCATGCGCTAGTAGTCACAGTAAAACAAATTGGCAGCACTTTTTATTGAAAGAAAATTTTCAACGTACATTTACAACAATTTTTTTTTTTATCAACAAGTGTTTATAAAATTGTAAAGATATTTAGTTCGGCAAAAATATGTAGATTCATCAAAAGGATTGAGAAGGGCAAGTATTTCATATAAAATAAATAAAATTATATATAAATTAAAACTAATAATTAAATAGATGCCAAATTAAGCTGGGACAATGACGACTATATATACAAATATGCAAAAAAATGATTAGATTGTAAAAAATATTTAAAGAAAAATAACTTATTTAAATCGGTACATAAAATTTATGTACAGAAAATTTATGTACATATTTAAATAAGTTATTTTTCTTTAAATAATTTAATAATTAAACATAAATTTTGTGAATTTAATAAATCTCTGAAGTTATGTTTGTTGTCATCTCTTTATTTTACTTGTATCTACCAGCTCTCCGAGATATTCAAACAAATTTTACAGCTAAAATGTAAGTAAAGAAAACTATCGATAGTTATCGATAGTTTTATAAAAACTATCGCATACTATCGATAGTACTGACTATCGATAGTTTCAGACCACTAGTCTCTTGTCTACGTCGATAAACGTGTCAAACAATTGAACACATGGAAATCAAGATTCGAGGAGTTATAGGCGAAATACGGCCGCAAATACTGCGAAAAGTTGTTGAAAATTGGTGTTAAAGATTGCGCCTTCTACGCGCCAGCCGTGGAAGAAATCATATTTAAACATTAATTTCATAAAATTTTCGTTCGAATAAAAAATAAAATAGTTAATAAAGTTTTTGTTCTAAAACATTATTTACTTCGATGTTTGTGTTGATTTCGTTATTCCTTCAGTAAATTTCTTTAATCGCTTACATAATCGTCTTTTTGTAAGGCAGAGTAGAGTGATTGTGTTCTTTTACAGTTTTTCTTTTTATGTACTATGCGCATTAAATGTGTTCATACGCTTATATAATATTTTCCTTTGTAAGGACTAAACGATGGTGGGGATTTCTTTTTCGGACCTGCCCTTCTAGAAGATATTAACTATGTTATATTTTCTTAGCTTTTATAATTCTTCACCTACTTCGTTGCGAGCAGTTAAGAAAATTTCCATTTCGTTACAAACCTTTACTCCCCTGGAACGTTACTTAATATGCGAATAGCCCTCTACTGGTAATTAATTTGTTTCTGCAGTGAACCATCTCCAATCCACATTGAACTATTTTTTTTTTTTTTATTTATTTCCAGTTTTAGTGTTGCATATTTGAAGAATCCCTGACTGAAAATTAAATACGAGAATTATACCATAGTTTAATATAAAAATAACTCAACCCAAGTTTAAATTGAATTTACATTAGCCACATCGGCACGCAATAGCCTTTTCCCATTTGTCAGCTTTCCTTGTGCTGTTTCTTTCAATTAACTCATATATTTCCTGTCACTAAATAAAGATACTCTCTCTCTCTCTCTCTCTGTAAGATACAATTGTCGGCATATAAGCCCCCAAGATATTTTTTAACTAAAATCACGATTTTAACACCTCTTTTGACTGCAAAGATGTTTTAGTTTGTTTTTTTTTTTCATTTTAATTTTTAATAACTTTTAGCATAAAGTTTTTATGTGTAATAAAAAAAGAACTTCTCAATTATGTTACATTATTTTCGAAAAGTTCTCTTTACTCTCTCCGCCATTTATTTTTTGGTACTTTGGTGCCTTTGTTTTAATTACAAAAGGAAGATGAAATATAATTTAAGTTTTTTTTTTTGTTTTTTGTGCGTGAAAAACAATTTTCAAGTTTAATAAGTATTATCCCCTTTTTATTAAAAAACAAAATTCAGAGGGAAAAAAATCAGCAGCAACAACAGCAGAAAAAAAAGGACGAAAAATTATTTAATATTTCCGCACGTGCAGTGCAATATTCTGCTTAATAGGAAACTTACGAAGCATCAAACTCTCATACCAAAATGCATAACTCACACCACAACAACAGCAACGGCAACACCTTCCACAAACCTCCGAAAAAGCAAATCCATATCGCCACCATTAAGTGGAAGTGTACCGAAAATTGTATTCGAAAAATTTGCAGATTAAGAAAAGCAAATAATAAAGTAAAAATATACTGAATTGAAGTTAAACTGCAGCCCTGGTTATTGAATGAATTGCATTTCATCCGGTTCAGGGTTCTTTGGTTTTTTTTCTTTCTTTTCTCGTGTGATTTTTACCCTGCATTGATTTGAATTTGGTAACAAAGAAACCAACCCTCAACCAAACTGAAATGAAATGAAATGACACAACAAAAAACCCAAAAAAAATGCAAAGTTCTTAACATTTTGACAAGGGGAATTATAAAAATTAATCTACGTTTGTAATAAAAAATAATAAAGTAGCAACCAACAAAACTTGTTGATTTTTTTTTCTTAAAGGGATCAAAAAAAATATTTAAAAACATCTCTCACTCGCCATAAATCAATGCAAGGAATATTTCATATATCGCGTATTACATTAGATTTGTTTTATTTGATATGAATTTTTATAAAAAAACTCATTTATTTTTGCGTATTTCTGTTTTAGAAATTAAGGACTTTTCTAGTATTTCATCATCATCTTCATAATCATCATGATTGTTGTTGTCGTAATATTTGTTGCTTCTTTTATTTCTTCTACTTGAGGATTTCATACTTGAAACAACCCTTTTTAACTTGTCGTTGTCATAACATGTAGTTGCTGTGTTTAGTGTACTTAAACAGCCAAAAAGGTCTGTCTCTTGACTTTAGGGTAGAACAAAGACTAAACGAAATAATGAATGACTGAATGAATGACTGAATGAATGAATAGTTAGTTGTGTTAGTTTATGCTAAAAACACGATACACAATCACTGTCTGGCATGTAAAATTGCGGGACACAACTGGGATGTCAGCAAAATCAGTAGAGCAATTTTAAGGGAAACATTCTTTTGAAAATACAAAACTCGTCTCATCTACACAATACAGAGTAGTAGAGTACTCTAATACATGCGCACATAAAAACATAATGGTTGATATTCAGCCATACGTTTTTCCAAACACAAACGTACGCACACTAATACCAATGCAAAATAAAAAGAGAAGGAAAAGATTTTATATAGAAGAAACTTTTACTTTATACAAACACATAAACACACACACACTAACACACTCACACACACGAACAAACGTAGTAGAGGATGAGAAAAATATTTTCACGAGTATCTTTGTTAAGGTATGAATAGCAATATTTGAAAGAATTAATTCATTAATTCATTAATAAATGCAATTATTAATTGAACTTGTATTGGTGTGCATACTTATGAAAAGTAATATTATCAGGCTCAAGTTCAGTTTTATTGATTTAATGAAAATTCAAATTATTAACACCAACTTTTCAACAGTAATAGAATACGAGAATTGGTATAATTCCTTTTGATTCCTAATAATTAAAATTTCGCATTTATACATTAATATACGACTGTAAATTATGTAATAAGTAAATGGAAAAATATACAGAAAACAAAAAAAGTGATGGCATTATTCCTGGATTTCAAACGAGCATTTGAAACAATTGACAGAGAAATAATGCTGAAAAAACTGCATACGTATGGAATACAAGGTACGGAATTGAAATGGTTTGAGTCATATTTGAAAAATAGAAAACAAATCACTAAAGTTAACGGTGTTCTATCAAATGAAATTGAAAATAATTTCGGTGTACCTCAAGGTTCTATTTTGGGTGCTCTTTTATTTATTCTATATATTAATGATATGCCGAATATGTTGGACAGAAGTGAAATGGTGTTATACGCAGATGATACGCTGATATATACGGAAGGAGATGATGATGAAAGTTGTCGAGAAAAAATTAATCATGAAATAGATAAAATTAATAATTGGTTAAAGATGAACAAACTAAAACTCAACGAAAATAAAACAAAAATAATTGAAATAAATATGAATAATGACGTAATATTTAAAATTAATGATAAAATAATAGAAAAAGTTAATCATATAAAATATCTAGGCTTTGTAATAGATAAAGAATTAAAATTTAAAGAACATATAGACTATACATGCAAAAAAATTGGCAAAAAATCGGATTTTTTAAAAGAATAAGAAATAAAATCTCAAAAGAAACGGCAATAAATGTATACAACACGATAATTAAACCACATTTTGAATTTGGATCGACAATAATATATACATGCTGTTATACAACTCAGGTGGACCGAATGCAAAAACTACAAAACAAAGCAATGAGGATAATAATAAAATGTAATCGATATACACGCTGGGAAACATAAAATGGATGAACGTAAAACAAAGACTGGAACTAAACACTTTAAATTTTATTAAAAAAATGAAACAGGGAGATGCCCCAGAGTATCTATGTGAACAAATAAAATATGTCGGAGAAGTTCAACCGTATGGTCTAAGAAATGCAGAAGATTTTAGAATTCAAAGGGTTACAACAACACATATGCAAAGATCGCTGTTCTACAAGGGTTTTAAATTATTCAATACATTACCACATAACATAAAAATTGAAAGAAATAATAATGTTTTTAGAAAAAAATGTGCAAATTTTATACGATACAATGTTATTTTATAGAACTTATAACAAATTTTGTAATAAGAATTAATGTACAATTTTTGACAATTTAAAGTATTTTTAATACTAATAAAAACACAATTAAAAAAAAAAAAAAAAAAAAAAAAAAAATAAGTTCAAATAATAATTGCGTTTATTCGTAATAATAATACAAAATATTAATTCATCTTGGGCACGAGGTACTAATAATACTAATAATGGAATCACAGTGATGTGAATCATCCTAATATTGAGTGAAAAATTACAATACATTATAACTGCAAAGTGTTTGTTGAATATTATTAGTGAACAATCAGATATGGGAAATTTCGTACTAATCAAAAATTTTTTCAATATGTTAAAATGGAATAAAATGGAATTATGATAATTCTCGTATTCTATTTCTGTTGAAAACTTGGTTAAATAGTTGATATTCTTTCCAATTAGTATCCACTTTATATTAATTATAAAAATGGACAAACGAACGCTGATAAGAGGTGTAGCGGCCTTGTATAAGTTTTTCCAATAAGAGTGATATGATTTGTTTAAAAGCAAAAAAAAAAACACACTTGTTGTTAAGGAAATTTAAAAAGTGAAGTACAATCGATACAATAATGTTCTAAATAAAACGTCATTCAAATGACCTCCACGACTTCTACTGCAGAAACGAATTCGATAAACCCAATTTTCGAGCACTTTTTCCACTAAATCAAGTCGTGTATCATGAATGGCACGTTCAATATTGACTTGTAAAGCTAGAAGAGAGTCTGGTTTATTTCGAAAGACCAATAACTTCAAATAACCCCACAAGAAATAGTCGAATGGTGTTAAATCCCAACTTTTCTCGCAATAATTCAGTTGTTGCATTTACTGTATGGCACGTAGCCCCGTCTTGTTGGAACCAAATGTTGTCAAGATCAACTTCTTCCAATTTCGGCCATAAAAAGTTGGTCATCATCGATCTATACCGCTCTACATTGACAGTAATAGCATTTAAGCCCGCTTTTGAAAGAGGTGGGTTACCCAGTGAATAAAACAGCAGTGCGTTAAATACAGCAATAACAAAAAATAATAGCGCATTGTAGTGCATCCTAAATAATCTATTATTATATTTATTATTATTTTATATGTAAGTATACTTATTACACATACTGTTCTTATTATAACTTTTGCACACGGCACTCTATTAATCTATTATTATATTTGTTACACATACTGTCCTTATTCTTACTTTTGCACACGGCACTCTATTAATATTACTACCATTTTTACAACAAACATTTATACCTTTAATACAATTGTTCTCTTTTATATTACAACAATTGTATTGTTCAATACTGAAATGTTTGTTATTGCTATACAACAATTATGTTTAATGTATTTTATATTTTTTTTCTCAAACTACAATTATATTTAGTGAATAAGAAATTTTGTAGTTTTAGAATACAGTTAGTTTAGAATATAAGGAACAAATTTTCGAAAATAAAATTAATTAATACTTTACATCGGCATTACTTATTTCAAAAACATCAATTTTTATTCTTGCCTTAAATCGGCATGTTAAAATTGGCATTCATCTGCCATATATGTATTTATATTTGCCAGTGGCGTTTATTAGCGCCGGCAAACTTCCTATACAATAAAAATACTACTCAGACACCAAACCTTTACATGGCGATCCTGCCAGAGACAAACCTTTACATGGCAATCCTGCCAAACATTGGCGACCACAAATAATCCGAAGGAGCACCTGAAGCTGAAGCACCTGGGACATTGCATCCGAAATACGGACACAAATCGGCCGACTTGAAGCCGATATGGAACAACACAAACACAAATAGATTTTTTTTAACAATATATTTTTTTTTCAAATTAAATTTTTTTTTTCATATAAATAAATAATGAATTCTTTTTCACATATGTATGCATACATACACTTATAATTTTCGAATGAAGTATGTATATTAAAATAATATATTATAAACACATACAACATGAATTTTTAAATCACATGCTGAAATATATATAACAATATTATATTCAATATAAAAATAAAAAAATCACAAAACTTTTTCACAAAAAAAAACACTAACTTTTACCGTGCTAATTAAATAAACTACAATTATGACATAGAATTTCACAATAAAAAGAAATATCAAAAATTTAAGAGTTGCCACATTGAAGTGAACAAATGAAACACTATATATATAAGTTAAAAAATGTGAAAATTGAGAAAATAAATAAGAGTTGCCATAGTGGATCAAACTAGAATAGAATTTAAAAATAGTATTTATATGCGACTAAAACCTTTTCTGTATTAAATGGAATCTATAGAAAAATTTATAAATGCTCTTCAGACACTCTTAATTTTTATTGTTTTGTTGATTTTTTTCAAGTTTTGTAGTTACATTTTTTTTATTTAGCGATTTTTTTTTCGATTTTACTGTTTTGGTGCTTTGTTTTTTGTGCGGGTTTGGGCGAATCTTTCCTGTTTGTAAATTTTTTTGGCTTTATAGCGTTTTTTCACATCATCGAATTATTTTTGTTTTGGGTTTCTGTAATTTGACACGTTTTTATTTTAATCATGTGTTTTCGTTTTGTCAAAATGATTTTTGGTCTAAATGATTTTTTCTAGCCGTTCCGTTTTCTTCAGTTCTTTTTTGTTGAGCACGCAATTTTTATGTATATTTTTTTTTTGTTTGCAATTTCTTCCACTTTGTTAAATTTGTTTTTTGTTTTGGCGTTTTTAATCATTTAGCGATTTTTGTTGTTGATATTGAGTTTTTTCAACTTATACCTTATTTTCATTAGACAACTTTGTTGCATGCAATTTTTAGTTTAATTGAGAGTGTTGAAATAGAAATGTTAATCTTATCTGGCTTTTTGCATTTGAAAAAAAAGAGTTGCAGGCAACAAGAAATGTGCGTCGTGTAAATATCGTATTAGTATGGGTGTGTTTTTTTTTTAATTTTTTTTTTTTTTTTTTTTTTGCTTAAAAATATTATTTCGCATTTTTGGTAGTTCTTTTTATTTTCTTTCGCAGATAAATTTCTTGTTATCGAATTTTCAGAAATTTTTTTTGACTTACGATAATTTGCATTTATAAAATCTGTGGAAAAAAGGAAAAAGTGCTTAAGTCGAGATAAGCTCATTTTGAGTTAATATCACCATCGTATTCTCTATATTCACACGTATCTCTGAGCAAAGTTTTATTTATATTAAATTTAAAATTGAATATATATGTTATAGTGGATAGAACCATGTGTTAAAAAATCAAAAGAATCAAAAAACGAATGATCAATTTTTAGTACAACGCGATTACATTTTTATCAAACCACTTCAACATTTAAAACTGCTTTTCTAGAAAACTATAAAATATGACTTAAGCACTTTTTCCTTATTGCCAGAGATATATTTTGTTTTGACGTTTGTTTTTTATTTTTCAATCCGTTATTGTTTTTATTTGTTCGGGCAATTTTTTGTCGATTTAATTTTTTTCTTTTGCAATTCTTTCCAATTTCCCAATTTTTTTGTAAGTTGATTCTTTTTGATTTTGATGATTTTTTTGTTGTGCCTTGATGACTTTAATTTAAATAGTTTTTTTTTTTATTTGTTGATATTTATTCCGTCTTAAGACCGTAAATTTAATAATCAGTTTTTATTTGCTCATTTTCTGCAAGAAAGAAAGAAAGAAGTTTTTTTCTCGTTTTGATGATTTCTTCATTTCTACATTTTTGTTGGGAATTTGTTTTAAATTTTATTTTGAGTTCTACGATTTTTTGTTTTAGTTATTTTTTCTATTAATTGAGATTATGATTTTGTCGGTTTGGGTTTTTGGTGTTTTTTTTTTTTCAATTAATACATGTTATTTCATGACGTTTTTGTTTCCGTTTTAGAGACTTTTATTCAGTTTTAGCCATTTTCCCCCTGTTTTAGAGACTTTTATGCGCTTTTGGCCATTTTCCCCCGTTTGAGTGGTATCATTGTTTTTGTGGTTTCTTGCATTATTTATTTTCGTTTATTTTCTTTTTTTTTTGCTGTTTTTCTAATCGGACAGCTTCTTGCAAATTTTTTCGTTTCGTAATTTTTTTTTCATAGAATACCCATTTAATTTTTATTTTGTTGAAAAGTTTTTGGTATTCAAAATGTTTCAGTCTAGTTTACTACTGATGGTGGCTTAACTTAGAGCTAGTGTGTACCAACGGTCGACCCAATCGACCGTAATCTAGTCATAGAAAGAAAAATCATAAAAAATCTCTTATAAAACAGTCATAAATTATTTAATGATACATTTGTGCGAATTCACAAAAATTAAAATTAAAAAAAAACCGTTAAATACAAAACAAAATAAATTCTTTTGCGCTAAATAAATTTACTCAAATCTCTCATATTTTTTCCTACAATTCTCCCACATCTTAGTGTTTATAGACGTCTTGTTCTTATATTTTTCTTGGCACAAAAACCCGCAATATCTCGTTAAGATCTGTGAATAAATGTCTTTGATTTGGTAAAAGTCTTGTAAAAATCAGTTGTATAATAGGAAGGACATGAAGGACAGTACAAAAAAAAGCAATTGTCTATTAATTATATAGATAATTGTATGAAAAATCATTAGTTGAACCTGCGATATTAGTTAACTAAAAGATAGTGAATTCTTAAAATAATCAACAATCAATTCATACATTTACAGGGTAAAATATCTTTCTAAGGACTTGAAGAAAGAACGTATACCACCCACTCAATGACTAATTGACATCCTTTTATTATTTATTTATTTGTTTTATTTCTAACTTCTCAGAAATCTTCTCAATTTCTTTTTTACCTTTTTCTTCTCATTTTTATTTTTATTTATCTATTTTTTTTTTGCATAGTTTTTTATTTAAGTTTTCTTTTTCTGGAAAATATTCCATTTACACCTACTTTTTGGTCGTCTTTAACTCCTGGGTACTATTTTTCTAGAGATTTTGGTTTTTTGTGTGTTTTGCTCCCTTGCCGTTGTGCTTTTATGCTGTTTGTGTCCTGTTAAAATTAAAAAAAAAAATTGAATATTTGTGGTGGCATAATATTTCTGGTACGGTCGTCGTGCTTTGTAAGATACATCCATCCATCTCGTATATATGAAGTTAGTAGTAGTTGAATTGGACTTTTAAAATGCGCCTGCAACTGGAATCAAAAAGAAATTACAAAAAAAAAAGCACACAACAACAAAATGAGTTCACATGAAAATGATGGTGGGTGGTACACCACCTTGTAGTTGCAAACCCGCTGTAAAAGGCTCTCTTCACAATTTTTCACACTAAATACAATTTAATGAAAAAATCATACACTTTCATACATATAGAATTATGTACATATGAGTACATACTTGTATATGTATGAGTATGCTTGCCTATCCTCTGTTTGGATGTTTGCTTGTCTGTCGGTTGGCAAGTTTATTGCTTGGAATCTACTTAGTTCGTGGACATATTCAATATCCAACGTTTAACATATTTGTAGACATTTAAGTAGCATAAAGAATAAGAGAAACAGTGAGAGGGAGATTGAGAGAGAGAGTGGGTATGAATACGAAAGCAATCATAATGAATTTATGTTAATGTAACCATAGTGTTGCCAGTGTTTTCATAAATGGGGACTATTGTGGTTCGACAATTTTAATAAATTATTGATCACCGATATATTAAACTGTATAGATAGGTGAGAGCATTCGTTGACTTTTTTTCGATCTATTGAGCTGCCTATTTGTGGGATCCAACTTCGTAAATTGCTAAATATTTTAACTTGATTAACTTTAAATTCTTAACAAATTTGCTATGAAACTTAATCCTTTTATAAACTGTATAGTCAGACCTGTAACATATTCAAATTCATTTCTCTGTCGATTCTAACATCTGTTAGAATAAAAAAAAAAAATATAAAAAAAGTACTGCGAAAACTTGAAACCTGGCAACCAAAACTGTGGGTTAAAAGTTGCATACGACGCCACTAACAAACTAACAATCATGCCATGATACTGCCTGCTTTAAGCGCCATATCATCAACTAAATGTATGTTTGCGTTAGGCTGTGAATGCCAGAGTATTTATTTCAAATTTTTTTTTCTTTTGTAAAATTTTATTGGTGTTCTTTTTCTACTTCTATAAAAAAAAAATAAAACAACATTTTCGTAATGCTAAACTTCATGCAATAAACTCTCACACACATACAGAAGAAACATGCTCAAAGCCACTCATAGAAACACACACACACATGCTTAAACAAAGCTAAGTAAAATATAACAAAAATTGGGAGTTCAGAAAAATAAAGGATTTTTCATGGAAATTATTTGGATTATTTTTTTTTATATTTGTACGAATGTATGTATAACTAAAAGTGTGGTTAAGTGTGTGTGAGAGCATTTCAGTGTTGCCTGTATTTCACCTCTCGATGTCATTTTGGTGCTTTTTATCTTAGAATATTTATGTGGGCCTACACATAAATTGTATGAATTGAATAGAATGAAACCGAATTGTGGCTTCTTTTCTGATTACTTGGAATTTAATTTTCTCTTAATGAGCTCCCACCTGGCCGGAATAAGATTTTGATGCTAATTTTTTGGGTTTTGGTAATACAGACTTAGTTGCAGAAAAAAACTGTGTTGCAAATTTCAACACACCCACTTACCTTTGAGTTCTACGGCTTGTGGAATTCGATTCTTAGGTACGTTTGGCTCGTTCAGCTGTTAAATATCGAGATTATATATTTAAAAAAAAACTCTCATATAAATCGCCATCTATTTCGATGATTAAAAAACAAATCCTTATATTGCCAGTAACTATTAAAAAAATTCGCCAAAATTTGTCGACTAAACCCACTGTGTACACCATGCCGTATACGTTATGAGATTAAAACAGTTCTGTATAGCGTATACGCCTTGTATTACACAAACTTTGAATCAATCAAACATTGAGATGTAGAGAATTCGCACACGATTTTTATCAAATTTCATTCATGTATTATTTTTTTACATTTTTAATTGCAGCGCATAAAATTTTATTAAAAACAGCAACACAGATTTAATTGAAGCTAAACAAAAATGTCATTAACAAAAATGAAAAACACACGACATGTCTTGGTTTTAGTCGTCTTAATATTGACAGCACTGGTAAATATTTAGCTTTTTAGCAGCAACAGCAGCTCTTGTTGTACTTAAAGTAGAGTAGAGTGGAACAAAAACAAACTTAAATAACAGCAAAAAAAAAAAAAAAATAAGAAAATTATGTCAACGAGTAACTTTTGTGTGTCTATAATAAATGTTGTTTTTATACAAGTATATGTACATACGTACATACATAAGAACATGCATTTAATTGAAAAACATAATAACATATCGTCATCTCAAATCCAAATTGCGTTAAAAAAAAGAAAGTGATTTTTTCACTAATTGATTATGCAAAAATTAAACAAACGAATTTTGTTTAGAATTTTTTGACGATTTTAAAAATGTTCTCTTAATTGTTCCCTTCTTTGGTGTCCTTTTAAATTTTTCTATGACGATATAGGTATCTTCTTATTTAAATGTGTGTGTGTGTGTGCTATTAAATTTTCTACAATTCCTTTTTTCCATGTCAACATTCATATGTGTGTACAAACATTATTTTTTTCTTTTCTTTTCTTGTGGCTTTTGGTGTAGTAAATGTTTGCTGCCATTCTTTTTTGCTGACTGTCGTCGTAGTTATTCTTGCTCTCGCTGCTGTTGTTGTTTTACGTATTTTTATCGTCTAGGGTAAATAAGAATAATTGGTAACGCCAAACTTAGGCGCGGCAAAATGCTGAAAAATGTTTTAATAAAATTTTCAAGCTTGTCACGTAAACGGTTTTTACAATACAAAATAATCGCCAAAAGCAGATTATTGCCAAGAAAAAAGGAAAACTTGAAAACATTGCCAAAACTTAAAAATAATATATCTGTTCTAAGCTTAAATATCGTAAAAAAAATTTAATTCATCGTAAAACGGAAAATATTGCAAATCATAAAAAACAGAAAAATTATCCTACACCAAAAAATAACTTCAAAAGGAAAAAAATCGTTAATAAATGAAATCCGCTAGAAATATAAATCGCCAAAACATAAATAACAATAATCGTAAAAAATACAACTTGCAAAGATTAAATTAAATAACTTCAAAAAAAACTTTACGAAAATCGCCGAAAATAGAGCAAAACTAAAAAAACCGCAAACTGTTAATTTTCTAGAACCCAAGAAATGTAAGAAACAACATTTGTTAATAATCGGAAAAAAATCGCCAATATACACAAAAAGGGATAAAACAAAAAAATCGGAAAACAAAAAAGCTGTCAAATCGAAAATATCAAAAAACTCCCCACAACGAAAATAACTGCTAAATGAAAAAAAAAACGCTAAAAAAATTAGATAAACTCGGCAAAACAAAATTAAAACGGCAACAATAATAAACTCACAAAAAGCGCTAAACTATAAAAAATTTGCAAAACGAAAAAGAAGATATAAAAATTGTACTTCTATTCGAACGAAGAACCCACATCAGTGATTTAACGTAATCATATGTGACCTGCTCCACGAAAAGGGACCTCTGCGCCGAAAAGAAGTTATTGAGAAAAACGCGTTTAAAAAAAGCGCTTCGTTTTGAGCTACGTATCTGCACCGATGATTTTCATTAATTATGTTCATCTTTACAGGTGATTTGTAAAAAAACTAAAAGACATAGAAACTTGCGGTTTGCGGCATTTGAAAGAGAGTTTTTTTTTCCTATAAGAATCACTCAAAAAGTAAAAAAAAAAATTTTCGGCGCAGAGGTCCCTTTTCGTGGAGCAGGTCACATATATTAAATAAAAATTAATAAAAAATTTGTTGAAATAATTTAATTTTTCGTTGAAGTTTAGCATCCTGGTATGAAGCCATGCCTTTGCAATTCACACACGCACTTCACTGAATCTATTTAATTTGAAACTTCTTCCAAGAATCATCGCAAAATATTGTACCTCACTGTTTTGCAATGTTGTTGTTGGTTAATTACATTTTGAAAATTGCTGTCAAGTAGTTAAGCTTAAAAATACGTTAGAGTTTTGTAAATTCAAATAACCACACACACACACGGACACACATACACACCCACAAAAACGTACAAATAACCGTTTTCTAATTTTTAAAGCGTTAACAGAAGTAGAAAAGATTTCACACAAAACAAACTGGGGAGGACAAACATAATTAAATATATTTTTTCTGGGTTTGTTTTTAATATTTAATGGATTTTCATTTTATTTATGAAAAAATATTTAAATTTTTTGCCTTTTTCTTGTGTTTCGTTTTGTTATTGTTGTTGTTAGTAAGTTTTAAAATGTGTATTGTTGTTTTTATATGATAATCATGCTGCTGTTGTTGTTGTTATTCTTGATTTTGTTGTGGCATAAATGTGTCTGTAGTTTGCTTGGGATGGTGCTTGTGCTACTGAATGAATTTGTATGGATTTGTATATTGTTTTGTGTGTGTGTGTGTGTTAGCATACTTTTCATCATCATCGTCATTCCCAATGCGAAGGAAGAAGAATTAATATTATCTGGGGATGCTATAGACCTACACAAAAAAAGAAAACACAACGTAATTTGGCTGTGTGCGTGTATGTGTGAAAATTGATAACTTTTGTTGAGGGTAATTTAAATATTTTTTGGTTAAAAAAATTATTATAATACTCTGCTGCTGTCATTCATTATGTATTCAATATGACTTTTATTCATAAATACTTAAATATACAAATAGAAACATATACACATACATGCGTACATACACACAAACAGACACACACACACACAGACACAGATATATCGTGCAGGGAGATAGGAAGAAAGTCTTTAGTCAAGTGGTTAATAACAATTATGAATAAATGTTTATTCTTCAATGCTCACCAAAAAAGCTTTTGTCTGTCATAATTTTACTACCAAAAAGGGGCTTTTTTCAAAGTTAGGATTAACGACAAAAGGGTTAATATTTGTAATATTCTTTCTTTTATGATCTGTTTTAATTATTTGTTTGCTTTCTTCTTTCTTGGTTTTTACGGTGAATAAGTTTTAATGAAAATGAAATTTTTAAGAATTTGGGTTGTGTTCTTTTTTTTGGAAATTTGAAACATTTTTCTTTCCTGAGGAGGCTAAATTAGATTTTGTATTCTGCCAATTATTTTTTACATTTCTAAATTACAAGTTACAGGAATTTAACTGCGACTTTTTTTAGAAAAAATTCATGTGGAGTGTTGAAATATATAAAAATTTCCATACGAACTTAATTTTGAATTTTCGAACTGAATTACGAATTTTCGAACTTAATTTCGTATTTTTGCACCTAATTTCGAATTTTCGAACTTAATTTCGAATTTATTATAAATCGTATTATTTTATTAGTTATTAATTCCAAAAATTCTATTGTATAAGATAAAAGTTTTTTTATACTCGTATATCGTTACCTAAAATCCAAAATAGCCGTAACTGCACTTTTAATAATTTACAGAAGATAAGGCCTTATCTTTGCAAAATCAAAATGAATTATTTTCATAAGTTATTCTTATCATTAAAGTTAGTTACCAGAAATTATTGTATAAACATTGCAGATTTTGAAATATTTTCCTAAACTAAAATTATTTGTTTTATATTATTCTTGCCAAAGCTTCGATTTAGCAAGCGAAAGAAAAAAATTTGCACCAAAAAAATTTTATTTTTCAGACTGAACTTCATTTAATTTAGCTAAGAAGAAGATTTTCGTATACAACGCATAAAAGTTATGAAATAATTTCGGTAAAATTAAAAAGATATCTTACTAATTATATAAATGGGGTAGTTAGGTATTTAGAGCGAAAACCGCATAATGGATTTGGATGAAATTTGGTTGACGGATAGCATGTGGCCCGGATTAAAATAAAGGGACAAATTGGTAGCGTTAGTCCTCTTTATTTTTGTACTAATATTTTATTAATATGTATTATATAAAATAACATACTTTCTGTGATCTGAAATGGAAAAAACTGCTACGTTTGGTACTTTTCTTGTGGCACTTTTTTACTCTTGGTGTATTTTTTTTAATTTTGTTACATTTTCTCTTGAACAGTTCCCTTAATGGATATTATGTGACTTACATATATTAAATTATAGGGTACTTTTGAGTGGGTAAAAAGGGACAAATTGGTAGTTTTGTAGTTTTGGTACTTTTTATTTTTGTACTAATATATTATTAATTTCTTATAAAGTAAAATTTTTTCTAGGATCTGAAATGAGAAATGCCAATGAATGAAATGGATTTTTATGAAAATTGACCCAGATTAAAATAAAGGGTACTTTTTAGGGGCCAATAATGGGATAAGTTGGTATATATTATATGTATGTTCCTTTTCTGGGGAATAAAATATGGAAAAGCTGTTACCTTTGGTACTTTTTGTTTAATTTTACAATTTATTTTTTATATTAACATAAAGTTGTTGTGTGGGGCGGTAGGGGGGTTAAATTAAGGAGAAGTTGATACTTTTGGTACCTCTTTGTGTCATTTGAAAAATTTTGTATACAGACGAACGAAGCCTCAAGTAAAAGCTAGTTTGAGAATAACTGGGAAATATTAAAGAATTCTCAACCCGAAATAGTTTGTTTGTCAATACTCTGGCTGCTGTTGTCAAAATACGAACGTTAAAAAATTACGAAAAGCTTTTCAAATTCCTTATCGAGAATTACCACACCCTGTATTTATGTTACTTTTGCTTTAAAGCACCGCTAAAAAGTTTGAGCACATTTTATTGAAATAAAAATAAAAAAACTACTCTTCATCAGCGAGTACTGCTTTTAAACATTTTAAATAACAATATTTATGCAGAATATGATTTTTTTATTGTTTGTGTTTTTTTTTTTTTTCTTTTTTTTTTGTAGAAAAGTATGTAGACGTTATGTATATTTGAATAGGAAAAAAAAATTTATAACTCTGAAGAGTATTAGGGAAAAAATAAAATCGGCATATAAAAATACACCGAAATAATTGAGGATTTTAAAAAGAAATTTCAATATTTTTAAAAAATGCGCTCTTGCTGGCTTAAGTAACAGCAGTAGGAGTAGCTCGGGGATATAAGTTTATATCAGTTTATTGCTTACGTGCAAGTTACACTAAAAGTTTATATTATTCTAATTTTCCTCCTTCCTTCTCCCGAAAAAAGACAGGATACACCTAATTTTTATTGTGTAACTAAAAGTTATTTGAAAAACTTCTTTTTTTTAAGCCATCAAGCTTCTATAACTGAGTTACTCATTCGAAATAAAGAAAATTACGTAAACCAAGAAAAAAGTATTTGTTTATTAATATTTATGCAGGCTATATATGTATATATATATATTTATTCCTGGGATTCCATGGAGGAACATAGGGCCACATATGCAGGCTATAGTTCGTACATTTTAATAATCAGAGAAATATTAAAAATACAGTGTTAACATACTTCGTGCAACAAAGGAAAAATTTAATATCTAAACATCCCTTTTGTTTTCAACTACACGGCTGAATAGAACAAACGTTGTTTTCGGTAGAAGCCACTAAACCTCGTCAATGTTCATTTGTAAATGCTTTTACTACTTTTAAATAAGCTCTGTTGAAAGTGATTACCAGCGTTGTCAACTTTGAAATTTCAAAAGGCACCAAAATGGAGAAAAAAACGCGCAATTTAACAAAAAACACACCAAGTTTAGAAATTTTTTTTTATTGAAAATTTTTATTGAATTAATTATGCGTTTTTACAACATTTAACTTTAGTCCAAAATTCTAATGTTGATACAATATTGTGCCATTGCATGAAGTGAATCATTCTCCACCCTTTTTCAATACTAGATAATATTTCGACATCGGATTCCAATTGTAATAGTATGACATCATATTTGTAATGGGATAAAACATTTTGTACAATGTTGGTTCTTAATGTCGTTTGTAGCTAAATGGGCTTAAAGCTGCAATGTGTTCCCGTGTTCCAGCATGCCGAACAAGGTTGGATATTTAGGCATGATATCGCATTTGCAATAAAAACATCTTGCTTTTGTGTTATTATTTGGTCAAGGAAGAATCCGTTGCATAAACTCACATTGTGATTTGCAAATCGTTTTGTATTTCGCTTATGATCTCCTTTTTTAGACTCCATTATTGACACTAACTTTAAATATTTATTTTAGTAAATAGAAATTTTATTAATTTTATTGTTACAACACTTTATATAAACGCATTTTTTATGCATTTTATGAAAATCAAACATTGATCGCTAGTCTCGAGAATACTTTGTTTTTGCTAAGCTCTTTAACAGAATTGACAGCAACTTTTACGACAACAAACAATTACATATGTATGTACTCTGAAAATCTAAAAGGGAAAACAAATTTCTTATAATGAAATGTTACAAATTATCTATAACAACAAGACGGTTTAACGGTTTTCGTGAATGTGTTTTGGTACCTCTTAAACATCATTAATGGTTGCTCTTATTATGGTCTGTAAAATTGAATGTAAAAATTGTACACAATTGAATGAAATGGTATTGAAACAGTTGTATTTTTTGTACAAAATTCTTTTTTCTCATACTGAAACAAAAAACTGTGTTTAATATGATTTGGAGCCACCCAAAATTAAAAAAACGCACCAAAATTAAAAAAAAAAGCGCACCACGCACCAACTCAGATATTTTTCGCACAAAAAATTTAGAAAAGCACCAAAAAAGGTGCGAAACGCACCAAGTTGACAACGCTGGTGATGACATATCCCATTGATTTTATATGGTGACTTTTTATTCTTCACCATTTATTAAAAATTACAGTGTTGCCAATGAATTATATCTAGTTGTTTGTTTTGCAATTAAACCCTTAAATTTTCTTTAGTGTAATATTTTTATTCTCCTAGGAATTTATATTATATAATATTTTCTACCTTTCTTTTTTGCTAGAAAAAAATAAGCTCAAAAAATATATATAAAATTCTACTGTGTTGGAGTATTTAAAATATAGGTATGCCCTCTTTTTATATATACTTCTTCTGCAGTTGCTGCTGCCGCTGTATATCATCTGTACGCCTCCAAGAATTTTCTCAGTCTTTGAACAAAAAAAAAAAAAAAATGTTCTTCTTTATTTTATTTTTGCATAAAATTTATTTTCTACTTATAAAATAATATAAATATGTAGGTATATAAGAGTATTTATTGCTACAATTTTTTTTTTTATTTTTCGCTGCCAACAAGATTTTCTTTTTCTGTTTTTTTTTTTCATCATATATTTAAATGTATGTTTTATGTTTATAATAGAAATGTAATCCGGTTTAGTTACACTCGAAAAATGTTGCGGTAAATTTAGTAGAGTTGTTAAAATTTACATATATAAATTTAAGAAAATAAAAAAGTAAAATTAAAAAAAAACATTTCTGCCAAATAGTGAAGGAAGCGTTTTAATCGCAAACAGAGAAAAATTCTTACACTGTGCAACAAAGATGTAATTTTTTTATAGCGGAACTACCTATTAGTTTCTAATTTAATTTTCTCCCGGTGGAGTTTGCTAAACAACGAACTATTTTTCATACGTGAGATTTATGTTACAAGAAAAAAAAATTGGTGTAGTAGGTGCATAAATATGGTGATACTTTTACACAGCAATATAACCCTCCATATGCCACTAACTTTCGCAATACATTGAGTTTTTTCTTCTTTTCTTGTAATAAAATCGTAATAAAAACTCAAACAACGTTTGCCATTGTAACAGAGTGTAGTTGTCTCTTTGTTTGTCTTTATAACAAAAAAAAAAAAAATTAAAAAAAGTTTTCTATACACATTTACAAATCTCTAATGTACACAGATGCAAACAAATGTATGTATGTATATGAAACATACCATCACAAAGCATCATCATAAAATTTATACTTTTCCTAAATGAGTCTGTGTATGAATGTACATACGATACATACATAAATATGTACGAGCACAGTAGTTCCAGTATTATTTTATAGTCGGTTTTTGTTATTCTTTAGCACTCCTCTTTAAACAAAGTTGCAAACCGTTCATAAGGACCTGTTCTTACATCTGTATGTAAGTATGCATATGCATATAATCGTACGTAAAACATATTCCATTCAATTATATTGGGGTCATGATAAAAACACATATACAAGTATATTTTCTTTATTTTTAAAACCAAGTAGTGACAATACTTTTGTTTTGCACAATTACAAGAATAAATTTTTTCAAAAGAATTAATTCTTTCAAAAGAAATTTTCAGATTGCTTTCGTTAATATTTTTCGTTTGTATATAAACTCCCTCTTACCCTCTATTATTTGTCAAATGTGTGTACACGGATGTGTGATGGTATGCAATCTTTTCGCATAAAAACGACACAAAATATACAAGAACAACATGAATATGTATGTATCATTAACAGCAACAACAAAAAAAAAGCAAAATGCTTAAATTTTTGGTAGAAAATTCCCAGTAGCATTTTGCCTTTTGCCACACAGCAAACCAAACCAAAAAAAAAAAAAAAAAGCCATCAACTAAACCGACGGCCGCACTCTCTCTCCAACCAATAAAAACTACTCCTATTTAAAATGTTTTCTGTTTTCCTTTTGCAGTAGAAAATTTTTTTCAGTTATCTTTTTCTTTGCAATTTTACGATTTTTCTTTTTTTTTAATTCTGTTGAGTTTTTTGTCAATTTTATTTCCACATGTAAAAGTTTATAGTACAGTGTTACGAAAGCGCTAGGATTCCCACAAAAAGGTTTTATTAAAGTTTTATAAAATAAATATTTAATAAAATATCGTTGTACAAATGTACCCCACAAAAAAATCATGTTAATAAAAGTACATTATAATATAAAGTACCGCTGCAAATAAGTACCCTAAAAAGTTAATTTTAATAAAAGTTCTTTTTATTAATTAAAGTACTGCTGCAAAAAACTACCTTAAAAATTAATTTTAAAAAAGAGTTTTTTTTTTATAACATACATTACCGTTGCACAAAAGTACCATAAAATATAAATTTTATTAAAAGTTTTACTTTTACTGCAAAAAAGTACCATAAAAATAAATTTTAATAAAAGTACTTTTTTTATAATATAAATTACCGTTGCACAAAAGTAGAAACCATAAAAAATAAATTTTAATAAAAGTACTTTTTTTATATATATATATAAAGTACCGCTGTAAAAAAGTACCCTAAAAATAAATTTAAGTAAAAGTATTTTTTTATAACATAATTTACCGTTGCACAAAAGTAGATACCATAAAAAATAAATTTTAATAAAAGTACTTTTTTTATATAAAGTACCGCTGTAAAAAAGTACCCTAAAAATAAATTTAAGTAAAAGTATTTTTTTATAACATAATTTACCGTTGCACAAAAGTAGATACCATAAAAAATAAATTTTAATAAAAGTACTTTTTTTTATAATATGTATAAAGAACCGTTGAAAAATGCTATCCTTAAAAATTACTTCTAAGAAATTAAATTTAAAAAAAAATAAATATTAAACATATTGAAATAAAAAAATTAAATTTAAATATCCAAAATTTTAAAAAACTTTCATTTTAATTAAATTTAATTTTAAAAAGCAATAAATTTTAAAACAAATTAATTTTTAAAACAAGTGGTTTTTAAAAAGTTATCTATAAATAAAGTAAATATTTGGAAAAAAAAAATTCTCTATATTAAATAATTTACTCGTAAAAAGTACCTTTTAAAATAGTTTGTTAAAAATAGTATATTTCAAGGCTTTCAAAAAAATTGAATTTTTATTTTAAAAAGGATTTTTCTAGAAAAGGATCTAAAAATCATTGGCAAATGTGAAGTTAACCTTTTTAAAGAAAAAAAAAAAACCTTTCAATTGAAGAACCTTTCAAAAAATTTCCTTTTAAAGAGAGTGTTTGAAAAAAGACATTTCAAAAACAAAAGGACATTTCACTTTAAGAAAAAATATGAGACCAAACGATGCAAGCCTCCGAAATAAAAATGGAATTTCACAAATCGGTCCATTAGTAGAGGATTAAAGCGTATATCGAAAATTCGGGGATAAATTTGCTATCGCAAAGTTTTACGAAATTCATGGGACAAAGCTGCAATTATGTCTTTGCAAATAAAAAAAAAAGATCGCTTCATATATAGAGACCAATATAATACTTTCTTATCAAATTAGAAGAGGAAACCCGGTCCATTAGTGAAGGGCCTATACTCTCATCAATATATCGTAGGCAATTTTCAGCCTCGATTTTCCAAAAATTAATGAGACTAAAGTGGAAGTACATAAACCCTTTTAAATAAAAAAAGCATTAAGAAAATCGGTCCAAAAATATAATGGTCAATATTTTACAGGAGCTACTTACTTCCACGATTAAAAAAAAGACAGAAAAATTGCGAAACCGCTACCAAACTTTTTTTCAAAATAAAGAAACATTTCACAATGCAAGAAGGTGTTATGGTTTAATCAATATTTTGACGCGGCACTGGAGTCCTACTTCACCTGCTGACTAAAAATAATGCGAAAAAATAATTTAGAAAATCGTTTCACAAATCATAAAGTTATGCGTGTACAAAGCATACCAAAATACAGCCGAATAGATAACCTCCTCCTTTTACAATGTTGGCGAAAATAGTAGCAAAGAGGGCCAACAACTTTCAAATGCCAAAATAAATATGAATTCTTTTAAAATTGCGAAAAATACAATTTAAACTTTATTATTTAAAGAAACAAATGTTAATAATTTTGTGCTCTTTTGCGAACTCTAAATGTACGAATTGAAAAAAGTACCTGTTAGTTTATTTCTATGCTCTTAACCAAAAATTTGAAGAGGATTTATATGTAAAGGGTGTTTTCTTATAGTGTTTCAAAACTTTAACAGCTGATAGTTGCTTTTTGTTTAGTTTCCTTTGAAATTTCATTATGAATCGACTTACACCAGAGCAACGCGTTCAAATTGTTAAAATTTTTAATCAAAATAATTGTTCTGTTCGTCAAACTCATCGTACAACGGGCGCTCCAATTGATTTCCTCAAAGAAACTTTTGATGAAAAAATAATTTCACTTAATGGCCCACTTAATTGGCCACCAAGATCAAGATCGTGTGATTTAACCCCATTAGATTATTTTCCTTGGGGTCATGTTAAGTCACTTGTCACGACCGTGAACCACAAACAATTGAACACCTGGAAATCAATATTCGAAGAGCAATCGCCGAAATACGGCCGTAATTACTGCGAAAATTTCTTGAAAATTGGTGTTCAAGAGTGCGCCTTCATTAATTAATTAATTTCATAAAATTTTCTTTCTAATAAAGCTAGTTTCATTGATATTAAAAATATATATCCTAGTTCTATTGTTTTTCTTTTTTTTTTTAATTAGGATCAGCACTCAGGGGATGACCCCTACGTATGCAAAGCATTGAGCCGGAACTAGGAAAATAGGTTTGGGAAGGAGGATAAAGAGAGTAGTGTTTGTGGACATTCGATTTGAACTCTGACACACTGAAAGTGGCAGAAAAGACCTCTGCGGGGAGTTTATTCCACATACGAACAGTACGGCCAAATTCTCTCTGTAATGCGTGGTGTGGTTCACTGACATATCGACCACAAAGGGATGCGATCCTGATGAAGAGCGTGTTATACGTGAAAAGTGGCGGGTTTCAGGAACAAGTTCCCTGATTTCATTAGAGCACATTCCGTTGTAGTAGCGATAGAACAACGAAACACACCCAACATTGCGTCGATGCTCCAATGAGTCAATAGAGTTTTCTACCCTACTGTCACCGATAAACTTCTTCGCCCTATCCTGTACGCGGTCGAGTAACTTCAAAATAGATTTTGAAGCACCGGCCCATACATGAGAGTTGTATTCCATTTTCGGTCGGATAAAGGTGGTATAAATATTAAGGAGATCAGATGGAGTGAAGTATGTCCTACACCGTCTTAGAAAGCCGAGGCACTTGAATGCTTCTTTTGAGACATGAAAAATGTGATCATTCCATCGAACATCACAATGAATTTTCATGCCAAGAACATCAAGAGCTTCTGATTCCTCAATATCAATACCATCCATGTTTACAGATAGAGCAGCATGTCCTGTCATACGTCTATGTGTGAGCATAGCACATTGGGTCTTTCGTGCGTTAAAATTTATCCTATTAGCATGACCCCAATTTGAAATTAACAGGAGATCGCGATTTAGCGTATCATTCATATTTTGCCGCATTGCCTGGATCTCCGACGGTTGTGGCCTGTTGCTGAATGAATACGAATGCACTAGGCTACTGTCATCTGCAAAAGAGTAGATAGGGTTGGAAGTTTGACGTAGAAGGTCATTAAGAAAAATAAGAAAAAGGGTAGGAGAAAGAACGGAGCCTTGCGGTACCCCTGAATTTAACTTGAACTCGTTTGATGAGACCCCATCTACAACAACTCGTATAGTGCGATCTCTGAGAAAGCTCGATACAAATCGAGTGAAGCCATCACCGACACCAAAAGCAATCAGTATTGACAGAAGTGCTCCATGCCACACTCTATCAAATGCCTTGGAAATATCTAGAGCCACCACCTTATTTTCGCCAAAGTGATGTATGCTATTACACCACTTCTCCGAAAGGAAAGCAAGTAGGTCCCCCGTAGAGCGGCCTCTACGAAAGCCATACTGCCGGTCGCTAAGTAAACTGTTGAGCTCCAAATACTTCACAAGATGGAAATTCAACATACTTTCCATAACTTTGGAAAGCGCAGAACAAATTGCAATTGGGCGGTAATTTTCAGGGTTGTTGGCCTCCCCCTTTTTAGGGATCGGCGTTACATTGGCAACCTTCCAACACTTTGGAAATTCACCAGCATGGTACAAAGTGCTAAACAGGCGTGCCAATGGACGTGCTAACGTCGAAAAGCACTGTTTCAAGACCAGTGCTGAGATACCATCCGGCCCAGGAGACTTGTTTACGTTAAACTTCGCTAAAACCTTTTTAACTGCACGCGCTCGAAAGAATATTTTTGGCATAGTTACAGATACTCCCTCGAGAACGGGTAGTGGTTGATTGCTTTCCGGCAAGTGAGAATTTCTTGCAAACATTTCAGCCAGAAGGTTAGCTTTATCAACCGGGTCAGTGAATACATGGTCGTCCTTTAAAAGAGGTGGATTTGAAGAACTAGCATTATCCTTGACTCTTTTAACGAATGACCAAAAGCTCTTGCTACCCCGTGGAATCAAGAACTTTAGTACGAAGGCACTGCTCGTACAAAGCTTTTTCGCGCCTTAGTACTCTGGCACATAAAGATCTCGCCTTTTTGCGCAGCGAATTAGTATCGGCGTTTTTATTGTTACGCCAGATACTAAATGCTTCCTCTCTGGATCTGATTGCATTTCTGCACGTCTGATTGAACCAAGACTTAATTTTCGAATGAAATTTTTCATTCCCAGCAAAATGATATTTTCTACCATTTTCGCCATGGCATCGACGTTATTGTCTAGAAAGCATAGCTTCCAATTAAAATGCCGAAAAAATTCGTTGAGCTCAGCCCAACGCGCTTTTTCGTACATATATTTTAAACGCCTCGTAGCTGATTGGGAGACGTTGCGAAGATTAGAGAACGAAAAGGTGGCGGAAATGGTACAAGGATCCGAGTTACCAAGAGGTGCATTTACACCCACTTCGTACTTTTCAGGGTGCGAACTTGTGTGATTTAAACTTGTGTCACTCTATAAAAAACACCCTTTAGTTTAGTCATTCTGGATCCTTATAGATAGAGAAGTGTAATGAGCCACTTCTGTCTGTCATTTTGTATATAAGTGAAACGGTTTTTCGAAGCCACAAAAAGAGTTGGAGGCTTGGGTCTTCAACTGTTGTGCTAGGATTTCTCTTAAGACGATTCGTATTGAAAATCAGCAAAATTATTTAAAAACACACAAATAAGAATTTGAATAGGAATTCATCTATGTTTTAAATACCATTAAAATTTGTTAGATTGTGTGGAGGAGGCAGAAATTGCACACCTTCTCCCCTTGTTGTCCTATTTAACAATATATATACATACATATATGTATATATATATGTGTATACAGCGTATGTGTTCTTCTAGACTCATAATTCTCTATGTTCAAAATTTGATCAAAATCGATTCTGCTCTTTAGTCTTTAAAAGTGCAAGAAACCAACTTAATTCGAAAAAATATAAACTGCTCAAATATGACTTAATCCAGGGTATATAAGATTCGACACAGCCGAATATAGAACTCCCAATTTTTATAATAATTATATATTTTTTTTTTTTTAATTTTATGTCTACTTTAGTTCGATCTGCAGATATTTTTATAAATTAAATCAAAGCCATTAAATCGATTTTTTTTGAAAAAGTGACTTATGCCTCTTTCAAAATAAACGGCTCATATAATTATGTAGAATTACATACATACTTTTCGATAACCCAAAAATTTCATGTTCAACACTGGGGCACAGTCATGAATTTATAAATTTATTTCTGAAATTTTTTATATACATACATACATACATACATATATCTTTATTTATTTCTATATATATTCCAATAGCAGAACCGATATTTTATTTTTGCTGATTTTCAATACGAAGCATCTTAAGAAAAATCCTTACATATCAGTCCAAGACCCAAGTTTCTAGCTCTTCTAGTGTCTTCGGAAATTCGATTTTACTTACAGAGAGGCGGACAGACGGATAGACGGACAGACGGACATGGCTCATTCAACTTCCCTATCTATAAGGATTCAGAATATATATACTATATGGACCTCATATAAATATTGTGGAAATTAAACACGTAGTGACAAACCTATAAATACCCTTATCATTTTTGGTGAAGGGTATAACAAGTAGATTCTTATTTATTATCACTTCTTTTCATAAGAAAGACCATGTTTTGAAAATGTCATTTTGAAAAAATTTAATTTTTAACAAAATACTTTCTAAAGCTAGAAAATTGTTCATTAAGCGTTTCTTCCATCAACAGAAAATGATCACCTTCTTTTCGTAATGGCTTATTTTTCGCCACCCATTATTCAATACCTTGTTGGTTAATTACCTTGCAAAGGTAATCAATAACAACAACAATAACAATAACAAAATACAAAATAATATTTTCAAGAAAAGCTGTTAATAAGAACAATAAGAAAACAAAAGATGTATCCTTACAAAAGCCGCTTAATAATAACACCAATACATACATGCCTACAAACATATTTTTGTATGTATATTTTTGCATGTTTACAATTGCTGATATCCTTTTTAGGTTTTATTCAAAAGCTAATACCAAAGACAAAAACAAAAGTACGACTGCCATTTATGTGATGATACATTTACAGGCATTTGAGTTAAACAAAAGGAGATAAAAATGTCGGTTTAAGTTTAATGATTTCTTTTGGGTTTGGGTTGTTTTATAAGTATTTATGTCTGTATGTACGTACAACTAAAAACTTGGCTGTTACTTAATGGACTTGTCACTCTCACACTTGTAGAAAAAAAAACAGGGATAAAAAGACGAACACACACACACAGACGCATACTTATACCTACTCCATCGACTTTCATTAAATTTAAGTAAATGTTAAATATGTTTCACAATGTTAAAATAAACTAAATGAAAAAAAGGCAAAAAAAAAAAAAAAGAAACATATATAACAAAAACTTGACAAAGAAATACATAGTATATAAAGGGTGCTTTTTATAGATTGAAACAAGTTAAAATCATTATAAAACAAGAAATATATTTTTAATATCAATGAAACGGGCTTTATTGGAAAGAAAATTTTATGAAATTAATGTTTAAATATGATTTCTTCCACGGCTGGCGCGTAGAAGGCGCAATCTGTAACACCAATTTTCAACAACTTTTCGCAGCATTTGCGTCCGTATTTTGCCGATAACTTTTTGAATGGTGATTTCCAAGTGTTCAAATGTTTGTGGTTTATTGACGTAGTCAAGTGACTTAACATAACCCCAAAGAAAATAATCTAATGGGTTTAAATCACACGATCATGGTGGCCAATTAATTGGGCCATTATGTGAAATTATTTTTGAGTCAATCAATTGAAGCGCCCGCTGCACGATGACTTTGGCGAATAGAACAATTATTTTGATTAAAAATTTCAACAATTTGCACGCGTTGCTCTGGTGTAAGTCGATTCATAATGAAATTTCAAAGCAACCTCAACAAAAAGCAACTATCAGCTGTTAAATGGGTGCACAAATAAAGCAGTGATGTCAACTCAAAGTTGTGACACTCTATAAAAAATACCCTATACAGTCATACATACTAACACATTTACAAGGAGACGAATATTTTTTTAGGTATTTTGTGACAGGGTGGCAGGGTGCTTATGGGTTTTCTTTGGTTTTTTTTAATGAATCAAAATGCGTATGAAAAACGATCTGGTTTTCTACAAAATATTCAATGAATTTTGTAAAAAAAAAATATGCCTCATATAATTTCTACACATAAAGCTAACATATTTGATCTTCCAGCTGCCACGCTCCTGTCTTGTTATGTAGTCAAAAACTTTTAGTTAAACATACTTAAGTAAAAGTTATAAATAAATTCCCCCCTCCCCACAACACAATTGTCCTACTTCATATTCTACATGTACATACTCGTACATATAAACAAGAAAAAAAGAAACAAACTCATTGGCAACGGCAAAATAAAGCAAACTCACACATTTACAAACCGAGAAAAATTGTTGAGGAAGACAACAGAAAAAAAACACAACATAAAATCCATAAAACTTCTTCATTACACTTTAAGGGAACAACACCAAAACAAAAGAAACATACAAAGAAAGAAAAAAAAAGAAAAAAGTAAACAGTTTATATTAAAACAAACCCTTCTTGTAAATTCTCACCAACCACCCACCAGCAACACACCACGCACGCACATCCTTTACCGTGAATCCTTTTTTTTTCTTTTTTCTTATACATATTTGCTGTTTGTTTGTTGCTCCCTCATAATCAGAAGAACTTTTGCTAACATTCTTTTGTTTTTTGTTTAAGCTTTATGCTTAAACACACACACACACACGCACGCACCCACACACATGTTATAAATACATACAATCAGTCACAGTAAAAGCTAAAGAACAAGACAAGAAAATTGCAAGAAAAAAAGGAAAATTTTTTCATAACGGGGCGGCGGTATACTTTATATCCTTTCCTTTTGTATTTGTTTTTTTTTTTCTGTTTGTTTTATTTTTATTATACTCCTCATTATTATTGTTCTGGCTGATGTTCATCTTAATGTTGGTAGAGCTCCTGCTGCTGCTGCTGCCAATATATTGGGTGTCTTTAGCTGGCAATATTATAACAATATACATATATTTCTATTATCCTTGAAACTTCCTTAACCATCTTCCTTAAACTGGTTTGTTTTTGCCCAACAAAACTCCCTTTTTGAAATAAACGACTAAATGAGATATTGAAGGAATAAATAAATGAATGAAGGACTGAAGGAGCAAAAGATGTTGAATTAAGACAAAAAAAAAAAAAAAAAACAACTGATTTTCATTCTATGATGGCAGCGTAAATGTTTCTTCTTACAATATTGTTCGCCGCCCGAAAGAAACATTTTCCACGTTGACAGCATACAAAGTATCCTTAAACCGTAACAATAAAACGAGCCAACAAAATACACACAGCCAGCAGTATGTTAAGAGTTTATAACAAAGTATAAAAGAAAAAGAAAAATCGGAGAAAAAAAAACCATGCCAGAAGACAGACAGAAGAGTAATTTTACCCCATATCCCCTCCTCGCACCATAACAAAAAAAAAAGCGCAAATATATTTTAACTGATACAAAAAAAAAAAAAAAATACAAAAGACTTTAGCGAACAGATTCAACAGCAGCATTGTGAAAGAAAAATAAAAATCGACTTGTAGCAAAATAAAAATCGCATGCCAAACGTAACGGCATACAAGTTTGTGTCGGAACAACCAACAAAAAAAGAAAAACAACTTCATCCTTAAAAAGAAGAAATACAAATTTTAAGACCAACACAGAAATAAAATCGTGCTACTTTTCTTAACAGTTTATTCTTGTTTTTCACTTTTGCTCCCATAAGATGATAAAAATGTGGCAAGAAAAAAAATACAGGACCTTAAAAAAATTATATGCTGATACAGAGAGACACACACACACACACACACCAGCACTTAAATACTAA
The DNA here is from genome assembly GCA_947311025.1 of Lypha dubia. Lineage (NCBI taxonomy): Eukaryota > Metazoa > Arthropoda > Insecta > Diptera > Tachinidae > Lypha > Lypha dubia. The sequence continues at coordinate 56,467,679 of OX371263.1, forward strand.
AAGACGTAGCGAAAAAAATATGTACAGTAGCAAAAGTTGAAGGATAATTTGAGATTAAAATACATGACAACTTTTGTGTAGCAGCCAAAACGAATCGCGAAAACCTGTACAGAAATTTTCACAAGAAACTCAATGATTTTCTAACAATAAAAGCAGTTTCCAAAAATTTTAAAGCATAAGTTACCTCGAAAGTTTTCCTTAAAATGTTACAGTTAAATGGCTAAATAAAAAAATCCTGTGATCCTTTAGCTTAAGTAGATGTTAGCAGGACTTTTTTGTGAAAAGACAGCGTTCAACATTTTTGTAAAATATTTTAACGATCTTTTAGCATATTTACTTAGGGGCTGTGCACATGTTACGTAACGCTGTTTTCAGAGATTTTATTTCCAATACCGCAAATGCCGGAAAATCCACTTGGAATTTTGAATTTTTTGTTCAAAAACTGTAAAGAAACCCAATTGAGAAATATGTGCGCTAATAATTTCTAATACAAATGCTTGCAAACAAACAATATGAAAATTTCAAATAATCTCTATAGACTTGTAGCGAGAAGGAAGCACGAAAAAAATGTATTAAATAATAAGAATGAAACATACAAACAACCAACCAACCAAGCAAGCAGCAGTGCCAAAAGGGGGAAGATGAAAACAAGAGGACAATTCTAATGTGGTTCTTGCTAAACAGACAGGATATACTTACAGACATAAACAGACCCACACACACATACAAAAGAATTATAAAAATGTAGGTGTGTTAATGTTTTTGTATGGGTATGTATGTATGTGTGTATGTGTTTGTTTTGTGTGTGCTTTTATGTGTAATATGATGGTATAATAAATCTTCAAACGTATTGTGAATAAAAATGAAATTGTAAATGTATACACTCAACAAATGTACAAACACACACACACACACTCACACACACACTCACACACACATACATACACACATACATACACAGCCTTAAACATACCTCAACATGAATTTTTTATCAAGGATTCTACTACTACTATATATATTATATTTAAATATAACATACAATACGTAGCATTGTTATAGGATCACTCCTATATGCAGATGTACAAATAGCATCTTCACACAACCGATTTTAAGTCCTTTAAGAGTCCCTTTAAGAACTTACTCCTGTTCACAATTGTGCCACCTACCCACCACTGACTATAAATTTTTTCTTAGGTAATTCTTGCATGAAGTTTATTGATCTAAAAGGACAGTTAGTGTTGGGAAGAAATATCAATGAATCCTTTATAATTATTAAGCGGGACCATATTTTGTGCTGCAGTATATTGCTACATCGTACATCCAATTTTGACAAAATTTTCACAATATTAAAGATAAAGGTTGTTACATGTGCACAATCTATATTTTTTTAAAATCGCTTTAGAATCTTTCAAGCTATAAGCTTTTAAAATTACTTCCTATCACATGCCCAAATCTACTTTACTTCTGCTTGTAATATTGAAAATTCCTAAAGTTGGGTGGGCTGGTAATGCACTTTTCCGTCTTTTTTACGTTATTTAACTTAAGTTGCAATGCGACTATAATTATTTTACTTAGTGCAAAAAAAAAACAATGACGTATAGAAATGTACATATACATGTATGTTTATATGAGTGTTTGTGTAATTTTTTATTATTATTATTTTCTTTTATTTTATTTTATAAAAACGACATTCTGTAATACTTTATTTCTTTTCTGAGTTTCTAGCGTTTTTCCTTGGACTCTTTTTCGTATTTTTTCAAATAACCTTCTTTCGAAATGCTGTAAAAGTGTGAACCTGTGTATATGTATGTCTTTCTTTCTTTCTATTTACGAGAATGTATGTATTCTGAGTATCTGTATTTGTTTTTTTTTTAATGGTTCTTGTCTTAACTGTTCTCGGTAAGGAACATCATGATTAGAGTAAAATAAATGCTGAATATATTAAATGTAAGACCGCCTGTGTCTGTCTTAAAGTTTTCGGTTTTATTTTTCAGCTCTTGATTTTCTTTGTTTTTTTTTTTTTTTCTTTTTTGCTTTTTTGCTCACTTGTACAACAAACCAAAAGTGATTTTATATTTTTGGGATCTTGAATTAATAAATTTTTTTTCCTTTTCTTTTTTTTGTGGCAGGGAGTTTTTTCTGGGTTTTGTGAAGGTTTTCTCCAAATAATTGGAAGTGAGTAAAAGAAGGGATTTTGCAAATAAATAAAAAAAGAGTGGCAAAAAAGGTCAGGACGATAATGTTTCTTTAGGATTTTTTTTTCTTTTTTTTTCTAATAATTTTGTTTGAAGTTAAAGACGAAAGTTTTAGTTAAGAAAATATGTTGCTGGATTTTTAAAAGTAAATATTAGTTTTATTTATACATACATAGAGCTTTTTTTGCGAAAATTGCAGGCATTTAATAAAATATGAAAACTCTTTGAAGTTGTAAAGTTTTAGACGAACTAAACTGTATAGTTTGTAGTGTATTTAATCCAAAAATATTTTATTTATTCCGGCACAAACAGTTTAATTTAGTTTTTCAATTAAATGATTTTTGTGAGAGAAAATCTTTTTTTAACCTGCAATAATTTCAAAAGTCGCTTTACACTTAAAAAGAAGAAATTTACTAAATTTAAGTAAAAAATTTTCTTGAAAATAAGTGATTTCAAAACATTTCTAAATTCAATTATTATTTTATTAAAATTTAAATTTTTTTGGTTAAATCATATAAAATTTCCTTAAAATAGAAAATATGAAAAAGTTCATGTCCTTAAAAGGGGAACGCAAACGTAAGAGTGTTTTGCCTAAGTTTTGTTTGTATACGCATGATATTATTTTAATTTAGATTTTGAAAAATTATTCAGGAAATGACTTACTCCTGAATAGTTCATTTGCAGACTTAAAAACGGTTGTCGTCAATTTCCGTTCACAGGTTTGTATTTAAAATTGGAAAATTTTTCAAAACAAAAAGAAAAATAAATTTTTAATTAGTTGTAATTCACGACTTAACAGCCACTAACAAATATTTTTGCTAATGTAAGAAATCAGGAATTTAGTTCTTTAGAGTACTGGCTGGCTGGCGAGAGGTAGCAATGTAGTTTAGTATACTAAATCAAAGTAACTCGGTTGGAGTCCCAATAGATTTTGAGTTTTATTAAAAGTTTTTCAACACCCCTCATTCCAGACAATACATCTAACCGTTGTAAAGAAGTAAACCCGCGCGTTCTGGAGCTCTGATAACATCCGAAGCTTCAGAAATGAAATATGCTTAGCAAGATCAACAACCACATAGTAAGTAACTGAACCACTATAGAATTACATGAAAACATTGTTCCTAGACATGCCAGCTAGCATTCTTGACAAAAGTTTGACCGATTTTTGGATATATGTACTCTGAACTAGTTTTTACTACAAATTTTCTTACAATTATGAAAAATTTTCATAATTTGAATTTCTTAACATCAAGGAAAATTTTACAGAATTCCTGTAAAAAAAAAACAAAATTAACTAAAATTAAGTAAAATTTCCGAAATTTTAGTTATATTTTTTTTTTCTGTAAGTTTTTGATTGCAGACTGATAAAACTTTGAAATTTTCAGAATGCACTACGATCGCATCATCAAATCTTTCCTTATAATTTTGCACTGTCAAACATTTCATCATTTAATTTAATAGTTTTTGTTGCGAATCAAGTATTTCTTACAGTCAAACCACACCAACGAAATACAAAACGTTTTCGTCTTTTAAGTCAAAGACACTAGTTTGATGCTAATCCACACCCATCAAATTTAGTATCAAGTTTTTGTCTTAAAAGACAAAATGTAATTAGACAGAGATGTGACAATGTATTTTCTCATATAATTTTTTATATTTAGTTGTCTTAATTGGTGTGGCTTACATTATAAGAAAGCACGAAATTATGTAAAACGAGGTTCGTTTCAGTCAGTTTTCCTTTACTTTGTGTCGGTATGTTGTATCAAACCACATGTATTTTCTTGCAGCCATAATTATGGTGCAGTAAGTCAAATAGACAGTTTTGCGGTTGTTTTGTTAGACACGGGTTGGTTGTTTCATAAGAACTAATAATCTGTTGTGGTATTACGGAGTTGGTATCGAACTAATACGTGCGAAAAAAAATTAACTTCATTACAAAAATCAAATTGAACAGATTACAAAATTAAAGGTCAATAAATTGAAGTACTTTTCAGTACGAGCTGTGACTAAAAATAATATTGCGAATATCCCTAAATGCCGTGCTTCACTATCCTACACAATCGTACGATTCATTCACAGGCAAATCTTAACAAAAATCTGACCGAATCGTTCGAAATCGTTTCAAAATTGTGTTGTAGGTGCCACACTATTATACAAAACTGATGCTAAAACATATGGTTGACAATAGATACTCCTCTGATCGCATAAAAACTATGATTTTATGAAAATTTTCATAAAATTTTACAACTCGCACGACTTGCCAAAAAATTTGTCACACAGTTGCATTTTTAGTCCACACTCCCGTACATTTTCAGCACACGGCCTTAAGATGTACTTTAGTCTATATTTTTAAATTGATTAAAAACTTTTTCTTACCGGGTATGAACAATATTTTACGTCTTATTCTCCGATCTACTGAATATACCCACCAGACATCTGCAACAAGTAGTAAATTTTCGGGCATACTTAATTATGCACATTGATTTTTATGATCTAATCGTTTTTGTTTAAAAGCAAAAAACACTTATTTGCGCAACCGTTCGTTTCAAATATTCACTTTTATTCACTTGTTGTTTTGGGCTAACATGAATGTTATGACTGTGTCGTCAAGTGTATGAAACTCATTTTGCATCGAAGCCAACGTGCTATTAGCGGAACAAGTGTTTTATTCAGTTGTTAAAGTAATTTTGTAATCGTATTAGAATAAATAATTTTTATTTATATTTTTGTTACAGTTTGAAATATGCACACATACGTACTAGAGCTGTAAAAGAATGATTCTTTTCTTAATGAGACTGAGAATCATTCAAGCATTGAATTAAATTTTTTTAATGCATTCATTGTACCCAAAAAATGAATTAACTCAAAGTATAAATGCATTCCTCCTAGAAAACAAACTGTTAATTTAATTCATTTTACAAAATAATGAATTGAGTTAACATTTTAGAGAATTCGTCTTGAATGAAATATCTTTAATCCATTAACTTCATATAAATAAAAAAATTTTGTTAAAATTTGAATGCATTATCGATGATTTAAGGGAAAGGAATTATAATTTTTTTTTTCATTCACTTCTATAGTTGGGATAAAAATTCCAAAAATTATCTCTTCATCTCATACGCTGTTCTGCAATTTTTTATACTTATGGTATGGTACTTAATTGATTGATTTTAGGGAATAAGTAGGCTCGATCATACTTGTTGCAGATGTCTGATACACACAAAATTTCATAAGAATCTGTCAAGCAATTTCCAAAGGGTTTAGCTACAAACATAGTGAAACGAGAAATTTATATATAAATTGGAAGAATATACGATTTAGTGATCGTACTGGCGAGGGAGGAATCCACTTTGTCGCCTTTGCATATTTTCTAATTAAATTAAAAGAACTTTCCATTTTATTTGGATCATCTTTAAATGATATGTTGAGTGACAGTAAGGTCATCGATTAGCACGTTAGCGTTACAAAGCGAAATAGAAAAGGTACTCCTTAGCCAAACACACGCACACACACACACACGCACAAGCCCGCACACATACACCCATCTCTGGAGCTATAAAATGAAATTATGCGCATTTTCTGCTTTATGCGCCATACCTATTAATCCATATTACATTTTGTGGAGTAAATTCTTTTACTTCTATTTTATTATTATTTATTTACTTTTATGTTTCTATATACTAATAGTATATAAATATAAAGATGTATGTATGTATTGTAATACATTGTATGTATGTCTTTCATAAATCCGAATTAATTAACCCCCTACCCCCAATACAACACTACAGGCCCCACAAACATTTATGTCTAATAAAAAATTATTCCAAAATAATTTGAAGCAAGTTATTCTTAAAGAACTCCTTGTTGTTCTTAGTATTATTATTATTATTATTAATAATAATAAACGTCTAATATACTCGTCAGGTTCACATAAAAATGGAAAAACTTTTCTGTTTTTTTTTTCTTTTTGAAACGTAAAAGCATAGAAATGAATAAATAAATTAATGTAACTCGTCGTATACTCGTGAAATTCTTAAAATGTTGTTGTTGTTATTTTTTGCTTAAAATACATATTATATGAAGTAGAAAAAACTGACTGACTTGACTGACACCAGCACATTATTAAATACATATATGAACGTACATACATATATTTTTGTATGTATGTATGTCTATATGTACTCGTATATGTATGCATATTTAAAAATTTTGCGTGTTGTACATATAAAAACTTTAGTCCCCACGAGTATTTTAAATAATAAAAGTAAACATATTTAATAACAAATGACATAAAAACCCATCACAATTTTATATTTGTGTGTAGAATATATTTACACTCATGATAATTAAATATTTTTGCAATCAATCAAATTATTGTAATCACTCTTGGTGGAAAACTGCTCTTGCATCTGTTGCAGATCTGGCAGGTCTAGCTTATTTACATATTTTGTTATTGCATTGCTTGAAACTGATGAAAATAAGCTAGACTTGCAAGAACTGCAATGATTACAATACTAAGAGTGATTTCCCCTATTGATAAAAATTTGTGTTAATATTTTGTTCAAAGTTTTTCGACTGAATTATCCTGCGCGAAAATATTTATCAGATTAGTTTAATTTTGCTTTGTTTGTGCCTCTAATAAGACACAAATTTACAGTCTTTAGTTAATTAACTAAAAACAATGGTTTAACCAAAGATTTTTCATGCAAATATCATGAGATAAGCTATCATTATTAGTTAACCAAAGACTGTAAATTTGAGCCTAAAAAGATGAAAGCATGCCAACCATACTTTGTTTGTCCATAATTTGTCATGATAGCAGAAAACATTTAAAAGGTTTTCCAATAAGAGTGATATGATTTCTTTAAAAAAACACACACACTTATTGTTAAGGAAATTAAAAAGTTTTTTATTCAAAATTCAAAAAAAAAAAAAAGGAAGTTGCGAAATGACCCACAACGCACTGTAAGCGCACTAAAAGCCAAAATCCAGGAAATATGGGACGCAATAACCACTTAACAGTGCAAAAATTTGATAACTGCAATGCCAAAACGATTAGGGAGGAGTAACGCAGTTTTAAATAATAAAAGTAACCACTGTACGAATTAATAGTGGTCAAATATTTTTTTTATAAAAAATAGTGAGCTTTATTTTTAGTTTTTCTTTTAAAACATTTAGCCTAAAATGTATTTTTTTTATAGATTTAAAGATAATAAAACAATTGTCCAGAAAATTAAACGTTTGAGTAATAGTGGTTAGGGCTCGTATATAATATATTTTGGCATGAGTATCCTGTGTAAAACCCTGGACACAAACCATTGAATTTAACAGAGGTCTGTTAAAAGGTTACCATTCCTCTGTTGACATTTAAAAAAACATTAAGTGCAATAAAATATCATATTTTAGGAAGCAGTAAATGTGGGATCGCATTTTAAACTCTCAACTTTACAATTGATGATTTGTGTAAGTCTGTGTACGTCTGTTGCTAGAAAAGATCAATAAAGCACCAATATAAAAAGGAAAAGTATTTATTAGAGTTTTAAACGACCATTTTGAAATCCATGAATCTACCACGGTATCAAATTTTTAATATGACTGTTACTGCTACTGAATATTTTCTTATAAATTTTCTAAATTTCTTCATTAATTACCCACAATTTTTTGTGAGTGCAGTAAAACAAATAAAAGTACAAAAGTAGTCTCAATTTTTATTACACGACAAAGAGACACATAAACACCACCCAATTTTTTCTGTGCTTCAAGTTTTCTTCTTTCTTTTTATTTTCCGTAACTTTAATTTGTTTTTTTTTTTCTTTGAATCTCTTCTCCATCATTTGTTGGCTTCATGTGTATGTATAAACAAAACAAAGTTATTCCCATTAAAATAAAACTGTAAATCTAAAACCAATATAAATGCCCCCAAGCTTTTCAAACATTGTAATAACATGCATACATACAAACATACTTATAAGTATACTTACATACCGTCTTTCTAATAGAAATACACAACCATTCACCCACCTATTTACACAATCGTTCTTGTAGACAGACGCCGCCACAGAGCAGGCAGTCAGTCAGTCATAGAAAAAGGGAAATGCTAAACGGAAAATTATATTACAGCCTATCAAAGGCTACATGTAGCCATACATACATACTTACATATGTACATATGTATGTATGTATGTACGTACATACGTATGACTATATGTATATACCTATATGTGTGTGTGTATTATGAACTTTTAAAGCAGTTTGGGTAATGAAGTGGATGTATGCATGTATTTATGACAGAATGTGTTTGCATGTGGGTGCACAAGTGTTAGAAAATTCATGCTGTTTAATAGAATAATTTTATTCAACAATCTATTTTCCTAACCTTCAAAACAAAAACTAATCAAGTCCAGTTAAGCAAACAATTACAAATACTCGCTCCATTTCTTTCTCTCTTTAACAGTCTCATATTCTCTTTGGTAATAAATCAGAGATGGAAACTAATTATATGAAATATTAGCAGGGATGCTAAATTCAATCAAATTTTAGTTATTTTCAATTCAATTCTTGTTTTCTAATTTCCAAATGTTTTAATTCGGGAATTTTTATTACCTATGTTTTTCTATTGACGTCACATCATATGACTGTAGAAACGGTTCGATATTATTTAGAAAAAGAGAAACTGAAAGTCATTATGGCAGAGCTTCGTTAAAAATGGTTCAATACAAATAAAACTTTTTCCAAAGATACTTTTGAGTACCTATCAAGATTGAAATCGTAATATTAAATTGAAATTAGCTTATCTCGACTTTAGCACAATTTTCTTATTGCCACAGATTTATGTTTCATAATTTTTGACTAAGTTTTCTATTTTGCGTTTACTTTGGAAAAAGGAGCATATAATCCTGCTATACAATGAAGAGACAAAGGCGCATAGTCAGAAATCATACCCAAATTAGGAACTAATAAAACAGCAACTAAAAAATAGTTAATAGATAGTTATAGATCTTATTCACAACTCATAACTAGCATAGCAACTACTCTCAGATGGTAAAATAAATGCAGCCCTGCATATTGGCAAAGAGAAAACAAAATGTCGATAATATTTTGAAGGATTACAGTAAATTGTTAATTAAAAAGCTTATAAAGCTATTTAAAACAATTTTTGTTCTTTAAAAAATTCATATAATTTCCAAAAAAGTAATTTTTTGTTTAAAGTTTGTATATAAATTCAACACAATTTTGTTGACCAAAAACACATCTCTAGTTAATTTTATTTTTTGTATTGATGTTTTTTGGACGCAATAAAAATGGACGCAAGCAACAATCAGCTGTTCTTTGAATGTATTACTTAGTTGGCATTTAGTTACAGCTTTACCCATAATTAAGTGGAAACTTCTCTTGCCGAAAGTAACCAACTATGAATACTTTAAATTGACACATAAAAATTACCACTTAGTGATAATTTAACAATATCCGCCAAAGTGATTCTTTATTGTCTCGTTTACTATCAAAATATCCAGCCATTTTTACAGAAAAGATTAGTTTTTAAAGTTATTTATGTGCATATGAGCACATCCAATATTTTATTAAAATCGATTTAATACTTCGAAAGTTGCATCCTCTTCAAGTTGCTACTAACACTCTCGAACTTCATACATATCGCACCCTTAAAATCAAAAACAGACACAACCCAAAAATTAAAAATGTTCATAAAAGACAAAATAGCTTTGATGCTGCAGAAATAATGCGAACAAAATGAAAACACTCACAGTGCAATTTAATTTAGTTTTTTCTAATTAAGGGAGGCGATGGAAACAGAAAATAAACTTTCAAGGTCGTAAGACGTTTAATCTGTAAACAGTTTTATGAAATAAAAAGAATTTTGAAAAATGTTGAGTTGTGCCGCTTTATGATTTAGTGCGCGATATGTATTTAAAGGGTGTTTATAGAGTGTCACAACTTTGGGTTGGCATCAAAGCTTCATTTGAGCACGCATTTAACAGCTGATAGTTGCTTTTTGTTTAGTTTACTTTCGTTATGAATCGACTTACACCCGGGCAACGCGTGCAAACTGTTGCAATTTTTAATCAAAATAACACAGGTGAACAAAATCGAAAAAATTTTAAAGGCTTTAATAACCAGTATATAGATTTGATGCATCATGGATACCTATGTATGTATGTAAGTACAAAAATGGTAAAATTTTTCAATTCTATGGATAAGTTTTTTTTTTTTTAATTTTTTTCTAAATTTTGGAATTTTCGAAGGGCCTGATTTACCAATTTTATCATAACTATTATAACTCAACGGGTTCGGAATTATTTAGACTGTAATAATTAAAATTAATTTTTTTTTTATGTAAAATTGGTAAATTTTTTTTCTTAAAAAATATATAAAAAATCGAAAATGGCAAAAACTTCATATTTTTATTACATGATTAGAAATGTATGTATAATCCGAATAAAATAATCTACTTCATGAAAATCGATGCATAAATGTTGATTTTATTCAGAATACAGTGAAATAAACTGATTTTAAGATTTGACTACGTTGCAATAAATGCTTGATAAGTACTCCACCAGGTATAAGTTATATTATATTATTGTACATACATAACTAATACGTGGTAGATGTAGCATCGAGCATTTATTGTAGGATCGAGCATTTATTGCAACGTAGTCAAATTTTAAAATCAGTTAAATAATTCCGAAACCGTTGAGTTTATCAAAAAAAATAATATTAGCATGGCTTAAAAGTAATTTCATTTCAAGTTTTTTAGTATGTTTTGTGACAAAATTGAACAAGTCGTTCCATAGTTATGATAAAATTGGTAAATCAGCCCCTTCGAAAATTCCAAAATTTAGAAAAAAAATTTAAAAAAAAATCTTATCCATAGAATTGTGTAATTGTTTTATTCGTCAAACTAATCATATACCGGGCGCTACAATTTATTTCCTCAAAGAAACTTTTGATAAAAAAGTAATTTCACGTAGTGTCCCAATTAATTGGCCACCATGATCGTGTGATTTAAACCCATGAGATTAATTTCTTTGGGATTATGTTAAGTCACTTGTCTACGTCGATAAACCACAAGCAATTAAACACCTGGAAATCAACATGCGAAGAGTTAGCGGTGAAATACGGCCGCAAATGCTGCGAAAAGTTGTTGAAGATTGCGCCTTCATTAATTAATTAATTTTTTCTTCCCAATAAAGCCCGTTTCATTGATATTGAAAATATATTTCCTTGTTTTATTATGATTTAAACTAGTGTCACTCTATAAAAAACACCCTTTATTTAATTGATTTTATCACGCTACATATGTATGCATGAAAAAACAAAAAATACTAAAAGTAAAAGAGCACCAAAAGTACCAGCTTTTCCTTATAATAAACTAAAAAAGTTTACTATTTGTTTAAAAAAAATTTTAATATCCAATAGTACCAAAACTACCAGCTTTTACTTATTTTACCCACAAAAAGTACACTATAAATCAACGTTAATTAAAAAAAGAACGAATTCGTCCCGTTGTTTATATATTAAAAAGTACTCTTTATACTAATGATGGTGGCATGCTGCTGTCCGTTTACCAAATTTCATTCAAATCCATTAAAGGAATTTCACAAGAGAAAAGGTACCAACGTAAAAAAGCTACAAAAGTAAAAACGTAGCATAAATAAGAAAAATACCAAAAGTACCAGTTTTTCCTGATTTTACACTCCATAAAGTACAGCGTAAGTTAATGTAAAACAAATTAGTACCAAGACTAAAAATGTTTCCCTTGTCCTCCCTTTATATGTTACCCTATAAATTTATCTGGGTCACAGGCTATCCGCCTATGAAATTTCATCAAAATTTATTAAGAGAATTTCCCAAGATTAAAAGTACCAAAAGTAAAAAAGTACCATAACTAAAAACGTACCAAAAGTATAAGTTTTTTTTTTTTATTTCTGTTCCTGGAAAATATTTTAATTTATAAAAAATTTGTAAGATATTAGTAAAAACAATTTGTCTCCATGTGTTCCCCTAAAACAAACTGTATGTTTTTATATGGGTCACATGGTATCCATCTACCGAAATTTTATCCAAATCGATTGGTCCAAACATATACTAACTTATACATATATTCACAATATTTATAAATTTATAAAGACGTATACTATTTATTGTCTATCGACTAAAAATTTTTAGAATTACCATTAAGGTTTTCTGGCTGTTAGCGAAATTTTTACTTCGTACCATGCACCCATGTTTTGTGTAAAAAATTTTAATAGTTTTGTTATTCTGATAAAAAAAATGTATTGAAACCCAATTAAATACAATTAAGGAATCCTTGATATACATCCTATAAATGAAAACTTGAAGGCTCGGCTAAAACCAATTAAATATGGATGTAATAAACTGCAGTATGTTGTACATTTTCCATACCTGCAAAAAGAGGATATACACTTTTCATTCATATATGTATAATGTCGATAAAAATTTATAGAGCTGTGCTGCTAATGCCGCTCACTGATCTATAGTTTAAGTGGCTGACAGGCAATTACTAATAATTCTGGCTACTTTCGAAAACAGCAGCAATATTTTCAGCAAATATAGCATTTTGTGCACCTGGTGCATATTTTTTGCCACATCCACCGTTTCGAATTAGCCCACATAACCTTGACATTTTAAGTTTTAGTATGGAACTTTCTTAATGGCATCAATGCAAGAATGATGAACATCATGACCGCCACATAATTTATACTGGAGATTCTCTTACTATAAGATTTGTAATTTGTTATCGACACTCAACCAAAAATTTTAGTAAAAAAAAGTTAATGTTTTGTCGAATTATTTATTAACTTTGACCTACACTTAATGTTGGCAATTTCTGTTACTTTCAATTACTCAATACATATGTAGATACTAAACAATAGTTTTAATTTGAATACTAATTACTACTCGCTACCTTCCAAAGATTAGCTTTTATGTTATTAAACATTGGATTTAATTCTAAAAAACTCTGAAAGTATACTCAATACTTTGCCAATACGAGATGTAATACACTAATATGCTAAATTAATAAAAATGGCTCATTAATTTTCTTGAAGAATAACACCAAACAAATGTATGTATTTATTATGAACAAATTTACATTGATCTTCAATGAATATTTTCATTGAAACAATGCATGCGTACGTAGTTTAGCAAACTAATAATAAGTCTAAATCAATTAATGTAATAATAATATTTTCGTTGAACGAATAAAAGTTTTTTTTTAAAAAGAACCTCTTTTAAGGGAATAATCATTCTTTAATTTTAAGTTCGCTCTATAAAAACTTCATTCATTCCATTCGAGTCAAAAACAAAGCAAAAAAAAAAAAACTATCACACAATTACAATAAATTTTCTATTGTAAGGAGTGGTTTGCAAGTAGTTGCAGACGGCGGCGGGCGACACACAACCAAAATCTAAACAAGAATCTGCTCCATCCATTCATTCATTTATTCATTCGCTCACTCACTCACTCACTATATTCTCACACTTTAGCGAATGATGATGATGAACAACAATCCAACTGGCGAAAAGAGTAGATAAATGCTGATTATGGAATGTCGGTTGTCGCAACAAACCTAATAATCATGATGATTATGTTGTTGTCGTCGACTTTAAGCGAAAACGACATTGTGTATACAACGTGCGGCAAACGTCAAATGTAAACGTCACACACGAACGTAATACGCTGCTTTGCTATCAGGCGCCCAGATTTTACCAGCAACTTCATACAAATTGTATGTTGTCATCGTTGTTGTTATTTCTTATTGCTATTGTTCTTCTTGTTGTTGTTTCTGATAATGTTGGTTGGCACTAAAGTCTTTTTTATAGCATTTTTTCTGTATTTTTCCCCCACAATTTCAGTTTGTTTGTTGTTTTTTTGTTGGAGCTGTTGTTTCCGTAATTCAGACTGGGTAGCAGCACAGTAGAAATAGTCGCTGCTAAGTTTTGGTTTGAACTACAAACAGTAGAAGATAAAGTTTTAGGCCAGTACAGAGATGCAGATATGTTTTGTACCTATACATGCATGCATACATATATCTATATATTTGTATATATGTACATACCAGTATAGTATGCATGCACGTTTGTATGTGTATGCATTTAAACCAGGCGGGCACCGTTAAAGAATTTATGAACTCTTAACAGATTTTGTTACTTATAAAAATTTTTTGTTGCCTTTTTGTTCTGTGTGAGTTCTTATTTTTTTTTTTGTTATTATTATATTTTTTTCAACTTATTCAATGTTGAAGTTTGTTTTACTATTTAGTTCATAATTTTGTTGGTAGAAAGTTTATTTTTTTTAATGGGACTTCTATGCATTTTATGTTTGTATTAAATTTTTAGATATGCATTTAACTGAAAATATATATAACCCCACAGTGAGGAGTGCAAAGTGCTCCATTTCTGTAGAAACATATACATATATGGGGTGTGGCGAGCCAGCTCATCACATACCTCGAGAGGGATTCCAACCCACCACTGTGGCAAACGGCAAGGACATATTTTTTACCATTAACTTGTTAGAAAATTAAAATTTTTAAACTTGTTTTCTTTACTTTTTTAAGATGTCTCTATTGCAGCAACGTCTCGATATATTTAAAATTCAATCAAAACTAGTTGAGGACAAGATGTGCGAAAATATCACATATCTTATCTGCATTCAAGTTCCGCTGCAGACAAGATAAGGCGTTCATTAAACTTTATTGAGGACAACATGGGAGACCATATCTTAAGTTTCGTTTTCTATGAAATTTATGTGAAAGCAATGAATATCAGCACCAATATTCCAAAGGCTTGAGTGTTATAAAAGTTTTTCATATAAGAGTGATAAGTTCTAAATAAAACGTCATTCAAATGGCCTTCACGACTTCTTCTGCAGGAACGAATTCGATGAACCCAATTTTCGAGCACTTTTTCCACTAAATCAAGTCGTATGTCATGAATGGTACGTTCAATATTGACTTGCAAAGCTTGAAGAGAGTCTGGTTTATTTCGAAAGACCAATGACTTCTAATAACCCCACAAGAAATAGTCTAATTGTGTTAAATCACAACTTCTTGAAGGCCATTCAATATCACAATTTCTTAAAATAATCGAATCTCCAAACTTTTCTCGCAATAATTCAATGTCTGCAGTTGTTACAAGGCAAAATCAGCAAATTCACGACGTTTATGGTGTTCCAATGGCTTCAGTCCTTGAATGAGAACAATTTTATACGGATGCAAACCCAAATCCTTTCTCAAAAGCCGCCAGGTTGTGGTTTGAGACAGTCCCAATTGTTGAGAATCGACAAATTGCGGTCTTCAGAAACACTTGCCTGAACATCAGCAATATTTGCATTACTTCGAGCAGTTCTTTGTCGTATTGGCACTTGATCATTTTGTAAAGAAAATGTTCAACAATTCGACGAATAGCGAGCAATTTTTGACGATTATTACGACCATAAAGTGGCAAAAGCGCATTAAAAGTTGCAATTGGAGAACGATTATTTTGATAATAAAACTGAATAATTTGATGAAATTGTAAACACTACCGAATACAATGAAAAACAAATGACAGATCATGACATATTACAAATGGCGGAAACGTCATTTCAAAATCATATCATCCCTATTGGAAAACCTTATAATAAAGAGTCTTAATCCGGAATGTGTATGTTTAGGAGACAACATTGAAAAACTTAAATTTCAATAAGATAAAGATATAAAATAAATTTCAGTTACTTAGAAAACTATCTGATGACAAGAAATCATTGACGACAATATGGAAGACATAGTAGGCAAAATTGTCGCCTATATGATTTCTCATAGAGTTGCTCGAAAGGTAATTAAAAATTGTTCCGCCAGTTCCTCATGTCTTATTGAGGTACTAAAACTCTCGTGCTTTGTCGTCATTGAGACTGTTTTAGAGGCGTGAATTTGTTTTCGCTTAATCACAACTAAGAAAAAATAACAAAAAAAAAAAAAAAATAAAAGCTTCGGTATTTAACAAAATTAATTTTGTAACATTTTATTCGAGAATTTAAGTTTTCAAACCAAACCTTTTTTATGATATAATTGATATTTTTCTTATCTAGAATCTCTTTTAAATGCCATTTTTACAAAAAGGTTTTCAGCCAATAGAAATTATTTTTTGGCCCTCTTGAAAAAAAAAAACAATTTTAAGACATAAGCGGTTGTTATTCGAACCCATGGATATTAGATTTAACTTAATCTTGTATTACATGCGTATGTGCTCTAATTTCACATATGAATCATAATCGCCTTAAAATAGTCAAATCCTTAGGGAAATTGACAATTCCTAAAGCTTTTCGTATTAAAGTTGAATCCTAATTATTTAAACTTGAAATATTGTATAAATGAGAAATTATTATTATCAGGCTCAAGTTCAGTTTTTATTGAATTAATGAAAATTCAAATTACTATGAGTTTTTTATTTTTTGAAAAACATTAGCATGTGCAATCAGATTAGCAGAACGTATCAGTATACCGATTTCACGGCCGCTATACCTTTCATCAGCGTTCATTTGCCCATTTTTACAATTGATATAAGCTTGAAATATTATTATTATCAAAAAACGTAAACTGTTACAGTTTTTATTGCATGTGAAGTTGAATATATCAAGAAACATTTTCTTTCTTATGCCTAAGACAGGTACTTCGGTTTATATTGACTGTTTGAAACAATGTACGAAATTGCATGGAATTATTAAAATCTTTGTTTTCACTAAAATATCGATTAACCAAAAAATTTCTAGAGAAGTCGTAAATGAAAACAGGATTGTTTTACCGAGAATTCTTGGGATGTGTGAAACCCTAATGTTTTTTTTTGTGTTTGTTCGTTTGTTTGTTTGTGGATGCCATTAACTACAATTTTTGCACCGCAATTACCGAAGCGACCTGGAAGACTTTTTTCTGTTTTATGAAAACAAAACAACAAAATAAGTAGAACAACTACGACATCACTCACACACACACACACACACAAAAACAATTTGTAGACCTCCATTCAAATGCTCGTATTTAACAGATTTCGCTGATGTACTCCAGCCAACCCCTCTTTTATTTGAATTTTTTTTTTGCTATTCTTGTTGTATCCTTTTCACTACAATTTTCCGCTAAGTGAAATTTCCACTTTTGTTTGCGTCTGCGATTCTGTGATTTTAGAAACAAATTCACAGTCTGGTCACTAACAATTTGGTCATTTGTTAAATTAGTTTGATCGTTTTTCGAACTGAAAATATTTGTTATTTTAGTTTACGGTCATACTGTAAAAATGTTGTTTGTGTCAGTGTGTGTGTTTGTGTGGCTATTGGTATGCAAAGTTTTTAAAAAAAATTGTACTATCAGTTTTGTGGGAGAAATTCTAATGATTAGCAAAGAAAAAAATTATAATTTTCAGTGTGCAGCAGTTTGAGTTTTTTTTTTTTTTTTGTTTCTTTTTTTGTTTAAGGATATAAGGACACGTCTTTGGCTACAGCTAAATTGAGGCAATTGGCTGAACATTGATATATATTAACTTTAAAATAAATTTAATGTTTATGGGAAATTTAATTTTTAAAAATTATTTTATGTACTTTTAAGTAAACAATTTAAAAAATCTGGAAAGTGCTTTTTTACAATCACTTATAACTAAGTCTAACAGTTCAAAGATATTCTTGTATGAAGTTCACAAGGTGAAGAATAAGATTTTTTGCTCTTCTGTCTAGAAAGAGACAGAAAGGAGTTGAAACTCCTATAATTCTGTATAACAAAGATCCCCTTAAAAGTGCTGAGTTTTTCTTAAAGAAAATCTTATTAAAGCATCGATATGAAATATTCAAATGTCGTTGCAACTTTCAAGTCTCTTGGACTTCCTCCACCGAAATCAGTTTTCAGAAAGTTGTTCTTTAAATTGTTTTGCTAAATTAGTTTTATTTTTTTTTTTATTAGAAAATTGTTTATTCAAAACTGTTGTTACTTAGCAAATTAATAACCATTCCAATACAAAAGCCTCAATATAGTTTTGCAAATTAATTAATCACTTTCTCTTCTTCTATCTAAATGGCAGAAATTTTCTTAACGTCATGACATCTGCTTTCCAACATCGAACAAAAAAGGTAAGTTTCAAAAATTTTCTTTTAAGAACAGCGCACACCACGAGACAAGTAACAATTTATTATTAAAAGCAAAATAAAACAAAAAAAAAAACAAGATGTGTCTAATTATTATCATTAAGACACATGGCTGGATAAATCATTAACATACACAAACAAGTGAACTTCTTATTATTATTTCGAAGAATACCTCCCTTAAGCCCCCTCCTACCCTACATCACTGTTATAAAATTTAAATCGCAACCAGCTAAAATTGTTTTACATGAAACATGTCACTTCCTTCGAAATCTATTTAAAACGACTATTTCATTAAATTGTATTTCATTTCTCGTGGTAAAATTAGTTTAGTTCTCTGATGGGGGGAGAGGGGGCGCTGCTGGCATGAACTCAGCAGTGAGCCAAATTTACATTGAAGTTTGCTGTTTATTTTGTAAACAAGTAAAAGCAACAACAAAATACAACTTTATAACATTTAACGTTAAAGTAACTTAATTAAATGTTACTCTCATACAACGACATATAAAATTAACTACAATGTACATGTACATTTACATACATACGCATAAACGGCAAGGAGTTACACTTATTTATAATTATGTGCAGCACCCTACTCTATGTAGGCTGGTCACATCAACTTTGTAACATCGTTGTAAAGAACATGGTGCTTAAATTCAATAAAAATATTTTAAATAATTATTTTTAATCATATTATGTTTGCATTTATGATAAATTTAGACAGAATTAAAAGTAAAACAGTGCAAGCTCAGCAAAGTAATTTTTTAAACTAAATTGACATATTGTTGTGAAATTATATACAGTACGACCTCCCTAATCCGGACAGATATAGTTTCAGCTATTGTCCGGGTTAGCTGATCGTCCGGACTACAGTTAAAATAAATTTTCAAACGCATATAATTTGTTTTTATTACCGAACAGAAATATAAGTACACATTAGAATTCATTTGCATTTAATTAATTTACAGAAAACATAAAGAAAAATACTAAAAGTGACCAAAAATATTAATTTTGCAAAATAAGAATTTATTTGTTTCCAAAAATTTGTCTCTGAATTTCAAAATTACTCAATTGTTGTTTTGATTTATTGATAAATTTGTGTATAATATTTGTGTATTTTTTAAATACTTTCAAAAATATAATTTAAGATAATTTTATAGATTCCATAAACTAACCGAAAAATTTAAATGTCCGGATTTCTGGATAGTCCGAATTAGCGAGTGTCCGGATTAGGGTGGTTGTACTGTATAATAATATTTTTGTCATGATCAAACATTTGTTTTTTTATTAAGGAAAAATATTTTATTAAAGCTTTTAACAATTGCTGTAAAGTGTTTGCTTTTGTCACTAATGTCAGCCAATTTTACATCTAAATAAAATCTTAAATTATAAATAATAAATTAAAATGAAATTTGTAAACTTTTTCAACACAATTTAATTCTTGTTTAAAGCACAACACACATTTCAGAGCTACCCAAACATCAGTTTGTATATTTTTGTCTTCTTGTGTATGTGTAAAATACACACACACAAACTTTCTTAAATATAACTTTTTGTTTGACACACAACTACATACAATGGAAATAATCTTTGTCATATTATGCGACGTTTCTATAAAACGGTTTTCTTAAATATTTTATTTACAAATACACAAACACACACACACACACACACGTATACAGTGTCTCACACATATAAAAAGAAAAAAAAAACAATACATAAAAACACACAAACGCTACATATTGTCAACTTAAAGGTATTAAATAAAGTTGACTACACTTAATGTCTTCTTATAAGAGCAGAAAACTAACAAAAACCCAATAAGGGTAAAAAAAGACACTAAAAGACAAAAGAAGAAAAAAAAACCCACTACAAAACAAAAGAAACATCAAAAGAAAACATCATAAAAGTTTAAAAATAATAAGAGGACTAAAACGACATCAAGACAACAACAACAATACAACACCAACAATGATGATAACATAAGCTTACAAACAAACAACATATTAAAAGAAAACCTACAATTCACGCATTCACAAAAAAATATATAAAATACACGGCTAAAAGTACAGAACGAACGATGAGCGAATAATGAAGCCAACAAAAACGAAAAAGCAGCACTAGAGTTTAGAAAATAGAAGTCAAAAGCATCATCTTTAACTGCGGGTATATTCCAAGAAATTTTATATGGTGTTTGCTACAAGGATTTTGTTGATAAATACATATACATACTCACAAAACACACACATGTAAGAATAATACAAATAGTAAAAATAAAAGAGAACATACACACATAATTTCCCATATAACGATATCACTCATACGTTCGCATTACTCATACGTATGTACCTACAGCCACAACTACGTTTATTCTTAATAAAATCGTCAGGGTTTAAAATTAGTTGTCTTATTTTTATTTATTATACTAGCGACTAGTGAGAAAATATGATCCGTTTCCATTTTTGATGGTAGAGAAACTAAAAATATTTATCTGATAACAAATAAATTCCCAGTTTTTTTAAAAAAATTTTGTACTTGACAACTATTAAAATTTTTTACTAGCACACAAAATGAAAATAAATTCTCTTTAACATATTGTTCAGCAACAATTTCTTCTCAATGAAAACTAGCGATATGAAACATACCAAACAATAAAATATATGCCAGTCCAACCAAACACAAGTTCGACTATTTGACAACCATGCCGATCTTACAATGACTAGTATTTAAAAATTTTTCTCCTTGAATCAACAATTATTTGTAATCTGTCATTTGTTTTTCATTGTCTTCAGTAGTGTTTACAATTTCATCATGGAGAGATTTACGCAAGAACAACGTTTACAAATTATTCAGTTTCATTATCAAAATAATCGTTCTCCAATTGCAACTTTTCGTGCGCTTTTGCCATTTTATGGTCGTAATAATCGTCCAAGTGTGCTCGCTATTCGACGAATTGTTGAAAATTTTCAGCTTATATTTTCTTCAAATAATGTTCAGGTTCCAATAAGACAAAGAACCGCCCGAAGTATTGCAAATATTGCTGCCGTTCAGGCAAATGTTGCTGAAGACCGCAATTTGTCGATTCCAAAAGGTTGTCAACAATTGGGACTGTCTCAAACCACAACCTGGCGGATTTTGAGAATGGATTTGGGATTGCATCCGTATAAAATTGTTCTCACTCAAGAACTGAAGCTATTAGGTCACCGTTAAGATCGCAACAATTGAATTTTTGATTAATATTTAGAAATTTTTATTTAACATGGCGTTTACACATGAAAGTAATTGAGAGAAAGTCGCAATACACTCACACTTTTTCACAGCACACTTAAATGTTTTTTACTTTCCCCTCTTGTTTCAATGAAGTTTTCAGACAGTAATTTTCTGACACTTTCTGAAAGTAAAATGACAGAGTGGGAAATAGTGTTGCCCAATAAACAGACTTGTACAAAGTCTAACGGATTTGTTAAACGGATAATTCAACATTTTAGTTATTTTGTACATATATACTCGTATGAATATAATTACAGTATTTTTCTTTATACCTACAAAACTAAGCCGTTTGATTTGTATTGTAACAATAATTTTATTAAAAAATTATCAATTATAATTATTTCCAACTATTGCCCTATTGATGTCTATGTGTATGTACATCAGTGATGGAAAATTCAGTACTTTTGTACTATTTTCAGTCCTTTTTCACAACAAAAATACCACAGTACCACCACGTCATACTTAGTACTAGTTTTTTTGTTTTGCGTTGTTCCCTGTTAAGAAATCTGCGTTATTTTTATAATCATTGACAACATTGACTTCAAAACAAGACCATATGGAATGCACAAATTTGTTATTCATGTTGTTGTTAGTGTGTGTTTTTTGCAAATGTTGTTAATGTTATTGGTCCAATTTACACGAGATTAATTTTTAGTTCGCACAAATTTTGTTCTTTCGAAAACACACGAGACTAATTAATTTGTCATAAAATTGTATACATATACATAGCTTTGTGTGTATTAGTGTATTTTGCACACATTTGTTTTTTTTTTAATGTACATGCATTGGTTTTGTTCTGCTAATGCGGGGTTGAACCTGGTTGAAAAATTATGCCAACCAAAAACGACTCTCTTCACCGAAAATACCAACAAGCTGCCATGTTATGCCAGCATAATTAATCTCGTGTAAATTGGAACATTCAAGCAACCAATTCTAATGTGTTTTAACTATGTACATGGTTTCGGGTAAAATATTTTTTTTGAGTAAAGTATTTTAAATATTTATTTATTTATAACAAAACAATTTTAATTTTCTTCATTTAAATTGTTTTTTATTACATATATAAATGGATTTTTAATTTTATTTTTGAATAAAAATATATGTTTCATAAAAAGTACCACAATGTTGAAAAAAGTACTCCTTTTGTTGGCGGACAATACCATTTAAATTTTTAATTTTTCCATCACTGATGTATATTGACAGCTCTTCTTATGCAGTACACAAAACAATCGAATTGGAGGAAAAATTAAGTTTACAAACTACTATAAAATTAATTAATTATGGGATATTAATAATAAATAATATTTATAATATCATATTTCTTTTTAATTCTTTTATATCATTTTGTTTTTTTTTTTTCTTGTTATTTTAATTCTAAAAGAATAACAATCTTAGCAACCTTTCTCATCGACGACATATTTAAAATAAACTTTCACTTTCACGAAATCACTTTCATGTGTAAAGGTAACGTAAACTAAATATATATTTTCTTAAAATGAAAAAAAAAAATTTAATTTTCATACTGTCAGTTAAAAAAAAACCTATTTCAAGAAGATTTGTATTTAATTGTAATGCGCGCATTTTCTTAAAGTAAGAATGTTTTTTACTAAATTTCAATACAGTTTATCATACAACTGAAATTATTTGTAAAAAAAATTATTTAAGAAATGATTTACTCCTGCATAGCATATATAAATTTGAATACTTAACGAAAAACGGCTATTCTCAATTTCTCATATCGGAAATTTTTTCAAAATTTAAAGAGAATAATTTTTTAAATTATTTTTTGTTCATGACTAGTTTTAAAAAAAATATTTTTGTTAATGTAATAAATTTCGAATTTAGTACTTTTACGTACTAGCTGTACCTGAAGTCTATCTCTCAGTAGTGAAGTGGTTAGAGTGCCTATCTGCGAAACTGAAGTTCCTTGGTTCGAATCCCCAAAAAAAGATCACCCCTCATTTCAGATAATAGAAATAGATGTTGTAAATAAGCATTTTTTACGTTCCAACGCTCTGATGAATCAATAGCTTCCTTGTAGCAGATGGGCCGGTTCAGCAGAAGGTAAAACAGGATATGAAAAGTGCGCAGAGAAGATGACAGATGTGGCGCAAATGACGAAATTTTTACTAATTTTGGGATAAAACTGATCTTGTTTTTAGTAAATATTTTTGTAGTTTTTAGTAAAAATTTCAGGCTAAAGACGAAATTTGTATTTGCTAAAATCGAGGAAATTTTTAATGAGTTTCTGTAAAAAACGGCATTGGCGCCATACGACAACCAATTTGAACTCAAATTAAGTAAAAAATCCAATATTTTAGTTCACATTTTTTAATGCAAATGTGAATAAAGGCTAAAAATTTAAAACAAAGCTCATTATATTCATAATTTCGAAGCGAATTAAATTTTTTTTTTTTTATTTTTAAACTTGAAAAACTGCATCAAATACTTTTAGTTTTATTAAAATCGCTGCAGCGGCTTAAAAGATAACGGTGTTGAAAATTTTCGGAAAAAATCTTTATTTTTTTTTTTTAATTAATGTAAAACCTTAGGTGCAATTTCAATTTTCAAGAATTGTCTACTTCAATTGAACTGAAAAGACTGTGCCAGATGCTGCAAATTTTTTATAAGACTGGCACTTTGCAGAAAATTCCATTGATGGCCCACAAAGTCAACTGTATCCCATATTTTTTTAAAAATTATTTTAATGTAAAATTTTCGAATAATTATTGTATCATAATTATTACTTTTTCGTTTCATTATTATGGCTTCATAAAGTATCAATTATTCGTTTGATTCTACTTTCTGTTTAAAAAAAGTCCTTAAATCATGGCATCATTTAAACAAATAATGATTTTTACATTTTTGTTTTGCTTCATTCTTATTTTTATTTCTAATTTTCTTTTCTTCTTGTTGAACGAAATTGTAAAAAGAAACAAAGTATGTAGAACAAGCCAACAATTGAGCCAACAACTATTTAGAAAGAGAACAGTTAACGATTTAATCCTGCTTATGGTTGTGTGTGTGACTGTAGAATGCCATATAAAAAAGAAAGAAAAAATGTAACTCCAACACTTGGATAAAACATTCAAAAGCATTTGCTACAATATTTTTTTGTTGGTTTTTAGCTTTTGCGAATATATCATTTGTTAATATGTATGTATGTGTGTGCTTATGTATGTATGTCTAATAGATTTGTATTATCAACATACAAGAATGTTGGATTCAACAGCCTTTAAGCGATTTTTATGTTTCATACTAAAAAATAAAATCAGCACACTTATTACACATACTTATACACGCACACACATTAATTCATATCTACATACGATATATACTCGTATGTATATATTTTAAACCTATGTATACAAATGAATTTTAGTAGTATGTATGTATGTATGTGTGCTAAACAGAATAAATTGCCACTAAAATTTTCGACTCCCAATGCCCCAACAGTATTAAGGATTTTCAACTTTGCAAGAGGGAGACTGTGAGCAGATGAGTGTAAAACCTTTAACATGCATGTCTCTGCCATCCAAGTACACGTTATATGATACTCTATATTTCACTAATACGAGGGTAGTTTCGAAATTAAGAAACTTGTTAAACAGATCTCAGTTCTTTAGAAGAAATAGTTCCAAACTGTTGCAGCAGATTTTAGACTTCTTTGTAAAATGGGTCTCTTTTTTCGTTTGAAAAAAATGGCGAACATCCTTCTTTTAGAATGATCTTTCCAACTTGAAAATTTTGCAATTCTTGCATTGTCGGTAACCCTGAATATATATGAACATTAAATTATCTTATGTGAAATTATATGGGACACATTTTTGTGGAACATATAAATCCTCTAACTCGATGTTTTAACAATATTTTTGTACCATTTTAAAGAGTTAAAGAAAGTCTAAACAATTTCTTCTTTCATATTTTTGGTTTTTAAAACTTTGAGTGTTGAAATCTTTATATTTCAAAAGATTTATGCGGAACATTCAGGCCCACTAGCTAATCGTTCTATGCGACTTTTTTGTCTATTTCTTACAAAAAGGATCTATAATTTCTCTTAAACAGAGGGCACACAGGTGTGATGTTATGGGTCACATTGTTCACCCACTTCCATGCGTAAACATCTTGTTTAAGTGTTCGAGCTTTCTAATCTCTTTTATCTGTTGTTTCGAAACAGCACATAGAGGCTTTCAATTGGTAGACCGAAGTCCAAGCAGCCACTGGCACTGGGCGAGCATCAGTCCTTAAATCAATATCTCCCCGAGCTTTTGTTAGTAACCACAGCAACAACGTGTGATCTCGAAAGAGACGTCACCAATTAGCGGTCACAAAATCATGCGACCAACGAGGATAGTACGATGGCTGCCAGCATTCTCAAGGAAAAGGAGAATGCCAAATAGAATACCCATCATCAAGAAGACAGAGATGCATCTCGCATTATCACATCGCATTGTGAGTCCAAAAGGAACAACACTCTTTACGCCCCGGTAGACATTCTCCAGTGGGGCTTACCGGTTCCCGTTGCAGCAGTGTTAGGTTACTGTGGCACCGCCGACTTTGGTCTTGAGCGGAGACTGTAAGTGATTTTCACCTTCATCAAGACTAAATTAGGTTACCCTACTTCCTTTTCCACTTTATATGTACATCCGTTGGTCTGTTGTTTCTGAGATTGGGATGTAACATATACATTTTATGGGTAAAACAATGACCCTTTTCCCCAAAAGGCACAGCATCAACGTGTTTATATAACCAAGATGTAAAAAAAGATTTTCCATAAAATCATCTTTCTTGACTTGATCTTTTATTGCTTGCGACCACAGATATTTCGAATAAATTAGCTGGCTTCTAATTTCCAACTGCTCTCGCATGTACAATACTGCCTTATGTTGCATTGTTCTATTGTGTCGTGCCTTGTCTACATAAATAAAATATTTATTTTAGGACTGCACGAGAATTTCAACAAGAAGGACCGGAATACTTTAAGGGTCATTTCAATTGAAAGCAAATAAAAAAATTAACCTCTTTAAGAGAGTTTTGAGTAAAGTTTTGTAGCTACACAATTATCTTCATATGTATTTTTGAAAAGAAAGAATAGATCGCTTATAATATTTGCTTTTTGCAAATAGTTTTTTTTTTTGCAAAAACGGATGCTTCTTTCTATTCATTGCTGATATTTTCCGTATTGAATTAAAGTTAAATTTTGTTAAATAAAAACAAAACACACAAACTGAAAAATGTGTCAGGATAAAAGCAACTCACTACTACAGAAACAACTAAAAGGAATGAATATCCGTAAATGCGTATGTGTGCATGTCAATGTCTGATGTGTTATTACAAATATAACTTTTATCTTAAAAATTCCCCCATTCTTATCCCACATACCCAACCACAGGTCCTAAATATTTGATAGTTTCATAACATTATGAATGTAGAAGTGTGAATGTGTGTGTGTGTGTTCGTGTGTTACTTATATTGTTGCTACGTTTTTACGGTTTTAATAAAACAATCTGCCAACGTTAACTTTTGGTATAAAAAACATTTCCCTCTTACAAAAAAAAAATAAAAAATAAAAATTTTACCAAGAAAACAAGAAAATACAAGTATGGCTTAAATAAACTAAACACACATAAATACACACAAATTACTACATACTCGTACATATAAAAATATGTATAGCAGCTTAAACCAGCGAACAAAATGTAGTTTTATGAATTGATTTTAAGCATCGAATTTTTTTTTTACCTTAGAAGAGTATAAAATTAACCCTTAAACACGTTTTAAATTTTGTCGTATCTCCAGAGTTTCAGTTGTATTTTGATCTTTGGTGTGTTTCTGTAATTATCTTAAAATTTTATGGCAAACAATATTGTTAAACATTTCGGCCTACTACAGCACTGTTTTAGGAAGGACCTAAAAGACCCTTATTGTAAAAATATAGGGGGTTAAAATATTTTACATAAATATTTGTCGTAGTGTTTTATACAAAAAAAAAATATTAGCTTTTGTTATAACTAAAATTATAATAAAGTGAAAATTCACATTTCCTTTTATTTATTTATTTTATTTTTTTTTGTAGGACCAGCACTCAGGTATGATCCCTATTTATCCAATGCATTGTGCCAGAACTTAGGTAAAGACTTAGCGTGCGTACACAGAGAAAACAGATCAGTTGTGGCAACCGAATTTGTTGCCATCGAATTGTGGCGGCTGCACCAACTATCATAGAGTTCGGTTTTAGTTACGGCTATTAATCTTATAGTTGCGACAACCGATAAAATTGGTTTGCACCATGGACTCGTATAAATGGAAGCTAATCGGGATTATTTATGCTCATTTTTATTCAGGAACACAAATGAATTGATATTTTTTATTACTTAACTAATTTTAAATTGTTTTACTGACTCATTTGAATTTAAAATTTATATTTATCCATTATTGGTATTGAACATAGAACTCACATGTTTGAAACACATCGCCTTTGACAACTTAGCCACATGAGTATTTAAGAATAGACTAAAATTGAGTAAGTATTTATTTTAATATAATTAGTTATGCCAACCAAATAATCGGTTAGGATTATCAACCAAACCATATTCATTGCCAATTATTCAGTTGTGCCATTTTGGGATTTAGTAGCAGCAAAAGAATGCATTCGTTACATCCAACCAATTTAAGAATTGTCACAACCGTAGGTTGGTTACAATTTTGATTTTATGGTTATGATACCGGAATATTGGTTGGTGCACATCACAAAAAAATTTTAATGATGTTGATTAACTTGCTCTGACCAGGGTTCGAACCCAAATCTCAAGGTCATTATTTGGTTTAGTAATCAACACCACCCCTTTAAATAAGGTGAAAGCCAGGCATAAATAAACTTCGTACAACAAATATGGCGGTCTCTACCATCTGAGCACCGGTCACGTCATTTATTTACTGTCTCTTTCGAATATGTTGATATTTAAGACGAGCGAGAAGAGAAAACTTGATCTAAAATCTCTACACATATCAGATCAATTATACGTGTACATGTTTGCTGGGTCAACAAGAAAACTAACAAATCTTAAAAAAAAGAGAAGCATATACATGCACGATTTTATGGGAATGAAAAGTTTTTGATTTAACTTTCACTAATAACGAAACACATTTCGTATATAACTCCAGGTTGGCATTTTCTCGCTATTCCTTCTCCCTATTGACTTGTTTCTAGTGTTTTTTTTTTGATACAGTAGCAGCAGTTGTTCGCGAGTAGTTGAAGGGAGAAGAATTATTTCGTCAGGTGAATTTGGGTTTTACTACTTTTTAAAGATATTTAACTTACTCTGAAATCACTTCAATCGGAAGTGAGACTTTGGAAATCTGTATATTCCTTTTCTTTTTTTTTATATAAAAGGTAATTTTCAAATTCTTTAATATTTAGTGTGCTGCTGTATATATCGGTGCGACATCGTTTATTTATTTGAAGAAGATCTCTTGCATAGAAAGTTTTTTTGTTATCCAGACTTGTACACTGTGTGGCAAGACTGTTGTCTGCAAGCCATAATTCAAGTAGTAGCGAAGGAAAGACATAAGCACTCTTTAGTGTGTTAGGGGTCAGCAATGTTTTAATGCGATGTAGTTTTTCATATATTTATTAAATTAGTTTTGTATTATCTTCTAGCTTGGCTGAAGATTTTGAGTGGTTTTGGGGAATTTTTTTTATTTTTAAATTTATAGTGACTTTGCTGAGATTAGATTTTATTCTGATTATAATAATTCTATCGAATAAACTCTTTTGAGCCTTATTAATGTAGAAGAAGGGCAAACGACGCACGCTGCTTAATATTTTACCAAATTAAAATTTTAAAAAATTTCAATTCTGGTCAACACCCACCAGCAGCTGCGTTGCCACAATGTTGCACTTCAAATGAACTTGTCATGTGATTTAAGTAACGAAATCTTTCTTTTCTAGCTAAAATATCAGCAGTTTTGTTTTGTGTTAACGTTAAAGTGCATACATATACATATGCACTTGCATATCGATGGTCACAAGTGGAAAGGTCCTAACTCAAATAATTGTAGAAGGAGAAGGTAAAAACATAAAAGAAACTGTAATGATCTCAACACAACTATGATTCTACAATTGCTTGTAAAATCGTTATTTTTTACACTATTGTAATAAATTTTTGTGACGAGATGTATTTGTGTGAAATGTATAGGAATCACTGAAAAACTCAATTTCGTACAAAATACGAGTTAGGGCCTTTCTAGTTGTGACCGTCGATATGTACCTGTATGTGTGCATATAAAAATTTTGAATACGGCGCTTGTTTAGTGGGAACATTTTTGAACGAAATAAATTTTGTTTGTTTGGTTTTTTCTTTCTAGCAGCTGTTCATGTGAATATTTTTGACTTACTCTTGCATTCACAGCCTGGCTGTGAGGATTCATTTGTTTGTGTTTGAGCAGCTGAGTGTATGTGTGGGTGTGTGTAGAATTCTGTGTGTGTTATAGTTTGCGTTTATTGCTCCTCTTCATATTTAAAACAACTACGTTGTGAAAAAGTTTATATTTTTCACTATTTTTTTTTTCTTTTTTGCAAAAAACTTTTCAACGTTGGCATGGTAAAAAGCTTTGCATGCTGTGCGTGTATTTGTCTAAGTCCCTACTTTAATATTTGGCTAAAGTTTGATAGATTTTGCTGTTGTTGTTTTTGCTGTTGCTGTCAGAATTGTTTTTTGCAAATAGTTTTTTTTTTGCAAAAACGGATGCTTCTTTCTATTCATTGCTGATATTTTCCGTATTGAATTAAAGTTAAATTTTGTTAAATAAAAACAAAACACACAAACTGAAAAATGTGTCAGGATAAAAGCAACTCACTACTACAGAAACAACTAAAAGGAATGAATATCCGTAAATGCGTATGTGTGCATGTCAATGTCTGATGTGTTATTACAAATATAACTTTTATCTTAAAAATTCCCCCATTCTTATCCCACATACCCAACCACAGGTCCTAAATATTTGATAGTTTCATAACATTATGAATGTAGAAGTGTGAATGTGTGTGTGTGTGTTCGTGTGTTACTTATATTGTTGCTACGTTTTTACGGTTTTAATAAAACAATCTGCCAACGTTAACTTTTGGTATAAAAAACATTTCCCTCTTACAAAAAAAAAATAAAAAATAAAAATTTTACCAAGAAAACAAGAAAATACAAGTATGGCTTAAATAAACTAAACACACATAAATACACACAAATTACTACATACTCGTACATATAAAAATATGTATAGCAGCTTAAACCAGCGAACAAAATGTAGTTTTATGAATTGATTTTAAGCATCGAATTTTTTTTTTACCTTAGAAGAGTATAAAATTAACCCTTAAACACGTTTTAAATTTTGTCGTATCTCCAGAGTTTCAGTTGTATTTTGATCTTTGGTGTGTTTCTGTAATTATCTTAAAATTTTATGGCAAACAATATTGTTAAACATTTCGGCCTACTACAGCACTGTTTTAGGAAGGACCTAAAAGACCCTTATTGTAAAAATATAGGGGGTTAAAATATTTTACATAAATATTTGTCGTAGTGTTTTATACAAAAAAAAAATATTAGCTTTTGTTATAACTAAAATTATAATAAAGTGAAAATTCACATTTCCTTTTATTTATTTATTTTATTTTTTTTTGTAGGACCAGCACTCAGGTATGATCCCTATTTATCCAATGCATTGTGCCAGAACTTAGGTAAAGACTTAGCGTGCGTACACAGAGAAAACAGATCAGTTGTGGCAACCGAATTTGTTGCCATCGAATTGTGGCGGCTGCACCAACTATCATAGAGTTCGGTTTTAGTTACGGCTATTAATCTTATAGTTGCGACAACCGATAAAATTGGTTTGCACCATGGACTCGTATAAATGGAAGCTAATCGGGATTATTTATGCTCATTTTTATTCAGGAACACAAATGAATTGATATTTTTTATTACTTAACTAATTTTAAATTGTTTTACTGACTCATTTGAATTTAAAATTTATATTTATCCATTATTGGTATTGAACATAGAACTCACATGTTTGAAACACATCGCCTTTGACAACTTAGCCACATGAGTATTTAAGAATAGACTAAAATTGAGTAAGTATTTATTTTAATATAATTAGTTATGCCAACCAAATAATCGGTTAGGATTATCAACCAAACCATATTCATTGCCAATTATTCAGTTGTGCCATTTTGGGATTTAGTAGCAGCAAAAGAATGCATTCGTTACATCCAACCAATTTAAGAATTGTCACAACCGTAGGTTGGTTACAATTTTGATTTTATGGTTATGATACCGGAATATTGGTTGGTGCACATCACAAAAAAATTTTAATGATGTTGATTAACTTGCTCTGACCAGGGTTCGAACCCAAATCTCAAGGTCATTATTTGGTTTAGTAATCAACACCACCCCTTTAAATAAGGTGAAAGCCAGGCATAAATAAACTTCGTACAACAAATATGGCGGTCTCTACCATCTGAGCACCGGTCACGTCATTTATTTACTGTCTCTTTCGAATATGTTGATATTTAAGACGAGCGAGAAGAGAAAACTTGATCTAAAATCTCTACACATATCAGATCAATTATACGTGTACATGTTTGCTGGGTCAACAAGAAAACTAACAAATCTTAAAAAAAAGATAAGCATATACATGCACGATTTTATGGGAATGAAAAGTTTTTGATTTAACTTTCACTAATAACGAAACACATTTCGTATATAACTCCAGGTTGGCATTTTCTCGCTATTCCTTCTCCCTATTGACTTGTTTCTAGTGTTTTTTTTTTGATACAGTAGCAGCAGTTGTTCGCGAGTAGTTGAAGGGAGAAGAATTATTTCGTCAGGTGAATTTGGGTTTTACTACTTTTTAAAGATATTTAACTTACTCTGAAATCACTTCAATCGGAAGTGAGACTTTGGAAATCTGTATATTCCTTTTCTTTTTTTTTATATAAAAGGTAATTTTCAAATTCTTTAATATTTAGTGTGCTGCTGTATATATCGGTGCGACATCGTTTATTTATTTGAAGAAGATCTCTTGCATAGAAAGTTTTTTTGTTATCCAGACTTGTACACTGTGTGGCAAGACTGTTGTCTGCAAGCCATAATTCAAGTAGTAGCGAAGGAAAGACATAAGCACTCTTTAGTGTGTTAGGGGTCAGCAATGTTTTAATGCGATGTAGTTTTTCATATATTTATTAAATTAGTTTTGTATTATCTTCTAGCTTGGCTGAAGATTTTGAGTGGTTTTGGGGAATTTTTTTTATTTTTAAATTTATAGTGACTTTGCTGAGATTAGATTTTATTCTGATTATAATAATTCTATCGAATAAACTCTTTTGAGCCTTATTAATGTAGAAGAAGGGCAAACGACGCACGCTGCTTAATATTTTACCAAATTAAAATTTTAAAAAATTTCAATTCTGGTCAACACCCACCAGCAGCTGCGTTGCCACAATGTTGCACTTCAAATGAACTTGTCATGTGATTTAAGTAACGAAATCTTTCTTTTCTAGCTAAAATATCAGCAGTTTTGTTTTGTGTTAACGTTAAAGTGCATACATATACATATGCACTTGCATATCGATGGTCACAAGTGGAAAGGTCCTAACTCAAATAATTGTAGAAGGAGAAGGTAAAAACATAAAAGAAACTGTAATGATCTCAACACAACTATGATTCTACAATTGCTTGTAAAATCGTTATTTTTTACACTATTGTAATAAATTTTTGTGACGAGATGTATTTGTGTGAAATGTATAGGAATCACTGAAAAACTCAATTTCGTACAAAATACGAGTTAGGGCCTTTCTAGTTGTGACCGTCGATATGTACCTGTATGTGTGCATATAAAAATTTTGAATACGGCGCTTGTTTAGTGGGAACATTTTTGAACGAAATAAATTTTGTTTGTTTGGTTTTTTCTTTCTAGCAGCTGTTCATGTGAATATTTTTGACTTACTCTTGCATTCACAGCCTGGCTGTGAGGATTCATTTGTTTGTGTTTGAGCAGCTGAGTGTATGTGTGGGTGTGTGTAGAATTCTGTGTGTGTTATAGTTTGCGTTTATTGCTCCTCTTCATATTTAAAACAACTACGTTGTGAAAAAGTTTATATTTTTCACTATTTTTTTTTTCTTTTTTGCAAAAAACTTTTCAACGTTGGCATGGTAAAAAGCTTTGCATGCTGTGCGTGTATTTGTCTAAGTCCCTACTTTAATATTTGGCTAAAGTTTGATAGATTTTGCTGTTGTTGTTTTTGCTGTTGCTGTCAGAATTGTTTTTGTTCTAGTTGTAGATTGTTAACAGACAAAGTTTGTATTGCAATGTTTGTCATCGTACACTATAATGGAATCGGATCTCAGAAAATAAAAAAAAGCCAAGTTTTAATACATACAATGTAATTTTAAACTTTCCAAAAGTATGTATGAGTACTTTTTGGAAAAAATGCCTTTTCAAAAACAACTTTTTAAAGAAGTTTTTATTTTTTTAAATAGTTTTTATGAAAATCTACCTGTTAAGAAAAATACTTTTTATAAGTTTATCTTAAAATAAGTATGAATGTACATTTAAAGCTAAAACAAGATCTTTTTGTAGTCATACCAATTAAAATAGTACCAATTAAAATGGTACATTTTCCAAAAAAGTACCTGTTAAATAAATAGAATTAACAATATAATATATTTAAAAACTAACATATAACAAAAAAGTACACAAAAGTTTGTTTAACAAAATTATCTTAAATACATTAAAATTAAAAGAAGCATAATTGAAAAACAAACTTTTAAACTTTAAACATTTTGAAGAAGTTTTCTTTAAGAAAACTGATTTTAAATACAGTATGCTTTAAGAGACGAGAGTTTAAAAAGCCCTTTTTTTAGTTCAACTCAATAAGATACCTTCTAAAAAGTTGTTGCTGAAAAGGAATAATTTATAAAAATGCTTTTTAAAAAATCATTTATATTTTAAGGACATTTATATTTACTTATACAAAAAGTGTTTAAGAATTTTACAATAAGTATTTTTTTAATAGAAGCATCATTTAAATAAAGTTAATTTTTTTTAAAAAGATTTCATAAAAAAAGTTTCTTTTATAAAAAGTACTTTTCATAAAAAGTGCCCTTAATAACAGCTAAACTTACCATTAAGAACCTTTAAAAAAAGTTAATTTTAAAATTTATCTTTGATAAATATCAGGCTTTAAAACAGTGCCCTAGATAAAGTACCTCGAAATAATGTAAAATTTTAAGAGAAATTGCTTTCAAAAAAATTACCTTTAATAGGTGGACCTACTAAAAACTTTTTAAAAAAAGTAACGTTAATGGTATTTTCTGTTCTGCAAAAAAAAAAAAATGGTACATCTCAATATAGAAAGTGTACTTTGGTGTTTGTTTCTTAAAAATGTTTTGCTCCTTAAAATTGTGGTGTGTTTTATTCTAAAGAAAAAAATCTCCCTCATTAATGTTTAAAGACATTGCACTTTATGCCCCGTATAAATCGGATGCTTTGATAGTGCCCTGTTAAACGTAGGTCAGCTAGGGATTCCAATCCCGAAAATTCCGGGATTAAGCGAATCCCGAATCTCGGGATTTTAAATCCGTGATTTTTGGGATCAGTCAATCCCGAAATTGTTTACTAATTTTTTTGTTATATATTTTTATTCATAACTACTTATATATTATTAAAACAAAGACATCATAACTTTCCCCTAAACACATAAGCAAGTTCATTGTCGATGCCATTGCTCTTGCGAGAATCAAATGAAACAGCAAAAAAATACACAGTTTTGCTGTTTATTGCTTTCTGAATTGCGTTTATAGCACGGACACATGACCAGATAACAACACCCTTAATACACATTGGATTTGTATGCATAATTTTTTGGGACCCGTAATTTCTAGACCGAATATAGTACGAAAAGAATGCTCAAATAATTGCATAAGAAAACGCATCAAAGATAGAACTCCACTATTGTCACCGTGTGGCCACAATTTGATCTTTTATATATTTTTGTTTCACCCTGTTAAAACTGTCAATGAATCCAAAAGAAACATATTTAACTTTATTATTCTTTTTAATTGCGTTTAGCAATTATAATTTTATTTTGTTACTGTGCTTTTTGATGAATACTTTATAATTTTGTTATATGTTGGAATAACAAAAAAAAAAAAAATATGTAATTATATTTAACAATGCAATATAAAATGAATTATAAAATATATATAATATTTTATTCGCATAAATGTACTCAAGAATTTATGTTTTGAAAATTTTTATATATTTGTTGTGGTTTAACTAATCTATATGCATTTTATTTCGGGATCCCGAAAAAATCCCGGGATTCACAAATCCAGTCCCGATTGGCATCCCTACTGTCAGCTATTAAAAACAGTACGTTCTATTCTTTCATAAATTGTGTTTTGTTCTACTGAACCTTTCAAGTAGTTACCATTTTGTGTGTAAAAAAGAAAACACCATTAGAAAAACTATCTTAATGAAAAAAGTTACATATAACTAAACTAAATTTAAAAGAAGTATGTATATCGTAAGAAAGTACTTTTAACAAAAGTAGTTAAAATAAAAGTACCTCTTAAAAATTTACATCTTAAAAAAATCCTTTAAAAATTATGTTTTTAGAAGATTTCTTATTTAAAAATTTATTTTGTTAAAAAAGTATTTTGCTAAAACATTACGAGTACTATTTGGTTAAAAAATATTTGATTAAAAAAGTACCATTAGAAAAATCTTTCACAAAAAAAATTAGTTTATTAACAAGTTCTTACTAATACCTTTTGAAAAAACTTCAAATAAAAAGTACTTTTTGTAGACACAAAAATAGTTGTACAGAATGTACTTTTTTTAAATGACTTTTTTAAAAAAGG
Organism: Lypha dubia; assembly: GCA_947311025.1. NCBI lineage: Eukaryota > Metazoa > Arthropoda > Insecta > Diptera > Tachinidae > Lypha > Lypha dubia. The sequence goes on from OX371263.1 coordinate 56,504,203, forward strand.
AGTTTTTTAAAAGGGTTTTGTTCTTGAAAAGAGAAGCAACACTCCATCTAATGCCAATCAGTTAAATAATATCGTATTATCATCTTTAGGAAAGGGATATTGTAGAGTGAAGTGTGACAAATAGGAAAACTTAACAAAACAATTTTTTTTTGTTATTTGCTTTGAAAATTTATGTATTTTTCTACTTATCACCAGATGTCTGTGTAATAAATTTTTATATATTATTATTATATTATTCCGATGACGATTCTGTTGCAACACCATCGAAGAATGGTCCTGTAATGTAGATTTGACCTTATCGTTGTCGGTACTATTTTAATATTAAGAAGGATTCAATAATTAGTTCATGATTCTGAGGACCAGCCTGAAACTTGGCTCGATCTCAGGTGCCTCAGGCATCACTTGCTTTGTTGTCAATGCGTTAACCGATTTGACCTACATCAGCCTGTATTAAATGTTATTTTTGAAAAAAGTCTTTCCTCAAAGTAAATATATTACAACTGTTTGTATAAGTACTCGTATGTGAATTTTTTTAAAAAGTGTACTACTGATCAAACAAATACTATTTTGAAAAAACATTCTGTGTTAATTTATTTGATTATTAATTTCGACATTTTTATGTTTATTTTACTTCTGTATATTTATCAAGCAATAAGCAATAAAAAAATTTTCCTTGAAGAAGTTACACAAAGTGTAACGAAATATCGGATTAATTTTATAAATTAATAATTTTGTATATAAAATTAATAGACCTTATTGCTTGATAAATATATAGAAGTAAAATTCTGTGTTAATTTTCTTAAATTTTTAGTAATTTTTTATGTGTCATCTCCACTGAGATTCCATTAAACTTTATATACTACACACTCTATTGCTAGTCCATATTATAGAACTAGAGTGAAAAGTTTGTTTTAAACATACACATTCGGTGTGTATGTATGTATGCACACCGTTCGCATGTACACAGAGTTCTAAAGTTGTTGCAAAATAAACGCAATAAAACACACTACAGATTTAAGGCAAGTAAAATAGCAAGCAGATAAATTTCACAAATGGATGTGTAAAAATGTGTATATTTATGTCCATATTTCAGTACACTACCATTTTGACAAGGGCTGTATAGGCTCAAATTCTGTTGAAAATACTAAGAGAGTATGTGTCTGTGTTCGCGGCCCTATGCTCCTTGTAGGAGTAAAAGGAAGAGATATATATATATATATATATATGTCTGTGTGTGTGTGTGTGTAAATGTTATAAATTTTGTGTGTTAAACAAATAAAATGGATGCAAAGTAAACTAAACATCTTTGCCGATGACTGTGTGTGATTTCATTATTGTTTTTGCTGCTGTTGCATTACAATAATAATAATGGCACAATAGTACAAAATTTAATGCCTGCTACGATTTTATCATGTACGAGTTCAAACAATTGTATGCTATGAACCTGCTGCGGTGGTCACTTACAAACATACTTAATGTTAAGTACTCTTTGTTTGCATATTTAAAGTGTACTAACCACTACAGCTAAAACTGCATAACTAAGAAAGTTAATTATGTTATAATAAGAAACATAAAATAAATGCATCCTCGATAAAGTTTCGTTTTGTAATATTATTTACAACTCGCACATAAAGAGGTAAAATCCAATTTTACCAATCCAATTAGCTGCTGACTACAAAAAAATTGTATTTTCATTTAATATATTAATTGAATCAATGTTTATTTTAATTGATTACACATTCTATTATTAATGAGTTTTTAAATGAAGTTTTGTTTTCATGACAAAAGTCACAAAAAGAAAATATTTGAAATATTAATTGAAAAGAAATTTTTTTTGTTTGATTAAATTTTCAAAAAACACAACTAAAGGGTGTTTTTTATAGATTGTCACAACTTTGAGTTGACATCACTGCTTTATTTGAGTTGCTTTTTGATTAGTTTGCTTTGAAATTTCGTTATGAATCGACTTAAACCAGAGCAACGCGAGTAAACTGTTGAAATTTTTAATCAAAATAATTGTTCTATTCGTTAAACTCATCGTGCAGCGGGCACTACATTTGATTTACTCAAAGAAACTTTTAATGAAATTTAATTTCACGTAATGTAACAATTAATTGGCCACCGAGATCGTGAGACTATTTTTTTGGGGCTGTGTTAAGTCAGTTGTCTACGTCGATAAACCACAAACAATTGAACACCTGGAAATCAACATTCGAAGAGTTACCGGCGAATACGGCCGCAAATGCTGCGAAAAGTTGTTGAAAATTGGTGTTCCAGATTGCGCCTTCTACATGCCCGCCGTGGCGGCCACATGACAGAAATCATATTTTCTTTCCAATAAAGCCCGTTTCATTGATATTAAAAATATATTTCCTTGTTTTATTATGATTTAAACCAGTGCCACTCTATAAAAAACACCCTTTAGAAACTTATGCTATAAACAAATTATTAAAAAATGTATTAATTCTGTGCAAAACTATTTCTGTCTGAGTTAAAGTTTATTCTATTTTCTAAGAGTGTTTTTATAAATTTTAATATTTCATATTCTCAGATAATTTTTTTCATTATTTCCCAAGATATATCAAAATTATTCCGTGCTATATGCCACTCCCACTTGCCCAATTTTAAATACTTTTCTAACATATAAAAAAAGTGATTTAAAGTTCTTAGCTGCATTTGTTCCCTAAATATCATCAGCTGTAGAGTTTTTTATATGAGAAGTGCCATGCCCACAAATTTTTTTAAAGTATTTTTCTCTAGAATAATTCCCTAAAGCAGATTAGAGCCACAAAATCTCGGGTAATTTATTTCATTAGTTCCCAAGCTACATATGTATATCAAAATTATTGTGTGGGATGCGCCACACCCACTTGTCCAATTTTAAACATATAAAAAATGGGATATGTGCACAAAATTCGAATTCTTAGCTAATTTAGTTCCCTAATTATCATCATATAAAAAGTGCCTATATGGAAAGTGCCACGCCCACTTTAGATATATTAAAAATATAAGAACAATATTCCTCCATTTTGGCCATCGCAAATAATCTATGAACGTTTTAGAAAGATTGGTTCAATTCTTTAGGAGTCCATAGCTTTCAAGCAGACAAACAAACAGATCAGATAAACATTCAGTTTTAATTGATATATGTACGTTGCAGACAAAATATTAAGCTTCATTTTAAGTTTATTTTAAGTTACTTTGCTCAAAGTAATATGTATATATGTATGTATATTTGATTGGCTTTAGATTCCAAAAGAATGGCAATTTTTCCTATAAGTTTGTGTTTAACTTTGACGTTAATAAGATATCCGAAGTTATTTATAACTTCGAAAGGAACAACTATTTAATATGAAATTGGTTTCGAAACAATTTTGGTATGCCTGCCCTTCAGCTGCTTGCTTACTTTATATTAAGTTATCCTGTAACGTCCAAAAATGGTTTACTTTTAGCAAATATGTCCACAAATATACAAACAATAACTTATCATACGTGCTTATCTTACGTGCATACAAGCATACATACATCCATACATGCTCCCACATAAATATATATAAATATACATATATATATATATATATTGTATATATAAATATATATTTATATTTCTATGTATGTATGTATGTGTGATTAAGAGCAAACATATGTGCTTGTACGTATCTTTGCGTTCACTAAGTTTTCAACTAAAAATGGCTAAACACGTCTTCTATAACTACAAACAAGCATCCATAGTGTGATTTTGTTTTTCATCTTCATTGTAGTTGTAGTTGTTGTTGCTGTTGTTGCCTTTTATGTGACTATTATAGACGTAGTAAAAGTTACTACTAAATTTTGTTTTATGTCTGCAAACATACAAACGGTTTTCATTCAAATTGCCATAGAATTCTTGTATGAGTAACTGAAAGTATCCTGAAATGTGTGTGTTTGCGTGTGAATGTATTAAGGCTATAAGGCACATACACAAACACACACACACACACTCCCAACCACATACCAAAAACAAAAAAGGGATATCAAGGCAATCACCAGACAGTAATGTTGGCCAAACAAAAGTTCTTTGTTTGGTACTCACATAGATACATCCATACATGCTTTACAACTAATATTTATAGTGCAACAAATGTATGTATATACATAGACAGAGCTTTAATAGTATGTATCTTTGTGTATGTGTGTTAGCAATATTGTGAAAATAAAAAAAAAAGTTTAGCAAATAAGTTTGCGTATTGCACAAATATATATATACAAACATACAGACATACTTACATGCATACATATATACTAAGTAGGCATACATGCACTATATGAGAATTTGTATAAGGACAGATTAACCAACAGATAAATGTTTTACTTACAAAGTTATAAAATTATATCCATACAAAGATTCCTTAGCATACGAATACACACACACACATACATATGCATCTTTGAGTGTGTGTATAAGTTTTATTGAAAGTAGATACGTTTTTAGTTTGATTTTGTTTTTAGTTTGTAACAGATATTATTGAAAAAAAAATTTCATTTTCAGATGACCCAAAATTTTTCGACAATTCGAAAGTACATGCAAAAACAAATAGATAAGCAAACACTTTACTTAAAAAATAAAAGGACACTGTGAAAAAATAATTGCCCACAGCTTGTAGACGATTTAAAAAAGCTTTGAGCTATTTAAAAGAAAGCAACATTTAAAAGAAAAAAAAACTTTTCCCATGTATATAAATTATTCAAAATAAATGAATTTTGTAACAAATTCGCAAGTAAAATTTCTTAAAACTTTTTGTTTCAAACTGTGGTACTTTAGTACTCTTTTCAAAAGATATTTTTTTAAATGTACTTTTTTTCCAAAAGTACTTGTTTTCCATAAGTACTTTTTTTCTAAAAGTACTTTTTTTCCAAAAGTACTTTTATTAAAGGGCTATCTTTGTGATGTATAATTCTTTTTAAAAATTTATTTTTTCAAATACTTCATTAAAAGAAAAGAATTCAATTTAATATTTTTTTTTTTTTTTTTTTTTTTTGGAAAGGTACTCTTTTCATAAAATTTTATTTTCAATATTAATTTCCTTAAACAAAAATATAAGTTTTTCAAGCTGCTTTTTCGTTAGCTAAAGAATTTAGTAGAATTTTCTGTTGACCCACTGCAAAATTGGTTGACCATAAAATCGTTTTCGGCTGTATGTCATGTTCAGTCTTGTCTTGAATTAAAAGAAATTATAAAAGCTTTTATTTAAAAGGCATTTCTTAAAAAGATACTTTTTTAATTGATGATTTTTAATAGGTGCTTTTTAAATACTTTTTAAAAACTTTTCTTTTTAAAATTTCTTTTTTAATTTGTCCTGGTTTAAACGTTATTCATTTAAGTGGTGTTTCTACAAGACGGACAACTCAAATGATTTGAGTATAAAATTTGTTTTTAAAGCACTACTTAAATTAAGTACTTTTTTCAAACGTACTTCTTATAAAACCTTCTTGTTTTTCAAAATTTCTGTTTTTGAAATGCCTTTTTTAAATGTTAGGTTTTTCAAAAGGTTTTTCTAAAGGTGTTTGTTTTTTCTTTTTTTCAAAAGGTACTTTTTTAAAAAGCTACTTTTTTCCATGGTACTTTTTTAAATGATACATACTCATTTAAAAGGTATTTTTTTAAGTGATGCTTTCTTCAAAAAGTACTTTTTATTCTTTAAAAAGTAGATATAAAAAACCCAATATATTAAAAGGTTCTGCTTTAAAAGCTACCTTTTATAAAAATTACTACTTTAAATAGAATCTTTTTAAAACGTTTCATATTTAAGATGTTTTTTTTTTTAAGTTTATTCAATGAAATGGTAATTTATTAAAATTAATTTATGCTTATTTTAAAAAACAGTTATTTTGCTAAGAAACTTATGTTCATAAAGTTGGGTTTTGTTTTGTTGGTATGGTTGTTGTAAAAACGTACTTTTTCTTAGGAGCTGCCTTTTTAGGTATATTTTCTGAAACAATGCATTTTTAAAAGTTTTCCACAGGTTTGTAGGTACTTTTTTGGGGAGGACTTTTTTAAAAGTATGTTTTTTTAAGTTTTTTTTAGTAATTTTATAAAGTATTTTTTTTTAAAGTACATTTTTAAATTATGTACATAATTATTTATATTGTACTTTTTCCAATTGCTTCTTTTTTGAATCTATATTATCAATAGACAATTGATTTTTTTGTGCTGTCCTTCATGCAACTTTTATACAACCGATTTTTGCAAGACTTCTACCAAATTAAAGACATTTTTTTACAGAAGTGTACGAGGTATTGTGGGTTTTAATATGTTCAGTATTTTGGGAGCTATAACCGTTTAAAGTTCCTACTACTACATTCACACGTATTACTCATGCATGCAAATTGAGCCAAACAAAAACAAACAACCAACACATGCATGTGTTTTACACATTTAGCTAGAAAGAGATATATAACAACAAGGCATTTGAAATGCTAAGATGTGGGAGAAATGTAGGAAAAAAAATGAGAGAGTTGAGTAAATTGATTTAGCTCAATGGAAGGAATTTTGTTTTTGCATTTAAGCGTTCAGTTTCCTAATTTTTGTGAATTCATACAAATGTATCATTAAAAAATTGTAGTTTTGGTTGTTGTATGACTGTTTTATAAGAGATTTTTTATGAGTTTTCTTTCTATGACTAGAACACGGTCGATTGGGGTCGACCGTTGGTAGACATTAGTATACATAAACAAATATATAAATGCTTCTGTAACAGGGACTTTTTCTTTAGGAAACATGTTTTCAAAACTAAATTTTTACCAAAAAAATTTTTTATATGTAATTTTTCTTTAAGATTTCAGTTTTAAAAAGGCTCTTTTGCACACATTGAAAATTTCTGAAGTAGATACAAGTATTTGGCCCTGTGTATGACTGACTCATTTACAATTTACTTAAATATCGGAAGAATTATAGAAATATACACCAAGATTCGCTGTGATTTCAATTGTTTGGCTTTACAAGGGCGTAATGCCAAAGCAATGATGCCGCCTTTCCAACAAAATATCTGTAGTTTATTTCATTGTGTGTTTGCTTGACTAAATTATTTATGTATGCGTGTATGTATATGAATACAGAGTGGTAGTTGGAACTTTCGTGAAGTGGTGTGATTTTTTGTAGTGATGTTGGTGATGATGATATCGTACGTATGTACATACATACAAACATACATCTGCATATATACAGTCATGTGTGCTTGTACGATGACGAGGGACGAAAAACTTTCTCAAAATAATACTAACATTTCAGAGTGGAAAATCCAAAAACTAAACAACAAGTACTACGAATTGTAGTGTGAGCATGAATACTTCTCTGAATGCTTAAATTACACTATGATTATGTGTTTGGTTGTTCGTTCGTCCTTTCGCTCATACATACAAGTATGCAACTTGTACAGTGTACTCGTATTATATTTAGCACGTAGCATAGAATTGAGTTTGTGAATAAATGTTCATGCCATTTTGCCAAGCCAACACGATATTATAGAAATGTGTACATGTGTTCACAGACATCCCAAATATAAATTTACCTAACGTGAATTTACATTGAGTTACACTGGGCAATAGAATATTATCGCTGTGTTTTAATAAATTGTTTTAACATTTTTGCATTAATTAAAAGTCAGTCTGTCTTCACATGTAGACGACACTTTTAACCGCATTTTGTTTTTTATAAATTGATTATATTGGTACTTAATTTTAATTGAAGGATATTTTCCAGCTGTGTGTTTTCCAACAGTCGGTTTTTTTTAACAAGAAAAATATTCTACTAATTCAGGGATTAAAATTTTTTTAGTTTTAATTACAAAAACTTTTCAAATCAAATCAAATTTATGGAGAAGCCTTAATACACAAGAAATGTACCTGACGGAGCTTTCGTCTGGAACTATACATGTGTCTTCTTATTAGTCGTCTAAACGGAAATCTTTCTGTGCCGCTTCTACTATAACAATTTTGATATAACCTCAAGGACACTCTTTGTAAATTATTTTCTATTAATTATGATTCTCACTGTGTACAGCAATAACAACAAGCAGAGCTTGAAACTCGTTCAAATTTTGATACTACAACAATTCACATGCACCCATATGCCAACTTTTAAACTTATTCGTTAACAATTCACTGTAGTATATTTAGTGTAGATGGCATTCAGTCGAACAAACAGTAGCAACAGCAACAGCAACGTACAGTAGTTGGTAGTCATACTTCTGGCAAAAGTCGTTTTTCATCTACTCTCTACAAAACAGGACAATGAATGCGAAAAAAGCATAACACACCATCATCAACAACAACAACAACAACAAAAAAAAAGCTTATAGAAAAAAAAACAAATGAAAGAAATAAAAATACCATGAAGGACGAATATATTTGATGGCAGCTGTTTTACACTTATTTCTTCACCCACACTGTCTTTTCTCTCTCGCCCACTCCCTCTCTCTCCCACTTTCTCTCCATTATCCAACCACCCACTTACCCTCGTCACATTCATTCACTCCTGCAAAAGCTCAATGTATTCGTTGGTTAACAAAGCGAGGGCGAAGGCTAAATATTCGTGTGCGTATATGTGTGCATGTGTGTGTGTTTGGGTTTTTTTATTTGGATTTTCTTTTGGTTCAGAAACTCGCATAAAGATTTTAACGGGCGAGTGGGTGGTTGTTTGTTGTTGTAAGGATAATTTTTAACATGGTTGTCTATGTTGAAGGTGTATTTGTTGTTGTAATAGTCCTGGTGGTGGCGGTGGTGTTTCTTTTTATTATTGTTTTTTTTTTTCTTTGTGCACAAAACTCATGAAATATTTTTTGTGTTGTGTCTCTCTTAGCGTTTATTATCAACTGTTGTTATTGTTGTTATTATTATCGCTACTGCTTGTTGTATTCGTACACTCACATTCATGGTTATATGGTTGTTCTATACGGTAATTTAACGATTTCACGAAACGTATTGTCAACGTAATATTTTGTTGGCGATTTTTATTTTCTTGTTTTCATTTTCAACTCGCTGTAGTTGTTGCTGCCATCAACAAAAGACACAAATATTGCTACAAACGAATCAACAATGGGGCTACTATTTTATGGAAAAGAAAACGAAAAAAAACTTGGTAAATAGTGAAAATTTAAGCAACAATATCTGTACACTCACGCATGTGTACACACATTCATATGTATGGACATACATATGTACATCTTTATTCTTGTAAATGCATTTAATTGTGCTAAACGGATGATCGCGAAAAACACTAGACAACAAAAGACATACTGGAAAATGGTCAGGATACTTAAAAGTAAATAAAAAGTAGGAATAATCTACATATATACCTAAATAAAACTTTTACAGATCGCTATACATATGACGGATTTATGCACCTTGAAAAAAGATTGGTTGGAAATTGGTTGTGTCAATAGAATAACAGTTGCAGAATATCGCTACCAATATTCTATAAATCCAACCAACATTCCGTGATTATACCCATAATACCAAAATTGTATCCAAATATACGGTTGTGACAATTCTTAAATTGGTTCGATCAACCGAATGCATTATTTTGCTGCTACTAAATGCTAAAATGGCGCGCACAACTGAAAAATTGGTAATGAATATGGTTGGGTTGATACTCCTTATGGATTATTTAGTTGGCAAATAAAGAATTATATTAAAATAAGTACTTACTCAATTTTTGTGTATTTTAAAACACTCAGGTGGCTGAGGTATCTTATTCGATGTGTTTTAAACATGTGAGTTCTATGTTCAATACCAATAATGGACAAACATAAATTTTCAATTCAAATGAGTCAGTTAAACAATTTAAAATTAGTTAAGTAATAAAAAATATCAATTTATTTGTATTCTAGGATAAAATTGAGCATAAATAATCCCGATTAGCTTCCATTTATAAGAGTCCATGTTCCTAACCAATTTTATCGGTTGTCGCAACTATTAGGTTAGTGGCTGTAACTAAAAATTCAGTGTTACTAAACGAAAATTGAAGTTGTAGCAATCGAATTCTATGATAGTTAGGGCAACCGCCACAATTCGGTTGCCGAAAAATTCCGAGGCCACAATTAATCTGTTTTCTCTGAGTACACAGCATTTCATTTGTTATGGCAAAGTAACTTAATTTCTTGGAGAAAAGTCTATTAATGAAATTATATAATAATGCACCATTAAAATGTAACTACAGACCACAAAAATATCTTAATAAAATTCTAGCAATTCTTTCGTTACTAAATCCAAATAATCAGGATTGTATTCATGATCTTCGTTATGAACAAGAGAGATGGAGAGAGAAGAGAGAGTTACTTGGTAGTAAAGTTTACTATTTAATATCCGATATTTGTAGAGTATTTAAAATATCTATTAGACCTGCGAAATAATTTTTGTTTCAATAACTTATGTACAACCCTTAAACGTAAAAGTGGGACGGGCGGGTAGCCGTAAACAATAAAATCATCTAAAGAATTATTGCTGCAGTAGATTGAGTTGAAGATACAACAAAAAAACGAAAAAAAAACATTCATTGCAACGAAAAAAACATCAGATTCCAATGATGTTTGCTTGGTGGCTTGTCTCATGAACTGACTGTAGTAGAGTGGATGGATGGATGGATGAATGGCTTTTCGTTCTTATTTGGCTCACCCTTCAAGTGAGTGCTTGCTCTAATAATCTACCATGATGTTGTTGTACAACTAACATCACACTGTATATTTTATTGTGACTTTTGCTGTGTATTTTTGCCAAGTTTTTACCAATAGAAAGTTTATAGCTTTATTTTTGTGAGTATGCCTTTTTATTCTGTTTTTCATGCAGCATATTGTTAGAAAACTTTGTCTGTGTGTGTGTGTGTGTGTATAAGTGTATGTATAGCTGTGCAAATGTTTGATTGTGTGTAAAATGTTTTTGCAGCTTTTGATAATATCGTCATGTCAGGGTGTAAAATTGTCAACTTATATCTGCTGACGGCCATAACAGCTAAGAAATTCTATCAAAAACTAACAAAATATAGCTTTCATTTTAGTTTTAGCATGGTTCCATCTTTGGGTCGCTCGTTCATTAAAATCACTGTCTTTTTATTTAACTGAATGCCTGTTAGCGTTTGATTGTTGCTGTAAAGTTGTCGACTTTTGTTTTTCGACAAAGGCTAAAAGCTAATCATGATGATACATTATTTTCTTTTTGCTTTATCATGATTATCGTCATCATAATGATGTCAAAATCTATCACAAGCAAGTAAAATATCAAGATGAAGCGGTTCAACAAACTTCTATTTTTGTTGAAGACCACTAACACTCACATTAAGATCTATACACTTATGCATACACACCAATATATGTATATGTATATGTAAATAGTAAATAGTAAATAGGACATGCAAGGTGTATAATTTAATGAGATGAGCACTTTTGTATTGGTGCGTGTGGCTCCCTACACTTTAGTCCCTTCATTGTATTCTCCATACAAATTAGCAATCATTTGTGTAAAGGACGCTTTCAGCTTTTAAAGCATTTGCTCACTATTATTTTTGGTAATGGTAAACTTGTATAAATTAATTAACAATTATACTTCAGGATTTATGATTTTGCATATTATTTTTAAAAATTAAATCTTAATTGGCCGCCATTGAACCAGCAATTTCTGGAGGAAGGGATATATTATGTAGAAAAAACTGTTTTCAAATACATAGAATTTATTTGATTAATGTCATTTCCAAAAATAAATAATTATGTTTGCAATTGTGGGATGTTAGGTTATGTTACTTGTAGCGATTCATTTCCTTGCTATATGGTGTTTGATCATGCTAAGCACTTCTCATTTCCGTGTTTGATCATCTTCTGAACCTTCTATCTTATACAACGAAGCTTTTGATATCACCAGAGCGCTAGAACGTTGAGGGATGCTTCTTTACAAGAGGTAGATGTATTATCTGAAATGAAAGGTAATGAAAACCTTTAAGTAAAATACAAAGTATTATTGGGACTCGAACCGAGGTATTTCGGTATTCACACAGCGAAAACAGATTAGTTGTGACAACCGAATTTTTCGCCAACCGAATTGTGGCGGTAGAATGCGGTTGCTACAACCTCAATTTTCGTTTAGTACCACTGAATTTTTAGTTACAGCCACTAACCTAATAGTTGCGACAACCGATAAAATTGGTTAGCAACATGGACTTTTATAAATGGAAGCTTATCGGGATTACTTGACTGTAAACTTCTCTTATACAACGCGATCCTGAAACCAATATGGTCCTATGGAATCCAGTTATGGGGCACTGCCTCAGCATCGAATGTCGAAAGAAATACAATAACAGCAGCCCCCTGGTATGTCAGAAACCATCGAATTCATAAAGACCTAGACGTTCCGTTGGTGAAGACAGTATTTTCAAAACACGCGAAAAAATATATAAAAAAACTTGAGTTGCACCCAAATCCACTTGCGCGCAATATTCTTCATTATAGAGGCCACACCCGCCTGAAAAGAAGGGATACTCTTTCTCTCAGCCGTTCACGAGAGATGTAAAACAACAAAAATCAACCGTTGAAATTAAAAAATTTGTTTAGCATTGGCTAAACTTATATTTAATATTTTTTAGATTTAAGATTTGAAAAACTTATTGATAATTCAATTTAAATAATTAAAGATTCAATAAATAATAAAATTATCAAAAAAAAAAAAAAAAAAAAAAAAAAAATCGGGATTACTTATGCCCATTTTTATCCTAGAATACAAATAAATTGATATTTTTTATTACTTAACTAATTTTAAATTGTTTTACTGACTCATTTGAATTGAATTGAAAATTTATGTTTGTCCATTATTGGTATTGAACAAAGAACTCACATGTTTGAAACACATCGAATAAGACACCTCAGCCACCTGAGTGTTTTAAAATACACAAAAATTGAGTAAGTACTCATTTTAATATAATTCTTTATTTGCCAACCATATAATCCATAAGGAGTATCAACCCAACCATATTCATTACCAATTTTTCAGTTGTGCGCGCCATTTTGGCATTTAGGAGCACCAAAAGAATGAATTCGGTTCAGCCAACCAATATAAGAATTGTCACGGAATATCCGTTGGATCCATAGATTAATGGTAGCGTTTATCTGTAACTGATATTCTATTGACACAACCAATTTCCAACCAATTTCTTTTCTGGATGCACTTACGTACTAATTTCGTAGTTTCAAAAAATAAGAATAAAAATAAAAAATAATTTATAGCATTTTTTTTTACTACAAAGCAAACTATTTCTTTTGACCTTGGGTTTTAATCCTGGTCAAAGCAACTCACTCAAAATGAATTTATAAATTTCTCTAATGTGCATTATTGTGACATTGTATTAATTGTTATTGGACTGTTTAAATGATGAAGGCATACCACTGCTTCCTAAAAATCCGTTCCCAGCTAATATACACAGCATTGTCCTTCTTTGTCGGTTAGCAGAATCATCGGCAAAGTAAAATAATTATTGAAATGCCTGCTAATACAACTTAAGAAAATTAATGCGTCTATTTACACCAGAGGGAGAGAGAGAGATGCTGCAACACTGCTCTGAAAAAAAATTAGTAATTAAATGCGCAACAGCGGCGTTGTAATAAAAAAGATTGAAACCACCATCTACATTTGCACCATCTGACCTCTCTACACTATCCCTTTCTCAATAGTTCTGGCAAAATGCGTGTCATAAGTAGAGACCATCCTCTGAGTGCTGGTCGTACAAAAAATTTAGGGTAACCGTTTTCCGTTTTTAAGCATTAAAATTTTTATGAACTATTCACTATTCAGGATGAAGTCGCTAACTAAATATTTTTTTAACGCAAAAAAAAAAACATTTCCTTGAAAGTAAGATTTTTGTGGAGTAACATTATGAACTATTTTCAAGGACATGAACTATTTGCTTTTGTCTTTTATTAGGGATATTAAATTTAATTTAACAATCCTTTTAAATTTGAATTATGGTTTGCTAATTAATAGTTGTAAGATGTTCTCAGTTGTAAAAAAAAGATAGACAACTAAATAAAGATAAGTGTTGTAAGCCGTAATCGCAAATTTAATTTGACAACATTAAAGTATTTGATTTTTTAAACCATAACAGGGCTGGGCAAGTAGTATAAAAATCAAACAAGGGCAAAATGGGCATAAACAAAAACAAGTAAGAGTGCTACATTCGGTTGTGCCGAATCTTATATACCCTTCAGCAATGCGATTTACTGAATATAATACAGGCTGTTTAAAATATTTTACAATTTTCAATAAATAAATATGTACAAAAAATAAAGACTGTTTAAAATATTTTACAATTTTCCATCCATCAGTGAACAAAAAGAGGGTTTCTACGAAAAAATACATAAGTTAATATACACATAACACTAACAAGTCTCAGTAGCGCGATGTTCGTGCGTTGAATTATAATCGAAAGATTCCATATTAAACACTGGGGCACCTCATGTATTTAAAAATTTATTTACGAAAGGGTTATATACATATATATTATCTTCATTTATTTGTATATACAATTTAATATCAGAACCGATATTTTATTTTTGCTGATTTTCAATACGAAGCATCTTAAGAAAAATCCTTACATTTCACTGCAAGACCCAAGTCCCTAGCTCTTCTAGTGTCTTCGGAACATCGATTGCATGTACAGACAGACGGACAGACGGACATGGCTTATTCAACTTCCCAATCTATAAGGATTCAGAATATATATACTATATGGACCTCATATAAATATTGTGGAAATCACACACGTAATGACAAACCTATAAATACCCTTACCATTTTTGGTGAAGGGTATAATAAACAAACCTTAAAAGTGCTGATTTTTTTTTGTGGTAATACAACAAATAAATATCAATTTATTGTTGAAGTAATTCGCGGATGAAAATTTTACTAAAAAGCTGCTTAAAAAGCTGCTTAAAAAGTTGTGGTAAGCGTGATATTTATTAAAATCTGCTGTTATTCTGTTGTGCTGTGTATGATGAACAAAAATTTAATTGATGTGAATTTTTCCTTGTTTCTTGGATAATTGATATTCTCTCTGAATATGACGTCAGCAAATTTAGCAGATATAATCACTTTGTATGTTATTTTAAGTTGTCTTGTGTTATGTTATATTTATGTTATGGTATGTTACACTGTGGTTATGTTACACTGTGCTATGTTATGCTGAGCTACCTAATGTTATGTTATATTTTCTTCTGTTATAATAAAAGTGAACTCAAATTTACACCATAATTAATATATAGAACTTTTTTAATCTATTGAAGTTGCTAAAAAAAAAGCTAACAACATTTCTATGCCACAAGATATAGTCCTTTAAATAAAACTAAGCGAAGTATGAGGACTTTAGTTCAATAAATTGAAAACCATTTTCAGTGATTGACTTTAGTGTATTTCGTTAAAACTAGAGATCGGTATGTGCTTAAAACACCAACAGATGCGGTTATTTATTTTTCACGCAAAACTAAAATTAAAAATAGAATCTTAAAAAAGTTAACCAAAATGTCCCAAAATGGGTATTAAATTTTTCGAACTTTTAACTTTTCTAAGCGCGTTTTTTAGTCGAAAAAAGGATTAAATAAAGTATTTAAAATGTTAACAATTTTATTTTAATTACAAAATGTTATATTTTTATTAAAAGACTTAAATATTTTTCATTATTCCAAAAAAAAAAAACTTAGGTTTAGTTTGTATTGGCTGTTTAATTTCACAGCCACGCTCAGTTTTTCGTGATTTGTGATCAATCTGATTTGTGATGATTTTTTCAGCTTTAGCATTTTTTAAATAAGCACTGTGCAACTTACAAGCTAAACACTGATGATTAACAACAACTACAACATCAATGTTGAAGATAGACTATATTTTTGACAGCTCAAAATAAAAAGGAAGTTCGGGGAATTCCATAATCTAATAAACAAAATAAATGTTTAGCATTGCCATTGGGAAGATTTAAAGTTATCAAAGTGCCACTATTATCACTGAAACAGTCGTTGTTTTAAATAAACACGCTCTAAAAAGTTAACCGAAAATTTTACTTCTTAGAGCTGGACGTTGGTTATAAAAAAGTGTTAACTTATCCGAGTGTTTAAATTTTTTTTTCTAAGATTCTACTGTAATTTGTTTTTGATTTTTATCAATTGAAATCGTTCATTTAATTGTGAATAAAATCATTAAAGAGGGGTTTTGCAACCCCTAATAGTCCACTTTAATTTTATATAAAAATTATTAAAAAAAAATTATAAAAAATATTACAAATTACATGATTAGCTACACGTTGGATTAAGAAAGTCAACTGCTATTTGTCTGTTTTAGAAATTTCTCTAAAATAGTGTTTGCATCAATTGGTCAGAATATATCTTTGCATATTGTGCCTTAAGTGGCATATTTTTGCATATACTGTTTTTAAGAACAATTCTTTTTTAACCATGTCTTTTTTCATACTCTAACAAATTTTACTTTTATGACTATTATTTCTATTAACTGCTCACTTTTCTCTAGCGAGGATATATTTCCTTCATAAAGTTGATTTCTTAAATGGATTTGTGGCATACCTTTTTTGTTCCCTTTTTTATTTTTTGTGAGTTCAAAGTTTTGTGTGTAGTAAATAATTTCCTTATTTTAGAAAAGAAATATTTGTTAAACTTTGTAAACTTTTTGAGTTGTTTTTTTTCTACTTCTGCTTTGTTGCTTTGAAACTGTTGTATTAAAAGTATACGAACACGCACTCGCACATGCATACATACACAAAAACATACATATCCTCGATATAATAGTAATGTTCTGGTTAGTATAAGTTGCACTAACTGTTGTAACAGTACGTTCATCAAGTGCGCACTGTGTGTGTGTGTACCTGTGAACCAGGATCAAGGAGCAACAGCAAATAGATAAAATTTGTCTCGAAGTGAATCTATGAGTGTGTGTGCATATGCATGCATATGTGTATGTGCGTATGTATATGCATTTGTGTATTTTACTGTTGGTCTCAGTAGGTTTACCTGATAAACTTTAAATGTACGATTTAAAATTGCATGTGAATGTACAAAACTATATGTCTCTATGTAAGTATGTGTATTTGTTTATGTGAGTGTAAATCTGTAGTGAATGAAATTCTAAATAGTTGTGCCTTTTGTCGGTTTGCTTCATTATGTGTTTGCAATTACACCTGCATCTTTTCAAGTAAGTTTTTTTGCCTTAACTATATATTTTTAACTAAGTATTACATGTTTGTTTGTTTGTAAGTGCTAAATGATTATATATTTATATATTTTAAGTAATTTTGGTTAAATTATATACTTTAAATAATTGTGAAAATTGTATAGTTCGAAGAAGAGAGTGCCAATAAAACACATGGTATGGGAAACGGATTAGAAAAATGGGAGGATATGAGACGCAGTTAAGGAAACATGATTGTTGTTTTCACTTTAAGGTCAGATAATTGAATGATTGAAAAGGTGTTTTTTTTTTGTATAAATTAAATTGAAATTATACAAATATTAAGTTGTAACGAAAAAAAATGTTTCATTTCAAAGTCGGCATGGCATTAACCAGTAGTCGGCAGTTTTTTCAATTCAAGTTAAAAATATATATTTTAGTTTTTTTAGTAGTCTGCATAGCATTTACCAGTAGTCGGGAGTTTTTCAATTTAAGTTCAAAAAAATATTTTATTTTTTTTAGTAGTCGACATGGTATGTACCATTAGTCGGCAGTTTTTCATTTTATTTATTTATTTATTTTATTTATTTATTTATTTATTTATTTATTATTTATTTTATTTATTTATTTATTTATTTATTTATTTATTTATTTTAATTTCCTGCACAACAAGACTGAGTCTTATATTTAGAGTACAGGAACGCATAACGTTATAAAGATTTTTGTGGTTAATAAATAATACAACTTAATAAAAATATAATAACAATGCTTGTAACAAAAATAAAAATTATATAAAGGAATTAAATAAGTTAAGTTAAAAATATATATTTTAGTTTGTTTTAGTGGTCTGCATGGTATGTACCAGTCGTCGGCAGTTTTTTTAATTCAAGTTAAAAATATATATATTAGTTTGTTTTAGTAGTCTGCATTGTATGTACCAGTAGTCGGCAGTTTTTCAATTTAAGTTAAAAAATATATTTTAGTTTGTTTTAGTAGTCTGCATGGTATGTACCAGTAGTCGTCAGTTATTTAATTTAAGTTAAAAAAGTATATATTAGTTTGTTTTAGTAGTCTGCACGGTATGTACCAGTAGTCGGCAGTTTTTCAATTTAAGTTAAAAATATATATTTTAGTTTGTTTTAGTAGTCTGCATGGTATGTACCAGATGTTGTTTGTTAATTCATCATTAAACTAAATGACATTGTCATAACACAAGGTTAAAAAGAATATAAATATATTTTATTGTTTAGTAAACATATTTTAGTTTTCCACGGTAGACGTGCGACATGTGTCTCAACAGTTTTAAAATCCAACGAGTGCATACAAAAATACAACAGATATCTTGTGCTGTTAATATATAAATAAACACATACAGTAAATAAATGTGATTGCAGTTTGTCAAAGCAATTTGCACGGTTGCTTGTTGCGATAATGTTGACTCGCAATGCTGGGAAATGTTCCCCATTTTAACAACGTCTAAAAAATTTTTAAATTTATTTTATATCGTTTTAAACAATTCGATATAAAAATGAAAATATGTACTTCATTTGTGTCCTGTATTAAAAGCAGTCGTTAGAATCTTATAATTTTGGAAAAATGAGGTTATGTTGAATGATGTAATTTGATTGATGTCAAAATCAAAAACAATTAAATAATTAATTGGTAAATAATGGTTTTTCCAATAGGTACTTGACAACTTTGTATTTAATTTGTGAACGCACTATTTCACTGATCATCATACTGTTACTTTCCTTTTATAATATTAAAATTCATAAATGTTTCGATTGTATTTCAAGACGATCATAAAGTTTTGGAAATATCTCAAATGGTTTGCGTTTTAGCTAAAAAAAAAAGTTGTAAAGTCCTTATTGGAAAACCCTATATATATTTTAATGTAATTAAACTAATAGGACAGTTAAATTAATCTTGACTGAAAAAAATGTTGTATTGTAAAAACTTACATAATCGTGTCTGAGTAGTTTTACTCGAATTTTGAGAATCCAAAAAAATTTATATTAGTTTTTTTTAATGTTGACTTAAGATACAAAATTGTTGCTTGCTGAAGTATTTATTTCTCAGTATCTTGACAATTTTGATATTTTTACTTTTAAAACATTAAATATGTTTTACACATTCAAAATTAAGATCACCATCATCATCCATTCCTTTTGCTTAAGCTTGAGTGCGTGATTAAAATACGAATAGATTGTGGTGGGAGGTTTAATCCTGTGCCAGTTCTGGTTCTTTATATTCACACAACAAATACATTTGGCTTTTTCTACAAATACAAGTCAAGTCATTTCCTTGCATACATACTTACATTCATACCCTCCAGTTTTTAAAGTAGGAATTGACACGAAATCATTAGGACTAACTACTTCAATGGCTACAAGTAATGCAAGAGTTCGCCTTTTGACTCTCTCACTCATGTACATGTACACGCACCCAGAACATGCAAAATGTTAATGGCTTCAACCTCAAATTTTTTTTTACGAGTTGAAAAAAACTGCGCCCTTATTCCAAAGAAAATCAACCAAAAATTAAAAAAGATTTTATGAAAGTGTTATGATTTTGTGTTGGCGTACAATTGGAAGTTCGTAGTCAGTGAATGTTAAATTTTTATTAAAAAAAAATGTGTTTTTTTAGAAAGGTAAAATGAGCAGCAGAAGTCAACTAAAATATTGAAAAAGAAATTTGATAAATAAACAAAAATCCAAAAAATTTCAATTTGGGTAGTATTTTTATTAAGGAAATATCATTAGTGATCTAACTGGTACATTATGACTAGCGAATTAGTTGGGTTTGGCTGACTAGTGATTTCACCGGTCTGATCGTGTCAACTACCGTCAATGTCATCCCCATGTTAAAATCGTCAGTCGAGTGCATTGCTAGTAGCTAGTCCGGTAGTTAGTGGTAGCGAAATAGCTAGTCATTCGCTAGCTACGCCGACTGCAGGGTACTACTTGTAATGTTAGAATATTAAGATTATTTCTTGGTATCTTAAAGCTTTTATTTTATTTTTACGTTTCCTGCTTAATTTTTTTATGTTTCATTTATAAGAAATGTGAGTGTGTGTGTGTTTTTTTTTGTACCATGAAAAAATAAATTTCAGGGTGTTTGTGGGCTTGGAATCTATATTTTGTTCAGAATACGAAGGAGGGATGTGTGTGTGTGTGTGTGTGTGGGTGTGGGGTAAAGTTTGTGGTATTAATTTTTTCGGAACTTTTTTTTCTAGTCAACTTTTACACTTGTATCTAGTGTAACAAAAAGATTTTTTTGAAGCTTTGCTGTGAGATGAAATTCTTCCTGGTTGTTGGTGTGTTAGTGTGCCAATTATTTGTTTATTTGTGTGGGAGTTTTTATTCACTTTAAAAATTATTTTTGTGAATAATAACAGAAGTATATGAATAACGAGATGCTATAAATAACTCTGCTCGTGTTGAGATTTTTTATGACATTTTTAGTCTTCCCTTTTTGCATAAGAAATGAGTATAAATTTAATAAATATTTTTTTTTTTTTGCATATGAAGATTGTTTAAAATAATTTAAAGGACTGTAATATGAGATATTTGTTTTACAAGAAGTCTGCAAAACTTCACCATTTAATTAAAAAAAAAACAAGTAATTTATTCTCTTACTGGCACAAGGCGTTAGTTTGGATTCATCATTCAGATAATTGGCTGTCCAAATATTAGCGAAGGCAATTGGGTTTTTATATATTTCGTCCATGTTCGTAAAAACAGGTTTTAAGACCGTCACAAAAAAGTTTTGGTTTAAACCAATTGTGTAAAGAGCACTTGGCAAAAAAATATCGTAAAATGCCACGAGTTCAATACTCAGCAAAATTGGTTATGGCAATTTTTTTTTTAACTTTTATAATATTTTTATGTCGTCTTTTAATAGAACATTTTTAAAAATAACTACTTTAAAGCAAAAAATTTACCTTTCATCTTTAAGTGATAAGATATTTTGTACAAAATTAATTTTTTCCTAAAAAAAATGGGAAGTTTTTGGCAAAAAAATAGAACTGCATTAGTTATATTTTGTGTGTCAACCTGCCAACCACAGGTGCTGAGAGGTTCAACCCCTGGCGAAATAAAAAAAAAACTGCCCGTAACATAATAGTTAAACAGAAGGCCAGTGAGTAAAATACGTGATATAAAACTCGTGAATAATTCGAAATAGCACGAGTGTGCTGAGAACTAATTTTTATTGTGACATTTAATTTAAAATTTTTAAACCAAAACCGTAGCAGCTTTCTCTCAATGTCATCGCCGTGTTATTAATATGCCAAAATAGAACTATGTATTGTAGCTAATGTTTCTTTTCAATTAAACAATTTTGCTGGGTTATTGTTAACACATTGAATAAATTTCGTTGGTTAATTTTCCGAACTTAGTGGCAAATGAGAAAATTTTATCTTTTAAGCTTCAATCCAAACCATCTTAAATTCATGTGTGTTGTATATTTTTTTTAATGTTCCGAGTATGTGTGTGTGTGCGTACAGAAAACACAGTTCTTCTTATAAAATCATACACACACACACAATCTTACGTAGATACTTGCATCCAAACAAATCTAAAACCAATTTCCATTAAAACAAACTTTCTAAATGTAATTTTCGCTTCATTTCGTTTTTTCTAACTTTGTAATGCTCGTATGTACTCATATGAACGTACTTATGTATGTATACATATTATATGTGTGGGAGTGCGTGCGTTTGTGGGTTTTGTGTGTATGTGAGAGAACTTTTTTTCTATCACTTTTTATTTGTTTTATTTTCTAGCTTTCATTGTTTTTAGTTGAAACCACATACTCAAATGTTTACTGATACACACGCGCATACCCTCACACATACAAACACACACGCACACACACACACACAACAGTGCTGACATACCAACATACAATGAGACCCATTAAACTTCTCGTATATCCTGACACAAATTCTCTGGTGTGTTAAGTGATAGTAAACACCAAAACACATGAGCAACGTATTGTCAAAAGGGGAGTACAGTGAAAGAAAAAAGATATATATATATATATATATATATATATATATTTTTGTTTGTTAAAATTGATAAACGAAATAATAAATCAACAGTGTAGGATTTTGGTGAAAGTTTAACAAATTAACATGATGATGTCACTACTGAATACGGATTCACTCCATCAATTTATTTATGTTGACATCAAGTTAAATAAAAACATTGATAAGTTTTTGAATGAAAAAGAAAAAGTTTTATTCAACCAAATCCAAAGTATTACAAATATGCTCCATTTCAAGTTTTTAATGTATTATTTCAATAGCAAATGTTACTTAATTTATCGCATGCAATATATTTTTGATTCAGTTTTCTAAAATATTTTTGCAGACTTTTACCAAAATGTTACCATAGGTGTGTGTGTAATCGTCATAAAAAAACTCATTTTTCTATAATGACATGTATACTTGTAGTTTATTTATTTTTTGTTGCATTTATTAATTTGTTGCATGAAATATATTTTTATAAATTTTTTGCAAAATTCTAAAATTTTATAAACAATTTTTATTGCAGTAATCACACTCTTTTTATACAATGAACCGAATGAAAGAAAGTCCTTAAAATCGAGTCATATACTAGTTTATTGCATGCAATAATAAAAAATTTTCTTATCGCATACAACAATTAAAATACGAATTGTTGTTGTTAATTTGTTCAGTTTTATATGGTTTGTTTTGTGTTTGACATACAACCCTATTAAACGTTGCCTTCTATACTTTTCTTTTGGTAGTTTAAAGATTTTTTTTTTTTTTTTTGAAGATGGCGATGCCGTTGGAGAAGCGAAGTTGTTGACACTTTAGATAACAAATAACAGCTTAAGAATGGTTGTATCCAAAAAATGCACAATCTGCTTTTTTTCGCAAGGGTTTGAACTGGTCATCGTCTGAATGATAACCACAGACTCTACCAATGAGCCAATAAGAGAATGAGAGGATGCTTTTTCTTGTTTTAATAATTTATTTAGAGAAAATTAGTGCAATTAAAATGTATATTGATGAGTAGTAGCGACACATTTCCAAAAGTTGTTTTTGGTATTTTTTATTGTGAATTAGTGTAGAAAAGCTTATAATTAATTCGTCGTGTTTCTTGCAAAAGTCTAGAAAATCTCCCTTTCAAAATAATTTACAAATATATTTGCAATAAATTACTTTTAGAGATTTTAAAGGACATCAAACTTTAAATATTAACTTAAACATCAACAAAAATTTAAAACTTATTTATTTGTTACGGTTTAAAGCCAGTAAACAAATAATAAGTTCAATAAAAATCGGTTATTAGTACAACGAAAGTTAGTTTTTTCGAACTCAAAGGACAGCCGGTTAAGAAATTTGTGGACTAATTCATACTAAAATATCCTGGATAACATATGTTCGTAATCAAGACATAATTTGCGTAGAACGATCTTAAAAAAAGAGAAAACACCTACACGCAAAAGAAAGCTAAGGGGTTGAAATCTTCCAAAAAAAACGTTACTTGCGATATTTTATATAAAAGTGTTGTTGATTTTGATTGTGGTATTATCTTACAATTGTAAGATTTCAATTGTAGCTTATATGCTGGGAAAAGATAAAAAACTTTGCTGACACTCAAATGACTCCCATTGCAGCAATTTCAAAATTTGATGCCTTCTACTAGAATCAGTTAATTATATCATGCTATCTTTTTTTTATATATAATTTTTCTTTTGTTTGTTTCTGTTTTACAGTGTATTCTAACCAAAATGCCATCTACTTAATAATCATTTCATTACTGTAACTGAAACTGAAACCCTCTTTTATAACCTTCATGTTTATACGAATTATTAAATTGATAGAATGATTATGGTGGATAAAAAATTCCGTGCTAAAATGTTGCAACGTTTTCGGATGATTAAATTGTTGTATGAATGACAGCTTTTCCCAGAATTTTCTGATGACAGCAGAGAATGATGAGGCGATTCGCTACACCAGGGTTGAGTGTGTGTGGGTTAAATGGAATTTAAGGAAAAAGAACAAAAAAAAATTATTAAGAGTAAAATTATAATAAAAATAAGTCAGCAACTGACACACAAGAAACAAAACAAAACCACAAAAGTTTATGACAATTTTATTGATAAATAGGGACATGAATTTTATAAAAGTTACAAATAAACACATATAAATTTACACATGCAGACAGGCACACACACACATACACATACACATTATACAAAATGTTGCTAAAGTAAAAAAGAGCGTTAGTTGGAGCGTGTTTAAATATGAATTGCAAACATCTCATAGAATGATACAAAAAGTCATAAATACAACCACATAAATTTTACGATGTTAGTGATTACAAAGCTGATATGTGTTTATTTTTTTTCGTATATACAAATGTGTGTGTGTGTGTGTGTGTGTCCTCACATGTCGAATGTATGGGACAATGTAAATGACTGGAGGTATAAAAAAATGTACATATTTGAATGTGTTTATGTTGATATACATGAATGTATATGTGTGCTGTTAAGTGAGGAAGTAAGTGATGTACTCATATGCTGCATAAAATTACTTGTATTATAGAAAATAAATACAGAAAAACAGGTCATTCATATGAAACATTTTAATGCTTTTACATGCCACACATATTGTACACATTTGTGTCTGGTCTACATGGTCCTCTACAAACATACATACTACATGCATTTGTATAATATAAATTTTATTGAAATATGTTTTGCTCGTCTTCATCTCTATAGTATTTATTTATACTGAAAAGAAATTTTTTTTTTCTTGTGTGTTGCAACCCAATAGAAAATTTAACAAAAAGTGTGTTGCTTTTTTTAAAATTGTAACAATCTGACACTAAAACGATCCTTCGTATTGTCATCTAAAAGAAAATATTCTTCCAAAATTTATTTTTGAATGCTCATATTTTCCAATTAAGCGATAGTTTTTCAAATAGAACTGGATCGATCATTCATTCGTTCTCATATTGGTTTCTATATTAAGTATACTTAATATTATTATGTTTTAATACGTATACGCACTTGTGGCTCAGGAACATTTTACTTTAATATGACTACGGGGGTATTTTATCCCATTAATCGTGTGTGAGTGTGTGTGTTTGCTTATAAAGTTTGACAGAAATGTATGAATGAATGGAAATTTTAACATTTTTATATCTCTGTTGTGCTGCTTGCATTCGTATGTGTATATAGAAGTACCATTGTGATAAATTAATGTGTGTGTATGTTTGTATGTGTATTTGATTGCAAATATATATCTACAACGGTAACTTCATTGTTCCATATATAACTCTTATATATTTCGCTATAATTTGACTCATAATTTGAGTCATTCCAAGGTTTCGTAATACAGCAAAAATTAAATAAAAAATGATCAGCCATTTAAAATTCTAAAAAACTGACCTGCAAAGAATGGAGAAAATATCAGAGTTTTGGCACCTTGAAAGCTTATTTTTTATATTAATTTAATTTTCCATAATAAAAGGATTTATAGGGTTAAGTGTTTCACAAAAATCTTCCCCGCTATTGTTTTAGACAAAAGCCTCAACTACATCGTATACCTAAAATTTAAATTTTTCAATCCAGACGTAAACTTTCAAAATACCGGAACACGTACATATCTGTTCTTCCGGTCCTTTCTAACATGACCAATCATGATAATTTTAATATTTTTTTTTTGTTGTATTGTTCCTTCCGAATTATTTTATTTATAAAACCGACTTTTGCCTCTTCTAAAATTCGCTATGGCTGGTTGTAACACTTTTTTTTGGTTTCTTTCTGCTGAGTTTGATGCTGTTGTAGTTTGGGTCGTTGACGTTCTTGTTGTATAATCCTTCACTTGTTTGCTTGTTCGTTTTAACTAACACACACATGCACATATGACATGGTTTTAGTTGTTTATTTGGTTTATTTTATGACCATAAAACGTTGTTGCAATGAACAAAATAGTACAACCAAAACGATGAAGAGAAACGTAGCTGTTTTGTACTCGAAAATATTGTACAGGGATAAATTACAAACATTCAAAGATACTCTATGCATTTTAACGCACACACAAAGACATATGTATGTATGTATATAACCATATGTGAATGATGAGACGGACGTGCTTGTATTGAAAGAGTCATAGACACGTGTATGAACTACTGCTGCTTTATGTCTGATCAGCCATTTATTCGCATTTTTTTTTTTTTTTTTTTGAGTTTGTCTTCTTTTGAAGCAGGAACACTGTGACTGAATAAACCATATTATGTGGATGGGTGTGTGTATGTGTTTGTGTATGTGTGCATCATTATTAACATGTTCCTGTGCACGTACGAGTCTATTCAGGCAAACACATCATTCGCTATAGTACTCCACTTCAATGTAAACATATTTTAGATACAAACGTTTATATGTATGTGTGTATACATATATACTTGTTTAGACGTTAACATTTGCTTACACCAAATGAGATCACTTAAACAGGAAACCAAATCTGTTTAAAATATTGAATAAACTTATGGATTAATCAGCTCATCAGAGTTGTCGTCATTTAAATTTAATAAAAAAATTTAAAAAAGTTTTAAAGGACGACATGATACGCATTCATATGCGTGTTCATAACTTCTCCTTTTATTGACTGTTTTTCAAAATCCTGTTTTTATCGGGTTTGGCATCATATTTTTTTTTTTTTTTTTTAATCGAGGGGAAATTTGTTCCTTTAAGGATTTTCATGATATTTTTTTTAACTATTGTTCTTGCAGCTTGGTCCCGTAATTTCTGCTTGTGCTAAGTTGTTTTGTATTTATTACTGCTCGTATATGAGGATTGACACATTGACAGATTACATCCAGAGGTTGCTGTTGCTTCAGTTGTGTATGTGTGTAGCTTAAACAATTTCACTAAAGCCAGTCCTGACTTATTTATACATATACAGATATGTGAAATTTCTTTCATATTTGTGTGTATGTATGTATATGTGTAAGCATGAGTGCCATGGCTGTGTAACATAATATTTTTTATTTATTTTTCTTCTTTATATATATATTTTTTTTGTGCAAATCTATCTAAAATTTCTGTGTTTCTGTTCAATTTTATGAACGTTCAGATGTTATACGACCGTATATAAAATTATTAATATGTTGTTTTTTGTATCTCTGTGTTTTGCATAAGTATTTGTTCGATTTAAGCTTTACCATATCAGCTCGCCATTGTTGTATACTCGTATGCCTGTTGTTCCCTCTGTCTGTCTGTCTGTCTGTTCACGAGTATATCTGAGTATCTCTCTATGAAAATACAAGGAAAAATGTTACGTGTGTCTGTGTGTGTACTTGCCCTGTCGGAAACAAAACTAACTTTAAACTAACTTTAATGTATGGAAAAACTAACTTTTTTAACATGGCGATGTCCTAGGGAGAAGTCAGTTTTTCTTTGCATTACTTTAAGTTAGCTTTAAAGTTAGTTTAAATAAGTCAAAATGTAGTTAGTTAGTATACATAAAAAAATATATATTTCATTTTTATTTTATTTTCTCAACTCTACAATCAGTAGTTTTATAGTAATATTGCAATAATTCTTAACATATATATATATATATATATATATATATATATATATACTCAACCTAGTAATTGATGTTGGTTACGTTCTGCATTGTATTGTGGTTAGCTATATAGTAAGTCTAGAAAAATCAATTTAAAAGTTAGCTTTTCTTGTAGCTAGCTACTCATTTGACGACAGGGTGAAACTTCATATGAAGCTTATGTGTAAATGTTTATGGGTGTATATTTGTTGATTGTATCCTTAACTGGTTTTGGTTCCGTTTTCCATTCATTCAGTCGTTTATTTTCATTTCTTTTTTATTTTTTCATTTTCAGTTTTGCTTCTGTTGTAGTTTTGTGCTTCAAATCTTAAATGGCTTAAATTTGCCATTTCTATGCATTGAATGTTGCATGTGTAGCTATGCTTATTTATTGTTGTTGTTGTGTATATGTACGATACTTTATAGATGCGACTTCGTATGTATTCGCATCTTTGTTTGTATACTTGGGCATATGCTTGTTGTATGTCCTTGTGTTTGTAATACGGTTGCTGTACGTGTATATATAAGTTGTGATTAGATCCTCTTGGTTTTCGTTTTTTTTTTTGCACATTTATGGTTATGAATTTGTGCGAGTTATTTGGATACGTATTAGCGTTTGTATGTTACATCCACATTATTTATTTATGTATGGATATTTGTGTAGATGTAGTATTCATTGTTGATGCGTTTCATTGTTCCACTCTGCAAACATAAACTTCTCAGTACAGGTTATTAATACATACATTTATTCCACTGTAGATTTGTGCAAATATAATACAGGCTGATTTATTAGCGGCTTTACACAGGGTGTTTATTAAAAAAAAATTTAAATTCAATTCAAAAAAAGTCTTTTAATCTATATATATAAAATACAAAAAATGTTTGTACCCATGTTCGCTATAGACTCGGAAACTATCCAACCGATTTGACCCAAACTGGTGTCATTCAAAAGGGAATTTATAGAGGATTGTTTTAGGCTTTTAATATTTCAAGTGGGCGTAGCCCCTCCCACATAAATTGAATAACATCATATATCTTGACTATTGTGATAGCAAGAGTTTTGAAACATTGCAATAGTTCATATGTTACTAATGTGAGTAATCAGGACAAAAATGGGCGTTATCGGACAAGTGGGCGTGGCAGCTCCCATATAACCCAAAAATTGAAATCGCCATATTTTGGGAATTTTTTGACCTACGCCGATGATATTTGGTACATATAGTACTGACATAATTAGGAATACGTACTAGGAGAAAAGTGAGTGGGACCACGCCCCTTTATAGGAAAATAAAAAATCTTAATATAGTCTTAACTATTGGACCGATGGTCATTAAATTTTCACAATAGGATATATAAATACTTTTAATTTTATTTTATAACGAGGGGGGTAGCGAAGTACACCGGGATCAGCTAGTATACAAATAAAAAATTGTTTGCAGTTTTCATCAGTAAAATTGCGAGAATAAATGTTAAGCATGTTGCCAAGAAAAATTTTCTTCACAAGAGGCAGCATAATTTAATCAGCTGCAAATACTCCTTGCGTTATGATTAGAATTCAAGACTAAAATGAAGGGTTTCTCAGAGGTTGACAGGACAATTCTTTGATTTAACTTCTTTAAAATTCAATTAGTTTATTTTGCGTAAAGCGATGCGAGTGTAATTGCTAATAAGTTTTGTAGTAAAACTTTTTCAATTCTTTAATAAAACTTTAATAGAAAAAATTTTTTTATTCGAACAATATTAATCGATTAATTTTTGTCTACTCATTTTATTCGAATAGAAATCTTTTGTTATTAAATGTACTAAAACATAATGATAATAGTTTAGCAGATCTTTCGGCGCTGCAGGGGCCTGTGAGGAGTAAAAATAAATTTTTAATCTGACTTCAAAAAAAGAATAAGTAAAAGATAAATTTATAAAATTCGTATGAATTTTTGAACCAATATTTCAAATTCAATTTTTTTTCTTTTAGAGGGTTTGCTTGCAGTTTATTCTCCCATTTTTTTTTTTTTTTTTTTTGTTTTTTAATGGTGGCTTGCAGCTGTTCCTCCCTTTTCCGAAATATTAGATAATTGATATCTGCTCCATATGTTAACCGACTTTCAGTAATTTTAATTCGTACAATTCTTGTTCGATTAATTTTTATTCGAATAATGTTAATTCGAATAATTTTTCTTTGAATAATTTTTATTCGAATAATTTTTCTTCGAATAATTTTTATTTTTATTTATTAATTTTGATTTTAGAAGGCCGCAAGACAAAAAAGGTTCTATACGCCCAAACAATTTTTATTCGAATAATTCTTTTGTGACTAGTTTTTCTTTCAAACAATTTTAATGTGGATAACTTTTTACCGAATTAGTTTATTTGAATGGTTTTTCAAAAAATATGCTCAATAGTTTTTTTAAAAAAACACAAAGGACCTCAACACAACAGGATTTTCAGCCCAAAATTATTTAACATATTTCTATCGAGACCCAAATTATGATTTAATTATTTTAATATAATCAAAATTATTCGAATAACTGAAAACTAAAGTGCTGTACTTGAATTATCCATTTAAAAAAAAACGTAAGACGAAAAAATTATCTGCTAATAATCTGCACTTTTCCTTAATTTATATCAATAGTTTAAAAAGAAAAAAGAAAATTAAAATCACTTATTCGACGCTCAAAAACTTGTGAGCCTCAAAAATACAAACATAAATAAATAAAGAAAATAAGAAATTTTATACATATTTTTGACATGACAGCATCAATGTCATTCTATTGAAAACTTGAGCATTGAATTCTTAAAATAAATCTTTATAATTTTTGGTGTATTTATTTCTTTTCATTTGAAATTCTAAAGAACAACCTTCCCCCCACCACTCTTCTCACAACCACACCAACAAGTAAGAAATCAACAGTAACCCAAATCCAAAAAAAAAATTTACCTTTTTAAATCCTTGCAATTTTCCTAACAGATACACATGCCAATTGCCCACAAAAGGGTTATAATAGATTAGCTTATGTATGCTGGCAAGATGTGGGCAACTAAATAAATTTTAACTCAGACTCTTTTGATTCTTTTCCTTTTTTTATTTTCACAATCATCCAATACACATGCAACCCTTTATCCTTTTATTGCAAACTTTTTGTTACTTAATCTACAAACAAATTGAATAAAAGAATAAAAGAAAGAAAAAAACTATTAAATATAGAAAAGAAGCAAGAAAATTATGACCAAAGAAGGGCTAAAATATTGTTATTATTAAAATGTGTTTAAGTGTATGTGTAATATGGAATTTGCACATACTCGTACAAATATGAGAGGGTGGGTGGACACAATGCAAACATGTCTAGCAATACTAAAATGTCAAGGGTTGGATATATTTGTCTTACCCGAGCACAGTGGGGGAGAGGGTAAACCAAATGCTGATAAACCTCTAACTTCAGTGTGGTATGTGGATTTAATTTATTGAAATCTTAGAAATATTTTAATATGTTTACCACTATTCACCACGCACAAAGAATTATTAGCTCCAAAAGTTTGAATAATTCGCTGCTCTTATTTTGCCATCGACACCACTGTGGCATTATGTATAGTGTAGTCGGCAAGTGACCGTTGTATTTTTCACAAACACACTCAACTTTACCCATATGTTTACCTTTTTTTAAATTTATTTTATTTGAAAGTTTCTCCCCCCCCCCCCGCACCCCCTTACTTTTATATCACCCGTATTAAAATATGTTCATTGTTGTAACCCTTTATTTTTCTCTTTGATCCTCTTTTTGTTTCCCCCAAGACTTTTGAGTTCACTTAATACATTGTTATTTTAACATTTATATTTATTTTGGGTTTTTGCCACAAATTTTTGCAGTAAATAAGTTTTTCGTAACAGAGTTTTAAATGGAAACTAAATAAAATGGATTTTTTTTAAATGTTTTCGAACAAAAGAAATTACTTAAGCCGAAATAAATGTCAGAAAAAATAACTCAGAGTTTGTCGAATTTAAGGATTCATGCTATGGAATATTTAAAGAAAAATTAAATGAAAAATATTCTATATAGAAAATAGAATTTTTGAGATAAAAATATATAAAACAGCACCTTGAAAGAATCATTTTACTGCAACAATATGGCAAATCATAAAATACTATGGCACATCAGTTGTGTACAGATTTTCCAGTAGATGGCGTCAAACAAAGTAGAATAGAAAATAAATTTTATTAACAATTTTAAATGACAATTCCACAAACCAATCGACATCGGTTAAGTTTGAATTTAGTATGGAAATCATTAAAAAAAATTAGTGACTTCCAACCTAATTCTTACATTTCATCAATGGGGGTGGGGCCAATATTCTCCCAACTTCAAAATTTGTTGGGCATTTACCTCAATATTTTTCCAAGAATTCGTTCATATATTAGAAAGGCAAAAAATTTTTGCCAAACTTACAGGTTGCCTAGAAATGAAATGGATTTGTACCTATCAAGAACTTGGTCCTTATTTTGATCTCAGTACTTTTTACGGCCGAAATATTTTGGATAGGAATTTGGCCTTATTTTCACATTTGTGTTTGGTGCGGATCTCACTTCTTTTTTCTAACTTGTTGTTGAATAAATATTTAAATGTATTGCTTATCAGGACCACCTACCTGTGTACGAAATTTCAGCTTTCTAGCTATACTGCAAGTGCCCTGTACAAAGAAGGGGGACCCTAGCCCCCGCAGGTGAAAAGTGCCCGTTTATAAATTATTTTTGTTAATTTCTTATCAGGACTTACCTGTGTACCAAGTTTTAGCTTTCTAGATTTACTGGAAGTGCCCAATAATATTGATGCTGACTCACTCATCAATGTGTGAGTCAGTGAATATGTACTAAAATATGGACTATTCACACCTTTATATCTCGGGAAGCTTTTACGGTAGAACTTTCAAATTTAACTTGTGAGGTCACTCCTGTGGGGAGACCTTATGTTTTAAGATTCATTATATTATAATCAAGAGGAGCAAAGTTATGAGGGGGTAAAAACAGTTCGAATGGTTTCGAGTAAATATACACACTGTGTGGCCGAATAAAATATTCGAATAAATTTTTTTAAGAATAAAATTGTTGAATTATGTACTTTAATTAAAATATTGAAATAAGTTTTCTTTGATTTAGTTTTTTTCTTCAAAATATGTACTCCAAATGGATTAATTATATTCTATTAGAATAATTTTATATCCGAATAAATAATTTTTTATTCGAATAATTTTTTTTTTTTAATTTTGTTAAAAAAAAAATATATTGTTCAAAGTATATTTTACTATTTTTATTAATATATATACATATATTGGAATAGGTTACATTACATATTTTTAGTTTTATTCGAAAATATTTATAAACACATTTTGAAATAATTTGATTTTGATGAACAATATTTTATTTTCGTAACTTTGTTCGATATGTTGTTTTCGTTTAAAACTGCAGAAGTACGCGATGCTGCACAATTCATTAATCATTTTTACTGGAAATCTAAAAGTTCCTTTTTTATTAGTAGCGCAAGGCTTCTATGGAATACCTTGCTTACCTGGTTACTTCGCCTTGCCCATTTTTCTTGAGACCAGTTCCATAGGATTTTTATTTTTGTAAAAATTTTTGTTAATACGAGGGAAAAAGTGAAAACCAAATTAAAAATCTAATAAAGAAATCAAAACCTGTTATTAAAATTGATTAAAAAAAACACCGAATATGCTTCTACATGTCAAGAAAGAAAATATGCAAACTTCCTTACAAAAGATTGCAGTCAACCAGCCAGCCACCCATAAAATCTTTAGTTGATAAGAAAACCCACAACCCCAAAGTAAAAAATAGCCCACAAAAACATGAGAAATGAAATCCATAAAAAAAAGATACAGACTTAAAGCTAAATAAAAATCTATATCTATCATTAAGTAGAAACTAACTTATTGTAGGAATTAAATTTTTTTTTTTTTGTGATTGTGCTCTTGTATCCTTCTTGGTGTGTAGTTTCAGTTTTCTGTTTTTTTTTCTTCTTTTTGGTTATTGTATCCCTTCTTTTTTTTTTTTTTTTTTTTTGTTAAAAGTGGTGCGCTACATTTTTTTTTTCTTGGCATATCCTCGAATTACATTACCATGAGTTTTTTTTATTTTTTGCTTCTTTTCGATCTAACATTCAGTTCTCGTTTTTGCCATTAAATGAATAAATGAGCATATAAAACAATTCGTTTTAGTTTCTTCTGTTGCTCTTCATAGTGTTTTGTGTGGCAGCCAGCAGGACCTTTTTTAGTTACATATATTTTCTCCAGAGTTTTTTAATTTTCGTTTTAATGTTGAGCGTTTTTATTTTTATTATTATGTTGCTGGTTTTTTTTTTTTTTTTTTCTTTTGCTTCTTTCCGTGCTGTGTGTTGACTTACACATACTCCTCGTAGAATAAATGTTGGTAATTTTTCTTTATATTCCCATAAAGTTGTACACTCCTTCTCTGCTTAACAATTTAGTATTTTTCACATTTTCCTGTTGTTAAATCCACATAAACATCACTGTTTTCTTACCTTGTGGCCGTATTGTGAATATTTAAAAGAATTAATTCATAAATATTATCTCTATATTATATTCTACGTAAGCCAAAAATCATTTTAAAATTGTGATTTTCGGAAAGCAATCGGAACACACTTTCTTCAAAAGAGATGCCGGCTATTGAAAAAGTACTTTTCGGTATATGTGTATATATTTTTGTGTGTGTATGTGTGTACTTTTTAAAGTACTTTTTAATGTACTTTCTTATATATTGTTTTTTGAAAAGTTGTAAGCTTTTGATAATTTCTGTAATTTAGTATTTTTAAAATGTACTTCTTTAAAGAGTTTCTTAAGAGCTACTTTAGCTTAGATGTACTTTTTAAATACTACATATTTAAAAGTACATTTTAAATAATATTTTTTTTTAATACCTTTTGAAAACTACATTTTTAAAAACTACATATTTTAAAGTACCTTTTTAAAAATTATTTTTTAAAGTTGGTGTTTTCCAAAGATGCACTTTTTAAAAAGTACTTTTTGTGAAGATAACAGCACAATTTAGAACTCCCAAATTGTACTTTTCAGAAAATCACCTTTTAAACTTCCTTTATGTGAAATAGTAAATTAAATCGCACTTTACATATTCAATAAAACATTTCTCAAATGTTATTTTGCGATCGAAGTCCGGATCGCATTCCATTAACTGAATTGCCCATTTAGCAAGTTAACGATCTTGTCTGTGTTAATCCGGCCATTCTAATAAAAAAAATTATGGGATCAAACTGCAAGAAAACTCTTCCAGCAAGTGCAGAATTTGTAAAGATGGTCAATAAAGTTTTTTTTTTTGGGTTGGCTGATGGAGGGAGAAGAGAAACAAATTATGGGAAAAAAAATTCGAGGACAATAGTTCAAACAAAATAAAAGAATTTTTAAAAACGGTCTATAAATTGAGAATGAACATTTTTGTAGGGAGAATAGCTTGTCTGGATTTGCACAAAAACTCGATCATAAAAAGAATTTCGGCAATCGGTCCATAACTAAAGTAATTATTAGAAAACCAATATCTTACGGTTACATTTTGCCCCCGATTTTATTGAACCCAATTTTTATAAAACAAATAATAAATTTAAAAACCGGTTAATTAAAATTATTGATTTATGGAGGAGGTTCAAACATTAAAAATAAAATCGGTTAAAGAAGAAAACTGGATCGATTCTCAACAGGTGGCGCTGTAGGTGCAAGTCAACAAGATTTTCTATGTTATGAAGTTTTCTCTGAAGATGCATCATTAAGAAACAAATAATTCTTTTGAATATTGTTTAATATAGTTATTTGGTACATAAATGTGTTCTGTGTGAGTGTGTGTGTGTTAATATGTTTGAAATTGTGACTGTACAATACAATAATATTATGTGCTACTATAGATGTTTTTTGTTCCTTAAAATTGTTTTGTACAATTTTTATTCTAGCTTTTTTTTTTTTTTTTGTTAAAAGTATCCTCTTTTATTGTTATATGTGTGTGTGTGTCTCTGTGTGTGTTGTGCTTTTGCATGTCCCTGTTATTGTATGTATTTAAATATGTATGTATGTATGTATGTATGTATGTATGTATGTATATGTATTAAGGATTTATGTTTGCTGCCCGTTGTTGCCCATTGTGTTAAATTTTAAGCTTTCACGAATACAAAAAACACGATGGTTACGTCGGTGTTGGTAAATGTTGCATGTTCCGTTACATATTAATATATAACTTTATTAAGTATTTACTTGGGTTTCGATAGAGCATCCAATTTACTGGGATTTTTTTCAAAAGAAGTTGGAATATTAAATTTTCAAAATAAACTCGAATTAAATATGATTTGTTGTCAGGCAACTCATTTGATTATTTTCGGCGTTTGTTTTGTTTCGCCTCTTGTATTCGTGATCCAGTTACGATGTCAAATGTTTTCTCGATACATTGTTCGGTGCAAATTTTTTGGAATTGAGCCACGTTTACCTGTTGCAAATATGCCTTGTGATTTTTGTACCGTCGTTTACTTTGAAATTTTCTAAGATTTTAGTATTTGGCATCCCTTTTATATGTACCCTGTAGTAAACTCGGGGCTAATTGTCTCCAAGTCAACACTTTTGTCGACTTGTTTGGTGACTTCTTATTGGGCTTATTGGTGACAAGTCACCAATTTCTTGGCTAATGCTGACTTCTTTAAGACATTGTCAACGATACGTCTTCACTTTGTAGTTTGACTTAAATTATTGAAATGTTCTAGTAACTTTCTGGTTCGAATGTCTCCACTTAGTCCCATGAGAACTACATATTCACTACATAGTCAATATTCTTAGTGTTATTAATACATTCTCAATGAGAGTCACATGCTAAATGTCTACAGCACATGGGGGTGTATATAGAGTAGTACTGGTGATAAAGTCAAACACGAGTCAGTACAATTTTACTATCGACAGTTCCTGCAGGGTATGTATATATATGTATACTCGTATGTATATATATATGAGTGCTTTTCCTTCTTTTGTAGGAGTGTGTGTGTGTTTGTGTGATTTAATATTTTATTTTATATATTCCTTCGTTATTTTATCCCACGGTAATTATTTATATTGTGTGTTTTATTATAGATATAAGTTTGTCTCTTTGTTTGTTTCGTTTTTATTATTAACAATTTTTGTATATAACACTCTGTGTATAGATTTTTATATATGTTTTTTTATTTCTTCATTTACTTTTGGGAACTACTATCATTATTTTACTTTTCCAGAGATTTTCTTCTTAACTTTTTTTGTGAAACTTTTAATTATAATATAATTTTTTTAGCTATAATTTTCTATAATTGCAAACTTTATATGTTTTTTTTTTTTAATTAAACGATAATTTTTTTTATTTTATATGTAACTAGCTTATCCCGGTGTGCTTCACTACCCCCTCGTTATAGAATAAAATTAAAAGTATTTATATATCCTATTGTAAAAATTTAATGACGATCGGTCCAGTAGTTAAGACTGTATTACAATTTTTAATCTTCCTAAAAAGGAGCGTGGTCCCACCCACTTTTCTCCTGGTACGTATTCTAAATTATGCCAACACCATATGTACCAAATATCATCGACGTAGGTCAAAAAATGCCCAAAATATGGCGATTTAACTTTTTAAGTTATATGGGCGGTGCCACGCCTCTTTGTCCAATCAAAACTTCATATAGCCTATTATTCCTTCCAGAGTCACAGTAACATGCTCTGAAAATTTTAGGAAGATCGGTCCAAGGGTTTGGTTTTCCTTAAAAGGGGCGTGGTCTCACCCACTTTTCGCCTGGTACGTATTCCAAATTATGGCAATACCATATGTACCAAATATCATCGATGTAGGTAAAAAAATGCCCAAAATATGGTGATTTAACTTTTTGGGTTATATGGGCGGTGCCACGCCTCTTTGTCCAATCAAACCTTCATATAGCCTATGTCACCAGCCTGAATATTTTGAAGATTCCCTGAAAATTTCATCAAAATCGGCCCAGCCGTTTTCGAGTCCATTTCTTACATACATACACACATCCTCTTTTATATATATAGATTTATTTAAATATAAAATTTTTAAATTTTTAGTTATAATTTTCCTCTTTTCTTTCAGACTTTTTGTAACGGTAAGTCAAATTGTATTATTACTATCAATGGCGGTATTCAGTGTTTGGCGCAAATGGTCTTGTGAAAACAATGTGTTTGACTTTCAATTGGATGCAAAATGATGTTGGACTTGGATTCAATCATACAATCTAAAGCCATCACTTTTTTTATTTGATTTAACAAAAGCCGTACTTACAATATTATGGATACACATTGGGATTGATTTAATTTCGTTTGGGACTACTTTTTTCTCTGTATATAAAAATACAAAATAAAATCTTTGGAAAATTATGTGACACCATTGTCTCTCGAACGAAACAATTATCAACTTTCAGCTGAAAAAGTCTACGTTATGTTTTAAAGCAAAAAAAAAAAGATCATTAGACTTTAGTTTCGATGGAACAATAATTGTTATTATCGGCCAAATCCGACGCATGAAAAGAAAAAAACATACTAATTTAAATAATTACGAGCCCCATATAGAAAAAAATATTTTCTGATTATTTTCCAAATAACTATTTAATCGCAAAAAAATAATATATTTCAATTAAAATGTTAATTGGATCAACAATAATTTAATTCATTTAATTTTCTTATAATTTAATTTAATTGAAATCTAGACACCATAAAACTTTCTTATAATTCAAACAAAACTTGAATTAAATTAAATATATTTTTGCTAGGCATCTGTTGGTGTTTTGTTTATGAAAATCGGATGAGTCGTTCTCGAGTTAGGCTGAAATATGTCTTCGTACCTGACTACTTTAGGGGGGAAAAATGCCACACCCATAAAAATAAAACTGTACGTGATGGAGAAAAACCGAAAACAGATTTGAGTTTAGGACATCAAAATCCATATAGTGCATATAGTTTTATTTAAAGGAGGACTTTGCTGCTGAGCAGTGTAATTTAAAGGTCAAAAAACGAGATAAGAATAAATTGTAAAAGTGGGTAATTAATTACCTATAGCTCAAAAACAGGAGCTGTTACGGAAAAACTGTTGACGTATTTGGAAAACAACCGTCAATTTGAGATAGAAACAAAAAAATTCACAGCAAGCAAGCAGTTATTCCCTTTTTGTTGACCAGGGGCCAAATCACCGCATACGATATCGAACAGAATTTATCGAAATATTTCATTTTGGTATTATCGCATACGATATCGAATGAATTGTATCGTAATTTGACGCATCGTATGCCATAATTTGCTTATTCGACACGTATCGTAATGTTATTCGATACGATAGTTAATTCGATATCGTATGCGGTGATTTGGCCCCAGTGTTATCAATTAATATTCCTGATATCATAAAATTTATTTTATTTTTAGCATTCTATTTTAAAAAAGCATTTCATTTGTTGTATGCTAAGTATCTTAAAGTGCGCCTGCAATGCGTTAGTTCTTGTATCAAATTACACAGTAGCACATTTTTCAACTTCAAAATCTTGAACCAATTGAGATCCCCAAAATCTGAATGTTTATGATGGTAGCTGGGTTTTGAATTATTAATTAAGGTTTTTTTTTAATTTATTTTTGAGGTTTTCCAAGGGGGGGGATTTTAGTAAAATTTTCAAAAAATATGTATTGATTCTAAAGTCTATATCTCGTGAACTTTTTGAAATATTGCTTTTCTCTCTTCAGTAAATTTTTACCTCTTAATTAGATCTAAATATTTTGCCTTGAAATAAAATCAAAAAAACAACAACATCTTACTCAAAACAGCAAAACTGTAAAAAAACGCAAAATATCGTCATACTTTTCTATGGTTTTTCACATTTATTTCAGAAATTGCTACGAACTCGACCAGACAATATATGTATAACAAAAATATAGCCAAAAGCAAAACAAACAACGCTTCTTAAAAAGCCGATTTCATTTGATGACTCCATCACATAGTTATAGCCCCACAAAGTCATCAAAAATTCAACAAAGGACCTAGAATTCACTTTCAATTATATGTTTATCGAAATTAAAAATGCTATACTTTTTTAAATGAAATAGCTACAAAATAGGGGACTAATCACGTAAATTTCTAGGGTACTCTCAAGGATTATATAAATGTAAAAAATTTTATTATTTAGACCATAACCGTGGATAGTTTGGAATGTTTTATCAGTTTAAACCACTGTGCTTTATTGCAATGTGCGTTGGCTTTTATTATTTTAAGTACTTAAGTAATTGTAAATATATTTATTTGTGAAATTAGTACAAACACGCCACAATATATACAATTATAAATACATTAGGAAGGCCCAATTAAGATTACAAAAAAAATAGATTTGTTAAAAATACTTTTAAATTATTTTAAAGCGATGCATTTAAATGACAATGTCAGTTTTTAAATAAAAAAAAAAAAATATAGAATTAAACTGTAGGAAATGAAAAATAGTAGAGCAGTACATTAGTACAACACCATCGTATAAGCTTTATAAATTAATTAAATCCTGTAGTCTTTTATTCTCATTAGCGGTATTCACTTTGTGGTGCAAATGGGCTTGCGAAAAGTAAATGCAGCAGTTTTGTAAATTCTGTCAACATAATACACATGTACAGTACAGTACATGTTTTCAAATGCTCTTTCGCAATGCGTTTTGTATCACACACTGAATACCGCTATTGTGTGTTTCTTTCTACTTTGTGCTGATGTTTTAGGCACTGCATGCATTAGTTGCAATTTCAAACCCTTATATCTTCTAAAATACCCAACAAATTTTTAAAAAGTTTTACATTGTGCCCATTTACATGAAAACATCTTTGAAATGGAAAATATTTTATTTAAATCGATTGCATAGTACGACTGTAAAAGTACTAACAAAAAACCGTCCTACTTAACCTCTACTTCCTGATAACATTAGAAATAAGAAACTTTGGTGTAAGTTTTAGAGTTTGGCTATTTGTTTCGCTCTAATGTGCGAGCAGCTTAATGTATTTGAATGAAATTTGGTGGAACAGATTTTGCAGGTAAAATGGAACAAAATGTATACTTTTGGTACTTTTTATCACTTTGATAATTTTCTTATCCTCGGTCGGTTAATAGAATTTTCGGCCAAGTAAATTATTTATTAATAAAAAGGAATGCTAATACAGCTTAAGAAAGTTAATTTGTCTACTTCGCACTAGAGCCGCTGCAACTATTTATCTTCTCTACTCTATCACTTTGCCCCTAGTTCTATCGCTATCAAGCATTGCATAAGTAGGGTTCATACCCTGAGTGCAGGTCCCAAAAGAACAATGCAGTTTAAAGCCTCCCATACTAATCTAAAGTGTACTTTTGTGCGGGAAAAACCGAGAAAAGTCGCCTGGTACTTTAACGTATACTTTTCACACTTGCTCTTCCTTCGATTAATTTGGTATACAGATAGTTTGTTGCTTTTTTTTCACTCAAAACTCCATATAAGTAAATCTTAAATACCTTAAATTAAAATAAATTTAATATTTTATTTGTTTTTCTTGGTGGTGCGCCTTCCTAATACTGCTGTCTACATGTTGGTGCATGAAAACTTTCACAAATTTAACATGTCCTTCTTTCATAAGTATTATTTTTATATATTTTTTCCTATTTACTCTAATAAAATTTTTGTTTGTCGTTGGGCATTATTGAGTCAGGCACGATAGAATGGAAGAACATTTTAGTTTTGTAACTAACGTCTAGTAGTTTTTATATTATAATCATGCACAAATTTATTTTTTCCGAACTAAAATGAAAATGGAAAAAAACCATCAAGCAAACAAACAAACAACAACAGAGAAAAGGGGGAGTTTTCCTTATATTTTTCTTTCGTTATTTCTATTTTTCTAAATAGTATATTGTTTGACTTAATTTATATATTTTGAAGGCTAAGTTGGAATTTTCCTACAAATATTGTTCAGTTTTACGTTGCTTCCTTAAGCCCCTAAACAAATATTAATACAAGTACTTAAACATAGATACATATATATGTATATGTATATACGTATGTTTGTATGTGTTATTGTGTGAGTTTGTGTACATTTGAACAAACGGAAGTGACAATGGCGTCGTTGGCACATTTGGGTGCCACATATTTTTTCCACAAGTTGTTATATGGATGCCACCATTATACGGGTGTATTCTTCTTTATTTTTATTATTTTATTTTGTTCTTTTTTTTTGTGTCGTAAGTAAGAAGGAAACGTTTCTTCATACTTCTTGTTATTCTTATACACACTCGTAATTTGGAAAAGGAAATCTTTTGTTGTTGTTGTATACCACACACACACACACGCATGCACTTTTTAAACCAACGGTACGACGAAGTAACATAATATTTAATAGCGGAAAAAGGGACATTTAAATATGTTGAATTGTTCTTGTTGTTGTTGTTTTTACTGTTGCTTAATTTTAAACATGTTTTTTTTCGTTTTGTTCTTTTTTTTTTTTTTGTT
The DNA here is from genome assembly GCA_947311025.1 of Lypha dubia. NCBI lineage: Eukaryota > Metazoa > Arthropoda > Insecta > Diptera > Tachinidae > Lypha > Lypha dubia. The sequence goes on from OX371263.1 coordinate 56,546,509, forward strand.
GTACATTTTACTTGAGAATATTGTTGTTGTTGCTGTTGTTATAAAATTAAAAAGAAATGAGGTCATTTTAATACAATAAACGTATTTGAAAGGAAAAAGTAAAGAAAACTTGGAAATATGTCAAACTTAATAGTGGAAGGGGTGGAGGGAGGTGACGAGGTGGTGGATGGAGAGGCGGTCGTTGATGGTATTACTTTCATAAATTCTTTTTTCCTTAATGAAAGGTGCGTAATTTGAAAAGTGTCTGCATGTTTGTGTCTTATAATTTTCAAAATTTTGTAATTTAATTAAATATTAAATACAACAAAAATTATTCTGTCACAATAATTTTTTGTGGCATTTTTTGAAATGTAAATGGGTGTGAGAAAAAAGATATTAGTCCTGTCACATTCAAGCTGCAGTAGAAGATTTCAAGTTTTTTACCGCTTTCCTGTGGAAACAGGAGCTGTTTTTAAAGAATTTTAATGCAAAAAATATACGATGAAGGCACACCCACATATCCATTTAATTCATTCTGCATACATGCAAACATATGAATGTATGTAAAATCTTTGGCGCCGGTATTTAATGTTCGATTTACCGATAAATTTACTTGAAATTTTTTTTTTTTTCATAATATTTATATCGATATTAAGGTGTACAATAATAACGCCATGTCAAACATACTTTGAGCTTCTTTGTCAATTGTACACCCACCAGATTTAACTCAAAAAATTTTTTTTTCTTAGAAAACAGATGTGTCCAGATCCAATTACAAATGACTGGCTGACTCTAAAATACTAACTGACTAATAAACATTTAGCTTTTGGAGTTAATTTACAATAATAATAATAATAATAATAATAAAAAATAACCAAACGTCGTAGTAAAACAAATACAGTATTTTATATTATAAAAACTACAGTGGGACATAGGTGGTGTACACATGCATGTTCTTGGTATTAAATGCTGTCAAAGCTTCGGTGCCTTGATAGCAAAATAAAATCGCTAGTCATGATATGCCTCGAAAATAAAATCACTCGCACTTAATAATTAAATAAATTCCAACCGAAATCACTTTCAACAAAAATTAGTCCCATTTACTCCATGGAAAAAGTGATATCGCTCTTAATAAAAATTAAAAAGCTTCCAAAAAGGTAAAGAAATGAAACCAATCCCAATAAAGATAAAATAATTTCCCAACTGAGGCAAACAACTAAATTACTCCCAATAAAAATTAAATAATTCCCAACCGCTGCAACGAATTAAAATACTCGTCATAAAATAACTCCCAATCAAAGAAAAACTTGATCACTCAAAATAAAAATGTAAAAACTATGAAATGGGAAAAAAGTAAATTCACTCCCAATCAAATTAAAACAACTTCCAACCGGGAAAAAAAACTTACTAAATCCTAACAAAAGTCAACTAAGGAAAAAATTAAATCACTCATAATAAAAATTAGAAAGCTATCAAACGGAATTAGAAACCGCAATCATTCTCTATAGGGGTCATATACTTCCCAAGGAAAAACTTAAATCACTCAAAATAAAAATTAGAAAGCTATTAAACGGGAAAAAACAAAGTCACTCCCAATAAAAATTAAATAACTCTCAAACGGCAAAATAGAAATCACTCCCAATAAAAATTAAATAACTCCCAAATAGGAATATATTAATTCACTCCCAATCAAATTAAAACAACTTCCAACCCGAAAAAAAACTTACTAAATCCCAACAAAAGAAAAAATTAAATCACTCATAATAAAAATTAGTAAGCTATCAAACGGTAACACAAATGTAATTAGTCCCAATAAAAATTAACCATCTTCGAACCGGCGAAAAAGTTAAACCACTCCCAATAAAAATTAAAAATTGACCAAACTAAATCACTCTTCATAAAAGTGAAATAACTCTCAACCAATAAAAAAGTTAAATCACTCCTAATAAAAATGTATAAACTCCCAGCCGTAAAAAAATTTAAACGACTTCCAATAAAAATTAAATAATGATCAAACAGGGAAAAAACTAAAAGTTAAATAACTGCCAACCAAGAAAAAATGTAAATCACTCCCAATAAAAATTAATAAACTCCCAACCGGGGAAAAAATTAATGTGGTAGAAAATGAAATTACTTGAAATTTTTGGGGAATGTAGACAAGAAGTAGAATACAATAATTTCTAATGAGATAAGCCGCAGAGAAATATTAAAATTCTTAATTAAGAAATGAATCTAAAAAATTAAAAGAGAAAAAATACCATCAGCAATGAAGTCACTTTCAATCAAGGCGAATTCATACCAGCTAATATTATCCCTACATCGATTCATCTTTCACTTGTGTCAAAACAAATGTTCCGATAGAAATAATTAAAGAAAGCTAATTTTAATTCTAAGCGTAAGCAATTTTTTCCAGTTCACAGCTAACGATGACGTAGGCTAAAAAAAGCCAATGACAGGTAATGAATTCCCTTGCTACCAATAAAATAAGAGCCAACGTAAATAAAATTATTTCAAGTTCATAATTTATAATGAAGATTTTTTTGAGGCACAACCTACTTCAAGACTCCTTCCTGGTATCGAAGCAAAATATTCAGCTTTCGGGTATGTCCAAAACCCTCTTTCTTACTTCAATTTTTTGAACATCTTCTCCAATTTAGCATGACAGCTTACAATTGATTAAATTTATTTCAAGAAAATGCTATAATTTTTTTTTTGTTTTGTAATAAATTTTCAATAAATACTAGAATCGATTTTTCTCACTTACAAGACTACTGTTAAATCAATCATATATTTTTACAATATGTATTTAAAAAAAATAAATAAAAACAAAATATTTCTTGAAACACATGTTGTAGTTGTAGTTTAACATGCACTTGCGGATTTATCGTTAGGAAAATAATATACGTTTGTAAAATGGCCTTAAACACATACTCACATGTATTTCATTCCGGCTCTAGCCGATAATCAATTTTCTTAACAATTTATTCAATTTACTCAGTTGATTTCAGCACTGATTTAAAGTCAATGAAACGGATTTAATAAAGTTTTGAAATAAAACGATCTTAGTAAAACATAAAATTTTCGCAGAAATAAAATGTGTGCGATAAAACTTAAAAAACTAATTAATCAGTGTTATTCGTGGAAAAGAAATTCCATTAAAATTTTCTTTTTTAATTCTAAAGTATTTCAAATGAATATTGTGAATTATTTTCATATAAATAAATAATTTATTTGTTACAAATCAATAATGAAGAAATTTAAATTTAAAATACCAAAACCAGTCGATGAAGAAAAATATGGTTCGAAGATACGCTGTAGAAAAATTGTCAAATGTTTAATTCAACTCGAAGAAAAATTAAGGTTAGTTTAAATAAATGACTACATTAGCGTTATTCACAATCTGTTGCAAATGATCTTAAAGCATTGCCATTTTTAAATCTGTATAAAATAATGATTGATCATTTTGTTAGAGTATCTTTGAATATCGTTAGAATAATTCGTTGTCAACTCTTTCTGTTATAAAATGTGTAATTACTAATTATTTTTGTATTGTATAATTTTTACAAAAATTAAAAAAATGGCCTTCTTTCACTCGTTGTAGTGAAAAAGTATAAATGTATGCTGAGCATCGAATCTACGACATCAAATTGATTGAAACTCTACTCACCAGTCTATCAAGGAATCACGAGAAAAATATTAAAATTTTCACAAATTTTGTCCCAATTTTATTGCCTGAAAATAAGGTGTTTCGTAATTGAACATAATATTTTCGTTGTGCTCATAATTTTGTTAAAATTTTTATTTTTTTTTATAAAAAAAAAATGTAATAAAAAAATTCTATTTTTTTATTAAATCCTCAAAATTTTTAAAGATTTTTTCATGAGCCGTTGATTTTGATCAGTTGTGTAGTTAGGAATTTTTGAAAAACGAATTTAAGGCAGATGGATCGGGTGAACTAAACAAACAGCTTTCTGGAATTGGGCGTCATTAGTATTTACAATAAACTGTTTTTAATGGACTTTTTAAAAATATTTCTCTTTCTGTATTTAGTCTAGGATCAGTCATTCGATAAATAGTTTTTATAATAGAAATCAATGTGTTTAATATATAAATTTTTCTGTTATCTATTCATCTTATATCATTGTAATCATATTTAGAAATAATCATTTGACATAAACACATACAAATACATACATACATATGTATGTATGTATGTACGTAAAAATGATTTTCGTAAATTTACTTATGTACTTCATTTGTTGTCGTCCTTTAGAAGTTTGAAATATATTGTAATCTGCTTTTATTGAAATTTCTTATTGTAAAGTTCTTTGTCTCAAGTTTATTTCCTTATAATCCTTTCAACTTAAATACTCATAAATCTATTAATTATATAAATTTCCTTAACAGAAATTATGTAAAATATTTTACGTCATAGATACAAAAATAATATAAATTAATTATATGCATACATACATAAAGATTCTTCTGTATGTGTACATAGTGCACACATTCACACGCCAACACCCACATACCCTATAGTTTTGATAATTATGGCCAAAACATAAGTTTTACCAGCTTTAGATCGGCTTGGTAAAACCTCAGATGTTGACGTGCAACATAAACATTGACCTCTTTTCAAACTTGTTTGGGCTGAGTATGAGTCAGAGTATGAGGGTTTTGATTTTGACCAGGGGTTAAAAAAACTAATATATTTACTAAAAATTCCCCTCATATTTCATATTTTTATGTGAAATCTAGAAAAATATTTACCTGATAACAAATAAACTTCCAGTTTTCTAAAAAAAATTTTGTACTTGACAACTAATAAATTTTTTTACTAACACACTAAATGAAAATAAATTCTCTGTAATATATTGTTCAGCAACAATTTCTTGTCAATGAAAACTAGCCATCCACACAAAAATGCAAAAAATCACATATATACAAAATATTCTTTTCATACAATATGCCGCTATCAAAAATACCAAGCAATAAAATATATGCCAATCCAACCAAACACAACTTCGACTACTTGACAAACATGCCGATCTTAGAATGACTAGTATTAAAAATTGTTCTCCTTGCATCAACAACTAGCAACCCATAAAATTAAACAAAATATGCGTTGATAAATAAAAATAAAAAAACTAATTTTAAACCCTGATTTTGACTGTTATTTGCATTTGTGGATGTGTATGTATGTATTAGTTTCATTTGTTAATATTTGGCAACACACATTACTATACATCTAAATATCTATACATAATTATCTAGTTATTATATGTATATAAATAGATAAAGATCAAATCATATTCATATTTTAACATGTTTTTGTTACAAGTTTCCCCCCTTTAAATTGCAACAATATGCATCATAATTAAACAGAAAATGTATATACATACAAGAAGAAATATTATATACAATTTATTATATGTATGAATAGTTACATACAAAAGAAAAATACATACACATGTACATAGAAATCAAGTTCAAACAATAGAAAATTCTAAATGCAACGAAAGTTGGGAGTTGTAAAATAATAATTCTTTAAAGAAATTTATAATTACCGATTATGCAGTACTTTAAGTTAAAACTTAGAACTATCAAGAGCCAATTCACAGTTCTTAGTTAACTAATCTTATTGTTTAACTGAAGACTGTAAATGTGAGCATATGGGCATTTCCATGAAAATATCAATAAAAAATTTTATTTTTTCAAGTATGCATTATTATGTATCTTTATCTATACACAAAAAAAAAACATGGTTGATGGAATCATAATCGCAAACTATCATTTCATGTTCAGATTAATGATTGCAGCTACTATATATCACATTTGTCATCTAAGGAACATAATATGTTCTTCACAAATTTCCCTCTCACAATACCATTGTATGAACATAGTATGCTCTACAAATGCTGAGAAATTTGAGCGCATTAGAGTAACTATGAAATAGGTTTTTTCCTGGTTCATGTAAACAATTTGAGATTTTGCTTAGATAAAAGAAAAATGAACAACAAATAGATATTAAATTATATTAAAAAAAAATTATATTTTTGATAAATATTTTTATTTGAAAATTTTTGAACGACTGAAGTTACATACGATTGACAGCTATTTTGTGTCTTTTCAGAACACAAATAATGTATGGTCATAATAAACTTTAATTTTAAATAAACTTTTATCATTCTCATTTGCAAAAGATACTCTTGTAGCAGCGAAAATAATTATTTTGATACTTTCAATTTTTATGGGATGAAACCCACAATGATTATTTTATTGTCGCATCAAATATTTCAATAATTGAAGAATTTTTAATGCAACCATATTTGCTTCAATGAATAATTATTTGGTTGTGGCAGATATACTTAGTTGATATGAACATGTTGCAATCATGTCTTTTCTCTGCGTGTATACATATATAATTATATTTGTTTGTGTTTTTGAGTGTTTGTATAATTATACAAACTGGAAGTGTATGTGTTTGAAGTGTTGCAAAACCTTTTATAAATATTACAAATAAATCATTAATGAGTGAGATTGCATACATCACTACATACATTCACATACGTCGGGTGGCCTATATGTATTTGTAGATGCATTTGTTGCAAGAATAACCATATAATTATATGTTCATTTGTGTAAGATTTTATGTAAGACATGATGTATGTGTGTGTCTACTCTTATGCATGTGAAAATTTGTTTATGTCCATTTAGATTTATTCTAAAACAATTATTTATTTATGTGAATAATTTAATACACTGATAAATAATACAAAACTTAATGTCGAACTAAAATTGTGGAAAAACAAAAATACTAATAAATCCTCTTTTATGCCACAATTGCTTAAATCAAAATTAATTTGTACAGCAATTTTAAATGATCGACAACAAGTAATTGTAAAATTTTCCAATTGCCTTTTTAATTCGATCGAAAGCCTGATATCGTATTACTGTTTTTCTAATTTTGTGCTGAACACTTAATTGAAATGCAAAATTTGTTCATATTCTCTCTGACAGTGTATAAATTTTCTATATTGAAATATTTTGCATTCAAATTTTATCTATTTAATACTTCAAATCTGTAAAATAGTATTATTTTTCTATTATTTGCATAATTAATTTATTAATTTTTGACAGGTTTTATAAATAAATATGGCTTGTTTGATTTTATTTTTCTCTCCTTCTAAATGCCGAAATTCCAATAATATTTTGTAAATACTCGAATACAAATTTTATGCATCAATTGCCTGCATTCACATGCGAATAAAATATTTATGGATAATTTGAATTTTAGTACAAGATTACATACATTTTTATTGTGTATTTAGTAGTTATTTGTTGCATAACAATTTTGGTTACTTACTTATGAACAGAAGTTCATTTTATTAAATTAGTCTAATGAAATTTGATTATCACCCATGATTATAAGTCATAGAAAGCACCGGGCAGTATATTCATTCTGTGAATTCTTTTGGAAGAAAGCTCCATAAACATAAAAGGTGTTAAGAAGGAATTTTTCAAAGCTTTTCAATACTGAAATAGATTGAAAATACAGGCGATACAAACAAAAAATTCTTATGATTATCGAATTTGAATTTTCGAAATTACTTTCCAATTTGCAAAATCTAGGTTAAATCTACGAAGTTAGAAGTTTCGAAATTATGTGGCACAATTTTTAAAAATTTACCTAAATTTTCGACATTAAACTTGAAATTTTAAAGTTAAGCTAAGTTCGAATTTTCGAAATATAATTTAAAATAATACCGCAACTAAGTTCGAATTTTCAAAGTTTAATTTGAAATATTGTGATTAATTTAAAAAGTTAGAAAAATTATATTAAATTTTTTTTTTTAATATAAATAAAATTTTCAAAATTTATTTTTAAATTTAAATGAAAATAATAAGAAATGACGTTTAATTTTTCCAAATTCAACTTTAATTGTTTCAAATTAATTTCGAAATTTTTTAAATTATAAACGACTTTCAAAACTTAATTTGAAATATTTGTTCAATTCACAAGCTCGTATTAACGTCATATGTGTTGTCTAATCGTATAATTATACAATATTGTATTTTTGTTGTTGGTAATTTTCATACAAAAGTGTGTTATATGTTTTTCAATTGTTATATTGAGGCCGGGTCTGGGAATATTTTATTTGTTAAATTAATTTGTAAAAATATTTTATATATGTGATAAGTAACACCAGAAAATACATTCTTCTTAATGATAAATATATACATGATTCATTTCAACTTAATTTTCAAACTAATTTAATCAAAATTGCTTGTCGCTAAAAAAGTTATTATATTTAGCGTCAAATTATAATTCCCACACCTGGTTTCACACCTTGATATAAAACTGACATTTAAATTTTTTGATATTAAACTGACATTTAAAATACGACAAAATAACGATACAACAAATTTGTCTGTTCACAAGCACATAAACAAATATCGTCTTTTTTTAAACCATAAGACAGACGACTGAGCTTGTGAATTGAACAATTGTATCTAAGTTAAAATGTAGAAAGTAAATTAACAGCCTAACCCACGATGTCGATCGATATCGCTCGCTTGCTTTTTCAACGACAAACAGCTGTTTTGCGCCCCACTAAAAGTTTTTAGCACGACAAGTCGATCGACAATGAAAGCGAGCGATAACGTAAACATTTTCATACAAATTTCCGACCCACTAAGAAATATTATGCGACAACAACTGTCAAAATCAGTCACGAAAGTTTTGTTGTCGACAGAGAAATTAATATGACAAAATAATTTAAAAAATGTTATTTTATATGAATGCATGTACAATGTAATAATTTTAAAAATTTTCATGATGGGAAATTAGTAGGTATTTACATAAATATGTACATACATACATACATACGAGTACATATATTAATAAATATATTGTTGTACAGATAATAATTATTTATTAGCATTTAACAGGCAAAACCGAAGCCGCTGCAGGGTCTTGTTGAATTTGTGAAATTAACAAAATACCAAAAATTATTTTGATATAAATATTTTTCACAAAATTCATTTATTGAAAGCATATGTTTTGTGTTTAAATTTGTAGCAAGGCATATCCAAAAGGTGAGCTTACTATCACACCTACCTCAATTCGCTTTATATTAAACTAACTTTATATTCATGCCAACTTGGAAATCATTACAGCTTGGAAATCATTCGCAAGAAAATGTTAAATTTATTTGCGTTTTTTGGTGAAAAGCGAGTACTTTATGCCAACAATATCATTGTTGTTTTTGGATTGTTGTACTTGTAATGGAACTGTGCATACCTGGTCGTTGTGCCACGTTCAAATGGCCATATTTATGGCTCAATTTACATGGAATATTTGATGTGGCAATATAGTCATTTGACAATGATTACGTTAAAACGTAAAGCCAGACAACCGACAAGTCGATAGTTAGTGGGTCGCTTATACGAACGATAATGAGTGAGTTGCTGTCGCTCTATCGACTTGTCGGTCGATATCGTGGGTTTGGCTGTAAAACTTTTTTCAATTTAAACAAAATTTTCAAAATTTAATTTAAAATTAATTCCTTTTAAATTTTAGAAACTTAAATATAAAATTAATGCGAAATTAAGTTTTATATTTCGAAATTAAATTTGATCTTTCAAAATTAGTTTCGAAATATTTTAAAATTAAAAACGATTTTCAAAATTTAGTTTAAAATATACGAATTTAATTTGGAGTTTTCGAAAATAAGTTCAAAATTAGTTGCAAGTCCGTCCTATGCTTATGTTCGAAAACAGGCATAAAAATATCAATTATACAAAAGGGTAATTTTAAAAAAGGTTACAAACAAGTGGCCATAATGTAACACAGGGTCAAATTGGCGTCATAAGTAACGATAATTCCACGCTTTTGCAACAATTTGCAACACATTATTATTATTATCTAAAGCTTAGATCCCACTATCGGCACAATGTAGCGATTTTCGTCGGCTCACTGCAATAAAGTCATAAGTACTAAACCAAAATTGTATTATTTCTCAATTAATTCTGGAATGAGTCTATGTATATGGCTTTACCACAAAGGCAGTGTGGTGGAATTATGTCTTTATATTTAAATTAGTTGACAAATAAGGCAAATTTAGCTTATTACTTATAGCTTTATTTAAGTGAGCCGACAAAAATCTGTACATTGTGCCGATAGTGGGATCTAAGCTTAAGACGTTTAAACGTCTTTTAGGATGTAAAACCTAAAAAAACTTGTTAACAAACTTCAAATTCAAATACTGCACTTAAATAAAAATAAACTTTTCTTTATTCAAATTTATTAAAATCTTTATGGGCTGTAGCATCATCATTATTTAAACAATATTTTATCACTAATATTTAATGGGATAAATTGCTAAGAAATTGCAAAACATTCCGGTAAAATTCTCATAAATATTTACAATTTATAAACACTATTAAAAAAAAGCTAAAACAATTAAATTTACTAATCTTTTTATGTCCACAACTTAATACAAAATGATTTCAAATAAATTTTAAGCAAATACAAAAAATTAACATTAAAATTAAATACAATCTATATTTGTACAAACTTACATACATATATGTATATGCATCATTATGTACAATCATTTTTAAGTTACAATACAAACATAAATAAATTTCCAAAAAACGAAGTTTTTCTTTAAGAAATAATAATTCAATCGAAATGATGAAAATTATAAAACACACACTTGAACTAATTTCACCAATACGATAATTTATCGTTCACATATAGTTTGAGAGTTTTTGTGTGAGTGTTTTCTTTATAGTTTGCTTTGAAATTAAAAAAAAAAATCAATGAAAATTCATGGAAGAAAATAATAATTTAAACTAAGTAAAAAGTTAAATTTCCAAATAAATAAATTAAATATAAATTTTTTAATGTAGATTCTAAAACCGAAGAACGAAGAACAACGAAAAATAAATCAATAAAAAATACAAACAATTTTTGAAGGCTTAAGAAATTTATAAACAGAAAGAAACTTGTTTAGGTGAGTGAGCGAGAGGGAGAGAGAGGACGGAATTTTCATAAATTGTTTAAAAAAATGTCTATTATTGCAAATAAAAGACATTTATTTTAAATTTAGCCATATTTTCGGTTCTAATAAACTAAACAGTAATTCCACGTGCCTTTTTGCAAATTGGTTTACGGTGTAAAAAATATGAAGCTTTTCATAGAAGCTACAAGTTAGTGTTGATTGTATTAGAACTTAAATGAATACACACAGACACTTAAAAAGTACATTTGGCAATAAGTACTTTTTTGTTTTGTTTTTATAACCAAAGTACATTTTTTAAATGTCTGGATGTATTCATTAAATTAAATCGGGAATACCGCTTACTGATAACGATCCTGTAGGACATGTCAGTAGTACCTGTGCTGTAGACATTTAACATCTCCTTGTCATTGAACTAATGACAGCAGAACTATAAAATACGTACTTCTTAAGGGGCCATATGGATACATTGGAACTAGAGATTCTCTATTTTATTGTAGAAATTCTAGTTTACACATTTAGAACTTTTTTATTAGATTTCGACACCAGCAAATTTTTTTGAAACAAACAAAATATCCAATGTTACGAGTACGTTACACTCAGACTCTCTGTAAAATATGGTATGGAGTGATTTCCTTTAACTTACGAAAAGCACTTTAGATTTTGTTAAGGGGATGACCCCTTCCTTCGCAATGCACTGTGCCAGAACTTAGCAACAGGGATAGGTTAGAAAAGATACTCACTCGTATATATAAAATAAATGTAAAAATGTAAAAAGCTGAAGACTTTTACAACTCTGCTATTGTGCGTTTTGTCAGTTCTTAGAGCAGCGGTGCAGTACCTCTCATGTTATTTTTATTAATAATTCTACTTCGCCAACGGTGCTGCTAACCGACCAAAGTGGGCGATGTTTTGTAAATTAGCTTCAGACATTATCAATCGCTGTCGGAACAGTTTTTAAAGATCAGTGGTATACCTTCAGCCAATTACGCCCTGATGTGATAAAAACAACTAAGACCATATTTGAACTTTTTAAAATCTATGTAATTTTATTTAAAGTGAATTTTTTTTGGTGGCTAGTGTATGTATCCTTTGTACAATTGTTAAAGAAGTGTACACGAAATTATCTTAAAAAATGTTTTTTATAATAATATTAAAACATAAAAAAAATATAACTCAATTAAAGTTTTAATTAATTCGATAAAATTCAATTAATTATTAATTCAATTAAATGTTAAATGATTTCAATTAAATTTTTAATTATTTTAATTCAGTTTGCTATTTGAATCATTCAAATTTTTAATTCATTAAATTAAATTTGGTAATTAACTCAATTAAATTTGCTAATTAATTCAATTAAAGTTTAAATTAACTTTATTTTTGTTTAATTCAATTATGTTGTTAATAACTAATTATATTTAAGATGATTTCCATTAAATTTTTAATTAATTCATTTAAATTTGTTAATTAATTTTATTAAACTTTTAATTATTTCAATTAAATTTTTAATTTAATAACATTATGTTTGTTAATAAAATAAACAAACTTTTTAATGAATTCAGTTATTATTTTAGTTAATTCAATTTATTTATTAATTCAATTAAATTTTTATTTTATTCAATTAAACTTTTTAATTATGCAATTCAATTGAAGTTTAAGTTCACGCAACCATATTTTTGATTAATTCGATTAATGCCTATTAATTATATTTTATTTTAGATGGTTTTTATTAAATGTTTAATTAATTCAATTAAATTTGTTAACTAATTCAATTAAATTTTTAATTATATCTATTAATTTTTTTTTTAGATAAAATTGCGTTTGTTAATTAAATTAATTAAATTTTTAATGAATTCAATTCATTTTAGTTTTTGAAAGTAAATTTGAATTTTAATTCGAAACATCTGTTTGGTATTCGTAAATTATCTTTTACTCACTTTTTACAAAAAACCAAAATACATGCTCATATAATTTTAGCTCGTTTGAATTCATGATTGATTCGTTTAGAGATTCAAAATTATTCGCAAACTAATTGTTTGTAAAATAATGTTTCTAAAACTTTTTCGACTTTCCAAATTAAAATTTTCAGAACTCTTTTGTTTATAATTAGCGTATCTTTGTTTCTATTAATATGGACTTTTACTAAAACGGGCTCTAAGAATAGAAAATTAATATTGAACCTTAATCTCAAAGACAATTTTGACGTAATAAATATTTTGTTTATTCTCCGTTCCCTCTCTCTGCGTTCTTATCGTGGTATGTATAAAAATTAATCATAGATTATCCTTAACATAGAGCGACTTCAACATAATTATATTGAATATTCATCCAATTCTTTCAAGAAATTAAATGATAACATACACGCATGTGTATAACAGAGAGCTACACTAATTATGTGCAACAACATCTTTGTACATATGTACATATGTACTTTGTAATACTTATCATAACCCTCTTGACCCTTACGACTGGGTGAATGGCTGGCTGACTGGCTGGCTGTTTGTCGGCACCCATACATCAAAATGAATATGAAATGAAAATTTCCATAAATGAACAGTAAACGCTCGCTCGTATTTACATATAAGTTATTGTAAAAGAAAAAAAAAAACAATTTTCAATAAAATACGATTAAACAAAAAAAAAAAAAAAAACATTATGAAAACAAACTGAACTGAACACAACTTGTATGCCGCAGATGATTGTAGTTATGATCTGGTGGAGGAGGTTGAGGTTATAATTATTGCCAGTGTGCCTCCTCTCAATGATTTTTGCTTTGCTGTCCGTTTTCGAAATCAACTAAAATAAAGATTCGTACAAATATTCAGAGTATAAATATGGTGATGATTGAATTGATATACTTCATGAAATGTGGTAATTTTTTTTTAATTATAAAAATATTTTTGTTATTTGGGTTTTATGGCGCAGCGCGGGCGGCTTTTTCAAATACATACATACATAAGAAAAATATAACAACAACAGTAAAAAAAATTAAATTAAATAACAATTTTCAAGAAGAATAGATATGAAATGTAAACAAATTATTTTATTCACAATGAAAATTTGTTATAGATACACACTTGTATGTATGTATGTATGTATGTGAAATTTATGTGGAATTTATGTGTAAAAACCAAAAAAAAAACTACATAATAATGTTTATTCGTGTATCTCATATCTGCGCTAAAACAAACAGATTGAGTGTTCAATATTTAAGTAATTTTCAATTATATTTTCGATTTCAATAAAAAAAAACAAATATTTTAACTGCGCATTTGTAGAATGATTTGCGGCTGTGTGTATGCATTGCGATATTGATCATTTTGAAAACGATAATAACAATGATGATTATGGCGATGGTCATGATGATGAAATGTTATTGTTTTTTATTTGAATTAGACGTACATACTCGTACATACAGAAAATTTATTTCAAATATGTATGAACTAAAATAAAATACATAAAATCATTATTTCACATGATATGATTTGATTGTCTTTGAACAGAAATGAAACTTAACAATAAAAACAACAGCAAAAAAAAAGCAACAGCCCAAGGCGATAACTATACATTGAAATACATACATACCGTTACCTTAATATATAAAGGCCCTAACACATTTTTTTTCAAGACGAGCTTATATCATATTTCGATAGATAATCATAGAGGATATCGATATACATAAGCACCAAAAAAAAACGTAATATGAGAAAAATTTTGTTAGGGCCTTTCAATATTAAGGCATTGATACTCACTTTATTTTATGACTGGCTAGAGATTTTTATTAACTTTTTAAAGCACTTCAAAGTTAGTTTTAAAATAGTTTCAAAATTTATTAAAGTCAAATTGAAATTTTTATTAAAAATTGTATCGTTAGCCGCCTTTAACTCATGACCAATAATTACACTCTCATGCACGCTCATGCATGCACCCTAAGGGTGCGTACAGAGTGGCCGCTTGTTGCCGAGCCGAGCTGGCTGACGCTTATTGCGAGAACCAATGCGAGAAAACTGGTACTACACAAATTAGTACAATCAAGCGCGAACAGGTCATAGTGGGCGCCAAGCTGGTCAGAGCGCAAAGCTGATTGAATGCGAGAAAACAGTTCCAAAGCGTATTTCAGCGCCGAAAACATTATTTATGTTATGTTGTTATGATTTCAACTTGTTTGGAAAGCATAAAAACATTCAATCAAAAAATTAAAAAAATAAGAAGAAAATAAAAATTAAAAAATAAAATAAAAATTAAACAAAAAAATAAAAATTCAAATAGATAATAAACATTAAATAAAATTATAACAATTATAAAAAAAAATGTAATAAAAATTTCAAGAATAATTGAAGAAATTCATACATAAAACACAAATAATAGATAAAATATCAGCGCTGATTCTTACATCCACTATGCACACTCAAACTTGTTTCTCGCATGAAAAAGTTCTCGCAATAAGCGTCAGCCAGCTCGGCTCGGCAACAAGCGGCCACTCTGTACGCAACCTTACTCGGGCTCACGCTCTTGTACATTCACTGCTAAAGTCGTCGCATTGGTGTCGCGTCAACAATGGTAATTTTTTGTTGTCCTTGTTAAACCGGTTGTTGTTGCTTCGATAGCGATTGATACTGTTCCACAATCAAGGGCCCATCGTAATATTACGTAATGCTCCAGCGAGGCAGGTATAAGGATTTGCTACAAAGTGCACATTTTGTATTCCAAATTTTGTTAAAAGCGTTATCTTGAAATGTGAGCGGAGGGTGGTGTACAAAGTTTTCAAAAAATAACGTTTCGTAATATGCGAACAGAATCTATCGCATGTAATGTTAGCAAATAATAGAAATATGTAATAATTTTGTTGTTTAGGAACTTTCTTCTTCGTTTTCCAAATTTTTCTCTTGATTATATGGATTTTTCTTTTTCTAACGATTTGTTTTATTCCAGCAACTTTTTTCGCTTTGTTGTTTTTCTTTTAGTTTTAGAGATTCTTTTTCTTTTACCGTACATGTCTTCATTTGCTTATCGTAGTTTCCTTGTTTTCGTTCTGACGATAAACTTTAATTTTCATTTGGCATTTTTTATGGTTGTGTCAATTTTTTTGTACTGACCTTTTTTCCATAATGGCGATTTATTTTTTATATCCGGCTTTTTTCGTTTCGGCAATTTTTATATATTTTTCTTCACGTTTGGAATTTGTTTTTTTGGTTTTGGTGATATTTTAATTGCCACGATATTTTTATCCTGTTGGTTTTCTAAAATTTGTGTTTATCTTTAATTTTTGCTATTTTGATATAAATGCATATACATACATACATATATCTCCCCTTTGCTTTAGCAATTTTTTCTTTTAGGTGTTGGTTTTTCGTTCTTTCGTTATGTTGTTCATGTTGACGATTTCTCTGCATTTTTTTTTAATTTGGAAATTTTTTAGCTTTAGCAATTTTTTTTGTTGCTCTCTCAATTTGGCGTTTTAGCAATTTTTTTCGCTATAACAGTTTTTTGTTGTTTTGGTCGAGTTTTCATTTGTGGGATTTAATTTGTTTTTGACGCGTTTTTGCTTAACCCAAAACGGTTGCATTCAAACTGCAAATTATAAAACAATTTCTAATAACAACTATGCCATAGAACCGATACAAATTCAGCGCTATTTTGGTTAATAGGAATCATAGTATTTAATAAAATTTTTCACATAACTTTTAATATTCTCACACACATACGAGTACATATATAATATTATAATTTTATTTAATCTGAAAATTAATTCTTAGACTAAATTTAACTGAAAGGCCATCAACTAGAATATTTTATAAATACGAGTATTTTATTTATCGCGCGTGTGTGTGTGTGTACAATTATTCTGCATGAGTCATTTTGTTATTTGTTTATAAAAAAATAATTAGTTTATTTTTTTGTTTCCCCATTCAAATACTGCGCAGTATATTAGTTTTACGTATCCAATTGTGCATACTATTAAAGTCTGAAAAATTATAACCGTTTATTATAATTGTTTTAAAGTCGGCAGCTTTTAGATATTTTTTTCCTCGCAAAACTAAAACATCTTCTTCTGAATAATTGTAAAGATTTTTGCATAAACTGAATAGATAAATAAAAATACAAACATACAAACACACACTTACTCGAACACTTGAAAAGTTTTCTATTAAATCAAGAAGCACTACTTAAAATCATCATCGGCATCGGCACTTTGGCATGATTGTGATGATCATCAACTAACTATTTCATTATCGCAAATTGCAAAGCAAAAAGTGTCGCCATTGTTTTGAAACACTTTTTTATTGCTTTTATTTATTTTTTATTAAAGTTTATTTTTCTATTTGGTTTGCTTATTTTACTTGAATCTAACCAGCCATTTGACTGAAACAGTCAGTCAGTTAAGTCAGTCTGTTCATTCAGCTGACTCTTTGTCGATAAGTAATTGAAACTGAACAAAACAACAAACCAACTCGTCATCCAGATAATCAAACCAAATCAACCATTCAACCATCATCCATCCATTCCATATTACGAACACTTTTTCCCTTCATTCGACCAACCTCCTCTCTTCAACCACCCATTTATCAGTAGTTCCCTTCCCATCATTTTATTGAATGTTTTTTTTTTGTTGCTTCTTTTTCTTTTCCAATATTATGTCAGTATTTGCGTTTTATTATTATTATTTTTTTGTTTTCATTCCTTTTTTTTTTGCCTTCATTTCTATTTCGCCATTTATCAGTGCGGGTGTGAGATTGAACTTACTTTTTGTCATATTGACGCATATAAGTACGAGTACTATTATCCAAGGCATTACAGTCCTGGTGATATTAATAGGTACACATTGAATTAATCGGTCATTTATTTGTCTCATGTCTGGTTACAATTCGCATTGAAATCAAACCGACACGGCTGTGTCAAATGAATATTACATTCGAAATTTTGGTGAATATTAATTTTATGCCAAAAATGTTTGATGTGAAAGCGTTCCCTTAACGGTGCGGATATGGAATGAGGACATGCTGCTCCATCTGTAATTATGGAAGGTATAAAAAATTATAAGCTCTTGATGATCTTGGTATGAAAATTCAGTGTGATGTTCGTTGGATAGATAACATTTTTCATGTCGCGGTGTAAGACATACTCCACTCCATCTGATCGCCTTAATGTTTATACCAACTTTATCCGACCAAACATAGGCCTCGAAAGAAACCCCATAGGATTAACTTTCCTCTGACTTTGGCCTTGGGAAGACCTTAGGTGCCTTTTGAACTTCTAACAGACTTACGTGGATTCCCACTTCCTTTATCTACCTTATATGCCCTCTGTTATTTCAGAGATTGGGCAGTGACATACAAGTTTTATTAATAATTGACAAAAGGTGTTGTCTGCAAAAGTTAATTCCCCTTTTCCCCAGCAAGCACAGCACCAAGGTGTGGATCAGACATTTGCAACAAGTGTTAAATTACGCTCATTGATTTTTATGATCTAATCGTTTTTGTTCAAAAGCAAACAACACATGTTTACGCAACCGTGCATTTCAAACATTCAGTTTTATTCACTTGTATTTTTCTGCTAACATGAATGTTCTGACTGTGTAACAAGTGTTTTATTCAGTTGTTAAAGTAATTTTGTACTCGTATTTGAATAAACAATTTTTATTTATATTTTTTTCACAGTTTGAAACATGCACACATACATACGAAATCAAATTTTCTACCAACAAAATACATTGAGTTGGTGTTTTTTGTATTTCGGCATATACCTTATATTCATTGTATCCTGCAATCAGATGATGACCATTTGCATCAAATGGTCGAAATGATTTACACTTGTTGATTAATTTTCTGCTTGTGAATAAAAACCGAACGAGTATAAAATTGAATAATACTTGTTTGTGTTGTTCTTAAAATTCAACGTTAGCCTACTTAGCTCGATCATACTTGTTGCAGCTCACCGGTGTGGATATCAACAAGATGATATATTTTTTACGAACAATGAGCTCTTTGTGATCGATGTGCCAGTATATCGCACTACACATTACAGGGAAAATTCGTATTTTAGCCGCATCGTTCGTATGTGAAATATACTCCCCGCAGAAGGTCTTTCCAATCAGCTATTATATGATAAAGATCAAATCGCATGTCCACAAGCACTACTCCCTCTATCCTCCTTCCCACAAACAATTTTCCTAATGCCGGCAACTTTAACTGCATAAGTAGGGATCATTCCCTGAGTACTGGTCTTAACAAAAAAAAAAAAAAATCGCCAAAAACCTAAAACTAGCAAAAAATCGTCAAAATAAAAAACTGTCAGTAGAACGAAAAAAGTAGGCAACACAAAAATAATTGATTAACTGGAAAAAATCGCCAAAAAAATAAATAAGAAAAATACATACGAGTACATAAAATTTGTATGAAACGCTTTTTTGTATTTTTGATGGCTAAAAAATTTTTTATTTAATCGAAAGCTAAAAATTTGTAAAATACATTTTCTCGAATTGCGTTGAGGGTCGAGGTATGAAGCCGTTCAGCTTGATTAACGAAACTTTCAAGACACTTTTAATATATTTTAAAATGTGTGCTTAAGATACTGTACTCAAGTTTTCATGCCTCCACTGTAAGAGTACGTACGAAATAGTTCTTTCTTTATGCTCAATAATTGCCTAAGATTATTTTCTGTATATAATTTTTTTATGTGTTTATTTTTTCATCAATAGTTTGGTAAATATATAAAACTGTTTAATATAATCTGAATTCGATTCGATTGTTTTGGGGCTAATAAAGAGTATGTATGTCAAGTATGCCGTAAAATAAAATTAAAAATTTTTTTTTTTTTTTTTTTGGATGAGAATGTGTATACGAATATATATTTTTTTTAAACTAAAAAATAATTGAAAAAAATTTCATCTTTATATAAGATTTTCATTAAGAGTTGATGTCTTGTTATATTTACACGAAATTCGATTTGTTCACTAGTTAGAAATTTAAAATATTTTAAATTTGCGTTTCCTTGTGTAAATTTCCAAAACAACTTTAGGGTTTGGTGGTGCTGTTCCAGAAAATATATGTACTCGTACATATGTATGTATTAGGAAAATTTAACTTTTAACAGAGTTGGACTTCTGAAGCTGGTTGTAAAACATAATCGGCCCCAACATTTTCAGCAATACCGTTTGGGATGAATTATTTAAGTACACAAGCTGAGGTGTTTCGTGAACACATTTTTCCATTTTTTTATGTACTTGGCAAATGTCACTTATGTCGACATAGGCGCTTGTGTGGAGGTTCTTATCCCTACGTTATATTCGGCTGAAAGTTTTGAAAAAAGACGCGAAAAAATCCAAAACGTGGAAATAATTTAAAAAATTAAAAAAGTTAATTTTATGACATACCTACGTCGTTGATGGGAAACACTACAGATATATTAATGGCAGTTAATGTGTTAATTGTCAGCGATAATTTCTGGATTTTCTATTGTTAAAAAAAACATATGATCTTATTGTTTTATTTAATTGATCTTCCATAATTACTGTAGCGGCATTTAAATTCGTGTCAGCCTTGTTTAATATTTGCACTTTGCAACTTAAATATGTTTTAATTTTTCAACTTCTATTATTATTTTTATGTAATTATATTTTTACTTACAGTCTCATAGAAAATTTTCTGTACAGTAGCTTAAAAGAGTAGAAACATTTTTTTTTTTTTTTTGTATGCGTTTTTTATTTATTGAATCTTTCATTGAGTTATCAATAAGTATGAAAATCTTAAATCTAAAAATGTTAAATATATGTTGAGACAGTGCTAAACTAAGGTTTTAGTTTCAGCGTTTGATTGTTTGTTGCTTTCCGTATCTCGTGTAAATATGCGAGCAAGGGTATCCCTCCTTATCGTCCGAGTATAGCCTGTATATATTAAAATATTGCGCGCAAGTGGATTTGGGTGCAACTCGATTTTTTTATACATATCTTGTCGCAGTTTAGAAAACAGTGTCATATTCACTAGCGGAACATCAAGATCTTTATGGATTTCCTTATATATTTGGAGTAAATACTTTTTCTAAGTGTTTAACAAAAAGAGCACCTTTAGCATCTGTTCTTCCCCAGGCACCATTCGAAGCTCGTAATGGAGATTTTCATATCACCGGCCTTTTAAATCCTCTGGTTGCTCGCCAAAGCGAATAATCTCATTGTGATGTTGCATCGAGTCCTTCCAGAAATTTTTGCAGCGAAGCTGCTTTTTGTTGGTCTAATAATGCTTTATGTTTTATTACATTCCTTGAGTCTTAATTTTAGCTGAGGGGATCTGTAGCGTTGCCATTCTCATCGAACTCTCTTTTTTTCTGTTAAAAGCTTTTCTATGTCTAGAGTAGAAACATGAATAGTAAAAAACTTAAAGGAAAAACTATTAAGTACCAAAGTACCAAAACTACAGTCAGCATATTTTCGAGTACCACAACAAGAATATCCAAGAAATATTATAGCAAAATATTGAATGTAGAGTGGCTTCATAAATAATAATACATACCAAAATTCATACAATCTTTAATCTTAAACGTGTTTCCTCCCTTTATATTTTATACACCAATAATTAAATAAAAATTTCTCTATACAATTTATATGCATATTTATTAAAAATAATTCTTGAAAATATTTCTCAAACGCCAACAAAATGCATACTTCTTCTAAATATATTTTGGAAATATTTTCCATACGTAAACATACAGGAGCAAATATTTTTCTCACATATTTATGTTTTCGTATATTTTGCTCACCCTATATAGCACAGTGGTCATGGCAAAGGCAATAATATTTATGTGTTTTGTAGCTCGATGCATTGAAATATTATTCTTCAATGTTTCGTATTTTTCATATTGTAAAATTGATTGCTAGAATAATTTTGGACGGAGTCTATTTCCCATATTTTTCTGGTTAAATACTTTTCAATTACAAGGAAATAACGTGTACGCTAAGAATACGTTATAAAAGGTTTTCCAATAGGGATGATATGATTTTGAAGTGACGTTTCGGCCATTTGTAATGTGTCATGATCAGTCATTTGTTTTTCATTGTATTCAGTAGTGTTTACAATTTCATCATGGAGAGATTTACGCAAGAACAACGTTTACAAGTTATTCAGTTTTATTATCAAAAGAATCGTTCTCCAATTGCAACTTTTCGTGCGCTTTTGCCATTTTATGGTCGTAATAATCGTCCAAGTGTGCTCGCTATTCGTCGAATTGTTGAAAATTTTGAGCTTACATTTTCTTTACATAATGTTGAAGTGCCAATAAGACCAAGAACCGCTAGACGTAATGCAATATTGCTGCCGTTCTTGCAAGTGTTGCTGTTTTTCCCGAAGTGTTGCTGAAGACCGCAATTTGTCGATTCCAAGAAGTTCTCAACAATTGGGACTGTCTCAAACCACAACCTGGCGGATTTTTAGAAGATATTTGGGTTTGCATTCGTATAAAATTGTTCTCGATCAAGAACTGAAGCCACCGTGACGACCGTAAACGTCGTGAATTTGCTGATTTTGCCTTGGAACAACTTGAAAACGATAATTTCGAGAAATTGTGATATATAATGGCCCCCAAGAAGTTGTGATTTTAGTTGGGGTTATTTGAAGTCGTTGGTCTAAACCAGACTCTCTTAAAGCTTTACAAGTCAATATTAAACGTGCCAATCATGACATACGACTTGGTTTAGTGGAAAAAGTGCTCGAAAATTGGGTTCATCGAATTCGTTCCTGCCGAAGAAGCCATTTAAATGACGTTTTATTAAGAACTTAATTGTATCGATTGTACTTCACATTAAATAAAAAACTTTTGAATTTCCTTAACAATAAGTGTGATTTTTTTAAGAAATCATATCACTCTTATCGGAAAACCTTATACATATATTAGGTAAAATAGAATATCGAATTTTTTTCCATTTTCTTTCCAATGGCAGATATACAGCTTAAAATGTTTTGTATGGATCATATATCAGCGTATCGGAAAATTTATGGTACATGCTCCAGATACGAACTATGTATATATCATATATGCATACATTTGTATATGAGCATATATGAAATATGTGTACATATATTGAAGCATATATTCTCAATTTGCGGATCCAATGATATATATTAAATATAAAACTGTTTTAACTGGATATGGGCACATGTATGTATTTCTGTTTCATATGCCATCAAAAATATTTATACATAAATTTAGCAATTTGTTTCAAGACGCCATTTTCACATGCGCATATGAAAGGAGTAAATATCATGTAATATTTTTTAAGTTTGCCAACTATTAAGAATTAAAACGAATCATATATTTTAAGTAGTCTTTAGTTGTTTACTAATAAAAAAAATCTTATTTTTAAATGATGACCGTAATACCATTTTGCTAAAGAGAAATAAAAACCTTTTTTAATGCTTATTGAAAATGATTGAATACTTTTAAATAACACTTTTAATATTCAAATTGTATGTAAATTTATCGTTGATTATTTACTTAACGACTCAACCGGCTACTCAATCTGTAGTTTATAAAAATATCATATTATAAATAAATATTTATGTATGTATGTATGTATGTGTGTATGTATGTAGTGTACTTATGTTTGAATAGATGTACACTTACATATCCATAGACATAAATAAATATTTAGCAATAATCTACTTCTACTAGTAATGCATAGGAACACGTACATACATATTAACACATCTATTCATTTACATGTGTATACAGTTACACATACATAAAAATACAAAATTCAATACATAATATGTATGCTGTTGTATGTATTTGTTTAACAAAAAGCTTTGCTGCATTTTACATACATATATTTGCATATTGTACATGTGATTGTTTATATTCGTTTGTGTTTGTTATTTTACGACATTCGAAGTATTTGCGTATTGGGATCAGGGACTCATCAATTAGTAAAAATTAATTTTATAAAGAGTTTTTTAATTTGCCTTTACTGTGGGTACTAGTGCATATTAAAATACATTCATTCTCATGCACACATTGACTGGCAAATTATTTATATTTTTTTTTTTTAATAATTTCACAATTAAAGATAAAGATTTTTTTTGTTAATTTTTTTCGTTTGATATTAAGATTTTCATTTAGTGGTGTACTTCTTTTAAAAAAATATGGAAAAATTAAATGTCATTTTGTTAATGAGTCAGTAAGACTTTTAAAATTTTTAATTTAAATCATTTAATTTGTTTTTTAACAACAATGAAACTATTGACAAAAATAGCCATAAAAGTATTGAAAAATGCTACTTTTCTGTTGCACATTTATTAAACGATAAATAAAAAAAAAGAATATGTTTTACTTTTACTATAGTTTTCATCTCACTGCCTGCAAAATTCAAAGTCAGCCACTTACAGCTGGTTCAACTTAAAACACACTTATCTTTTGACTATAGTAATAAAATATCTAACAATTGACTGTTAATTCAAAGTTTTTGCCGATAACAAATCTACTTTAGGCATGTAATGACGATAATTGAGCATTTAGACACCCACTCATTTAGCCTGGCTAAGGTGCTGTTTCACTGGAAATTACTAAAAAAAACTGATTATTTTTTACCTCAAATCATTCGTCCGTTATGTGGAAACAGCACCTAAATTAGTCACTCATATTTTATTATTACCTCAATGCATGTAATATTAAAATAACAATTTTAAAGTAAAAACACTAATCAATAACACCATTTAGGTGCATCCTTTCCTTACACCTACCGATACTTTCATTACAGTGAAAGGTTATTGCAACTACAATTTTAATATTAATAATATTCATATTCATATTTATTTAAACTCGTTAAATTATGAACTTGAAGTTGTTCATAAACTAACTTAACTATCAGTCGACATTTTATTTATTAGAAACCTTTGAAATTAAATGCGTTTAATGTGTAATAAATTTCGATTTTTTTAATGCACTAACAAAATAGATTAGAAAAAATAATGTGAAAAAAACTATACTTTGTATACAAAACAAATGTAAATGTTGTTGTTGTTTTATTTTACACGTATATAAATATTTATAATGCATGCAGTACATACATATGTATATACAAAGATACTTGCAATTGTGCAATACGCCATACACTTGCATGCATTTACCATTGAATCTTTTTTTTTTTTTTTGTTAAATGGTGAGTTTAACTTACAGGTTGCAATTTTTGCAACAACAAAAACAGCTATAAAATGAACAGAAGAAAAAAATAATAAATAAATAAATTCATATATGGAAAGCTTAAAAAAGAATATTTGAAAAGATGACGGACATGCATAAATAAGTATGACAGTAATATGACTTTAATACCTTTTATTGATAAATTATAGGGTGCGACAAACAGAGCAAATGATTAAGCTTTTATTAGATAGAGGACACAACTATTTAAGCAAAAGTATAATAATATTGAATATCTTCATTTAGAGAATATATAGCTATAGCAAGTATATTATGGTTGTGCTAAACAATTTATGGTTGTAGTGAACAAACTATTGTTGCGTTTCAAAACTGCAAAGGGTTAACAAGTTATTATTTACAGTTGATTTTGAAATTACTACGATCGATCTATAATAAATATGAAATGATTCGATGACTGCAACCAATATATTGTTGTTTCTAAGAGAATTTTTGTTAATTTTGCAATAAACGAAACTTATAAAATTATATAATTTCTGCATTCTCTGTATTATGCAATGAATGGCAAATGTTTTTTTTTTTTAGTTATTATTATAATTGACGTATTAACTAAGTATTTCTGGATTACTACAAGAATTTAAGACTACAATTTTATTGTCACTGTCGTATCGTATAATTTTACTTTGCTGATTATATTAAAATATTATAACAAAGAAGACAATTTAAACCGACTATTGACCATACAGATCATATGACTACAATGATATAACGCAATAATAATAATATGTTCCTTTTTGATGACGATGCTGACCTTTTTAAACATACTATTTTTCAGTTTAAATGCTTATCTTGAAAATTTTTTGGCCCATCATATTGTTGCGAAATATAAACATAATTATGTTAAACATAACCATAACATTGTTGAATAAATTAAACCGAATTTATACTTATATGTTTGCAGTTTAATACAATATGATCCACGATTATAATATACAACCATGGAAACCAAAAATAAGTAATTGCATGTTTTTCATATGCGGTAAATATACACCCAAATAAAATTTTTTAAAGCTCCAAATATGTTTAATTATTTCGGTATTAAGTTTTTTAGTGCATATGTTTGCATATTTTACTTCTTGCAGCATAATTTTGTATATTTTCGAATAACTCGCATATTTAAGACATATTTTCATTTTGATGGTATATTTGCTTGCCGTTCCTGCATATTTAGACGTTTTTATTAAAAGCTAATATCCATTTTTACAAAAAAAAAATATGCAATAATTTGGAAAAACTTAATAGAAATTTCCATTAGCGATTTTAAATTTAATGTCAATAACTTATTCCCTAATTTCTTTATTTAATCTGAATTTTCCTTTGTGATTGCTTATATTTGCATATTTTACACGTTATTGCTTAATTGTGCATATTTTTGCATATTTTACACTTAATTGCTTAATTGTGCATATTTTACTCTAAACTGCTAAATTGTGCATATATTTTACTAAGTCGCATATTAAGGGCAATTTTTTTATGTTTTAATGGCAGGTTTGCTTGTGTTTTCTGCATACTTTCAGCCAATTCACACGATGAATTTTAGGACGTCGAGTATTCTTAATTCCCTTTTGAAGTTTTTACCAAAAATTATTTGCATTCGTACG
The DNA here is from genome assembly GCA_947311025.1 of Lypha dubia. NCBI lineage: Eukaryota > Metazoa > Arthropoda > Insecta > Diptera > Tachinidae > Lypha > Lypha dubia. The sequence goes on from OX371263.1 coordinate 56,573,318, forward strand.
ATGATTTTTTTCTGTCTATTTTTTTCATATATTCTTCGCTACTAAAAACTTGCTAAAAAAAACAGAATAAGAAGAATAACAATAAATCATAACAACGAGAGCAAAGAGAAATATGAGAAAAGTTTATGAAAACAGAAATCGAGTCTATTTTGCTATCCGTCTTCTTCTTCTTTACACAACTCGCTTCCAAATCAAAACTGACGTCCAAAATAGGACGTCATAAAATTCATCGTGTGAATTGGGTGTTTGACTATTTTCATATGTTAATATTAATTTTTACACAAAACCGATCCAAAAAGATCATTTTATCAATAAAAAAATATTGAAATATTTCACTAATAATTTCAAATGAAGAAAATTATCTAAGAAGGGACCACGTTTCTTTGATTTATTCCGTATAATTTTACAGATTTTAAAATTTTTAATACATATTTTTGCATATTTTACTTCTTAGCTAAAAATTATGCTTATTTCGTAATGCAACGTATATTTAGGGTAGTTTTTTATCACAGTTTTTAACCATTTTAGTGATTTTTATTGTAATTTTTCGCTTATTTTCTGTTCATGGAATATGTATATAAGTAGAGAATAATCGAGTAAAAAAGTTCATTGTTTTGACGAACTGTTCATTAATTTACACATAATGTATTTTTACGTTAAACCAATGAACGGTTTCATTAATTTCTTTAACGAATAACAACATTGAATTTCTTCAATGAACCGTTTTACGTGAAACTTTAATGAATATTTTCATGGAAACAACGTATACATTGATTGATTCGATAAATTTTTTCACAAAATGAGTGATGCATTTCATTCGTCGAAATTACATATGTAAAATAATTTTTTCGATGTAGATTTTGCGTTTTGTAACACGCGAACAATCCTTAACAAAAAAATCGTTTAATGCTCTAAATTGAGCACTATTCTTTTATGGGAATATTGAAAAAATTTCAAAATTTCCTTACCGTTGATGGCGAAAATTTAGAAAAAAATGTTTGATGTGTTTCGCAAAATTATTCCAAAAGTTCATTAACACCTTGGAAACACTGAACACTGAATCAGTGGGTGATATCAGCTCTAGAAAAATAGAATTATTTTTATAGAGTTTTGAAATAAGTACATCTGTGTGCTCACTCACGTTTGCGAAATCCGTACATATGTATGAAAAGTTGCATACAAATTGTCACACACACGCACACACACAAATGTATTTGCATATATCTGTACGTATGCTTAATTTTGAGTAAATTATTAAAATAATATGCAAGTGTGTTTGAATGCGCATTTACTTTTAAACAAAACTATGAATACGAGTATACGAGTATATGGTAACTACACTTGCACACACATTTATATATAGTGACATCCATAAACATATGTATGTATGTATGTATGAAATGTACCACTACATTCGAGAGTAGAGTATATCGCTTTATCAACGGTAAGCAGTAAAAATATGAAAATAAGTAAATGCGAGTACATGGAAAGTAGATCGAATGAATGTATGAATGATGAAACAGTAGTGTGCAAAATAAAAATCAGAAATCTTGACGATAACCGCAAAAAAGATGCAAATTAAGCTCATCTCTTCTTTCCTAATATTTAATTTTTAAAGATCTCTAAATAATTTTACAATTACAATTTAGTTCTTTCTCATTCTCAACCATTTGAAAAATTTGCCTATTGACTTTATTCTGACATCTTTTTGAAAGCTCTTGTTAATTAATAAATGTATGTGTATGTTTAACAATAAAATTAAGATCCAAAAAATCGGCGATGATCCTCAAAATCAGTGCAAAATTAGTGAGTTCTCTAATCTCCTGCTGGCAAATCAGTGAATTTTGAAAATATTAACTTTGAAATCGAAAGAGCACTTCTTAGGGGTGTCCTCGTATTCAGCAAAAATAAATTGCGGCAAAGTCATTTAATCCACTTCAAAAAAATAAGCAGGTTATCAATTCGGTTGTATTTGTTTTAATTGATTGGACCTTCGTAACTGTAGAATGGCTTTTCAAAATTCTTTTTCTTTTTGTAAGTATTTTTGCTCAAATCGGTGGCAAGTTTTTCACCCAAAATGGCAATTATTGAATTATCCCTACATTTGTGAAAGTGATTAACAAAATTGTTTCTTTTGATAAAAGTGGGTCCCATATATTTTTGTTGGAAAATCGGGAACAAGTTGTTTCTCGAACATATTGATTATTGAATAACGCCACTATTTGTAAATCGACTTTCAAAACTCTATTTTGTTTGAACAGGTCTTCTTGCAGCTTGGTCCCATAAAGTGTTTCCTTTTTTTTTTTTTCTTTGTTAAAATGGGGGCATTCATTAAAGAACAGATTTTTTGTTTGAAAAAGTTAGGTCCTATAAAGTTTTTCTTTCTTTGAAAGCCGGTGACAAGTTGTTCCCCTAAAATATTAATTGTCCATCAATGAGCCGATTTTCAAAATTTTGTTTCATAAGGTTGCGTCCCATATATTTAATTTTTTTTTTTTTTGAAAATCGGGGCTCTTGAAATATTAATTATCGAATAACTGCTAAATTAATGGACCGATTTTGAATTTTTGTTTATATTATTGAACGATTTCTTGCAGCTTGGTCCCATAAGTGGTGCCTTAAAATCTATGTAATTGATAGACAATTGCTTTCTTGTGCTGCCCTTCATGCACCTATTATACAACCGATTTTTACAAGACCTTTACCAAATTAGGGACATTTTTTCACAGAAATGAACGAGGTATTGCGGTTTTTTGTGTGTTCAGTATTTTGGGAGGTAAAACCGCTTGAAATTGCTGCTACTATATTCACGCGATTAACTCATGCATGAAAGTTAAAACCAAACAAATAACAAACAAATAACACATACATGTTTGTTACACAATTGGTTAGAAAGAGAAAAATAACGACAAGACATACTAAGATGTGGGAGAAATGTAGGAAAAAAGATAGTTTTTTTAATTTTTGTGAATTCATACAAATGTATCATTAAATAGTTGTAGTTTTGGTTGTTGTATGACTGTTTTATAAGAGATTTTTTTATGATATTTCTTTCTATGACTAGAACATGGGCGATTGGGGTCGACCGTTGCTACACACTAGTATCTATTATTAAATATATGCGCTCTTAATGGGCCGATTTTAAATTCTTTTCTGTTGAAGAAAGTAATCGAATCTTTCGCAGGAGTAAAATATATACTCGAAATGAATTATAATGGCTTTTAAGCGTGGATTTTTTTATCTGTTCTATTGGTTTTTTGTATTTGTTTTTTTTTTTTTTTTTTGCAAGAATTTTTAAAGTTCGCATTCTATTGCATTTTGTAGCAGCCTTGTGTAAGTGAATCTTACAAAAAGAGAGTCCCCTCAGATGATAAGTTGTCGTTTTTAGATTTTTGTGATCTTTTATTTTACTGTATACCAAATTTTTAGTTCTGCAGTTGCTTAAAGTGTCTTCAACATTAACAGGATGGGCCTTTTATTTTCCCTTATAAATAAAGTTTATGGTTTCAGATATTTCTGAATAATTACTCGCTTTGATCTGCCTGTGTACCAGTGAAGAGCATTTTTTGAAATGCTATACACGCGTGTATAGCAAGAAAATTCTGTTTGCGCGACGTCGACACACGTATACTACGAGTATAAGCATCTTCGTGTAGCTTATGAGAATTAACGTTCGGTTGTTGCTTTGTTATCATTTCGTCAAAGTAAATCAAACCAGTCGCTGATCAGCACTTGTATGAGTAAGATCTGGCTTTACAATTTTTTGTTTACACTCAAAGCAAAATGTTCAATGAAGAATGGGAAAATGATTTTTTTTTTTTATAATTTTGTTTTTATTCGAACTTTTTATTTTAATTATCGAATTTAATATATTATCAAGCTTGAGGGATTCGCTTTTAATTAATATTATTTTTATTTATTATGTGTTCTGGATATTTCATTACTTTTTATATATTATATTTTATTTCATTCGTTGTGTAACTAGTTTATTATTAAATGAATATTGTTTTCGTTACTATTATATTAACATAAAAATTATTATTGAACAAAACTTCAAATCAAATAAAAATACTAAAAGGCAAGAAATATATTTTACTTTTGGCAACAGACAAATTTTTCAAGTGTATTATTATTGACCGTCGTTCGTTTTTTGCTGCTTCTCACAGCAACACATATGAGAGAGCATGTGTGTGCCCTTCACTGCTTTAGCTAAAGTACCTCATAATTACGTTGACCATATTTTTTTTAAATAAAAATTATTGGTATTAACTTAATTACATGGATATATTTTATATCAATAAAATAAAAATAAAATTAAAACAATGTAATATTAGTGACTAGTACAAGTAGTTACATATGTATGTATGTACTTATTTTAATGTTTAAAACAGAAATTAAATATGCCTAGAAGTTCATATGTCGTTAAAACAAAAAATTAATTAATTAATCAAAATGACCAAAGAAATTAAATTTAGCCAATATTACAAAAATAACAAAATTCAATAAATAAAAATACCTAAAAACAATAGTTTAAGGAGTATAATCCTGATAGATAATTATCTATTATTGATATATTTCTGAAGAATGTATTTTTTTTTTTATATCAATGTTATTTGATAAAAACAATTTAAAGTCTGCACAGTCCATTTGAAAGCCGACCGAAAATTTGACACATTGAACAAACACTTTTCAGTGTTGCCAGGCAATTCCTGTCTTGGGTGGTTATAAATTTATATTGCATTGAGTTTAAAATTTCGGTATTTTGAAAAAATAAAACTTTTAATTTTGGAAACTAAAGAAGAACATTAGCCATCAAAAATAAAGGACAAAAAAGGACAATTCAATTAAAAAAAGGACAATTTATTTTGTTTAAATTTTAAAGGACGTTGTGTCAAAAAAGAGTACTGTCCTTTTAAAAAAAGGAAGGATGGTTACCGTACTCATAATAGATATGAGTGAGAGAAGTATTTTGCTTCTACGTAAAATTTTTCAACCAATAGTTTACTTTAGTATTTTATAATTGATCTATATATTAAAATTCTATTATGTGCATGTTTAACGTTAAACCTTGTTACTTAAACTGCTCTAACTTAAGTTTGATTTTAAAAAATTACATAATATTAATCGTAAGATGTTCTGTTTTTGCACTCTACTGTTACAGAGCAGAAATTTCAACTCCCTTTTTAATGTAAATAAAATCTGAAAAAATAAATATATGTAGATTTTATTTTATTTTTTATTATTTGAAAAGCGTATTTCAGTATGTATGTATATCGTTCTTCTTTTGCACATATTTGCCTTCGTTCTCGTTGATTTCATTGTCATACTTATTTTATTTTCAATACATACACATAAATGTATGTATGTTTTTGTTTTAATTTTTACCTTTTTGTGTTCATAGTTTGTAAGTATGTATGCATGTATATGCAGTACTTCATAGAAACATATGTATGGATGTGTATATACATGCATATGTATATATTTACATACATATGTAAAATTGTATTCGAATGTAAGAGAGTGCATACTTGCATACAATCGTATTTACTATTCATACATTTGTATATAATATATTTATAATATACAAGTATGCACATACATACATACATATGTATATATATTTCTACATATGTACATATTTATGTACAAAGTTGAGTTGACTTTACCTACCGATTACATTCGTTTGGTGAATAATTAAAAATGCAACCGTGGTGCGCACTTGCATTGAATTTCATACGTAACAAATGTACAAACGTACAAACGTACAAACATACGAGTACATACATATGTATGTAATTGAGTAATATTTAAATATGCTTGCATGCATACACACATACATATATACTCACATAGATACATACACATTTACAAATGCATACTATAAAAAATATAGTACTCATCATCACTATAGTTTTTAGTACCGAACTGACTTAATATACTCGAACTATAACTTTAACTACATAGCGAGCATAAATAACCTTTTTGAAATGCTGGGAGCTATTTGGAAATGGAAGAAATAATATAGTTCGTATGTATGTATATCCTGCAGATATTATTTTTATGGAACGAGAGATTAAAATTTTCCCACTTTCTCTTTAAATGTAGAAAACTTTATCAAGGATAAACAAATAGCAAAGCAAAAATGTCAGAAAAATAAAGTCACTAAAACTTTAAAAAGTCTTAAAACTATCGTTTAATATAAATACACTGTACAACAAAATTTTTTTTCATAATAACATGGTTCTAACGATAGACGAGGGTAGAGGACACAAGCAAAAGCCATGAATCGACTTGCCAAAAAAATTTGATTACACTGTGCAACAAAGTTCGGTTTAATTATTAGGCAAAATAACAATGCCAATGCTATTAGACGGCACCAATAAACTAATTTGCACGTATTGAAATTTTTAAATAGTCTTAAAATGTTTATTTAAAATGACTACACTGTACAACAAAATCAATTTCGTTTTAAAACATAAGGTTTAAAAATTATGATGGTAAAGAAAAAATGTACGTGTATCGGCGTTTCTTCAAAATCCTAAAACTTTCATTTAATATGATTACACTGTACAACAAAATATTTTTTTTGTCAAAATATGCAACAAGGTTGAAGAAAGAATAATAAAATATACGGGTAATAGCGGTTTTGAAAAACTTTTGTAGCTTTTACACTGTATAACAAAATCTATTATTTCATAACGACTAATGATGATGGTAGACAATATCAAAAGAAATGAGGGTGCATAAAATCTTGTTGAAAATTTACATCCGTAAATAATATAAGTGTAGCTAGTCACACTTGCACATTTTTATAGGGTATTAGCATAGAATATCTGGTAACCATTCTGATTTATGTGTAAGATATGTTTAGCATTTTTATGTCCAACACATGTTTTTTTTTAAACTTTTTTATTTATTGAATCTTCAATTATAAATTAAAACATCAAGAAGTTTTTCAAATATTAAATCTAAAAATGTTATATTTAAGTTCAGCCAATGCTAAACAAAATTTTTAATTTCAACGGTTGATTTTTGTTGATTTACATCTCTCGTGTACGGCTGAGAAAAAGACTATCCCTCCTTCCCAACCTGGTGTGGCCACTATAATTTAGAATATTGTGCGCAAGTGGATTTGGGTGCAACTCAAGGTTTTTTATGTATTTTTCGAGTGTTTTGAAAATACTGTCTTCACCATGCCCACCACATGTGATTAATTTTTTTTTTCTTTTTATACATTTTGACCCACTTCGCTGCATGTGTCTTTATGTCCCTCTCTCTAAAACAAAGAAAAAATCTCCCTTGCATATTGATGTGTAAGGATAAAAGTTTAATACATACTAGTCTCATAAAATCTTCTTTTGTAAGATATTTTAGAACTAATTATGATTAAGGCCGGAATTAACCCTGAAGGACATTTTAAGTTTTACATGATTGCCGACGTTAAATTGAATTTATTAGCTTTTGTGGCTTCTTCTATGATCTATGATCTATGATGATTGTAGTTTTGTGAGAAATATATTTTTGTAAAAGGTTTAAGGTCACTACAAGACCACTGAAGGGGGTTCCAAATCTATATTTTTTCAAAATACGTTTTATATTTAAAACGTAACAGTTAAAAAATTTTCTATGCCAATTATCTGCAATAATAAACGAAAGGGCGGAAATTTAGCTGCCCATTAAAATTAGTCCCAAATGTAAACTCGCAAAGTGCCGATAGCCATAAATATTTTAATTAATACCGTTTATCACAATTAATCTTTATATAAATAAATTTTTTTTTTTTTTTTTGTGTTGCACAGTGGTATTTTTCAAACTAGATTAGTTTTTAATTCATAGTGATAACTTTTAGTTTAAATCTAGTGACATGTTAAAAAAAAAACCCAAAAGATTGCATTAGGCTAAACGACAGAACGTAAATACTTTGTTTTTAGATGTTGCCACACTGCTTCTTCAATGTCTATTTGCTTTTCATTTCATTCAGATGGTTTGGTTGCAAATGAAGTTAAATCTTATTTACAGTTGAACAGTATTTCAATTATTTTAAGTGTAACGCATCTAAAATGCATTATATTTATTCAATGCATGTATAATAAAAACAGTCAAGGACAAAAGTTGTCATTCGCACAACTTTACTTCTGAATTGAACACCTTTTTACTCATACATATACGAATACAAATACATATTTACATACACTTCTATTACCAATGTATACGTAAATATTTCTACAATACACTTTATTGATTTTTAAAAGTTTTAGAAAACTTTTTTTGCAAACTTTTGGTAAACACTCCTGTTTAAAAACATTAATAAATTTACACATATTTTTCTTAAATACATTCACATACCCACTCGCTCCAACATAAAAACATGCGAGTATAACTTACAAAAGCACCCAATTGTCAACCAACTCATAGTTAGTGATGTATGTATGTACTCGTATGTATGTATGTATGTATGTATGTACATTAATAGCAAAATTATATTTATACGCTGCAATCACGCACACTATTTTACAATATATTTAACAATAAGAAAAAATAAACGTTTGATTTAAAATATTATTATTGTAATTTTTTCATATTCGTGTTGGTGTTGTGTGTATGCCAGTGTGTTGTTGTTTGCATCAACCATACTCGTACATACATTCGTTGCACTCTTTAATTATTTATTGCTAAATGTTACATTATAAGACAAACAGTCGGACAGCGCACGTCGTTTTGGCGTTAAAACTATAGTCAGCAACACCACAATCATCACTTTTGAAAACACACACACACACACTTACACACTCACTTTTGAGTCGAATAAAAATTAATTGCAATAAAGTGACTGCTGCTGCTGCTCCGTTAATATACAACAGCAACACTACCACCTGTATTTTATTGTCACACTCGTTGCTGAGCTGTTGTTGCTGTTGTTGTTGTTGTTGCTGTCGTTAATAATTTCCATAAAATTTATTTCTGTTTTCCGTAGCCGTGCCATGAGTTTCAAAGTAGTTTTCAATATTTCTGTCTGGTGGTCTAAATTATGAACATACGTGAGTTTTATTGTTATTACGAGTACTCGTATGAATATTGTTTGATTTTACTGTACGTTCGTAAAACAAATCAATTTATTAAATATTACAACACAACATTTTATCTCACTGACTTTGTAATTTGCGATTATTCGAAATATTTTTGTAAGCTCATATACAAATTTATTACAATTTCTTATAATAATTTGTTTTAATAAAACGATTTATTTGCATTTAAATGTCACGTTTACACCCAAATAAAAATTTTTATTATATTGTATTGCCTTACATTTCTAAAAAAAATTGTATTGGCTTAAATTTCGAAAAAAATTGTAGAAGAAAACTTATTCGAATAATTTTATTCGAATAAAATTTGTACAAATAATTATGCTTGTGCTAAAGTTATTCAAATAAGAGTTATTTAAATAAGAAACAGTTTAAAATAATTTTGGCGAATAAAAATTGTTCAAATAAAATGATTTAAGTAAAATTATTCGAATAAAATTAATCGAATAAAGTTATTCGAATAAATATTATTTATATAACATATTCATCTTTGATTGCATTGCAATGCAGCTTTAATTATTTAATAAATATTGTAAGAGAAAAATCATTAGAACAGTTTTATTCGAATAAAATTTGTACAAATAATTATGCTTGTGCTAAAGTTATTCAAATAAAAGTTATTTATATAACAAACACTCTAAAAATATTTATGGGAGTTAAAATCATTCGAACAAAATTATTAGAATAAAATTATTCGAACAAATATTCTTCGAAAAATTTTTATTAATAAAACGCAATCGTCTTTGATCGATTTGCATTTTTGCTTTTAATTTTCTAATAGAAGTTGTTCAAGAAAAATTATTCGAATAATTTATTTCGGATAAAAATTGTACACATAATTATACTATATATAAAATTATTTATAATATCAAACATTCTTTGCATTACATAGAATAAGTGTTCAAATATAATTATTCGAAAAAAAAAATTACTCGAATAAAATTACTCGAATAAAGTCGTTCGTTTAGTGAAGAAAATTTTGGATTTTAAATAATTCTCTCAAAATAAACATTATATTTTATTGCCTTAATTTTTTATTCGCTGACATCTATTGTTCACAATTTATGGAAACGGTGTTGTTATTTTGTGCTATTGGTTGTCATGTCACACTGATTGTATCTGCATAGACATACATGACTGACTTAATTAACTAAATTACGCGTTTAGCATTCCATTGAAATTTAAGTAAAATATTGTGGTTTTTTTTTTGTTTTGTAATTCAGATTTTCTTCGATCTTTTGTTGCTTTCTTATTCAGACGTTTTTAGTTGATTATCATAACAAATATTCTTGTTTTTTCCCCGTCTTCTTTTGTTTTTTCCATTACTCAGGTATTTTTCAATTAAAGAAATATTTTAGCATACGGTGTACGACAAAATGATAAGGGCGAATATATATATTTTTTCCCCCCAAAAACGACTATAAAAAATGTAAACTTGAAAACTTATATGCAAATTCCTTTATGGCTTTTAAATGGATTATTTCATAAGAAAACCCGAATATTTCATGCAAGGAAAACTGCTTAAATTTCATCTCTAAGAATGTTTGAAATAATCATAAATTTTACAAGGATACATTGGGACACTATCGGATTAAAATATAATTTCTTTATGTTGTTAAAATTTTTCTCGAAAAGTTCTAGAAATAAATACAATAAGACAACTTCCGGCATTCTTTGTGTCTTTTAACCGGAAAGGAAGCAACGCCCTTATCACTTTGACGCACACCTGATTAACCTTTACTCGCTAACATGCATACATAAATAATCAAGAGAATCTTTTCTCGCTAGAAATACTTTTATTCATTATTGACAAATACCGAATATGAACAATTACATACTTTCACATACAATCAGCTACTTACTTACTACTACATACATGATTGTTTATTTAAATGAGTTAAGTAAGGCGGAAATGTCGTTTAATTCAAGAAGCAAAAAAAAACGAAAAATTAAAATATAAAATATACATAATGAAAAAGTTAAAAGTACAACAAAAAACAAATTAAATTAAACTGAAACTGAATAATTTGATATGTGTGTTTTTTTTTTTTTTTTTTTTTTTAATAAACGACAAGTACTTCAACTTGTACCTCATCCGTCGTCGTCACCGTCAGCTTAATTCTCCTTTTTACAATGAAACAGCGACGGCAAGAGCAGCAGCACCTTTTTGTTTTATTTAGGAAAATATATTTAATTGAAACTGTTTAAAATGATGATGACGCCGATGACGACGATTTGTCAATTAATTGTCAACACTTAATAAAAATGTTTGTTTTGAATTAAAAATTACAACAATAATTATTGAGCTGCCAAAACAAAAGAATTCACAAGTGTTTTTTTTTTTTTTGTTATTTATTTATTTAGTAAAGAATAACACAACGAGTACTAATGTAATTTAATTGTCTTCTTGTCAGCTTTGAAACTTTGAACCTTACAACAGACTTAAGAAAATAAAAATCGTACTTTGCTTATAACAAATATAATGTTGTGAAATTTTTTTAAGTTTTATACATAATTTTTAATGAAGTTTTCTCTATTGGATTTTACTCGTCAATGATGTACATGCTTTCATAGTCGCGTTTGACTCCATAATAGCAGTTTTTCCTTTGTGTTGAGTCAGTATTTGCCAACATTTTCTTCTTTCAGTATTGACAACTGTATAGTTTTAAATTTTCCTAAAAAATATAAATTTACTTATTTTGCAACAAAAAATATCGTGACTAGGCCATGAAATTTCAAAAGTTTATTAAAAAAAGGTTACTTCATATTTATAAATCTAAATTAATGTAAGTGTTTTTCAGGCACACCATAGAATTCTTCGAATAAGTTTAATCGACTAATATAATCGTGTATACTTTGAGTAAAATGAAATTCAATTAAATTATTATAATGAAATAAATTTTAAAATAAAATATGATTAAAAATATTCACATAAATTATTCGATTAATATTTTATCATTAATATTCGAATAAAAATGTAGGCAAAAATCTTTATAGAATAATATAACTTGTTAAAATCAAATTTGGAAAACAATTACTCGGATAAAATTATTTAAATAAAATTATTCGAACAAAATTAATCGAAAAACATTGTTCGAAAAAAATTTATTGTTATAAAACATAAATAAGTATCATAACTTGATTTAAGTAAAATATCGGGAATAAAATTTAGTAAAGGGGCTGTGCACATATTACGTAACGCTCCAGGGGGAGGGGGGTGTTAAAGATTTGTTACGGATTGGAAATTTTGCACTGAAAAATTAGTAAAAAGCGTTAAAATGGGTTGGGGGGGGGGGGGGTATAAAATCTCTGAAAACAGCGTTACGTAATATGTGCACAGCCCCAAAAGAACATTATTTAAATGAATAATACATACCCATATACATACATTTTTTGATTAATATTAAACGAATAAAATCTAACATCGTTGTACAATAATAATTTGTGAAAAAAATATTCGAATAAAATTAATCGATGAAAGTTAATCGAATAAAATTAGACGAAAAAAAATTATTTGAGTAAAATTTTGTATATATATAATATTAATAATAACTAAATAAATAATAAACTTAGAAACAATTCAAATGAAAAATATTTGAACTGAAAATTTTCGAATAACAATTACTCAAATTGAATACATAATATGTATTACATATCGCTGACTTAGCATGCAAAGGCACTAAAACCGTATTTTAAAATTTTACAGGAGAGACAGAAAACAATCAAACTTTTTTTCGTAAATATTTTTGAATTCAGAAACTGTACTTTTTATAAAGACTTTACTTGTAATAAATTTGCCTAAGCGCTTTTGCTCACCACTATAGAACAACAACAACAAAAACGAGACAGGTGCAATATTAATATCTTCGTAATCAATATATATTTTTACATATTGTTCATTTCTTCAAAACTTCAATTTCTAAAAAAAGTTGACTCAGACCCTTTCCATGTTAAGCCAACGATATGTATATCTCAGAAATATTATTAGCATAAAATCGAATACGCATATAATAACATCACTATTCACAAATTTTTTAACATTGTCTTGCATCATATCATTTTAGTATAGTATATCTAAGTATGTATGTATGTATACACATACGCGTACATATAAAATGCACAGAAGCCGTATTTGATAGCCCTGCTATCAGGGTCAGTTCTGGGACCACCCACCCCTACACTTGCGTTGCATACTACAAGGTTACATTAAAATATTCACATTTTATTTTAATCAAACCGCCTCTACACATTATAATCTTATAAAAATTTTTAACTGTAGGAAAAGGAAATACCATAAACGAATATGTATTCGTATGTACTCGTATAAATTACAGTACAGTATTCTTTACAATTGTTATCATTTCGTAACAAGGATTTTTCGATTATGTCAACATTTAACGTTGTTTATATATCCATTGTTTTCCTTAAATGCAAGGAAATTCAGGAATGTTAAACAAACAATAGTAAACTTTTCTATATAATGTAGCATATCCTTAAATTATCCTTATTGTTAGTCACTTTTCATAGAGTCGTTGTGCGTTATTAATTTATAGGGTTGTTAATTATATTTCTAAATTCAATAATAATAAACCCATTAACAGGGTTTGTTTCGATGGTGGTTGATTTTTATTATAAAACAAACATTGACACACTGGACGACTGGAATGTATTAAAGAATTTTGGTTGCAGTTTTAACCTCCACAATTTAACGTAATTTTTATTAAATGCTCGTGAGTATAAAATAGTGTTGTTGAATTATGACAGCAAAAATATCATGGTTTTCTTTTCTTTATTCGAATAATATTAACGTTTTTTTTTTTGCGATTATTTGAATATCTGATATACGCACGATCCTCCTGTCCTTTCGATTTTGAAAGACTGATTCCACAAAGAGCCACAACTTAACAGTTTTCTTTATTTATTTATTATTTAAATGTTTTTAGATATATCCGCAGAATCGTTATTAATTTTGGGCATTGCTTGATTTTAAATCGACTCGAGCCATGTAACAGGTACCAAACGACGGCACGTGATGATATACCAATAATTCTCATAGTAGTGTCTGCTAGGAAGTATAACTTTTTTTTATTATCCTTTTTAGTATCAAAAGATAATTTAAATTATTCGATTAATCGGCAAAAAATTTTTCGAATAATTTTTAGGCTCCAACTTAAAATGTTTTTATTCGAATAAAAAGATTAAAATCAAGCGTACTTTAATCTTTATTCTACTGAAATCAACCCCACTCGACGCTACTCTTACGTTTTTTACTCTTCTCAACTCGATTATACTCAACTCCACTGTTCTGTACTCTATTCTGATCTATTCTTTTACGAGTATACTCTACTTTACTTCATTCGGCTCAATTCTACTCTTCCCTACTGTATCACATTTCGCTGTGCGCTACTCCAGTCAAATTTCATGTAATCTTTTTCACTATACTCTACCCAAAGCTAATCAACTATACCCTACTCTACTGTACTCTAACTGTGGAATATTTAAAAACTAAACAAATATTGATTTTAAATAAATTTTAAGAGAAGTTTGTATGGAAATTTTGTTTTAAAATACATTTCAAAGTTATATTTGTGTAAATGAGGGGCAGGCAGTATATAAAAAATGTTTGGTGTTTTTAAAAAAATTCAAATTTTATGAAAACAGTTGGTACTTTTTTCATGTTCTTTTTTTTATATTCAAAAAGTTTATGCATAATAAGAGGGTGAATTTATTTAAAAAAGAGCGTACTTTGTCTCTTTTTAAAACAACACTAATATAAAAAATACAAAGAACATTTTTTAAAAATTTTCCACAAAAAAAAATACAGAAAAAAATTATGTATAACAAATTCCTTCTTCACTTTAATTATCCATCTACTTTTAATTTACAAAACTATGAGTAGAGTGACAACAAAATTACTACTAAAACCAAAAAGCAAAACTTAAAGAAATCGAAAGGGATCAAGATCAAATAATTGTGGGTATTTTAACCCCAATTCATTCATTAGAAGTTCATAGTTCCAATTTATTTGCTGGTCGTCTATACAATTCATTGCGTTCTGTTGTTTTCAATATTAAGCTGGAATTTCTATTAATTTAATGCGTTTGTATGTATGTCTTTTTTCGTTCTTTGTGCTCTTAGTGTTTGTAATAACACAAATCCTTACATACATACATACATACATACATACATGCATACATACATACATACATACATAAATACTTACATACATACTTGCATTTAATACTTTGACAACCAAACTCAATACTGGCACTTTAATACACATTTTTGTGTGTTTAAATTTACAATAAACGGGGGATAAAAGAGGGTCAGTCACCAGACATCAGAAAATTTCTTTAATATTTGAAAAAAAAAAAACATTTACAAAAAAATTTACCAATAAAAAAGTGGAAGACACTCAATAACAGGAAAAAGTAAGAATTAATCTACATGCACACTTGCTACGCCGCACAGTGGGTATAAAAAGTGAAATAAAAAGTTTATTAAGGAGATTTGTGTGTTTTTAGCAACATTCAAAACTGACGGTATATGATCCTAAATCATCACACCTCGACTAATATGCAGTTTCTGTAATACAAACAATTGGTGTGAGTAGAAAATTTGTATGAGAACCACTCAGTTTTTTTAGGGATTCACATACAAAATTTCCCCACAAGTCACTGGTCTCTATTGTGAAAACAGCACTTATAAGTTCTTTCAGCACCGATTAAGGCTTAAGAAATGTATAAACTTGGGGGAGTTTCGTGACTGCAATTCAATGCCTTCAACAAACCAAAAAGTGAGAATACAACTTTATTGTCTTTGCTAGCTGGTGCATGTCTGCACTAGTTCCTCTTTGTCCGCGCTATGCTACTATTGGAATGCTACTAATTTTATCGTTTATTATAACTTAATAGTTAATAACATATTTATTTATATAAAGTTGGACTGATATGTATATGCCGAATGTTGTATACCCTTCACCAAGCATATATTATTATTAGGTTAGGCCATAGGCAGCGCGACCCAAGGAATTTTTGTGCAGCCCAAAACTTCATCGAATTACGTTAAGGCTATGAATAAAGCCAGCCACCCTACTCGGTGAGAGATTGTAAATCCCAGTTGGAGACAGTAAGATGCCTCCAAGAAATCTTGTTCTGCACTGCATTACCGCCGGACAGTCACAAAGGATGTGTTCCGGCGTCTTTTTTTTTTTCATTTTACAGAATTTGCATAGATCGGAATTGCTTTTGGGAAATTGGGTCCCTTTATTCCTGCTCCTGTATCTCCATTTTCCTGTTTGGAGCCGTCGGCTCTTTCATGCCTTGTAGCATGATTCCGCCATCGACTCCGTTCGGTAATCAGAACGTCAAAGTTTTTGTTCAGAACTATTGTCGATTGTATTTGGTCACGTATCCGAAAGTATGAGTCGTTGACAAAGTGACCTAATATGCTCATATGTCCAATTAGGTCTCCAGCCTTAATACTGGAGGCATCTAGCAATCGTAGTGTGCAAAGGAGGAATGTGCAGGATGGCACCCAAAGCATGTGTAGGGCATGTTCTCATTGACCCAGTGATCGAAATACAAAGAAGGCGATATACTTTGTCGAGTACTGCTCTAGCAGTAGTTTGTACAGTTTTTTGCCACCACACAAGGGCAGCATATGTTATTATTGGTTTTATTATGGTAGTGAGTGACCAATATATCATTTTTGGTTTGAGCCCCCACGTTTTTCCAAATAACCGTTGGCAGGCATAGATTGCCCTGATGGCTATATTGGCAATATAGGAAACATGTTGGGTTCCAATTGAGTGACTTGTTCAACATGACACCAAGGTATTTAACTTCATTGGTAAACCTTATGATCGAGTCATTTCAGGTAGGTTCCATGATTCTTAGTTTTCATCGTCTGGTAAATGGTACAATGATAGTTTTTTCTGGGTTGATATGACAGCCCTCTATCTTTACACCATTTTTTGGTTAAGTTCAGCGCTTGTTGTATCCTTTTTGACATGGTTCTATCCTCTCATCCTGTCATAGTTATGACAAGATCAGCGGCGTAACCAAATGTACGACAGTCTAGGTTCAATCAGTTCATCGATTACCAACGTCCACAATAGGGGCGATAGTACACCACCTTGTGGATAGCCTCTAGTAACTCCTATTGTCCTCGATGACCCACATAGATTCAACTGAACTAACCTGGCTGACAACATTTGTAAAGTCCAGTTTTTTTATAATTTTCGGAACTCTTTTCATTTCTAGAGCTGTACCGATCGCGTCATATGATGTGTTGTCAAAGGCTCCCTGAATACCTATGAAAGCACACAGGGCCGTTTGCTTAACGTCTGGGGCCTTATGTATGACATTAGTTAGGTAGTGTGTAGCCGTTACCGTTGATTTGCCCAGCTGATAGGCAATTTGAAAACGGTGTAGAGGATGCACTATAAGATAATTTTTATAATATAACTACCCAGAAGTTTCTTCATCGTTTTTAAGAAAAATGAGCTTTGACTAATTGGTCTGAAAGATTTTGGCAAGCATATTTTTTTTTATATATTATGGGGACGCCTAATATATTATGAGCTGAGAAATTTGGACGGCCGGTCCTTTTTGGTGGTCGAAAAACTCTAGCTCTAATACACTTTTTACAATTACATATTTTTCCTCATATATTCTTTAATATTCCAAACAAAATTTAAAATTTTTCGTTCTTGGCCACTTCGAATGGAAAGAAGGTTTGAACGAAAAATATATACAAGCCTCAATAGCACTGCTGTAGTGTATTGCATTCGAATCCCCGTATGTGTATATGTAATAAAATATCGGAACGTATATTTTGTTTTTGCTGATTTTTAATACAAATAGTCTTAACACAAATCCCTATACATCAGTCCCGGAAAACCAATTTCACGTACAGACAGATGGGCACAATAACAGACGGCCAGATGGACATGGTTCAATCAACTTCCCTATTTATAAGGATCTATATATTTTAAAAGTCTCATACGAATATTGTGGGAACTACACATGAAATGTCAAACCTAAAGGGTGTTTTTCAAAGACTGTCAAATTCATCGTGCAGCAGGCGCTACAATTGATTTCCTCAAAGAAACTTTTGTTGAAAAAATAATTTCACGTAATGTCACAATTAATTGGCCACCAAGATCGTTTGGTTTAACCCCATTGGGTTTGTCTACGTCGATAAACCACAAACATTTGAAAACCTGGAAATCAACATTCGTAGAGTTATCGGCGAAAATTGGTGTTTCAGATTGCACGCGCTAGCCGTGGCGGTCATATGGCATAAATCATATTTAAACATTAATTTCATAAAATTTTCTTTCCAATAAAGCCCATTTCTTTGATATTAAAATATATTTCCTTGTTTTATTATGATTTAAACTTGTGTCACTCTATAAGAATACACCCTTTATAAATGATCTTAAGATTTTTGGTGAGGGTATAAAAATATCATTAACTACAATTTTGTAAAATTTCTCACTGTTGGCAGAATTTTCGATAAATCTGGATTAACATAAAACCAACTACGTCTCTGTTTCACTTCAAGCCCACTGTATCTCCAGCTGAAATACAAACAACAATCAATGTAATGAAAATGCAAATATGAGACTAAAAATGCATAAAGCAACAACAAGAATAATAAGGACAGGAACAACAGAGCCACAAATATGGTCTACATTTCATGGATCATTTAAAAAAGTATGTGTTTAGTAAGTTGGTCTGGTTTAGTCTCGTCTGTAATGACTGTCTGCCTGTTTGGCTGTGTTTTATAAATAAAAGTTGAGGGTGTATTTTTATCCACCATCATCATCATCATACTGCAAAAGAAGAAACTGAATAAACAACATCGCATTTCATCATGATACTCATACCAATAAGTAAATAAATATTTATCATATATTGATATTTTACTTTAAACACATGTGCAGTTGTTAGTTGTATCTGTGAGAATCATACGAACGGGTGGAGGAACTTTATATTGTGGCTGTTAAGTTACTCTTTCTTTTTTTTCTAATATGCCAATAGACTGACTTGATTTATGAAGACTAAATTTTTATTTAAGGATTATAATCAAAGTATACAGTTATTATAATGCCACACATACAGTACAGTTATATCTGTAGTAAAATTGTGTAAATAGAAAAATCCTTGTGTATCCTTAATAGCCCCGGTAAAATAAGAAGCTGACATTTTTTTTAACACATTTACGAGTATTTTGTGCATTGGATAATCTGTTTCAAACTTCTCATTTAATCTTGGGTCACTAAAATCGCTTTCTTGTGAACATCTGGCTTTTTGCTTTCAGGATAATGGACAGCGGGAAAGCTTTAAACTGTTTGCTTGGAAATAAGTGAGATACGAGATATCAAAGTTAATGGTAGGATTGAGGCTAAAAGTGTGAACTGCTACAGCTGAGAAGTGATTTCGCTTTAGATATTTTTAAATAATTTTTTGAATTGTTCTGGAGTGCAGCAAAGAAGGGCACTGCAAAAATTTAAGACAATAAAATTTAATTCTACTTTTTTGGGCCGGAATTTAATGATATTGATGAGAAACTCGGCACGGATTCAGGAAAGGCAAACAAATGTGTGTGAAATTATATATTAAAATTTGAAATTCTAGACATAAACTATGAGGCTTAACAGAGCTCTATTCACAGTTTAACATGACTCTGTTAGATACTTAAAATATTGTGGTGTTTTCTTTTCTACAAAAAAATGCTACATCTCCATGCAGAAAGTGTACTTTCGTGTTTGTTTCTTAAAAATGTTTTGCTCTCTAAAAGGGCAGTGTGTTTGATTTTAAAAAAATTGCCCTCAATAATGGTGGAAGGCATTGCACTTTTTGCCCCGTTAAAATCGGCAGTGTTGTAAGTGTCCTGTAAAACAGATGGCAAAGCGAATTAATATCAAGTGGCCTTATTAGTACAACAAGATCTACTCGTAGCATTCACCAAACTGTAATGATAAATGCATATACAAAAAGTTGTTGTTTAGTTTTTCATATAGAATTTGACACTTTGGTTAGAAAGCTGCAGATAATCTCCACTAATAACGCCACCTGGTATTAATTCGCCTTAACATGGGGTTTTTGTTTATAAATAGTGTTACCAGACGTAGTTGAAAAAAATCGCCTGGAATTGGCAAGTAAAAAAGTTAAGGTTTTAAAGTTAAAATTTCGATTGTTTCATAGGCCAGCCATGAGAAAACATTACATTGTTAATGCCAGATTTTCAGTTATATAGAATCTTACTGGATTCGGTGTTATAAAATTGCTCTCATAACAAAATCTTCATATGAAAAAATCGTTAAAAGTTCAGATCGATAAATCAGCTATCTAACAGCTGTATTTTCATGTTTACGTATTGTATGAAAATAAATTGGTGAATTTTTTAACATATTCAGCAATTTTAAACAAAAATATTAAAAATATGGATATTGCCGCATCTATTATATGTGCAGAAATGACTGTCAGTCAATTATTGGATTCAACCTCCTCATGTGATGAGGAAGATATGTTAAATTTAGATATTAAGTCGTAGCCCTCATCCGCGTGTCAAAGGATTTGTTGAATTTTTTTTTAATTGTGTAGAAAAAGCTTCGCTGTCAGCTGTTAAAAACAGTGCGTTCCACTTTTTCATAAATCGAGTTTTATTCTATTGAAATAACGAGTTGCATTGTAACAGGGTTGGCAAGACATTTTATTCATGTGCCTTTCAACAAGGTGCCATTTTGTGTGTAGAAAAGAAAACACCATTAGTATTGTAATCGTTGCAGATCTTGCACGTCTAGCTTATTTTCATCAGTTTGCAGCAATGCAATAACAAAATATGTAAATAAGCTAGACCTGCCAGATCTGCAACAGATGCAAGAGCAGTTTTCAGCCATGAGTGATTGCCCTCATTAATTTTTTTTATTAAAACTTTAATAATTGCCACATTTTACAATAAAAAATTAGCAAAATACGATAAATATTTGTTCAATAAACTTTGGTATGAATTGAAAATATTTAGTAAGAAGCGGATTTCAGTGCCTTTTAAAAATGAATAATGGAGAAAGGACATTGGTCCTCTCCTCGAAAATGGTAAGGGATTGGGTGAAAAATAGTTACTAAAAACTATGTCCGTTGTTATCCAAAAATTAGTACAAATTTCGTCATATGAGCCATCTGCCTTGGCTGGAAATAACGTTCTCAAGTAATTGTGTAGTGATTCGTTTCTTTGATATGTGGTTGTTGATCTTGCTTTGAACTTCTCATTACGGTTTTTTCATCTTCTGAAGCCTCTTTCTGCTGCTTTTGATGTCATCAAAGGCTTGATTGTACGAGCATGCTTCTTCAGAGGTAGAATGTATAAGGGCCTGTTCGGAAATGCAACACTGCGCCGCATCTGATGCGCATGTGTGATTAATTTGCCCAGCTACAAAACAGCATATGGGCATTTTCACAAAAATGTCTACTTTTTGTCACGTAACGTCACCATGCAACTAAATTTGTATTTTAGAGCCATGCTGCTCGAATTTTCCCTACTCTTACTAAATGTTGACGTAATTACTAGTGTATGCTAAAATACAAAAAAAGAAGATAATATACAAAATTTTTCTTCGAGAAACAAGCTTTATGGCTTGGTGACGTTACGTGACAAAAAGTAGACTATTCTGTAGAAATGCCCATATGCAGTTTTGCCAGTCGTTGATTTTCATAAGTGATGCATTTCCGAACAGGCCCTAAGTTTTCCAATAGGGATGATATGATTTTGAAGTGACGTTTCGGCCATTTGTAATATGTCATGATCTTTCATTTATTTTTCATTGTATTCAGTAGTGTTTACAATCTTATAATGGAGAGATTTACGCAAGAACAACGTTGACAAATTATTCTGTTTTATTATCAAAATAATCGTTCTCCAATTGCAACTTTTCGTGCGCTTTTGCAATTTTATGGTCGTAATAATCGTCCAAGTGTGCTCGCTATTCGTCGAATTGTTGAAAATTTTGAGCCTACATTTTTTTAAATAATGTTTAAGTACCAATAAGAAGAAAAGTGTTGCTGAAGACCGCAATATGTCGATTCCAAGACGTGCTCAACAATTGGGACTGTCTCAAACCACAACCTGGTGGAGTTTGAGAAAGGATTTGGGTTTGCATCCGTATAAAATTGTTCTCACTCAAGAACTGAAGCCATTGGACCACCGTAAAAGTCGTGAATTTGCTGATTTTGCCACACAGCAAATGCACCAATTGAATTATCGCGAGAAAAGTTTGGAGATTCGATTATTTCAAGAAATTGTGATATTGACTGGCCTCCAAGAAGTTGTGATTTAACACATTTAGACTATTTCTTGTGGGGTTATTTGAAGTCATTGGTCTTTCGAAATAAACCAGACTCTCTTCAAGCTTTACAAGTCAATATTAAACGTGCCATTCATAACATACGACTTAATTTAGTGGAAAAAGTGCTCAAAAATTGGGTTAATCGAATTCGTTCCTGCAGAAGAAGTCGTGAAGGCCATTTAAATGACGTTTTATTTCGAACTTAAAATTATCGATTGTACTTCACATTAAATAAAAAACTTTTGAATTTCCTTAACAATAAGTGTTTTTTTTAAGAAATCATATCACTCTTAGTGGAAAACCTTTTATATTCTGAAATGAGGGATGGTGAAAACTTTTCAATAATACTCAAACTCCATTGTACTATATTATTTGTTTCATATATTAAGAAAATTTTATTTGGTTTAAAAAAATATTTCTAATTTTTAATTAAATTATAATTAAGTTTAGAAATTTTTTTTTAACTATTTTAAAACAAAGTTTTTATCTGAATTCTAAGGGAAACCGAAGTTCAGCACTGCTTTTCCACAGAGGGTAGGATGGTATTGGCTAAAGTGTTTGGCGCCTTGACTGCAAAGCAAACTATGACGAGGACCTGGGTTCGTTTCCTGACCACGGCAAGTCAATCAACATTATAAATTTTTCTGATGTGTATTGGTGGGGAATTTTATTAATTGCTGTTGGACTATTAAAGGGATGAAGGCATAGCAATGGTCACTGAAAACTGCTCCTGCAGCAATTGATGCAGTTCCCAGCTAATATACATCACAGGGTCCTCCTTCGTCGGCTAGCAGAATCGTCGACAAAGTAAAACGATTAACAAAATTACTGCTCACACTGCTTAAAAACTTTAATGTGTCTACTTAACACCAGAGAGGCGCTACAACAATGCTCTAAAAATCAATAAAACGCATCATAGCAGAGTTCTAAAAGAATTCTTCTCCATTTTCAACATCTTTCTTCTCTAGCTTATTACTTTCGAAGCTCCACCAGTAGTTAACTGGTTTCACGGGGACCGGCAAGCTCTCATGGGAGATTGTTTACCGGAGGGTAGCAGTGATGGCCTACGTTTGTCACACGATTTGCGGTGTGGAGTACGCATAGATGTGTATCCGTTCCCTTGGGGATGGATATGCTGGCGCTGCCGCATCTACCCCCTGGTGGCATGACTCCATGGCCGGTTGTTGGTTGAGGTCTCCTTCGGGACTACACGCCACGGTTGTGGTTATTAACAAAAGCTGGGAGAGGTGTTGGTTTAAAGACTGATGCTTGTACCAGTGCTTGCGCTGGTCGGACTTCGTGTCTACCAACGTGAAGCCTCTATATGCTCTTGTGAATCAACAGATAAAAGAGTTTAGATAACTCGAACACTTTAGCAAGGTGCTTAGACATGGTGGGCTTTGGCCATGTCAGAGAATTTGCAACCTGATGTTGACCCCAAGGGGATGACTTCCCCGAGGGGAAGGCTCGGGGTTGATGATGGACGCTTTATGTGCACTCAGTGCTTAAGTACACCGTCAGATGAACCAATTGGTAGGAGCTGACGTTAACTTGATGCACAATCTACCTTATCCCTTTCTTCCTAAGCTCTGGCATAGTTTCCTGCATAAGTAGGGGCAATGCCTTGAGTGCTGCTCCTAAGAAAAACACCTTTAGTTGATTGATTTAATCCCCTCCTAAAATGAGTAGCAGCTGTTGTCAAACGCCTCGATCCTCTTTACCAAAATCAGCCATTAAAGCTCTGTTATTGTATATGTATTATAATATTTTCTTTGTCTATTGCTTTTTATTTATTTAAGCTGCTAGACAAAGAGTTTTTATCTCAACAACTCTAGAGCGCTAACTCGTCTCTCGTAAATGTAACTTGGCTAATTTGCTTCTTGTTTTCCTTCCGTTTCGAAAAGTTCGAGAAGCTCTAAGTGCAGAACTTGGAATCTACTTAACCATATTCGCTTATGAGCCCAATAAAGAACAAAATGATACTTAGACTAAAAGATTTCTCTGGCTGGCTGGTGATTGTCATTGACTACTAGCGGTGGAAAAAAACCAAGCGGGACGGACAACTCATTTGCATCTTTCAGATATGAAGAGTATTTTATCGCATCTTGTGTGATGCATAAATAAAATATCAAATAAAAATTTCATTCAAATGTCACCCAGAGTTTTTATGATAATTTTAAAAAAAAAAAAAACCGTAAATAGAAAAGGAAGAAGAAAATAAATTCATTTGACTATTTATTTAAATGCACATACATACACTTATACACACATTCATAGATACACTGTCATAGATACAAACGTTCTTACTCGTACTCTCGTTTAAGTGTTGTGGGTACATGTATGTACGAGTCGAGTATGTTTGTCTGTTTGTATTTATGAGTTTATGTTTTTCTTTCGTATGTATTTCAATGTTGTGCACGTGTCAATTGGAATTGATTGTTTCTTAAAGTAAAATATACAAAATCTACACAAAACGTTCCGTGTTCTTTTTTTCTGCATTTTTCTTTCTTTCATTTTGTACTTTCCTCCCTCATAACACGATCTGAAACACATTCACACATACATTCACACACTCACACATATATATGAGCCGTTTATTTTGAAAGTGGCATAAGTCAATTTGTTTTTAAGTCGAGATATTTAAAGGTTTTTATTTAAAAACGTTTAAAAATATGGAGAAATATTGAGAAAAATATCAGTATCATGAGATAACAAATACAAGAAAATCTTCTCGAAAGTTAGCATCCATATTTCTAAACGTGTTAAAACGCAAAC
The DNA here is from genome assembly GCA_947311025.1 of Lypha dubia. Lineage (NCBI taxonomy): Eukaryota > Metazoa > Arthropoda > Insecta > Diptera > Tachinidae > Lypha > Lypha dubia. The sequence continues at coordinate 56,598,530 of OX371263.1, forward strand.
CCTTAAATATCTCGACTTTAAAACAAAGTGACTTATGGCACTTTCAAAATAAATGGCTAATATATTGAACATATGTATATTCCTTGTGTTATGTTCCTTTTTCTATTACATTACGGCTGGCTGCCAGAAACTCAGTAACGACTAAATAAAAAAAAAAATCACAATGTTTGAGATTTCTTTATTCTGGGGCTCCATTCGTTATGCTGGATTTCAAGTCTCGTTGTTTGTTAAATGATTTAATATAATTTTGTTTTTGTTTCTTTGCGAACATCTATAGAATTGGTTAGTATCTTTGCAACAACACATAGATATACAAGTACATACACATGCACATATATTGGTATTGGTGTGTGTATTTTACATGTGTAATAACAAAGTCTAATATTTATACAAAATATATTTTCTTTTTACATTTGTTTGGGTATAAAAATGTATTTATTTATTTTTATTTTTGTATGTCTGTCTGTTTGTATGTAAATAGTACTTTTTCGTAAGTTTGTATAAATGTGTGTAACTAATCGTATGCAATAAATTTGTAAGAGTAGATTTTTCTTATATGTTTCCTTTTTTTATTGATTTGCTCATGATTTTTCTTTATATTTTCTTTAAGCATTTTAATAAAACATATTTTATCGAGAAAGCAACAAAAAAGGAGAGCATAATCATAAAATCTTTATGAGTATGTTTTTATTTTTTTTTTACTTTATTTTTATGGTAAAGTGATAAGATGTTAGAAAATCGTAATAAATTATATTGTCTAATGCAGAGCTGGTAAAGCGTGAAATTCTAGTATAAAACTTTTGTCGAAAAAAAATTATGCTGGCATTTCTGATCTTGCAAGTATGTATGTATTAAGATCGGGTCCATTTACCACATTTAAGCAATTTTATTAAGGGTCATAGAATATGTTACATTGATTATGTTACAAAAAATCAAATTGAAAAACCTGTGCCATAATATACATATACGCCAACTAAAATTGATGTACAGTGTAACCTCGGTTAACGCAACCCTCGATATACGCAACAACACGATACCGCAACAACCAAATTCTTAACATTGTTGACTCTGTTAACGTAACTCTTCAAAAAACAAAACCTCAATTAACGCAACTTTACAAAAAAAAAAGTTTTGTTTTTCTCTTTCGGTTTGATTTGTATTTTAGTTTCTTATAAATGAATTGAAAACTACAAACGTACGCAAATATAATTTTATGTTTACGTACAAATATCATTTTAGTTTACGGCTATTCAAGGAATAACGAAGAATTTTTGCGTGTTGCTTCTGTTTTTAAAGACAACTCAGTGTAAAAAATTCTTTGTGATGAGTTGTTCTACTTTAATAATAAAATTTATTAAACTTACAATTAAGCAAAAGAGTGAAATTCTTATGAAACTTAAAAGTGTCATTCCTGTATATGAAAACTTTGTTTTAGATCCAATACCTGAAAAATAAAATATCAGAATGCTATCGAAATCTTTGACGTTTGCCTGCAATGGGCGAGTGAAAAAAGCAGTTCAGTTGAAGACAGAATAATCTTGCAAAAGCTTCGAGAAATGGTAGGAATTTAAAAAAAAAATTGCTGTTCTAAAAAACATTCAAAAATTTCAAACTTTTTTCGTTAAAATCCTGAATCTTTAACTTGGTTAAAAAATATCAGTACGAATTAACATACACTAGAATACCTATGTATTCTTTATTTAATTTAAACAATTTTTTTTTTATTGTTTTTTTTTTTTAAATTGCAATTAAATAAATGCATTTATTTGAAAAGTTAACATTTGTTTTTCTAAATAAGGACGTTGTTTTATTTTACATAAGGCACAGACATTTTTGACTCAATGCAACTCAGTTTTCGCGATGGCCCAAAATTTCTATTGGTTGCGTTAACCGACGTTGCACTGTATAATATATGTATACAGTGATTAAAACTTTTAATCCGAAATGTGCTTGAATTAATTCTAAAAGGGATTAAACACATTTTAAGCTGCATCCTTTCAATAACAGAAATGAAAAAATAAAATATAATAAAAATAATTTTGTTGGCTTTTATTGGTCGATTTATATATTCCAATGTTCGAATGATAATCAAATATTTTACATCTAGAATAAAATCAATTATATAATCCAGTTTCGCTACTTACAACCTGCCTTTGTATGTAACATATATTTTTCATATGAAGTTTCCTTGTAAACTAAGATTTGGCAGATTAGTTTACTACAGCTTGCAAATGACAACGAATTTGTTACTGTAACAACATATCAAAGTTTGACTTATTTTCCACATTTCAGTTGAGTTTTGAACTTTGGAGTATTTAAAGAGCGAAGTAAGAGAATTTCATGAGCAAAAAAGTTTTGTAGGACACTAGAGCTCGCTTTATTGCCCTTTAAAGGGAGTTTTTCTTTTTTGTTTGCCCCTTTTCCATGACATTTAAAATATTTAACATAAAAATGTTAATCATATTTTTACCAAAAATTTAAGATTTAAAAGGTTTTCAATTATGAATTTAGTTTGAGTAAATTTTTCGCTTTATGAAATTTATTCCATGTAACTGTTTTTGTTTTCAAATGACACTGAAAAAAATTTGCTAAAATTTGTGAAAATTTTACTAAATTTGAATTCAAAATGGTTGTAGTATGGTGCCGCTTTTTACAAAACATTGTGTAAAAATTTCCTTGATGTTAGGAGATACAAATTTCGTCTTTCATAGGAAAATTTTCATAATTATAAATCTATCTATATATATAAAACCGAATGTGTGTCTGTTTATTTGTTTGTTTGTTTGGCCAAACCCTTGGACCGATCTTCCTGAAATTTTCACAGTATTTAACTGGAACTCTCGGATGAGTTATAGGCTACTTTTTTCAATTACACCCACTTTTACGCCCACTTTTTTAAATTATGTTATTCCTACCACGTAGTTTTTAACAGATTTTATAATATAAAGTGAGCATAACTTCGCCATTTGTGGATCAATTTTCAAAATTCTTTCAGCATATGGAAAAGGTGCATTAAATCTTTTTGTTTTTAGAAATTGTTTGTTGGGTCGACCGGGGGGGAGGGCGGTAGGGCGTTGCAAATGGCCCGCCACAATAATTGATTATGACATAACTTCGCCATATTTTGGGAATTTTTTTACCTACGTCGATGATATTTGGTACATATGGTATTGGCATAATTTGGAATACGTACCAGGAGAAAAGTGGGTGCGACCACGACCCTTTTTAGGAAAACCAAACCCTCGGACCGATCTTCCTGAAATTTTCACAGCATGTTACTGTGACTCTGGAAGGAAAAAATAGCTATATGAAGTTTTTATTGGACAAAGAGGCGTGGCACCGCCCATATAACCCAAAAATTTAAATCGCTATATTTTGGGCATTTTTTGACCTACGTTGATGATATTTGGTACATATGGTATTGGCATAATTTGGAGTACGTACCAGGAGAAAAGTGGGTGAAACCACGCCCCTTTTTAAGAAAACCAAACCCTCGGACCGATCTTCCTGAAATTTTCACAGCATGTTACTGTGACTCTGGAAGGAAAAAATAGCTATATGAAGTTTTTATTGGACAAAGAGGCGTGGCACCGCCCATATAACCCAAAAATTTAAATCGCTATATTTTGGGCATTTTTTGACCTACGTCGATGATATTTGGTACATATGGTATTGGCATAATTTGGAATACGTACCAGGAGAAAAGTGGGTGCGACCACGACCCTTTTTAGGAAAATTAAAAATCGTAATATAGTGTTAACTACTGGACCGATCGTCATTAAATTTTCACAATAGGATATATAAATACTTTTAATTTTATTTTATAAAGAAGGGGGTAGCGAAGCACACCGGGATAGGCTAGTAAAAAGATATTTACTAAAAACTAGTTCAGTATTTATTATAAAAAATATATTAAAAATTTTGCCAACTGCCTTGGCTTGTAATTGTATAGTGTTGGTTCATATCCTTGATATGTGGTTGCTGATCTTGCTAAGGTTTTCTCATTACCCGCCCTTCTGGTACAACGAAGCTGTTGAAGTCATCAGAGCCTTCAACGTCCGGGGATGCTTCTTTACAGGTAGGATGTGTAATATGAAATGAGGAGTGTGAGAGTGAAACCTTTTAGTAAACCTTAAAGCCTATTGGGACTCGAACCAGGGTACTTTAGTTTAGTAAATAGGCTACACTTTTATCACCACACCACCGTGCATGTACAAAAGTAAAGGGTGTTTTTTATTGAGTGACACAAGTTTAAATCATAATAAAACAAGGAAATATATTTTTAATATCAATGAAACGGGCTTTATTGGAAAGCAAATTGCCAACTCAAAGTTGTGACATTCTATAAAAAGAACCCTTTACTAAATTCGTAAAAGTTTCCTAAATTTATAATTTATTTCATATTTTTTTTTTTGTTTTTGAGTGCAGTGATGCAGTTGACTGCAAAAGGTCGTTAGAAGTGAACTTTTCAAAAAAAAAAACGTTTTTCTCAATTTACACTATCCAAAATTTACTTCTCCGCACTTGCAATCAGCAAATTAAAACTCTTTGAGGCAAAAAACCCCAAACACTTTTATTCTGTTTCTTTCAATCTCATCGTGTAAATTATGTCTCTGCTTTAGACACTACACGACCAAGTGATAAGAACTATGTATTAGTCATTTAAAGAAAATGTCCTTTCAAATGATTGTAACGTTTTTATCTGTCGACCACAAAAATTTAAAAAGTCAAGGCCTACAAAGTAAAACGATAGTCAAGTGGTGATAATCATGTGATCGAGAGTGTTTGTATGAGAATATAAAAAATCGTGTTAAACTATCTTTTGAAATTTGTTTTATAAATTTTGTAACATGCAAGATTTTTTCTTGTTTATTTTTTTGAACAATTCAAAGGATTTCTTTACTATTTTTTTTTTCTGTTTGTTCTGAAGCGTCACAGCATATACCGCATATAAGAGTACATTTTATATGCTTAAACAACGGAAGCAACACAATACACACATCACAGGGAAACCAACAACAATCGAAACAATAAAGTGTAGGTACATCTATCCATCCAAACATACATACATACATACATGAATATAAAATAATAAAATAATACAAAAATTTACAAAGCAAAAAAAATACAGAAATACATAATCTATAAGTCTCAGTGCGTCATACAAATAAAATAAAAAAATTTTTAAATAAAAATAAATAAAAAAATTCTTCATGAATATGTATGTATGTATGTATGTATGTACATACAGATATGTGTATATGACTACCCTGCAGGAGATTTAGCGTTAATTGTCTAAAAGCTACTGGTACAATTACTAGTACAAACAGCAGTAGTTCAAAGGGTGCTATAGTTTATGTAGGAAAGTACTAGTACTTCAAGTAGTTCATTTGTAGATTGATTTGACACATATCATTAATGATGGTTGTTTTGTGCTTTCCGTAAAAGTCTGTACGAACAGTTCGATTCAATGCTTTTGAGGGCAACGAATACGGACTGTCAAAACGGAATCTTATGGTTCTACTTGAATGCTTGTGCGTAACAGGCAGCCACGTAAGCCATCATTAATGATATATTTCATATCACTTTTTGGATGATGTTTAAATGCGAATTGCCATTTTCATTTTTATAATTGTTGCAACACTTTTTAAACAAATTCAAATTTAAAACAAAGAACAGTATGCTACGTAATTTTTCGCTGAAAATTATTAGCCGACTTTGCAGTTTATTCGTACACTAAAGTAAGCAGCGGTTTTCTGAGTGACATTTTAAAAAATAAAATAATATTAAAAGGTAATTTTTAAATTTTCTAAAAACGAGTAACTCAAAAAGATATTTTAAAAGAAAATTAAAAAACAGATTAGTGAATATAATAACAAGGTGCTTTGTAATGGAAATCCCCAAAAACAAATTGGAATTTGTGAAGAATTTATGAACCTAACTGTGCTTGAAGGAAGAAAAAAGTGGTTAAGCACCCAATCCGGTCCAAGTGCTCTAGTAAGTAGGTAGAACCAATTTTACTAGTATCCGACTAGTACCAATGGAACTAGTGTACTTTAAAAAAAAACGGTACTAGTATCCGTCTAGAATCAATTGTACTAGTATTCATCTAGTACCAATGGTACTAGTAATTTTCCCGACACACCCAATGTTAATTTGAGTATTAACATGGTATAGGAAAGTTTACAGTTGAGAACTAGTACTGGTGACTTTGGTACTAGTAAAATACTAGTTTGATACTAGTTGCACCTCCTGCAGGGTATGTACATATGTAAGTATGTATGTTCAGCATATTTGAACATTTTGATTTTCATTACGTCTCCGGCTTTTATATGAGAAGGTATGCATGTAGTTGTTTAACATACACGTGCACACATACAAACATACATAAATTTTATATTTATTACATATTCGTAAATGTTGTATTATTTGTTTTCCCCCATATTCTTTTCTTACTTTTGCTTCATCCGGAAACCGGAAGATATTTTGTTTGAACATCTATTGTGTATGTGTGCACTTATGTATATGTATGTATAATACAAAAAAATTAAGCAAAAGCAACAACAACAGCAGATAAGTATGAAAACTCATACAAACGCACTTGTATTCTTAGTTACATTCATCCAGCTTTCCATCCAACCAACCAACCAACCATCCATCCATCCGACAATCCATCCATTCGTCTATACATTCATATCTTCATTCTTTTACTCATGTAGATGTAGTACAAACAACAACAGCAACAACCATGAACAAAAATATACTAAAAAATATTCCATTCAAGGGGAAAGAAATATGTATTCATCATCCTCATCAGATGACGATCACAGGAAAGAAAGCAAAAAAAAAATAATTTAAAAGGAACACACACAAACAAACAATGAACAAAAAAAGTCAAGGAACAATGAACGACAAAGAGCACCAAAAACATAAGCGCTTTAGCAACCCTCTTGTTGCCCTCTCTCCTTTTTTTTTTTTCTTGCTCTACTATAATGGACCAAACCATACCTACTCCTCGTAACAAGAGCTGGGAAGGCGGTTGGGCCAGAATATGATTGAGAAATAAGAAATGGAAATGTTTGTTACATCAGCACCAAAACCGTATCCCAAAAATAGCTTCGGTGTATTTTTCTGGTGTTTTCTTTCCTCGTTCTTATTTCCCTTTTTTTTTCATCCAACAAAACGTGTAGTCTTGTACGTGTTTTTTTTTTTTTGGATGTCATTGCTATTTTACAACAAAATATATTCCTTTATTTCCGTATTTCCTTATTTTATTTTTTATGCTTCTTTTAAAATTTCAGTTTTATTAACAAAAGATGTTTTTTTTTTGGTCTTTTGTGTACTCTGTATCAGATTTTATTTGTAGTCGTTCCTTGTTGCTTTCTGCCGTGTATTTCTCCCTCTAACCCTCAACCGTACTTCTTCTATAAAAACATATTGATTATTTTTTTTTAAAGTTTTCCAGCAAACAATAATTGTTTGCACAATTTTAAAAGTTAAACATAATTCGTATCTGCTTGTACTGTGGTAACGATAAAAATCAAAAGTTAATTTGGAATATCTCGAAAATTTCAATGAAAATGTCATAATCTGATGCTTTTTTAATTCGAAATGTTTTTAATTTGCAATAAAATCAGTTTTGTTTCAATAACTTCATTCAGGGACTTGGAATCATTATATAAAAATTTTATCAGGTTTATGTAGACGTGTGTTCGCGTTGTTATTTTTATTTAAAATTTAATTGTGCACTTTAATAAAAGCCCAGATGGTTTGATATGAGACTTTTATTATAAAAATGATGTGTTGAAAATTCCAGATTTATTGGACAATTTTAAGCCGCTACTCTTTTCTTGTAAATTAACTAGTCTGACTTTCGAAAAAAAAAAACGTTGTAGAGCTCTGCTATATCCCCCCAGTGCACACTGGTCGAAAAGGCTCATTTAGCGGCGTTTAATTAATAGTGCTTAGGGATTTTTTTTTTTGTTTGTGTACTATTTTTTTTTAGTTGAAAATAGATTAAGCTACAATGTTAAACAAAAAAAAAAATAAATTTTAAAAATATATTAATTTTTTTTTTTTTGTGAAAGTTGCAATTTTTTTTTCATATTTACGACATTTTTTATTTCATTCAGGAAAACATAATAAAGTTATTTAATGTTTCACATTCTTTTAGGATAAAAATATATTAAACTTTAATATTAAAATAATTTTTTTTTAACATTAATTTATTTATTTTTTTAAATTTTTTTCTTAAAACAATTTTTATTTATTTCAGTGCTATACATATATTGTTAATAAAACGACATATGTATATATAGGTACAGTTATGTTGGAAATAATAGGCTTAAGGCAAATACACGAGTTTTTATTCAGAATCATCAGAACCAACAGCGTCTTCTTGTATAATTGGCTCTGAAAGCAAATTTAGTACATCACTGCCTATTTCTATATTGTTCCGGGAGTAGCTAGATGGTTGTTTGGAGAGCGAGGATATGAGAGGATCAGAAGAGAAAAGAAGTGAGTGAATTAAATCCTCCATTGTGTTTTTTCTTGATTTTTTGCGTGTGTGGTGCTCTCTAAAATTCCTTAAATTCCTTAATTTCGGGCTTCCTGTGCTTCTTCTGACATCATGCGAATTGGGAGCGAGACATTATTTATGATGTCAGCACCGTGAATTAAAATTTTGTGAACGGAAGATGGCATATAGAACCATTGGTATTTTTCTACAAATATTTCCGCTGTTTCAAAGGAATATATTTTGAAAGCATGTGTATTAACTTTATACCCACAAGCCATACATAGTTCGTAAAATAACAAAAATCTACTGATTAGTTCCTCACTGATTCCAGTTAAAACTGCAGCCAATTTTGGTTGTTGGAAAAAACGTCTAGCTGTATTTCCGCTATTGGTATTTCCCGAACCAGGTTTAGGTATATCAACTAGTAAACACATCTCATTTCTTAACTTATTTTGTATATCCAGCTTAGTTTGTTGTACAACTGATTTATCAGTGCTACGAACTTGCCACTTTTGAATTGGCAATCTATATGCAATATGTAAAATGCATTCAAAACATCTTATCCAAGCATGTAATGTTGACAAGCCATACTCATACATATTAGTATTAGGTGGTAGATTTTTAATAGAATTTAAGTCATTCATAACTTTCGGTGTGGCGCCACAAATGCCACATGTTTGTGACGAGGATTCTGCAATTACACTAAAAACTTTGCCATCGATCATTGTCAGGTGAAATTGGTGATGAATTTGAAACGACTCAAACTGTGTTTGAATAATTTCAGATATTTGCTGTTTTACTCTTTCAATTTCAGTTCTGACTAAGTTAGAAGTTTCTTTTTCATAAATCAATTTAATTGGTCTACAAAACCGAGTAGAAGAAGGCCGAGAATTCTCCCATAGAATAACGTTTCCCATTTTGACTTGTAGTGGCACAATGCACACTGCAAATAAAGCTTCATCATTTCTTTTCGATTCAGGGTCAGAAAAGCTTTGGCTGTAAGTGGAATGTCCACTACTGCCATCACAACCCCACTTGTATATCGCAGTTATAATGTGTTCATTGAGGTTGACGAAAATTTCCTTCTGTGATTCAACGATCCTTGTAACAGTATGATCAACCAAGGTCTGTAGGGACACTTCAGCAGATGTGTCGGTAATTTGGACTCCGCCGGGATAGCACTTCTTTTTTGCTAATAACAATGCATCATATGTTGGATATATGTTTGAGTTTCTTATTTTTGCACCAGATTGCATTAATTTATACGAGTGTTTTGTGAAATCCCCGTCCACGTAAAGAGCTAAAGCTTCATCAGGGCTGTATGGAATAGAATTTTTTGCCGTAGAAGTAATGGTTTTTTGAATTTTTGCTGCGACCTTGGTATCAGAATGTACCATGGATACCACATCTGAAGCTTTTCTCTTTCCTGCTTTGTGTAAACTTACGCGCGTCGCTACCATAAGTTCAGAGGAAGAAGTTTTATTTACAAGCTGTGAAACTTTTTTGACTTGGGTTTTAGAGGTACATTCTGTGAAATCCTTAGCAGGTCGTCCAAAAGAAGTGCTACTTATCGGCTCAACTAATATTATTTCACTGTCCAACCATTCTTTGTTACGTTCTTCAAAATACGATAATGTTCTGTGGAAACTCTTCCACTTCTCAACTAATTTGCTTATAAAGCTCCGCAACTTTCTTTTTATTTCTCGGCACTGCTCCTCAGCATATTTTGTTTCGTCTATTATATTGTTAAATACGTGGTCCTCCACAGCCGAAAATTTTCTAGTTGGGATGTTTTCATTGTGCCAAATTAAAAAAAGTGTGCGTTTGGAAACATTCATTGTGCCTAAAATATTAATTAACCAATTACATTGCGCGAACTGGCATGTCATATTGGACGAGTCACAATAACAATAATCCAAATTAATAAACAAAAAAGAATTAAACCGAACTCGATCGAACGCCAAAAGTTGCACTCCATGAAACAATAGCATATAACACTTTAAACGCCCTATCACAAATGCCAACTTCTACAATTCACTCCTACTAAACTAGATATACACAGGTCACAAACATTTATTTTTTAGTTAATACATACCTTTGTCTTTCAATTACAACTTTTAGGCTCAAAATTGATAAACAATTGACTTACAGGTGACAAGAAACACTCACTGAGTAATTAGGCGCCAAATTCCTTAAATGCACTTGCTGCAGCAAATGTTATGTTTGACAGCTAACAGCTGAGCGAATATTGAAAGCAAAATAAAAGTAAAAACGCAGAGTTTCTCAGAAAAGTATCGGTAATCGATTCAATTCAAAACATTTAACGATTTTAAGATTTAATTTTTGACTTAAGCGCCGCTAGAACAGTGATTTCGACCAGTGTGCAGTGGGCACATTTATGCATACTAGTGACTAAGGATAAGGGAAATTGGGATAAGGGAAATTGGCTTTTTCCAGACATTACCTTTGGCCAATTACTCATCCATAAAACATATGTGCCCACTACCCAATTTTTTAAACAACAACAACAGAGCAACATGTGAGCACATAAAATGTAAGAAGATGTAAAGTAAGCAGCACCAGTCTGCTTGAAAATGAACCAGGCCTCAAAGGTACCCACTCAATGCCAAGGACCTATACTGCAAAATTTCATTAAAAATTAAAAAAAAAAAACAGGAAATTTTATTTTGTATAAAAGAAGCTTCAAAAGATTTGTTTCAATAATGTGACTATAATTTCTATTAATGTCTTTATATTTACATATAAAAAGTAATATTATCAGCCTCAAGCTCAGTTTTTTTTTTATTGAATTAATGAAAATTCAAATTACTAAGAGTTATTTTATGTTTGCAAATATTATTATTATATCCAATCAGTTTTAAGCAGAACGTATTAGTATACCGATTTCAAGGCCACTACACCTCTAATCAGCGTTCAATTGTCCATCTTAACAAATTTTCGTATATTTATTTAGAACTTACATATTTTTTAATCGAATACGTTTATTTATGGTGAAAAAATACTCTTCACGATCAGCAAATGCAAAAAGTATTTAAAACATATCTGCTGTTTGATTCGTTGAAGAGCCAACAGTTGTTGGTTGGTTGCTGTACCTGACTTTTTACCGACATTCAATATTGGGGAAATTGAGACTGGCATTAAAAATACAGAATATTTCGAATGCTTTTAACACAATAATTTTTAATTTCATTGTCGTAAGCACTTGATTCAATTAAGTTATTTCACCCTGGCCTTTTTTATCAAAGTAGATTTTACAGATTTTTTTTTCTTCGATTAATGCTATTTCGACTAATTTTTATTCGGTTATCTATAGCACTTATAAAATTCCTACAATGAATAAATTTATTCTAATATTTTTTTTGGCAATCGTATACGAGTACAGTCAGCGAAAGTGTAAAATTTCAAGTTTCAAATGAAATTTTTAAACAAAATATGTTTCATTAAGCAGGGTTTCTTTTAAGCGAATTTTCTTTCAATCGAATATATTTCAGTGCAAATTTGTCTATCAAACAGCGTGCTGTTATCTAAATTCCACTGTATTGTTAATTTTTTTTTTTTATCAAAAATTTTTTTCTACCCAAGTAAGTAATCGAATGGTTTTTATTCGAAAAAAATTATTCGAATAATAATTTATATGAATAAATTTTCTTTTATTAAATAAAACACAAAATTTATTCACATAATTTTATTCGATTAAACTTTATTTAAATAATTTAAGTTAATTTGATTAGCACAGATTCGAAAGAAATTTATTCGATTAAAATTTATTCTTATATAAATAAATCGAAAAAATATATATTCGACTTTAACAGATTCGATTTTTTTTTTTAATAATATATATTCGATTACTTCAGATGCGATTAAAATTTATTCGTATTACAATAATTTGTAAAATATATATTGGACTTAAACATCTTCGATTCTTTATATATATTCGATTAATTCTGATTCGAAAGAAATTTATCCGAATAGAATGTATTAGAACTATATACATGAATATTCGAATAATTTTTATTCAAATAATATATATGTAGTCGTATGTATGTATGTGTATGTATATACGATTAATACCCAGCGGCGAAATTTTGGAGTCCTTTATTTATAAGGCCCTCCGTAAGGCCTTCCTAGAGCTTCTTTTACATCTAGTACTCATGCTCGCTTGCCTTCTCAAGAAGGCGTTATGGAAGGCCTACCTACTCCCTCCTAAACATCTGATTTTTAGTATGTGTATGTGTACATCAATAAATAAATAAATAGTTAACAACAACATGTCATCAAATGTAAAGAAATCCCTGAAATTCAAAATAATACAATAATCACTATTTTGTTGAATTGATATTTTGGCACTTTCATGGTTTTTACTACGTTTTCGCATTTCTAAAGGTAATTTAAAAATAAATTTGTGAATAAATAAGGCCTTCTACCAGGCCTGTGTAAGAAGGGAAATTAGAAGGCCTTGGCTGGCTAGGACATTGTTTGTAAAAAATTTATGAGTATGGAATGGGGCAAGAGGCCAAGGAAGGCCTTCCAGAAGACCAAATAAGGCCTTCCAGAAGGCCTGCTTAGTGCTTCTCTCCGCCGCTGGGTAATTATTCAAAATTTCTTCGAATAAATTTTATATAAATATGGAATATTCAATTTTATTCTACCCAATTTCTTTTAAAATGTTTACTAACACCAAAATATTTTGATTAATTTGTATTTCAAATACATACTTTTCATGGTAAAAATTGAAAAAAAAAATAATTAAATTAATTTTAAAAATTTTATTTGATAAAAATCTACAAAAAAAAAAGGTTGAAAAAATGGTTTTGTTGATAATTTATTCACTGGTCTACTAGGAACAACTTTAAAATTATAGATGTATCTACAGTGACAGCTCTACTTGCGAGACGAAATCTTCGCCGACGGAAAGTGTCCGCTTGTGAGAGATTTTCCTGTGTATTGTTGGAGAGGCCTCAGTCTATTGTTCTTTTTATATCCGTTTCGAATTTTAAAATCGCATTCTATATTACGGAGCTACTGTGTTATAGGTGCATATCTCCTGATTTTGAACGTATGTACTTTGCAACTTTTAAAAAAGGCATCTTGTACCAGATAAAACCTACAAGAAAACTAGTGTCATTTTCCTCTGGTATATTTTATGTAGATATTAATAAAAAAAAAACTTCTTTTTTGAATAATTAAGTTGAAATAATTTTTACTTCCACAATTTTTTTTTTTTTCGAATAACTTTATTCGAATAATAATAATCTTATTTAAGATTCCTATCAAATTCGCTGAATTAAAAATTTTTTTTAATTAATTCCTTATCAATATCGAATTTTAACTTATCTGAAAAAAAAGCATATTTTACAAAAACATTTTCTTTTGCCCACCATTCTGAAAAGTATTAAAAATTCATTATTATGAATTGTTTAAATAAACAACATGTCGTATGCCATGAGGAACCCTTGAAATATTCAACACAAAATCAAAATCATATCATCGTTATATATAATAACTACTTGAAAAACACTTGACTGGCTGAATGACTGACTGACTTGTTGCAAAATATTTACATTTTCTTATCAAAATCTGTTTGTTTTTTTAAAGCGTAATAAATAGAACAAATAAAATTTCCTTCAAATTAATACAGAAAAAAAAGAAGATAACTTTATTAAAGACCTAAAACTTGAAAATAATTTAAATTCAAATCAGAAAGTATTAGTCATAGAAAAAGAAAATATTATCATTATCGTTTTTATGTGCCGTAGTCTGTTTGTATAATTTTCCGATTATATATACATATTAGCATATGCTACCACCACTAACAGCACCAGCATCAGCGTCACAGTTTGGTGCCACACTCCCATTGCTGAACATCAATGTCGTCAACATCATCACACAATCATCGTCAACATCAACTTTGTAACCATGAGCAATTCTAACAAACAGCTTAACGTAATGATTTTTAGAGGATGACATTTAACAGGAATGCCTTCAAGCAATTACATGCGTATTTAACATATACAAACATACACAAATACATTCATGTGGTTGTACAAACACACACATACAGCCCTCCATAGATTTTGCAAATAAATTTACACATTAACGCTTGCATATATTTGTTTTTTAGGCATATAAAATTTGACAAAATATTTTATGAGTGAAACATACAAACAAATATATCTACATACAACTATTTCACATTGGAGCAGATACTTAAAAAAAACCTGAAAATATAAAAATGTTTATGAAAAGAAATTATTTAAAGGCCAACACTGCTTGCTAAGCAGCTCTAATCTTTGTGTATATAATTAATAATTTAATTTAATTGAGATTAAATCTGTATAATTTTCAAAGAATTTATATAAAATCAACCTTGGAAAATATTGCACATAAGCCACTGTAATAATCGAAATCGAGCATACGAATCTTAAAAAGAAAAAAAAAAGTGAAAACAAACCACTGTAACGCAACAGCTGCATGAAAAATGGACCCATTAAAAAAAGATCCCATACTAAAAACAGTTCCAAACTGAAAAATTTCAAATGGTCTAAAACCCAAAATGAGAATATATCCTCCAGAAATATTTGTTGCTGTTTTCAATGGAAAAACTTAAGAGCCATTTTTCGTTTTTAGTTTAGGAATATCTTTTCATTGCTGCAATTTTTTATTTCCTAAAAACAGCAAATTTGTTTTCATTTTTCCTAATTCTGGGACCATTTGTCATTTTTAAAGTTTTTGGTAAGAAAAATAAAAACTGCACTGCTTTCTTAAAATTCTCTGTATAGACGGCCTTCGGACGGGCTCGTAAAATTGTCCAAAACTTTAAGAAAAATGGCACTCAATATAAATATAAAAAATTTATACTTGTAAAAAATTTGACATTTATTCGAGCAAATACTCAAGAATTTATGTTTTTAAAAATTTTATTTATTTGTTGAGGCTTATCAATATCTGAATCTTTTCAAATATAAATGGTAAAGATCTACTGATGCGTTGGTATAGCAACCAATGAAATGCATTTAGATATTGCTAACCCGCAACAAATAAATGAAATTTTAAAAAATTTTTAAATAGTTCTTATGGGTGCCATTTTTCATGGAGCACGACGAAACTGTTTTAAATTTTCGGCATAATGCAAAATTTCAAAAAACCTGTCAAAATTTACACAAAAACCTCTACATTTTTTTCACACACAGCCCACTGTGTTCTTTATTAATGCACTCTGTACATTTAAATATTTTATTTTAATTGAAAAGTTAATTTTGTTACAACTATAAGGCAGCATCTATAATCATTAAAACACACACATACTCATACACTCAATCAAACGCCGGTAAACAATTGAAAAACAAAACAAAACAGAACAGAACAACACGAACAACAACAAATTTGACATTTATGTTGATGTGGAAAACGCCTTTAGGGTTGTTCCTTTAAATGTTGCCTATAACGACACTTATGAGAATTATACGGCAAATGAAGATGATGATTTAGTTGTTGTTGGTGGTGATGCTGCTGCTTCTGCTGATGATGAAATGAATTGAAATAATCATTCCACACACACGCTCAAGCACACACACAAGTACACGCATCACTTGAGAGTGGAAAATATGAATAAACAAAATATTCATCCATACATTCGTCCATCCACCCAAATAAAAAACATACAAAAGGAAACAAAATCTATGCATATAGATGTGTATGATTAAGTAAACTAAGTAAATAAGTAAGTGTGTGCGTGAGTGCGTGTGTATGTGTGTGTGAAATCTTCTTAAAAACATTTTGTTAGCGATAATCTCGATAATAGTGTGATGAGCAGTTGTAGAGAGAAGCTTAATGCCAGCCAGCTTCAGAATATCATTTCAAAACGATTCAGTCATTCATTCATTTGTTTGTATGTAAATTGATTCATTCATTCATACTCGTAAATGTATGCAGTACGTCAGTCAGTCAGCTGTGCTGCTTGCCAGCCAAGAAGGCATTCAATCATTTCTCAAACTACGCCACTTTTTTCTTTCTTTTCATTATGATTTTTTTTTTTTTTGGATTTTTTTTTGGTTGCTTGTGGAATTAATTTTGTTGTATTTCTTATTCAACTAAAAACCGAAAAGTGGTGGATTTTTAAAATACTTTACACTTGAAGAACAACAGGATTGAATGAGTGAATGAATGAATGTTTGAATAATGAATGGCTTTTGGTAAATGTATGTTTTATAGTTTTATAGTTTAAACACAGCCGCACACAAACACACATACACATACATACGTACACGAATATTTGTAGATGTGTATTTATTTGACCAGGCGACCTTTTTTATGTCGTTGATTTTAAAAAGTTTTGAATTTTTTGTTTTTTTTTTTTTGGAATTATCGTCACCGTGTATTAGTAGTCTCCACATCAACAACATTATTATCATCATGACCACTGACAGTCATTGACAATGACGACAACATAAGTAAAAAATAAAAGAAAATATGCATACAACATACATATGTATGTACGTCTAAAGCAACAACAAACGGTGGAGAAACAGACGTTGTACCAACCAACCAACAACGTCTTAACAACCGGATGTATATTGAATTTAAATTGAAAACAATTTCTAACCCTCAAATGATGTTAATCTTCATTTGTGGCAAAAAAAAAAAAAAAAAAAAAGAAAAGTGAAATAAAGTTTGGCATAATGTCTCGGATTTTATTATAATATATTTTTGTTAATTTTTTATATTTTATTTTGGTTGAGCGTGTATGTGTGTGTTTGTGTGTGTGCAAAAATGTGTGTAATTGCATGTGTGTACACAAAAAAAAAATATAATTTTATTTGGAAAATAATATGTTACAACAATCACAGCAACAAACTTTGGCACACAGCACTGAAGTTATTTTAGACATTTTTTGGCTGTTACACAAAAATATTTTCAATTTAAGCACTTTTGAGATGAAACTTTATATACAATCGATGGCTTAATATAGAAAGGTCGTATCTCAACTTTTAGCTACTTTACAGGAGAAGGAAAAAACTCAATAAAATCTTTAGTTAAGTACAGTACAACCTCCCTAATCCGGACACTCGATAATTCGGACTATCCAGTAATCCGGAGATATAAATTTTTCGGTAAGTTTATGGAAGCTATAAAATTGTCTTAAATTATATTTTTGAAATTATTTAAAAAACACACAAATAAAATTTATCAATTTATAAAAACAACAACAATTGAGTAATTTTGAAATTCTCAGAAAATTTTTGGAAACAAATAAATTCCTATTTTTGCAAAATTAATATTTTTGGTCACTTTTAGTATTTTTCTTTATGTTTTCTGTAAATTAATTAAATACAAATGAATTCTTATGTGTACTTATATTTCTGTTCGGGAATAAAAACAAATTATATGCGTCTGAAAATTTATTTTAACGATCCACTAATCCGGACAATAGCTGAAACTATATCTGTCCGAATTAGGGAGGTTGTACTGTAGTTAGATAGGGTTTTTCTAATTACTGTAAATCTGTTATTCGTCAACAAAGGAAACTGAATTTTTTTAAGGCAGGTCTATATGAGTTTTGTCTGCCAGAACATGTAAAAAAAAAAAAAGATTTTGAAAAGAAACGAGGTACGACCTTTCTATATAAAGCAATCGATATATTTGAATACAAATTAATCTGTGCTTCTATATTTGTTTGTTCGTTTGTTTGTATGTTCCTTAAAGCCAAACGGTAAGACCGATCGTCTAATTATTGGTTTGGGGTGGGCATACGCCCCATACACAGTGAAAAATCGCGACTAAAGCAATGAATATTTTATAACTCTTTGTGGTTTCCGCCAAGAACAAAATAAAAATAATAATAAAGTTATTATTTTATATTATTATAACGAATAAATGTAATTATTATGAACTGTAATAATGTATAAATTATTATTATTAGGCTTAAGTTCAGTTTTTAGTAGTTTGCATTTTCATTAATTCAATAAAAACTGAACTTGAGTCTAATAATAATAATTTCCCATTAATAATAAAGTTTTTGGGGTGGTAGAACGGGTGGAACGGGCACCCCCACCCCCCTTTCCACTTAAAACGGAAAGCGAGTGCGCAACTAAAGCAAGAAATATTTTGAATAAAATGTTTTGTGTGTTACTCGAAGAACAAAATACAAATTAAAATACTATTGTTGTCTCAAATAATGAAGTATCAGGAGTAGTATTGAAATAATCAATACTTCAGATTTATAAATGTTATCAAAGAAATTTTAATTTGTCAGGCTTAAGTTCGATTTCTCTTAATTTAATTTTTTATATATTATAAAAATTGGAAACTTAATTATAAATGTTATTTTTATTTCATAAAAATGAATTTTACTTTTTCCCAATTAACACTTTATTCAGTGCAACAATCTCATTCGATTAATATATTAATCAAATCAATTAATACGTTAATTGACTATACAATTTTTATTAAATGAATTAAAACTGAAATTTGTAATTGGGAAAAAATAGCAAGTATTAAGCAATTTAAAAAAAAAATTTGAATTCGATAATTTATTTTTAAATATCTGTCTTATCAAATTTTTCTAGCACTTACGCGATTTCAATCAAATTTGCCACAGTCATCATAATTTTAAAAAATTGATAACTAAATTAAAGATATTGATTTGAATAAAAATTCTTTGCAGGAATAAAAAGTTATCTTTTCTTTTGAACTTTACAAAAAGAATATCTCTCGCAAGGATTGATCGATGTTCATCGTACAGTTAAGATCGAATTTGCTTAATAAATTTTCTGACCTTGTCTTTTCTTTTTAAGTTTTTTTAAATAACGTTGCGGAGATCATTCACATGTAGACAAATTTAGAATTTATTGAAAAAAAAAACAAATATTCGATAATTTTTTTTTTTTTTTTTAAAATACGAGAACAGTTTGATAACTTTGTTATGTGTTTTATTTCTCAACATAACCTCCATTAAGGTTTGAGACATTTAAGACAACCTCTTTTAAAATTTGTTTTATTTTCTTCAAATAATAAGAATTCTCAAGACTGCTCAAAATTAAAGGCAAAAAAGTCTTCGCTTGATTAAAATTTCTTAACAATCAGTAATTTCTTTAAATTTTAAAATAGGGGAAAATTAGAAAGTTGCTAAATCTAAGGAGTATGCTAGATGGGGATGCAGTTCGTAGCATATTTCATAGAGTTTTTCCCATAGTGACTACTGAAGGGCGCATTCTCGCATATCCCTGATGCAACAACACATTTTCTTTGCTTTGACTTGGAATTAAATAAATTCGAATCTGTCCAAAAGCTGTGAGCATTATTTGTGGTTAATCATTTTACACTTTTCAAGTTAAGCGGTGTGAATGACATCGCGTGCATACCAAAAAACTGTGGACACAAACTTTTTGGCTGGAAAATACCCTTAAAAACCGATGAAATGTAATGTGTGGTTTACTCTTAGGTCGCTATAAAACGGCACAACAGCTTGTTTTCGATTGTGTGATACTGCTGATGTTACATTTAAAACTACATTATTGCATTATCAAACTGCCTTCGTATATTATTTGCACGATATTAAATTAATGCCAAAATACTAAAAATAGCTAATCTTTTGTTACAAATAATTCTTACGAAAGTTATGAAGGGTTACTATATACAACACACATGCACAAAAACACACACATGCATATACCCATCCTTTGTAAAAACATTCACAATAACTTTAAAAAGATCTCAGAAAGTCGAAATTTCGGCTGAAATCACATTTTTCCATTTCTTTTTCCTTTTTACCTTGAAAGTGAAAAGTGGATTTAAGGCATTAAAAAGGCCCGTCATAAATTCTACATAAATAAGGTTGGACACCTCTGGCTTACTTTCTGCTTTTTTCATAAATACAAGTCAGAGCAGTAATAAAGGAAGTATGGGAAATAAATATGTTTGTGTGTTTAAACATACAAACATAAACATAAATCTACTTACACATAATTTATGTCTGTAAAATTGTTTGAGAAGTACAAGTATGTATGTATGTATGTATTTATAAATTCTATTAACGAACAAATCAATTTTTAACCCTTTTTTTTCTTTTTTTGTACAACAAATAAATTGTACATTTCTTCGATGTGGCGGAAAGTGTTTTATATGATGTTCACATGTTTGTACGTACAACTCATTTTACGTATGTATGAACGAATGTTGGGTGAACGGGAACGTCAAACCAAGTGTTTTTGTTTGTTCGTGTTTTTATGTCAATATTATATGTACGAGTATGTATGTATGTATGCATGTAAGCATCGATGTACATAAAAGTTAAATAAAATCCTTAAAAGCATAAGGATAAGAAATTAAAGGTTTCTATGCTTTGCTTACTTTATTTAACAATATTTTCGATTTATTTCTATTTTCTTTCTTCCTTTCTTTTTTTCCCCTTTTATTTATACTGTTATACTTTCTTGGGGAAACCGCCCTTTTTTTAAATATGACGTTTAATGCTATTTTTTTTTTCTTTCTTTGTTAAAGGAAACAAAAAATATATTTATTTTTTAATACGCAAAAGAAAAAGCTCAAAGCAATTTAAATTTCCAGCCTTAATTTTAAATACTTACTTTGTTTTTTTTTTTTTTTATTTAAACCTCAATATTTACAACACGCAACAAACAATACAACTTGCAGCAAAGTATACAAAAAATTTTTAAATCATATTTAATAATCCACAAATATATAAATAAAGAAAAATAATTGAAATGAAAGGATTTGAAAATGGTCATACCTTTTTGTTTGCATGATTTGGTTTGTTGTTGCTGTTGCTGTCGTTATTTTCTCTTTTTCATTTTAATAATTCTTTTTCAAAGGACCTTTCATATCATTATTTCTTTTTTTTTCTATTTTTGGCGTCTAAATGTATTTTTTTAGTTAGAGCAACAGAAACTTTAGTTATTTATGCGCCGCAGTGTGAGAGGGGCTTAACAGCAGAATGTTTTTGGTATAATTTTTTTCTTAATATATTTTTACCATTTTTATTCTAGATTTCTCGTCAATGGCGAAAGCAATGAAATAGAGCAAAAAAAAAAGGATTGTTCATATTCAGAAAGCACAAACATTTTGTTTTTCTTTTTTTTTTAATTTTAAACCATCGAAAAAGTGATTAACATGCGATTTTTTTTTGGTAAACATGGAGCTTTGCACAAATATTATACATTTAGTTGTGTTTACTGTTTTAAATATTTTTTCGTTTTAGTGATTTTTTGATGCCTTAGATACTTTTTTCGTTTAGCGGTTTTTTTTTTTTTTTTTTTTAGGGCTTTGCCGTTTTTTCACCGATTTAATTTTCGTCTTGATGTGTTTTAGCCTTATGGGCCAATTTTTTTTTCGGCGATATTTCTTTAGTTTTAGTGTTTTTTGGGTTAAGGAATTTTTGCATTTGATTTAGCGTTCTATTTGCTTGCAGTTTTATTTTAGTTTTGATGATTTTATATTCGTATTGATTTTTTTAGCCTTATGGATAATTTTTTGTTTCGACTTTATTTTATTTTAGAGTTTTTTCTTGTTAGGTGAATTTATTTCCTTCTTAGCGCTTTTAACCTTAGCAACTCTTTTTGGCGACCGAACCCCAGTTGAGTTGCCAGTTTCGGAAAATTGTATTATGGATAGCAACTGGCAACTGAGAGCTGCCAGTTTCAGTTTCTACTTATTGCTTTTCTGGCAACCACAAATTTTCAGTTGCCGGCTGGAAACGCAATTGAAGTTCGGTTGCAATCCATAATCGAGCCATTAGTTTAACGTTTTACTTCGGTTTAAGCGGTAGTTTTTGCTTTGCCGTTTGTTTTTTTTTTTAAGAATTTATTTCTGTCATAGCGTTTTTAACCTTAGTGACCCTTTTATTACGTTCCAGCGTTTTTTGTTTTGTAGCGATTTAGGTTTGCAATTCGCCCTTTGGCTTTGCTGATTTCGTTTTCGTCTTGTTGCTTTTTAGCCTTAACAAAAAATGTTTCGTTTCGCCGGTTTTTCTATAGTCTTAGTTTTTTTTTTTTTTTTCTTTTTTGTTGCCTTTACCGGTGATTTTATTTTCGTCTTTACGTTTTTAACCTTAGCTGATTTTGTTTTTTTCGTTTTGGTTTTTCTGTAATTTTAGCGATTTAGTTATCATTTCGTCGGTTGCATTTCTTAGATAGCTGTGCAAACTTTTTTAACTACAGCTTTTTGTCAAAGTTATATCTTTAAACTTACACTTCTTTGTAGGCTTTTAAATTTGATTATATTTAAATTTTTTTTTTCGCTATTGTTGCTGTGAAAATTTTAAGTGGCTCTTCGTCACGATTCAAAATACATATTTATATTATATCACCTTTTGTTTGTGTTATATTGTTAGCTTTTGAACACCCTATAATTTTTAGTATATGTTGTAGTAACGGCAACATTTACACATATTTTGTAATCCTACAGTTTTCCAGTTAGAAGACTGTAACAGATAGACAGACGAATGGACAGCGTATCCAAAAACAACAGCATCCCTTTACACCTCTTGCTGTACGGTAACCTAAAAAGAAAAACGCCCTAGTAATGTGATTTAGGTTTATATTCTCCTTCTTTTGTTTTCTATATCTTGGCAACACTCGTCTGAAAGCAGTGTGTCATATTCAATGACAAATTACTGCCTATTAGGAATCACAATATAAATGATCCCTGGTCTTATTGATGTATGAGGAGTATTTATTCCAAATTAACACTATTAAACACAAAGAGATTTGTGAAGATCATATCGTTACGAATAAATAAAAATTCATTCGAGAACAAGTAGATGAAAAAACCGAATTGTTCTTGTAGTTGTTGTTTTAAATACTTGAACAAAGTAATCGCACAAATTGTTTGCTCATTGCAATCACATCGTTTGCTCTTACGAACAATAAGAATCGAACAAAAACCAAAAAGCAACAAAAAATAAAAAAACAAAAAGTATTAAAAACCGAATACAAATTTCTTAAATTCTATGAAATCAAATATATATTTTTTTATAAATAATAACAACAAATACAATATTTATTGTTTGTTGCTTTTGGCATTATTGTTTTTTATTTCTTGTTGGTTATTCGCTAAATGGAATAAAATTAAAAAAAAAACCAAAATCAAATTAAAAGAATTATGTGCAGACACAATCACACATTAATTAAATACCAGAACAGTGATCGTTTAGAGAAGAGGTGGGCTTTGAACGAATTTATGGCACCGTAATCTAGAATTATTGAAAAAAATTATAATTCTCGTATGTTATAAGAATTTTTGGCTCTCAAGCTCATGAAATTGAAGCTAAAAACAAATCACCTGAAGAGTAACGAAAGACTTGAACTACACAAGATGAGAGAATTTGCTTGGCTTTCCTTTTACAACGTCGTTATGTTCTGCTGTGTAAATTGTGTTATTAATAACGTAAATTTTTTGGATAATATGGTACTTCCAAAAGTGGTGGCTATTTTGCAATACGTGTCGATTAAATGAAAGTTATATGGAAAACAAACTGAAATTTACTAAATTTAAAAAATTTTTTTTCTTTTTCATACGAATTTTACATTTTTTAACAAAAGTTGCAATTTTCACATATATTTGAATTTAGGAAATTCCAGAAAACTAAAAAAAAAGTCCCCAGCTAGCATCCATTAGTAGAAATAAGACATACGAGTCTATTTTTATTTGTAATTGTGTATAAATAGAATATGTAATGACGTTCAACGAAGCTACCTAACAATTAGTGAAATCATTTGCATATGAATACTGACGAGGTTTAGTGGCTTCTACCGAAAACAACGTTTGTTCTATTCAGCCAGTGCTGTTGAAAAATCTACAAAAGGGATGTATAAATATTAAATTTTTCCTTTGTTGCTCGAAATATGTTAACAATGTCTACCTAATATTTCTCTTATTATAAACATTTACAAACTTAAGCCTGTATAAATATTAACAAATATTAAAACAAGTTTTGTTCGATGATTTTTTATTGAATAGAAAATATATAATATTTCCAATTCCATTTCAAATCAAAATCAATCAAAAAATAAAAGTGATAAGTTTTATTACTGTACCTGTGATACATTTATATAGAAAAATAAACCATGTTTTAATTTTTATTGTTATAATTAATTCCATTATTGCTATTATTATTTATTTGTATCAAGCAATAGAAATAAACTTAAACACGTGCTGTGGACAATGTAAATATTTATATGAATCAGTAGAGATAATAGTCGGTCGTTTAGTATGTCTTTGCTATTTTAATAGACTCAACTCAACTATTTTGTACGCATTTACTATTTATTTGTTAGACTAAAAATTATGCGGCCATTAAATTTTGTTTACTGTTTATAGAGATCATATTTAAAAAAAAAAAAAAACAAACAAATAAATAAAGTCATTAGTCTGTAGTTTATTTGAATATATGTACGAATATGTAGTAAAGAATTGTATATCTCTGGCACTATAGCGTCCAAAAGGCTGAGCCGATGTTTAGATTTAAGCTGCTTTTGTTTTTCTACGAATTTCGAATATTTGATATGTATTAATTTCGAAATTTCTAACTTACTAACTTTCTAACTGATAGCAAGTGACCAAGATTAAAATAAATGAAACTTTTTAATGGGGGTAGAAAAATTAAACTTTTGTAGTTTTGATACTTTTTATTTTTTAAATAATATATTTTAAATTTTGTTTAAATTAACATACATTCTTTGGGGCTGAAATTTAAAGAAAACATGTGCTTTTTTTACTTTTTTGTATCTTGTGGCTCTCTTTTAATTTTGTTGCGTTTTTACTTTTGATGCGTTTTTGTAATAATATTTTATAAATTTTTGGTGGGGCCTGAAATACCAAAAAAATGCTACTTTTAATACTTTTTTTACTTATGGTACTTTTTTATTTATATTACTTTTCTACTTTTGATACTTTTTCTCTTTAAAAATTCTTTTAGTGGATTTGAATGATAATTTGGTAAACGGATATCATTTGCACCAGGGGTAAAGAGGGAAAAATTTATTTTTTATTTTGATACGTTTTATTTTTGCAATAATATTTTATAAATTTTGTTTAAATTAACATACATCCTTAGGCCTGAAATGAAAAGAAAACTGGTACTTTTATTACATATTTTAGTTATGGTTCTCTTTTACTTTTGTTTAGTTTTTACTTTTGGTACTTTTTCTCTTGAACAATTCTTTTAATGGATTTTTATGACATTTTGGTAGACGGATAGCATGTGGCCTAGATTAAAATATATGGTACTTTTTATGGGGGTGAAGAAGGGAAAATATTATAGTTTTGATACTTTTCATTTTTGTAATAATATTTTATAAATTCTGTTTACATTAACATACTTTCTTGGGGCCTGAATTGAGAAAAAACTGCTACTTTTGATCCTCTTTTACTTATGGTACTTTTTTATTTATGGTAGTTTTGTACTTTTGATACTTTTAGTCCTGAAAAATTATCTAAATGTACATATTTGCAAAAACCTGATAAATTGGAAATTTTTTTTTTTTAATACTAACTTGGTTTAATATTATATACAGTGGACTTTGTTGGGGGTATAATAAGGAAAATATGGTACGTTTGGTACCTAGTTGTACTATGAAACTCGCTTTATCAGCGAAATAAAAAATTTTATATTACCAATTTTGACCAAACATATCGAGCCGTAACTGCCAAAAAAGCTTAAGCGACATTTTTTTTAACTTCACTTTTTACAAAACCCTTTTGTTTATGATCATAAATAATCGATTTCCATTAAAAAAACGAAGTTGAAAAATGTCGCTTAAGCTTTTCTGTTCCTGGCTGCTCCGACAGCGATTTATGCTATCCAAGCTAATGTACACAACATCGCCCTCCTTCGTCGGTTAGCAGAAACATCGGCGAAGTAAACAATTAATAAAATGCCTGCTAATACAATGCAGCTTAACAAAGTTAATGCTTCTACTTAACACCGGAGGCGCCTCAACACGGCCTTAAAAATTAACATAACGCGCAAAGCAGAGTTGTGAAAGAGTTAAGTCTTCTAAATTTTCAACATCTATCTTCTGTACCCTATCCCTCTCCCTGAGTTCCGGCACAGTGCACTGCATACTTAAAAAAAAAATATGTTCAATATGACTCATATTGAGAGATTCTTAAAAATTTCCGGATGTCAAGGTCATATTCAGAATGACTCATTTTAGATGAAAACTTTTAAGTGGGGTGTATTTAAGTGAGAATGTTGTATTTAAATTTGTTGCGGTATTTTGTTAGAATAGATTTTTCTCATTAAAATGGAAAACTCGTTTCAGCGGCAACTGCTGTATTTCGATTTTTTTATGTTTTTTTTTTCGATTTGTCCCCTTCCTGTTTCGAAAATCTTTCCTGTAATCTTTTTTAAATTTTTGGCGACTGGTTTTCCACTTCTAATGAAACTTAAAGTCTGAACTGTGTGTACGAAAACAACTTTTTCTGAATTCGGTTCTCTGACTTGCGATTTATTTCTTATTTTCGAAACGATGTCCTTTTTATAAGACTTAAACAAAATATTAAGACATTTGAAAGGACATTTGCGGAAATGTGTCAAATTTTTACAAAAACAATTACAATTAGCTCTGCCATAACTTTGTGTTACCACACTTGACACGAAGTTCAACAACACTTGTTCAAGGATATAACGAATGAAATTTAAAAGAAAAAATGTTTGTTGTAATTTCAGTGCTTAAACAGAAAAGCTTTTCCATTTTTTTGATAACAATATAAAAGTAATTTCTAATAATTTTGGCAAACTAAATTTCGAATGCTCAAGACTGATTAACTCATAATTTAAGTTTAGAAACTAGATTTGCAAACTCATTTACATAATCTTTTGCAAAATGTTTTAAAACTTACAAATAATTACATCCTTAAGTGCATCATAATTAACGACTAACTCATCACACCTTGAATCAATAACGTATGACCGACCTACCGACCATCAGCGTATAAATAAATGAAATATTTATCTCGAAGAAAAATCTTTATAAAATGTACACACACATGTACAGTAAAATATTGCAAATTTTTTAGAAAAAATTCATTTAATTTTGTTGTATTGAATGTACTCGCACTTGTGTATTTGTGTATGCGGTACACTATCCTCATCACCATTGCCATCCACATCCTCAACATCATCATCATCGCCATCATCATCTAATAAACGATACTAAAAAAAAGCAAATACGTTGCTTTTCATGCGCAAAAATAGACTTGAACTTTTAATGAGCGGAGATGATGATGGCAATAAAAAAACGTAAATTGAAAATGAAAAATACAAAATACAAAATTATCGTTTAAATACAAAAATAAACAAACAAAGTGAAGAGAAAAAATATTATATTTTTATCTCTATTTTATTTCGAATAAATTCCATTTTAATTATTTTCTGTTCAAGATTCGAGAAATGTTTGTTTTTGTAAGAAACAAAACACCTTCAAGGATTTGGGGTGTTATTTTTTTGTGTTGTAATTAATAGAGAAAACTAAAAATATTTTGAAATGAAAATTGATTTGTATCATAAAACTGTATGTACTTTATTTAAGCAATATTATGTTGTTAAATTGTGATACATACACACATACAGATCTACACAATTTTAAATTAATTGTCGTTTTATCTTAAGAAACTTAATTGGTATTTTATGAACAATTGATAAGAAAAATAAATAAGTTGTTTATTCGTAATAAAATTCCATACATTTATAAACCAAAATAATGTGAAAGTTTAAAAATAGTCACGATTTATGTAAGAAAAAAAAAACACTAAGAAAAAAAAATCAGTAAATATTTATAAACTGCTAGAGATAAAATCGGTATTTACATACTCGCAGCTTACCCATTTACGTTTTATTCAAATAATTTCAATTGAAACAATTTTTTTCAAATTAGTTTTATTCGAATAATTTCATTTAAAAGAATTTCTTTCGAAAAAAAATGTATATTCGGAAAGTTAGCATTCGATAAATTTTTATTTGAATAAATTATCTATATTCGAATAATTTTTATTGAAAAATTAATTGTTTAAAAAATTTTCTTAAATACCCACTAAACGAGTACTTTCAGTTGCTAAAATTTTATTCGGATAATTTTAATCGAATAACTTTTCTTGGATGAATTTTTACGCAAATATATTTTATTCGTTATTGAAAAATCTTTATTCGATAAATTTTTTAGCCTAATAAAAGTTTTGAAATCACTTCTACACGAATAATTTGAATAACATAAATTTAATTCGGATAAATTTAATCGAATCATTTTCATTAGACGAATATTTTACTGAAATATATTTTACTCAAACAATTTTATTTGTCAAGTCATAATTATTTTTTTTGAACGTACATAAATATATCAATTCAAATGTTGTATATTCGCAAAATTTTTATACGAAATTTTTTTATTCAAACAAAATTTTTAAATAACTATTATGCGAATAGTTTTATTTACTTAATTTTTATTCGAATAATTTTAATCGAATAATTTTTATTGGTCATCAAGTCATTTTGTTCGTATAAATTTAGTTCGAAGAAATTTAAAAAAAACATATATTTTACTTACATATGTACACATTTGTTTCGAATAATTTTTTTTATTTGAATAGTATTTGTTCCGATTAAATTTCTAAAATAACTAAAGTTTTATTTATAAAATTTTCGTTCGGATAATTTTAATTGTTTGTTTTGGGCGAATTTTTACTCGAGTATATTTTATTCACAAAATTTTGTTCGCCAAGTCATGTTTACTCAAGTTTTTTTTTTATTAAACATATTTTTTTTTTTTTTTTGGTGATTGCACTGAAGCTTTAACAAAAACTCCAAAGTTTTAGCTGTCAATCAATTAGAATTAATGGTTTTCATGTCCTGACAATGCTGATTAGAAGGACAAAGATCTCTATCCACTTTCAAAAGTTTTCTTCTGTACGCATTTTAAGATCACTTAGTTGCGCATAGAACCCAAAGCCATCGACTATACAAATTTCAGATGTATCAAGAACTTCTTATTAAATATAGTTCCTCAGTTTTTAAAAGTACTAAGTAAAATAGACGTACAAATATTTGATTTTTAATGAACATATAATTTTCTTAGCATTTCATATAATTTAATGTGACATTAATTAAATTTATTTATTTGTTTAGTTCACAACATATTTCAATCATATTAATTAAACTAACTGATCAAAAAGACAAAGAGCTTTCATAATTCAGAATTCTGTTTAAAGAATAAATTTTGCAAAATGTTTTACAGCAATTTTCTTTTGCAAGTTTTTTTCTTACATGAGATAGAAAATGTTCATAAAAAGGTAAACCAGAGTCTATCGGTTTTAACTGGAAGTATGCCAGTTGTTTATTTTATATTCTTCACTTCCCCGCTTAAGTATTTTTAGTTATCGAGTTAATAATTGTCTGTCATGTTTTCAAAAGCGTTCCTAATAAAATTGTTAGCTTGCATTTGATTTTGATTTAATTATAAATTGAAATCACATACTTGTAAACATTCATAAAAAATGAATAAATCATAGTTAACAGGTGACAATTATCTGTTAAGTTGAATTCCATTAGTTTATTAATCTCTTGGATAGGGCAAATAAATATGCTATTTTAAACGATCTTGGATAACAAAGTTACAAATTTCATATTGTGTACATACTTTTTAAAATTCTATTATTGATAATTATATGGCGACTGTGAAGGGGTGCAATCAATTTATAGTTGTATTCAAAAGATTTATAAAAAATATTACGAGTATGTGTATGAATGCAACAAACTAAACAATACATTTATTTGTACAAAACAAAGCAACTTACAGTTCTGTGAGCATTTTTCCTCTTATCTAAATTTAATTACTGACAATAACATTACAATCATCAAGTGTGTTAATGTTAGCACAAAATCTAAGTAGCAAGGATTTTGCATCCTTGTCAGACTGAGTCTGGTAGAAAAGATAAAAAAAAAAATCATATGGAAAGTATCTTGAAAAGGAATAACAAATATTTATAAATTGTGTGTTATTAAAACTTGAATACACATCAAGTCGCAACTTGTTTCTCGCGTTCAAGATGAGTTTTGATATATGATGTCCTTCAAGTAGATTTTAATGAAACATAAATGCACATCTTTATATGGCTTTTTAGTCGAGTATGTAATTTTAATCGAAAAATTTCAAGTAAATATATGTTTTCGAATAGTTTTTATTTCAAAAATATATCTTGTTGATGTAATTAATGTATAAATAATATTATTTGCATTATTATTTTAGAAATTTTTTCTTCCACATTTTTATTCGAATAATTTTTGTTCGAAGAATTTTTATTCGAATAATTTTTATTCGAATTATTTTTATTTGAAGTAAATTATTAAAATTATGATATACCTTATATACCAACAATTTTATTTGTATGATTTTTTATAAGTATAGTTCTAATCGAATAATTTTCGTGGGTAAAATTTGTAGTTGGATTTTCATTATTATCATACATATACATTGTAGGTATATGTAATTTTTGTCAAATATGTAGTTTCAATTCAAAGAATTTTTTCGCAAAATTGTGCTTCCCTTTTCGAGAAAGAAATCAAAACGAGTTTAAATTTACGATATGAAAATATTTTACAAAAATGTTCGGTGTAGTAAAAATACTGAATCCACTTTTTACCTAAAATGTGAGAATTTCAACATTTTATGCAAAGAATTACCATAACAATGCGGATTTTTCAATCCTCCTAAAATAAAGGACGAAAGTGTATTTTCATATTGTGTAATAGAGATGTGTGTAGTTTTTTCATTGGTGGTCTCTAAAAGAAACACTCGTTTGGGCCCTATTTTTTATTTTCTACAGTGTAATTAATGTTAACTTAACCTTTGCTGTGCATAACGTTATCGTCAAATATTGATGGTAAATTTGACATTTTCGAAGATTTTCATAATAAAAATTCTCGTATTCTTTTTGCGTAAGTATTTTCATTAAAAGGTGTAAATCCGAGAACACTATTGTGGGTCTCTACGGGCTCCAAAGAACCATGACCAATATGATTTAAAGAATTACCTCAGCTGTTTAGGGATTAATTTTACTACATATGTAATTAGTGATGGTAAAAATCTTAGATCCATTCGATGTTGTTTGTTCGACTTTAGACAGATTTTCGAAAAGATAATGGTTAATATGTGTGTATGAATATGTAAATATGTGTGTGTGTGTATTGTAGCATGTGGCCAACAGTGTGTAGTATGCATTGCGATTCAATAGTACCGCAACATGCAAGCATTGACAAACTGCAAGCAAGATATTTTGTGTGTGTCGGTAATTTGACACTTGTACAGTTAATCAAGTGCAGCAGCACAATGCACATAAATGAATCACATTTATCTGTTGCTTTTAAGTATGCACTCGTTGAACTTTAAAACTGTTGAACACATGCCATACATAAATAGTTGGAAGCTAAATATGCTTACCCAACAATAATATATATTTCTATTATTTTACTCTTATGTTAAGGTACCCCTAAGAATTACTCTCATAATTAGTATATAAGCCAATGTCATTTAGTTTATAATTCAATTAATAAATCATCAGTCTTAGGAGCTCCAACTATACAAGCTCTAAGACAAAAATAAAATAAATAAAAACTATTTTATTACAGTATTTACCTAATAGGTATTAATCAATAAAAATTGAAGATTTCACAAAAACATTAAATTAAATGTGTTTTCGACTAATGCAATTATGTATATATACATACATATGTAATTTGTGTACAATAATACAATACAATACCATAATTATTAAATATTTTGGATATATTTCAATTGAAATATAAAAAGCTAAACAACGACAAAAAAAAATTTAATTAACTAATTACTTTCACACTGTGCACTGTGGTTGTTTTGTTGTGCGTGCTTGCTGTATATTGACTTGATAATTGTCATGTTCAATTGTCTCCATATTGAATGATAATCTCATTCTCTCACTCTATCGTTTATTTTACTTAAAGATTCTTTTGGCTTTTTCATACTAAAAATTCATGCATGTTTTATGTACATACATACATACATCCATGCATACATCCATGCATACATACATGCATACGTAGCTATAATTCTTCTCCTTCACTAAACAATAAATATGTACAACAAAATACAAGAATAAAATGGTAAATTAATTCAATCTATATAAGACAAACAGCTAGTGATAAAATATAATAAAAAAAATAATATACATACATACATATGTGTATATACATACGTACATAAGTATGTATGTGTCTACAATAAACAATATTCAGTCAAAGTTACACCAAATAATATAAATAAAATACTTTGCAAAGTAATCACCAAAATAAAGTTTATCTGAACTCGAAAACAAATACACAAAAACAGATGGTGTGGCGGGCGGGTAAACGGGCAAACAGACAGTAAAAATGTATACACTACAGTTACATACATACTAACATACATACCTACTAAATGCCCTGAAAATTATAAGTTTATACATATGTACATACATATACATATCTATGTGTGTATAAACTTTATACCATAAAGAAAAAACAGCAGCAAAAGCAAGAGCAACACAGCAACTACAAATAAAATAAGTAGGTATGTATCTACGTATAAAATAAGTAGCAACCGCATTTATATACACAACAACGAAAACAACAACTGGAAAAAATAACGAAAAAGTTGAATTTCGAACAACAAAAAAATCCAAATCAAATCAAAATGAAATGAAACGAAGCAACTTAACCTCATATTTAGCCAACATTCGTACAAGCAAATACAGTACACACAAACACTCACACACCAAGTGTGACCAGACTAAAAATATAATATATAAAAATGAAATCAGTTTTTATTACAATTAGCTCAGAGCATATTTTGTCTCATCTAGTATATACCTACCTACCCTTAAAAACCAATACGATGCGTATACTTAATATGTAATTCCTTGTTTGTAGGGTACGTATGTTCGAGTAGCTATCGTCATATGAAAAGAAACACCCTGTGAGTGGCAAAATGTTTGATATCGTGGCCTTAATAATTTATCGTACTGTCGAACTTCCCTACAACAAATCTGTATGCGACCAGAAAACAGGTTAATTATATAGAAATTTTATATCAAATAATCAATTTTGAAATGTTTGCAAAATCTTCCAAATGGTCATACTAAACACACACAGGTACTCTCACACACACACAAACACACTTGCTTACACTTCTATAAACACTCTTTGTCATTAAGTCAGTCAGTTTGTCGTTTATACAAAATTATTTGTTGGATACAACGAGTGAGTTATTGTTGCCGCCGGCACTGTAGTCCCAACGTTCTTATTGTTGTTGTTGTCCATTTATTTATTTAGTTATTTTGTGTTCGTTGCTGCTATTGTTGTTGGTTTGTTTCATACATTAAATGCTGCTATTGCTGACTTGACTTGGTGGGCTTTTTTTGTATTTCTTGTTTGGTTTTTACGTGCTGAACTCATGAGAATGTAAAAAAGGCGAACAAAATTATGTGGTGTACTGTGAAATATAAAAATCAAAACAAAACGAACTGAACTGAACTGAACTGAACCAGCAATAACAACAAGAACG
Organism: Lypha dubia; assembly: GCA_947311025.1. Classification (NCBI taxonomy): domain Eukaryota; kingdom Metazoa; phylum Arthropoda; class Insecta; order Diptera; family Tachinidae; genus Lypha; species Lypha dubia. The sequence continues at coordinate 56,632,655 of OX371263.1, forward strand.
ACAACAACAACAACAAAAACAACAGCTATAACCAAAACGACAACAAAAATCATGAATTTACCTAACAATCAAATATCAAAACGATTGCGATGACGACAACGTCAACTTAATACACAACAATTATAGAATATGATACTGATCGATCTTTTGTTAAGCTACACTTTTAGTTCAAGAAGTGACATACGGTCTATTAAAGTTTGATGCAACTTAAGTTGGAAAACAAAGTAGTATAACCGATTTTTATCATATCTTAGCAGGCAGATGTCATTTTAGATTTCAGATCGCTCAGAAATTTTGTATGTTTTCTGATCTAGACCAAAAAAATTAAAAAAAATTGGCCATTAAATAAAAGTAGAGCAGGTATATCACAGGTCGAATTCGGCAGAAAATTACCAACTGCAGCTGAGACCAATGTTATGTACTACATATACAGTTGAACCTCGATTATCCGGTTCTCAGGGGACCGAACTAAGCACGGATAATAGAAAAACACGGATAATAGAGGCAAAGCACGGTTAATAGAGGTACAAAAACGAAGAACAGATAATACAGGTTATAAAATAATGCGAGCAGCACGCCGGTTAATAGATGTAACCGGTTAATAGAGGCCCGGATAATCGAGGTTCAACTGTATATACATATGTAGATGTTGCTTACAAAAAGATAACTACGATTTAAAAACTATGTAATCTTTTCGATTATTAACTGTTTCTGAAAGACATTTTGTATGCTTTTTAATTACTGGACATCTGCATTTGACAAAGAAAAACATGTTGGTACTTATCAGGTACTGTAGAGGTTAATTCAAATCAATAACATACCTACTATTAAATTAAATTGTGCTCTTTAAAACTCCATTATAACACTCTCTTCCGTAGGGTGTATTTAACAGAAGGCACCACAGCACAACAAAAAAATATTATAACAGAACATCATACTCGCGGTAAACTATTGAGTACTTAAAATAAGTATGAATCTATAAATGTGTATCCCTGTATCCATATGTGATGTACGAGTATGTATCTATGAGTTTATAAGCATTTGCATAACTGTGTGTTCATGTGTACCAACACACATACATACATATGTAGTGTATTGACATGTAGAACTAGTACGAGTATATTCCTCCAACAATCATATAAAAATCGAACCACAACCATGCAAAATAAATCCTTATGTACTCGTATTAAAATTACAAAAATAACAACGAAAAAAAAAATATTATATGTTTATCCGAACTAAAAGAGAACGAAAGAAGGGGGGAAAAAACGAAAAAAAATTCAATAAAATTTCATTATGCTGCGGCCAAACAAACAGGCAACAACGAACCACGATGATATTGACTGACTAAACGAATAAACAAATGTATGAATAGACGAACAACGAACAAGCAGGCGAACCATCGGAACGTGTACGAGCAGTATCCAAAAGCAAAAACACGTTAACGTGAACAACAGCTTTAAGCTTACAGTACACGGCATGTCAAAATCCACATTCGCATGTGGCTCTGACGTAATTTTGACGTCACCATGAAGCTAAATTGGCAACATGTCGTGTACTTCCACTTTTTGTGACACTCACATGCAGCACACATTGATATGTGTGCCACATGTTCCTTTGTAGAGACATGCAAACATGCGTATTTTTGCCATGTCGTGTACTAGCTTGGTACATTTGAATTTTGACATTTGTAATATTTTTACATGTGCATGTAGCAGTCCCAAACATGTGGCAGCAAACATTTTTGACACAACATTTTTCAATAGTATGTAGCCAATGGCACTCATGCCAATGTTGATTTTCTCCAACAAAATGTGGTAGGAATTTAATGACGAAAAAATTTTTTTATTATTATTAATCACACGATGACTGAGATTCATGATAATTTTTTTTGGTTTGCGTGCGGGGTAGAGATAAAAGAAGGGTAGAAAAATTATCATATTTTCTCTTTTCTATGCAATTATTTGTATTTATCTTTGATTTGGGGTTTTTCTTTTATTAATTAATATCTTAATTAACAGCTTAATTAGTTTGAGTTTTTGTTATTATTTCTCGTTCTTGTTCTAAACCATGCAAAAGATACTTTCAAAGCTAAGATGTAAAAATTCATGTATAAATAGTAAATTTATTCAATAATTAATAAAACAACTGTGATCGCCAATTGTTGCGTTGTTTTTGTGTCAGTGCAGTATTATTTAATTTTTTTCACCATTTTAGTGTTCATGGGAATTATTTCACGATAAAAGTGAATTTATTTTACTTTTTATCAGATGTTGTTTTATTTCTTCTTTCTCTTCGACATTTTATAAATTTGACTTCACACAAAATGTTAAAAATTAAACAAGTGCCATAAACATATGACTGTTGTACATGTTAATATGAAAAATGTGTACATATGTTACATGCTGTGTACTGACAATACATATGTAGCCAATCAAAAGTTCACACATATGCTGCCATTGCAAATGTTTACGCTTCGGCGACATTTGTCACATATAAATTTTGGGACAAAACAACATTTCATGTACTACCAAAATTTTGAAGCATGTATACACTTCTGCATGTTTAGTAAATGTAAACAAAATGCTGCAAATTCTCGTGACGTCAGAGCCACATGCGAATGTGGCTTTTTACATGCCGTGTACTGTAGGCTTTACTCAAGCATTTATGTATGTACGACATACATACATACAAACATCAAAAAAACCAAAAAAAAAAACAACGAAAAAAATTAAAAATAAATATATGTAACAACAAACAAATTCCACACAGATACTTAAGCATACACTCACCGACACTTACAGATTTACGAATGTATGTGACAACAAAAAAACACATTTAATACTTATTACATTCATACACAATATTTGGGTTCATACGGACTTTGTTCAGACCATTTAAAGGAGACATGCGAACACACACACATCCACACTCAAACACCATACATATAGCCATACAGAGCCATACAACAAACGGTCATATTAAATAAAGCGTAGCCACCAGCCATCTATTTTCAATATGTACAAGGTACTTGTTGTATGCATACAACAAACACTTAAACCTACTTTACACTCATCTGTATCTGCTGAAAACAACAAAGAGAACAACAAAAAACATCGAGATTAGGCAGTCAACACATTCTCTTATTCATATTGTTTTGGCAGAAAATAACAAACTTTATCAAACTCTTTTTACTACTGGCAAACAACATCACTTCATAATCAACACAAAAGCAAACTAGTCTGTCAGGCAGGCAGTCAGTCAGTCAGTCAGTCAGGCAACCAGGCATTCAATGTATCCATTCAGTCAATGTATCCATTCAGTCAGTGTATCCATTACAATAACTGAATCAGAGAGATGTATAAAAATTACAGTTGTTTTCTTTTTCTTTTTTTTTTATTATAAAGAAAAACCAAGAGATGGAGAGCAAAAATTTTACAAATCAAAAAGCATGCGAGCGAGAGAGTACGAAATAATCGTTAGTAGTAGTGGTGTTTTATTTGGAGCCTTTTCTATTCAAATCAAATATATTTTACAAATGCATACACAAACACTCACAAAGAATAGTTTTCCATTATGTAGTTTTATTATTTCAATGTTGTTGGTTTATCTTTCTGATATAAATTCATACTATTTCATACACACACTTATACATAATATATAAATTTGTATTATCCTTATGAAAAGCACTTCAGTTTGTTGATTTTATTTTGATTTGCATGTTTTTCTCTTATTTATTTGTCATAGAATTTACTCTTACACTTACTTACTTACTATAGAGTTTTCTTTTCTCGTATGTTGAATTTTTCCATTTAATATTGCTCATACTCAGTGTAGCACAAGACTAGTGTATGACAGGGATGGAAAAAAGAAGGTTTTTGGATTTTCTAACAATTAGATAAATACGAAAAAATATTGCAATTTTTCCACCATGATGGTTCGAAATTTTCTCCTTAAAAAATAATAAAAACCATAAGTATTTGCAAAAATATATATGTAATTGAAAAATTTTAAAATATATTTTGGCAATTTCGCAACTAAAACTAGATTTTGAAAATTTCAAACATGATTTTACAAATTCAAACTAAATTTCGAAATTGGAAAATTAATATCAAAAGTTGAAAACTATATTTCGCGTACGCCAGCTCTAACTGAAGACAAATAGATTTGGTTTGAATCTAGCTTTTCTATAGGGACATCAATGGACGATACAGAAAAATTAATAAATTGGATAAACAGGAATAATTTTGTTTTCATTGGCTAAATATTTATAATATTGGTGCAATTTAAAAGGTTTTGGGCTCATTTTTAACAATATACAGTGCGCTCGCGATGATATGAACTAATTAAAACCAAGCCAGTTCACTTTTGCAAGATTATTCATATTTTGCGAATGGCAACTAATTTCCCAACAACCCCTAAACACAAATAGAGAAATCCAAAAATTATTATGCAGTTGAAGCAGAATTTATCTACAACCCTGTTTACAAAGATTGCATCACTGTTTCGATAAAAATCCGCTAAAAAATTAAAAAAATAAGTTGTTCACTTTTTAAAACTTTCTCAGTAACTTCATATTTTAGAGTAGCCAATGAAAGAAAAAAATTGTTCTTTTTTTGAGGTGTTCATATTTTGCGAGTGCACTGTATTATATAAAATAGCAAAGAGTTATTTATTTATAAAAAAAAATCATATTATTATTCCCTTATATATAACGGAATACATATCTACAAATTTGTTAAACCGGAAAGTTAAAATTATAATAACATGATTTCCATACCTGGCAATACGGATATACGAGTGTGGATGTATGTATGTATTTTGCGACACAAAAGTAAATTGAAAAACACACTGTTTTGATCTTTATTTGTTTATTTGAAAGTATTTAGATTTCATACATACAACGACATGAGTGTGAGAGGATGAATATGTTTTTTTTTTTCTTTGAAAATGTGTCCTTTACATGAAGGATATCTAGCGTTCAAGTGATATGATGTGCAAAATCTTTCTTTTTTATTATATATTTTCTTATTGCTTAGTATGTAAATACATACATATGTATGTGAAGAATATTCAGTTAGAAAATTTGCTTACCTTCGCAATTTCATATTCGAATGACCCAAGCGAGCATTCAGTTAAAGCGATAAATTTTCGTGCAATTTGCTTTGATAGTTTACTTCTAATGAAATAAAAGAGTATTACTGCAATATATAAAAATTTTTGATTTTAAAAAAATTATAGGCGTTTAAACGATACAATTAAAGTTAATCCACACAAAAACACAAATGTGAAAATTAGGCCAAGTTCCTATCCAAAATATTTCGGCCGTAAAAAGTACTGAGATCAAAATATGGACCAAGTTCATGATAGGTACAATTCCATTTTTCCGAGAATTCTTTCCCATATTATAAAGGCAAAAAAATTTTGCCAAGCTTACAGGTTGCCTAGAAATGAGATTGAATTGTACCTATCATGAACTTGGTCCATATTTTGATCTCAGTACTTTTTACGGCCGAACCTTTTTGGATACGAACTTGGCCTTATTTTCACATTTGTGTTTTTGTGTGGATCTCACTTCTTTTTTCTTAGTTGTTTTTGTATAAATATTTATATGTATTGCTTATCAGGACCACCTACCTGTGTACGAAATTTCAGCTTTCTATACTGGAAGTGCCCCATACAAAGAAGGGGAAACCTAGTCCCTCCCGGATGGAAAGTGCCCGTTTTCAGATTTTTCTGGTTATTTTCTCACCAAGACCTACCTGCGTACCAAGTTTCAACTCTCTAGCTTTACTGGAAGTGCCCAATAATATTGATGAGTCAGTCAGTGAGTCAGTGAATATATACTAAAATATGGACTTTTCACACCTTAATATCTCGGGAAGCTTTTATGGTAGAACTTTCAAATTTAACCTGTGAGGTCACCTCTGTAGGGACACCTTATGTTTCATGTTTCATTATATTTTGATAAGGGGGAGCAAAGCTATGAGGGGGGTAAAAACAGCTCGAATGGTTTGGCTGTGTGGCCGAACCGTGCGCCTAGATCTTGACCCTGAGGTAAAAAATTCATTGTCTTTAATAAATATTTTATTTACATTTTTCCCAATTTAATTCTAAAAAAATTTTTTTGTCTAAAAAAACTTTCTCTCTTAATGTAAATTTTTAAGAGGTGCTTTTAAAAAAGGACTCATATAATAAAAACTGGATTTTTAGTTGTAACTACTCTCCAAATAAAAAGTACCGCTTAAATAAAGAATCAATTTTTACACAAAAATTACCCTCTTCCTAAAAAGTACTTCCTTCAAAAAAAAATTCCGTTTTATTAAAGACAAATTTTTTATTAAAAACTACCTAAGGGTTTAATAAAATGCACGTTTCTAATAAAACGTACCTATTTAATTAAAGGCATATTTTTATAAAAGATATCTTATAAAAAAAACTGGACCTTTTTAATGAAAAGTACCTTTTTAATAAAAATGTACATTCATTTTTTAAGCACCGTTTAACATAAACTACCTTTTTAATGAAAAGAACTTTTTATTTAAAATTATTATTTTAATATAAAGTACAGTTTTTAATGGTGTTTTCTTTTCTACACACAAAATGGCACCTTATTGAAAGGTACATAAAATGTCTTGCCAACTTTGTAATAATGCAGCTTGTTATTTCACTAGAACTGAACACAACTTATGAAAAAGTGGAACGCCCTGTTTTGAACAGCTGACAGCTAAGTTTTACAGGGCACTATCAACACTGTCGATTTTTACGGGGCAAAAAGTGCAATGCCTTCCACCCTTAGTGAGGGCCTTTTTTTTAGAATCAAACACACTGCCCTTTAAGAGAGCAAAACATTTTTAAGAAACGAACACCAAAGTACATTTTCTGCATGGAGATGTACCATTTTTTTTTTTGTAGAAAAGAAAACACCATAAGTAAAACTTCATTTTTTGACAAAATACATAATGAAAAGCACTTTTTTATAAAAATTTACCTTTTTGAAAAAAAAAACTATACAGTACGATTACCTGATTCCTCGATTACCTCAACAGAGAATTTTTTACATTACATTAAATACACATGTACATACGTTAAATAATAGTTTTATAAATAAACAAAACTTTGTTTTTTAAAATAATAAATATGTATGAGCTTAAATTCATTCGTGGCGGTTTCTATTGAGTTTTTCTAATGGTCGGTTATTGCAACTTTTTGGTAAACGCAGCAACATATTTTGCTTTCGGTTGTGCAAATCAAGATATTTAAAAAAATTTTATAAGTAATCCCTTTAAAAAGTACGATACAATTGGAAACGAATAATTCAATAATATATTGAAATTACTTTTAAAAAGTATTTTTAACAAATTAAAATTTCACAAAAATTCACCTACGATCACTCCCTATTACTGCAAATAGTGTAAACGTTGTCCATTTCTACTTTAAATAGTTATATTTGCTAAATGTACTTTGGCAAAAAGTACTTTATAAAAATATTACATTTTCTACTATTTACGTGTTTCCGCATTTCAATTAACGATATGTACTCACATGTAACAATATGAAAGTGTGTAGTTAAGACAACAATTACTCGTAATTTATAAAAGTAAAACTTACCAAAAATGAAAAGACCCGATTGAAAGTAAAAAAAGAACAATTCAAAATTTTCAAAATAACTTTTTTAAATCGAATATTTTCAAAAATAATGTTTTAGTCGACGTTTAAACAGTTTATCATTTAACGCATTTCAAATTTATCATCACCATCTCACTAAGTTCTCAAAAAGTTACACCATACTTCAGAGACAGCTTTATGACACACAGACTCACACAAACACACAAAATTATTAGAACGAATATAACGAAGAAGAAACAAAAATAAAAACCTAAAAAAATGTCCTAAAAAACTTCTATAATTTTTTTTTTGTGTTAACAATAAGTATATTTATACGAAAAAAAAAAGAAATAATAAAACGAAAATCGGCCATAAAAACTAAAAGGTGGTGGTGCGGATGATGACGATGATTTTTCTTCTACCGTGTTTCGTGGTACGGTTGTTGGTCGTGCACAGAACAATACACATAATTTTTTGTAACAATACATTGAGTTTTAAATGCAATGTCCTTAAAAAATAAAATACCAAACGACGAAATAATAAAGAGCAAAAAAAAATGAATCTACTCCCCCTACTCCCATACAGTCACAAAGTAAATTTAAAAACTCATTTCATAGAAATAAACAAAAAAAAATTTGTGATGAAAAAATATGAGAAGCGGCGAAGAAAAAAATTGCAGAAATCCATGAACATTTCCTTCTACTCTGTCATCAACGTGCCAACAAAAAAAAAATAAAAAATCAGTCCAAATATAAAGCATTCAGATACGAAGACAGCCGATAAAGTCGCTTAGCTTCTTTTTATGGTGGAATTAAAGGTTTCATAACTTTCATGCAGTTCCAGTGATGACTTTGTTTTGTCAGAGCAAATGTCATACCATAATTGTACAGCAGCACAAAAATCTATTTGTACTCGTATAACAAATTTATCCGGTGATGAAGCTGAGAATAAAAACATAAAAAGATTTTTCCGCAGATATAATTCCATAAACGTTTTCCAAAAAAAGTCCTTGCGTAATATCCTCGAAACATATCATACTGCTAGAAAGCATTGTTTGTGTGTATGTATGTATGTACATACATTTGCTTATTGCACAGCCTTAACTTTATATTACAAATTTTGAACACACACACACATATGTACATACAAAATGTTTTCACCCACCGTTTCGTTTGTAAGCCAGAGACTATTACTGTGTACTGTGTGTTTGTGTGAATTTTTCGTTTAACTACATAAAACATTGACAGCTACAATCAGTTTTGGTTGCCTTATTGTAAACATCGTCATCGTCATCATTGGCGTCCTCAGCATCACACATTTTCTGCAACCAGCCAGCCAACCAGCCCATCCTGCCTGCCTGCCTGAATGCCTGACAGCCTACTTGACATCATGGAACAAACCATCACTCTACGGCAGCACAACATCACCTTTATTATGTTGTATTTTGTGGCAGCAAAACGTAACATGAAGAATTCTTTACAATAGAGGAAATAATAACTCATCATTTATATCCTTAAAATGTGATGATGCTACTACCACCACCACCACCACCACCACCAACACTACAACCATCGCTACTATCCCCAGCGCACAGTTACACACATACTCACTCTTTTTGTCTTTCTAATTTCCAACATCTCACTGTTTATTACATTTCATGTTTTTTTTTTTTTGTTTTCAGTGATGTTTTTCTTGTCGACTTTTTGCCACAGTAGTCGTTGTCGTTATCCTGTTGAGGCATACACTCGCTCTCATACAAATTGTATGTGTATTAACAAGAATAATATTTAAAACACTCAACCTACAATAACAAAAGAGTATAATAATAAATATTGTTTTATTTTTCTTTTATAAAAACATCTAGAGACACACACACACACAGCCAAAGTTATATATACATAAATACATTTAAATGTCAATGAGTAGAGTAAGAAAAGACCGTTTTTTTTAAGAAATTAAAATTTAGAAATATAAATTTTTCACTTTACAATGTTTTCTTTAGATTTAACGATTTTTATTTTGGCAAAAATTTCAATAGAGATTTAAAAGAATATTTAATATGAAAAGAAAAAGAAATCATGGATTTTATATTTACATCATGTTGGTTTCGCTGACCGCAACATCCACTCCTAACAGCTCACGTGTGTGCTTTTTGTCAGCTGATTATGCTGTGCAACAATATCAGTTAATTATCTTTGACAGCTGTTAACCACCAAAAATTGTCAACTTCTCGCTAGAAAAGATAAGAACTTACTGATGTTAGTTTGATTTTCTAAAATATACGTAGTTTTTATCAGATCGCTACGTTTTTTACCATACTATTGTTGTGGTGTGATCATGTAAAGGAGTCATAACTTAAGCGATCGTTAACAAATTTTCACCATTTTTCAATATATGTATATGTAAGCTTGAGCTAGATATTATGTGAATGTAAACAGATAAATTTCTAAAAACTTTGCTACTCGTATATAAATAAATTAAATCAATTGTAAAAACTCTAATCGATCGAAATCTAAATAATTTTTATAATTCAAAAGATATGTTGATTGCTAAAAAGTGATATCACTGTTGTTTTCGGAAAAACTATTTTTTAAGCACCCACGTAACCATAGAGTGCCAAAATTACTCTATGGTTATGGTAAACATTGCATGGTTGCACCAAACAAGCCATAGCATCAGAAAATATGCTCCAACCATACAAACTTCAATCAACCTGATTGCGCTACAATCGAATTTTTGTTGCAACAAAAAATAAGTTCCTTTCTTGCTTCAAATCTTAATTAATATTAGGATTTTCCGAAATCACTCTTCTTTTTTGGGCATGTCTGTTATCATCAGATCAAGGTGAAAGCTCACCAATTTGGAACAGAATTTAAACATATCTATTATTTGATTGCACCTTATTGTGGGCACATATTAGACTTTTTCAAATTCGTACATTTTATACGTTGTTGTGAATTGCTGCTGTTGTCTTCTTCTTCAAAAAAAAAAAAAACGATAAACCTTTTGTGACACTACAGATATTGAAACTATAGATAAAACTGACTTACACACACAAAAACGCATACACGCACACAAACACATAGTACTTGAACCTGCCCGGTGAACAATTGGAAGAATGTTGGGAGTTGACTACGCGCCTTGAACCAACTTTATTTTCAAGTTAATAAAGCAGAACTAATCATTGTTGTTCATATTGCAAAAAAAAAAAAAAATAGTTAATACGAATATCCCGTATCTGTTTTAAGGAGAATAATATTAATATTTTTGCATTGTGATCTTAAGCTGAAGCGTGAAAATTATAATTTTCAATGTCACTAAGATGTTTGGTATTTTTTTAACGTAACCTTTTCTATACACAGATGTTAATTTTTTCTTGGTGAATACCTACCTCTTGCCCAAAATAAAATAGTTTATTTTTCATATAAAAATATTTCACCCCTGATCGATTGCCTTAATAAATAGTTTCTTAGTGACTTCCGCTTTAGAAAATGTTTGCAGGGTGTGATTATGCCCGCTTATAAAATATCTACAAACTGTAGATGCAGCCAACAACAATAACAAAAGTCCAGCAACTACATATCAGGTTTTTATTTGAATACTTTCATAACACAAACAAACAAACTCTCTTTCACATTTTCTTTTAATTTTCACAATTTAGTTTTTCATGTACTCACTCGTACATGCTCTCTTTATTTTCCTGTGAGAAAATTTCCTTACCACAATCGTTCGTTCAAAAATTAAACTATACACACACACACACACACACACTGTTGCACCATTAACAAAACTCAATTATGATAAGATAATTTCAAAAAGAAAAAGGAAAAAAAAAACGATAGCAGCAACAAGAACGAGCAGCTGCTGCCATTACCGCTCGTTTTAACGACAGCATAAATGAACATTTCATTCATATTTGTGATAAAGAGTACATGCATGCATGCATGCATATGCATGATACTGATGATGGGATACGAGTGTAAATGCTGGAGTATTTATTTATGGCTGTAAATTAAATATGGGAGTATTTTAATTGTTGTATTGTGATAACAAAACCATGAAAGAGTATGTGTGATAAGAAACTGAGAACACAAATTATCTCTTAGTTGGTGGTCTATGAAACTAAATGAAATGTAATGATAGGTTTGATGAAAATAATGTGTGCAGAGATGGAAGTTTTATATTTTCTTTTTTTTTAGTTTAGGACAACAAAATTTGGTGAAACAGATGAGTAGTAAGTTAAACTAGATTTAAGTATGAATTATTTAATCTTACAATACTTAATACAAAACATAACTAAATTTATTCCAAAAAAAAAAAATTAGCTTAAAAAACGTTCGGCTTTATGTAAGAAGCAAATTCACGATTTTTGATTGAAAGTATGATTCCACGTCCAACATCGTCGTACACATTTAATTTACCTAAAATCATTCCCGTCGCATACCTGAATCAATCCCTCATCGGGATTATTTATATGCCAATTTTTATTCTGAAACACAACTGAAGGAATATTTTTTTAATATTTATTTATCTGAATTAAATTTATTAAATTACTCATTTCAAATTTAGTTCTATCCATTGTTGGCATTGAACATAGGGTCACATGTTCGTAAGGCATTGCCTTTAGACTACTCAGCCGCATTTAAATATTAAAAACGATTAAATGTGATTAAAATTTTTAATAATAATTAATTTTCAATTTAGCATTTGCATTAGTGCCTACTATGCGCTTTTCAAAACTCCTTATAAGCTATTGTGTATGATGGAACATTGTTTTCCAACTAAATGCGCATCATTTGTGTTTTTTTTTTATTTTAAGCTTTTGCATAGCTTCTTTCGCGGGCTTTGAGCACGGCGACCGAATCAAGAAATTCAACGAAAATAAAACCCAAGACTAAGTTTGTTTCTTAAGTCTTTTGATTTTAAGCCATTGCATAGCTTTTACCGCACATTGCATTGCTTTTACCGCACCGGCGGAGAAGTGTATGCAGGAGAAACCTTGTTTTTTTTTAATTTTACCGTGTTTTTAACACAAAAAGACTGATATTAATACACTTTTTGAGAATTTTTCTGGGTCGGGAATATTGAAATTAGTCATTTGGCCGTTACTTCGTAAATAGAAGCAGTAGAGCAGTGTAAGTTGCAGCATTCGAAAAATCGAAAATTTTAGTAATGTGCCCAAATCATCTCCAATAACAACCGAGTTATTAAACAAAACTTTATAATATAATTCAGCGGTGTTCACATGTTCCTTATGGAAGAGCAAACACCAATACATTTAAAGAAAAACAACTTTTATTCAAAATTTTTTGTTGTAAAAACAAATACATGCAAAGAAAACACAAAAAATATATTTTAAATATTTATTTCATATCATACGTTAAACAAAAACAAATGTACATTGATGATCGCTGTCGTCAATGTTTACCAGCAAAGCATACGAAAGTGTTGTTGCTTTGCTCTTGCGTGATACAGTGAAGAACGACAAAAAAAAACTAATAAGACAAAGTTGTTTGTGTATTTCGCATTGAGGTTGCTGAGTGCTGTATGAGTATATTAAAACACACAGCCTATAGCTAACAGCCATACCTAAACAAGAGCGGCAAGCGTTTTTTAGCTGTCAAAAGTTCTCATGCCCATACAATTTGTATGGAGCATCCCGAAATAACGCGGCGGTAACGCGGCGGCAAAATTTTGCAATTGGAAAATCCGATTTTGACAGCGCGTTTAATAGTGAAGACAAGCACTCATGATACTATGACTATAAGGTAGTCTTACAAGCCCAGCTGACAATTCTTGTAAATTACTTGTTTTTTATTTCAAGTGTTAAATTTTGATTTGTATTTATTTTTTCGTATTTGAATGAATAATTTTTATTTATATTTTTGTCACAGATTGAAACATACACACATACACATTTATACTTTTGACTTCTGAGGAATTTTTTTGTTGTGTTTGTTGTAGAGATGCATGTATTATAGGATATGAGTATACTATTATAATCAGGGTTGTTGTATATTTATTAATAACCCTGTTTTTATGACAAAGCGTTGACGCTCTTGTTTAGGTATGGTATTTCAGCGTTAACGCTCGGCGGTAGAAAACGTTCCGCTTTCCGCTCTTGTTTAGGTATGGCTGTAAGAGTATTACAAATACAAATGAGCATGAAGAGCATAGGGCCTGGGTACCAATGATATAATTGCATAATTACAAAAATACAAAATGATATACAATAGCTTTACCGCGGCAGTCGGGTAGTGCCACACATACTTTTTTTTTTATTTTCCGACTCAGTTTAATATACTCGTACATACTTATACATATTGTATGTGCTTATATATTTACAAGTAGGTTTTGTAGTCAAGTGTACACTTACTTGATCAATGAAATAAGAAATTGTATCTCGCCAATTTTGTATGAACAAATATTCGCTTTGAAATATGATAATAATCATATTTTTGATAATCTCTAAGTGATCTTTATCATAGGTGGCCACGTTTTTCTTTGTCAAATTAGAACAAATTAGAAATTGTTGCCAATGATCTATTCTAGTCGATATAATAAGTCTCATTTCTCAATTGCTGTTTTAAAGTTTTCTACAAGACTTTGAAAATTTAACTCATAAGTTAATTCTTTCTTATCTTCGCATTACATGTCGTAGGAAACAGTCCCCAACAGTTTATGGTTCATATGAAAATAAGTTTAGTTATTTTGTGCAAATACATATTAAATAACTGGGACATGTTTTTTGCATGGTGAGTTTTTGTGAACAATTTTATGCTAAAATAACACAACCGAACTTGAGAAAAATTAATTGGTTTTGTCGATATTTATTTTCAGATGTGCACAATCAACATAATATGTATAATATTATTATCCAAATCGGCTTGCTAACTTCGGAGTTGTTTGTATTTAAGAGCAGAGGTTTTTTATTTGTTTTTTATTGAAAGATATAACACGTCAATTATTGGCATAGATCTAAAACATTTACATATGTATGTATTTAATTCTTTGTAAATGAAAACTATTTACAATATTTTATTACATAGGTGAGGGGCTGTGCACATATTACGTAACGCTGTTTTTAGAGATTTTGTACCCCCCCCCCCCCTCCCCCCTTCGTAACACTTTTTACTAATTTTTCAGTGCAAAATTTCCAATCCGTAACAAATCTTTAACCCCCCCCCTCCCCCCTGGAGCGTTACGTAATATGTGCACAGCCCCTAATTAGAACAAAAAAGTATTAGTTTGCATCGAAACTGGAAAGATTTAGAAAATTTTATTTATCATCTCTGGTGTCATGTCATAAATCCATTTCCCAAAATGTTTGTATGTACTTATCTCTGTTTTGATGTGATAATTTCCGGCTAAAATTATTTATTTCTATTTTTCATCCTTACTTACTATTTTCCTTATCTATAAATATTTACTCTCTCTCTCTCTCATTTGATTTTTTGAGAGAGTGCGGAAATGTGTTTATTTTCTGACATTTGCATTACATATTTTGTAAGTTATTTTCAAATTTCATACCAATTTTAGTGGTTAGATAAACAATTTGAGATATCTTTTGTCCCTCTAGATTTGTTTGGTTGTTAAGTTGTGGTCTGACTGCCTGTCTGATTTTTATGTTGCTGCCGTATTGTGTTTGTTGGTTGGCTGCTTGTTTGGTTGGTTTGTTTTTTCATGGTGTTGTGTGTCACTTAGTTTTTCTATATTCAATTGCTAATTGAGTGATAAATTGTTTGGTTAAGTCATCTTTAGTTGTAGCAGAAGAAGAAGATGAAGAAAAGAAGTCAACAAACACATTTTTTCATTTCTTCACCTCATACATGTTGGTTCGAAGTATCTCTTTATGGCAGGGATGATAAATGAGACCGATGAAATGGTACTAAAAAAGTTTTAAAAAAGTACTTTTCAGGTCGAAAAAGTATCAATTTTCTAATAATACATATTTTATGCACATATTTCACTGTCTTTCAAATTATACTCAATATTACATGTTTTTAAGATTTTAAGAATTTATTCAATGAATATTGATGAATAAATGCAACAATTCGTTGTTAACTTAAGCCGGTTGCCGTTGTCATTGTAAAAAAGCATACACATTTTATCAACTACTACGAAAACCTCATCAAAGAAGATGAAAAATATGTTGGTTTTTTTCTTCGTACCTGTAACAAGCCGATCAATAAATGCAACAATTCGTTCTCAACTGAAGACGTTTGCAATTGTCATTGTAAAAAAGCATACACATTTCATCAACTGTTACGAAAACCTCAGCAAGGAAGATGAAGAAAAAAAATGTTACCATATCACGTATTTATTTGAGATGGTACAAAAAAGTATCAAATGTGTCACTGAGGTACCAAGGTACTTCGGAAGATCAGAAAGTATCAAAAAAATACCAAAGTATCAACTTTATCATCCCTGCTTCATGGATACCTTCATGGATATTCATTATTGTTGTTTTTCTCCGCTTCAGCCTGTTTAGCTTCTGGCATGTTTGATTCCTTTGCTCGCTCCCTCGCTGGATGGCTGGCTGTTGTTTAATGTTGGTTTAAAAATTTAATGTTGGTTATTGATACATATTTGTTGGTTTTGCTATAATCAATGATTGAGTGAGTAGAGAGTGTGTGCGTGTTGTGTTTGTGTGCGTGTGTGTGTATATAGAGTGGCAATAATGTTTTTAGGCAATGTTTACAAGTGGTATTAACTGATATGCTTGTTACTTTTGTTGCTGTTGTTAAACTATTATTTATGCTCTTTTGGTTTTTGTTGGATTAATATGTTAAATGCCTTGTTAAAGTATATTTTGGTTTTCTCTTCTGGAAACGCAGAAAAGCAGCAAGTAAATAAACATGTAACTGAATATTGTATGTTGATTTTCTTTTTAGTTGTGATTGTAAATGGAGATACATATGTGTGTATGGATGTGCATATTGTGTTTGTTTCATTATTATTATTATTAAATACATTTACACTGGGGGTGTTTGTTGTTGAAATTTTTAACATTTTAATGTGGTTAATTTAATGTTAATGCATGAATAATAAAAAAGGGATTATTATAGCAGATCTTTATTATTTTTAAAATTATTTGTAGCAGTATAGACATACATACATACATACATACTTATGTACATATGTAGTACATGCATATGTTCATATGAGATTTCATGTTGCAATTATGTAAGTGCTAATTGATAAATGGCTTTGTAATTTATTTTAAATTTTTGGTATTTTTAGGAACTAACCAGCTATAAGTAATGTAGGTACCTACTATTAATTATTACATGTCGAATGATATTAAATAGGTACATACATATGTATGTACCTATGTACCTACCATCACTATTGTTACTTGCCTTTGAGTAGTTTCTTATTTGCTACAGATTCTTGATGATGAATCACTATCCCATAAATGAATGGCAGAGGAAAATTTTAGCCCATTATAAGCTCAGTGTACAGTTTCTCTAAACAAACATACATATACTATATATTAGTGATGTTACGAATATCAATTTTTAGTATTCGCGAATACGAATACGAATATTTAAAACAGTATTCGCCGAATACGAATACGAATATTTCTTTTGAGGTTTATATTTCAAATTTAATTGGAAAAAATCCCTGCCTTTGCGTTAGTAACTATAAATGAGAGACATGATGACTTTACTCATGGATACAAGTGACAGTGACTGTGAAAATGGAGATGAAATTTCTCAACTTAGTTTCCCAGATTCCATTCATCATTTACGTAGAAAAACTATCGCGGAATATATATCGGAAAAACGGGCGGCAAATGACGTTAACCCACTGATATGGTGGAAAGTAAATAAGGAAAAATACGAGCTTCTTTTACCTATAGTCAGGCAATATTTAGTGACACCACCAACGAGTGTTCCAAGCGAGCGAATTTTTAGTGGTGCGGGGCTGATTTATACACCGCATCGTAGGGTAAGTGTACAAGTAGTCGGCAGTTTAAGGCTTTTGCTTTTTTTCAAATCTAGCGCCTTTGCACGTGTGAATAAGCTATTGGATTGGTAACTATTTAATACAAATCATTAATTTGTATTGTTTTAGATCAATTATGTTAAATTTAAATATTTTTGTACTAAAATTGAGAAATTTACAGATTTTGTAAAAAAGAGCACATTTGCCTATAGTCGGCACCAATTTTCCACTTTTCGGCATGTTATGTTCCTATTGTCGGCATATCATATTTTAGTGAAGAAAACAATAAATTGAGATAGAAATCATACTGTTATTGATATAAAATAAATTAACTAAGCTTCTACATTTGTTATGAGATCATGCAGGAACAAAGGATTAATTCATATTCGACCAAAAATTAAAAATATTAATACTAAATAATATTTTTGCATATCTCAGTCCTTGGAATTCATTGTTTGTACTTAACTGATATATTAAAGGTAAAAGCTAGGTATTTTATACCTATATATTTCTGCATTCGAGGAGTCTAATTCTATTAAAAAATATAGGAAGGTACTTTCTAATTCCATAACGTCATCGTGTTGCATATTTTTGAATTCGGTGCATTTAAGGTGATACCACTGAGTCAGGTATCACACCCAACATTTCTTAGCTGATCTTCTTCGGTATCCGAATCCAACACTTCAGAGCAAGTGCTACATTTTTGCTTCTGCTTTGGTATTTTAAATTTGACTGGTTAGATTCCTTTTTCTTTTTTTGGCTTATTTCAGTTTCTTTCATCCGTATATGGATCCTACATGCAAGAGCACAGAGGGCCATAATTTTGCTTTTAATTGTAAGGACGTTTATTGCTTCGGGAAGTAAAGATGATTTTCGAACAATGTTGATATCGATGATTCCGGGTTTTTAATTAGCTTTGTGTAGCTAATACTTTTGGTCAAATTACATGTTGGAGAAGGGCTAAAAGGATCACATTATAAGGGAGCTACAAATTGAAGAACTAAGTGAGAGGCGTTCGGCTGGCAATCGTAAGGTTGGAGAGGAGCACGAAATGTTTAGCTTTGCTTTGTTTTTGAAGAAGTTGGTGTTGAACAAAAGAGAGCCGGTGATATTGTTTGTATGCTCTCCATTTCCAAAACTCCATCGTCATTAAATATATATGTCCCTGACTAATCTGTAACGTTGCCTAAAATTTCGATAATTTAAATGTTTTCTCCATTTTTTAAAGCGCGAATCTCTTTAATAGCTACATTGAATCAGTCCCTATTTCAAGTAAGCTACGGCTCATGAGGTTGATAATCTAAATGTCTTTATCATAATCCGTTTCTCTGAACATTTTAACATTTTTAAGACCGTTTGCTAATTCGGCTAACGATTAATAACACATTTAGTATAATCCGCACTATCAGGGTTAAATAGGTAAAGGCCACACTTTCGAAAACCGTTCTTAATCGTTTCTTCCATTTTAAGATCCGAAAGAACCGTATGAAGAAGCGGATAAAAAGGAAGGTGTAAACTTTGCAGTATCCCTTTGGTGACAGTACTTTTCCAGTTTTGGGACACATGGAAACACTAGTTTCGGTTCTCATACCTTCCAAAATGTAAAGTTTATTTTGTTCGCTCAAACAGTTTTTCAATTCAGATAACCATTTTCTAAAAAAACACTTTCTGACCAGACGATCGCTTAAAATTTTTTAATAATTTCTTGAACTGTGTTCAGTAAATCGTCCATTTTAAGTGGAAAACTACATTTCGCCAAATCATTACACCATTTTTCTAAACAATTTTTTTAGCATTTCATAGAATAGTTTGTGGGCCGAATCTTCGAGGACCCTCAAGAACGCGAACTTGTAACATGTCTTGTGAAGTTGAACGTGGAACACCATATTTACCACTGGACCCTAATATGGAAATGCCGCCTACACTTATTTCAGTCAGTGCATCTTGTAGAGACTGTTCCGAATATTTTTCTTTTGGTATTCATATTTTAATTCAAATTATATCTGAGACTAGTTAGTATAAATCTCAACATATTTTTGGCATTATAGTTAAACAAAACTAGTACAAAAAACCACTGCCGACATTAGGATAGCTATTGTCCTGTAGTCGGCAGGTTGTAAATAACTAATTTGAAACTATGCCGACTACTAGGTAAACTTGTTTTAAACTCAATTTTTATATATACAATGGTTTGCAAAATGACGAATAAACAATTTTCTAAAGTTTGAGTTAAATCGGAAGAATTTGCTTGTTTCCCAGTAGTCGGCACCCCAATGACTACTGGAAAACTAACGATTTTTTTGTTCCTAGTGCCGGCATCCCTTAATATATCGGATAAATTCAATTTTCTTAAAAATTTACACTGCAATACTATTATTTGAACAGATTTCAGCCTTTTAAAACCTTTTCCGATTAAGATATAAGTTTTTCAAATCTTAAATCTAAAAAAAAAATAATAAACATAAGTTTAGCCAATGCTAAACATAATTTTTAGTTACAACGGTTGATTTTTGTTGTTTTACATCTCTCGTGTACGGCTGATAGAAAGAGTGTCCCTCCTCCTAAGCCGGGTGTGGCCTCTATACTCAAGAATATTGCGCGCAAGTGGGTTTGGGTGCAACTCAAGTTTTTTAATGTATTTTTTCGCGTGTTTCGAAAATACTGTCTTTACCAACGGAACGTCTAGATCTTTATGAATTTTATGGTTTCTGACATACCAGGGGGCTGCAGTTATTGTACGTAGAATTTTATTTTGTCGCCTTTGAATTTTTTCTACATTCGATGCTGGGGCAGTGCCCCATAGCTGGATTCCATAGCACCATATTGGTTTCAGGATCGCGTTGTATAGTAGAAGTTTACAGTCTAGGCTCAGTTTTGAATTTCTACCCATAAGCCAATTCATTTGGGCTGCTTTTAATTTCATTTGCAGCAACTTTGCGTCTATATGCGATTTCCATGTTAAACGGCGATCAAGATGAACGCTTAGATATTTTACTACAGTGTGTTGCGGTATAGTCTCGGTGTTGATTTGTATAGGCGGGCATGTTTCCCTGCGTAAAGTAAAAGTAACGTGTACACATTTCTGCTCATTCACTTTTATCCGCCATTGTTTTAGCCATGTTTCCAATTTTGAGATGTACCCTTGTAGATTCCGGGAAGCTTCTACAGGATTATCATGAACGCTTAGAAATGCCGTATCGTCAGCAAATGTTGATGTATGAATGTTACTGCTTAACGGTAAGTCAGAGGCATATATTAAATAAAGTAAGGGACCGAAGATGCTGCCTTGGGGAACTCCGGCTTCGATCGACTGCGAAGGGCTTAAAAATTGCCTTCCCTAACAACAAATTTTCGTTCCTTTAGATAGCTTTTTAAAAGCTTGACGATGTTTGCGGGGAGATTTCGTGTTAATTTGTGGATAAGACCTTCGTGCCATACTTTATCGAAAGCTTGAGAAACATCTATAAAGAGCGCAGAGCAATATTTCTTTTTTTCGAAAGTGTCTCTGATAACATTCACAAGTCTGTGAGTTTGTTCAATAGTGCTATGTTGTCTGCGGAAACCAAATTGATGATCTGGAATGCATCCACTTCTAGTCACTATAGGCATCAGCTTGCTCATATACAGCTTTTCAAATAGTTTTGAAATGTTGGGCAATAAGCTAATAGGCCGATAGGATTCAACCTTCGTATGATCCTTGCCGGGCTTTGGTATCATAATAATCATCGAAACCTTCCATTCTGCAGGATAGTATTGCAGCCGTAAAATACTATTAAAAATGAAGAGTATAACTCTTTTTGCAATATAAGGTAGTTGTTGAAGCATTTTGTTGCTTATTTTGTCGACACCTGGGGCTTTTCTGGTGTTAAGACTAGTAATAGTATTTTCAATCTCAGTCATGTTAAATCTCATCGGTATTTCTGGTAAAGAGACGACTGGTGGCAGTTCAACAATATCAGCAGAAATATTCGGGGTAAATACTTTTTCTAGGTGCTTAACAAATAGATCACCTTTTTCAGCATCAGTTCTTGCCCAGTCACCATAAGAGGCTCGTAATGGAGGTTTGCAAATCACTGGCCTTTTAAGTCCTCTGGCTGCACGCCACAGCGAATAATCTGTTGATGGTGTTGCATCGAGTTCTTGCAGAAATTTTTGCAGCGAAGCTGTTTTTTGTGATTGTAAAACTTTTCTTAGCTGTTTGGTACACTCCTTAAGCCGTAATTTTAGCTGAGGCGATCTGTAACGTTGCCATTCTCGTCGAGCTCTCCGTTTTTCAGTCAATAGCCTTTCTATATCTGCACAAAAAATATTGTTAAATCTCGCTTGTTGATTTGGTTGAATTGAAGAAGCATTAAGAGCAGCTTGTTTAGCATGTGCTTCAAACAACCTTATAGAATTTTCTATGTCAGCAGGTGTTCTCAATGGCATATTTTCTGTGCAATGAGCACTCAAATATTTTTTGTATTTCAGCCAGTTAATACGTGCAGATGTCAGCGGTTAATCACATGTTGGTCTTGCAGTTGTGTGTGAGTAAATAGTGATAATAGTAGGCGAGTGATCTGAAGATAAATCCAAAGATGCTTCTACTTCAATCATTTCGCTGGGCACGCCTTTCATAATACCAAAGTCGATAACATCAGGAATTTTTTGACGATCCGTTGGCCAATAAGTTGGCTGACCACTTTAAACTACATTCAAACCCATTTTTGAAATTGTGTCAAACAAAACACGACCCTTAGGACTGATTAAACGTGAGCCCCAAAATGTGTGTTTAGCATTGAAGTCGCCAGCTGCTAGAAAACGGGACCCCAGTGTTGTATAAAATGCGGTATATTGACTCTCTGAAATTGAAAACCTGGGAGGAGAGTAAACAGATGATATCACAAGCTTTTGATAAAAATTTTCAATGCAGATGTTCGTTGCTTGAAGATATTCTTCACGAAGGTCGTTTAGTAGGTAGTGTTTTATTCGAGTTTTTATTAGGATTCCAGAGCCACCACAAGCTCTACCTTGAGGATCCTTGGTGTCGTAGAAATTATATCCACTAATTCGAAAATAGCTTCGGGACGTCAAGTGAGTTTCTGAGATAAGCATAACAATTAAATGATCGATTTTTCGATGCTTTAAAAAAAACAATTATTTGTTTCTTTGTAAAGACTTGTTTATTTGAATCAAAGAATATGACTGAATTTTATTTTACAAAATCTTAATATTAAATACAAAAATTAAAGTACTTATTCCTAATAAAATGTTACAAAAGTAAAAGTGTTTACTTTTGTAGTTTTTAAGAATAAAAAATATGCTTATTTATATTTCAAAGAATTCAAATTGTAGTTTCATTACTTTCATCGGTTCATTGTTCCAATTATTAATTAATATGCGCTTGGCCACCCACCAAATATTGGAAAGCCAAGCATTCTTGGAAAAGTCAATAAAAATAGTTCAAGTGGTTTTACATGCAAGTATGAATGTTTGTGTGCAATGTTATTGACACAAGCATTCTTATTGTAAATTTGTAAATAAAGAAAATAATAAAATAATTTTAAGTACTCACATAAACATGTGAGTATGTATGTACTTGCAAATGTTTGTTCATATTATTGTGGACAAACATTTGATAAGTGGAAAACAACAAAAGAACTTAGTTTGTTTCAATTAATATATATTTATGTATTAATGAACCTATGTATGTAAAACAAATAAGAAGTGTTAAAAACTAAAGTTTATATAAATGTATACATACATACATGTATGTTTATATTAATATTTTATGTGATGGTGTAGTGGATATCATAACTCATAACATCGATTTGTTTATCCAGAAGAAAATATTCAATTTCATTTTTATGTTGGCAGATGCCGTTTGCGTTCCAAAAACAGATTCTTAAGTTCATGGTTTTTTCAATACAGCCTGCAACAAGGTAGACTGCATTTTCAACATTTCCTGCATCATACAGGACATGTTGAGAGTGAATGTATTTACTGTTTGTATAAGGATCTCTATTGAGGCTTCAATACGACTAAAATTATGCCCTGATTCTTCATTTACTGGTACAGTTTTTTGCGCCGGAATCTGGTTACTCTTTAAAATATTAGCGTATGAAGATTGACTATTAGGTTTTTGTTGAGTAAGAGTCGTGTTAGACTTTAAAACATTTGAGTATTGATTATGGCTAGACGACGCACAATAGGGCAGAACGACCCTATTTGTGGCAATAAATCAGGGAATAGAGTTAGCAACCTGAAAATTTCTGAAATTGTTTATAGAATCAATATATCGAAATTTCAAAACCCAACAATGACCATGCCCACCAAAACGCCCACTTTTTTTAATTTCGGAAGAAATTGTCAAATGAAAATACCCACCGTATTTAATAAATAAACATTTAGGACTGTCAAATTTGGCTATAAATACAAACAATTATATATTTGTTCTTTGCAAAAAATAAGTACACATAATTTTTTCCAGTAAAAACAGAATAACAAAATAAATGTTTTAATGCAGAAAATAGAACATAATTGAGAATAGCATAAATGTATTGATTTTTCATTAATTTAGAATAAAATCATCCCTTTCTTCATCACTGCTATCTTCTTGTACCTCAGAATTTGTATTATCAACAGGGGGAGCTTTAAGCAAACTCAATGCTTCAATTGGGATGTGTTGCTCCTTTTTTTCGGGTAGTTTCCTCATGCTAGTAATAATGGGATCAGAACTTAATAAAAAAGAGTTAAAAATATCTCGGTTAGTGTTTTCTCTACTGGATTTCCGAGAATGGTGCTCTCTATAATTTTTGAAGTCCTTATTCCTTGATTCTTGAGCTTCTTCAGACAGTTGACCAATCGGTAACAGTGCATGGGCTATTATTTCCGGTCCATGAATGAAATATTTATGAAGGGTAGGTGACATGTAATACCAGGGATACTTTTCCACATAATATCTGGCAGTACCGATTGCGAAATTTTTGAACTTCTCTACATCTATTTCATAGCCACTAGCCACAACAATCATAATAATATGCATATTTTTTATGAGTTGTACATCAATTTTTGTAATTTCAGCGGAAATTTCAGGATTTTGAAAGAAACGCCTGGCTGTATTGCCATCATTCGAGTTCCCGAATCCGGGCTTTGGTTTGTCTATTATCAAACCACAACGATCTTTAAACTCTTTTTGTATCCTTTTTTTGTTTTCAGCAACAACTATCTTGTCATCATCCCCTCGAGCTTGCCATTTCTTAAGAGGCAATTTGTATGCTAAGTGAAGTAAATTTTCGAAAAACCTTATCCATCCATGAAGAACGGACAGTCCAAACCCTAAGTTTTCTGTTTTAACTTCCCTTGTCAACATACTATCTATATCATTAAAGCTTCTAGATGACGCACCACATATGAAACACTTTTGTGTTGATGACGTTTCCGTAACAGCATTACAGACTTTGCCGTCAATCATTGTAAAAAGTAGAGTATGATTGACTTGTACTTCTCTTTCTTCAATTAACATTGTTGTCTTTCGCAAATTTTTCACCTCATTTTCAACTCTATTCTTTTCTGCAATAGACATTTGTGTAGATTCCTTTACAAACTCTATTTTTAATGGCCTACAGTATCTTGTAGAACCAGGACGTGGATTTTGCCATACAACCCTAGAACTGGAAGAAAGTCTAAGAGGAACAACACAAGTAATGAAGACCGAAGAATCAGTTGCTTCAAGGCCATGGAAAGCTTGTTTGTAGGAGCTGTGTCCCGAACTTCCATCAAAACCCCACTTGCAAAACAAGATCAGATTTTCCGTTTCAAATGTTGTTAACACACCAATTACTTCCATCTGTGATTCCAACAAACGCTTTGTGGTTAAATCTAGTAGTGCCTGAAGGGTAACCTTTACTAAAGTTTCGCTAACTTCGATGCATTCGGGGGGTGGATAACATTTTTGTTTTGCAGCTTGTAGGACCTTATATGCAGGAAATTTTTCTGGTGCACTCATTCTGATAACATTGTATTGATGTCGAGATAGTTGCGCTTCAACTGCAACCCCTAGTGCTTCTTGGCCTGACATTTTACAACTTTTGGGTTCCAGTGACTCCTTATATGACTTCCGATATTTTTTTGCTCGGTCAGGGGTAGTTGTTGTTATATCCTTTAACACTTTAGAAGCGCTAATCTGTCCCACTGCTCTCAAACTCATTTGAGTAGCAAAACTCAACATAGAAATCGATGTAGACTCTCTTAGTTTTTCTGTTTTCATTCTTTTTGTACGTTCACTACTTTCATCGAATGAAACACTTGGTCGACCACGCTTAAGCTTTTCTTCAGGGCAACAAAGAAAAGAAACAGATGTCTCAAGCCATGAATTATTTGTTTTAAAAAACCTCTCTAATTTTCGAAAAGCCTTTTCAAAACGAGTTTTATACTCAGATTTGAATCGAGAAAGTGTTTTAGTTAAACCTATGTTATCGAAGTTTCCTGTTCGTTTTTTTAACTCTTCTTCAAGAAACACAAATCGCCCTTGTAAATTAATATTTTCAACTGACCACATTATGTTGACAAGCTCCCTCCGGGTTATAAAAATTGTGTTTGAACTAGTACCTAAAGGATAAAACAAATCTTAGAAATTCTTACAATTTTTTATTATTTTTTTGTCAGAAAGCACATTTTGTAAAGAAGCTTTTTTATCAAAACCACAAAAAAGCGCAGAATTTTCTTGCAGTTCCTTAATTAAGTTAAGACATGCTATCAATAGCAACAAAAATTGTTATTGGGACTGCTTGGGAACACAACTAAACCGATCAATGTTTGCACAAAGAAGCAAAAAAAAAAAAGTAATTTTAAAGTTTTTTTATGATAATTACCGTTTTATATAATTTAAAGCACTTTCTCACAAAAAAAAATCTTAAATAGATTAACATTTACCAGAACTTGAAGGCTCCATTCCAAAAACTTTAATATTTTATGATTTCTATTTTTTTTTATTTAATTAAAAACACTTTACAAATTTCTTCACACCAAACTCAAGCTAATCTGTGAACAACAATGGCTTGCGCCGATGTTTATCATGCAAAATGTGTTTATGATAACGGTTTAAAACTTTTACAGTATTAACAGTATTTGACTATTAAAATAAAATAACAATGGCTCCATACGGGCAGTTTCATTTTTCGATTTATTGCCACCGATCTGGCCATTCTGCCCCTTTGTGCGACGGTTGAGGTAACTGTGGGTAGTTTAAATGAGTGTTGGGCTGAGCGGGAGTAGCATTAGTTTTTCTGTTCGACGAATTTTAAAAAGAGAATAAAGAGGGCAGCCCCTATAGTTGGCAGTGTGGTTTCCGCCGCAATTACCACATTTTTTTGCTTTGGTATCACCTTTCATTTTGTCACAGCTAGCGGTACTGTGTAACTCGCCACATACAACGCAAACGGTAGGCAACTTGCAATAAGTTTTGGTATGGCCAAATTCTTGACAGTTCATGCATTGGATAGGTCCAGTTTTTTTATGTGGCATCTCAACGGTAACTCTTCGATGCAATAAGTATTTTAAGCTATAGATTGGGTGCGATTCATTTTTTTAATTTTCAAGTCGCCTGGCTGTAGCTCGACTCTAAAAATAGGTTGGGGGATTTTTTCCCTGTTTTTAATGTTTGAAACATTTTTGACTTTGAAGCCACTATTTTCAAGGCCAGAATTTACCTCTTCCGGATCCACGCTTGAATCTATTCCTTTTATAACTACTGTTAGGCCTTTAGCACTCTTCAGTCTCAAAATCTGAGACAATTTTTCTATAATTATTTTCTTGTGTTACCTGAATTTTAGTTTCGTTGATTTTGCCGCGCTTAATTGGAGTTACATAGAACTCATTTTCTCCAATTAATGAGATAAGGCTTTTTACCAAAAGGTTGGAGTTCTGTTCTCTTAAATATATCGGCGGTGGTTTAGTGGACCTTGTTGTACTTGTGTCCTCATCGACTTGTTCATTCAAAATCGCAAAACGATTTTCAGAATGTTTAATATTATTTTTCCCATCTTTGGGCATTTTCGCCGTTGACGCTATTTCAGCTGATTTGGGACTTCTTCCCCTTTTTAGCACGGTTATGTATCTGTCCATACCAGTTTGGATTTTATTATCACTATTTTCACTCACTGCATTTACAATTTTGTGCACGTTGGTCACCTGGGTATTTATTGTTTGTTTGTTTGATTGTACAGCTAAGCTGACAAGTTTGCTAATAGGTGCAATTGTTGTTGCTTCTTGATCGATATTTAACATGTTCAAAGATAATGATCGCGCACGAGTATTTGTGTTTTGTGTAGTATTCAGGTTTGTGTTTACTTCATTTTTTTTGTCGTCGTTAGCAACCAAAGTTATGTATATATCGTACATTCCTACTGCTTGTAGGTTTATTGTTGTTGTTAGAAGGTGAACTCATTTAGAGTTCTCTTTTTTGTGTTCACTTATGAGTTGGTGTATACAAATATTTATGTATTTACACACAAGCAAAAAATAAAATAAAACCAGTAAGATAACTGTTTAATAAATGTTTTGTTTTTGTATATTTTTTTTTTGTGAATTTTCTTTCAATAAATTTTTAATATTCAGTTGCGACGATTATAAAAACGCGTCTGTACACTGCAAAAGTTGAAACTGAACATGTAAAGTCGGCTTAGCCACTAAATTTTTACTAAGAAATAAGCACTACCACACGTGTTGTAAGAGAGTCACTTACTAAAGCCAACGAACTCAACAAACTATGCAAATATGCTCAGTTTTGTTTTCTCATATATAATTCTGGGAGTATTTGTGAAGCTTATGTGTTCTTACTTTAATATATTATCACTGTTATTCTTAGTTATTTGAGTTTAAATTTGAAAACTGCCGACTACTGGGTCATGCCGAACTTAGGAGCACTTACCCTAATAGGCTTGATGGAGAAAAGGCTTCAAAACTTCTATTTTTGAAATTCAACATTCCTCTACTGAGGTTTGATTACTAATTTAACATGATATAAAACTTTAATTTTTGAATACTAGTTGCAAAATACATACCTATATACCTATATTTTTTATTTATTTTTTTGTCATAGTTTCAATCATACACACATGCATACATATGTATGTATAATTTTGACTTCTGAAATCAAATGTTCTGCCAACAAAATATACAGAGTTAGTTGTTTTTGTACTTCTGCATACGAGTAACATACCTTGTATTCATTGTAAAATATAGGTAGTTAAATTTGTTTGTTTTAGATTCATTGACAGTTTTAACAGGGTGAAACAAAAATATATAAAAGATCAATATTGTGGCCAAACGGTGATCATAGTGGAGTTCTATCTTTGGTGCGTTTTCTTTTGCAATTATTTTCAATTGCATCAGAATTGTTATTAACCGTGAGCATTCATTTTGTACTACATTCGGTCTAGAAATTAAATATGTACGTGTCCAAAAAATTAGGAATGAAAACATCCAGTTGAAAAACATTAATGCTAAGTATGCATACAAATCCAATGTATGTTAAGGGTGTTATATGTTCATGTGTCCGTGCTATAAACGCAATTCAGAAAGCAATAAACAGCAAAACTGTGTATTTTGTTGCTGGATTAGGAAAAGGCTCTTATATTTTCATTTGAGTATCGGAAGAGCGATAATGAATTTGCTTATATGGTAAAGTTATGATGCCCGTGTGGAGAGGTGGTAGTCTCCCATCGGGCGCGTCCCCAGGTGGCGGATAGGGGTAGAGACATGCCAGTGGCGCATAAATCAGCAAATGGTTATTAAGTCAAAGGCATGACTCGGGCCAGGCTTAATGCCACGTGGTCTTGCGGCCCGCCTAGGATCGCGGGTATGACTCACCTATACCCTCATGACGGTGGCTAGGAATTTTACCGGACCCGCGGACCAAAACAATGCTACCCCACTTGTAAGTGCAAAGGTGTTTGGAAGTCGTGCCGAGGCCTGGATGGCCAGTAAGTGGATAAAGATAACTGGTCGTTAACGACCGGTTGTAAACAATCAGTTGCCTAATCCATGTACGCCGTCCCTGCATGGATCGTCCAACCCCTTACGTGCTCACTCGTGGGAACAAAATTAATTAATGGAAAGACAAAACAAAAAACCAACAAACAAACAAACAACAAACAAACCAGCTGCCCTGTCGCTAGGTAGGGCTAGATTGCAGCGGAGTGTGTCCAGGGATGAAAGTCCAGGCACCTCCGCGGCTGGTAAAAACCTAGCTACAAACAATAAAACGGGTACGCCGGCTGAGAAAACCTCTGCTGTGCCTCACGTACCCACAAAAACACCTGCTGGTGTGCCGGCTGTGGACAAACCAGCTGTGCCAATTGCACCAGCAAACACAAAACCTATAGGTGCGCCGACTGGACATGCTCCAGTTGTGCCAACTGCACCCAAAATCATCGTAGCGGATACGCCGGTTGTAGCGAAGGCAGCTGCGCCTGATGTATCCGCCTCGACAGGTTCAAGGGAAAGAAAGTTCTCGTCCCGTAAAGCCATATCCGAGTCACGGGCCGCTCGACGCTATATCGAGCGGTTTGGTAATAAAACGGCGGCGGAACTGACTAGCGCGGAAAAATCCTCGCTAGCTTGGGCCAAATCACATCTGGCTGCTGTAGACGGATCTTCTCCTGAGGGCGCAGCCAAACCGGCTTCAATTGCTGGCCCGAAAAGGCAGAGATCAGGAGAGGACTCGTCTCAGCAGCAGATGCAGCCCTCAAACAAAAAACCGAGACAGGTGGACGGCAGTCATGAGCAGGTCTTACAGCGAGGTTGCTAAAAATCCGCTGATAAGAGCTGTTCTTGATCGCTGCAACAGCGACGGATCAATCGATCATGCCCAATGGGGATTGATCTGTCAAAGGCTGCTTGACGTTTACCTGCTCAGTACTAGCGAGGCCCAAGAAACCTCGCCTCAATTCACGGACGCTGGCTGGGTCCAGGGCCGTGTCAAACTGGTTTCCTGTGCGGACGAGAGGTCGGTCACCAAACTAAAGTTGGTGATCGAGTCTCTTGGTGAAGTGTGGCCTGGAGCGAGATTGGAACTGGTCCCGGTAAACGAGATTCCTCGTAGACCGAGAGCAGTTGCGATTATTCCGGCAGAGCCGCATGATCCAGAGGCTATCCTGGGCATCTTCCGTCGTGCGAACCCTGACCTACCAACCAGTGATTGGAAGGTGGTCAAGGTTTTTGGGGCGGAGGGTGCTCGTAGGAAGGTGATCGTTGTCCTGAACAAGGAGACGTTGCCTCTACTTCGGGACAGACAGGGCCTGGTTTTCTACGGTTTCATGGGAATCAGGCTCTGTGTGTACCGCGGTGACGGCGAACGCGATCCCGCAAACCCTAGCGGCCAAACGAAGGGGCCAACAAAAGCAGCTGACAAGCCAGCCGGCACGGAGGTCATAGGGGACTCCGCGGATTCGGTCACTTCAGGATGCTCTCAATCAACAGCAGGTTTGGTTGGGGATCTCCTGGAGGGACTCATTTTCGGAGATGACGAGGACGCACTCCTGAACCCGAGTCAGGGAGATGCCGAGGCAAACGTCAACTATGACCCCGACGCGGACAATGGCGAAGGTGCTGCAGGTCAACCTGCATCATTCTAAGACAGCGTCAGCTGCATTAACCATCCGCCTTTCAGAAAAAGGGGAGGACATTGTGCTGATCCAAGAGCCGTGGACCAAACACGGCAAAATACTTGGACTCAGTACCACTGGCTACAAGCTGCTGTATGCAACAAAAACAGGTAACAATGACAAAAACATTAGATCCTGTATCCTAGCAAAAGCAAATCTCAATATCTTCATTCTCTCTGATTTTAGTGATGAAGATACTGTAACCGCAGCATGAGAGACAGGAGGATCCTCCATATGGATTCTATCCTGCTACATGGCGCATGACCATGTGGACCAACCACCACACAATCTGGTCCACAAGATGGCACACAACGCCAATCTGAAAGGCATTCCAATCCTACTGGGTGCGGATGCAAACGCACATCACCATATCTGGGGTAGCTCAGATACCAACGAAAGAGGTGAGTGTCTATTTGACTTTATTATTGATAATAACTTAGTAGTGTCAAATCGAGGTTCAGAACCAACTTTTGTAGTCTCAAACAGACAAGAAGAACTAGATATTACACTTGTTAGTGCGAGACATGCTCATATAATTAGGGACTGGAGAGTCTCAGCTGACTGCTCCTTTTCTGACCACCGCTATATTGAATTCAATATTAGTACTACAAACGGAAATTCCAAACTTTTCTTAAACAGACGCAAAACGAACTGGGAGGAACATAAGAATATCCTCACCACCATAATTGCACATCCTCCAATCATAGAGGAAGTAGCTGACATAGAATTGGCTGTCAGCAATCTAACTGATGCCTTTAAGGAAGCAACAAGAATCTCTTGTAAACCTTCCACACAACGCAAAAATAGCAAACCACCTTGGTGGTCTGCCAGCTTAGAGGAGTCTCGCAGAAGCTGCCGCAGACTCTTTAACGGGGCTAAAAGAACGGGTAACTGGGCTCTTTACAAAGCCTCATTGAATAAATTCAAAAATCAAGTCAGAAACGCAAAATGCAAGTCATGGACAGATTTCTGTAACAATGTGGAATCCCTCTCCGACACTAACAGGCTGCGTAAAATTCTAGCCAAACAACCGTCCGTACCTGGATTCATCCAGAAGCAAGATGGTAAATGGACTACTAATTCCTTGGAGTCCCTAGAAGCCCTAATGGAAACTCACTTTCCAGGCTACTCTCCTTCTATGGAAGTACAAAATGCTTCCCCACCTGCCCGGTGTTTCACGAACGTAGAAATTACTACTGACAGACTTCACTGGGCTATAAAAAGTTTCCATCCGTATAAATCACCTGGTCCGGACGGAATCATTCCTGCAGATCTACAACATAATTTAGACCTTGTGACACCTTGGCTACTCACAATTTTCAGAGCATGTCTTACCTGGTCCCACATTCCGCAACAATGGACCAAATGCGATGTAATTTTCATCCCAAAAGGGGGAAAAGCATCGCACTCGAAGGCGAAGGACTTCAGACCTATCAGCCTTACATCTTTTCTTCTAAAGACTTTAGAAAGACTGATCGACGTTCACATCAGAACTATGACAATTGACAGCAATCTTTTATCAGCCAATCAACACGCCTACACCAAAGGCAAATCGGTTGAAACGGCACTACACTCGCTCGTAGGTCACATAGAAAAATCACTTGAGCATAAGAACTTTACTCTGGTGGCTTTCATGGACATTGAGGGCGCCTTTAATAATATCAACTCGGCTGCTATTATCCGAGCTCTCACAGAGCTTGGTATAGACCAATCATTACGTCAATTCATTAAGAAATTGCTTGAATGCAGAGCCATCACATCGACCATGGGGGAAGCGCACATCACCAGGTATGCCCGCAAGGGTACGCCACAAGGTGGTGTCTTATCTCCTCTATTATGGAATGTGGCAATAAATGTTCTGCTAAAGAAACTGGAGTCTATGCGCGTCAATACTGTTGCATATGCAGACGATGTGGCAGTGGATATATCGGGCTTCCATCTTGATACAATCACGCACAGGTTGGAAGATGCACTTAGCGAGGTCAGTAATTAGTGTTCACAGAGCGGCCTCAGCGTAAACCCAACCAAAACGGAACTAGTGCTCTTCACTAGAAGATACAAAATTCCCAATTTTACTTTACCAAAAGTAAATGGCCCTACACTAGCCCTATCGGACAAGGCCAAATTTCTAGGCATCGTCCTTGACAGCAAACTAACATGGAGAGACAATCTTCACGCTCGTGCAACAAAAGCCGTAGCGGCAATATATGTTTGCAGGAAAGCCATTGGTCCGACCTGGGGTTTAAGTCCTAAAGGGATTAATTGGATATTTGAAACTATTATCAAACCAACACTCTTCTACGGTATTGCAATCTGGTGGAAAGCACTGGACTTGGCAACAAACCGACAGCGAATTGAGAAAACTCTTCGCTTAATGGCAATCATGATAACTGGTGCCCTTAGAACTACGCCCACAAAGGCTCTCTTTGCTATGCTGGGCTGGCTTCCGGCTGACTTATTGGCTAGGAAGCTAGCACTACGCACTGCGGTACGACTTAGTACTATTGACGCATGGAATCATCGACCATGGGGTCATGCCAGCATTGTAGAGACCATCGGAACTATCCCTGATCTCATCGACCATTGCATTCCAAAACCTTCCTTTAATAGAGTATTTAATTACTCTTTATCGGAGGACTTCCCCCTACACCGCACGGGGCCCTACGAGTGTTCACGGATGGCTCTAAACGGGGCTCCAGGGTTGGAGGGGGTGTCTACATTGAAGAATTCGGGATCAAGATTTCCTTCAGACTCCCGGACGAATGTAGTATTTTACAAGCTGAAATATCCGCCATCAAAAAGGCTACAAATTGGCTGCGGTACTATCGAATAACAAACAGAGTTATTCAAATCATAACCGACAGCAAACCTGCAATAATTGCACTCTCTCTTATTCTAGTGTTACCCTTATATGGATACGGGGACACGGGGAAAATATAGGCAATTTCATCGCTGACAATCTGGCCAGGAGAGGCACAGAGCTAGAAGCTGCTGATATTGACAATTTCTGCGGCCTTCCGCTCCTGGCCTGCTGGAAGCGAATTGATAAAACACTTTTGCAGTTGGCACAAACCAGATGGTTTAATGAGCCAACCTGCACCACAGCGAGGACACTATGGCCTTGCATAGACGTCAACAGAACCAAAAATCTTCTGAACTTTCCCAAAAAACAATTGCGCAATCTTGTGGCCACGATCCCGGGACACTGCGCCTTCGGAACCCATGCCAGACGCATGGGTTTACCATACAACGGATACTGCTTCAGCTGCAACGACGAGGAGGAAGATGAAAGCATAACACACCTTCTATGCCGCTGCCCAGCTATGGAGGATTACCGCCTTCGCTTTCTAGGCAACAGATCCTTCAGTATCCTCTCCGAGCTTTCAGTTACAGAACTTGGCTGTCTTAGCTCCTTTATCAGGAGCAGTGGATGGTTCGCCCAATAGTAGGCTGACATCCTGCCTGTTACACTGCAGAATTCACCCTCTGCCTCGACTTTTTCCCACCTGTTCTTCTCTTGCTCTTCTCTGTCCCTCTCTTTGCCTATTCTTCTTCCGACTTCTAATCTCCCTTTACTACTCCCTCTATTACTCTCCTTCATTACAGGTAGAACAATGGGACCATGTAAGGACCCAAGTGAGCTGGAATCTAATCTTCACTTTACCAGCAACCTGCTAACCTAACCTAACCTAAAGTTATGATGACTTTGTTTTAATAATATAGGTACATAGGTACACATTAGTAGATATGAATAAAAATATATAAAAGAAAATAAATTAGTAAACAATTTCGGGATTGACTGATCCCGAAAATCCCTGATTTAAAATCCCGAAAATTCGGGATTCGCTTAATCCCGAATCCCGGGATTTTATTTTAGAAAAAGTAAGTATATTTTTCAAAAAAGGACCTACATATTTCAGATCAGTAATATTTTTTTGGTGAGAAGTGCACACATAAATTTATTTTTAAGCAAATCTGTTTAATTCTCTTTTAAAATTGGCAGTGTGCTAACACTCAGACAGTCTGTGTACAATTTTTTTAATTATTTTGGTATAATCACGTATCTATTTACTCATCTTTTTTCCTCTCTCTCGCATTAACCCAGACTTATGACAAAGCACCATTCCAAAAATAGTACCTCTTTGAAAAAAGTAACATATTGCGAAAAGTATTCAACACTTTGAGAAAACAATTACATATGTATGTACATACATACCTATGTATAGGAAGGAATACATATATTTGGAAAAGATTTACTGCCTGGCCCACGATATCGAAAGAATTTTTCTTTGGTACAAATTATGTTTAAATAATTCTTAAAATTTTGTTTTTGTTTTAAACGTAATTTGTACAAATGAAAAATTCGTTCGACATCGTGGGCCAGGTAGTTATTTTCAAGGTACGTTTTACAAACAAGCATTTTTACGAACATTTCTTTGTTGAAAAAACACAAAGAAAATTACCTTTCTAAAAATATGTAGTAACTTGCTGAATAAAGTCCCTTTCTGGTAAAACATACGTTTCTGAGAAAAGTACCTTTATAAAATGCCTTTTTTTGTGTTCTCAAATAATGTAGGTATGTATATAGGTATGTAGGTATATATTTGTATCAGATAAATTGTAGTTGATTTAAAAAACGACACTCAGTTTTTATTTAAAAGCCTTTTCCGGTAGTTATCACTTTTCACATATTTTGGTTCTCGTTTTAAAAAATTCTTTGATGAAGTTTTATGTGTTTTTATGAATTTTCAAACGTAAATTATTTTAAAAAGTATATACATTTACATAGATAATATTCAAAGTTTTTTTTTCAAAGTCTGTTTGTTTAATAATCAGTAATTAGCACGCATTTATTTCTACTCATAAAGGATACAAATTTATTTCCTATTTAAAACACTGTACAACACAAATATAATGGCTCTAATATCCTATTACAAGGCACCAACAATTAAAAGACATGTATGTCCTTGTTTCCCAGTTTTAAAAGTTAAAAGTTTTAAAAGATTTCAGGGGAAGCTAAATCCCCACCCTTTGCATATTGTTCTTGCGAATCGGTAAATCTAATTATGTAATCCTTACGTTTGAGGTATAAGATGTACGAATATTTATTGTGCGAAACGGTGCAAGGAAAATTTTTTTGAACCTTCTATTCCTCCAGATCTCCGTCGGTCCTTTTTGTCGTATTCTTAAAAAAAATGACTGAAATACTTTCCTTTATTTTACGTTAGTCTTATTTCGATAGAAAATAGTTAAAAGTTTTATTAAAAAAAAAAAAAGAAATTTTTTTTACGAAGTGTAATTGACTCTTTAAAATCTCTGTTCATTTTTAAAAAAATTTATTGCTTTAACACTTGATGAAGTATGTAATCAGGTTTATCTAACCAAATAAAACTGTTATACACAATTTAATTGTTGACCCTTTACTAACAATATTCCATATTAATTGATTTAAATTAACAACGACAGAAAAAGTTAAATAAAAACAAACTTAGCTAATCGTAATCATATTCATTTTAAAAACATTTAAAATATCTACTCAGAAACACAAATGGGAAATAGGTATAGGAGGGTAATTAGAGAAGTCTCTTAAAACCTTAGGATTAGATAATTATCTAGGCAACAGTAGTAAATTATTATATATTATTAATCAAATGAAGTCATTTGGACGAAGCTGATGTTTATCTTCTAATATCTCCAAAACGTGCTTTAGGGTAACATAACAATCGAAAAAGCCACTGAAAGATATCTAAAAAGTGGTGGTATTTTTTCACGGTTGTCAAAAAACTTCACCCACAAAACGAAGAGAACTTCGAATAACGACTTTTTTAAACAAACACAAGCCGCGAAACGAAAGTATCCAGGGCTTTTGGCCGGAATCGAACCTCAAACCTGCTACTTATCAGCCATACTTGCCTTATTAACTCAACAATCACATTGGCATAGGTATTTAGTTATTACTCTATTGCAGCAAAGGCTTTAATTTTATGTTCTTTATTTAATATGTAATTAAATTAAATTTTTCGCTTCATTATTTTACTTTACAAATAGGTAGCTACCTAAAATATTTAAAATTTTATATTTCAAATTAATGCAGGTAACTTTTTTTGAGGTTTTTGTTGAAATTGCTCATACTTACCGTTTCACAGTGGAGGAATCATAAAAAAGATTTACACAAAAATCTGTAGCTTCTGAACGGGACACGACGGAACTGTGATATACCCACCTTATAGGGCAATGCTACACGTTCAATATATATATATTGAATGCGAATTAGGTTCGCGATATTTATTGATCGTGTAGCATGCAATATTGATTGATCGCGATCCATATTGCAGATTGCGCTAATATATGAAATCGCGTATCGCTGATCACGCGATAAATATTGAACGTTTAACATACTTCGTGAAATTACCTCGCGATATTTTATTAAAGTGGAAAAATAAACAAAGCAAATAAAATAAAAATATTAGCTATACGCTCTCAAACAAAACTTATATACATACAGTGCGCTCGTGATAATATGAACTAATTAAAACCAAGCCAGTTCACTTTTGCAAGATTGTTCATATTTGCGAACGGCATCTAATTTCCCCTTAGAAACATTTTTCCCAGAAAACCAATGTTAAATTTTTTAGTGTTGTTTATTGTAGGTAGGTACCTACATAGGTATTTAAAAATAATTTTTTTTTGAAAATACAAAGTTATGTGAAAAAATCGGTGATTTTTTTTCTGTTTCTTTTGCTCCATCGCCTTAAAAACGGCTCGCTGTCTTAACTGCCTCAATAATGTTAAATTTATTTATATTAAAAGCTGAATATGAGCACTAACTAAAAGTGTTTGTACCTATGAAATTTTAATTGACAGCTGAAAGCAATTCAAAAACAAATAGGGAATTTATCTACAACCCTGCTTACAAAGATGTCATCACTGTTTAGATAAAAATCCATTAAAAAAAAATGTAAAAATAAGTTGTTCACTTTTTAAAGCTTTCTCACTAAGTTCATATTTTAGAGTAGCCAATGGAAGAAAAAAGTCTTCATATTTTGAGGTGTTCATATTCTCGCGAGTGCACTGTACATATGTAGGTATGTACATACCTACATAAATATAAAAATATAAACAATAAGGTTTAATGCCATATTATAGGGTAAGTGCTCCTAAGTTCGGCATGTCCCAGTAGTCGGCAGTTTTCAAATTTAAACTCAAATAACTAAGAATAACAGTGATAATATATTAAATTAAGAATACATAAGCTTCACAAATACTCCCAGAATTATATATGAGAAAACAAAACTGAGCATATTTGCATAGTTTATTGAGTTCGTTGGCTTTAGTAAGTGACTCTCTTACAACACGTGTGGTAGTGCTTATTTCTTAGTAAAAATTTAGTGGCTAAGCCGACTTTGTAAGGCATGTAAAAACGTCAATTTTAGCATATTTTAATCGGAAAAGGTTTTAAAAGGCTGAAATCTGCTTAAATAATAGTATTACAGTGTAAATTTTTAAAAAAATTGCATTCTTCCGATATATTAAGGGATGCCGGCATTAGGAACAAAAAAAATTGTTAGTTTTCCAGTAGTCGGCATTGGGGTGCCGACTACTGGGAAACAAGCCAATTCTTCCGATTTAACTCAAATTTGAGAAAATTGTTTATTCGTCAATTTGCAAACCATTGTATATATAAAAATTGAGTTTAAAACAAGTTTACCCAGTAGTCGGCATAGTTTCAAATTAGTTATTTACAACCTGCCGACTACAAGACAATAGCTATCCTAATGTCGGCAGTTGTTTTTTGTACTAGTTTTGTTTAACTATAATGCCAAAAATATGTTGAGTTTAATACTAACTAGTCTCAGATTTAATTTGAATTAAAAAATGAATACCAAAAGAAAAATATTCGGAACAGTCTCTACAAGATGCACTGACTGAAATAAGGGTAGGCTGCATTTCCATATTAGGGTTCAGTGGTAAATATGGTGTTCCACGTTCAACTTCACAAGACATGTTACATGTTCGCGTTCTTGAGGGTCCTCGAAGATTCGGCCCACAAACCATTCTATGGAATGCTGAAGAAAATTGTTAAGAAAAATGGTGTAATGATTTGGTGAAATGTGGTTTTCCAACTAAAATGGACGATTTTCTGAACACAGTTCAAGAAATTATTAATAAAGACAAACGAGCCACACCATTTTTAAGCGATCGTCTGGTCAGAAAGTGTTTTTTAAGAAAATGGTTGTCCGAATTGAAAAAATTTTTGAGCGAACAAAATAAACTTTACATTTTGGAAGCTATGAGGGACGAAACTAGTGTTTCCATGTGTCCCAAAACTGGAAAAGTACTGTCACCAAAGGGATACTGCAATGTTAGTACCATTCTTTTTATCCGCTTCTTCATACGGTT
The DNA here is from genome assembly GCA_947311025.1 of Lypha dubia. Classification (NCBI taxonomy): domain Eukaryota; kingdom Metazoa; phylum Arthropoda; class Insecta; order Diptera; family Tachinidae; genus Lypha; species Lypha dubia. The sequence continues at coordinate 56,672,260 of OX371263.1, forward strand.
CTTTCGGATTTTAAAATGGAAGAAACGATTAAGAACGAGTTTCGAAAGTGTGGCCTTTATCTGTTTAACCCTGATAGTGCGGATTATACTAAATGTGTTATTAACCGTTAGCAGAAATAGCAAACGGTCTTAAAAATGTTAAAATGTTCAGAGAAACAACGGATTATGATAAAGACATTTAGATTATCAACCTCATGAGCCGTAGTTTACTTGAAATAGGGATTGATTCAAATGTAGCTATTGAAGAGATTCGCGCTTTAAAAAATGTAGAAAATATTTAAAATATCGAAATTTTAGGCAACGTTACAGAACAGTCAGGGACATATATATTTAATGACGAAGGAGTTTTGGAAATGGAGGACATACAAACAATATCACCGGTTCTCTTTTGTTCAACACCAACTTCTTCAAAACCAAAGCAAAGCTAAACATTTCGTGCTCCTCTCCAACCAGCTGAACGTCTCTCACTTAGTTCTTCAATTTGTAGCTCCCTTATAATTTGATCCTATTAGCTCTTATCCAACATGTAATTTGACCAAAAGTATTAGCTAAACAAAGCTAATTAGAAACCCGGAATAATCGATATCAACATTGTTCGAAAATCATCTTTACTTCCCAAAGCAATCACCGTCCTTACAATTAAAAACAAAAATTATAGCCCCAGTGTTCTTGCATGTAGGATCTATATACGGATGAAAGAAACTAAAAACTTTGCTAAAGCTGAAGGCGTGAAGGAGCGAAAACTAGAGGGCAAAAAAAAAGAAAAAGGAATCAAGCCAGTCAACTTTAAAATACCAAAGCAAAAGCAAAAATGTAGCACTTGTTCTGAAGTGTTGGATTCGGATACTGAAGATGATCAGCTAAGAAATGTTGGGTGTGATACCTGACTCAGTGGTATCACCTTAAATGCACCGAATTCAAAAATATGCAATACGATGACGTTATGGATTTTAATAGAATTAGTCTCCTCGAATGCAAAAACATATGTATAGGTATTAAATACCTAGCTTTTACCTTTAATATATCAATTAAGTACAAACAATGAATTCCAAGGACTGAAATGTACAAAAATATTATTTAGTAGTAATATTTTTAATTTTTGGTCAAACAAGAATTAATCCTTTGTTCCTGCATGATCTCATAACAAATGTAGAAGCGTAGCTAATTTATTTTATATCAATAACAGTATGATTTCTATCTCAATGTATTGTTTTCTTCACTAAAATATGATATGCCGACAATAGAAGCATAACATGCCGAAAAGTGGAAAATTGGTGCCGACTATAGGCAAATGTGCTCTTTTTTACAAAATCTGTAAATTTCTCAATTTTAGAATAAAAATATTTAAATTTAACATAATTGATCTAAAACAACACAAATTAATGATTTGTATTAAATAGCTACCAATCCAACAGCTTATTCACACGTGCAAAGGCGCTAGATTTAAAAAAAGCGAAAGCCTTAAACTGCCGACTACTGGTACACTTACCCTAGTGATAGTGAGTAGGTATTAGTGATGTTACGAATACTCGTATTCGTATTCGACTATTCGCCTGTTTTAAGATATTCGTATTCGTATTCGCCAAATTCAAGCTAATATTTTTCGAATAATTTTCCCATACCTACATTTTCCAAAAAAAAAATCATACAAAACTTTAAAAAAAGTATGTACCTACATAAAATGTAAAAAAATATATTAATTTTTATTAAAAAAACCTATTGTATTTCACGCAAAGTAATAACCTTCTTAAAAAACAAACAAAAATATATATGTAGATATTTTGCAACTTGTATTCAAAAATTAAAGTTTTATATCATGTTAAATTAGTAATCAAACCTCAGTAGAGGAATGTCGAATTTCAAAAATAGAAGTTTTGAAGCCTTTTCTCCATCAAGCCTATTACGATGCGGTGTATAAATAAGCCCCGCACCACTAAACATTCGCTCGCTTGGAACTGTATTATTGTATTATTGTTGTATTATTAAGCAGACCTTATTATTATTTGACCATACCATGGTAGTGTGGTAGACTTTTGCATGATAGGTAAAATTGACAGCGCAGTTGCTTTTATTTGTTTTGATTACATATTAAAGAAGGTTTTAAATAATTATAATTTAAGTTGTCTCAAATGTATTAATAAAATTAAAAATGCTTTCGCAGCAGTGAATTGAACAAAGTACATCATCTATCGGCAATAAATTGGAATATACTCGTATAACTTAAATGCATGATATTTAAAGAAACTCGGTGAGATGTTTTGATTCTGTTTATATGTATGTAAATGTATAAGGGTGGGAAGCTACAGGAATCAAACTAAAACTTTTTATAGTAGGTACCTATATGAAATTCCACTGACACAGGTGGATGCGCCTTCTGCAAAAATATGTTCGCTAAACAGCACTGAATTATTAATTAAAAACCCAAACAGAGTAAGAAAAACGAAATCTGAAAGTATGTAAGTAAAATAATTAAAAAATGTTCTGTAGAGGTTTTCAAATTCGGCATCTTAATGCAATAATAATGTTAAATCACTAAATTTTTTTTTTCATTTATAGTTACTAACGCAAAGGCAGGGATTTTTTCCAATTAAATTTGAAATATAAACCTCAAAAGAAATATTCGTATTCGTATTCGGCGAATACTTTTTAAATATTCGTATTCGTATTCGCGAATACTAAAAATTGATATTCGTAACATCACTAATACTTACATATGTACCTATCTTAATAAACAGTAGACTTATCATGCAGCCCTCGAAGACTAACAAATAAGTAAATGGCTGTGATGGCGACTGTGAAATGATTTAAATATAAAACCCACAACAAAAACAACAAAACTCACAGAAAACCAAAAGTATTGACATATGTGTGCATAATTACGAATATACACGAGAATACGAGTACAATCATGCATACTTACAACCATGCTCGAACACTGTTAGTACAAAGTGAACAAAATTTTATACAAAAACAGAAGAAAAAGGAAAAAACCAGCTTAAAATAAAATAAATAGTAGTATAGTCTGTCATCGCACAAAAACAAAAACAACAATATCACAACACTGTACAACTAGTAAATATATAATAAAAACAAAAAAAAACAATGCATAAATATTTCGTAAGTACGTGTGCGTGTGTATAAAGCGCAGAGCTGTTGTTGTTGGTGGATTACGATTATGTACATTGAATTAAGTGTATAAGTTGCGTCGCCCAAAAGACTACCAACGACCGACCCCGAGACCAAATACAAAATAAATCAGCAGCAGCAACAACAGCACAACGGCGATATGACACAAACACACACTTACTCATTCGCGCACACAAAATTGAACCAACAACACTCATGTACAATAAAAAAACAATTTCAAACATAAAAAAACAACAAATAAATAAAAATGTGTAAAGCAACAGCCAAGCAGCAGCAATATAAAATGAAGAAGAAAACAAAATTAAACAATAATGATATCTGAACAGAAGAGAACAAAAACAGCAACAACATACACAAACACACACACATGCACACGAATTAATATGAAAAAATTCATACTTTAAGTTTGAGGTAGCCTTATAAAAACAACAAACACACAGATACACACAATTAAAACAAATAATAAAGATACACCAGCAACAAACAAACAATCAAACAAACAGACAGACGCACCAACCAGCCTGCCAGCCAACCCCCAGCACCAACTACTATCAAACAAACATACCAACAACTCGAGTGCTCATGCAACATCTTAAATATAATAAATTTCAACTGAATAGAGCCAAAGCCAAGTGAGGAACAATTTAAATACAGAAACCAATAAATGTGAATCTCTTTTGTCAGGTTGTATATGCAACAACGACATGTCTACATGTTTGTCATACCAAAGTATGGAACGGCAGAAGAAGACAACGAACAAAGAAAAAATAAAAGCAGAAAAAGTCAAAGATTTACATCAGATATGGCTAAATTGTGTTGGGTTGTATGTCAAAATTATATAGATTGTATTACACATTAACTGCTGCTCTAAAATCAATAACAATGGGAACGCACAGTGTGATCGAAAATTAAATATTGTTGTTGTTGGTTGTGTTCAACATAAAATGTATTACATACCTATGTACAAATATAGTATTAAAATAATGCATGATACCAATACGAATTCAATATTAGGTGGCATCAGCTGTCCAAAATTAAAATGGCTATTTAGACCAGGGCAATCAAAAATTATATACTTTGCGGACAAAATGAAAGTGGGCGCATACAAATATGTAGTGTTGCATGCATGGGTTTCGGGCAAATTGATAGTTTTGTCGCTGCGAACTGCGGTTTATTGTCTACTTATGTTGGAATCAAAATGAAAAAAATTGTTTTTGTTTTACTCATCTCTTGGAAACATGCAGAAAAAGACCGAAGAAGAAAAATCAACTACCTGAAGGACCCATTTATTAAAGATAATGCATCTATGAGTATTTACAGTCAAGAGAGAATGATTTTTAGTCGCTCAACAAGATCCATTACAATTCTGGAAAATAGTCCTCGATGTCGTACAGTATGCAGGAGGCAAACTTTTACGTTTGGTACGCTACATGCAAAAGCTAATAAAAAACAACTTGAAAAACATGAACTTGTAAACTTCCCATCGTTCAGTGAAATTCTTTGTTCGGTCTCAATACAAAATTTTGCAGCCTTTCCTTTCATTTTTATGCAAATTTATAACACCGATGCTGTTTTATCTTAAACCATATCGTCCTTTTATCATATGAAATATCATGTTGATTCGTTTATTTTTTCCGATTAACTCTCATGCTTTCTTTACGGTCGAGCCGATATTCTTCCTAGTCCACTTCGGCGCTAACTCTTCTATTCTTCTTCTATTCATGCGTGTGTTTTTATCGTGTTGCTAAAACAAATGCAATTTAAAAATAGTTTTATAAATTAATTTTTATAAATTACTACACGCTATTTGCTTACAACAAAGTCTTCCTACTGCCTGCCTGTTAGCACTTGTTTCAGACACTTCATACTTCATAATTAATGCCTTAAATCAACCTTTTAACTCGATCCCACGGTGCTTTTGCACACAGGCAAAAAAAATGAGTATTTTAATTTGTTTATTTATTATTTTTTTCGTTTCTTCGGCATTGTTTTGTTATTGTTGTGCTATTCAATTTGATGCAACTTATCTGCCAAATGTCACATCAAACAGGCCACAACAGCCAACATGCCTTTACAATATGAAATAATTTGTTTTAAAATTTACACACCAGAAGCAGCAGCAGACATATAGTGGGACATTACACATCGAACACGTTTGATGGAATGACGATGATGAGGATAACGATGATGAAAAAAAAAAGATTATGAAAAGGTAGTGTAAAGAAAGTGTATCTCTATCTGGCTTGTTGTTCGCATTAATTTTTAAATGTGTTAAAGCAGCAGCAGGCAGCAGCACCAAAAGATACATATGGTCCGGGTGTGAAGAGAAGCCATGAAGTATGAAACGTTTAATAGGTACGAACATTGTGGTAATAAATGTTGTGAACTTCCCTGCTTGCTTGCCCCAACCGTCTGTATGACCATGTATACGACCAAACGACCAGCTTTTTTTTGTTGTTTCCTATGCACAATCAGTGTAGCCAGGTAAATATTGTCTAATGTCCCCAAATTAAAGAGCGTTGTCCCCAAAAATCCCCATTTTAAAAATGAAATCCCCAATTTTGTCCCCAATATTTACATAAGTATATTAAGCATCATAAAAAAGATTTTTTTTTTATTAATTTTATTACATACATTTATTTAAGCTAATGTACAGTAGTTTTCCTGTTTAACGAACCTTCGATTCTGCGAACATCGCATTTAACGAACACACAAGTTTGCTCCATTGAGTACCTTATATAGCGAATAAAAAATATTTTCATGTGCCCAATTTACCGAACAAATAAGATTCATAATTTAAGTTTAAGAAAGCATTATGTGGAGTAATTTCTAACTAAAAACAAAGTGAGTAGCAATAAGTACTTCTATTTTAGGTTTTGTTTATGTATCATTTTTGTTTGATTATGCTGCAATGATTAGTTACGCATATTCTTTCGTGGTGTAAACGTTAAGAAAAAAAAGACACTTTTTTTTAAGAAAAACTAAAAATTTTGGATGATTACCAAAATGGATTGTCAGTTGTAGATTTTTGCAAAAAGTATGGCTTAAGAAAATCGACAGTATGTACGATCTTAAAATCAAAACAAAGTCTTATAAAAAAAGCGAAAAGTACAAAACCTTGGATTTAAAAATAGGAAAGCCATGAGACAAGGTGAATTTTCAATAATGGAGAAACAACTTTTTTGGTTTCTACGGCAACGAAATTCAAACATGACTGTTTCTGATGCAGTCCTTCAATTCAGAGCCAAAGAAATTTATAGAAAGCTTTATAGTGGAGATTTCAATGCAAGTCACGGTTAAATAATTTCTTGCCGAAAATAATTTGCCGTTAAATGCTCTTTTTCCGCTGGATAATGTGCCGTCTCATCCTCTGGCAGAAGAAATGGTAAAAAACACACAGAGGCAAAATTTGGGTGCTTTATATGCCCCCCAATGTTACACTCCTGATTCAACCAATGGATCTGAATGCTATTCGTTTGCTTAAGTTGCATTATAAAAATAGGCTCTCATGAAGACTTAACAAAATAATGTCAATTTCTCAACTTTATTGTTTTTAAAAGAACTTCAGGAAGATGCCACAAAACAAAATATTTTTGTTCTAAAAAAACAAACATTACTCGACAAATTTTTTATGTAAAATTTTCAAGGAAATTGAAAATGAATTTGAACCTATTTTTCATTAAAATTATTTTAGGTTTTATGCTACTAGTGTAATGAATTGTACATTTTTTATTTTTTTAAATTTATATCATACAGATCTCAACGTATTTCAAAATAAACGACAAATAATAAAGTTTTAGTTATTTATTCATAACATGGGTACTAGACATAAGTATGGCATATAACGAACTTTTCAGTTTAACGAACAGGCCTGACAAAGTACTGGTTCGTTAAGCCGGAAAACTACTGTATTCGTATGTGCTTAATGGAACTTTTGAATCCATAGAATATTTTAAAATTCCATACACGAAATCAAATTTATCCTTTTTTCTACGCTTTCGAGTTGTAAATTTATAAATAACTCAAAATTTTACATACTCTCAGTGAATATTTTAAGCGTTCCTTTTGCTAGTACAGTTAAATAATCTAAAAAAAATTTGTTTGAACTCTTTCTGCTTCTAATGCCTTTGAACATTCTATGCCAACATCAATTTCAGCAACATCCAAATTACTTTCCTTATCGTCAATTAGTACATCCATTTTGCCAATATCGAATTCAATAAATTCTGGTTTTAAAAATTTTGAACAAATTGTTACTATACTGAAAATGAAAAATCCCCAAATCCCTCCCCACGATAATCTGTCCCCAAAAATCAGCTAAAATCCCCAATTTGAGGAAAAATCCCCACACCTGGCTACACTGTGCACAATCTGTATAACGAGGTATTTTTTTTCTTTTAAGTTTGGTTTTGCTTGTTTTGCTTTTTCTTATGTGTGTGTTTGAGTGTGTGTGTGCATGTGTGTTTGGATTTGTATCTGTGAGTTTGTGGATCTGTGAGTTTATTTGTTTTATTTTTATTCGTTTCGACTTTTTTCTTTTTATTATTGTTCATAATGTCGATGTCGTTTCATACGTTTTGTTGTCTTCATAATCGCCATTGTCGTCAGTCAGTGAGTTTTGTGCGGTGTCGTGACTCTGGCGGTTGTTTAGTTCCTTTCTGGCTGCTGTCAAATGTCGTCATGTTTTGATAATTTAACGCGTGACACGGATAACAAAAATTTTATTAAACAAGAAAATTAAGTTAAATGAAAAATTAAAATTTTTTAATAAAAAAAAGAAATTTCTTCTTTGCAAAAAAAAACAGAATTTTTAAAAATGAAATTTTAAATTAACAAAAAAAAGAAAATATAAATTCTGATAAAACCGGTTAATTTAGATAACAAGTGAAGTGTAGCAAGTGAAATTTTTTTTGTTTACCAAAAGCTTAAAACAGAATAATACAAACCAATTAAAAAAGCATTTAACTGCTTTTTGGCCAACATTTAATTAAATAAATTGAAAAAGAAAAAAGGCCTGTTAAATCGTAAAAAAAACTAAAAACATCTTAAATATTTTACAAACATCAACAGCAACAAAAAAGAAAAGTTTAATGTATGAAAACTTAAAAAAAAAAAAAAACAAAATTGTTGTACGTATGTATTTCTCTGGGGAGAAATTTTCTTTTGTATTTCAAAACAGTATTTAAACAAATAAAAAAAACAAAAATTCCAAAAAAAACAAATTTAGCATAAAATTAAACCCAAAAATTAATTTTAAATAACAAAAAAAGTTCCTGTTGATTTTCAAAAAAGAAAAAACTAAACAAACAAAAAACGTTTTCAAATACCAAAACTCTGGATTACATTTCATCGCAAACAGTATTAAATAAAATAGAAAAATATTAACAAAACTCGTATTGAAAAAATAAAACAAACAAATAAACAAATCAAAATATTGATCAATTATTGGATTAACACAACTACAACATTTTGAAGCAAACACATACTACGTGCATACCTACCTACCAACTTTATCTAATTATGGATTAAAATAACTGTTGCTGTATTTCAATTAACTCAATCTCAAAAATCTTGTGTTTGTTTTTTGAATTGTGGAGAATTTTTTTTTTTCGTACTTAATGTGGGTGAAAAAAAATCTCAAGAGTAGTAACTGACCCACAGGATTTTCAAGACATGCAATTAATTGTTGACAAAATTCCCATGTTTTCGAAACAAACAACAAAACGTAATTCCAAAAAGTAAGTTTTCGACAAAGTTTTATTTTTAAAGAACAAAAAAAAAGAAGAAAAAAACAGGTGTTTTCTTAAAAGTGTTCAAAAGCAAAATAAATTAACGAAATAAGTGTGTCTGTGTTTTCAATTTTTGTTTTTTCTAATGAAAAAGAGTTGTACGATTGAACCTGATGAATTTAAATTCACAGCGAGTTATTAGTTAATTAGGAAAAACAACGTGTAAACAAATTTCAATAATTTAATAAATTTTCATAACTAAATAAAGATCATCATCAGTAGGAATAATGCCAAGTAGTTCAATAAAAATGATTCGGTGATTTAAAAAATTACGTGCTTTCCATAATGTAACAATTTTAAATGTTTTTCGGAAAAATTCAAAATTTTTGCTTGAGAAGTTTTAAAATTTTATTTTGAAAAAAAATTTTTTTTTGATGTGATTAAAAAAATTTTCCAATTTTTTTTTTTTGGAAAATTGTGAATATATTTTTTTAAATTATAGAAAGTATTTGTGTTTGAAAAGCAACAAAACTTTTTAAAATAATACGTAGTACATATGTATTTCAAAGTTATAAAAAATAGGCCTAATTTATTTCGAAACAATTTTAATATATTTCAAAATTATTTTGGAAAAAAATTTTGACATTCTAAGTTTCTAGTTATTCTAAGTAAATTTTCACTGAAGTTTTTTTCAGTATTTTCAATATTTTAAAATTGTTCGATCTGATCGGCTTGCAGAATTTTTTTAAATATGTTTTAAGCCAAAATTCCTATACAGTCCAAAATTTAATCGCCAATTAATCTAAAATTCTACTCTTATTGCTGAAATATCCATTAAACTCGTTTAATGCTTTCGCAAGATATCGGTGTTCAAAAAAATTTTATTTTGTAATTCTGAACTCACAGAATTACTGTTAAAATTGAAAACATTAAAAATCTATAAAAATTCAAAGTGTAGTAGAAAATAACCAAAAGTGCCAAAAATAATTGTTAACAGTAAACTACTGAAGCAAAACAAATATAACAAAGATTTTTTTCTTTAAATTCAATATATTTTGCAAATTCTTTAGAAAAATCCAGTGTATTTTAAATAAACAGTCCTCACTGAAATTAATAAAGTGGAAAAAATCGTTTTGAAAACTTTTTCTTGGCCAAGATGAAAACATTCTGTAGTACACAGGAACTGATATAAACAAGATTACAAGTAAAAAAATTAAAAAAAAAAAACAAGTGCATAGTTTGAAAATATGTAGTTAGAAGTTCATTAACGAAATCAAATTGATATCGGGAACAAATTTTATTTATATTCTTAAATTGGAAAGAAATCACTTGTGATGGATTTTGTGATAAGTGTGACATGAATATTTTAATTTTTAAGAAGTTTCATATGAGAAAAAAGTGCAACACCAAAGATTTTTCTAGTTTAAGTAAAATAAAACAAAAAATTCTTTCAGTTTTAGAAAGAAGTGTTTCAAATTTCACAAAAAAATTCATAATATTTTTCTTTGTTATTGTGAATTGACATGTTAAATAGTAAATTATTACAGTGTACAACAAAAGGATTCTAACAAAAGATAGCAAAACAACTAAATACGTGTATTGGGGGTTTGACAGTGTCATTGTCATAGGAAATGTTGTAGTGCTTGCATTGGAGGTTTAAATTCTTGTGCTCAACACTTTTATGTAAAAAACTAAGAAAAAAATGTTTTTTGCAACATTTTAAACCTTAACTTATAGTTTTGGGGATATTTTTTCTCCTTCTCTTGAAATAGGCGAGTGCAATGCCCTTCCTCAAACTACGATATAGTCGATTAAAAATGTTTATTATACTTTGAATGATAGTAATACATCAAAACTTGTAATATATTTAAGCGTTCATTAATTTCTTACTTATGAGTATGAAACTCACAATTTTCCGAAAAATTATTAAAAATCTATAAAGCCGCCTTAATAAAAAAGCAGAAAAATTAATATGTATACTGTCAACACTCTAATATTGTTAGATAGATACATACATACATACATACATTCATACATATGTAATAGCCCCCTATTACGATTCACAACCCAACTAAGTTTAGATGTAATCAATTAATTTGTTTTATTATGATTCACAATCAGTTAAAAGTTGTAAGAAATGTTAAGTTGAGTTGGTATCCATAATAACAATTTAATAACTACAACTTAAAAATCAATTTGGCTGTGAATCGTTATAATGCAACATAGAAGTGGTCCTCTCTAGTAGAATACATTATAAAAATTGTTAATTTTGTGGTACCGCGATAAATATTGCTTGAAAAATTCTAGTATTTTCTAAAAACTATTAATTAGTCTTCTTCTGAATCCAAAAAAATTTTAAACATAATAAATTTTTTGTGCAAAATACATAGGTATAAAAACATTTTTTAAAAAATTTTACCCCAAATCAAAAACTTTTATATCAAAATCAAAGCTTCTTAGCCTGATAAACAATAAAATTAAACGTCCTACTAAAAGTTTAAATCCAAAACAACTAAAAGTTTTTATTTTTTGCTTAAAAATCTTTAAATTTAAAAAAAAACTGCTAAAAAAACAAGTGCGACAGAACTTTATTTAAAGAGGCCACAAGATACATATAAAGTCACATCAAATCAAAGCAAACTAAGAACAAAAGCATAAAAATAAAAATAAACCAAAATAAAATACAAAATTCGATAAACGGAAAAAAGTGTCCCAATATTCAATTATTCAATAATTAGAAACATTAAAAAAGGTGCAAGTAAACAATTCGGTTAAAAATCTTACAAATAACTAAAAATAAAAAACTCCTTTGATATAAATTCCATCATGTTCAATCAAATCAATTAGCTTTTCTCTTACATCATCCTCTCTCTCTTTCTCTGACACACATGCTCTTTTTTTCTATTCTAGAAGATTTTAGAAAACTCTTATTCGTTGTTGCGTCTTTGCTCTGCAAACAATTTAAAGGAAATAAAAAAGTTAAAAACATCTAGCAAACAAAATTTGTAAAAATATATTAGAGAAAAAAAAATCAACACAAACATCTGCAACAAATCTATTAAATTACAATTGAATTAATGGTAAAAGCAAAAAAACTAACAACAGCAACAACAACGACAACATTAACCATAACAGCAACAACATACAAGAATGAAAAACTGTTGAAAAATTGAGGTAAAATATCTAATTGTTGTACAAAAAAACAAAAACCAAACAAAAATTCTTAATTTTCAAAATTATTTGAAATGTGATTTTTTTTTTCTTTTGCCATTTTGTTGTGTGTATTTTAATTTATTGTGGAAAACAAACATTAATTAGATATTTTATTTGCAATTTTCTTCTATTTTCTTAAAACAATTAATTTTCTATTCATTTACTTCTTTTGATTAGTTTAAATATAAATTTGAAAAAGAGATGAGAAAAATACTTTTATAAACATTTTCGTTAATTTATATTCTTTACAACACTTAACAACACCTTTATATTGATATTACTTTTTATTATGTATACAAATATAAAATTAAAAATTATAATTATTTACGTACCTACATATTTAACGAATTTATTAATATGCTGTTTAAAATTTATTGCTTTTTAAATGACCGTTAATTGAGTATGAAGTGTTGACTTTTCTTGTATCCCAACAAACATGTGCGTGCAATTAATTAGATTAGGATCAACTCACTTAAAAAAACAGTTAAACCCATAGGGGCGGGCAGCTGTTTTTTCTAACTGTAAAAAGTAACATAGAAAATATTTATTATGCGTTGCAAAATAAACAGTTCAAAGTGACACAGGCTCCAGCTAAAGTGTCAAGTGTTTTAAAAAGTATTGTTTTAAAATCAAAATCTGTTGTAGGCAAATAAATATTTAGAAAATATCGTTTCTTTACCGCGCTAAATCTTGAAAGTCTTGTGTTGAGGGCGCAGTTGGTTAAAGCGATTAGTTCTTTGATAAATCAAACTATCTATTACTTAGGACTTGGGTTCGATCCCTAGTCAAGGCAAAGTCAATAAACATTAAAAGTTTCTTTAATGTGCATTTGTGTGAAATTGTATTTATGCGTTTTCTGTGTTTGACTGTTTAAGTGATGAATGCATACATGGGTAGCATTGGGCACTAAAAACAGTTCCGCCAGCGATTGATGTAGTTCCTAGTATAAGTACACAATAATGCCCATCTTCGTCAGCTAGCAGAATCATTGGCGAAGTAAAACATTTAATAATATTCCTGCTCACGCAGCTCAATATATTTAATGCATCTAGTTAACACCAGAGAGACGCTGCACCACTGATCTAAAATTAACAAAATTTGAAATAGCAGATTTTTTTATAACAATTAAGTCTTCTTATCCATTTTCCCAATCTTTCTTCTCTATCCTATTTCTTTCTCCCTACGTTCTGGCACAATGCATTACATAAGTAGGGATCCTCCGCTGAGTGCTGGTCCTAAAAAAAAAAAAAAACTGAAAGGAGAAAATATCAAGTGATCCCCATAAAGCAATTCCTATATTTTTTTCGATCATTTTGTTTCGTACTCTTATTATTTATTTGGAAATTAAATAAAATGCCGGGTTATAGTCACAAAAACATTTTTTTATATCCTATTTTGAGATAAATTTTCAAAATATAAATGATAAATGTGCGGTTTCTATAATACAAACAATTGGTTTGAGTAGAAAATTTGTATGAAAAATTGAGTAGTTAGTTTTGTTGAGTGATTCCCATACAAAATTTCTACGCTAGTGATTTGTTTGTATTGTGGAGAGAGCACCAAAATCTTTTCAAACTTAACAGATTTTTAGTTAATTAATTCCACAACCAACATGACACAAAAAAATAAAGTTAATGTCGTCTTAAATACATCACTTTATCGTCAGCTTCTCGGTTGCATGTAAATTTAAGTCTTACTTGTGCAAAGAATAGAGGGAAATCAAATACGAGAATTATATGTCGTTAATTATCAATAAATTCATGTTAAATTAACTCATTGCTACACATTTTGTTAACTTACTCGCTAAAGTACGGCCTATAGTCCATCGATGAGGGTGTATGTATATGTTCTTGCTAGACTTCTGATCAGTGACGTTATACACTTTTTTGAGAAGTCTTTACGCAGCACTTAAAAAATCCCTATTTTTCCCTATAAACGTTTTATTTAAACTTGTTATACATTATGAATTATTAAATCAGTCTATTTTTATAAATTAAAAACTAAATACACAAAAATTGAAAAACATAAAAACAAGTGATATACATAAATTCATTTAAAATCACAATTAGTTCATTGGTCAAAAAAGCGAAATATAAAAAATATGTATTTTGCACTTTTGAAATTTGCTAGGATACTAAAAAAAATTGTTTGCCCGTGTTAGTTTTGACTGGTGATTTCCTGATATGTCGTAAGGATACCATTTCTTTAAATGAGTTTCGGTACATTGGAAGGTATAACAATTTTTACATTCGTCTTGTTAAAATGAGCGGACAATGCAAATTGAAGTTAAAATTTTATGTCTTAACTTATTTCTTTTCTTAGTGCGAACATCAGTGATGATGGAAAAAATTCTTTCCCTGTCTGCATTGGCATGTGGCAGTGATAAAGCAAAGGTAGCTAATTTCGACAAAAGGGGGTAAATGAAATTCTCATTAAAATTTTTCATTTTGGTAACTGTACTCCAAAACTTTTCGATGTCCATATTTAACAAATCACCCATTTCTTGCTCTGAAAAAATAAATTCAAAGGATCTCCACTCTAGTAGAAAAGAATTTTCGAAATATTTTTAAATGAAAATTCATTTTTACTTCCTTTTTTTTCCAATATAATTTCAGGGTTTAAGAACCCCATTTCTCTGAATATTTCTGTTTTGAGGGGTAATATTTGCTGTGTTTCTTCCAAGGCCAAATTGAAGAAGGTTGCCAAATTAATATTTATTTGCCATATTATTGAAAAGTCACTACATTTTAATGATTTCAACAAATCTGTAATTTTTTCCCTACGGTCATTTGTTTGGAAGAAAATCCCTACGAGTAGGGATTTTTCCCTACATATAACATCACTGCTTCTGATCGAGAAATGTGATGAAAACTAGAAACATTTTGAATAGTTTAAGAAAAAGTGGCATGACTGGTTGAAAAGTCAACAAGTACCCTTGCAACCACAATCACAGACAGCATCGTTAATAAACTTAAGATTAAATCATATTTTGTTCTTATGAAGTATTTAACTATTTTGTTTGTTTGGATGTCAATGCATGTGTGAGTATGTGTGTGTGGTCTTGAGGTTCAAAGTAATTTTTTGAATTGTGATGATTTTGAAATTCTTTTTTTTTTTTAATGCAAATTTATTTCTTTTTTGCATGTTTTGTTTGATTGTTTTGTGTATGTATGTGTGGATCTGTGTGTGTTTTTAATCTTTGTTCTGCACTAAATTTTTTTCTTAAGATAATTATTCTGTTCGTTTCAAACAGATTTCTTAATTTTAAATGTTTGTTGTTCGGAAGTTTTGTTAGTTTAGTACACACACACACACACATTTACTCTATGGCACATACAATTTAGTGTAAAAATATTTATCATTCTTTGTGTAATTTGTGGTGATAATGAATGATACGAAATATTTTGTATAAAATTTTGTATAGTAAATTTCTCTTGAGTAAAAAATCTTAACGAATTTATTTTATTAAGAAATATTTTTATAAAATCTAATGTTTGATCTCTTATCTATTTTTGTATTTTTTTGTATTTTTTTATTAAAATCATTAGATTTGTATTTGCTCACAGCCATGCTAAATTAAAAGTCTCTTCTTTTAAGTGTAATTGATTCAATAGTTTTGTAATTTGTTCTCTTATAGTGGGCGGGGTGGGAGGTGGGCTTAGGGGTGTGAGTAGGTACATATGTACATTTAAGCAAGTACATACATAATTTCTTTGAAACACATTCATTTAATTATGTATGGGGCTGTGCACATATTACGTAACACTACAAGGGGGGGTGGAAATTTTGCACTGAAAAATTATTAAAAAGGGGTGGGGGGTATAAAATCTCTGAAAACAGCGTTACATAATATATGCACAGCCCCTATAGTATTTTCGTTGTAAAAAGTACTTGAATGATTTGTTTTTTTTTTTTTTTGTTGTAATAAACACTGATGCAAATACACCTGACTATAATAAGATTTCAATGGATTATGGTGTTAAATCGTTTAATTTTAAAGAGTTTGCTTTAAAATAAATAACTTTTAAAAATAGTAAAACACAAAGAACATTTCGCAACAAAATGTTTTTAAATTCACTCCTGTTGGTGGGTCTGAATAAGCACGAAATTCTGTTATTGAAAAATAAATGTCTTATTTCAATTTTTTTTATGAATATTGACATTTAGTAAGAATGCAATTCTGCAGCCGTAAGTGATACAGTAACAATGTTTTGAGTTTTCATTAATGTTCTCTTCTTTATTAATGATCGTTTGATAAGGCAATAGTAGTGGCTCCAATTTGGCATCTACAACGACCTTGATTCTTTGACGTGATATTTTTATTTAAACTTTTTTTTATGGTTTGATTAAAAAATTTTAATATAATTTTTAAAATTTTTATGAATCTATGTATTCATGCCAAAATGTATCTGTGTTTGCATTTTGCTTTAGTTAAATTAATCTTTAATATATTTTTTTCTCCTATCGGCACCTTTTTTTTGTCTATTTCTTTTTCGTTTTTATCAAATTATTTTCCATGAGGTGCTTTCTGACTGTCTCCATTTATTTCGTTAAATTCTTATCTATTAAATACAGCGAAAAAAAAGTTAAAACAACAAATATTTAACAGTTTGAGGTCAAAAGAAAAATTAAAGTCTTTTATTTCAACTTTTTTTAACAAGAATTTGGAAATACTAAGAAATGGAAAAAAATTCATACCTACATAAATATGTACGTATTTTTTTTTTAAATGCAAACAAGATAGTTAACGAATTTGTTGTTTCATTTTTACGTTATCTTTAACCTGTTAACGGTGTCCTCAATGAATCATCAATGAAATAGGGCGAATAAATGTAAATGTGTGTGCCGATATTTTTTATCTTGTTAATACAAAAATGGGCATTTTTTTTTTGCAGCGACTAATGGATTAGACTGCAATTGTTTTAATTAAAATAAAAATTAAATTAACTAAATAAAGTTGTTAAAAAAACCACAAAAAATCACTTATAGACAAATTTTCGGTGTATAGTTAGTTAACTAATGCCGTTGGTTTAACTAACCATTAATTTTTTCATATAAATATCATTGGTTAAACCAGCATCAAAAATTAACTAAACATTGTTGATGTGATTGATCATTATAATGGATATATGTGTGTATGTACCATAAATTATATCTTCATAAATAACTTACAAAATGTATGAAGACTTTTCAAAACACTTACCGTGTGCATTACTTTACAGTAATTAAATCAATCACTTAGGTTAGCAGATTGATGTGAAAAGAAAGTACTCGAACATTCCAGCTCAGTTGTGTCCTGATATCATCAATTAATTACTTAGTAGGAAATAAAGAATCTCCGCTCTTAGATTATCAGCATTGTAACATTTAGAGAAGCAAAGTGATTATTTTCGTAATAAATGTAAAAGAGCAATTAGTCGCAATTGGGGCATCGAACCCAGAGGGACCAACTGGATCTTTGAGACGGTAATTAAGCCCATAATGTTTTATGGGGTTATAGTCTGATGGGAAGCGACAGAGAGACTCCCACCGACGAACTCTAGAGAAAATTTTTCGGTTAGCGGCGATCCTGATAACGGGAGCGCTTAGGTCAACTCCAACTAAGGCATTGTTCGCTATGCTGAACTGGCTTCCGATGGACGTTCTAGCCAAACAGCTAGTTTTGTTCGCGGCGATCAGACTGAACGTTATATGTTCATGGACGAGAACCGATCTTGGTCACTCGAAGATTCTCAGGCAGCATCAAGCGCTCCATGACTTTACCGACTACTGCCCACCGGAATCTTATTTTGGCGGGCTTTTTCAATCTATTGTTCCCAACAGGGAATATCGCTCCTTACCCCCTGCCGACGAAAGAGCCTCCAAAGTATTCACTAATGGCTCGAAAAGAGTCGAGAGAGGGGAGGTTTCTATGTGGAAAACTTTGATGTTAAGGTCCCATTCAGGCTTCGGGATAGCTGTAGCGTCCTGCAAGCTGAAGTCTCGGCCATTAAAAGGGCGGAAAGATGGCTTAGGTTTATAGGATATCGGAAGAAATCCTTATTTTTACCGACAGCAAAGCGGCCATTGCTGCTATCAATGGTGTATACACTACATCGACGGTGATAAACGAATGTCGAAAATCTTTAAACGAGATAGCGAGACAGTCAAGAGTAACACTAGTCTGGATTCCATAGCACTCAGCACCCTGGAAACGATATTGCGGACGAAATTGCCAAAATGAGCGCATCATTGAACAACTCGATGATATGTCCCTTCGTTCGGCATTCCTCTATCTTACTGCAAGCGATTGATCCAGCAGGAATCATACAACCTTGCTCAATAAAGGTGGGAACAAGAGCACACCTGTCAAGTCGCCGGGTTCACTTGGCCCCGGTATAGCCTGCACAGAACTTGCGATCTTCTCAAGCTAGATAAATGTCGAATAACACAATTGGTAACAGTGCTAACAGGGCACTGGTGCTTCGGGACTCATGCCAGAAGGATGCGCCTAAGTTACAATGACTACTGCAGAAGATGTAATGATGAGGAGGAAGAAGAAACAGTTCTTTATATTCTATGTCAATGCCCCGCGCTTAATAGCATTAGGGATACTACTATGGGCTTCCACATTCTGCCAGACCTTGACAGTCTGGCGAACATGGGGCTAATCAACCTATCCTCCTTCTTGCAACAATCAGGATGGTTTAATTCGGCGACTGGGCAATTACAAGAAATTGAATAACCAATTGACTATGCCCTGTCTGCTGTAGGGTATCACAAAGGAACCGAAGTAACGCACTCAACTGCGTTACGTCTCAGATGTGACGCCCCTCCTAACCTAACCTAACCTAACCTTCTTATCAAGCCCTTTCAGCATAATCCTTAATTAATCTGTAGGCTTAATAGGCTGGCAATAAAAGTATCCTCATACCAAGAATGAATTATAGGATTTTCTCTGAAATGGAGCCCGGCTAAAAGCCTTTCCCGTTTAAATGACTAATTTTATACCTATCTGAGGGGATTACTGCATTGATTGCATTGACTGTACTTAGAGTTTTAAAAAACATTAAACGTTTCTTTCTGGGTAAAATATAAAATCCCAAAACTATAGCAATGTTATACATAAATATTTTGCAAAAAAAAATTTCAAGAAATATAAACCCTGCAAACATACATACATAAGTACATACTATATATGTATGTATGTATGTATGTATATATCCACCATAAAGTGTACATACAAACACCTGTATACAAATTTACGATGTAGCACAGCAGTCAAAATATCAGCAGCAGCAGCAAGCAAGGAAAAACATACATACATACGGGCATATAATAGAGCACAGATGAGAAAAAAATAACTAATAGGTACAAAATACATACCCAATTACATTACGTACAAATTAACAAAACGAAGGCAAAAACAAAAAAACCCAAAAAAAGAAATGAAAAGAAAACAATTACTACCTACTTTGAGACATAAGCTGCTTTTAATAAAACATCCAAATAACCACGCAGATATTAACTACAAGTTCATACATAAATGCATGTGTACATACATACATTGATGTGTACTTATCAATTACATTTGTAGGTATGAATGAACGGCGTACATGCATACATATGTACATACATACTCGTATATGCATACGTGCAAGTATTTCTTAAAAAATATGATAATATGATGTACGAGTATGTGCATACATATGTACCTTCTTCTTAACTTTTATCAGTAAATACATGTGTGTTAGTATTTATGTATGTATTAATGTGTGTATGTGTGCTTTACTTTAAGCCACATAAAGCAGAACAAAAAATATTAATGCAAAAAAAAAAGTACTCCAAATATTTTCTACTTTCTTATAAACCGTATGCAAAAAAAAAGCTTAAAAATAAAAAAAAAACGAAGAAATTATTAATGTGGATACAAGAATTTCTCCAAATCAAACTGTAAATAAGCTTTAGAATGATACACATGTACCTACCTATGTACATACATTAGACTGGCTCAAATTGCCAAATTATTTAAATATCTTTTGCTGCAGAAGTCTTCCCCTGCTACATTTTAAAATATCAGAGAAGTCTAACCTTATTTAGAGGTCGCTGAGAATTTATGATTTTTCACTGGAAACTGCAAATGGGGAATAACTCGAAATAAAAACTGAAAAATAAGAAAGTTATGGACTTCTGAAATGTAACGCAATTATTTACTTCTACATGATAATTTCAGATGCCCATAACTCGGAAAATAAGGATCGTGCTGCCAACTATTTTATATGCATTAAATTTTCTATCGTCGCACAGTGTTGCGAAACCGGAATTTTTTGGAAATCATATTGCCTAAACTGTAATTTTAATTGTATCGATGAGAAACTTCTACAGATTGGTCAGAATGAAATCCCAAACAGAATGAGTGAAAAAAAATTTACACCGAAAAAAATTGTTGGGTCAAATTTTCAACAAAAGTCAAAAATAAAAAAATAATTGTTCGAAAAATTTAAAAAAAAAATTAATTTAATTCTTCTTTTATTTCTAATTAATACCCTATGATTAGTTTTTAAAATAAATTATAGGGTGGTCCGAACAAGAATTATAAACGTCAAATTTTCATGATTTTTCGATATTTGTTGAATAACTCTGAAATTTTATATAAAACCAAAATTTATTTCATATCTTATTTGAAAGGTGGCAATAAAAGCTTTAATTTGATACCGGTTTGAATTCAATAGCTTCAGTTTTAAGAGAGTTATGCTCATTTTTGTCACCCGAAAACCAATATGATTAAATTATTCAATAAGTGATTCCGACAATTTCCGTTCTATTTCTATGGAATAAATACTGAGAGTGATATACTAAAATCGCTATAACTCCCAGGAGGGCAGGTATGGGCAGCTGATTTTTTCACAGTTCGTTGAAAACAAATTATGTAACATTTCTGTAGTGGTTTGGAACTGGGACTCTCTGGGACTTTTTAGATATTGCTTACCTAACCCAAATTTTAAGGAAAAATGGACCTTTAGTCAGGTTTTCGCTCTAAAAAATGTGCATATAAAAATGTCTCAAACAACATTCCTTTTTTTACAGAAGATACTTGTCCGAAGGCAGATTTTTTTTCCGAATGAAAATATCTGTCACCAAAATCAAATGAGATCATTTTGAATACAGCCCTGAAATCCCCTCTTTTCGTGAAAATTTTGTATATTTTATTTGGAGGTGTGTCGGTAAATTAGATTTAAGCCACAAATTGATGCACAGAATTTAAATTCTAATTTTTTAGAGATCACATGATCCGCTCAATACATTTTTTTTTTAATGGAACAGGGGTGGGTGGCCTTGTGGAGACAAAAGAAAAATACATTTGCAATACCCACACATACTTGAGCCAATCTAATACACAAACACAATTGCTTGAATAACACATCATCAGCATCATGGATACCTAAGTACAAAAATGGTAAAATTTTTCAATTCTATGGATAAGTTTTTTTTTTAATTTTTTTTTTAAATTTCGGATTTTCGAAGGGGCTGATTACCAATTTTATCATAACTATGGAACGACTTGTTAAATTTTGTTGATTTTATTCAGAATACAGTGAAATTAACCGATTTTGAGATTTGACTACGTTGTAATAAATGCTTGATATGTACTCCACCACGTATTAGTTATGTATATGTAATAATGTAATATAACTAATACGTGGTAAATAGCCTTTTAAAACAAGCAAATAAAACCTTACGAATAAGGAGCATTTTAATTTACGCCTAATCATATGACTGCTATAATTTACTAGGTTGGTACCTGCAAAACTTTCCGAAACGAGAATTTGGCAATATCTAATAACGCAACTCCACAAAATTGTGAGAAAATTTTCTGACTTAAAATATCGTAGATTTATGAATGTTAGTTACGTGGTTTTGGATTTCAGCTAACGATATGTAAATGAATGCATAAATCGTAACTGTTTCAACATTTCTTTCTTTATAAATTTGTTTGTATTGCATTGGCAGTCGTCATAAACACACATTGACAAACTTTCTTTAGAAACTGTTTGTTCTACAAAAGAGAATGAATGGAAAGCGTACAACAGCAAAAAGCGACTGCATGACTGACCTTTTCTTGTATCAATCTTATCACCAGCATTAGTTATGTAGTTCCTCCTCCTCTGCTTATACCTACTATTCCCAAAATACAATTTTTCCCTAGTTGTTTTTAGGTACATATAATATTTTCTAAGATTTGTCTATTGTCGCTATTGCTACTGCTATTATTCTTGTTGTTGTTGTTGTTCGGCTTTGTGCTGGAGTTCGGGTATAAAATATTGAAGAAGGAAAAAATTTTCCCAAGCAAACAAATTCTTATGCTTAAAATCAAGCAGCGGAAAGAATAGTGTAAGAATTGAGCAAAGAGGAGATACAGAGAAAGAGAAAAATTTAAAGGTCTGGGAAATTCTTTGTAAAATCTGATGATTTTCTTAATAATAGATGAAGACACACAAACCAAAAACAAAAAACATTGACAAAAACAACACAGGCATAAAGAAGAAAATGAAGTAGTGGGAAATTTGTTGGAAGAAAGATAAAAATACGAAAACATTGAATGGTGGAAGGGAAGTGCAAACACTCATCCCATTCATACATACATATGTATGTATGTATGTATGTGTATATGTATGCATGTACGTACAAGGGAAATTCTTTTGATAATTTTTTTTTTGTTTTTTTTTTTATTATTATGTATTTTATTTAATTTTTTTTTTGTGTACGTGCCAGATTTTTCTTGTTTTCCTTTTCTTTGTAAGTGTAAATTTATTCTTATAGCCTTTTCGGTTTCATAAATATTTTTATGCTGCTGTTGCCGATGTTGTTGTTCCATTTATTATTGTAATAATGATCACATATACTTATGTATGTATGTATACATACAAATCTAAAGAGCCCATAAATTCCTTAAAGATTGTTTGTTATACATACAAGCGTACATAAGTACTTCCAGTCTATTTGTCTTGTCTGTTTGATTAAATTTACAAAACTGTATGTGCATGCACTCAACATACATATGTATGGATGTAGATCTGCATCTGTGTGAAAATTGTTTATGGTTTAGGGGATTTGTATGAATGTATAGAAGAAATACATACATATGTATTTATTTATATGGCATATTTTGAATCAATGATTGAATGAGTGAATGAGTAAATGAATGGCTGAGAAAATATTTATGTACATATGTATGTACCTATGTATGTATTCTTTGTGTGTCGTTTGTTTTTGGATTTTTCTTTATTCTTCAAAGAGTGTGTGAAAATTAGATTTTCTAATATTTTGAATTATGTTAAATCGCTTGATTGTTGCGTATAGAATTTTTATTTAATGTTTTGGTTTCTAATAGATGTTTAAATAAACATTTGGCAGAAGTAACAAAGAATAGATATCGTGTTATTAGGAAACGAAATGTGGCAACATCGATTTCATACTCTTGGTACCATTTACAATGTACATACATACATTAAATACATATTTTCTACATAAATATGTAAATAATTTGAAATAGGTGTATACAAACATATGAAAATATATCTGTGCACATTTGTACATACATACATACGTTGGTATATTTAAAGTCTTCAAAATTACACTTTTTCAAATTGAAATGTAGGGCAACAAAAATAAAAACAAATATTGGTATGTATGAGCATACATATACATAGGTACCTATATTTGTTACAGATTCAAATAAAGAAAAAACTTATTTGTTTAGTTTACATAAGTACTGTTTTAATTAATTGGTAGGTACCTATACAATAGGTATTTGATTAAAAATTATATTTTAATAAAAAGTACGTATATATGTATGTACATACGTACATATATACACATGTACATAGGTATGTTCATACATATGTACATAGGTAGTTTTTAGAAAAATTACCCTTTCTTATAAAAAGTATATTTTCTTATAAAAAGTACATTTTTTATAAAAAGTACCTTGTCTTATAAAAAGTACCTTTTTTATAAAAAGTACATTTTCTTATAAAAAGTACCTTTTCTTATAAAACGTACCTTTTCTTATAAAAAGTACCGTTTCTTATTAAAGTACCTTTTCTTGTAAAAAGTACGTTTCACAATAAATACTTTACATTCATATTACAATTCACTAAACGTACCGTTTACAAAAAATTAGCTGTATGAAAAGTTACTTTATTTTAAAGTGATTTTTGTATACTGTTCCTTTTATTAATAGGTACATATGTACATAAATAGTACCTTTTATGAAATCTAGTTTTAAAAAGTACCTGTTACAACAAGTACATTGCAACTATAAACACCCTTATAGTATTAGTTTCTTTAACAAAAAAATATCTTTGTATAAAAAGCACCTTTTGCATAGAGTAAAACGTGAACAATTTTCCTAAAGTCAGCACGCCTAAGTATATATGTAAGTATGTACATACATATGTATGTAGATATGTACATATTAAGTATTACTTTTATTCATAAGTTAAAAAAAATAAAACATGTCAAACAGTATTTAAATTGCTTAAAAATTCAATTCGTCTGCTCCTTTAACGCCAATTTTTATTAATTTATTTACCTCAATGGTTATTTTCTTTGTTAGACAAACACCCTTATTCGATTAACATACATACATACATGCATGCATACATACATACATGTGTATCAATTTGAGACTTATACATATCATATCATCTGGTTCATTTTGTTTGCACGAAGAGCCCTTTAAAATTAATACATCCACTCAAAACATAAGATTTCGTTTGTAAATTCTTTTATAAACTTTATATGTACATACCTACATACCTACTACATATTTACAATTTATGTACATACATACATATGTATGTATGTTTGTTTGTGTGTATATCTGTATGCATTTTACCTACTTCAGATACAAATGTAACCAAATTCAAAAAGAAACATAATAGAAAACAATTTGCAAAAAAATAATTTAAATAAATCCTTAAATGCGCCACCACCATTATCAGCAGCACTACCACCATTTAGTATGTGTTCATCAAAAATGTACCAAGACCAACCACACTATCAACATGCGTCATTGTTAACTACCACCAACAATATAGACGTCATACATCCACACATCCATACAAACGTTCGAATGTCGAAAAAGCAGCAAGAATTGAAAAAAAGTGGGGAATTCATTTATAATAAAAGAAGAATTTCACACGGGAACTCTTAAAGTGAAAAACCAACATACAACAATTTCTCAAATCATCAAGAACAACAAACAAATATGACGCATGTTACAAATGCTATTTAGGGAATATCTGCTTTGATACAACACCAAAAACAGCAATAGCAACACTTAAATAAAAACCAAATTATATATGAATACAATTTACAAAATTAACATTAAACCCAAAGTGGTGGCAAAAATCAACCCCCTTTAGGGTTTAAGTCAGTCAGTCTTCATTTCACTGTTTGTTCACACATTCGTACATACATACATACAGTACACAGTAACTCACTCACTCATCATTTCTAGCCAGCCAGCCACTTAATGGAAAATATATATGCATACATACATATATATATGTACATAAAATTGCCCCTGCAACAATGTCCTACAATTTAATTTTTGTATAAATTTGGTTACGCTTTAACAGGCGGATATAAAATTTAGCTGCCAGACTAGCCTGCCTGCCTTGCCATTCATACAGAGTTAAACCAAATAAACTCACAATAAAAACATCAGGGAGGCATCAAGCATGAAACTATTTACGGCTTTTAGGAATTTACAAAAACTATAAGATGGTGATTACTTTATTGGCAAAATTGTTGTCACACGCGCAAAACCATTGAATATTGCCACAAAATTACCTTTAAAAAAAAGCCACATTGCAAACTCACTTAAGAGTTCTTACACGATTGATCAATTACTGCATATTAAAATTCTCTTAGCAATCTCTTGGCTCTTCTGTGTTAAACTAATTACTCTTACACACTCTTTGCAACAGGGGTTTGTCGTAAGTAGTGCTCTTTTCAACTCTTCGGTTTTAGCTTATTCTCTTGCAAACGTTCGTTTATTTACTCTTAATAGATAATTTATTTTCTCTTCTGTTTATTAACAAAGGTTTTGTAGCAGTTTCCTGTACACAGTTTTCTTTGTCGTAATGTGTGTGAATGCCTGGCTTTGCGTGTGTTACATGTGTGTGTGCCGTGTGCATTCATTGTATGTTTTTGTTTTTTTGTTTTCTGTTGTATGTATTTCGGGGGTATAATCATAATTGCTTTAATGTTGTTAACCTTCATTTAATGATGACGTTAAATATTTGTTTCTTTCTATCGTACCTATAGTACCTATGGAGTTTTTTGTTGTTGTTGTTAATTTTTCGAAATCGTCACACGCTGTTTAAAATTGTTTATTTCTTTGTTTGTTTGTTTTTTCTTTGTGTGTGTGTGTGTCTTTTCAGTTGTAGTTAAATTGTATGAGAAGCAAATTATCACATAAAATAACCCTTAAGTAACAATTTAAAAAACTACAAACAACTAATAATTGATTTTTAAAGTTCACATTCGTAAATAAACACCACCACCTTTTATTTCTTTTACTACACGGTTTAGTGTATTGACAGGGCCAAAATAAATTGAAATGCTGCAAATAATCTTTTAGATAATAAATAGTTAGGTAGTAATTTGAGATTTTTATTCCAAGTTCACATTTGTAATGAGTTTTTTTTTTTTTCTTGAATTTCTGTTAATAAAAATTTGTTGTGGTTCTTATTTAATTATGTTTGTAGTTAAAAGTACATAATTTATTTATATAGTTCATAGCCAATACAAGATATTAAAGATGTACATTAATTTACAACGTATGTATGTATTTTTTTATAGGTACCTTTTGAAAAATAATTTTTATAAAAATTACATTTCATTATAGAAAATTTAATATAAAAAATTCCTTTTATACCTATAAAAAGAAGCTTTTTTAATATGAGCTCTGATCAACTGTACAGTACCTACTTACATAATTATTATCAACTCATCAGTAGATCTTTACCATTTATGTTTGAGTTTTGGAACTTTTCAAACATAAATGGTAAAGATCTACTGATGAGTTGTTATTTAGCAACCAACGAAATGCATAAAGATTTTCTAACCCACAAGAAATAAATAAAATTTTTGTAAAAAATCTTTATATAGAAAAAAAAAAAAAACATTCACAAAACGTAGATACCATTCATAAATAGTATCTGGTATTAAAAGTATGAACATAACTGTTATAAAATGCACCTTTGGGAAAAAGTACCATTTGCAAATGTACCTACTATGAAAAGTAAATTTTATAACAAGTAAATATTGTAAAAAGTACATTTTCTAAAAAAAATATCGTTTTAAAACTATCTTTTCAGAAATTACCTCCATATTTCAAAACTGCCTTTTTAAGAAATTACCAGTTTTAGAAAGTTTATATACATATGTGTTTTAATGCAGCTTTTAAAAAAGTACAAATTGTAAAAAGCACCTATTTCAAAAAGTATGTATGTATATGTTTTAAAAAGTACTTTTTATGAAAAGTTGCTCTTATAAATTGTACCTACTATAAAAATTGATTTTTATAAAAGGAGGCTAATATTAACAATTCCTTTTTTAAAATGTAAATAATATCAAAGAACCTTTTCTAAAAAGAACTTTTTAAAAATATTACCTTTTTATTAAGTACAATTTTTTAGAAAGTACATTTTTTAAAAAGCACCTGTTTTAGAAAATACGTACATACATAATTTTAAAAGTACTTTTCAAAAAAGTACATTTGTTTGAAATAGTACATTTTGTAAAAAACTACATTTTACTAAAAGTACTTTTTGTAAAATGTTCCTATTAAAAAAAGTACCCTTCATAGCAAATACCTCTTACAAAAAATTCGTTATATGGATAAAAAATATTTTTTATAACAAGTATACATATTTTATGAAAAGTACCCTGTTCCAAAAGTACCGTTTATAGCAATTTTCATTTAAGCAGTACATTTGATCAAAAGTTCTTCTCCTAAAAATTATCTCTTACTTAATCTTTTGAAATAAAAAGTACTTTTTACTAAAATGCCTTTTCCAAACATATGTTATAGGTAGACCTACAATGTATTTTTAAACTTTAATCTCTTAGTTACACAATTTTGCATAAATGTTTGTGTAATATCCATTTTTTTATTTTTATTAACAAATAAAATAAAATACTTAATACCGTTTACTGAATATAAACATTTTCGTCTCTAATAGTAAACAAAACCATGAGATACACATTCACACACATGCACACACACGCATATATACAAAGAAGCGTATGTGTATATTGTATATGTATAAAAAAATCACATGATAAGAATTGGAAATATTTTAACGACCCAATTAAACAGCAGGCAGTCAGGTAGTTTGTTTTTTTTTTTTTTGCTATCAATACCAAAAACATACCAAATAAAAGTGAATATTTTATACCTATATTAACTTAATTTATAATGAATGATAGACATTTGAGGCGTTTAAACATTTTTTAAAAAGATATTAATTATCAACAGAATATTAAAAAAAATTTCTTATCTCGCTGTTTTTTTTCATTAGCTTAACATAATGCTGAAAATTATCAAGAAATTTCCAAAAAAAAAAAAATCCTAAGATTCTCTTGATCAAAATATGTACGAGCACATAGAGAATTATTAAAGTCATGCCATTTACTTATAAGACACATGCGAATTCGAATACTTTTTGCATTTTGGATATGTAGTACGTGCTGTTATCTCTTAAATTTGAAATAATTAAAAAAAACTACATACTCGTACTTATAATTTAAAAGAAAAAAGGTTTGTTCGTCACAGCATACTACCTGGTATGATTATTTGTTTAAAGCACAAATAGCTACAAACATACATATTAAAATTTCTTCACTACGCAGTTTCTAGCGGACAAGTGTTATTAAAAAAAAAAAAAAAAAAATTATATGAAATAAAATTTCCATTGTCAACCTTGTATATATGTACATATGTATGTACAGACGTTGTGTGTAAATATATAAATTCATATATGTACTTCCGCATCTCTAGTGCAATACAATTGCATTATAAACTAAATATCATTTTTAGGCAGAGATAACCAACTAACAGCAACTATTGAGGGCCAAATATAAAATATTGATTTAATAAAACAAAATCAATTGGGGTATTCACACTGTAGTCATAAGTCATATGTCATAAAATAATAGCATACCAAAATATGACAAGTGTGAACATCCCGTCATACATTAGTGTGCTATGTCATAATTGTGCCAGCTGATAAACATTTAACAATACTCCATTTTTTAGTCGGATTAGTGCGCATACGTTTGCATTTAGGCTTAAATGTAAATGTTTTTTATTCAGTCCGACTTGTTAATAAAGAAAAGAATAAATTTCCTGTAAATCTTCTACAATGTCCATTATCAATTAAAATTTTCAATTGTTTTTTATCTATACGAACTAGATGAAATACGAGTAAATAAAATCAAAATCAGCTGTTGCCGGTAATATTTTTTTTGTAGCTTTATTATTTATTGAATCTTCAGTTATAAATTGAAACATCAATAATTTATTCAAATCTTAGGGGCTGTGCACATATTACGTAACGCTCCAGGGGGAGGGAGGGGCTTAAGATTTGTTACGGATTAGAAATTTTGCACTGAAAAATTAGTAAGAAGCGTTACGTAATATGTGCACAGCCCCTTAATCTAAAAATGTTAAATATATGTTTAGCCAATACTAAACAAAATTTTTAATTTCAACGGTGGATTTTTGTTGTTTTACATCTCTCGTGTACGGGTGAGAGAAAGAGTATCCCTCCTTCTCAACCGGGTGTGGCCTTTATAATTTAGAATATGGCGCGCAAGTGGATTTGGGTGCAACTCTAGTTTTTCAATATATTTTTTCGCGTGTTTTGAAAATACTGTCTTCACCAACGGAACATCAAAGTCTTTGTGAATTCGCTAATTTCGGATATACCAGGGGGCTGCAGTAATTGTACGTAGAATTTTGTTTTGTCGCCTTTGAATTTTTTCTACACTTGATGCTGAGGCAGTGCCCCATAACTGGATTCCATAGGCCCCATAGGCCGCGTTGTATAATAAAAGTTTTCAGTCAAGACTTATTATAGAATATCTTCCAATAAGCCAATTCATTTGGGCTGCTTTTAATTTCATTTGTGTCAACTTTTCGTCTATATGCGATTTCCATGTTAAACGGCGATCAAGATGAATGCCCAGATATTTGACTTTAGTGAGTTGCGGTATAGTCTCGGTGTTAATTATTATAGGCGGGCATGTTTCCCTGCGCAACGTAAAAGTGATGTGTGCACATTTCTGCTCGTTAACTTTTATACGCCATTGTTTGAGCCATTTTTCCAGTTTGGATATATATTCTTGTAAGTTGCGGGAAGCTTCTACAGGATTTTCGTGAACGCTTAGAAAGGCTGTATCATCCGCAAATGTTGATGTATGAATGTTACTGCTTAACGGTAAGTCAGAGGCATATATTAAATAAAGTAAGGGTCCGAAGATACTGCCTTGAGGGACTCCGGCTTCAATCGACTGCCGGGGGCTTAAAAGATTGCTTTTTAAGAGCCTGACGATGTTTGCGAGTAGAAATTGTGTTAATTTGTGGACCAGACCTTCGTGCCATACTTTATCAAAAGCCTGTGCGACATCAATAAAAAGCGCTGAACAATATTTCTTTTTTTCAACGGTGACTCTAACAACGTTCACAAGTCTGTGAGTTTGTTCAATAGTGTTATGCTGACTGCGAAAACCGAATTTATGATCTGGAATACATCCACTGCTAGTCACTATAGGAGTCAGCTTGATCATATACAGCTTTTCAAAAAGTTTCGACATATTGGGCAATAAACTGATAGCCCGATAGGATTCAAGCTTTGTGTGATCCTTACCGGGCTTTGGTATCATAGTAATCATCGAAATTTTCCATTCTGTTGGATAGTGTTCTAGGCGTAGAATACTATTAAAGATGAATAGTATTATTCTTTTTGCAGTGTAAGGCAATTCTTGAAGCATTTTGTTGCTTATTTCATCAATACCTGGGGCTTTTTTTGTATTTAGACTAGTAATAGCCTTTTCAATCTCCACAATATTAAATCTTAGCGGAATTTCTGGTGAAGAGATGACTGGTGGCAGTTCAATAATATCAGCAGAAATATTTGGAGTAAATACTTTTTCTAAATGTTTAACCAAAAGTGCACCTTTTTCAGCAGCAGTTCTTGCCCAGTCACCGTTTGCAGCCCGTAATGGAGATTTGAAAATCACCGGCCTTTTAAGTCCTCTGGCTGCACGCCTCAGCGAATAATCTGTTTGTGGGGTTGCATCGAGTTCTTGAAGAAATTTTTGAAGGGAAGCTGTTTTTTTGTGTTTGTAAAACTTTTCTAAGCTGTTTGGTACACTCCTTAAGCCGTAATTTTAGCTGAGGCGATCTGTAACGTTGCCATTCTCGTCGAGCTCTCCTTTTTTCAGATAAAAGCCTTTCTATATCAACAGAAAAAATATTGTTAAATCTCGCTTGTTGATTTGGTTGAATTGAAGAAGCATTAAGAGCAGCTTGTTTAACATGTGCTTTAAGCAACCTAATAGAGTTATCTATGTCAGATGGTGTTCTCAACGGCATATTGTCCGAGCAATGAGCACTCAGGTATTTTTTGTATTTCAGCCAATTAATACGTGCGGATGTCGTTGGTAAGTCACATGTATGTAGGTGATGAAGTTGTATGCGAGTATATAGTGACAATTGTAGGCGAGTGGTCTAAAGATAAATCCAAAGATAATTCAACTGCAATCATTACGCTGGTCACACCTTTCACAATTTCAATGCCGGTAATATGAGCTGAATTATTTGTTTTGGACGGCGGCAAGTGGAAAAACGTTCACAAGCTGCCAGGCAGACAAACGCATATTTTTATTTTTGTGGCGGCTTGTAAATATTATCGCCGGCTCGACTGAAGAGTTACTCGACTAAGATTTCTACTGTTATTTTATGAGAAACCATAAACATACCTAAAAAAGTCTTATTATTATATGACTTTTTTTTTTGAAGCACAACAACAATTTTTTTAAACTATTGTAAAATAATAAGACATTATGACAATATGACTGATATGAAAACAGTGTGAACACCCCAAATATATACTACAGCTGGCTTACAAATATGAAAATTAAAAAACTATAAAAGGAATTTAAAAAAAAAAACGTTAAATAACCTTTGATTACATTTGTAAAAAGGTTGACTATCTCTGTACTATTTGTACGTATTTTGCAGCACTCATTCTAATATAACAACGTTTAAATGACTACAAAACTGAATATCATTTCGTAATAACTTTTTAACGTTACAGAAATTATGATCAGATAAATTAATTTTGTTTTTTTTATTATTTTCAATATTTCTTAGTTGTTTTTTATTTTGCATTTGTCGTCTATTCAAAAATAGACGCAAATTACTAACTATAAAATAATATTTAATCATTACAAACATGTGCAGTTAAAATACTAAAAGCTAAAACAAACAAACAAAAAACCAATTTAACGAAAACAATATTTCTTTTGTTTAGTTTAGTTTTTTTTAATTGAAAATCTATAACAGTTTGAGTATAAAAAACAACAAAAAAATCCACAACAAATTCTCGCAATTAGGTTTTTCCTAGTAAATGTTTTATGTGATTTTTTTTTCTTTAATATAATTTGATGGATATTATTGATAAAACAAAATAGCGTTAAAGAAAAATTATTATCACAGATAGATAAGATAAGATACGATATTTCGAATTTCTTTAAAGTTAAACATTTTAGTATATTTGCAGTACATACAAATTTGTCTCTACTAATTAAAAGACACATTATGATAAAGAAGTTTCGCCATAAAGATAGCAAATGTGCCTTAACAACAGCTTTGTAAGATATTTTTTTTTTTAAATTCATTTTGAATTTTATATAATTTTTGCCAAAGTGGTACTTTTTGTAATAGATAATTTTTTTTTTTGTATGAGGAAGTTTATATAAAAGATACATGTATGTTTTCTTACACAAAAAGTCCTGCTACAAGACAAGCTACTCAAGGTACTTTTTATCAAAAGTATTTTTAATAAAGGCGATTCTGTATTAAAGAGCTTTTTACATAAATTTCTTTTGATGAAAGGTATTTTTTATGAAAAGGGCTTTTGATAAAAGATTGCATTGGTAAAAAGTTATTTTGATAAAAGGTTCTACTGATAAAAGGTACTTATTATGAAAAGTACTTTTGATATACTAAAACGTTGTGTTGTTACAAAAGGTACTTTTTATGAAAATTACTCTTGATGAAATCCACTTTTTATGAAAGGTATTTTATATAGAATGTACTTTTTGTCACAGGTACTTTCCTAAAACTTACATATATGTTTATAATGAAAGGTTGTCTTAGGTGCTTTTACAAAAAAATATTTCTTATAAAAGGTACTTCTCTCTAAAATGTACTTTTGATAAAAAATATTTCTTGTAAAAGATACTGGTTTCAAAACGTACTTTTTATGAAAGATACTTTTTATAAAAGATGGTTGATGTCACTTCAAAAAATTTGAGAAAAAAATCCCAGGATGTATTTATTAAAAAATTCTCGTATGACGTTGCAAAACTAATAATTTTTTTCTATTTTGAACAATCTTCGGCGTTCACACTGTGCAAGACTTATTAGCTGAATGTATATCTACACAGTGAGAATGAATGTGTTCGTGTTTTACACTACGAACAAGAAAGCGAAACGAATCTCACGACTACATGATGTTGTCTAGTCATTTCTTTTCCCCTTGCGTCTCTCGCCAACAAATTACCAATCTTAAAAAAGAGTCGCAACGTGTGAACACAGACTATGATTTAAGCAAAAAAAAAAGTGCGAAGGGGAAAACTTGTTCATACATACACTCGTATACCAAAATCAATGGAGAAACAGAATTTAAATTTTACCAAATATGACATGTATGAAGTGTATGCACTCGTATATTAGAAATCCTTGTGGTATTAATAGTAATTACAGATATGGATGCAGGCTGAATTTATAGCCACAGATATGTATGTACATACACACATACTTGCATACATACATACATAGTTACATAAATATGTATGTATTTTGATGGCAATACAGCAATTTGAACTTAAATATGACAAAACAATAATATGTATGATTCGTTTTTTCATAGATCTTTGACAAATACATGTCCTTTCGTTGTACTACATAAATGTTCACACATTTGTTTGCACAACTATGAACTCGTGTGAGATAGGGTATGTGTGCTTCTGCTTCTGCTTCTGCATGTGCATTATTTGTGTATGGTCATATTAAACACCCTTGAAAACAACTGTCAAGCACATTTATTGAACTTTAGTATTCGAACAACAAACTTAAATAAACTTTTACAGAAGCATTTAGTCTGGAGTAAAAAAGTAGCACAAATAATTTACAAAAAAAAACCTGATTGATTTTATAAATAATGTAGCTGCTCTAAAAGTACACACAACTGTAAACATGTACCTAGAAGGGCATTGCGAATATCGTGTTTTGTTGTCCTGTTTTTTTTTTTTTTTTTTTTTTTTTTTTGATATTTAAGTAATTTACAGTGAGTTTGGTTGGTAAAGGATATGAATGATGTTTTGTCCTGTATTCTACTATCAACCTTCAGCAATGGAAACAGAAAAATATTTTTTACGTTATCAATCTTACAATGTGTATATAAGAGGAGAGCATGTCTACGAGTAAATGGAAATAACGACTCGTTGATGGACAGATGCATGATTGAATTTTGTTCAATTTTTTTCCACCAAGTTTATATTGTTAGAGTTTTTGTTTGTTTGGTTGTTTGTTTGTGTGTGTGTGTCTTTAAAAAGTCATAGTGTGAGTAGTTTCAATAACAAAGATGGCTGTTATTTTCGATTCATTTGGGTTTGTTTCTACTTCTAACTTATTTTTTTTTATATGTCTCTTTTTTCAATTAAACTAAAGAAGAAAGGTTGAAGGTTGTTTAAAGAAATTCAGTAAAATGTGATTTGTTCAGGAAGGATTAGTTTGAACATTAAGTATTTAGTCCTTGTGCGTCAGATCCAACTAAAGTCGAAAAGCTTTCATATATGTATGTATGTTTATTTGGTATGAGCTAAGCTTTTCTATAGGAGCATCGATTAACACAGGACATTTAAAAAAATAAAAAATAAACGTTTTGTTAGTAATTTTTTTTTAGGGTATAGTGGAAAATAGAATATTTTTTCAATTTATTAAGGCACATTTGGTCTTAATCGATGTCCTTATAGAAAAGCTGAGCCTATAGAATATATCAAAGCTCTTTGTCATTGTATAAAGCTGCTGTAGGGGGAGAGAATTTTAGAAATCAAGTTCGAATTTTCGAATCTAATATTCAAAATAGTGTATTTCAATTGGCGGAGTGCTTTGCTAAGCTAATTGTATTTGTGTCGCATGCAATAAATGATATGTATGTATGTATGGATGTGTATGCGTATGAAATAAAAATTTCGCTTAAAACATTGCATTACGTACATACATACATACATACATAGTTGTTATTTAAATGATTGAATTTGACATTTTTTGGCCTTTAATAACTGACTTAACAAGTAGTTATGAGTGGTAGGCCTTTAAGAATCATTAAAATTGTAGTTCTGCAATATTTGACATTTTGTTTTTGTTGATTGCTTTTTATATTTTCAACTTAAAACTCTTGAGTATCGTAGTTTTTCTACTTGGTTAAATGTCATAGAGTTCATATTTAGCACCAATCAACAACAACAGCAGTACCAATAGCAACAGCAACATCAGCACCAGCAACAAAAACAAAGAGAATAACTTTTTTTTTGCTGTTCAATTTTTCTTCTGTCGTTTTTTAAGTATTTACCTACTTAATGTTGTAGGTTTATTTGTGTCATATAAAAATTATAGGAAAAATGGAGAGCTGACAAAATCAACTTAACCTAATAAAGCTTAAACTATACGAATGCATTGAAAGCATGCATGCAAAGGTATAAAAATAGAAAAGCAAAAAAAAAAAAAAAATAAAGAATAAAATGTGTGACATCAGCAAAAAGAAAATAGGGGAAAATATGAATATCGATTGACGTAAATTGTTCATTTTAAAGTATGAAGTATAGAAAAAGTTGCTAAAGAAATTATAGAAAAATGTAAAAGCCTGAATAGTATTAAAAAAGTCTAGCTTAAGGCGGTAAATTATTTGAATATGAATTGTCTACTTTTAGGTGCTCATGATTTTACATTCTGTGTTTTTGCTAAGGCAAACACATAAACTAACAAACAGACAAATACAAAAGTTAAAAATAAAAAAGTATGTAGTTGTTTTATTCAATTATTTATGTCAAGGTCTTTTTTTAATATCTCTAATATTTACATTTCTTCATTTTTATTTTTTTGTATTTTTCTTCAAGTATTTTTGTTAAAAGCCCTGAACTTAACAAAAAAAAACTTAATACTGCTTTTTGTAAAATTATCTAAAGTAAAAAAATGTTATAGAAAAACAAAAAAATATATAGCGTTTATTCAATTCCTCTTTAAGTATAAAAATAGAGATATTTTTTAATAAACGAACTGCACAAAATTGTCTAAACATGCAATTCTATATAAATTTAAATTTCTTATTTAGCAGCACATCTGAAAAAAAATCACGCAATTTGTTTAAATAAAAAAACATGTTTTAATTTTCTAAAAAAAAATCATTATTATTATGTATGCATGCATACATATGTACATATATACATATCTTTGTTCATTTGCAAAAGTGAAAGAAAAGAATACTCAAGCACATAATAAACTGAACAGCAATATATTTTTTTAGTGAAAAATACGAGAGTCATTCTAGAAATTCAGTTTTATATATTTTCTGAAAGAGAAAACAATATAAATATATATATATATTGTATTATTTGGGGACATTAAATTGTGAATCGATCAGTCAAACTGACAGACTGATATTTTAATTTCATGTCGTTGTGACCAAATAAGACCAAATACTATGATGACTTTTGTCACCACATTGATTTAAGATGGCATGTTGTTAACAGAATTGGTGGACAGCATGTCATCAGGTGAAGCTAAAATGTTCATCAAATATATCGTAGCTTGGCCGTATTCTCTGCAGGGTTTATATAATCAAATACACCGAATTTCTTAAGACTTCCTTGCCTATTCGGTTATTTCAACAGCATTCGTCGTAGGTACATAAAAGCAATATTAAAATTATAATTTCATTATTTGTCACTACTGAACACAAATAGAGACATAAATATATTAAATGATAGCAAAGTCTATAACAGCAAAGAAATATTGTTATCTCTGTGTATATGAATTTAAATATACAATTTTAACAACAACTACAACAATAAAAAATATCGTCATACTTGTTGCGGGCTAGTTTACGTACCGCGTATTACCGTAACAGAAGATATTTTTTCACATTAAACAAATTTATATACACATGTTGTATATTTGAATGTATACGTATGTATTTATTAGGAAAAAAATTGTATATTTTATATAAGAAATTCTGTATATGAAGCGAAATTATTATTATTTTTTAACCCTCAAAAGAGCGGTAGGGAATTTTGCTGTTATTCGTACATTAATTTAGCCAACATTTACTATGATAATCGTCTATGAAAAGGGGGAGGACAAGGTGTAAAAGATTTTAATAAATTAAACAACATAAGTAGAAATGAACAACATACCAAATACGAGAAAAAATATCGCTTAAAATGATGAAACGAAAATATGTAGTCGCTAAAATAGAAAAAAAAAAAATTATTTAAAGAAATAAATCACTAGAATTCAATTAAAAAATAAATATTTTCAAATCGAAAAAATAGTCATTAAAACAAAAAACAGACCGCTAAAATGAAAAATTAGATTTTTCAAGAAAACACAATCACCAAAACGGGTAAAAATTACACAACTTGTCTATAAAAATCGCTAAAATGAAAAATAAATTACAAAAACGGAAACAAGTCACCGAACGAAAAATATGTTTGAACAGACAAAAAAAAAAAAAAAAATTACCAAAAAAGAAAAAATCGCTAAAACAGAGAAAAAAATTTAAACTGAAACAAAAAAAATCGGAAAAATTTTATAATTCTTACGAAAATATTACATCCAGTTTAGCCAGCGAATTTTGATTTATAATTGATTTAATAAACCTTTTATAA
This sequence comes from Lypha dubia, assembly GCA_947311025.1. Classification (NCBI taxonomy): domain Eukaryota; kingdom Metazoa; phylum Arthropoda; class Insecta; order Diptera; family Tachinidae; genus Lypha; species Lypha dubia. Next base: position 56,710,584 of record OX371263.1, read on the forward strand.
TTTTTTACCTTGGATAAGTAATATTAAGTAAAGTAGTAAATATGTAAATGTTATGTAAACTGCTTATATAAAATGAATAATAAAACTGAAGATAATGCATTTTGGTTCTCTACGGATAGCTCTGAAAATCATTCTCAACAAAAATTCTAAGCAAAAATTTATGTATATGACATAATATCAAAAAAAAGTTGACGAGTTCATCTCAGAGACCACTGCAACAGACATGTTTGTAGAAAGTTTGGACGTAATCTTTGAAACTTGTACTGGCACACCATCAATATCTGACTCCGGTCCATCGTTAGACATATTGTTGTGATGCCCAGGCATACATTTTTTTATATTCTACTCAACGTGTACTTTATTGATCATGTTTCGATTAATAACTTTTCATTTAAAATTATTATAGTTAAAAAGGAATACGCAAATAATTTAATTGCAAAATCATTTTAGTTAATATATTTTTTTGTAAATTATGACGAAAGATAATATTGTTACTTAAAGAAAAATAAGTAATTTATTTTCAAAATAGTTTTATTTTTTTGTTTCGAATGATTCGTCAAATTAACTTTTTTCACAATTTATTTCATTCTTCTGAGCTATTTATTTAAATTTTAACGAAATATGAAGTTTTTTCTTAAAACTTTTGATTTAATCAATGCCAATTTTGTTTCTATTTTTCGCTTTATTAAACGACTAAATATGAGCGATATTGAAATGTAGAAAAAATATATCAGATAATAAATAGAGAACAACAGCAAAAAAAAGTGTACGTGATCATTAACACTTTGAAAAATAAAAATAAAAAAAAATATATAATGGGGTATATACAATAAAAATGATCAAATAATTATTTTATAATACAAATAAACGCAAACACACAGCAGCATAAAAAAAATCAAGTTTATGTTTGTTTATTTTCTCTCTCTATTGAACAACAACTTCATCGACAAAGAAATATAAATTTCGCACTTTAGGCAACAAATGAAAAAAAGATCAGAAGAACGTATTTAAATAAGCTTTTAGTATAAACATTTTCTTCCATTATTAAATTCATTTTATGGCTAAATTATCGATCATTTATTTTATAGAGCGCAGTTTAAGTGGTGCGATGTGACAGAAAGAAACATACAAAGTTTTTGAAGAGAGCATCCATCTATTCATTTCCGCACAAACACAAATACATATTTATGTACATACATACACGCAATACAATCCCAGATGTGTTTAATCTTACACATGCCAACGTACTAAATTTAATTGTGTGTTTTTTTTTTAGTTTTAAGATAAGCTTTATTGAAAGTAAACTAATTCCTATTTGAAATCATTTCATGACAAGAAGATTTACGAAAATACCTTGAAAAATAAAAATCTGTTTAATGAATTTTAAAAAAATTATTTATTTGTTGTGGGTTAGCTAATATATATATGCTGTATTTCATTGGTTGCTAAATACCAACTCATTAGTCGCTCTTTACCACCATACTTGAAAACTTTTCAAAAACTTTTGATTTTATACAAATTCCCAAGTATAAAATGAGAATTATTAAAGCACAAGCAAATATCGATTAAAAGCTTCTACAAGCAACAAGACAAATAATTTTTATTCGATATGAATCATATATTTTTAAGCGATTATTTTCTCACATGCCTTCTGTAATAAAAAAAATAATATTTTATGCCAAACACCAAAAAAACAGCTTGACGGAGAAAGTATACCAGTTCCGACCTGTGTATCTGTGTGTCTGCTCATGGCATTATAATCTTCTCTGCACGAATTTTTATGATTTTTATTAAGGTTTTTATCTCCTACTTTCTAACGCGAGACAAAAATTAAGTTGTCATGAGATTTTTACATTTTAAGGAAAAAATAGCTTTTCTTAATCGAAATCCAGGTTCACATGCCACTGTTTTTGAACAAACTTGTAATTCATTATCTAGCAGACCGACAGAGAAAGCAATACAGTATTTCTCCACGTTGAATTAATTAAAATTTAGGCAAGAAAAATTGCATTGTGTGAACCTGGTTACACTTTTGAACGGTTGAATCAATTGCCATACTAAAAATTCTAACAACCTTTTTTTAATCAATTTAAATTCTCGTCAACGCTTCAACAAAAATAATCAACGCTGTTTTTTTTTTTGTAATATTTTAATAGTTCAAAGTACTTTTTTCGCAAAAGGTACATACTTTTCGTATACATTTATTTTTTGTTGGAAAATGTGTCTTTCATGAAAAGGTATTTTTACTCAAAAAAAAATGTGGTTTTAAAAATCATTTATTTTTAAAACGTCCTATTTAAAAAGTACTTTTTGTATAAGGGTAATTTTTAGAAAAAATATATTTTTATAAAGTTTTTACATTTATTTGAGCATGTACTCAAGTATTTATGTTTTATATTTTATTTATTTGTTGCGGGTTAGCAATATCTAGATATATATTTCGTTGGTAGCTATACCAATTCATCAGTAGATGTTTTACCCTTTATGTTTAAAAAAATTTTAAAGCTCATCTATTTATACAAAAAAAAGGTGTAGAAAAGTAAACACATTCATAATGGAAAATTATTGTTGTGTGTGTTTGAGAAATTTTTTAAAGGCTATTTTTATGATTTGTAATTCACAAAAATATATTTGTGAGTTTTTGTATAAATAGATGAGCTTTAAAAAAAAAAAAAAAAAAAATTTTTTTAAACATAAAGGGTAAAACATCTACTGATGAATTGGTATAGCTACCAACGAAATATATATCTAGATATTGCTAACCCGCAACAAATAAATAAAATATATTTTTATAAAGATTAGTTTTGTTAAAAGGTACTTTGTGTAAAAATGTATTTTATATGGAAAGCACCTTTTTGTAAAAAAGTACTTTATGAAAAAGTACTTTTATTGAAAAGGTACTTATTGTAAAAATAATTTTTTGCTGAAAGATACTTTTTTTTAGGGACTTATTATAAAAAAAGTTTTTTTAAACGTCTTAATTGAAAAGTACTTTTTGTAAAAGGGCAAGTTTTTTGAAAACTATTTTTTCCAAAGATAATTTTTGTAAAACGGAACTTCTGTTAAAAAGGTACTTTGTGTAAAAGGATACTTTATATGAAAAAGTACTTTTATTGAAAAGGTACCTTTTGTAAAAGGATACTTTTTGTAAATAGGTACTTTGCAGCTTTCTTTTAAAACGTATCCTTAAAATATATTAATTTTATTTGATTTTTGTAATATATAATAATTCTTTAAATTTATAATTAATTTAACAGAAATATTTTCTGTTGAATAATTTTTATTGATTTCTTTTGTATACAAAGATATTTTAAGAATAAAATAATCAAAGTCAATAAATTTTTTTATTTAACATTGTTTAAGCAAAAAGAAACAAAAAAATGCAAAGAGATAAGGCAAATATTTGTAGTGGCTGACTTTTACGTACGTACTTGTAGATGCAAACATACATTAGGGTAATAACTTTTTAGAGTTTTTGCTTTTGACCTCAGACAGCAAAAGTTTGGGAACGCAAAAATATCTTTAGAGTCCTCTTCTTCTTCCCTCTCTTCTCTTGGATCAATTCATAACTTTACAAACTAAACGTCCGCCATCTAAAAGATTTCTATCACTTCAAGCTTAACTCTTATCCCAAAAATCAATTAAACAATTTAATGATATGTAACATAATTTCAATGGAAAAAAATCGTTACCCACCTAATGTACATACATACACTTATGCATAATACTCATTCATACAAACTTGATGTATTTTAAGGTTATTGGATGTGTATAACATTGAATTGATGTCAAGGTTTATAATATACAGATACACACCAAATTGACTGGTGGTGTATAGATAGATGGATTATGTTTTTGTAGGTCCTAAAACAAACTTAAAAATAACCAGAAAAGAAACAATTATTTTATACCATTTTTTTCCATAAACAATACAAAGAAAAATTTTTTTAAATTAAGTAAAGCAAAAAAGAAAAGCAGAATTTTTTTTCAATTAAGTTTAAAATATTTTTTATAATGTTTTTCCCAAAAAGATGTTGTTACTTTCAACACTTATTGATATAAATACCAAAAAATTACTTAAAAAAAACTTGTTTTCTTGGTCTGTAACACAGAAAAAACGTTGCACCTTGCTAGAGTATCTGTATCTGTAGCATATGCCAAACTGAAAAATTTAAAAAAACGAAATAAGAAACTATTAAATACATACGTACATATGTATGTATGTATGTATATACATATGTACATACATATTTAAGCCCCAAAAAAAAATATACAGCTGCCTTCCTTAATGATTGTTGTTTTTGTTAGTGCATTTTTTAATTCGTGCTTTAAACAATTTGTACTCACTCTTATTGAATAAATGCATATTTTTTTCATATTGAATAAATGGATGCTCTTCATTAAAGCAAATGTAAAAACTTTGTATGTGTTTTTGTTTTTTGTTTTTCTTAAATTTTTAAACGTTCCAAATATGCGTAATCATTAATAATAATACAGGTAGTTGCTTGCAACTTCCTATAACAAAACACACTCCTCCGTCCGAGTTGACCAAGACAAGTTACACTGAAAAACAAAAAGCAAAAAATTAACTCATGTATACTCGTACACTACACATTCACTCATACATTGTCAATATCAAAGCACACAGATGCAGGCTCGTGTTAAAAATCAACAGGTGATTTGACAATAAAATTCATACAAAGAACCGTTTGTTTAAACATTTACAAATTAAAAGATCATAAACCATAAATAATTTTTCTTTTTGTTGTTGTTGTTGTTTTAATAATAATTATGTATGTGTATTATAAATGTTTATTTTTTATAGAGATGTTTATTTATGAATTGATTTAAGTTGAATTTGGTACATTGCGACATTTTTAAAAGAAATTTCTCTTCTTTGTTATTCTTGCAGAAAAAATGATGAAATGAATGGCCAAGCAGGCTCCTCAAGGGCTCCAGCCTTAGGGGGCCAAATATCACCACCTGGCGGTTATACAGAAGCACAACACCAACAGCAGCAACAATTCCAACAGCAACAGCAATTTTATCAGCAACAACAGCAGCAAAACTTTCAACATCATCCACATCTAAATCAACAACAACAGCTTCATCATCATCACCTTCAGCAGCAGCAGCAACAGCAGCAGCAACAACTTCATCATCAGCAGCAGCAGCAGCAACAACAACAACAACAGCAACAGCAACAACAACATTTTTTAAATCATGCCAATAACTCATATGGTTCTTATTTAGGAGAATCCGATAGTTTACGCACTTTAAATAATACATTTGGTCCCAATTCGGAATTTACCTCAACGGCGATCAAAGAAGAACGTCTACAATTTCCCGGTGGCCACACTAGAGACAGTGTTAGCGCTGGTGGTGCCAGTAGTGGCGGTATTATAAGTCCTGCCTTAACTTCGCCCGCAGCAAATTCGGCAAGTAGTCCATCGGCGAATTATAATAATATGGTAACAGCCACTGGTGCTCAACAGGCCAATATGGATGCTATGAGTAGTTATAGTCAGGTGAGTAGTTAAAAAGCTCTTTATGAGCTTTAGAATAAATAGAAAAATGGCCCTTCATATCAGGTCATTCAATGTTGCATTTTGTGGCAGGGAATCGAAATTGGAAATAAAATACATTTTAGGTATAAGCTGTGCTCACAAGTTCAGAATGTGAAACATTAACTGAAACAATTTCGACGAACAGTTTAACTCTGTTGTAACAATTTGCAGAAAAAAAATTGCCATAAAAAAGCGATGTAGTGGGCTAAAATTCTACTACAAATTTTTGAAGAGCCCAAAGCTTTCAACTCAACTCAAAGACCAGAAATAAATCGAAATTGATAATGTGCTTAAGGGTTAATTTATGAAAATTTTTGCTTGGAAAAGTTTAGGAAAAAAAATAATTAGGCCAACAAAAATTGTGTGGAATGTGGGTGTTGCATATTCGATCAATAATTGTGAATAAAGTAAAAAATTAACCCTTAAGCTGACTTTCTTCATGTTAAATTTTTTTGCTTTGATGTCCTAAAAGATTTCCAGTAAATTTTTATCGAAACTATTTTTATACGGCTTTGAAAAGCGCTACATCTCGTTTTATTTTTGTATGCACGAAAATTGTAAAAAAAAAATTCCCATATAATGAAGAGTTAGAGCATTAAAATGTTCTGTGTAGTATTTTACATAAAAGTGATCAATACACCTTATAGCTAAAAAAGTCAAGATTACAAAATTTCCTTTGCCAATTCTCTTTAACTTTGCCGAAAATAAAGTCTAATCAAAAGTTACAAAACGACGGCGAAAGTATGTACATATATTTTTATGGCCTTCTTTTAAAATCAGTTTTCTTTAATTTTTTTTTTTTTTTGTATGTGAACTTTTTATATCGGATATACGAGTATGTAGATATTCAAAAATATTTATAAACGCCTCACGTGATTGTAGGAAATATTTTTTTCGTAACCTGGATTCCGCATTCATATGAATGCTGTCCATCTCCAAATATAAAATCCTTGCCATCCATCCATCGCTATAAATAATGCAACATTTTGGCAAGCAACAGCCAAAGTTTTTAATTTCTGTACATATGAAAAGTAATATTATCAGGCTCAAGTTCAGTTTTATTGAATTAATAAAAATTCAAAATTACTAAGAGTTTCGAATTAAGAATTTCGTACTAACCAGCACTGTTTCAATGTAGAATAAAACAAAATGAATTAAAAATTAATTCTCGTATTCTATTTCTGTTGAAAACTGGTTAAATAGTTGATATTCTTCTCATTTAGTATCCACTTTACGAAAATTGTAAAGATGGACAATTGAATGCTGATGAGAGGTGTAGCGGCCTTGAAATCAGTACTGATACGTTCTGCTAAAAACTGATTGGATATAAATAATAATATTTTTCAACATAAAAAAAAAAAACTCTTAGTAATTTTGAATTTTCATTAATTCAATAAAACTGAACTTGAGCCTCATAATATTACTTCTCATATGTACATCAATATACATAAGTTCGAATAATAATTACGTTTATTCGTAATAATAATAATATAAAAATATGTTTTTAATTTATTTAAAATTTTATTCCACCATATTGATTTATTTCTTTATTAAATAAAAGTTAAAAAAATAAGCAAATAAGCAAAAGCCAACCATTGAAACCACAAAAATATTTTTAACGTACAAACAAATGATCCAAAAACAAAAACAGAATGTAAAATAAACCTCCAAAAAATATGCTACAGAACTCCAATATGTTCAAAGCCTTTTGCTTATACTACATACATATGTATGTATGTATGTATAAAAAAAGAAAAATAAAAAAATTATATATAGAAAAATAAATACTGAAACCCAAATAAAAAAACAAGCCAACCAATGCAGAACTTTTATAAAAATTAAAACATTATTTTGCAACTTGTGCATGATGAGATTTTTCTTCTACATTCATTCTATTTTAACAGATGGGTGGTATGCACCCTGGAGCCAATAATGGCATGATGAGTACATCAGCACAGTCACAACACACGCATCAATATATGAATGGTAACGGTCCTAGTGGGGTTGGTATGAATCCAGCAGCCATGGGTCCCATGTCGTCAGGTGGCAATGGTGGCAGTGGCGTTAGTGCAAGTCAAGCCAATATGCAAATGAATCAAATGGGTGGTGCGAGTGTCAATAGTCTTGGCTCTATGAGTGCAGCAGGACAAATGAATGGCATGCCTGGGTACAATAATGGTATTGGTGGACCAGCAACGGCGTCAGTGAGGCATCATCAAGTGAGTATCGTATCAATTTAGTTAGCTTAAAAGAAATATCGCAAAAATCACAAAAGTGGCGCAATACTTTTTAGTAAAAAAATAAAAGAATATTAGTGTGTACTCACATGTTGGTATAATATTCAATAAACCGATTTTAAAGGATTTGTTTCTTTTGTTAAATCTGAGAGTTGTAAACTGCAATTGATATTTTCGTTTAAATTACAACTACAGTGTCCCTGATGCATAAATAACTTATTTGTATGTATTACGATTTGTGTCACCACTATTGCCATTTCAAAAAAAAAAAAAAAAAAAAAAAAAAACATTCATTATTATTTTTTTTAAATCTTTTGTAATGTTTATTTAAAATTATTTATAATTAATACAAAAATTATCACTTATTTTTGATCACACTTAAAAGGTGTTGCATTGACAAATATATTTTAGTTTATTCTTTTTTTATCTAAACAAACAAAAGATGACTTCATGCTTTAAGTTTAAGCAATAAAAGTTTTATTTTTGTATTTATAAGTATGCTACATGTTGCAACAGACTGTATAAATTGCTTACATAATGATATATTTACTTGAACCACACCAGTAATTATTAGAATCAATCATGACACATAAAATCTCAGCCACAAAAATAAAATTAAAATAAATCAAAACATTATTGGCATTTTAAAGTCATTGAAGTAATTGAAAAAAAATAAACATTAAAATATGTATGTACATAGTATGTACTCGTATGTGCATACATACTTAAAAATTTTAGATAATAAGTCACTTTTGCAGCAGAATATTCATACATACATACATACATACATACATACGTAAACATACTTTCTTATGTAAACTTCTTAAAACAATAGTTTTATTTGGAATTCAAGTACATACACACAAAAAAATTTCATTGTAAAATCAATTAAAACAAGCTTGATTCAACATTTGTCAGCTATGATTTTGCAACATTGTTGTTTCATGTTATTTCAACATGGTTTTTTAATAACACAATACCAACTTTGTATCACTTAAAAATAACTGGAAATCACGTTGAATTAAAATTGCGATGAGTGTTGAATCAAAATGATTATCATGTTGAAATAAACTACGAATCCTGTTGAATCCAAATTATTTTACGTAAAACCAATATGCATTTCATGTTGAATTGACATGATTTTAATATTGAATTAACATTGCAATTCCTATTGAATTAAATAGATTTTCATGTTAAAATAACATGATTTCTCTACTACTCTTCTGTTAATTTAAATAAAAAACTAAATTTATTTTTGTATTTTTTTATTTATTTGTTTATAAACACATTTGATTCAGCACATATCTTATTAATTATAAACATTTATTTCTTAAATATATTTTTCCGTTATTAATTGGGAAAAGGTGCAAAGGAGGGCTTGTAAATTCATAAAGTTCTTTTAATATTATTTCATTTTTTAATTTACCAACTTAATATGATTGGTAATGATTATCAAAGTTAATAATTTCAACTTCGTAACATAGAGCATAGACTTTAGCAAACGCTTTTACAAGACATGAAATTTTATATAGTTTTAAAAATTCTTTGTCGAGATTTACATAACTATGTTTTTTGTAAACTCTTCTTTTTAAGTGAACAAACAAATGTTGTAATCAACTAAAACTAAACTTTTTGTTAATACCTCAGTTTTTCTCCAACTAAACAATTTTTCCCGAAAACAAGCACGAAGTCCAATAGGTGGTATAGCTTCCTTTATGTCGTCCTTCGATAGATATTTTAAACTTTCAAATTTAATTTCGGCTTCTAAATGCATAAATTTCGTTAATTCTTATTAATTTATTTACATAGAAAAAATTGTAGATAATAATACTTCCTTGAAGTAAACTTCAATCAAATTAAAAGTTTTCAACAGCTCGTCCAACTAGAATATTATATTGAACATCTGGAATGTTGAATATAAGGTTACCTTCTGCGTCAGTTATGAAATTAACATTTCCTTCAATTGCAAGTACTTCTTGCTCAACATTTAAATTGTTTATATTACTGCTGTTGTCCGCAGACATAATTATATTTTTATTTTAAAAAATTAATTTCACTTACTAGAAAACCTCGATTTTCTCCCACCACACACGATTCTTAATGAAAATATACTAAAAGTATTTTAATGTTCCAAAATAGCGGCTCTTTTGACTTTTTTTTTTTAAATTCAGCATGGTATAATTTTATTTCAACATGTTTTCATGTTATTTCAAAAGTCCATAAAGTTCTTTCAATCTGATTTAAATTTGTTTTAATAGTAAACAATTTTATTTAAATAGTTTTTTAATGTTGATTTAACATGTTTACAAATTAAAAGATTACAAATTTTCTTTCAACATGCTGTAATGTTAATTTTATTATAAATATAATGTTGATTTAACAATGGTCAATGTTGTTTTTATTAGATGCAATGTTAATTTTATGTGGAAAAAGTAATTTTTTAAATTCTATGTTACAAAATGTTGTTTTAACTCTATGAAAGGTTGATTTAACTTTGTACCATGTTATTTCAACATGAAAAATGTTAAATCAACTATCCTTAAAATAATATTAACAATTTAAGCTATTGATTCAAAATGATACAAGGTTGAATCAAAATTCAGTCAATGTATTTTCAGAAATTTAATATGATTTGTAATTAACATTTTTTCATGTTAAATTTACATTGGTGTTTTTTTCTGTGCGTATGTACCTATATCCCTGAAAAAATTTACTTTTTTTTAAATATGTACGCTATTTTAAAGAAAATTTAATTTAAAAAAAGTACATTTTAAAAAAAGTACCTTCAAAAAAATTCCTTTTTAAAAAATGCACATTTTTAACAAAAGCTAATTTTCTAAAAAGGTACCTTTTTAAAACAGAAGCTTTTTTAAATTAAAGTACGTTTTAAAAATAGTACGTTTTAAAAAAGTACCTTTTAAAAAACTAAATTTTTTAAAAAAATGTATCTCTTTAAAAAATACACTTTTAAAGAAAGTCAGCGCTTTACAGCTGTTAAAAAATACTACATATTGTAAAAAAATCATTAAAAAAATTCCTATTTAAGAAAATGTATCTTTTTAACAAAAGCCCATTTTCTAAAAAAGTAATTTTTTAAAGGTTTCTGTGCTTAAAAAAGTGTTTATTTTATAAAAAAAGGCATTTTCTTACAAAATGTGAAATCAAAGCTGTTAGTTTTTTTCGTTTGATGTCATGTGGATCCCTGTAGGAACACACTGCTACAATGGCAAGTAATTTTTTATTTTTACAAAAAAAAAAATTTTAGAAGATATTGATAAATTCATCCATAAAACGTTTTGAGGTCGTCTTTTATAAGCGGCGATAGATACGAAAATTTAAATCTAAAACAAGACTGAAAAGCTAATAAACATAAACAGTTTAAACCAAATAATACTGCAAAAATAAACAACAACAACAATAATGGCCCTTCACTTTACAAAATAAAAATATATCAACGAAGTATTGAAAGCTTTAACTTGCAATAACTTAAAACGTTTGCAAAATTGTGTTGTCGATAATAAAAATATAAAAAAAAATGTAAAACAACAAAAATGTATTCGCTAATAACAACAACAAAAACACTTTGTCGTATGCAAATTGTATAACAAAACTAAAAAACTAAAATACTCGTTGAAATAAAATTGATCAGAAGCGCAGAACGTGCGGAAGAAGGCTTCAACATATTTACATACCGACACATGCATACATACATATGTATTTTAAAAGTAATATTCCTATCAACATGCATGCATACATATGTACATACATATATACATTCATACTAGTATATAAAAATCTTCTAAAAATTTGATTTACTTTTATAGTAAAAATCCATCTCAATTAATTTATTCAGATCAGAAAAAGATCATCAAAATCCATTATCGTCTTCATTTTATTTGAAGGAAAGTAAAAACAACAATAAAAAATTTGCATATTCGGTTGTTTGTATGTACACGACGAATATACTCGTAAAACCTATCGACCCCTCTTGTTGGAAATAGATGGCTTGTAACGCATCTGCTTCAACAAGCAACCAAATATAAACAAAAATATTAAAAAACAATTTATTTATAAATGTACCTGCCCTGCCGCCTGCCTACCTGCCTGCTGGCCTTCCTGACGGCTTACAAACAGACATATTAATATGTATGTATTGCTAACATCGCATGTCGCTTGCTGCCTTTTAAAATTTATATTTTACGATCTTGTGTAGATGGGTGTATGTGTGTGTTGCGTTGTCTCTGTGTATTTTGCTTAGAAATTTATAAATACTCATATACTTAAGTATAAATCTGTATGCATATTTTTTTTTTTGTTAAAATTTTTGCCTGTGTCTGTTTCAGCGTATTTCTTGATGCATTTACAATTTTTTTTATAGTTTTCAATAACAACAATAATTATTTGCCACATGTCAAGTTTACTTTGATGGTCTTTTTTTTTGCACAAGTAAACACACATTTATAATTCTCCCTACAAAGAGCCCACACCACCCAACAGCTCTTAATTACAAATTTTTTTCATGTACAAAAAAAGTGATCGAATTTAGAATATCAATTTATCAATATCGGGAATTTTCGTCCAATTAATCGATAATGATTGTTTTCGCGGCTTGGTAAAAAAGAAAAAAAATATATCTTGATTTATTTATATTAAAACTATTTATCGCTTCAAATATGTATGTTCCAACAAATATTATTCGAATATGAGACGAACGAGCCGAGCCGGCTCAACATATAAAAATTATTTATGTACACATCGGTTGTACAGATAAATTTCATAAAGGGAATGGGCACATAAATGGCGGATTTATTCGATAATCAACATTTTAATGGGGGGGGGGGCAATTTGCCTTTCGGTTATCATAAAATTTCTATGGGATCCAACTGCAAGCAACCCTTTTATGAAAAAAAGAGTTATGGAGTTTCAAACATTAAAAAGAAAAGTACAAACGAATTGATTAGATACCCTCCTTCTTATTATATGAAGTCGGTTAAAAAATATGACCATCCCTAATAAATTATAAATATAAAATTGTTTTAAGTAAATTAAAATTTATTGGAAAAATTCGTACAAGGATAATCGAATATTATTATATTGGTTATGGATTTCTTGGGGATAAAGTTTAAAGATTTTCAAATGTAGAATTAATTCGAAATCCAAAACAGTTCTTAGTAGTAAAATAAAATAATACCATTTTAAAGTTGTTGACAACAATATTTTTTTAAATAAGACGTTTTGCGTTTTAGGTAACGATATATGTCGCATGACAAAGTGGAAAGTAACAATATCAAATTCCAATTTTTATATTTTCTTAAATTTAAAATTAAATCAGAATATACAAGTCATGAAGCGCAATATGCATCAGTTCGAAAGACACGTAATTTACATGACAGTGTACAACAAAATTAGGTCTACTGCTTTCTTTACTTTTAGTATGACATGTTTTTTTAATAAAAACTTGTTTCGTAAAATTCGATTTTGTGGAATATATACGACATACAATCGACTACGATTAAAGTTATTCCAAATTTAACGGAAAAAAAATAATTTTTTGGTTCGACAATTGCAAAAATAATACGTACGTTTAAGGTTATGTTTGCTGGGTAAGGTATATACATATGTATATACATATATATATGTGTATACATAAATATTTTATTTATACATATATATATGTATATACATACATATACATATATAATACTATCTAACTTTGATTGGTTTGTATGTGTATATTGCAATCATGAATCCTTTGTGGTTTTTTTAGAGAAGTGCAAATGTCGTGAATTTTTCGTGTCACGCGTGATTCGTGATTACAAATTGATAAAATCACGCGTGCGTGCGTGATCGTGATTTAAAAATATAATACCGCGCGTGATCGTCCGTGATTTTTTAATATAAATTTTCACGCACTCAAAACAGTTCTCTATGTTAAAATTTCTTTTAAAAATGCAGACATTCATCTACATACATATGTACATTAGAAAATCCATTTTGTTTTCTGTATGTAAACAGATAATGAAAATATGTAATGTGATATTTTATCTCATTGGTGTTATAAAATGTACATATGTATGTACATATTAATAAAACACTATCTAGAACCATAGTACAAAAGAATGTGCATTGTATGTATAAAATGTAAATATGAAAAGTTATTCAAAAGTATGTATGTATGTAGTATCTACACCTTTGGAAATATTGCGTTAACCTAAACCTAACAACACTACTAATCCTTTTGAATTCATTTACATATAAGTTATAAATTTAAATAACCTGCTTTGGCAGACAGTGCTAGATTTTTTTATATTAAGTTTATCCTTTGTATAGCTAATTTTCGAGCTTTTCCTGAATTTTTTTATTATTTAATTGAGATCTTGAAGTAAATAAAGAAATTAATTACAAAATAAAATTTTTTAGCATTTGCTAAATCTTATATTGCAAAACTTGTATTTCACCGTGAGCGTGCGTGCAAAATTATTGCCGTCGTGCGTGAAAGCACGTGATTAAACATAACTCGTTCGTGAGCGTGCGTGATCGTGAAAGTTTAAAATCATGCCGTGCGTGAGCGTGCGTGAAAAATATTTATGTTTCGTAATCGTGCGTGATCGTGAGCGTAATTTTACTGACGCGCACATCTCTATTTTTTTTTGTATTTATTGAAAATACTTGGATAAACCTTTAATAAGTATTTTTACATACGCACACACATGCATTAAATAATACATGTATTTGGATATGAACGTACATATGTATGTTGCTTGTATGGATGAATATTTTATTATCTTTTTAAAAATTTTTGTTTATAATTCATTGTCATTTTAGTTAACATTAGGAAAAAAAACCTGCGTAGTATTATACAACTAATCTAGCAGGGTAACCATGTCAATATCTTTTTATTACTTAAAGGGATTTTTATATAATCGAGTTATTATGTTTCATTTTATTTCAGATGTCGAGCATGAGTCAAATGCAAAATATGTCTATGAATGGTATGGGTGGTATGCAACCTGGTGGTGGCATTGGCCCTGGGGGTTCAGCCGGCAATATGTCGCTGCATCAGCAGCAACAACAGCAGCAAATGAGTGGCATGAATCCGATGGCTAAAATGCAAGGTATGGCCAATGGTGGTTATAACCAAAGACGCATGACACCTTATCCCAGTCCCCAAATGCATGCCGCTCAAAAGAGAGGTGGCATGTATCCAATGACCTCTCAAAATGTTCCTCAACAGCAGAGTGGTGGCATGCCATACGGTGCTGGACAAATGCATCCACAAACGAATAGTGGTGTACCCTTGCCAATGCAAGCAGGTTATGGCCGTAACGGTCCTATGGCGGGGTATGGAAGACCAGGCAATTGCGGCAGTATGAGCGGTATGGGACCGGGTGGTATGGGTCCTGGTGGTATGGGACCTGGAGGTATGGGTCCTGGCAGCATGGGCCCTGGTACCATGGGACCAGGTGGTATGGTCCCTGGTGGCATGGGTCCGGCTGGCATGGGTCCTGGCGGCTGCATGAGTTCTATGCAACGTTTTGGTGGCGGCGGTTACGGTCCCAGCTCACATCATTCTCAGCAGGGACAATTTTATCCCGGCTCTCAGCCTGGTATGGGAATGAATGGTGGCAGCTCTGCTGGTAGCATGTGTCCGGCTGGTCCCGGCTCTGCCTCTACTACTGGCAATCCTTATCAAAATCAAGGGTAAGATGAAATAAAAAAAAATCTATTCTCGCAAAAAATTAAAATAACATTTCGGCAACTATTTTTTTTAGTTTTCAACAAAACTATCAACATAGTCCAGTTCCTGGAAATCCAACACCTCCATTAACACCCGCCTGCAGTGTACCCTATGTTAGTCCAAATCCCGATATTAAGCCTCAAATGGATAATTGTAAGTATTAAAATTAATAGAATAATAGTAATTCTTTGTCTAAAAATTGTCCAATAGACAAACAATGAAACCTAAATTAATTTCCGGTTTTTGTTTGCTCGAAGTGCCCGAAGTTAATCCAACTTAAACGAAAGCTTTTTGCAATTTCAAGTGTTTACCTGAATACATTAAAGCTTTTGGCTAAGTGTGAGTAACTTCGCGAACAGACCTAATGACGTTTATTATTTGTTTCGTATAAATATAAACTTTAAGCAAATTAACTTTTCAAACCCATTTTTATTTTATTTTTACTCCAGGCGAAGAAATGAGACTGACATTCCCAGTACGTGATGGCATTATACTTCCACCTTTCCGTTTGTTGCACAATCTTTCCGTTAGCAATCATGTATTCCACCTTAAACAAAATGTTTACAATACCCTCATGTGTCGGTAAGTTGTAATCGACTGTTAAAATATGTGCTGCGTGCCACTTTCCTTCCTCTTTCCGCTTAACTGTTTTGCGTTATTTGTAGAGCCTTTTTATTTAAATTAAACTTTGTATAAAATAAATTTTTTTGGATTATTTTGTTAATTATAGATCGGATTTGGAATTACAATTGAAATGCTTCCATCAAGATGACAGACAAATGAATACAAATTGGCCACATACGGTTACTGTATCGGCTAATGCCACCCCACTTAATATAGAACGTTCCGAGAAGAACGGTCAAGCTTTGAGGCCGTTATATTTAAAATCAGTTTGTCAACCGGGACGCAATACGTTACAGTTAACTGCTAGTTCCTGCTGTTGTGTAAGTATCTGTCTAATTAATTGTTGAATGAAGATAACATTTCAATGAATTATTTAATTAATTAAATTAATCGAATTATTATTTCAGTCTCACTTATTCGTCTTACAACTAGTCCATCGACCATCTGTGCGGCAAGTTATGCAAAGTTTACATAAACGCAATCTGCTGCCCTTGGAACATAGTGTAGCCAAGATAAAGCGCTATTTTGCTATTGGCATGGTGGGCGGCAATGGTCCAAATCCACAAAACCCAGATGGCTCAAGCAATGTTGGCAACATTAATGATCCTAACAAATGTGCAAAGATCTCATTGAAATGTCCGATAATGAAATCGCGAATACGTTTACCAGCCCGTGGTCTTGAATGCAAACATGTCCAGTGCTTCGATTTGGAGGGATACCTTATGATGAACTGCGAACGGGGAACATGGCGCTGTCCAGAATGTAGTAAACCTGCTCTAACCGAAAGTTTAGAAATTGATCAGTATTACTGGGCCATTTTAAATACACTCAGCAATACAGATGTAGAAGAAGTGGTCATTGATTCCTCAGCCAATTGGCGTGCAGTACAGGGTAACATTCAAGGAAGTCCAAACGGTAATGTGGGCAATAGTTTAACTAGTGGTCCAAATGGTCCCTCGTCAGCGGTCTCCTCTAATGTTGGCAATCTCAATAATAATAATAATGTTACTAATATGAATATACCGACCATTAAGCAGGAAAATAACATGAATATACCGACCATAAAGCAAGAAAATTTCAGCGATGACATGACAAAAGTTATGTCACCCGGATCAACGCAGCTGCCCACATGGGATAACTCGCAGGCAATGAGCCCTTATAACTGTCATGATATGAATTCCATTGCCAATGGCAATATGATGGGTGGAAGCAGTGCAAATCAAAGTGGCAATAATAGGTAAATTCATTCGCATTCAATCCTTTTGCCACTAAAAACTTATGAAATATTTTTATTTTTTATAGTTTGGGCGGCAATCGTGTCAGTTTCGATAACTTTAATAATCCACAAACACCTGGTGATATGCAGCAACAACAACAGCAGCAGCAACAACAGCAAGATTCTGCCCATCAAAACAACTCTATGACACATTTAAATGAACCTCTAGATCAACTAAATGCAATGGAGAAATCCCTTAATGATCAGGTAAGATCATACTAATTGTTTGTTTAAGTTTTGAAATATTATCGTTAATTTCGGTGATAAAAATTTTATTTACACAATTATTTTAGTCGTTTTGCAATTAAGTTTAAAATTTCGCTTTAAAACTTTTCTACATATTAGAAATTCAAACTTTAACTCGAACGCAAAAGTTTCCATACGGACCAGAGAAGATAAATGTCATTATCGAAAAATTTAATTGATTCGATACAAAATTGTTATAAATATTTTGATCCAAATTATATACAAATTAATTTCATTATTTGATTATGAAAAAAAAAAAAAAAATCTCAAATATTGGAGAGTCGACCATTCATTGTATGAGAAAGTACATATTAAAATTCTTTGCCTAACGCTTTGAAACGTAGTTAAAAAGCCGTTTTTTAGTTTAACTAATCTAAAATTTATTATTTCGGTAATTTGGATTACAATTTTAAATATTCAATTTTTACCTATTTTGATACAGAAGAAAACCGGTTTTCCATCCCTGAATCAAGATATTCAATTATACCCTACAAAAATTATTGGAGTACATGGTCCATTTTAGATAAAAGGAGTAGTTTTTGGTCTACTCCTATGTAATGCAGCCGTGTACCATTTCATTTGTACACACATTTATAGTTAAATACCATTTGGCAACACTAAAAATGTTTGGAGTTAAATTGAAACTCTGGCAGCTCCCCTGTTAAAATTAAAACAAATTCATGGAAGCTTAAAAAACACAAGTTAGGTCGTCTTTTTTCAATTTCTGAATTTTAATTTGTATTTTTTTTTATATAATGTAATGTAAGGGCTGAATTCGCACATTTGTATGTACTTAAAATATCATTGAATTAAACTAGTGACAGAGATACATACATGTATTAATAAATTTTTACCGGAGTACCCGTGTGGGTACTCCATGGAGTAGCAAAATAGAGTAGTTTAGAAACTAACCCCTGTAGGTACTCCTTGGATTAGTAACATGGAGTAGTTTTTGGGTTACGTGGTCCAGCCCTAGGACATCGCAATGTAAATTAGACCATGTTTTTCCCATACATTTGGATTAGTTTTGGAGTAGTCCATACACACATGTATGGACTAGTCTCATTTTTTGTAGGGTACTCCATTGTGGAGTAGTCCATACACGCATGTATGGACTAGTCTCATATTTTGTAGGGTATGTACTCGTATATATATATATATATTTCTTCCTTTTACTCCTACAAGGAGCATAGGGCCGCATGTACTCGTATAAGTATGCATAAATCTGAAAATACTAATCCGTATTTTTTAAAATATATTGAATATGTGAATCTGCGAATAAATACTTAAAAATATTTTATTTATTTATATATAATATACATTACAAATAAATTTGTAATATATAAAAAAGGCGCCGGTAACCAGACCATATGCGCTCGTTTTGTTCTAACAGAAATTTAAAAACTTAATCTACTTTGTAATAAAAAATAAAGTATACATACATTAATAAAAATTTAAATATAAATATTAGATAATAAACTATTTTCGATGTCAAACTTCCCATATTTTGCGAATGTTGTCAGATCTTGTACAGTCCAGTATATTTTCCAGTGAGTCATCTAGTTTTGAAATTGGGCAAACGGTTAGAAGATCGGAAACTGTAAGATCTTCATTACAGTTGGAATATTTCGGTGGATCAGTTTTTTTCGTAAAAATGCTTGGAGTTCAATATGCATTTACATATTTGCATATTTTAATATTTTATATTTATGAAAAGTATGAATATTTTATATTATTATTACGAATAAACGTAATTAATATTTCAACTTTAATAATGTATAAATGAGAAATTATTATTATGAGGCTTAAGTTCAGTTATCTTGAATTAATGAAAATTCAAATTACTAGGAGTTTTTTATATTTGAAAAACATTAGCATTTAGGTATCCACTTTACATCAATTGTAAAAATGGACAAACGAACGCTGATGAGAGGTGTAGCGGCCTTGAAATCGGTATACTCGGTACACGTTCTGCTAATCTGATTGCACATGCAAAAACTCATAGTAATTTGAATTTTCTTTAATTCAATAAAAACTGAACTTAAGCCTCATAATAATAATTTCTCATTAATACTTAAAAATGATTTATTTCTTTTTTGGCCAAAAATTTGTTTTTCAAAATGCTATAATGCAAGATCATTTGTACAAAATACTGAATAGGGCTAATGTACTTTATTGTAAAGCACTTAGTAATAATTTTGTTTTAAAATTTATTATTTTAGATGCCTCATACCCCGCATACACCACATACACCTGGCGGTGCCAGTCATCCACTGACACCAGGCGGTCCACCCTCAGTTAGCTCGGCTCATAATGAGCCCATGAATGCAACACCGAATGGTGGCGGCAATAATACCAGCAATCATAATTCACCACAAACACCGGGTACTCCTAACAATCGCATGTCTACTGCTGCCAGTAGCCAACAACAACAAGATGGTCAACAGCAGCAGCAACAACAACAACAACAACAACAACAACAGTCACAACAAGAACAAATTATAAACTCACTAATAAATTCACAATCATCCGATCTAGTGAATCTCAACGAGGGTGATTTAAATGCCGAACTAAATAGTTTTGATCCTTCAAATATGAATCATGCCGATGCCGCCAACGACTTGAATGTAAGTCTAATTGTTTCTATACATCGCTTTAATTTTCTTATTTATGCATACATACACATATGTACATATAAATACAAATCTATCATAATTTTTTTAAATTACTCTTACATTTTATTAATTTGATATATTTTTCTCACACTTCTTTTATTTAGCTTCTCTCGGATGTCGATCCATTAGAAATTTTATCTTATTTAGATCCGCAACCAGATTTAAATACACCTCCCTCTAGCGGCTCAAGTAATAACAACAACAATGAAGACATTTTGGCCTCTTTATTTGATTAAAAATTCTGAAAAAATTCTAAACTACAATAAATGGATATAAAAAAAAAGAAACTTTATTTGTGTGTTCGTTCGCTGCATAAAAATTGAAAAACAAATAAATCAATATAAGTTAAAAAAAAAAATTTTAGCCAATCTCTCAACAGTAAACAGAAAATTTTTAAGCTAAACAATTTTTTAAACACAAATTGTAAGTGAACACACCTAATGTAAATAGTGAAATTTCCTTCAAATAGTTAAGGGAAATCTTTGTCAAAATCAAATATTTATCTAAAACATTTTAAAAATAATTAGAAAAATTTATGATAAAATCCAAAATCAATGTAAAAGCGCATGCATACACTGTAAATAGTATTAATAAATTAAAAAAAAAAACAACAAAAACAAAAATGAATTATTAACAAAAAACGTATGATGTTTAATTTTTTGATCTAACAGAATAAATAAATAACAATGAAATTGAAATTTTGTAAAAAAAATCAGCTTAAAAAATAGAAATATAGGCAAGCATTTCGTTGGCTAAAACGTAAGCCGAACTAAGTAACTAACAACAACAAAAAGAAAAAGAAATATTGATAATCGTGCTCTGTATTACAGCTTTTAATATTGATATCAAGTTTCTTTTTTTAGTTCCTAATTTATTCGGGCGGGGCAGTTGGCGTTTTAGCTGACGATTTATGAAACAACCAGCAGAGCAAAAGTAAAAAATGTTAAAAAAAAAACAAAAAAATACCCAACTAAATTAAAAATAAACGATTTGAAAACAAGAAATGTGATTTTTAAAATTAAAATGTTAAACAGAATTTGTAATTTAAAATCTAATAGAATTTAATTTATTTACAAAATTATAAACTAACAAAAAAAATTTTTTTTTTTAATTAATGTAAATGTTCGTACTATTTTTTCATTGTTTGTTATATTTTGCAAAATTTCAATTAAGTTTAAAAAAAACAATTTAAATTTTATTTGAAAACTGCTTTTTACTATTATTTTGATTTCTATTTCTTTAGTTTTAATTCTTTTTTTATAATAGCCAGGCTTAATTTAGTACTACCGCAACCAGTTAAGGAGTTCCTGTAGTCAGACATTTTGAAATGGCCACCTAGTTGTGCATATTATTTTCCAACACATCGTTTAGTTTGAAACCAGTTCTCTATAGTGCATCATCTTTTTCGGCTCATTATCACTAAAAAATACATGTTAGTTATGGAACTGTGACATATCGCGAGGGGGGATTCACCCGCCAAAATACATACATACATAAATTTCCAGAATTCGAATATGTCACTACTATTTTGCAATCACTTAATTGACTTGTAACAAGTTCTCTCCTCTCTAATCGCTTTTGAATGTATGCATTACATATCAGAGATTGATAATCGGTATTTGAGCTATTAAAAAATTTAACCCTTAAATACATTTTTGGGTTAAAAGTTATTTCCTTTACTTTTTAACTCCCTCTACACTAAAGGTGATACACAAACATTCAAAACACCAATTCATGTTCTTTTCATGGATGCTAAAAAGTGTCTAGAAAAATTATATGAATTGAATTTTTAGATTGATTAAAAAAACACTTTCATTGCAAAATAGTTGAATTGATTCCTCAATATAATAAAGAGATATAATAAAGATTAGATTTTTGAAAATCCGGCTGCAATCAATCTTCTCGATTATCAAAAGTGGTTTGAAAAATTATTTCTTCAAAAAAGTTATAAATATTATTTTTAATGAATACATATTATTATTGTGTGCAGGATCTCCAGAGCTGGCAAATTTGGCTGGAAAAAAACTTAATTTTTTTAATTCAAAATGTTTTCGTTTCCTTTACAAACTTGCACAAAGTATTAATTTTTTACAAAAACTAAAACAAAAAAACAAAAAAACAAACATTACAAAAATTGTTAAATAATTTTAAATAATTAAAGTATATAAAAACATATTCTTAAAAACAAAAAAAAAATTATATAAACTACACAAAAAAACCCTACTATGCTTAAAATTCTTAAAATTAAATAAATATATTTTTAAGTTGTAGTTTTTAATATAAAACACAAAAAATATATTAAAAAAAAATATTATGGAAAATAACAGAATTTAAGTATTTAAGAATAAAATTAAATGTATTTATAAGGTGTACATATACTTATAAAAAAATAAAATATGAAAAAAATCCATTAAAAATTAAAAACAATATTATAAAGCAAAGTGTACACAAATTATAAAACAAACAAAAATAAAACAAATGTATTAAATGAAAAAAAAAAAAAAACAACAAAACCAGAGTTTCTTATTTATTTATTTTAAAATTTTTCTTTTTTAACTCAAACCCCCCCCCCATAAAAATCAAACTTAACGAAAGAGAAGTATCTAAATTTAATTACAAGTACAAAATCAGCTTTTTAAAAAGCTTTGTTTCATTAACAAAACAAAACACAACAAACAAAAAAAAAAAAAGGATTATAAATAATATTTAATTGAATTCGAAATGATTTGCAACAATTATTAACAGCCAAATAAAAACAAGGACCAATTTTTTAACACCAACCACCAACAACCCCTTTCAAACAAGAAAACAACCAAAAACAAAACGCGCATTCCTTAAAATCACAAGAAAATACGTTTTTTCAATCCTCTCACTCTCCTCTGTTTTCGTCGTATTCAAAAAATAGCAACACAAAATATATAAAAAAAGACAAGAAATAAAACAAGTGATGGTGTAATTAAAACAACTCAATTAAAATTTAAATAAAAAATTCAAGCAACATTTTATTTTACGAAGGAACAAAAATCGTAGTTAAATAAATCTTATCTTAAGCTTCTAAAGTAGACTCTTTTTTTCAATGTAACAACTTTAGAATTAAATTAAACAACAACAATTTTAGATTATAAAAAATCAAAAGTAGTGGTTTCATTATGTAAAAATTATACGAATATCCTACATAACTAACATACATACATATATTTAATACAACATGTGTATGTATAGATATGTATATACATATGTAGTTCTAAATATTTCGCTTGTGTAAACAAATAAAAGTGCATAAATGTGATTTTATTAAATAAAATTTGACATTCAACTTAAAAAACAAAAAAGCAACACATAAGATTCGAATCAATTCTCCTCTTATGAACCCCACCCCTTCCTCACCATCCCACACAATAAAAGAACAACAAATAACGTTAAACATAAATAATAATTTGGTGTAAATATCAAATCTAAATAAATTATTTGAATGTAAAAAAAAAAAAGTAAAAAAGGAATTATCTGAAGCAAAACAAAAGAAAACAGCAAAACATAAAAAAGGCAACATAATTTAATTATTATAAATTATTTAAATAAAATTAACATTAAATAAAGAGAATTAAACAAAATGTATGCAGGTATGAGTGATTGCCGCTTAAATCAGTTGGTATGTAGAGAATTGGTCCAAAGGTGAGTATGTATTATTTGTTATTCAATATATCGAGTCATAACCGCAAAAGTAGCTTAAACGACAAAAAAAAATTTTAGCTTAAGTGTCAAGCCTCTCACGAAAAAATACAAAGAATCATTCAATGCACTCTTAAAAAAATTGATTGTGTGGCCATGAAATTGTAAGATATTATGCAAATGTTGCGAATTATTTAATTTTCTTAAATAAAAAATTAAAATTTAAAACCACGTCGCTTAAGTTATTTTTGCGGTTATGACTCGATATTTTTGTAATCGACAGATTGCCACGCCGAAAAATTCAATATGTATTGACTACCTCCGCTATTTCTGGACCGATTTTCTTTTCAATTTTGTCCAAGTTAACTTTGAACACTTAAATTATGTTCCGGAGAGTTGGAAAAAGTCGACTCACTTTTAGTTAATATACGAGTAAGTTTATAAAGTGTTAAAGTTTTGTTTTTTTTAAAAACCAAAACCGAAGCAAGACTAGTTTCCTGGAGTATTTGCAGATCAAAAGGTGAAATTTTCTGCTGCAAAGAAGTCAAATGGCAGTAATAATTGGCATGGTCTATGCTTTTGTATAGGACCATCGACAAGCAACACAGGAAATTTGTAAAACCGAAAAATATTTTTGGTTCTTATTTTTAAGACAGGCCATCAGAGAAAACTGCAGATAATGGTAAAAATCGTATATTTTGAATCTTCCGATGAAAGAAGGTCATCATGGCCATAATAATTTACATGGTCTATGCTTTTGTATAGGACCATCGACAAGCAACACAGGAAATTTGTAAAACCGAAAAATATTTTTGGTTCTTATTTTTAAGACAGGACATCAGTGAAAAGTGCAGATAATGGTAAAAATCGTATATTTTGAATCTTCCGATGAAAGAAGGTCATCATGGCCGTAATAATTGGCATGGTCTATGCTTTTGTATAGGACCATCGACAAGCAACACAGGAAATTTGTAAAACCGAAAAATATTTTTGGTTCTTATTTTTAAGACAGGCCATCAGAGAAAACTGCAGATAATGGTAAAAATCGTATATTTTGAATCTTCCGATGAAAGAAGGTCATCATGGCCATAATAATTTACATGGTCTATGCTTTTGTATAGAACCATCGACAAGCAACACAGGAAATTTGTAAAACCGAAAAATATTTTTGGTTCTTATTTTCATATCAGAGAAAAGTGCAGATAATGGTAAAAATCGTATATTTTGAATCTTCCGATGAAAGAAGGTCATCATGGCCGTAATAATTGGCATGGTCTATGCTTTTGTATAGGACCATCGACAAGCAACACAGGAAATTTGTAAAACCGAAAAATATTTTTGGTTCTTATTTTTAAGACAGGCCATCAGAGAAAACTGCAGATAATGGTAAAAATCGTATATTTTGAATCTTCCGATGAAAGAAGGTCATCATGGCCGTAATAACTGGCATGGTCTATGCTTTTGTATAGGACCATCGACAAGCAACACAGGAAATTTGTAAAACCGAAAAATATTTTTGGTTCTTATTTTTAAGACAGGCCATCAGAGAAAACTGCAGATAATGGTAAAAATCGTATATTTTGAATCTTCCGATGAAAAAAGGTCATCATGGCCATAATAATTTACATGGTCTATGCTTTTGTATAGGACCATCGACAAGCAACACAGGAAATTTGTAAAACCGAAAAATATTTTTGGTTCTTATTTTCATATCAGAGAAAAGTGCAGATAATGGTAAAAATCGTATATTTTGAATCTTCCGATGAAAGAAGGTCATCATGGCCGTAATAATTGGCATGGTCTATGCTTTTGTATAGGACCATCGACAAGCAATACAGGAAATTTGTAAAACCGAAAAATATTTTTGGTTCTTATTTTTAAGACAGGCCATCAGAGAAAAGTGCAGATAATGGTAAAAATCGTATATTTTGAATCTTCCGATGAAAGAAGGTCATCATGGCCATAATAATTTACATGGTCTATGCTTTTGTATAGGACCATCGACAAGCAACACAGGAAATTTGTAAAACCGAAAAATATTTTTGGTTATTATTTTTAAGACAGGCCATCAGTGAAAAGTGCAGATAATGGTAAAAATCGTATATTTTGAATCTTCCGATGAAAAAAGGTCATCATGGCCGTAATAATTGGCATGGTCTATGCTTTTGTATAGGACCATCGACAAGCAACACAGGAAATTTGTAAAACCGAAAAATATTTTTGGTTCTTATTTTTAAGACAGGACATCAGTGAAAAGTGCAGATAATGGTAAAAATCGTATATTTTGAATCTTCCGATGAAAGAAGGTCATCATGGCCATAATAATTTACATGGTCTATGCTTTTGTATAGGACCATCGACAAGAAACACAGGAAATTTGTAAAACCGAAAAATATTTTTGGTTCTTATTTTTAAGACAGGCCATCAGTGAAAAGTGCAGATAATGGTAAAAATCGTATATTTTGAATCTTCCGATGAAAGAAGGTCATCATGGCCATAATAATTTACATGGTCTATGCTTTTGTATAGGACCATCGACAAGAAACACAGGAAATTTGTAAAACCGAAAAATATTTTTGGTTCTTATTTTTAAGACAGGACATCAGTGAAAAGTGCAGATAATGGTAAAAATCGTATATTTTGAATCTTCCGATGAAAGAAGGTCATCATGGCCGTAATAATTGGCATGGTCTATGCTTTTGTATAGGACCATCGACAAGCAACACAGGAAATTTGTAAAACCGAAAAATATTTTTGGTTCTTATTTTTAAGACAGGACATCAGTGAAAAGTGCAGATAATGGTAAAAATCGTATATTTTGAATCTTCCGATGAAAAAAGGTCATATGGCCGTAATAATTGGCATGGTCTATGCTTTTGTATAGGACCATCGACAAGCAACACAGGAAATTTGTAAAACCGAAAAATATTTTTGGTTCTTATTTTTAAGACAGGACATCAGTGAAAAGTGCAGATAATGGTAAAAATCGTATATTTTGAATCTTCCGATGAAAGAAGGTCATCATGGCCATAATAATTTACATGGTCTATGCTTTTGTATAGGACCATCGACAAGAAACACAGGAAATTTGTAAAACCGAAAAATATTTTTGGTTCTTATTTTTAAGACAGGCCATCAGTGAAAAGTGCAGATAATGGTAAAAATCGTATATTTTGAATCTTCCGATGAAAGAAGGTCATCATGGCCATAATAATTTACATGGTCTATGCTTTTGTATAGGACCATCGACAAGAAACACAGGAAATTTGTAAAACCGAAAAATATTTTTGGTTCTTATTTTTAAGACAGGACATCAGTGAAAAGTGCAGATAATGGTAAAAATCGTATATTTTGAATCTTCCGATGAAAAAAGGTCATATGGCCGTAATAATTGGCATGGTCTATGCTTTTGTATAGGACCATCGACAAGCAACACAGGAAATTTGTAAAACCGAAAAATATTTTTGGTTCTTATTTTTAAGACAGGACATCAGTGAAAAGTGCAGATAATGGTAAAAATCGTATATTTTGAATCTTCCGATGAAAAAAGGTCATCATGGCCGTAATAATTGGCATGGTCTATGCTTTTGTATAGGACCATCGACAAGAAACACAGGAAATTTGTAAAACCGAAAAATATTTTTGGTTCTTATTTTTAAGACAGGACATCAGTGAAAAGTGCAGATAATGGTAAAAATCGTATATTTTGAATCTTCCGATGAAAAAAGGTCATATGGCCGTAATAATTGGCATGGTCTATGCTTTTGTATAGGACCATCGACAAGCAACACAGGAAATTTGTAAAACCGAAAAATATTTTTGGTTCTTATTTTTAAGACAGGACATCAGTGAAAAGTGCAGATAATGGTAAAAATCGTATATTTTGAATCTTCCGATGAAAGAAGGTCATCATGGCCATAATAATTTACATGGTCTATGCTTTTGTATAGGACCATCGACAAGAAACACAGGAAATTTGTAAAACCGAAAAATATTTTTGGTTCTTATTTTTAAGACAGGCCATCAGTGAAAAGTGCAGATAATGGTAAAAATCGTATATTTTGAATCTTCCGATGAAAGAAGGTCATCATGGCCATAATAATTTACATGGTCTATGCTTTTGTATAGGACCATCGACAAGAAACACAGGAAATTTGTAAAACCGAAAAATATTTTTGGTTCTTATTTTTAAGACAGGACATCAGTGAAAAGTGCAGATAATGGTAAAAATCGTATATTTTGAATCTTCCGATGAAAGAAGGTCATCATGGCCGTAATAATTGGCATGGTCTATGCTTTTGTATAGGACCATCGACAAGCAACACAGGAAATTTGTAAAACCGAAAAATATTTTTGGTTCTTATTTTTAAGACAGGACATCAGTGAAAAGTGCAGATAATGGTAAAAATCGTATATTTTGAATCTTCCGATGAAAGAAGGTCATCATGGCCATAATAATTTACATGGTCTATGCTTTTGTATAGGACCATCGACAAGAAACACAGGAAATTTGTAAAACCGAAAAATATTTTTGGTTCTTATTTTTAAGACAGGCCATCAGTGAAAAGTGCAGATAATGGTAAAAATCGTATATTTTGAATCTTCCGATGAAAGAAGGTCATCATGGCCATAATAATTTACATGGTCTATGCTTTTGTATAGGACCATCGACAAGAAACACAGGAAATTTGTAAAACCGAAAAATATTTTTGGTTCTTATTTTTAAGACAGGCCATCAGTGAAAAGTGCAGATAATGGTAAAAATCGTATATTTTGAATCTTCCGATGAAAGAAGGTCATCATGGCCGTAATAATTGGCATGGTCTATGCTTTTGTATAGGACCATCGACAAGCAACACAGGAAATTTGTAAAACCGAAAAATATTTTTGGTTCTTATTTTTAAGACAGGACATCAGTGAAAAGTGCAGATAATGGTAAAAATCGTATATTTTGAATCTTCCGATGAAAAAAGGTCATCATGGCCGTAATAATTGGCATGGTCTATGCTTTTGTATAGGACCATCGACAAGAAACACAGGAAATTTGTAAAACCGAAAAATATTTTTGGTTCTTATTTTTAAGACAGGACATCAGTGAAAAGTGCAGATAATGGTAAAAATCGTATATTTTGAATCTTCCGATGAAAAAAGGTCATATGGCCGTAATAATTGGCATGGTCTATGCTTTTGTATAGGACCATCGACAAGCAACACAGGAAATTTGTAAAACCGAAAAATATTTTTGGTTCTTATTTTTAAGACAGGACATCAGTGAAAAGTGCAGATAATGGTAAAAATCGTATATTTTGAATCTTCCGATGAAAGAAGGTCATCATGGCCATAATAATTTACATGGTCTATGCTTTTGTATAGGACCATCGACAAGAAACACAGGAAATTTGTAAAACCGAAAAATATTTTTGGTTCTTATTTTTAAGACAGGCCATCAGTGAAAAGTGCAGATAATGGTAAAAATCGTATATTTTGAATCTTCCGATGAAAGAAGGTCATCATGGCCATAATAATTTACATGGTCTATGCTTTTGTATAGGACCATCGACAAGAAACACAGGAAATTTGTAAAACCGAAAAATATTTTTGGTTCTTATTTTTAAGACAGGACATCAGTGAAAAGTGCAGATAATGGTAAAAATCGTATATTTTGAATCTTCCGATGAAAGAAGGTCATCATGGCCGTAATAATTGGCATGGTCTATGCTTTTGTATAGGACCATCGACAAGCAACACAGGAAATTTGTAAAACCGAAAAATATTTTTGGTTCTTATTTTTAAGACAGGACATCAGTGAAAAGTGCAGATAATGGTAAAAATCGTATATTTTGAATCTTCCGATGAAAAAAGGTCATATGGCCGTAATAATTGGCATGGTCTATGCTTTTGTATAGGACCATCGACAAGCAACACAGGAAATTTGTAAAACCGAAAAATATTTTTGGTTTTTATTTTTAAGACAGGACATCAGTGAAAAGTGCAGATAATGGTAAAAATCGTATATTTTGAATCTTCCGATGAAAGAAGGTCATCATGGCCATAATAATTTACATGGTCTATGCTTTTGTATAGGACCATCGACAAGAAACACAGGAAATTTGTAAAACCGAAAAATATTTTTGGTTCTTATTTTTAAGACAGGACATCAGTGAAAAGTGCAGATAATGGTAAAAATCGTATATTTTGAATCTTCCGATGAAAAAAGGTCATCATGGCCGTAATAATTGGCATGGTCTATGCTTTTGTATAGGACCATCGACAAGCAACACAGGAAATTTGTAAAACCGAAAAATATTTTTGGTTCTTATTTTTAAGACAGGACATCAGTGAAAAGTGCAGATAATGGTAAAAATCGTATATTTTGAATCTTCCGATGAAAAAAGGTCATATGGCCGTAATAATTGGCATGGTCTATGCTTTTGTATAGGACCATCGACAAGCAACACAGGAAATTTGTAAAACCGAAAAATATTTGTGGTTCTTATTTTTAAGACAGGACATCAGTGAAAAGTGCAGATAATGGTAAAAATCGTATATTTTGAATCTTCCGATGAAAGAAGGTCATCATGGCCGTAATAATTGGCATGGTCTATGCTTTTGTATAGGACCATCGACAAGCAACACAGGAAATTTGTAAAACCGAAAAATATTTTTGGTTCTTATTTTCATATCAGAGAAAAGTGCAGATAATGGTAAAAATCGTATATTTTGAATCTTCCGATGAAAGAAGGTCATCATGGCCGTAATAATTGGCATGGTCTATGCTTTTGTATAGGACCATCGACAAGCAACACAGGAAATTTGTAAAACCGAAAAATATTTTTGGTTCTTATTTTTAAGACAGGCCATCAGTGAAAAGTGCAGATAATGGTAAAAATCGTATATTTTGAATCTTCCGATGAAAAAAGGTCATATGGCCGTAATAATTGGCATGGTCTATGCTTTTGTATAGGACCATCGACAAGCAACACAGGAAATTTGTAAAACCGAAAAATATTTTTGGTTCTTATTTTTAAGACAGGCCATCAGTGAAAAGTGCAGATAATGGTAAAAATCGTATATTTTGAATCTTCCGATGAATGAAGGTCATCATGGCCGTAATAATGTGCATGGTCTATGCTTTTGTATAGGACCATCGACAAGCAACACAGGAAATTTGTAAAACCGAAAAATATTTTTGGTTCTTATTTTTAAGACAGGCCATCAGTGAAAAGTGCAGATAATGGTAAAAATCGTATATTTTGAATCTTCCGATGAAAGAAGGTCATCATGGCCGTAATAATTGGCATGGTCTATGCTTTTGTATAGGACCATCGACAAGCAACACAGGAAATTTGTAAAACCGAAAAATATTTTTGGTTCTTATTTTCATATCAGAGAAAAGTGCAGATAATGGTAAAAATCGTATATTTTGAATCTTCCGATGAAAAAAGGTCATATGGCCGTAATAATTGGCATGGTCTATGCTTTTGTATAGGACCATCGACAAGCAACACAGGAAATTTGTAAAACCGAAAAATATTTTTGGTTCTTATTTTTAAGACAGGCCATCAGTGAAAAGTGCAGATAATGGTAAAAATCGTATATTTTGAATCTTCCGATGAAAGAAGGTCATCATGGCCGTAATAATTGGCATGGTCTATGCTTTTGTATAGGACCATCGACAAGCAACACAGGAAATTTGTAAAACCGAAAAATATTTTTGGTTCTTATTTTTAAGACAGGACATCAGTGAAAAGTGCAGATAATGGTAAAAATCGTATATTTTGAATCTTCCGATGAAAAAAGGTCATATGGCCGTAATAATTGGCATGGTCTATGCTTTTGTATAGGACCATCGACAAGCAACACAGGAAATTTGTAAAACCGAAAAATATTTTTGGTTTTTATTTTTAAGACAGGACATCAGTGAAAAGTGCAGATAATGGTAAAAATCGTATATTTTGAATCTTCCGATGAAAGAAGGTCATCATGGCCGTAATAATTGGCATGGTCTATGCTTTTGTATAGGACCATCGACAAGCAACACAGGAAATTTGTAAAACCGAAAAATATTTTTGGTTCTTATTTTCATATCAGAGAAAAGTGCAGATAATGGTAAAAATCGTATATTTTGAATCTTCCGATGAAAGAAGGTCATCATGGCCGTAATAATTGGCATGGTCTATGCTTTTGTATAGGACCATCGACAAGCAACACAGGAAATTTGTAAAACCGAAAAATATTTTTGGTTCTTATTTTCATATCAGAGAAAAGTGCAGATAATGGTAAAAATCGTATATTTTGAATCTTCCGATGAAAAAAGGTCATATGGCCGTAATAATTGGCATGGTCTATGCTTTTGTATAGGACCATCGACAAGCAACACAGGAAATTTGTAAAACCGAAAAATATTTTTGGTTCTTATTTTTAAGACAGGCCATCAGTGAAAAGTGCAGATAATGGTAAAAATCGTATATTTTGAATCTTCCGATGAAAGAAGGTCATCATGGCCGTAATAATTGGCATGGTCTATGCTTTTGTATAGGACCATCGACAAGCAACACAGGAAATTTGTAAAACCGAAAAATATTTTTGGTTTTTATTTTTAAGACAGGACATCAGTGAAAAGTGCAGATAATGGTAAAAATCGTATATTTTGAATCTTCCGATGAAAAAAGGTCATATGGCCGTAATAATTGGCATGGTCTATGCTTTTGTATAGGACCATCGACAAGCAACACAGGAAATTTGTAAAACCGAAAAATATTTTTGGTTCTTATTTTCATATCAGAGAAAAGTGCAGATAATGGTAAAAATCGTATATTTTGAATCTTCCGATGAAAGAAGGTCATCATGGCCGTAATAATTGGCATGGTCTATGCTTTTGTATAGGACCATCGACAAGCAACACAGGAAATTTGTAAAACCGAAAAATATTTTTGGTTTTTATTTTTAAGACAGGACATCAGTGAAAAGTGCAGATAATGGTAAAAATCGTATATTTTGAATCTTCCGATGAAAGAAGGTCATCATGGCCGTAATAATTGGCATGGTCTATGCTTTTGTATAGGACCATCGACAAGCAACACAGGAAATTTGTAAAACCGAAAAATATTTTTGGTTCTTATTTTCATATCAGAGAAAAGTGCAGATAATGGTAAAAATCGTATATTTTGAATCTTCCGATGAAAGAAGGTCATCATGGCCGTAATAATTGGCATGGTCTATGCTTTTGTATAGGACCATCGACAAGCAACACAGGAAATTTGTAAAACCGAAAAATATTTTTGGTTCTTATTTTCATATCAGAGAAAAGTGCAGATAATGGTAAAAATCGTATATTTTGAATCTTCCGATGAAAAAAGGTCATATGGCCGTAATAATTGGCATGGTCTATGCTTTTGTATAGGACCATCGACATGCAACACAGGAAATTTGTAAAACCGAAAAATATTTTTGGTTCTTATTTTCATATCAGAGAAAAGTGCAGATAATGGTAAAAATCGTATATTTTGAATCTTCCGATGAAAAAAGGTCATATGGCCGTAATAATTGGCATGGTCTATGCTTTTGTATAGGACCATCGACAAGCAACACAGGAAATTTGTAAAACCGAAAAATATTTTTGGTTCTTATTTTTAAGACAGGCCATCAGAGAAAAGTGCAGATAATGGTAAAAATCGTATATTTTGAATCTTCCGATGAAAGAAGGTCATCATGGCCATAATAATTTACATGGTCTATGCTTTTGTATAGGACCATCGACAAGCAACACAGGAAATTTGTAAAACCGAAAAATATTTTTGGTTCTTATTTTTAAGACAGGACATCAGTGAAAAGTGCAGATAATGGTAAAAATCGTATATTTTGAATCTTCCGATGAAAAAAGGTCATATGGCCGTAATAATTGGCATGGTCTATGCTTTTGTATAGGACCATCGACAAGCAACACAGGAAATTTGTAAAACCGAAAAATATTTTTGGTTCTTATTTTCATATCAGAGAAAAGTGCAGATAATGCTAAAAATCGTATATTTTGAATCTTCCGATGAAAGAAGGTCATCATGGCCGTAATAATTGGCATGGTCTATGCTTTTGTATAGGACCATCGACAAGCAACACAGGAAATTTGTAAAACCGAAAAATATTTTTGGTTCTTATTTTTAAGACAGGACATCAGTGAAAAGTGCAGATAATGGTAAAAATCGTATATTTTGAATCTTCCGATGAAAAAAGGTCATATGGCCGTAATAATTGGCATGGTCTATGCTTTTGTATAGGACCATCGACAAGCAACACAGGAAATTTGTAAAACCGAAAAATATTTTTGGTTCTTATTTTTAAGACAGGCATCAGTGAAAAGTGCAGATAATGGTAAAAATCGTATATTTTGAATCTTCCGATGTAAAAAGGTCATATGGCCGTAATAATTGGCATGGACTATGATTTTGTATAGGACCATCGACAAGCAACACAGGAAATTTGTAACACCGAAAAATATTTTTGGTTCTTATTTTTAAGACAGGCATCAGTGAAAAGTGCAGATAATGGTAAAAATCGTATATTTTGAATCTTCCGATGAAAAAAGGTCATCATGGCCGTAATAATTGGCATGGACTATGATTTTGTATAGGACCATCGACAAGCAACACAGGAAATTTGTAAAACCGAAAAATATTTTTGGTTCTTATTTTTAAGACAGGCTATACTATACATCAGTGAAAATTGCAGAAAATGGTAAAAATCGTATATTTTGAATATGCTAATCGATGGTCCTATACAAAAGCATAGACCATGCCAATTATTACGGCCATATGACCTTTTTTCATCGGAAAGTTCAAAAAATACCAAAATTGCAGGAAATGGCAAAAATCCATGTTTTATCGATTATTAGCTGAAATAAAGTCATAGAGCTCTAATATTTGGGGTGAACTAATGGTTTCTGTAGTAACATCGATTCCCATTGCAGAGGAATAGAAAAACTATATTTTAATAGACTATATAATCGATAAAATATGGATTTTTGCCATGTTTTGCATTTTTCATAAGACTATAGCCTTTGTCCAAAACAAAGAACACAATAAACAATTTCGCATTTGAGATAAATCTGTTTAATTTTCGTAATAGGAAGCTTCAAAACTTTCCAACAAACAGAAAAAAAAACAATTTACATATGGAAAGTAATATTATCAGGCTCAAGTTCAGTTTTATTGAATTAATGAAAATTCAAAATTACTAAGAGTTTTTTTGGGTTGGAAAATATTATTATTTATATCCAATCAGTTTTTAGCAGAACGTATCAGTACTGATTTCAAGGCCGCTACACCTCTCATCAGCGTTCAATTGTCCATAAAAAATATTAATTCCGCTTGGGCACGAGCTATAAATACCCTAATAACAGGGGTCACAGTAATATGTGAATTTCCCTAATATAGAGTAAAAACAACAAAAACGTTAAAATACAAAGTAGAATACTTTGATGATAACGGACTATGAGTTTGTGTTGATTATTAGTTCCAAACAGTAATGAGGGAATTTCGTACTAACCAAGCACTGTTTCATTGTAGAATAAAAATTGAATTAAAAATTAATTCTATTTCTGTTGAAAACTGGTTAAATAGTTGATATTCTTCTCAATTAGTATCCACTTTACGAAATTTGTAAAGATGGACAATTGAACGCTGATGAGTGGTGTAGCGGCCTTGAAATCAGTACTGATACGTTCTGCTAAAAACTGATTGGATATAAATAATAATATTTTCCAACACAAAAAAACTCTTAGTAATTTTGAATTTTCATTAATTCAATAAAACTGAACTTGAGCCTGATAATATTACTTTCCATATGTAAATCAATATAAGTTCAAATAATAATTACGTTTATTCGTAATAATAATAATATAAAAATAAAAAAAAACAATTTTAAAAATAGGCCCAGATATGGTTGAGTTATACGACAAGCAAAATACTGAGTGTAGGGTTAGGGGTAAACTTACCCTTCCGAAGTGCTCCATGAATATCCTGATTAGGGCAATTGGGAAAAATTATCGAATTAATGTATTTTTTATCCATGCTTGACAACTGTGCGAAATGCCGCACGAGAAACATTAAAACTATCGGATTAGAGCGAACCTTGTAAATAAATGAAGGATTTTCTTTATTTGGGATTTATTTTAGCATTATAGATAAGAAAGTAAGACTTAAAGCGAGAAACATTACAAATTAAATAATCATTAATAGTTTTCCCTTCGAAAAACACTTTCATTGTTTTAACTAATTCCAACGACTTTTCTTAGTTTTACGTTTGTCTGCATGCTCATTGTTGCTGATATTCATCGACGTTGCAGGCGGTGGAGGAGGAGCAGCAAACACTCCAGTTTCAGGAACAGTTTCTTCCCATGTTCTATCTGTTGATGGCTTAAATTGTGATTGATATTGTGAACGGAAAGCTTCGCGCATTGCAGCATAGCGGTCTGTGGCTGGACCAGCTGCTGACAAAGATTTGCTAGTAGAAGTAAAACTACTGCTAGAATTGATATCATTTGGAGACGATGTAGATGATGATTTAGAACCCAATCCAGATCGTTCACGATAACCAAGACCAGTATGGTTACCAGTTGGCTTTTTACCTTTACCTTGCTTGAAACGAGAGCTGCGGAACCATGAACTTTTCATAGCCAATTCCATTAAATCTTCGGGCACTTGTTGGTCAGCACCCTCCAAATTTCGTACCAAATGACCAGCAAATTCTTTATCTTTTTCTGTTACTAGAGTATAAGCTGTACCCTTTTCCCCAGCTCTTCCTGTTCTTCCAATACGATGTGTATGTGTATCAATATCTCTAGCAATGTCATAATTTACAACATTCTTTATGTGTGGTATATCTAAACCTCGTGCTGCAACATCCGTTGCTACTAAAATATCGCACTCCTTCCTTTTAAACTGTGTTATAACTTTGTTACGATCGGCTTGATCCATGTCACCATGCAGCAAAAGACAATTGTACTCTTTGACCAACAAATTATTTGCCACGGATTCGGCATCAGCTTTTTTGGTAACAAAAACTAAAACACTACCTTCGGAGAGAAAACGTACCAGATTCAGAAGAAGCCAATTCCATTTTTGCATTGGATTTGGGAAAACATAAACATATTGTGTGATGTCTTGATTGGCCTCATTGAGATCTCCCTGAACAATACGCACTGGATCTGTCAATACATCACGAGCCAGACGTTCTATACGTTTTTTAAAAGTTGCCGAAAAGAGCAGAGTTTGACGATCCGGTCTAACATGGTTACAAATTGAACGGACCTAAAAACAAATCAACAAATGTGATGGTTTGATTTATCCTTAAAAGTAAAGCATTCATATACATAAAATTAAATAAGTGCATTCACCTGAGGCTCAAACCCCATATGAAACATACGATCCGCTTCATCAAGAACTAAAAAAGTGACTCTCCTCAAGTTGGTAGCTTTAATTTTTACCATGTCAATCATACGGCCCGGCGTTGCTACAACTATTTCAGCTCCCAGCTCTAAAGCTTTGCTTTGTTCCCATTTGGATCCACCACCATAACAACATACAACATTGATATTATACACTTTACCAAATTTCTTAGCTTCATTGTAAATTTGCAAAGATAACTCACGGGTAGGTGCCAAAATCAAACCGATTGGACCATCGTCGGGTTTAATAACTCTTTGATCCATTATGTGCACTAACATTGGCCAAATAAACGCAGCAGTTTTTCCTGAACCGGTTTTTGCAATACCAATAATGTCACGACCACCCAGAGCAGCTGGTATTGCCTGTGCTTGAATTGGTGTGGGCTGCGTATATTCAGCTTTACGTATTGCTTTCATGAGTTGTTCATCGAAGCCAAAATGACCAAAAGATGTCACTGGTTTAGGTGGCTCAGGACCGGTGACTTTTACGCCTAAAGTTTTTCGCAAATCTCTAACTTGATCATCATCCAAATTGGCTATATCTTCGTGGGCTGTATAGAAATTTTTTTCAAAACTCTCATATTTGATTTCGGAATGGTATATCGGCGGGAGAGGATCAATGTTTTTATTTTTTGGTGGAGCTATGGGATTGCCATCTTCGTCATATTCAATTTCGATATCAGATCCATCATCCCTTAAGCCAGCTTGTGGATTTTCTTCCATATAACGATAATAACTCTCTTCATCATCTTCTTCATCTATATCACCTCTTACTCCTTTTACCTGACTACTACCAGGTCCAACTAATGCTAACGCACTGCCACTGTCTCTACGAACTTTTTCTTTTTCAACCTGTTGCTCAATACCAGCCATAAACTGATCTAAGGGATCTTCTTCTGAGTCACTATTATCTTTTTTGCTTGATTTTTTATATCCCGGAGATCCAGGTGCCGGTATGTACGCCTGCTGCGGGACTTGCTCATCATCATCGTCAAAATAATCATCTTCTGTGCAAGCCTTACGTTTCCCAATGTAATTTTGCGAGTTGGAAAACTGACCTATAGATTCTAACGTTGAGTAGCCAAGCTTTGAGGTGCCTGCCACACTTGGGGTTCCTCGCGCACCACCTTTTTGATAACCACGATGGTTAAGCGATAAAGGTGGTGGAACTGCATTCATAGAAGCACCACCACGATTTGTATTTGATTTATATGGAAAGCCACCACCTCCAATACCTTTGTAATTACTCATTGCTATATATATAATTTATTATATATATTTTTTGATAAAAATTCTTAAATTAAAATTTCGTGAACTTGTCCGGTCTTAAAATTGTTTTTTTAGCGACGAATTTAGTACAATTCGATTTTCTGGTTCTATGTATATGTGCAAGCCCAGAAATTAAACAATATAGCTAAAATTACTCAACATATACCGCACTTCAGATAAGTGCTTAATGAACACAACTGCACAGCTGTT
Source organism: Lypha dubia (assembly GCA_947311025.1). Classification (NCBI taxonomy): domain Eukaryota; kingdom Metazoa; phylum Arthropoda; class Insecta; order Diptera; family Tachinidae; genus Lypha; species Lypha dubia. Next base: position 56,749,536 of record OX371263.1, read on the forward strand.
TCTGTTTACAAATATGTTACAATAAACAATTTCATTATAAAATTTTTGTTATTAAAGAAACTTTTAAATAAATTAATCGACCAACATAAAAAAATGGTTGAAAAAGCATCCGAGGATTACAGTAAATTACTGCAAAGTGTTAGCTTAGATAAAGAGGTTTTTTGTAATGTACATAAATAAATAAAGTTTTATAAAGAAAAAACAATTTTATTTTAGATTAATCCAATATGTATGAGTATAGATGATATGCTGACAAGATTAGATGAACTAGAATCATTACTGGTCAATGTACATTCAATTATAATAACGTTTTACTTCTATTGATATAAAATATTGTTTATTTTTAAATAGGTTAAAGGTGAAACCAACGTTATAATGGATCAATACACAAGCAGTATTTTAGCGTTTACACCAGATTTTGAGAAACTGAAGGAACGTATTGATCAGTTAGAAAATTTTGTTGAATTGGTTAATAACAATGTTGACGGAGTAGAAAAATCTATAGATATAGCTGAAGCCGAATTAAATGTTACCGATTTTAGTCTAAAAGGTTTATTTCTCAAACCTTTGTTGGCCAAAGCTAAGGCTGTTTCAGAATCAACTACGTTGCCGACTATGGAAGAAGTGTTAGTACCTACAAACCTTAAAGATGGAGAATTTCAAAGTGTTCCAATTTTCAGTACCTCGGATTTTTTTTAACACATAAATATCATAATAATGATTTTAAACTAAATTTAAGAAGTATATAATCAAGAATTGAGACATTTTCTATACATACATATGTATATAAATATGTATAAAAATATTTATTTTCTGTTTTTCCTGCCACCGTTGGTTAGATATATATTTTAGGGATAAGTGAAAAATTAACTAAACACTAATTACATTTAAATCATATTTCAATTGATGTCTCTTTTTTTTAGAAAAAATAAATTAAAATAATTTTTGTACTTATGTACATATATTTAAGTACTAAATCGATGAAAATGAATACACCCTGTCGGAAACAAAACTAACTTTAATGTACATATGTATGGAAAAACTAACTTTTTTAACATGGCGATGTCAGTTTTTCTTTGCATTACTTTAAGGTAGCCTTAAAGTTAGTTTAAATAAGTCAAAATGTAGTTAGTTAGTATACATAAAAAATATATATATATATCATTTTTATTTTATTTTCTCAATTCTACAATCAGTAGTTTTATAGTAATATTGCAATAATTCTTAAAATTTTTTTTCACCGATGCTGTGCTGGGACTTGAACCACTGGACATTGGATTAACGCGCATATCACTCAGCTGAGGTACAAGTTAAATATTGACAGCAAGAAGTTATGAAATACTTGAAATAATTTTAAGAGTTCCTAAATGAGTAAATTTGTTGGCGCTCACCATATTCAATTATAAATGAGAGTATATATGTATATGTATGTATATATACTCAACCTACTAATTGATTTTGGTTAAGCTACGTACAGACGATTGGTAGATCATACAATATTGCCAGAAAAATGTCTGACAACCGTCTGAACTTACAATTTTTGTCTTGCAACGTTGCATGAAAAAGCATTGTCAGTTCATTGTAAGACAATAATATTGTCAGACATCTCACAATCGTGAGAACACTCTACTTTGCCATTATCAGATAATTGTCAGACATTGTAAGCTCTTGTTTTATTGGCAGATGTGTTTAAATTAATGCATCTGACAATGGCACCATTGTAAGATAATTTTTCTGTTGGCAATGCTGTCCATAAATACTATTGGATTTGACAGTTCTGACAAAGCTTAACAATGCATCTGGCAATATTTCCACACAACAAGCTGACAACCGTGTAAACTGACAATTTTTGTTGGCAGATAAATTTATTGTCAGACTATTGTCTGACAATGAAATTGTAAGGTTTTCTTACAATCGTCTGAACTGACAATTTACCTTTTGGTAACAATTTATCATTGTCAGTACGTTGTCAGCATATTGCCATATCTTACAATATTGTAAGATCTGCCAATCGTCTGTTCATAGCTTTACGTTCTGCATTGTATTGTTGTTAGCATTATAGCTAGTCTTGAAAAATCAATTTAAAAGTTAGCTTTTCTTGTAGTTAGCTACTCATTTGACGACAGGGTATGTATGCATTCATATACATATACACATACATATGTATGTAAAATTCGTTAATTCATGAATTTGTTTGCCTGACAAACTTTGTGCCGTGATAAGGTAAAACCGTCCCTACGACAGTTACACCGCCACAAAATATAAAACAGGCATCTTACTAGTGTAAAATGTTTCCTGTGTGCATAGCTGCCAGATTTGACGATTTATCGTCATTTTGACGATTTAGGGTGCTAAAAATGGCATAGTGACGATCGGACGATTTATACCCTAATTTTGACGATTATATATAATTCAAGTTTGCAACATTTATTTGTACTATTGAAGAAACTGAACTGCTGAAAATTTTAATGAGCAACTTTTTAAAAACTAGTTTGCTTAAAACTGTAAACTTTTATTTAATCTATATAGGTATATAAAAAATTGTTGCAAGTGTGTTGTGACTTTATAACTCACGAACGGTCAAACATTGGATTAAATTTTTAGGGTTTGTTCGTATGGTCGTGTAGATGGTTTGTGGAAATAACTCGATGAGTTCGTGAGTTATGACTTTTCGTAAAAGTCGTGATGTGCTTTGATTAGGTAAATCGAGATTTATAAAAGTAAATATCTTCTGTCCGAAGCCGGGCGCTCAGGTAGTTGATTATAAATTCAAAAACAATTTATTAAATTTTGAAGACATTTATTTAGCAATATTCGCCAGAGATGAATTTGAAGAAGCATAAATAAGTGCAAAAGAAAAATAATAATTGTGTTGATTTTTATATAGAACTTTGTGATCAGATATTATCCAGCTCTTGGCCAAAGTAATCCATTTAATATTAATAATGTAGAAAAAAGTTGGTTTTCTGAAATTATAACAGAATTTTCCTATTTTGTTGAAGAAAGTGAAAGCCAAGAGCTAGAAACTGAGTTCAGACAATTAAAATTATTGCACTGATAAAAACATATAACTATTGGATTTTTGGAAAAATATATCAGAGATGCAAACGAGGGATTCTAGTCTTTAGTTTCCGGATTTGACTAAATTTATTACAAAAAACCTAGTTTTACCACTATCCCCAGCAAATGTGGAAATAAAACTTAGTCAGGTAAACTTAAATAAGACTAAAGTAAGAAATTCATTGAAAAAGTCGTATTTGGAAGCAATATTAATTAATTAAATAATAGATTATTTAAAGCTCCTATGATTTAACAGTTGTACCTAAATTAACCAATATGTTTAATTGCAATATATATGCATTTGTAAAATATATTATACATATATGTATGTATATGTGTACACGTCTATTTTCTTTAACAATTATACATATTTTTATTGTATTAATTTTATTTTAGTTTTTATACATTTTTAGAAAATGTGTTTTCAAAAATGAAATTTAAAACGCATATTTTACTAAATTAGAGTAAAAATAACTAAAGGATTTGGATTTTTTTATTTTTTTCCATACAGTATTTCTTCCATGAATGTGTTCAAAGTATTGAAAAATATGCAATCTATTGACATGTGATTTTATCGTGAATTTATCCGTTTTACCGTTTTATTAATCAGATTTGTTTATTTAAGAGTTTTGTCATGTTTTGCCTCTAATAAAATATGTTTTGTTGAAAAAAAAACGTTTTTTTTTCATTTGACGTTTTTATGACGATTTCAATAAGCTATATTGACGATAATGACGATTTTTGCGGAAAAATATGACGATATTTCCTCAAAAAATCTGGCAGCTATGCCTGTGTGCCGGAAACAGAGAAATAAGCCGAAGTCGTCCATCACCGCCGCCACTGTAAGTTCGAGCCGCTGCCGTAAATATCGGTTTGTTACTGCTTTTAAAGGTAATTAGGCCGTTAAAAATGCTTAAAAAATATTTAAGTTTTTCATGTTATATACAATTTTTCTTTGCAGCAGATATTTTTTTTATTTTCTATATGTTTGTAAGTGTGTATGTATATAAAAATTTCCATACCAAATTTTAATCAGCTTGGTGCTCTGGTACATCCACTTTGACATTTGTGAAACAAGAATACACGTCTACAGCTGACAGGACAGTTTTAGCTGTTTCTATTGCACCATGGTCCTGACTGTTTTTTTTAACGAGTTCATTGAGTTTTTTAATTCGAAGTTTGGTATGGAAATATGCAAAAAACTTGCTGAGTTCAAATTACGGCATCAAACACTGATCGAAATTTCAACAGATAACTAAACATTTCATTAAAATCCATTCACAACTTACGATTTTATTACCAATTAATATAGAGGACACTGTTGACAAAATATGCTATTTTCACACAACACAAATATTAATGTATGTATGTATGTATGTACGTGTGTACATTATACATATACAGAGATTATAATGTTACTGTTGTGTGAAAATCATGATTTCAATGAAATAATTTTCCCCCGCTTAATCAAAAGATACAAATTGATCTTAATAAAGTAAGTCCTCTTTTGTTAGAACATACTTAACTACAAACTCATGCATACATGTACATACACGTTAATATATAGAAGGATTTTTGTTTGATTTTTATGAAGTTTTTAAAAATGTTTAATTATTTTATATATTTGTTCAATGATATCGGGTCCAATGAACATTTACTTAGAAATTATTGTTAATAGCACATCTGATTTCTTTGATTTTTGCATGATACTGTTAAATTTCTACCAAATTTTCGCTGTGAACAAAAGGATGTGAAATCAAAATAAGAAAACTCATATAAGTTTTTGACAGGAGCAGGCAGAAACAGCAGTAAAACATCATGTTGTTTTTGTAATATTGCACTTGTTTTAATATTTACACTATCGATATTATATGTATGTATTTATAACCATTTTTAATAAGTTTTGTTAACTTCTTCAATTCAATAACGAGTAAGTATGTACGAACTTACATACATACGTATACACATATTATGAATTAAATAAAGTTAAACTTAAAAAATTTGTTGTATCTTTTTAACAATTAAGTGTGAAATTGAAATTGTGATTCAAAGTAAATATTTTTCCCATTAAAATATGTCTGTTTTCTATAGAATCAAAAATTGATAAATTATGTTTTTTTAACCCAATTCAACAGTTATCATATACGTTTAAGTGCTACTTGCTTGAATAACAGGGTATGTTTGGAAGTCCGCAAATAACAACATTCCATCTCTAACGGAAAATGTACAACTTTTATTCCTAAGTGATTATGGGTCATTCTTTAAAAACATGACCAATTGGTGTCCCCAGACTTTACTATTTTATATTTTGTTTCTCCAAAAAGAAAATAGAAAAATATCTGCATTTTTATAAATTATTATTGATTCTACGTAACTATATTATAAAAAAAAATAACTAATTATCTGAAAATAACTTAAAAAATATTTTTAATGTCAAAGGTTTAGCAAAAACCTGTGTCCCGAGCCAATTTATAAAAATTTAATAGTTATTTTCAGCTAAAATAAAATTGAAAAAAAATAATATTTACAATTTTTGTTATTCAGTTTGTATATATTAATACCATATATAGAAAAGAATGATGAAAAATAATTTTTTTGTATAATATTTTTGAAGAAAAATCTTGTCCCCAGGTTCAGGTCCCCTCTGTTACGTCCACTCATTTTATTGAAAAAATTTTGTTAAACGTTATGACGCGTATATTTCACTTATGCTTCTCCATCATAACTTAGCTAAAATCAACAAAATGTGCTTTGAAATGTTCAGTCTTGTTTAGTGCGTGGTTGAGTAAGCAAGATAATTGTAGGCCGGGTACGTACCCTTATTCAGTGTCAACTCTGTTACTGTTGAAAAACGGTGAGTAAAGTGATTTTTTATTTATTTTATAATTTTTTTATAAATATTTTGTGTACACTAATTAAGTGGACAAATAAATTCTACAAAATTCTAATAAAAAGCTAAAATATGGTATTTTTGAGTTAATTTGTCCCCTCTGTTACCGGTCCACTCTGTGACTTTTTTATCTGTAAAAACTCCAAAAATTTAAAAAACTAATGCTGGTTATGGATTCTTATTGTTGATAAGATCCGTAACCACATGAGGCCAATTATAAACATATTCGGCCAACTTAATTTTTAAAAATTACAAAATTCAGAATGGTCATGTTTTTTAAGAACGACCCTTATATGGCTAAAAATTCAACGTTATATTTAGAAAGATGTGGCGAATTCCGAAAAGAGCATTGTTATTTTCTGCTGTATACGTTGGAAATTAAACTGTTATTGATTTTTCTTTCGTTCTTTGGAATATGTATCATGACCAATTCCACTATACGAATTTCAGCCTATATAATCACTTTGGTTTTATAACACTCTGCTTTACGGCTACGGCTAAAATCTGTGCAAATAGTGTTACGCGGTTATTCATAAAAACCACAGAAAGAAATTGCAGTAAATGTTGTCTTTAGCAATTAGCATAACATTACGAATTAGTTTATTATAAATAAAAGAAACTGTTGAAATAACTTTAAGCTTAAAGTTTATAAAAGACTATTCTTCAACGTTTTTAAATTAGTGTTTAATAGATTTCACATCAAATAAGACGCCTAAAGTAAATCGGTACATAATGAAAAATTTTGTAAGTTTCAATACATATTAAAGATGCTGAAAAAATAAAGAAAAATATTTATTCCGCAGGATATATTTGTCACACTGGTGGCATGTATATATGCAGCTCCTACCGTCGAGTTACTTCATCCTAGTCCCATAAATCCTCAAGTTTTGGTAGCGATTAAACCGGAAGAAAAAATTATACTGATTACCGATCCACAGGAAATCGCTAAATTTAAAAGAGAAACAAAAGAACCGTTTTATCCAACTGTGTTACCCGAAGATCACGAACATCACATAACTAAATGGAATCATAATTTGACTCAGCAAAAACGTGATATTCCAGTTCCTTTAGTTGCTAAGCATTATCATCCTGAAGAATCTCCGACAACAAAAAAAGAGAATTCAGAATATCCAACAGTAAAGGATCAGACTCAAGATCATGCTAATACAGATGGTTTTCAAAAACCCCAAACGTTACCACTACGTTTAAATAGCACAGCTCATGGCATACAACAACACAAACGTGATATTCCAGTTCCTTTAGTACCCAAACACCGTCACCCAGAAGAATCTTTAATAAAAGACAATAATGAAAATGTTGAAATCCACCATGAACCTCATAACACAGGACATGAAGAAAAGGATTATTTCAAATCCTCTCAAGAAAAACCACAAGTCTTATCAACAATTTTAAAAGAAACAAAAGATTTCGAGCAATATAGAAAGCGCGAAGAACCCACATCATTAGTTTCTAAGCAAGAATCTTCTGAAGATAACGAAGCACATAAATATAATAAAGAAGTAGAGGCAGAAAACAACCATGTTTCGCTAATACAACATGTGCCCCAGTCATTGCCATCTGACAATCATAAAGATATAACAACAGAGGGATTCCATAAGCCCGAAAATCATAACGATGACATCAAACCAAACAATAAACAATACCATGACCCTCAAACAAATCCAGATCAGAACAGCAAACATTCGCCGGTGGACGGATCTCAAGGTCATTATAAGGAAAATATATCAATTCGAAAATCCCAAGCACCAACAACTCATCAAGATGATGATCAAAATATATCAGTTGATGAAAAGAAAGAATTAAAGAAAAGCACCAACGCGGACTCTTCACAATACACCGTTGAAAAAGATATATCAGGCTCTAAACATTCACAGGTAGATGTCAGCCATAATCTTCCTACTCAGAAATACCATAAGCCAAATATTCAAGAGGATCATTTAAGTGATCATGACATAAGACTGTCTTCTACGGAACATCCTCTGGTGAGACACCGACCAGTGCCAGTAGCAGAGCTTTTTGGCAAGTAGAATAATATGTAAACATATTTACATTCACATGTTTAGATAAAATTAATGTAATCATGATATGTAATTAAAAATGGCGACTCGGTTTGACACATAAAATGCTAGTTAGTATTTGGATATGGTCAAATAATAATTTAATTAAAACGAACTTAGGCTTAAATAATTAAATTTATTTTATTAAACATCATTCAGTTTGAATAAAATTTGTGAAAAATCCCAATTTGTCCTGTTTTTTTTTATACAACGTAAAGGTACCATAGATTTTAATCTGGTTCATATGATATCCGAGTAACGATTTTAGAGGCGTCGCTATATAGGATTTTTTACGCTATATAGCGTATAATCCACAGGGATTTTCATGTCGACAGAAATTGATCCATAGGCTTTTATTTTCAGGTCATTTCGTCGATATAACGAAATATTCATGTTCCACAAGACCTCATGGCTTCTATATAGCTCTATAAATCGCAACACATCACAATTTTTATTAATTTTATTAATTTTTTATTTATAATAATATATCTTCTTCACAAAAATTAATTTACAACAGCTCTCATCAGCTATTTACTTGAAAGAAAAATTAAAAGATAACTTGAAAGTAAAATTGAAATCAAGTTCGTAGTGAATTTCTTCTCGATGACTACCCAAAACTAACTACGACGGCGACAGATTTTAGCCAAATTTCTTTCAATTTTAGTTTCAAGATTCAATGCACTTACGCTTTTTTACTAACACACTCACACATTTGGATATTGACTATCAACTTGATTTCAATTTTTCTTTCAAGTAAACAGCTGATGAGAGGTGTTGTAAATAATTTTTTTGTTTATTTCTAAGGAAATATATTATTTGAAATAAAAAATGAATAAAATTAATAAAAATTGTGATGTGTTCATGGTATAATAAATAAGGTAAAGTTGTACCGGCAGCTGTAGACGTGCATTTTTGTGTTCTGTATGTCAGTTTGTTTTTTTTTTTTTTATTTAATTTTTAATTTCTTTCTTGACGATGGCATCTTGAAAATAAAATTGACACTCAAGTTGCTTACGGCCTACGTCACAATTGCAATTCACATAAATTTTGACAAACAGTAAATGTGTTCAACTTGAAAGTACCTTCTTGAACGTGTAACTGCAGATGACTAGCCAAACGTATCTTCGACGGCGACTGATTTTAAGCCGACTTCACCGATAAATTATTGGCGACAGCTGTTTTCCAAAATCATCGGCGCAGGTCTCTGGCCTTGGATGTGTTCATTGCTATTTTTGTTGTATCTTCTAAAGTATATTTTATTTATATTGATATACTTTCTTTCTGTCTGACGCATGGTGGAATAATAAGGTGCGCGTATCAACGCAAAAACAAAATCGACATGCATTTTGTTTGTGTAAAATTAATTCAAAATTGTCAAAACAAAGCTGTATACAAAACAAAACAAAAGTTGTTTTGTATGTATTTATTGGTTATGCAAAAACAAAAAGCATAACGTAAACAATAATATTCATGATGGCGGCCAAAAATGTAAACAACTTTTGACAAGACCGAATTAACTTACCATATTTTTGCAGATTATTTAACGGTCAAAACACAACCCTACAAAAAACCATATTCCTTCTTGCGCAGACCTGATTATTAGACCATGGTCTGACGTGTTGGGAAATTGTGAAACCGTATATCTGTGATTACTGATTTTGACCATGAATAAATTGAAACAGTATTTTATATTATTATTAACTACAATATTTATAGTAAGTATTAATTAAATTATGTTTAACAATCGTTTACTAACTAAAATCATGATTTTGCTTACAGAGCAATGTAGTAGTTGGAGAATTTACGACAAACGATTGTCGTGAACTTGGTTTTATCAAAGGCCAATTAATGTGTTCCAGTTGCGATAAACTGGAAGATTTCGGCTTAGACACCTTAATAAAGTAGGTATTTTGGTAGTAAATATAACAAAATTATAGCTAACTATCAATTTGATATCGACTAGGGCTGAATGCCGGGAGTGCTGTACTATGGACGAGCAACCGGCAGCCCAGCGTCGTTATTCCAAAGCAATATTAGAAGTATGTACCTGCAAATTCCGTGCATATCCACAAATACAGGCGTTCATTAAAAGTGGTCGACCAGCCAAATTTCCCAACTTGACTATTAAATACGTACGAGGCTTAGATCCCATAGTTAAATTGCTGGACAAGAGTGGCAACGTTAAAGAGTCTCTATCAATTACAAAATGGAATACTGATACTGTTGAGGAATTTTTCGAAACTCATTTGGAAAAACTAAGTGCTGCTGGTGGCAAACATTCATATAGTGTTATCGAAGAAGAAGAAGATGACGATTTCTTAAGAACAAATTTTGTATGAAAAATCCAAATAAATGTGTTCAAAGATGAAATGCAGTTGGAGTAGTGTAAAGTATGTTCTTTGTTCGTTATTTTGTACATTCCTTAAAATTTATTTAATAGAAAAACATTTTACCAACAGTTTATTGATATTTACATTTGCATTACATTATCAACAATTATCAAACATTTATATGTACATATATGTATTAAAATCTACTACAACTAAATTGTGTCCAGAGTTGCGCTATAACGCGATTACAGAAAATTTTTTAGAAAATTTGAGGGTGGTGTTGGCTGAAGTGGTTAGCGCGTTGACTACTAAGTAAACAATGACGTGGGGCCTGGGTTCAAACCCTGGCCAGAGCAAGTCAATCAACATCATTAATTTCTGTAATGTACATTAGTGAGACATTGTATTAATTGTTGTCGGACTATTTAAGTGGTGAAGGCATAGCACTGGTCACTAAAAAACTGTTCCGACAGCGATTGATGATGTTCCAAGCTAATGTACACAACATCGCCCTCCTTCGTCGGTTAGCAGAAACATCGGCGAAGTAAAACAATTAATAAAATGCCTGCCAATAGGTGTTCCGCACACGAGTCTAATTATACTGGCATAACATGAGAGTTTTTAGGCGAGAGGGGTGAAGAGAGCGGTTTTTCGTTGGAACAATTTTTCAACCAGCCTCATACCCGCACAAGCAGCACAAAACTAATACATACACAAGCCAAACATCAAATGAATACAAAAAACACTAACACACACAAAGCTGAGTACACGTATACATTTTATGCCAGATGAATTACACCCAATTCATACCATGAAATAAAACTCACGATTTTTCTTTAGTTCTCTTCAAAAGTTGCTTCTAAAAACTTTACAGATTCATACGATGATTTTTTCCCATGATTTAAATGTTGATTTTTTTCTCCGTAATCGGTTATTCTTCTTTACTTTATTATTTGTATAAAAACAATCTGACATGTGTGTGTATGTATTAGTGATGTTACGAATATCAATTTTTAGTATTCGCGAATACGAATACGAATATTTAAAACAGTATTCACCGAATACGAATACGAATATTTCTTTTGAGGTTTATATTTCAAATTTAATTGGAAAAAATCCCTGCCTTTGTGTTAGTAACTATAAATGAAAAAAAAAAATTTAGTGATTTAACATATTATTGCATTAAGATGCCGAATTTAAAAACCTCTACAGAACATTTTTTAATTATTTTACTTACATACTTTCAGATTTCGTTTTTCTTTCTCTGCGTGAAATACAATGGGTTTTTTTAATAAAAATTAATATTTTTTTTTACATTTTATGTACTTTTTTTAAACTTTTGTATGATATTTTTTGGAAAATGTATGGGAAAATTATTCGAAAAATATTCGCTTGAATTTGGCGAATACGAATATCTTAAAACAGGCGAATAGTCGAATACGAGTATTCGTAACATCACTAGTATGTATGTACATCAATTTGTTATTTCCGTACAAACTTCGTGCAAACGAATATGCGTATTGCCACATGAAAATGAAATATGAAATAAAGCAAAATAACAAAAAACGAATATGTGTAAAGAAAAATATAAGAAAAACTCACGGAGAACTGAAATGTGAATTTTTTGTTACCCCTTTTGCTTCTCTACCCCGTTCGCCAACAAACACAAAATATCGTGAAATAAAATTCATGTAAAATTTCATGGTGTGAATTGGCTGTTAGTCTCGTGTGTAAAAAAAAGAACAAAAATTGTGCGGCTTAAAAATTCATCTCGTGTGCGGAACCCCATACAGCTTAACAAAGTTAATGCGTCTACCTAACACCGGAGGCGCCTCAACACTTCTATAAAAATTAACATAACGCGCAAAGCAGAGTTGTAAAAGAGTTAAGCCTTCTACACTTTCAACATCTATCTTCTTTACTCTATCCCTCTCTCTGCGTTCCGGCACAATGCACTGCATACGTAGGGGTCATCCCCTGAGTGCTGGTCCTAATTAAAAAAAAAAAAAAAAAAAAAAAACACGAAAAAAAAACCTACACTTATTTTGTAACTATTTGTTTAATCGCTTAGGGGCTGTGCACATATTATGTAACGCTGTTTTCAGAGCCCCCCTTTGTAACGCTTTTTACTAATTTTTCAGTGCAAAATTTCCAATCCGTAACAAATCTTTAACCCCCCCCTCCCCCCTGGAGCGTTACGTAATATGTGCACAGCCCATTATCATGTTTCGCTTATCATGTTTAACTCTGCAGTAAAAGATTGTGAATAATATTTTGAAAACTTGTAATTGAATAGAAAAGTAATGCTTAGCACACTTTTAGGAGCGACAAAAATAAATATCCTTCACTAGTTTTGAACGTTAAAAAAGTTGAAAGATGTGATTGTTTTTATACGTTTCTAACAAAATTGTACGGGTATATTTTAGTGGTATATTTTAGTTTATGTTAATAAGCTTGCATTCGTAAATGCAGTTTTGTGATTTTTTATTTTACTCAAATTAATAATGATATATACTGCCGAATATTGCTGCAACTACAAAATTTTATTTAGTTTTAAAACCGGCTGCTCAAATTCACTGCAGTTATGTACCTAGAAAATGTGCTCAAAATTTTTAAAATAAAAGGAAGGAAAGGAAGATTAAATTGGAACTGCTCCGTTAATAGAATTTGTTTTTCATAAAAAAGGCATTTTCTAAGGTGAATCGAAGCGAGTATACCTGATATACATAAATATGACTTTATTGTATCATGTAGTCAATTACATATATATTTCTCAGATTAGATAAATGGAGAATGATACATAATTTTATTTAGAGCACAAAAACTTTTTAAAAACAAGACAAAGATAATTTTGACGAATTGCTGGTTAGTTTAAGAAAACAATATGTAAGTAACAAACTACACTCCTGATAAAGTTTGTAAAAAACAAACGAAATGTTACAGAAAATAAAATTCTGAATTTTTTATTTACATTTCGAAACTACTGGTAGGCCGTAGGAAAAACCTCAAATTAAAATAATAATTCAAAAGATCAATTAGCTAACTCTTTTACGATATCGAAGGAATTCCATCTTTCGTACAATTTTATTTGAAAAAAAAAAACAAAAAAATTTTAGAACACGTTGTTTACGAAAGAAAGAAAGAATTCTTTCAATATCTTGAAATGGGCAGAAACAGATCTGTTATCAATAAATTGTATTCCAGCAACAAAAACTTCACTTTCACTTTTAATTTTAATATGTCACAAGTAAATACATACATGTGTTTATTGTAAGATCAATAATCAGTACGTAAAACAAATTTTGTTAATCGCACTAAATAACGATGAGATTTTAAAATGTTCAATTGTTCTTTTTTCACTGATAAATGAACAATTTGTGACGTTACATTAGAATAGCAAACAAACAAACATCTACAATTGCACGATCAGTAATCAGTTATAAATAAATATGTACCTAATAAAACAATAGCAAACTAAAATAGAAATAAATATAAATAACCAGGAGAAAACTTTTAAATATGTAATTATATTTACTTGTGTTTTTCAAGAAACTAATTTTTGCGGCTTTGCTATTATTGACAATTGATAATATTTTTTTTATTTAGTTTTTGTTTTGTTATTGACATTTCGCACTTGTTTTTGTTATTGTTTGTTGCGTTATTAAAATATTGAATATTTTGCACAAAACCACAATTAAACCACAGTGAATAGAAAACTAGAAACTGTACTGAGCAAATTCATCATAAATATTTTAGTAAGAATCCGTTTAAGCCCCCCCGGTGGGGGTTTATTTTAACTATTAAAATTTCGGAAACGGTTTCCTTAAGCGGGCAAAATATTTATCAGTGGTTCGAAAGCTGAACTTGCGATGCTTGAAATATATGTATGAATGTATGTATGTATTTAGCAGCAAGAATTCTTTGGAAAGCAAGTCTTCTTTAAAGTTTTTTTTTTATATATCTATGTCGAAACTAACGTAACGGATTTTTATTATATTTTCAATAATAGAAAGTGTATTATAATTTTATTGAAAAATTATGGCGTTCTTTTGGAATTTTTTTTTTGTTTGAAATGTAATTGTACGAAAGAAAAAACGCTGTCGACATTGTAGAACAGCCTCTTAAATCATTTATGTTTAACTGAAATAGAAAAGCAATACAATTTTTGGATAATAAAGTTTTTGGAAATAAATTTTAAGCCAATCTTTTTATCAGATTCAAAATCGAAATCTTGAAAATTTTATTTAAGTTGGTAAACTTGAGATGCGTCCTCATCGCTTAAGTCGCAATATCTTAAGCTAAAGGTACACTTGACTTTAGCAGAACACAAGGTACATACTAACGAAAGCCAAGGAAAAAACCCTTGAATATAACATTTTCGAAACAAAAATATAACGTATTCGAAAATGTCGGTTTTTTTAAATATGTAATATGTTTAATTTTGTCTTTATAAGATTACAAACTTCATCGAGTCTAAAATAAAAAAAATATTCTTTTGTACACTTTTTACTTTGTTAAATTTTTAATAACAATAATTCCTATTAATTGTGTAAAATATACTTCAAGAATACTAATTTTATGCACAGACACATGCAATTTTGTGCATTTCAGATATTTATAAAAGAGGAACACTAAATAAAGCGCGAATAATTATTATTCTTTGCATTGCGATGGCGATTCGAATTTTTCCAAAGGAATTCCTTTTTTGTCAAAACAATGGATTTTATTTAGTAAAAATTATTGAATTGCTTATTCAGTATGTCTTCCCACAATGAGGTTTTAATTTGTTTTCTTTTTTGTAAATCAATAGATATCATTTTAATAAGTGTTTTATTTTTTATTTAATTTGATTTTTAATTTTTTTTAGTTTACATGTTTCCCCCGCTACACCGCATTAAAAAGTGTGAAATGAAAATGTATGTTTGCATATAATTTGTCAATATTAAACGCAAACAATTACCTCATACATCATAATAATTCTAACGTTCTGTTGAATTCTGTTGAAACGAAAACAGAACGTTTTCGGGGGAAACGTTATCTACTCAAATAAACAAACAAATAAACACAAAATTAAAGTCTACTGCAGAAATATATAAAATATTTGATGCCATTCTCTTTAGCTGTTTAGATAGTAATGACATAAAAATAAGTTGAAAAAACTACCAAACCTCCCTCTTTGATTTTATTTTAGAAGAAAATAAGAAGTTTGTAAAATGAGTTGTTTGAAAAAAAATTTTTAATGTCAAAACAAATTTAGGGATCATCAAGAATATCAAAGATGTGGATTTGGAGCTCTACAGTTCAATATGCAAAATTTTAAACTAAGTTTCGAAAATTTAAGCTTAATTTCGAAAACTCAAATTTGGATTCGAAAATTAAAATTTTCACTTCTTTACCAGCCCAAAACAAAGTTAGCTAGCATTTTCTATTCATTCATTCATTAAGAACACAGGAAATAAAACAAAGATCCAACCATTTTTCGATTTTGAAAGAATTTGTTTGTATGTTGAACAATGTCGCTATAGTAAAGCTTAGTTTACACGAAATTTCCGAGCTTTTCGACTATTTTTACAGTTTTTCGATTAAATAATTTATTTGGACAAACCAAAATAATTATTGAGAAGTTTTCAATATACAAAATTGTACACTTTGTTTTCGGAAATTCGAAATTAAATTAAGAATAAAAATTCGAAAGCTAGCTGAAATTTTCGAAATTTATTTCGAATTTCCGAAAACAAAGTGTACAATTTTGTATATTGAAAACTTCTCAATAATTATTTTGGTTTTTAAAAATAAATTATTTAATCGAAAAACTGTAAATTTCGAAAATTTAAACTAGCTTTCGAATTTTTATTCTTAATTTCAATCTTACATACGGCAATGTTCTGAAAAACGCATATCGCTTAAAATTAGCGTTTTACATTTGACAACGCCACAGTGTTGTTTTGACAAACAAAAGCGCTAGAAATTTGCCGTTTTCAAACCGCCAGTGTTTACTGAAGCGATCTGGAATATTTTAGATAAACTGCACTTTGAAGAGAATATTAAATGATCCACAGATGAAATTTAATATGTTTTCTTTTCATATGAAGGAAACACGATACAAAATTTTACAATTTTAATAAAAAAAAATTACAATTTTAAAATTTCTTTTGAGTTTGTTACTTGTCTGCTTCAGTGTTTTTCGCTTATGCCAACCATGTAATAATGCAGCTCGTTATTTCACTAGAACAAAACACAACTTATGAAAAAGTGCAACGCCCTGCTTTTAACAGCTGACAGCTAAGTTTTACAGGGCACGATCAACACTCTCACCATTAGTGAGGGTGATTTTTTTACAATCAAACACACCACCCTTTCAGAGTGCAAAACAATTTTAAGAAAAGAACACCAAAGTACATTTTCTGCATGGAGATGTACCATTTTTTTGTGGAAAAGGAACCACCATTAATGTTTTTCTTTTAATTAACATTTCTTTTGATTGTAGCTTTTTTAAAGCCA
The DNA here is from genome assembly GCA_947311025.1 of Lypha dubia. Lineage (NCBI taxonomy): Eukaryota > Metazoa > Arthropoda > Insecta > Diptera > Tachinidae > Lypha > Lypha dubia. Next base: position 56,766,395 of record OX371263.1, read on the forward strand.
ATAGAAAGTAAGAATGCTGTCGGCACTTTAATTTGAAACTTATTTTGCTTACGTTTCTATTTTATTTAAGAAAAAACATGTTTTTATTGTTCGAATTTCGAACACAGTTGGGAAAAATAGCAAATCGTAGCGTTTTCAGAACATGCCAGAATACGTCTTGCGTTTTTAAAACAGTATGCGATTTGAAAACGCTGCGTTTTTCAGAACATTGCCGATAATATGGAAAATTCGGTGTAGAACTAAATTTCGAAAAATAGAAACTTCACTTTTCATGATATTTGTCATGAACTTATATTTTCTATAGCGGCGTCATCAATTGAAAACACATAAATAAAATGTACCTATAACTGTTTTAGATATTTATTAATAAAATAAAACCAAATTGTTTTTGATCAGCTGTGACTTTGTAACCGACTTCGATATAAAATGTTCGCTGGGTTTTTACGTGAAAAAAAACAAGTACATACTGCAGATGCAGTGTACTCGAAATGGTAAACAATTATTCATAGTTATTTATTTATAAAATGTTTGTTTGAATATTTAATAAGGCCCTTAAGCTAAGATTATAAATCTTTTTTTTTTTAATATCGATTGCTTAACGTTAACGTTTCTATATTTAGTATTTGTATGTATATTTATATGTATGTATACATACATATACAGTCGAACCTCCATAACTCGAATCACCATTATCCCAAAAAAACTTCGACTTACGGAGACTTCGATTCACAGAATTTTTTGTCAAATTAGAAGAAAAGGTTTTTGTACTATGTATTTTTATTCAAAATAGCCTGTAATGGGAAACTACACACTTAAGAATGTAAAAGAACAAGCAATTAAAAAATTACAGCTAAGTAAAATATTCTGAAATAAGTGACTGACTGAAATAAGTGACTGGGTCTTTTATTACATAAACGAAATCCAGATTCAAACGAGTTGATAATTGATTCCTTATTTTTGAGACCGTGCTTGCCGGGATACCATATTTATCAGCTGCTACCTTTTTCTTTAATCCATCTTCGACGTCTTTTATAAGTTTATATTTTTCTTCAATTGATAAAAGCATTTTAAAACACGTTTAGTTGTCATAATAATAAAAAAAATATCGATTTCAACATTTATCATCTAGCCCGAATTATGCATAGAACTGATACTTACGCAAACAAAAAGTAACAAATTTGTAATTCCTCGAAAAAATAAACAAAAATAGCATGTAAAATATACAAACCAGTTCAAGCAACAAAAGAGAGTAAAACAAACAAACCATAACTAAAACAAAAAACCATTTAAACAAGCAGAATTCTTCGACTTATAGAGTTCATGTGTATGTTTTTTGTTTGAGTTATGGAGAACTTCGACTTAAAGAAGTTCGAGTTACGGAAGGAAAATTGTATGTGATTTGTTCCTTTAACGCTACTGCCAACCAAATTAGTTCGAGTTAGAGAAAATTCGAGTTAGAGAAGTTCGAGTTATGGAAGTTCGACTGTATTTTATTTTTACGATGTTTACCACCATTTATGAAATTTTTCGTTTATCAGACATCAATTAAATGCTTCATATTTTTTTATTAGCAGTAACACCAAAAACAACATAATATTAATGTGCAATTCCAAAGATTATAAATCAATATGAAATATCCTATTCATTCATGCACAGAATAATAGATCATTACTTTTTTTTATGAAAAATATATGAAAGTTTAACTAATTGGAGAAAATTTTAATTCAAGCACGAAAGTCTTGTTTCTTATCTCTAAATTCTTCGTAGATCCATTATTGTTGTTAAATTGGCTACACACATACGACAATGCAGTTCTAAAAATTTTTTATAAATGAAGACGTACATAAATATTTCCAAGCTTATTTTTCTCTTCAAGACACACCCATTATTATTTTTAAAAAATATTTATATTAAATAACAGAGTAGAGTTTTTGAAACGGGAATTCTTAGTAAAGCAATAACTGATATCACCGGAAACAATTTGGTGGCAACATTGGGGCGACTTAGGGACGAACAACTTTTTATTAACTCCCTTAAAATAGAGAGCGGTTTTGAAGGAAAACAATTGTCTAACCAAAGGACCTAAGAAGGACATTTTGATACTTAATTATTTCAACACTTAATGCCTAACCCACGATGTCACTAGATATCGATCGAGCGATAATTTATATTGAAAACAAAAGCAAATTTTCATATTTTGTTTTTGTTTTCAATATAAATTGTCGCTCGATAGATATCTAGTGACAGCGTGGGTTAGGCAGTTAGAGTGACTTTTTAGAATAGAGTTTAAGTGTAGTTTCAAACTACGTTTCAGTTAATCTGAATATAAATTTAATCGAGTTTAATTGTGTTTGAGCTTTTTTTAAGTGTTATCTTAAACCGTGCAAAATGGCCATACTGAAGAATAAAAAATAGCAGCACTATTATATTTCAAATGGCAATGCCTTTTCCAAGCAGCAAAAGAAGAAAAAATTCCTCCCCTTTTGAGTTTTAATAAGTTTTATATCTATAAAAGAAAATTTAGTACATGAAAAATATAAAAAAAACAATAATAAATTAAAAAAAAAAATAAAAATGTTTTATTTATGTTCTTATGCATTTTTTGTTTATAATATTTTAATATCTGGTTTTTTTATACATGTTGTTGTGTAGCCACATTTCAGTAAATTTAGCCCACCAACATTGGCCGCTTTAATTTTCATCTTAAAAACACTTAATCCAGATTAAAGTTGTGTAAATCTCTAATCGGCCACCTAAAAATTCACTCTTCCAGTTTTTTTTAATCTGATTCATTCTGATATTCTGTAACCATAAAAAAAAGATTTTAATACAAAGGGTCAAAGCAAGCAGAAAAAAAGGGTAACTGCCAGCAAAGCAATTCAAATAAAAAACTATTTTGAAACACGGTCCAGTTATGAGGGAATGGGTGTATCAGAGGGTGGTGTTGACTGAAGTGGTTAGCGCGTTGACTACTAAGCAAACAATGACTTGGGGCCTGGGTTCAAACCCTGGCCAGAGCAAGTCAATCAACATCATTAATTTCTGTAATGTACATTAGTGAGACATTGTATTAATTGTTTTCGGACTATTTTTTAAGTGATGAAGGCATAGCACTGGTCACTAAAAAACTGTGCCGACAACAATTGATGATGTTCCAAGCTAATGTACACAACATCGCCCTCCTTCGTCGGTTAGCAGAAACATCGGCAAGTAAAACAATTAATAAAATGCCTGACAATACAGCTTAACAAAGGTAATGCGTCTACCTAACACCGGAGGCACCTCAACACTGCTATAAAAATTAACATAACGCGCAAAGCAGAATTGTAAAATAGTTAAGCCTTCTACATTTTCAACATCTATCTTCTCTACTCTATCCCTCTCTCTGAGTTCCGGCACAATGCACTGCATACGTAGGGGTCATTCCCTGAGTGCTGGTCCTAGTTAAAAAAAATATCAATATAAGGTATGTACATGCATCTCGGCAACAACATATTAAGTAAAAAAACAACAGGTTTTTTGTTTGTGTACAATAAATTTACAATTGTCAAAAATAGCTCAGTAACAGAGCTGTAAAGGAATGATTTCTTTTTGAGAGAATCTACGAATCATAAACTCTTTTAAATTTTTTTTTTTTTTAAACATTCAAGAGTTTTTTAATAATGATCCTAAAAAACAGTGAATTAAAAAATTGCTTTTCTTTAAATCACCAATAAATTCACTCAAAATTTAATTCAATTATTCTTTTTAGTGATGTGAATGCATGCGAAAATTTTTAATGCATGAGGAATGCATTCGTGTTTTAGTTAAATTCACATTTTTTGTAAAATTAATCAATTAAACTTTTTGTAAATCATTTTGAATTAAAAACCAAATTTTAATCATTCTTTTACAGCTCTGCTCAGCAGAACTTAAAGAAAATTGTGTAAAAAGACAAATTAAAAAATTTTGACAATAGTCAATGGAAATATGTATAAAAAAACACGATCAGCTGTGCTCTTGCATGTACTTTTATAAATATACTTTGGGTGTATCCTTTTATCCACTTCTATCGCTTCAAGAGTTCCCTAGAAAATTTATTGTATTTTAGGAGTAACACACACTGTTCAGATATCTGAAAATTTATAATTAAATGGCCACCAATTAAATTATATGAAAAAAATGCCCCCAAAAAAAGAAAAACTACCCCAAAGTTAGTGTTGCTATTTTCAATACAAAACTTTGGGGCCATTTTTAATTTTTTCTTACGGAAAAATGGCCCCTAATTTAAAAATAACAAATAAAAAATGACTCCAAACATACAAACTTTGTGGCCTTTAATTTGGAAACATTTTTCAGTTTTAATTTTTAATATTTTTAATTGAGGAATAATGGCCCAAAAGTGAAAAATGAAAAGTTACCACAAAAATTTTAAATTGAAAGCATCAAAAAATAATTTTGGGACCATTTTTTTCTTCGGTTTGGGGCCATTTTGATTTTTTGCTAGGGCCATTTTTAATTTTTTAAGTGTGGGACAATTTTTATTGGAGCTCTTTTTCATGGAGCCATTATTACTATTAACTTTGGAAGGATTTTTAAAAGTTCAAAATTGAGAAACAGATTTTGTATAAAAAACTTTCTAAATTCGGCTTCACAAATCGACCGAATGGGCCTTATGGTCGTGTTTAAAGTATGTATCTAAAAACATTTTCGAAAATTGCCTTTCGAATGAAACCGGGTCTTGAGCACATCGGTTAGATGGTTTCAGGATCTATAACGGACATACACACATACATAGACACAAAAACTTTTTCATATGTGTTGATAGATTTGAAAAAAAAAATTCCCGTTTTCCGGATATAGAACCCCTACTTCTAATTAAAAATAACATCCACAAAAGAAATGTGTAAAAATAATTCATTGAATTGTTGAATGAAATGTGGAAGCGTGCGGTGGGAATCTGTATTAAATAATTAGAAAAACAATCAAAACAAGAAAACAAAATTAACGAGATGGAATTGCATTAAAGATACGAGTACATGCATACATACGTATGTATATATTTATAAAATCAATGAAATGTTTAATCAAATATTATCATTTTTAAATTTTCACGTTCTGTTTTCTTAACTTTTGCTTTGTCCGAGTTTAATCTGCAAAATAGCCTGGTTTGTTTTTAACACTCTGTTAAAGTATAAGTATTTCTTTTTTTTCTTACTTTTAAATAATAGAACAAATCGAAAATAAATAAATGTTGTTATTGTTTTTGTTTATGGTTATTTGTTAATTTATTTATTTTAAGAGTCTATATAGTGATAACATGATTAACAGATCGAGCCAATCGTTCCATTTATTTTTGTTGCATTTAGTTCGTTATTTATAAAACATATTTTTGGTTTATTTGAGTTTTATGAAACATATTTTATATGGAAATTCATTTTGATTTTTATTTCTATATGCGAAAATATATATAAAAAAAAATAATTTCGCCCATATTTTTAATTTTACCTAAAAATGGACAACGGATCCACAAATTTGTAATTTTTTTTCAAATGTTTGTAATAGTCCATAAAAGTTTTTTATGAACAGAAACATTTTCCCGCCCTCTTTTTTTAAATCCTTGTATAATTTAAAAAATATTGAATATCATAAAATTTGCTTTGGGTTGGTTGCTTCTAGAAGAAAATAAAAGTTAAAGGAAAATCTTGAGGCCGCGGAAACGTGTGCTCCCCCATACAAAGTAATTATAAATATTCAGATATCTAAGAAACTTAAATAGTGAATGTCTTGTAATTTGATATCGATTATTCCTATAATACAATACATATTCTAGGGAATTCTTCAAACGCACCGTCTGGGCAAAAAGGGTACCCCCACACAAAGAAATATTGAGCATCAAATAACTTGGTCATAGCTGGACCGACTTTCAAAATAATTGTTTGTTTGAAAGGAGTTGCAGGCAGTCATTTTTTTATTCTGCTCACTACGCCCGCTTTATATTAAAATTGCTTTTTTATTTTGCCAAATTAATTAATCTCTAATAATCTATATATATAAAATACAAAAAATGTTTGTACCCATGTTCGCTATAGACTCGGAAACTATCCAACCGATTTGACCCAAACTGGTGTCATTCAAAAGGGAATTTATAGAGGATGGTTTTAGGCTTTTAATATTTCAAGTGGGCGTAGCCCCTCCCACATAAATTGAATAACATCATATATCTTGACTATTGTGATAGCAAGAGTTTTGAAACATTGCAATAGTTCATATGTTACTAATGTGAGTAATCAGGACAAAAATGGGCGTTATCGGACAAGTGGGCGTGGCAGCTCCCATATAACCCAAAAATTGAAATCGCCATATTTTGGGCATTTTTTGACATAATTAGGAATACGTACTAGGAGAAAAGTGAGTGGGACCACGCCCCTTTATAGGAAAATAAAAAATCTTAATATAGTCTTAACTATTGGACCGATGGTCATTAAATTTTCACAATAGGATATATAAATACTTTTAATTTTATTTTATAACGTGGGGGTAGCGAAGTACACCGGGATCAGCTAGTGAAGTAATAAAAGTCAATTTGTTTTGTTTCATGAGAGTTAAGAATATTTACTTTTTTTTTTTTTGGTTATCGCAATTCATAATAGGAAAAATAGAAAAAGGGGAAGAATTCCCCGGGAATTATTTTTCATAAATGGGCTGATTATTATTATTTTGTGTGGCTGTCTCTCTTTCCCGGTGTTGTATATATTAAACATGAATGGGAAGACATTGGCAATGTTTTCACTAAATACTCGTACAACTTTAGTTAACTCACATGGTAGCCGATCCATGTATAAGAAGTTGCCACCGATAGTGACGCTTGAGGTCACACTTCTATCCCCTCGGGGTAATTAGGGATGCTTGTGAACTCAGTGTTGTTTGGGAGAACATATTTTCGCAGATTGCTCAGCCACATGTCTCGGTGGACTTTCACATATTAAATTTTAGTTCTACCATTCTACTGAAAATTGATTACTAATTAACATGATATGAACATACATATAACACTTTAACTTTTAAATGACAGTTACGAAATATAATTTTCGATTGTTTTTTAAGAAGATTATTATCTTGCGTCAAAGATAAAGGGCTTTCTTTCCTTAAATAAAAATTGATATAAATTAATATATTTTTGTTCATTTTATGTAATTTTTTAATCTTTTTGTATGATTTTCTTTGGGAAAATGTTTGTGCAAATTATTCGAGAAATATTCGCTTGAATTTGGCGAATACGAATAGTGGAATAATCGAATACGAGTATTCCTAACATCACTAACGTGTACATCAATAACAAACAAATAGTTAACAACCACATGTCATCAAATGTAAAGAAAATCCTGAAATTCAACATAATACAATATTCACAATTTTTAGATTTGATATTTTGGAACTTTTATGGTTTTATACTACGTTTTTGCATTTCTAAATCTAATATAGAAATAACTTTTGTGTCAGGCCTGCTGGGTAAGGCCTTCCAGAAGGCCTGCTTAGTGCTTCTTTCCACCGCTGGGCTATTATATCACAAATTATTAAAAATTAAAAAACAAAAAACACTCCGGTTCACTTATTTAAAGGCACTAAAAATTCCATATTCAGCAGCCTGTATCTTTTGCAATTTTTAACCGATTGCAGAAATTTAAAATGGAAATGGAAGCTAGACATCTTGAGATATAAAAAATATTACGACAATAGTGGTTTCCTAACTATAGAACTTTTTTTGAGCAATTTATAAAAAAAGTCCAAAAATGTGCTATATTTTTTTTGGTTCACTTGAATAAAGGCACTTTAACTTATTTTAATGAAAAACAGTTTTTGTTGTTTTTTTTTTTAAATTTATTATTTAAGAGCTATTAGTAATGGGTACAAAACCCTCTGTTTTTAATAACTTCAAATATACGGGTTTGCATTGACAGATAAAGGGAATTTATGTAATCCAACGAAATTTGATTCCAAGCATCCTTAATGGCCCGACTGCTTGTCATCAAATTGTCTACCTCCTTCGTAGACCTTACGAGATAAACAACCCTAGACATTTTCGATAATGTTTAGATCTGGCGAATAGGGTGGACAGTCAAGAATATTAACATTTTGGCTTGCAATGAACTCCTATACAACTCTTGCGAATTGAATCAGCTTTTCCTTACGAGGAGCATTAAGTGTCGCCGTTTTTTCAGGTATTAAGATACTCACACCTATTAATTACTCTGCGTACTGATGACTTCCTCACGTGCACTCCAGCTTGAGCATGGATAAGGCAGAATTAGAAGCAATTGTGATGATTTTTCTTTTCTCATACGTAGTTAAAGACAATGAAACTTTTCCTTTAAAATTTTTTCCATACCCCTCGGGGTCATTGATGTAATTGTCCACAACTGTTGGGCTTTGTCCAATTTCTTTAGCTATTGCGCGGTTAGAATATTCTTCAGAACGTTAAACTTCGATTTTAGTTTATTCCGATAGATTTAAAATTTTTTGTTTTGCCATTTTGACTCAGTCGGTTGTTGTTCAAATCAAAGCGTGTATGGCTATGTCAATTGATTAGTTTGGCAGTTGTCGAGTTGGCTAGCAATTCTTTCAATTCGATTGTGCTGTGTGTGCTCGAGTCTCTTGATAAGCTGTCAAAATTTATGTGTATAACATGATGAAATAATACAGGTGTTTTTTTTTTAGGCCAAAAAATACATACAAATCGAGAAATTTTTGACATAAGGCTGGATAAAAATGCTAGAGCAAATTGACAGTTGAATGAAAATCTTTCAGTTCAGTTTATGAAGTGTGTGGCCAAGAATCAATTCAATTGAAAGACTTAATTGACAATTGAATTGAAACGTGTATGGGACGCATAATAAATTGTAATAAACAAACGCTCCCTACAAAAAATCATCGCTTACTTTAAAAATAATAATAAAAGTAATAAAGTGCCTTTATTCAAGTGAACCAGAAAAGATACCACATTTTTGGAATTTTTTTTTAATAAATTGCTCAAAAAAAGTTCTTTAGTTAAGAAACCAATATTGTTATGATTTTTTTATATCTCAAGATGTCTAGCTTCTATTTCCATTTTAAAATTCTGCATTCGGTTAAAAATTGCTACAGATAGAGGCTGCTTAATATGGAATTTTTAGTGCCTTTAATTAAGTGAACCGAAGTGTATGTACAAAACTACACTATGATTATAACGAAGAAATTCTGAGCTATAAAATCACTTTATAACGAAGCCTCTATATAACGAATTTAGGATAAAGCAAAATTTTTAAAATCCGTTGTTAAAACAACAAATTTTAATCCCATAATTTATAAAAATTTTACGAATATACAAGTGTTTTAACGAAATCACAATAAAGTAAATTAGTTTTTCTTTACCTTCATATTTCATTATACCAAGGTTAGACTGTTGCATATGCAAAACGAAACGAAGTAATTTTCGAGATGCTCTTCAACTTCGTTATATCGATGTTTTACTGTAACAATAATGAAATTAAGTTAGAAGCGATTAAATTAATAACATTTAGCGTGCCACTGCGATTCACACTTGGCCACTAGTTTCCTTTGGGGCTGTGCACATATTACGTAACGCTGTTTTCAGAGATTTTATACCCCCCCGTAACGCTTTTTAATACTATTTCAGTGCAAAATTTCCAATCCGTAACAAATCTTTAACCCCCCTTGGAGCGTTACGTAATATGTGCACAATCAAATATTTTTTATAAATTGTCTTTTTTTTTTAATTTCAAGTTGGAGTATACGATTAAATATTTTGCTCTTTCTGTTTTATGCTTTTCTTCAAGAGTCTAAAAACGATCGTTTAATCTTGTTTAAATCTTGTTTTCAACATTTTTTTTAATATTTTTGTTTTTTGTTTTTTTTTTCTTTTGAGAGAGAATGAATGACGTGTTTTAACATCTTATCAAAATATTTTTTTCGGTGTTTGTGTGGCAGTGTTTTGTTTGCTTTCAAATCGTAAAATATATAAAAATAATATTTTTATAATATTTTTGTTTTGCAGTTAAAACTACTTTTGATAACCAGACTACAAACTTGACTAAATATTCAGAATTGTTGAGAAAGAAGATGAGAGAAATATGTCATATGTGGTGGGTTGAGGAAGAGGAAGGCTTTTTAATAAATTAAGTATGTACTTACTTAGTTTTAAGTTGCGTTGATCTTATTTGGTTTTCCAGATGTACTCGTGCATCTATTTTCTAATGCAATTCCAATAGTCGGTGTGTAGGCCAAACCTCATATTGTCTTGTTTATATTAATGTTATTTAAGATCGTTTCGCACTACAACTACAGTGATAATAATTTTTTGTTGACCCGTGGAACCAGCACCGCCCGATGTTTGCGGACAGCAGTTGAATGAAATTTCTTTAACGCAATAAATATAAGCATTAGCAACTCTGGCACGTTGTCTAGTCACTAAAGGGTATTTGTCACTCCGTGTGTAATTTTTTCCACAAGATTCAGATGTGATACATAAAATAAAAGGTTTTCCAATAAGGGTGATAAGATTTGTCAAAAAAACACACTTATTGTTAAGGAAATTCAAAAGTTTTTTTATTTAATGTGAAGTATGTACAATCGATACAATTAAGTTCTAAATAAAAACGTCATTCAAATGGCCTCCACGACTTCTCCTGCAGGAACGAATTCCGTGCACCCAATTTTCGAGCACTTTTTCCACTAAATCAACTCGTATGTCATGATTGGCACGTTCAATATTGACTTGTAAAGCTTGAAGAGAGTCTGGTTTATTTCGAAAGGCCAAAGACTTAAAATAACCCCACAAGAAATAGTCTAATGGTGTTAAATCACAACTTCTTGGAGGCCATTCAATATCACAATTTCTTGAAATAATCGAATCTCCAAACTTTTCTCGCAAAAATTCAATTGTTGCATTTGCTATGTGGCAAAATTAGGAAATTCACGACTTTTACGGTCGTCCACTGGCTTTAGTTCTTGAGTGAGAACAATTTTATACGGATGCAAATCCAAATATTTTCTCAAAATCCGCCAGGTAGTGGGTTGAGTCAGTCCCAATTGTTGAGAACGTCTTGGAGTCGACAAATTGCGGTCTTCAGCAACAGTTGCCTGAACGGCAGCAATATTTGCATTACTTCGAGCGGTTCTTTGTCTTATTGGCACTTGAACATTATGTAAAGCTCAAAATTTTCAACAATTCGACGAATAGTGAGCACACTTGGACGATTATTACCACCATAAAATGGCAAAAGCGCACGAAAAGTTGCAATTGGAGAACGATTATTTTGATAATAAAACTAGATAATTTATAAACGTTGTTCCTGTGTATGTCTGTCTCTCCATGATGAAATTGTAAACACTACTGAATACAATGAAAAACAAATGACAAACATATTACAAATGGCCGAAACGTTACTTCAAAATCATATCATCCCTATTGGAAAACCTTATATCGTCAACTAAAATCTATCTATATATATTATTTTTTTTTTTTGAAAATGAGGGAAGTTGTACGTTTTCCATCTTTCTCAAAGGCTCGGGAGTGGATGGGGGTAAGCATGTTCACCCAAATTTTGGTTTTCTTTTTGAAACTCCTCCATTTCAGGACCTTTTTTTTTGCAGGGGTTGCTTGCAGCTTTGTTACATATATTTTTTTTTGATAATGGGGGCAAATTGTTATTGCCCCTCGTCGAAAAAGAATTTTTTGATTATCGTATAACTGTTCGATTTATTGACCGATTTCAAAAATTCTTTATTTGTTTAATTGGGGTTTCTCGCAATTTGGTCTTATAATTTTTTTTTCTGCCGCAGTGGCAAGCTGTACCGTCAGAAAAATTTGCTCCCATAAAAGTGAAAAATGAAAGGTGATTCCTGAAATATTGATTACGAAATGAATCCGCTATTAATGGTCCGATTTTGAGTTCACTTTTTAAAGAAAGTACTTCAGTATTTCGTGGAAGTAAAATATCAACAAGAAATGAATTATATCAGCTTTTAAGCTTTTTCATGTTTTTAACGATTTTGTAATCGGTGGGGGCGGGGTGAGGACTTCGTCGCAGCAATTTTTCTTCAATTAAGTACTTACCGATTTGAAATAAATTGCAGATTTTTTTCTTTTAAAACATTTTTAATGAAAATTTCAATTATAATTAAAGATTTATTTGAAACAAATAACTTTGTTATTACATTTTACATTAAAGGGACTTTTTTCTGTTTGTTTATTTGTGTGTTTTTATTTTATAATTACTTTTAATTATAAATAATATTATATTATTATACAATAAATTTTATCTCAGCATTGACATCGAAAAAAACTATAAAATTTTTTCACTTTTCATTTCTTAACTTTTCTTTTGATTTCTGTTTTTAGGATTTTTTTCCTTTTTGTTTCAAAATTCTCAAATCGTTTAGATCTTAAATATAAGTATAATTTCTTTAAGAAAAAGAAAAAAAAAACAAATAAAATATTATTTATTTTAAAGTATTAAATGTATATAATAAAAATATGATTATTTTATATGTAAATTTTTTTTATTTAAAAAAAGTTGTAAGCAAACATTTAAATATTAAAAAAATAGTTTTTAACAACTAACGACGATTTCCTTTTCTTAAGAAGTACATGATTTTTTTTTTGTTTAAATTTTAATAATTTTTTATAATTAATGTTGCTGTTGTTATAGTTATTTAACTTAAAAATGGTACAGAACGTTTTATTATTTTTATATAAATAATTTACATATATTTTCAATTTTGTTTTTTTGTAATATTTTTAAGAGGACATAAAGCTTATTAAGTTTCGTTTTTTTGTGTTTTTTCTTTGTTTTGAAGAATAAGAAAAATATGAAGTAGAGTTTTATGAAAAGGCTTTTAGTTTTTCTTTTTTTGTTTATAAATTTTTTATATCTCGTTCGTTATATTTGAAAAAACAAAATCGTCTTTAAAATTATAAATATTTATATATTAATACATATACACGTACACTTATTTATTAAAAAAATAAAAACAAAGAAAAAGAAAATAATTTACAGTTCTGTGTTGTAAATTGATGATCATTTAACAATAAAGGAAGTAGTAGCTTTCATCAAACTTTTTTTTTTTTTGGTTGTTAATATAAGAAATTCTGGAAGTTTTTATAAAATGAAATAAAATTTTTGCATAAGTTTTTCTTTTTTTTTTTTTTGAAAATTTATGAATGATCTGCAGATATATTAAATTTGAAAAATTATTTCTGTTTTTATTTAATCTAAACCGAAATACTGCCTGTTTTAATGTGAAAATCTTGTCGTTTAGGAGTTTTCAATTAAAAAATGTGGCAAACATTTTGAGGCGTGATGGACCTTTAAAAAGCGAAATAATTCCTCCAAAAGCGACATGTATGATCAGAGTTGGTTTGCTAGATATTAAGTTTGTAAATATTGAAAAAAAGTATATATGTATATAAATTAGAGGCCAGCCGATTTTTTGTCAATGAACGTAAACATAATATCCTGCCGATTTTGAAAAATGTTTCTAACTTTGCTTTTTGTTTAGTTTGCTCTCAAATTTCATTATGAATAGACTTATACCAGAGCAACGCGTGCAAATTGAATTGAAATTTTTAAAATAATTGTTCTATTCGTCAAACTCATCGTGCAGCGGGCGCTACAATTGATTTACTCAAAGAAACTTTTGATGAAAAACTAATTTCATGTAACAGCCCAATTAATTGGCCACCAAGATTGTGTGATTTAACCCCTTTAGATTATTTTCTTTGGGGCTATGTTAAGTCACTTGTCTACGTCGATAATCATCTGGAAATCTACATTCGAAGAGTTATCGGCGAAATACGGGCGCAAATGCTGAGAAAAGTTGTTGAAAATTGGTGTTCCAGATTGCGCCTTCTACGCGCCAGCCGTGGCGGCCGCATGGCAGAAAACATATTTAAACATTAATTTTATAAAAATTTCTTTCGAATAAAGCACGTTTCATTCATATTAAAAATATATTTCCTGGTTTTATTATGATTCAAACTTGTGTCACTCTATAAAAAACACCCTTTACATACTTCATACATGCATTTCTAAAAAAAATTTTTAAATTTTTTTACGATTTTCAAAATTTTTAAACTCCTCAAAGAATTTCAACTAGCGATATGTAAGTGTGGTTAGAAAAATATTTTTAATACCATCTTGATGTCTACCTCAACAAGAACATATTCATAACATTTAAGTAAAATTGATTTAAAAAAGTACAAGTTATCCTCGTTAATGGGGAGTGAGGTGTCTTTTTAAGATGGCTGTATTAGTTGCTTAAATTATAATATTATAAATGTATAAGTTTGTATGTTTGACCCAGATTAAATTATAGCGAAGTTTTTAAGGGGCTAAAAATGGTACAAATTGGTACTTTTTATTTGTAACCAATTTTTTTTTTACATTCACATACAGTATACTTTTTAGGTGATAAAATTAGTAAGAACTGCTACTTTTGGTACTTTTTTTTTTTTTGTTTTATTCGAAAAATTTGGTATACAGTCAGTTTATGCCTTCATTAATATGTAGCGTGAAGTACATCTCGTGTAAATGCTACTTATTTATAGTTCAAAGACCGGCACTGTAATATCTATTTTCCCGCCATAGGTCCCTTAAATAATTGAAGCTACATATGGCTCTACCTATGAAAGACATCACAGATGTTGCAGAAGCCCGCCTAATATCATCCGATTCCAATGAATAATGAAATCTTTGTTTTGTGCACAATTAAGAAACTGAAGTTTTGTTAAACACACTTGGGATGATTTCAAAATAAACGGCTAGCTGAAGTTTTCTTTTCAAAATTTTACAAACAAAATATCCATCTAGTTTTTCTGTGCATGTAATTTTTTTAATTATGTTTAATTGTGTGATTTTTTTGAAAATTTATTTATTAAGTTAAAATTAATTCAAAAATTTTTTTTTCTTTTTGGTATCTATTTGACTCTAGACTTTATAGAGTTAATGATATTCGATCATATATTTTGTTGTTGCTAAGCACTTGGCTTGATTTAGTTTTTATTTGTAAATTGTATGAATATTTTCTGGGATAAATTTTATTATTTATAATTTGAATGAATTTCTTTTTGTGCTAGAAAATGTTGTATGATTTTAATGGATATTATCGCAGCATGATTCTGCGTTGCAGTTGTTGCAATGGTGTGATGCATTCTTTACTTTTTTTATTTCAATTTTTTTTTGTGTTGTCACGGGTCTAAGACACTTTCGGATTCATCAGCGGGTTAAGGGGGAACAAACAGTATAATAATGTGTGAGTGGTACTCAGTTTAATTTACTTTTTTTTTTTTGCAGTGTGACTTTTGATTGAGTTCACTTGTTTTTGTGACTTTTGTTTCAATAATTCCCTATAATTCGATTTTTATTGCAAATACATATTAAATTGTTTTACATTATATTTTTGTATATAAATATAATTTTTTGTTTTTATTTTAATTTCTTTTTGTACAAAATGCGTTTTAATTTAATATTTTTTTCAATAAATAAGATTTAAAACTGTTAAAGAACCTGTTCTTTGATTTTAATTTTTTATTTATACAAATTGAATTTGTCAATTTTTGTTTGTTTGTTGAATTTTTTAAAATTGAAAAAAAAAAAAAAATTTATAATATTTTGTTTTGTGTTCGAACAAGCATTTGCAAGTGTTTGAAGTAAAAGTACAGTTTGTGCCGAGGCGAATTAGTTATATATGATGGCATTAGGGGCGAATTAGATTCGCCATGTGGCACACAACGGTTTTCAAACACCACAAATGAAAGTTGTTGTTCAGTGTTTTTTTATACGGATTTTGATATCGGCCGTACACCGGAAATGTAACTATTACACATTGTTGTATTAAAGTCGCATAGGAAATATTGTAACGCTTAAATTTTAGGTATAAACTGAGCTTACAAATTTTAAGTAAAACACTATGAAGAAAAGTTTTGTGGTATATATTAGCCCTTTAACTTTTCTGTAAATGTGGCTTTTTCTTCCAAAAATAAGAAAAATATCCCTTAATAAACAGCGCTCTAGATTCAATATGTCTCAAAACAAATTTTTTCCCCAAAAAATTATACTATAAGCCTTCCAAGACACTAAAATTCAAAACTTAATATACTCTTCTTCACAGTTAGTAGTGCAAAAATATCCCAAACAATCGAATCTAGAGACTAGATGAGACTTGTTTGCCATAAGTCACCATAAACCAAGAAAACTCTTGCTATCAAATTTCATACAATTTTGTTGTACACTGTGATTAAAACTTAAAACTGGATTTAGTTATTAACTAATCTTTGAAGAAAATAATTCTTAAAAATAAATGTCATGAATGCTTCCCGTTTTGTAAATGGCATCAAAAATAAAACAAATAAACCATTTACTTGGAAATTCTCTTTTGCCTGCAAAATAGTGACTTCCAGGATATTTCCTTGGCAAGATTTAAATATACTTTAACTTGAACGCATGTCTACAACAAAACAACATTATAAATGTTTCCTCCAAAGATGCTGCTTCTCTACTTTTGTTGCAACTGCTTCACAAAGATGGGTAGAAAGGGAGAGAGAGAGAAAGATAGAGAGAGACTGTCTTAAATAAATTTGTTTGTTTCAGTTCTTTGGCGCTCTCTTTTTTAAATGTTTAAAGTCCTGTTTCAACTGTTCTTAATGTGTCCATGTGTTTGAGTTTTGTTTTTGTATGACATGATTTAGAAAAAGAAATTTCGTACCTCATTATCTTCGTCGTCCTGAGCTTCATCATTAAGTTGGTCATTTAAGCTGATCAAGATATCGTCTTTATTAACATTGTTCTCACTTGTCGCCTCACCGCAAGTGCTGTTGCAACTGCTGCCAATGCCAGCATCGTTTGTAGATTTATTTACATATAGTTGTGTTGCATTAGGAGAATTACCTAAAACTTCGGTAAAATCGACAAGCGGACCTAAAGGATCGAATGAGTCCTCTAAGAGGATACCACTCTCAATAGCTGCAACAGCTTCCTCGTAGTATCAGTTAAGATCTCTACGAAAGCTGTCCTCTATTGAGGGATCGGCAATCATAATGGGATTTTGGTCGGATAGCATTTGTAGACCAGGACCGTCGATTGTGCCCAAATCGAGGTCGAGACTGTCGAAGATATCGCGTGATGAGGAATAATCTGAGAATATTATTTGTGGTATATTTGTAGCTGTTGTTGGAGTATGTGCTTGATTCTGTTGCTGCTGTTGCTGCTGCTGCTGGTGATGATGGTTGCTGTGTGACGTCTGATTGTGATGCAATTGATTTGCTGTTTGATTGTTTATATGATTATGTTGATTCTGTTGGTGTTGTTGCTGTTGTATTATATGGGAGGAGGGTGGAGGAACTGTTGCTGCCAACATTGAGAGGCCGGGTGACGATACCGAAAGCGGTGAAGGCGAATGATGCGGCGAATGCATTGGCGAATGATGCGGCGAATGCATTGGCGAATGATGTGGTGAAGACTGAACCGATAGCGCGAGCTGCTGCTGGTGGTGGTGTGAAGGCGAATGCGCTGACATTGGTATCGGTAAGGGCGAAGAAGGCGATGGCACACAGTGTGTTAAAGGTGAAGGTGTTCGTGATGAGTTGGCCGATATCGTGATATCTTGTTGTCTTTCATTGTTATTCATCAGTCCAGTACTGTGGGCTCTGCAAGTAATCGGCGACCCATTGGCATTCGTGTTAACACTTGTTGTACTTGTTGAATTGTTGTTTAAAATTTGCTGATGATGCTGTTGGAATTGTTGGGAATTGTTACGTTGATGCTGATGCTGCTGCAGCTGCTGTTGCGGTAAATTGTTATTGTTGCTACAATTGGATGTTGTATTTGTGGGATTTGTTCTTGCTGTATTAGACGAGTTGGCTGATGATGATGATGTTGTCATATCTCCAAAATCTATTATTTTACTATCAAAGCTATTGTGGTTCACCATTCGCAAGTCGTCGAACTCTAAAGAATCGTAATTGTTTTGCGGTGACTGACTGTTATCACCCAAATGAAATTGTTCAAAGTGATTATGAAAAGCAGGATTAAGTGCATTGTAGGCTGAATTGGTTTCTAGATTACCAAACGAGTTTTGTATACTTTGTGTTGGCATTTGATTTTGTTGACTTTGACTACTATTTGCTCCGCTTACGGACGTATTTTGATTACTTGGACAATGCCGTATGGGACTGGGCGGGGCACTAGTATGTAAATCGTTGGCAGGTCCAGATGTTAAAAGGCCAGGAGAAGAGCCAGGGCTAGGTGGATTCACTGGTTGTCGATAATCTGTTAGATTACCCGTTGAGGTGGCGGAACCCAGTGTAGGCAATGTGCTAAAGGCAGCGGATGTATTATGTGCTGATGTTGGTTGTACAGACAAATTGGTAAAGGACAAATGCGGTGATGTTTGGACATTAGCTGAGGCGGTGTTTGTGACAGACGTTGGAGAGTTTTGTTGTTGATGATATGGTGATGGTGGACCACCACCACCTGCCGTACTGGGAGGACTGAAAGGACTAGGTGTTTGATCTCGATCATGACATCCATTGTTGTGATGTGGTGACAAGATCGGTGACAATGTCTGATGTTGCGTTACATTTGATTGCATCATTTGTGTGCTGCTACTGGCTGGGTTTGTATTTGAATAGTGTAGCGAGGATAAGTCGGGTAATGAACCAGTGTTGTTAAATGATAATTGCTGTTCATGCAGAGACTTGAACATTATATTTGAGTTATTGTATTTGGCATTGGCATATTGTTGTTGCTGTTGTTGATGATGTAAATGTTGTTGCTGCTGCTGCTGCTGCATGGTCCTTTGCTGGTTTTGTAAATGTTGTTGAAGTTGTTGATGCTGTTGTGCTTGCTGTTGCCGTTGCATTTGTAGACGTTGATGCTGTAAGTGTTGTTGCTGCTGATGATGATGCAGCTGTTGCTGTTGCTGCTGTAGTAACGTATTTTTCCTTTTTTGTGCTTGTGGACTGTAACTGCGCCCAATATTGGGGGACTGAGATCGTTGGCTGTGATGTGGATTCTGGTTATAATTGGCATGCAAGGAATTCAAATCACCCATTATACTCGGAATTGGACTGGATGTGCCGAATTCTCCCTCTGATAAATTGTTAAGGGTTTGATGTAAAGCTGAATCGGAGTTCGAGCGTCGCCAACTACTATCCATGGGTGGACTTAAATAACTATTTTGTATTTGAGGTGTTATACCAGTAAGTAGAAGACCACTGGCCGTACTGCCATATGGAGATCGATCCTGTTTACGTTCGGATGGTCTTCTCATTGGACCAACACCTACACTGCGTCCCCGTGATTCTCGATATGCAGTAGGAGATCCTGCTACAGAATTTGCAATTCCGCCGCGTGATCCACCGCTTATATTGATACCGCCACCTGCATTTGCATCCGGAGAAGCTCCACCTCCACTGGCTCCACTACTAGTACCACTACCGCCACCACTGCCACCACTTAGACTAGCATTTCTATGTAAACCATTACCTTCACTGGGATCCGTATTGCCTAAAGCATTCTCTACAACTCTAGTTGCTTTGACTTCGCTCATAATTTTTTCAAACTCCGCTGTGCCCTCAGCTTGTTTTTGTTTTTGTAAAGCGATTTTTTCGCTAAACTTTCTTGGATTCGCCATTGTTCTACACTATTGTTTTTACTTATTTATTTATATGTATATATGTTTGTATGTATGTGCGTTTTATCAGCTTGCTTTCACAACTTTGTTCCTTCCTTCCTTCCTTCTGTCTTCTTTTGCATAAATTTTCTACTGTGCTCTTTCTCCCACCTACTTGGCTCTATAAAATTTTCTCTTTTCTTTTTTCTGTTTGTTTTTGTTTTAAGTTTATATTTCGATTAATTGCACGAATAAAGAACAACTACATTTGCTGTTGCTGTTGCTGCTGCTGCTACAGCCAGATTGTCTGCAAATGTCTGGTACAAACAATTATGGTAGATCATGCGTATTGCAACTTTTAAAGGGAGGGGTATAAACAATTGGTTTGTTGGCATGGCCAAAATAATAGTTAAATGGATATTGAAAGAGTGTTGGATGGGTGGGCAGTATTCGTATACATAATGACAAAACCAGACAATATGTTTTTTGTGTTATATTGCAAAAGATATTCCGGTTTAGAACAATGACCGTAAATCGTGTTTGTTTGTTGTTGTTCGAATTAAACAAAAAATAAAAATAGTATAGAAATTGTATAAACGAAATATAAGTTATTGATAACGTGGCATTGATATTTTAAATATAGATTTTTATCAGCCAATACAAAAACAATCATAAAATCGACCATTCCGGTAGATAAAAATAAAAGTATCGAGAGCAAATCAGTTAGAGGCAAACGATGGTAAAGATTAAAATTTCATTTAATTTTTTTTTTGCATAAAGTTTTTTATTATTGTTGTTTATGGTGGCAATTATTAAACGAATTGTTGTTGTTGTTGTTGGTTTTATGCATTCAGTAGATATTTGTTTTGGATTTTGTTGTTTTTTATTCACCGTGGGTGGTTAATACAGATGGATGGGTGCGTGTATATGTTTGCGTTTCCGTTGAAACCGTTTAATAAATCCATAAAGTAAATTGCCGACAAACATACACACAAACACACACACACACATTTTGCATAGCGTATGTCAGGAAGTCAATACAGCATAATTTAATAGAAATCGGATGGTGAAAAGGGGAGAAAATAGAAAAAATAGTACACAATATGTAAGAAAATGTATTTTAAAAATATAACAAACTTATGAATTAAAATTATTAAAAAAATATATCTGTGGCAAAAAGGAAAAAGTGCTTAAGTCGAGATAAGCTAATTTTGAGTTAATATCAGCATCGTATTCTCCATACTCAAAAGTATCCCTGGACAAAGTTTTATTTATACTGAACCATTTTTAACGAAGTTCTGGCACAATTACTTGCTGCTTTTCTTCTTCTAAATAATTATCGGATATGTAAGAACATCTTATTTCATCTTATTACACATTAAATTTCAAATTGAATATACATATGTATATGTTATAGTGGACAGAATCGTGTGTTAACAAATCAAAAGAATGATCAACTTTTAGTACAAAGCTAGTACATTTTTATTAAACCACTTAAACAGTTAAAACTGCTATTCTAGATAACTATAAAATATGAATTAAGCGGCTTTTCCTTATTGCCACATATATTATTAATACACATCGGGCCTTTGCTGCAACAAAGTCATAACTCAAGAAAAGTAGTTTTGCTGAAAACAAGTTTAAAATTTCAAATTCGAAACTTAAGTTTTCTCTCAAATGTTTATTAAAGTTATTGTGTCCTTAATTTACGAACTTTGTATGAGAAAAACGATTTTATTTTGTACTTTAACTTTATCACTCGTTAGTGAAGAACAGGGCTACTAGATATAAAATATATTTAGATTAAATTTTTATACACATTATAAAGAACGATATGATAATTAATTCTGCATTATTAAACAAAAAATTAAAGTTTTTAAGTTATGACTCTATCGCAGGAAAGGCTAGATATGTATACTTATAATTAAAATAAATTAACTCTTTTCGGTAAATGTGAATTAATTCCGATAATCACGACAAGAAGTGTTACTGCCTTAATGTACCTGTCAGAGCGAAATATCTGTTCAAATAAAATATCCAACCTTTCTAAAAATTTAGTTTTTGTATCTGGTACCTCAGTCACCCAATGGGTACGACACAACACGTTTAATTTCTCAATGAAAACTTTTATTTAAAAAAAAATAGTGAATTCCTAAACCATTAATATGGAAAAATCTGTTGATAAGCTTTCATGTGACTCTGCAGATTCAATTAATGGTAAAGGATATTCAAATACTTGATTGCAGCTGTCGTGATTCACAGTGAGGTCTAAGCGGTAAGCAACTCTGATGATGAGACCTTGGTAGATCTCGAAACATATTGAGGTTAGAGTTCAATCTGCCGTGCAATCTAAACTTTCGTTGTCTTTTCAACTATTTCAAGCTTATGGAGTTTTCTTTCTAATAAAAATATATTTAAAAATAAAATAATTTAAAAATTTTATTTATTTGTTACGGGTTACCAATACCTAAATATATATTTCGTTGGTTGCCATACCAACTCATCAGTAGATCTTTACCATTTATGTTTGAAAAGTTCCAAAGCTCATCTCTCAAAAAGTTTTGCGAATTACAAAACATAAAAATAGCCTTTCAAAAAACGTTACAAACATACACAACAAATATTTTTTCATTATGAATGTGTTTACTTTTTTCATAATGAAAAATTATTTGTTGTGTATGTTTGTAAAGTTTTTTTGAAAGGCTGTTTTTATGCTTTGTAATTCGCAAAACTTTTTGTGAGTTTATGTATAAATAGATGAACTTTGGAACTTTTCAAACATAAATGGTAAACATCTACTGATGAGTTGGTATGTCAACCAATGAAATATATATTTAGATATTGCTAACCCGCAACAAATAAATAAAATTTTTAAAAACATAAATTCATTAGTACATGCTCAAATAAATGTAAAATTTTATAAAATAATTTAATAATAAATTCAATTATAGAAACTTAGCCTGAATAATTGAAATTTCTGTGCCAAGATTTTTTTTAATTTCTTAATTAATTTGTCCATTGGCTGGAAAAATTAAACTCAAAAATATTATCGAATTTATGCGAAACGATGCGGAAGAAACAAATTCAACATAAATGAAACTTAAACCGGTTATGGCCAAAAGCGGAACACTTTTTTTTTTCCCCAGCGATAAATTAACACCAAACAAAAGCGATTTATTTGGAAGAAAATTAAAATATGTATGTATGAGTGGTACAGTCATATCGCCACCTGCAATCCAAAAACACCTGCTACATATTTTTTTATATGTCAAACTAAAGCTGTGTACAGACAGACAATTGATAGATCCTACAATATTATCAGAAAAACGTTCAGAAAATAAATGACAACCGTCTGAGCTTACAATTTTTGTCTTGGAACGTTGCCAGAAAAAGCATTGTCAGTTTATTGTAAGACAATAATATTGTCAGACATCTGAAAATCGTGTGAACACTCTTCTTTGCCATTGTTAGATGATTGTCAGACATTGTAAGCTCTTCTTTATTGGCAGATTTGTTTAAATTAATGCATCTGACAATGGCACCACTGTCAGATAATTTTTCTATTGGCAACGTTGTCCAGTCCATAAATACGATTATTACCAAGGCATTAACAACGCATCTGGCAATTTTTGACACACAACAATCTAACAACCGTGTGAATTGACAATTTTTTTTAGCAGATAAATTTATTGTCTGACAATTGTCTGACAATGGAATTGTAAGCTTTTCTTACAATCGTCTGAACTGACAATTTACCTTTTGGTAACAATTCTTCTTTGTCAGTACGTTGTCAGCATATTGCCATATCTTTCAATACGAGTATTGTAAGATCTGCCAATCGTCTGTACATAGCTTAACAGCAAATAAGTTTGTAGCTTAAGTTTTGTAAAAAAGAACTTAAGATTTTCTACATATACGTCAGTGTTTAGCTTAATATTCTATTAGTGATCACGCATGATCGTATTTATTTTCTTTTCACGTAGTTTAAGATCATAAGTAGAAAATAGTTCGATTTGAATGAGAATTTGAAGATAATAGTATCGTGCTTAAACATACAGTGAACTAGCGGTAATGTGAACTTCTACAATAGTGAACTATCCGCTAATGTGAACACTCGCTTTCTTATATGAACTCTCTAAATTGTAAACAAAGTTTAATGGCTCTAAATAGTGAACGACAGTTTTTGCAGAAAACCAACTCGCAACAGTAACATAAGCTAATATAACAAATTAAATGCATTTAAAACCGAAAATGCTTGTTGGTATATGTTAGGTTAGGTTAGGTTAGCATGCAGCTGGTAAGAGGATAATAAGATTCCAGCCCACTTGGGACTTGATGTGGCCCCATTGTGTTGCCTGTAGGGAAGTATGGTAGTAGAGAAAGGGAGATAAGAAGAGTCTAGATAAGAGTAGGCAAAAAAGAGAGACAGAGAAAACAGAGAATCAGGTGGGAAAAACCGAAGCAAGGGGTGAGACTTGCAGTGGAATGGGCAGGATTTCAAGCCCGCTATTGGGCAGAGGGGAACCATGCAGTGCTCCTGATAAAGAAGCTAAGGCTACCGAGTTCCGCTACTGAGAGCTCGGAGAGGGTTCTGAAGGATCTCCTGCCTAGAAAGAGAAAGCGGTGATCCTCTATAGCTGGGCAGAGGCATAGAAGGTGTGCGATTCTTTCTTCTTTTGCCTCGTCATTGCAGCTGGAACAGTATTCATTATGTGGTAGACCCATGCGTCCAGCATTGGTACCGAAGGTTCAGTGCCCTGTGACTGTGGCCACAAGTTTGCGCAATTGCCTTTGGGGAATTTCACGAGATTTTTGGTTCAGTCAACTGCGTAAGAGCTTCATCAATTCGCTTCCAGCAGGCTAAGAGCGGAAGACCGCAGAAATTGTCAATATCGACAGCCTTTAGCTGTCTTCCTCTCCTGGCCAGATTGCCAGCGGTGATGTTTCCTGTTTGTTTGTTTGCTATGTGTTACTCTCAAATGTTTCATAAACTCTTCACGTTATCTTTTCCTAGTTTTTTATGATCTCCCATTTTGGTTTTGTTATTTAGTATTAAACTAAAATTGAATATATGAAAATTTATAAGTTTGAAATAAATTTGATGTTATTTTAGCAACCTGGTCTTTCTGTTCTTTGTGGGCTTTTCTATTGTACTAAATAATCGAAAATGTGAACAAATTTAATAAAGTTAACAAGTTTTTATAAGTTCACATTACCGCGAGTTCACTGTCTACATAAATATATAGGGCTTGACCGACGATGTCGAAAGTTATCGTTCGCTGCATTTGCAGACTTAACAAAAACTAAATTTCGTTTCACTGTCCATACCAGTCAACTTTTGCTGAGCAACTTTTCAGTTTTGAGAGAAAAAACTAATGAAAAATGTGTACAATGTTTCATGCAACTTTCGTAAAAATTAGAAGAAAAATGAAGTAAGCAAAAGAACTACATATGCTTTCCAAGAAAAGTTTCATTGTATAAACGCGATTGCAACTTCAATAGAAATTTTAAAAAAGTTGCACAAATAAAAATTGACTGTCACAAAAACTAAATACATAAATAAAATGCATGTTTAGAATGTCGCAAATCAGTTGTTTTTCAGCCGATATTTTCTGATTAAATTGATCATACATATGTGTGTATATGTATACTTAAGCATAAAAAACAAGCTTGATCAGTTCTACTCTGAAATTTTAATTATGTTAAATTCTTGCTGGTTATAGCTGTACGTACATTCTGATTTAAAACCAAATTAATTCGATAGCAATATTTACATTAAGCAATTCTCACAAAAAAAAAGGGTTTCGAAATAGTGGGTTAATTTTTTTTTTATTATATTTGCCCCGATTTGAAAAAAAATATGATGAGACCAAAATTCAAGCACATCTGTTCGAATAAAAAAAGAATTTTTAAAATCGGTCAATAAATTCAGAAGTTATTAGATAATCAATAATTTTCTTTGGAGAGGGAACAACTGGCTCCTAATTGCAACAAAATTGCAAGCAAAATTGTGCGAACAAAAATATATTAGAAAAAAACCCAAAATTTTAGTCAAGGAAGGATTTGCTGTTAACAGGGCACTGTTGAACAGTTAAAAGTGGTAGTAAAAGTTGAAGAAACTCATTTACGATGAAGATTAAATAATGGTTTCTATGAAAATATAAAAATGATAGTGTACGTAGCGGACTATCATGCAGATAATAATCAGTGATCTTCTCCAGGAATTTTTTTTTCATATGAAAATATCAAACAACATCCAAGATCATTTCTGATATCCTGTGATAGTCTACTACCTGGAATAACATTTTTATATTGTGGGGTATTGTTATGCGTTACCAGGTGTCCATAATAACCACTAATCTTCATTCCAAATGTGTTTCATCAACTTTTACTAGCGCCGTAAACTGTTCAACAGTGCTCCGTTAACTGCAAAAATTGGCTTGACTAAAGTTTTTGGTTTCGATCTTTGCTAATTAAATTTAAATTTATTTTCACACACATTATAATAAGTGGAATTAGAAATGGATTATTAAATATATGGGCATTTCCACAGAAAACTGAACTATTTATTGCGTTCCATTACGGAACACATAAACTTGTAGTCTGAAACCAAATAATTTGTATTTTAATAGTTTCGTTCTAAAAAAAAAAAATTAAAAATAACAGAAAAAATGTAAACTTTTTGTTAAAAAATCTGTGAATTTTGTATGGAAATGCTCTGGTAAATCTCTGGTTCGAATTTGCGCATCTTGTTGTACGATTTCAACATAAAAATAAACAATAGATTCTGTTAATATAGTCGTAAGCTTGATCATGTTACTCACGATTCCATCACTAGTTTTTAATAACAATTGTCTGCTTGCATATAATTTGAAACAATATTTAAATAAATTCAAACAATATTTAGTATTTGATGGTTAAAACACAAGCCTTTTGTTTATTTTTTAATTATTTAATCTTATTTTTTCTTTTGACATTTAAGTCTGAATATTTAAAGAATTAAGGGCATGTGTATCTCTACTCATTAAATAATTTAGCTGATGATCAAGTTCGATATCAAAAGTTTGAACGACAACAACAACAACAACAGCTTTGAAATGTTAAGAGTTTCTTGAATTGATTCGATGAAATTATTACATACATACATACATACATACGTATGTACATATGGATGTATAATACACTATCCTACACGCTCGTAAGATTCATTTACAGGAAAATCTAACAAAAATGCTGTTGTAGGAGCCAAACTACTCTTTCGGTGTCTCCATCTTTTTAATTTGTTTGCATTTATTTGAAGCGCCAATAAAATTTTCAGCTATTTAACAAATAATTCTCCTCTGATCGCATGAAAACTATAATTGTATGAAAAATTTTGCAATCGCACGAGTTGCCAAGAAAATCTGTCACACAGTTGCATTTTTAGTCCACACTACTATATAGTTTTTCAGCACACAAGTCACATTTGGCAGATCGAAAAGATATTTCCAGCTTTTTAACCGACTTCAAGAGGTATTACATTTTAATGTTTGTTTGAAAGGGTTTTCTTAGAATTGGGGTTCCATAAAATTTTTTGGAACACTAAAATTTTGATTATCAAATAACACCTCTATTTATGGACCGATATTTAAAATGCCTTCTTTTAGTTTGAACAAGTTTGATTGCAGTTTTGTCTCAAGTTGGTTGATGTTTGGTCAACTCCTATATTTTCAAATTTCTTTTTGTATTTGAAGCGGTTTGCTTGGGGTTTGGTATTATATTTTTATACCCTTCCGTAAGTGTATTTATTGGCTTCTCAAACGGGGCTCCAGGGTTGGCAAGGGGTGTCTACATTGAAGAATTTGGGATCAGGATTTCCTTCAAACTACCGGACGAATGTAGTATCTTACAAGCTGAAATATCCGCCATCAAAACGGCAAAAAATTGGCTACGGTACTATCGGATAACAAACAGAGTTATTCACATCATAACCGACAGCAAACCTGCAATAATTGCACTCTCGGGTGTGTACACAACATCCCTTCTTACCCTGGAATGTAGGAAATCACTTAATACATACATATCACTTAATGGTTAATCTTTCTAGTATTACCCTGATATGGATACGGGATACGGGACACGGGGAAAACACAGGCAACATCATCGCTGACAATCTGGCCAGGAGAGGTACAGAGCTAGAAGCTGCTGAAATTGATAACTTCTGTGGTCTTCCGCTCTTGGCCTGCTGGAGGCGAATTGAGGAAGCTCTTATGCAGATGGCACAAACCAGATGGTTTAATGATCCAACCTGCACCATAGCAAGGACACTGTGGCCTTGCCTAGACGTCAACAGAACCAAAAATCTGCTGAATTTTCCCAAAATGCAATTACGCAATCTTGTGGCCACAATCACGGGACACTGCACCTTCGGAACCCATGCCAGACGCATCGGTCTACCATACAATGAATACTGCTCCAGATGCAATGAAGAGGAAGAAAAAGAAAGCATCGCACACCTGCTATGCCTCTGCCCAGCTATGGAGGATCACCGCCTTCGCTTTCTAGGCAGCAGATCCTTCAGTACCTTCTCCGAGCTCTCAGTTACGGAACTCGGTTGTCTTAGCTCCTTCATAGGGAGCAGTGGATGGTTCGCCAAATAGTGGACTTGACATCCTGCCCGTTCCACTGCAAGACTCACCCCCTGCTTCAATTTTTTCCTACCTGTTCTTCTCTTGTTCTTCTCTGTCCTTCCTTTGCGTACTCTTTTTCTGACTCTTCTAATCTCCCTTTCTCTACTACTCTCCCTCAGTACAGGCAGCACAATGGGACCACATCAGGACCCAAGTGAGCTGGAATCTAATCTTCCCTTTACCATCAGCCTGCTAACCTAACCTAACCTAGATAGGAATGTTGAATGAGCCATATCCGTCTATACGTCTGTCCGTCTGTCTGTACGTAAAATCGATTTTCCAGAGCTAAAATTTGGGTCTTGGATTATGTGTTCACCGAAATGTTCTCTCAATAAATCCTTTGATTGATGCGATATGTGGGAAGTGGCGCCGTCTTGCTGAAACCAAATGTCGCCGAGATCACGAGCTTCAATTTCAGGCATCAAATATTCGGTTATCATGGCACGATAACGGTCGCCATTGACGGTTACGTTCGCACCGGCATAATTTTTAAAGAAATAGGACCGATGAAACCACACCAAACCGTTGTTTTTCCTAGATGAAGTGGCAGTTCTTGAATCTCTTCAGGTTGTCCCAAATGCGGCAATTTTGTTTGTTTACATACCGATTGAGCCAGAAATGGGGCCTCATCGCTAAACAAAATTTGCCTCGATACACATTCCTCACAGAACGTGAATTTTCGTAATAAAGTTTAACGATTTGTAAACGTTGTTCAAAAATAACATGACAGCATGACACGACTCACACGTGATCTGTCAAAAAAAAGGCTATTGAAAAAAGTATCTCTACTCGGATCACCCTTTATATACAAATAAATGAAGATATATATGGTCATGGGCTAGACCTTAGGTACCCTTACACCTTCTATACAGACTTACGTGGCAAGCCATTTCCTTCATTATAAAATATATACACTTCCCGTTGCTCTGTTAATTCAGAGATTGTTCCGTGTATATAAGTTTTTATGGGTAACGGACAAAAGGTTATGTCTATAAAAGACAGATTACCCTTTCCCCGGGAGGTGTTACATCTTGTTGTTGTGAATCAACAAGATGAGACTATCTACTCCCCGGCGGATGGATATATGAACTCGGAGAACATACTTAAATATATATGCACACACATACGCCCTTACATGCATACAAGTTAAGCCACTGTTAGCCACGCGCCAACTTAGTATTGCTGACTAGGTATATTTATGTATGTATATGTACATATACATATGTAGTATGTATGTATATGTGCCTATCTGTGCACTCCAGTTTTAAAAGTAGAAATTGACTCGAAATCGTTAGGTATTTCGCTAACGAAAAATCGACTAAGTACTCCACTGGCTACAAGTAGTGCAAGAGTTCGCCTAAATGCATGCATAAATGTTAATGCCTTCAACCTCAAATTTTTTTTTACGAGTTGAAAAAAACTTTGCCCTTATTCCAAAGAAAATCAACACAAAAATAAAAAAGATTTTATGTACATAAGTGTTATAATTTTGTGTTGGCGTACAATTAGAATTTCGTGGTAAGTGAATGTTAAATTTTTAGTAAAAAAAGTGGTTATTTTAGAAAGGTAAAATGGGCATAAAAAAAGAAAAAAAAAACATTTAATTGAAAATTTTATATATATTGAAAAAGAAATTTGATAAATAAACCAAAATCCAAAAAATTAAAATTTCTGTAGTATTTTCATTAAGGAAATATTATTAGTGATCTTACTGGTACATTATGACTAGCGAAATAGTTGGGTTTTGCTGACTAGTGATTTCACCGGTCTGATCGTGTCAATTGACTACCGTCAATGTCATCCAAATTTAAAATCGTCAGTCGAGTGCATTGCTAGTAGTTAGTCTGGTATTTAGTGGTAACGACTGGTAGTTAGCGAAATAGCTAGTCATTCGCTAGCAACGCCGACTGCAGGGTGCTTGTACACGTGTATGTTATGTACCTTCATATTACCATTTTACCGAAAAGAGTACATATTTAATTTGATTTGATAAATTAAACATTATATGTACATAATCTAAAACTTTTTGTAGGAATGCTACAAGTATTTTGTACTTACGGTCAAGGTTTAATCGCAAAGTAACAATTTTCAATTATTCAGGCGGCAGAAGTTTATGTTACAAATTCAATCGGATAACTCATACGTACTCGTATGTATGTATGTATGTATGTACATATGTCGATGTAACACTCCATATAATTTATTTATTTCTTCACTAACTTTTGTTTATACTTTTTTTATTCCTATTTTTTTCTTTGATCCAAGAAAAATTTTATTTTTCTTTCTGTGAGTTAAGAAAAAGTCGTTGGATTGAAAAATATTTGCAAATTTTACACATTTATAAAATTAGAAATAAACTTGGCGCTTTTTTTTCTATTAATTCTTTTTCTTAGTAAATTGATAGCAGTAACAACAGTAACAACAAAATGAGCAAACATTATAAAAGTAGTGATCAAAGTTTTAAAACGCAAAAGAACATAAGCATGGAAATAAATGGCAAATAATATACAACAAATACGATTATAAAAAAAAAGTACCACGAGTTAAAATAAACGCGTACAGCAATTGCGGGAGAGAGAGAGAGAAAGAGAGTAATAATAATAAATAAAATAAGAAACAAGTAAGAAAATTAAAAAAGGGGACAATATTTTACATTAGAGATGAAAAACTTCATACACTTTATGTGGTTGCTTTTATTATTAAAACTGATAAGACCCGGCGTGCTTCGATACACCACACAACTTTTTGTGTTGAGATGAAGAATAAAACTTAAAATATAATTTATTTTAATTAATTTTGCTCCCTTTTATAATTAATATGTTTATTTGATTGTAGTAGTACATATAAAAAAGCTGTCACCGGAAGTTCCAGCGCTCTCATGACATCAAACACGTCAATCATAAGGACATTCAGGAAGGAATGACACTGAAATGAGAAGGTCTTAGCAAGGTCAAAAACCAACTCTACACAAATATTTGAAGAACATTGGTTCTAGCCACGGCAAATGGCGCCTTATGATGATTTTTTTTTTAATCAATTTTGTATTAACACTGAATGTGGATTTAGTAAATATTTTCTTATGATTATGAAATATTTCCTGTCAAAGACAAAATTTGTCATTTTTGGATCAATAAAAAATGCCGCCAAAATAAAACCTAAAAAGTGGTCTCATATCAAAAACGTAAAATGGCCTTAAAATACTTTTTTTATTAGGACCAGCACTCACAAGGAACAACTCTCTGTATGCACTGCATTGTGCCCGAACTTGGAAAATTGGTTATGGGAAGGAAGCTAAAGGGAATAGTGATTCTGGAAATTTGATTTGAACTTTAACACACTGAAGGTGATTGGAAAGACCTCTGCGGAAAATTAATTCCACATGCGGACATTTCTGCTAAAGTTAGAATTATTTCTGTAATGCACAGTGCGGTTCACTGGCATATCGAACACAAACGGATGTGATCTTAATAAAGAGCGTGTTGTAGGTGAAAAAATACGAGTTTGGGAAACAAGTTCCCAGATATCATTTGCGTCGAGGCTCCAGTGAGTGAATAGAGTTGTCTACACTACTGTCACCGATAAGCTTCTTCGCTCTCCTGTAAGCGATGGATTTACTTCAAAATTGTTTTTGAAGCAAAGGGCCCATACATGGGAGTTGTATTCCATTTTTGTTGCAGATTAAGGAGATCAGATGGAGTGAGGTAAAAAAGCGATACACTTTTGAGACATGAAAAATGCGTTCATTCCATCGAACATCACAATGACTTTTCATGCCAAGAACATCAAGAGGTTATGACTTCATAATATTTATACCCTCCATAATTACAGATGCAGCAGCATGTCCGGTCATACTTCTTTCGTAAGCATTGCACATTGGGTCTTAAGTGCATTAAAATCGACCGTGCGCGACTCCAATTTGTAACTTTCAGAGGATCACGATTTAGTGTATCATTTATATTTTGCCGCAAAAGGCTTGGCCAGTTGTTTTTAATGTAAACATTTTCGAAATTTTTTTACTTTGTGGTTATTTTTCGTTGCGGCCATTTTTCATGCTGAACATTTTTTATAGTTTCTGTAAGAAATGGCATTGGTGGCATATGACATCTATTCCCACATATTAGCTAAATTTTTTCCTCGCTATGTGGTTTTTGATCTTGCTAAGTGCTTCTCATGTCCACGTTTGCTCCCGTAGATGGCACTTCCTGATCCGTTTAGTGGTACAACGAAGCTTTTGATATCAGTAGAGTCTATTGGGATTCTAACCGAGCACTCTTTTTGGATTTTTTTACACATCTATACTACATATGTATGTCTATAAACTGAAAGAGACATGTCTTTAAAGTCAACGTATGAATTGGGTGTAATGCTGGTTTATAATTTATATATGTATCTACATACTCGTATGTATGTATGTACATATATTAACAATAACAGTTTTTTTTAATGTTAATACAATTTGTAAATACCTTAGTTGGAATTTTTGGAAATTTGAAGATCATAAATTATTAAAATGTGTTAGAAATAATAAACAAACAAACAAAAAAAAAGCAAATAAAGTAAAAAAATGTTAAATTTTAAGTTAGAATACGAAAATGAAAAGGGTGAAAAATTACAGAAATGGTTGAAAAGGGGGAGGGGCAGAGGTGACGAAAAAATTTCATTAATTAATAAATGTTAATTCAGAGAGCGAAAGGGAGAGTGAGTATTAAGACCAGTTTACTTAATCTATATATATAAAACCGAATGTGTGTTTGTTTATTTGTTTGTGTGTTTGTTTGTTTGTTCCTTATAGGAGGACAAACCCTTGGATCGATCTTCCTGAAATTTTCACAGTATTTAACTGGAACTCTCGGATGAATTATAGGCTACTTTTTTTTCAACCACACCCACTTTTTTAAATTATGTTACTCCTACCACGTAGTTTTTAACAGATTTTATAATGTAATTCTTTCAGCATATGGAAAAGGTCCAGAATATTTATTTATTTTTTGAAATTGTTTGTTGGGTCGAACGGGGGGGGGGGGTGGTAGAGCGTTGCAAATGGCCCGCCGCAATAATTGATTATCAAATAACTTCGCCATATATTGGGCATTTTTTGACCTAAGTCGATGGTATTTGGTACATATGGTATTGGCATAATTTGGAATACGTACCAGGAGAAAAGTGGGTGGGACCACGCCCCTTTTTAGAAAAATTAAAAATCGTGATATAGTCTTAACTACTGGACCGATCGTCATTAAATTTTCACAATAGGATATACTTATAAATACTTTTAATTTTATTTTCTAACGAGGAGGGGTAGCGAAGAACACCGGGATCGGCTAGTACATGTATATTTTTTAAGCTATTGCAGAGCTTCTATCGCGGGCTTTGAGGCGACCGAATCAAGAAATTTTTAAACGTTTGTTTCTTTTGGTTTTGAAACGAAAAAACCTAGGAAAAATCTGTCATTTGTTTTTGAAACGAAAAAACCTGACACTAAGTTTGTTTCTTAAGTCTTTTGTGTTGTTAAGTATTTAAATCGTCCAATGTATGTTAACCCCTAAAGTATGCTATTGATTAACATTAACATTTAATATCATATTGATATCATTAACATACAGTATTGCTAGAATAACAAAGGAGTTATTAAACAAAATGTAATAATATAATTGCTTAAGTTGATAAAAAATGCTGTCCAATAGCTTTACCGCGGCAGTCCCCGAGTGCCACATGTCTTTTTTTGTTGTTATATATTTATACACATCTACTTAGTATGTATGTATGTATGCAGGTATGTATTTGTATTTGTTATTAAATTTTTAATATTTTCTTTATTATACGAGCAGCAGCTTTAGTCAGCCATTAAATATTTTAAAGTTAATTTTCTTTACAAATACAGAAAATACTATTAAAATGAAGCAAACAGCTGCTACAATATTTTGATAAAATTAAAACACTTTTTGTTTCATGAAATCTGTCAAAAAAATTTAATTGTTTAATTAAAAAACTTGCTGTTTTTTCATTTATTTTTTTTTACTCAAGATGCTCTTCTTGTTGCTGTTGTTGTTGTTGTTGAAATTAGTATTTTTGTTTTAGTTATTATTCATTTCAATATTTTTATAGTGTTTTTTCCGTCGTGATTTTTGTTATTGTGGTTTTGTTTTCTTCATTTTTATTATTTTTTTTATTTTATTTCGTTACATCAGTGTTGACAATCAAGTGAAGATGCAACAAAAAAAAAAAAAAAAAAAAAACCGCTAGTTTACATGTGTCCAACAATAGATTGGAAAGTTATTCAAAGAAAAAAAGTGAAATGCTAAAATGCTATTAAAGAGCAATCACTTAAGGGAAGTGGGAACAATTTATTTTTAATCGGAGAATTATTTTAAAATAAATCTATAAATAAACATTGTTTTCTTTTTTAATTTTTTTTTTGTGAAGGTGGTGTTGGCTGAAGTGGTTAGCGTGCTGACTACTAAGTAAAAAATTACTTATGACCTGGATTCGAACCCTGGCCAGGGCAAGGCAGTCAACATCATAACTTTCTCTAATACTCATTAGTGTGGCATTGTAGGTATTAAATATTGTTGGACGGTTTAAGGGCTATGCTACGGTGTATATGTATTGAACACTATCCAGTATCGCGATGTTTATTGAACGTATAGCATGCAATATTGATGGAACGCGATCCATTTCGCAGATTAAGCTAAAATATCAAATCTGAATCGCGGATAGCAGTTTTTTTTTTGTTTTCTCCCATATATGAAAATTTTAACACTACCAGCACGCACAACACAAAAATATGTAAATAATATCAATATATCGTATATTAAACCTGTAGCATTGCCCTAAGTGCTGAAGGTATTGCACTCACTGGTCACTAAAGTGCTAAAAAGAATGTACACCACATCGCCCACCTTCATCGGTTAGCAGAATCGTCGGCAAAGCAAAACAATTAAGTAATTTAACGATTCTACTTAACACCTAAAATTAAGAAAACTCGAAATAGCAGAGTTTTTAAGAAGAACTAAGCTTTCCTCTTCCACATTTTCACCATCTCTCATTTCTACCCCATCCCTTTCTCCGTAATTTTGACGCAATGCATTGCAAGGGCGACGAAAAATAGCTCTTAACTTAAAAGTTTCCCCGAATTTAATAATCTAAAGAATGGCCCCAAAATATAAAAAAAATTCCGCAAAGTTCGTGTTGTTGTTTTCACTACAAAACTTTGGCGCGAAATTTTCATTTTTGATTTGGGGCCATTTGTCATTTATTTATTTGATGAAAACAGCTGATAAAACAATATGTAATACAGAAAAATTAACTATTAAAAATTTTCAACAGAATGGCGCAGAAAACCAATGAGCCATTTAGTTCAGAATTTAAGGGATTTTGAAAACAAAACAATCGTGTCTGTCATGAGTTTCACATCCGTGTGAAACTAAATCTTTTCCGAATATTTTGGTGTCCTGACATTCACTTCCGAACAATATTTTCGTTTTACTTTCGACTGCACTAAGCTGTGTGAAAGCAAATAGAATCTCATTTATTACACAATAAAACTAATTTAATTTGGAGAAAATCTTTTTTGAATTTAAGTTTGATATCTTATCTACCTAATTCGGAAATAAAAACCAATATAGTATGTATGTTTGATAATAACACATGGAAAAGGAGATATACAAAAATTCCCACATTAGCTACCAATCGAGCAAAAATATTTGGAAGTATGCCGAATAACAAATAGTCTATTTTGTGATTCGAAAATTTTCATTCTAATTGAAAACGTTCGGAACTCATGACAGACACGAATGCTTGGATTAAATTGGCTTTCGTTTGGTTCAATAGTTATCATTCGCATTTCTTATTTAACCACATTTATCATACGCCTTTTATAGAAGAGTCTATATCCGGATTTTCGCAAAGTTTCATTTCCTTACACACAACAACAAATAATATATTTATTTATTTATGTACATTGACAACACTGCTTTATCATCAGTTTTGTTTCTTTTGATAAAACGACAACTCTATGTAACCGATTGTTGAAAATCTCTGCACACATAATTTTCTTGTGCCAGCGCAGCACAAAATACAGTGCTCCTTTGACCTCCTTTTCTATTTTGCTTTTGTTGCTTGTTTTGCTACTTTTCCGATATTTATTTTGTGAATTTTGTTGGTCAGCGCAATTAAATATGTATGTACATATGTATGTATGTACTACTTATTTTTGTAAAAATAATCTGTGTATGTATGTGTATATTTGCAAAGATTTTTAAGTCCAACACATTATTTTAATTAATGCAAATACATATTAACATGCTTTTATTAAAGTTATAAAAGTCTAATACGTATGTTAATACATATATTTTCCACAGTATGAATGTATTTTGTTTTTTCTGAAGTTATTTTTTCAACGTTTAAGCTTTTATTCGCAATTTATATTCTTATTTTCAGTACTTTATTTCTTTATCGTTTTGATTTTATATATGTACATATATTTTTTTTCTTCATTTTATTGTTGTTGGTATTGCTGCTGCGCCATAAGTGCTTCTTCTTTTCGTTTAATTGCATTTCTTTGGTCTTGTGTATTTATTATTATGCACACACAACATTCCTTAACTTGCACATTTGAATGTACACATACACACACAATCAGATACATCCATCCCCACACTTCTAGAGAATAGCCTTATTTATATCAACACTTACAAACTCACACTCACTGGCTCACAATCTGCCTGCTATAGAATAAAAATTTCTACATACGAGTATAAATTTTTTTCTTTACAAAAAATATTCCATTTTTATTAATATTTAATTTTAACAATTGTATTGTGACTTTTTTTTAAATTTAGCTGGTATTTTCCTTAATATTTTTTCTTGTTAAAATTCATACATTTTAAAATTTTTATACATAGGTATTTCACTTTTATTTTCTTTACTCTTATGTCGTCGTTTCGCTTTCTTTTTTCATATATATTTTTTTTTGTCTATTTGGCCCCAAAAAATCTGTTATGCCTGTTCTTATTTTTTGCTGGTTGGGTTTTCCTCAATACTATTTTTTTTTGGGGGCTGTTCTAAAACTACACCAATTCGTTTTATTCTTTTAAAAATTCATTGTAAATTTTTTTTTATTTCACTTGTTTTTACACCTTCTTGGTAATTTTTTATTTATTTTAGGAATTCATTTGGTTTTTTTGCGGAATATTATATTTTTCTTGATTCATTTCTCCAGAAAAATATTGTTCTGTAAAACACGAACTGTCACTCGGATGTCAAATTGACGACTAAAAAAATGTCAAAAATTTCTCAACTGGCTGTGTTAGCTGTTAGGTTGTGTTCAGTGTACAATAATAACACTTAGCCGAGACACATGATTTATGTTTAGTATGTATTAGCAACACTAGAGTTCGCCGTAAGGGATGGTATGTGACGCAAAGAAAATATTTACGTTAATTTTAAATGTATTAAAGTGCAACAAAAGAGCAAGGCTATGAGTTTCTAAGAAAACGAATTTTCGAATTGTTTTCAATTAGATGAATTAAGAACATAATCATAGTTGCCAGATGAAATGGGTCCGAAATCGTCAAAATAGTTTTCCGCAGTCGTCAATAAATCGTCGAATATAAAAACAAAATTTTTTCAAACAAAACACTTATTTTATTTAACAAAACATAATATAACAAATAAAATTCAAGGGTTTTTATATAAAATAAAGTAAATTCTTATCAATAAAGAGATCAACTGTTGAAACAAAGTATAACTATTTGTTTTATGTATTTTTTAATACAATGCCTACATACCATATCCACAAAATATTAGCAAGTTTAAATTTTTAGAGAAATTAGTGATTTGAGTTTAAATGAAAAATGATGATAGTATTATTCATGTTACAACACATTTGTAAAAATTAAAAAAAAAAAATAAACATATACTCGTATATTGGAGTTGAACCGGTTTATTAAATCAGGTACTACTTTCATGTCAAAACAATTACACTTGTTTAATTTTATATGATCTCTAGTATATAAAATTGCCACCAAAGAAGCTTTTTCTAACCGATTTCTAACTTTTATATTGTTGAAATTAACTTGGCTAAACACTCTTTCTACATTTGCCGAAAAATGTGGTAAAACAAAAATTTTTTTAATAAAATTAGTTAACGAGGGATATAAAAGAATAGAGTTTTTTTCATCTATGAAATCTTTTTCCAAAAATCTAAAAGTTTTATGTCTCTATCCGGGAAGAATTTTTCTTAATTTAGTAATTTCAATTGCCTGAACTCAGATTCAATTTCCTGTAATTATCAACTCAAAAACAACTAGATAAATATGATAAAACTACCTCTTTTACTCCTTACTTTTCTTACATATTGCGGCAAAAGCTGCCAAGTTCTTTAAAAGTTCAAAGTAGTGTCAATGTTCTGCAGAACGCTGCCAACTTATAATTGTTTAAAAATCGTAAAATTTAAAACACAAATCGTCAAGTCGTCAAACTGCCTTTTTTGGCATCTGAAATCGTCAAAATGACGATAAATCGTCAAATCTGGCCACCATGTACATTATATCTGTGGCAAAAAGGAAAAAGTGCTCAAGTCGAGATTAGCTAATTTTGAGTTAATATTACCATCGTGTTCTCCATATTCAAGAGTATGTATCTCTGGGCAAAGTTGAACGATTTTTAACGAAGTTCTGGCACAATTACTTGCTCCTTTTCTTTTTCTAAATAAGTATCCCATTTGGAATAGTGCTGGCAAATTCTACTACTTTTCATTACTCAATAATATTCAATACTTTTCATTTGGGTACTCAATACTACTCGATACTTTTAACGGATTTTTTGAATTTGTACCGCATAGTTTATATCTGCAAATTGAAGTAGTTTCTTCAGAAATTAAAAATAGATCTTCAACTATTATTGGTTTTGTATGTCTTTTATTATTAAATAAAAAATAAATGTAAAGTTAACTTCTAATTCAACGTTAACAACTTACGAAATAATTAAATTTCTATCAAAAAAAATTCATTGGAAAATTAATGTTTTGATTTGATTAAAGAATTGAAAATATTTACATTTGCGTGAACGTACATTCATGTGTGCCTGCAAGTGTAATACATTGTGTATGTATATAAAATTAAAATATAATATTTACATGTGTGTATATATATGTACATATTTAACTAATATACATTTTTAAGTACTTTTAAAATGTGATTTATCACATGCGGTTGTTCTATTTTATTGGCAGCTTTATTTCGGCGGTTGGTTTTATTTTGTAGCTTACACATTGTTGTCTTTCTGTTTTTTTATACACTATTTTAGCCTCTCAACTTGCTTAAAAATACAACTCTGAAAGTATCGAGTAACTACTTTTGAGTATTGAGTATCCAAAAAAAAGAGCAAATACTCGATACTCGGTACCCACTACTCAATACTTTGCCAGCACTAATTTGGAATAACATCTTATTTTATCTTATAACATATTAAATTTTACATTGAATAAACATATATGTTATAGTGGACAGAATCGTGTGTTAAATAATCAAAAGAATCCAAAAACGAATAAGTAACTTTTAGTACAACGCGATTACATTTTTATCAAACCACTTAAACATATAAAACTGCTTTTCTAGACAACTATAAAATATGACTTAAGCACTTTTTCCTTATTGCCACATATATGTTAAGTATTAATTGTTGAAACTTAATAATGTTCAGGTAGCACTGCTATAAAGTAACTTTCGCAAACATTACATAATCGAAAGTAAAAGAGATAATTGTTCCCTTTGATTTAACTTAGAATTTGGTAAAAACTTTTAATGCTGATATTAAAATTTAAATCGAACTGTAAATTAAAAAATCCAGGCAAAAAATATCTGCTAAGCCATAAGAGATACGGAACACAAATGTTGTGACATTCTTCATTTTTATTTTTAATTGAAATCGATCAAAACTTGTCAAATCGAATGACATTTAAATAAGTTACAAGCATCAGTGGATTTTTTTTTTGTGTTCCAGATAGTCAACTTTGGTCCACTGTAGCTCCTTTGGTGTTAATAGGTACAGTTTATAAGTTCCAGATTTATTACCAATGATTTGGCAAAAGTCCCCACAGTGCAGTGGTAATAAATTCAATATAATTTCCTATGTACGTAATAGTGAAATTAATTATCTCTTCATGAGAATATTATTTTTTAGATAAGCGAGTAAGAGCGATTTTAATCATCACAAATAAAGGGTGTTTTTTTTATAGAGTGACACAAGTTTAAATCTGGAACACCAATTTTCAACAATTTTTCGCAGCATTTGCGGCCGTATAACTCTTCGAATGTTGATTTCCAGGTGATCAATTGTTTGTGGCTTATCGACGTAGACAAGTGACTTAACATAGCCCCAAAAATAGTCACACAATCTCGGTGGCCAATTAATTGGTACATTACGTGAAATTATTTTTTCATCAAAAGTTTCTTTGAGTAAATCAATTGTAGCTAGGGTTCCCACCTTTTTTTTTGCATATAAAGTACATTTGTTGTTAAAGGTTAGGAAAAAAAAGTACACAGTATAAAAATAAAGCACAATTTATTTTTCTTTATTGTTATATTTGAAAACGTATTTTTTATTGCTTTTCGCAAGTTTTATCAAATAATTATCATATTTAAATTAAAGTAAATAATTAATTCATTTTTTATCAGATTCAGCGATGCTTTGTTTCTTTCGTCTCGCCATTTGCTCTTCCTTACAGAAAAAACTCTCTCTGTGAATGCTGACGTGGCAGGAATAGAAATTAAAAATGAAATTACTTTATACAAATTTGATAAATTATCATCAGTCTTATTAAATAATAGCTGCCATTTACTTGCTGTAGATAATTCCGCAAAACCTTCAGAACTGTATATCTGATCATAAATTTTGTTTAATGACGCAATTTCTCCACAAAGATCATACATATTTATATTAAGTTGTTGCAGATTTAAATTTTCGTTTATGCTAACAATATTATCAAATTCAACTTTTCTCTTTAAATTTTTATTGCTAATTGTAAATAACCAGTTTGTATTTTTAAAATCAATCCATTTATTCAGGTACTCTAAGGCTTAATCGATAAATAATAAAAAATTCATGTGAATTTCCCTGTTCAGTTCCGGTGCAGACAAAAGGTTAATTCTTTTGCTTGTTTCATATCCAAATATGTATCCAAAAAAACGTCAACAAATTACTAATATAACCCGAATCTATTTTGAATTGTAGATAAATCAAATCATGTGAAATAAAGTATTTTGGTGTACTTTATTGTTTTTATAAAGTATAGAGTACAATTGAGGCGCTCAGCGCCAAAATGGCCTAACCCTCATTTTCAAAAAAATCAAACTGACTATGCTGAACT
The DNA here is from genome assembly GCA_947311025.1 of Lypha dubia. NCBI lineage: Eukaryota > Metazoa > Arthropoda > Insecta > Diptera > Tachinidae > Lypha > Lypha dubia. The sequence goes on from OX371263.1 coordinate 56,808,083, forward strand.
AACCGAAACCTTTTGAAATAAATACTAAAAAACTCCCTATTGCCTAGTATAACACTAGGTTATACTACCTGCTGAAACTGTTTTTCCTCTATGCAAAGTTCAAAAAAATGTGGATGCCATAATGGCCTAAGCCACTTAGGCCAAATCGAATCTTAGAAATAAAAAATATGTGTGGGTTAGGCCAAAAACGCATGTTACGATTAAAATTTTTAAAATCAACTTTCTTTTTTGTAAGTAAAAACCATAGTTTAAGTAATAAAGTTGACTTACGCCATCAGCTGTTGCGATTTTGCTCCAAAATGCATTTTAATCAACCTTGGTTTCATAATTTGTTTTGATTTTTGCTTCTACCCATTAAAGGTCAAACTGTAATTTGCACTAGTCTGTGTAGACGAGAAGATCTTATAAGAAGTCTATTGGCGAAAGCCGAAGATATAGTACAAGAATTTACAAACTTCCTGGAGTAAATAATGTCGGAACGCATGTCTGCAAAAGATATTTTAACCAGATCTTACAAATAATCGATGGTCGTATTACACGTGCACTTAAGCATAGAGCACCTGGAAGTGTCACAACTACACCAAAATTGGATCACAGAGGAAGACACCCACCTCATAATAAGACCAGCGTTGGAGCTACAGAAATCGTGAAAGAATTTATCAATAAATTTGCGAGGTATATGTAGCTCCCACTATTCAAGAAATAAGAATATTCAAAGAGAATTTCTCTCACCTACCTTAAACATATCGATTATGTACAACCTATATCGTGGAACTGTAGAAATGGACAAACTTGTATCTAAATACGTTTTACTTTAATTTGCATTTTCGAGCTCCAATTTCCGACAGCTGCAAAAAATGTGATTCTTTTAAAGTAAAAATCGAAGCCGCAGGTGATCCTTCTGGAAAGGAAAGGATTACGAGCGAAAGAGATTTAGATCACCGAAAAGCTGAATCAGTTAGAACTGGGATGCAATTGGACACGCAACTTAACAAGGAAGAATATGTAGTTATAGCATGCGATCTTATGAAAACTCTGCCGCAACCAGTCATTTCCACAGGGGTAGCTTACTACAAAAGACAGCTATGGACCTATTGTCTTGGTTGTCATGACCTTATCACGAACAAGCCATTCATGTATACCTGGAATGAGGGAATAGCTACACGTGGCCCACAGGAAATAGGGTCTTGCATTATGCATTACGTGAAAGCCAATGTCAAATGTAAGAACTTAATAATGTATAGCGATCAATGTGGTGGCCAAAACCGGAACATAAGAATGAGCACTATTTGCACATACATGTTCAATATTTCGACCTTCCCAGTGGAACAAATAGACCACAAATTTTTAGTATCTGGCCACTCATTCCTACCATGCGATCAAGATTTTGGTCTCATTGAAAAGGAAAAAAAAAGGAAATTTTTACGCCTGATGATTGGGATCGTGTAATCATCACGGCAAAAAAAGGGAACCATTTCATTTGGTAAAGATAACGGCAGATGATATTAAAAGCATATCCTTAATCGAGAAACTAGTGGCAAACAGAAAAATCTCCGCAGACAAGACTTCAAAAGTTGAATGGCTTAAGATTCTGTGGCTTTGATTCTAAAATGTGAAGTCATTTATAATTCAATACAAATATTCAAATAACATGTTTTATTTCAAGAAGTTGATATTTCAAAGGGGAACTCCAGCAAGTTTGTAAATTTTGAATTGGAACCGCTTTATCCTGGAGGACGGTTCATTGAAGCTGCAAAGTTTAAGGATTTACAGGAACTCAAAGAGTTCATACCTCCTATAGAGCATGCTTTTTGTAATAATTTAAAAACAAATTCGAGGGCCGAAGAAGAATATATTCAGGAAGAAGACAAATAATAATTATTATTAATTTGTATTATTTAAAACGCTAAAAATTATTTTTATTATTTATCTGAAGAAATTTTGTATGTTTTAATAAATGGAGCCAAAATGGCCTAATCCTCAGTTCCTATCAATAAATTTTTTTTAAATATATTCCAAAATGGCCTAAGCCACTTTAATTTTTGTATTAACTTAAACAGTCTTTATCTAAGTTAATTAAGACCTAATGAACCTAAAACAAATATTACAACTAATATTAATTTACGATATTTAAAAAAATAATAAAAATATTTTAAAAACTTTCTTTTAACTACGTTTTTCTCAGAACCATTTCTTTGGGCTTAGGCCGTTTTGGCGCTGAGCGCCTCAATTAATCAAAAAAACGTACAATACTTTATTATAAAGTACGGGTGGCAAGCCTAATTGTAGCGTCCGCTCCACGATGAGTTTGACGAATAGAACAATTATTTTGATTAAAAATTTCAACAATTTGCACGCATTGCATAATGAAATTTCAAAGCAAACTAAACAAAAATCAACTATCAGCTGTTAAATGGGTGCTCAATTAAAGCAGTGATGCCACTATTAATAGAGAGTTTTCGGAAAAATTTTTGGTGTGTTAAATTGTATTTTGAACGACTTAAAATGAAACCCAAAATATTGATAAGTCAAGGTTTTTTTTGTTATTCACTGTAATTGTCAAAGCTAAAAATTTTATATTAAAAAACGTAATTTTATATTAAAAATCAAAATAGCAGTTGTTTTAGTTTTCTTTAAAATATAATAGGTAGATGTACACACAAAGCCAAAAAAAAAAACATATGTATGTATTTATAGCAGTGGCATGATTTCATCAACCATGTGAAAGTTATTATTTTTTTAAATGATTGTTAATTTTATTCAGTTGACGATAAAAAAAAACTTATCATGGTTACATTTTATTTTCCTATTGTTAGTAATAATAAAAACTGCGATATGGTTGCATTTAAAAATATATATTGTTACAAAGAAAATTTTTATCTACAATTATAGTCCATTTGTATGTAAACTATCTGCCTAACCCACGATATCGAACGATGTCGATCGCTTGATTTTTAGACGTAAAAATCTATCTTGCGTTCCACTAATAACCAATTTTATTTAACTTATTAATTGTTTGCTGGAAGAAAAGCTAAACAAATAAATAAAATCGGTTATTAGTGGATCGCAAGATAGATTTTTTACGTCTAAAAATCAAGCGATTGACATCGTTCGATATCGTGGGTTAAGCAGTATGTGTAGTTTGGATATTCCATAATTGACTTTAACATGAAGCGTTTTATTTAAAGACCTATGTACATACTTACAGGTTGCAATCAACTTATGGTTGACAGTTTTTTTTTTTGTGAATTTTTAAGCTGTTGATTTTTTTCTGTAAACATGTAATTGTTTAGCTGCTGCCCGTATTTGAGTAAAATATGATTGAAAAACAATAATTATATGATTATATAGAACCATGCTATTTTTATAATACGAACTAATTGTGATTACCACAAATCATATTTATATTATTGTGAAAAACGACATTAATATTATATTAAGAATATATTTATATATTTTCATAATAGTATGATTCAATAACAAAAATTTCTTCTTTGATTATGGTAGTCTCCGACCATGATTATTGGTGAGTTTATTGAAAGCTTAAATTATAAGTAAATAAATATTTTTGCCGAACTCAATCATGTTTTTGTTGTCTTAACGAATATTATTTACTAACGCTTTCAGTTTTCTTTGATTAAAAAAAAAAAAAAAACAATTTAAATGCCACTATTAACGGCATTTTATCTCTTATATTTTTGTTTTTATTAAAAATCACTTGAATCGTTTATACTGTTTTCCCAAAACATTTTTTGTTGGCTAAAAATTTATATGTATGTATATTGATTTCGCTGAAGTGCTACTTGTCTACTCGCATTCAGTTTGGTTCACGTAGTGGTTAACATCGCGTGTAAAGTTGTTATAGAATTTAATAAAATTATTTTAAATGTAAAAAAGGACAGAAATACGGTTTTTTTCATTTCTGCGTACATAACAACAATCTAAAGTGGGGGAAAAAAATATTAAAAATATTCAAAATAAAATATTTTTTTTTTATAGAAAAGGCTATAAAAATGTACATTAATTGGTCGAATCGTTTCCACATTTCCAGAGTAGTAATTGGACATTGTAAAAAGTGTATAAAGCAATATTTTATGTTAATAACACGTAATTGATGCTTAAAAGTTTTCCGAAGAAAACAATTTATCTGTAAATAGTTTAAAAATGTTGAAAATTGCGCTTGCATAGTGTTGAGTATCGGGTACCGAGTAAACGTGTATTTGCTTTTATATTAGGGTTCATATATATATATTTATTCCTATGGTTCCAAGTTGGAACAAAGGGCCGTAACGAAATTCTTCCATCGGGATCTGTCCTGTGCGATTAGTCTGATCTCAGACCAAGTTCTTCTTGTTTCGCTAATTTCGGATTCTAGTTGCCTTCTCCAGGTGTTAGCGGGTCTACCTCTTCTTCTGCTGCCATGAGGGTTCCAGTCAATTGCCATCTTTGATATATCATCATGGGGTCTTCTCAAAATATGACCAACCCAGGTCCATTTCCTCTTTGCAATTTCTATGCGGATTGGTATTTCACCTGTTCTTTGCCAGAGGTCTCTGTTGGAAACTACGTTCGGCCAAAATATTCGCAAAATTTTTCGCAAGCAACGATTAACAAATACTTGCAGGGATTGGATGTCGCTTGCAGTATAGTTCCAGGACTCACATCCATATAGCAGGATAGAGCGAACATTAGAGGAGAAAAGGCGAAGCTTAGTTTTTATATGTATTTGTGGTGACTTCCACACTCTTTGTAATGCACCAAAAGACTGTTTTGCTTTTCTTATGCGATATGCAATATCATCACGTGAGCCGCCTGTTGTTGATATGATACTTCCTAAGTAGCAAAACGATTGGACATCCTCGAGTTCTATGTTGTTTACTCTGAACTTGGAGAGATTAGTCGAATTGATACGTAGAACCTTAGTCTTGTCGAAGTTAATAAGAAGACCAACACCAGATGCTAGCTGATTTATCTGCTCCAATTTGGCTGACATGTCGGTAAAGTTATGTGCGAGAAGGCAAATATCATCAGCGTAGTCAAGGTCTTCCAATCGACCATTCATACCCCATGTAATGCCTCTTCTTATTCGTGTTGCTTGCTGCATAATTGAATCCAATACAATATTGAATAACAGCGGAGATAGGATACACCCCTGTCGTACCCCAGTGCTTACTCCAATCGGATTGCTTAACGATGCAGTACTCGACTTGTTGAGTTGCCATACAGAGCTTTGATTAAGTCGATTAGCACAGGTGGAACTCCCTTGCATCGAAGTGCGTGCCAAATTGCCTGATGGTGGATCGTATCGAATGCTTTGGTGAAGTCGATAAATATCAGGTATAGGGGAGATCTCCATTCTACCGACTGTTCCACTATGATCCGTAGACTATTTATATGATCGGTGCAAGATCGGTGTGGTCTGAAACCAGCTTGCTCATTTCGAAGATCTGCTGAAATTGATGATGCCAGTCTAGCATGGATTATATTCGCTAACACCTTATTGATCATGGTTAAAAGAGTTATACCCCGCCAATTTTTACATTCTGTTAAGTCTCCTTTCTTGGGTAGTTTTATTATCACTCCTTCACTTAGTTCAGCAGGAAGAGAGTGTGATGTCCAAAAGTTAGGGTTCATAGATTTACTAAAATTTTTCATAATTTTGCATGAAAACTACCGTTTTTTATACTGGCAAACTGCATAATATTTTACGTAGCACACACAACTGAGATATCTTCATAGAAATGTGTATTTGGTATTGTAAAATAAAAACATATTTCGTAGCACAAAATTTCTTAGTTTGCCATTTTTAATTCAGTTATTATCTGGTAATTACAAAATATTTCACCATAGAAAAATATTACATAAAACAAAACTACCCAAAAATATTGTAGCAAATATTATGATGTTATGAAAACTGCAAAAGACTAAATGCAATTCCAACAAAATACAAGTACATACATACATATATAAATTTTATTGGCACGATTTCGATTACTCTGAGAAATATGGATATAAAAAAGATATTAAAATCATTTACCAGAAATATTTAAAGTATGTACGAAATATGCATGAAGGATTGTTAGTCAAACAATATTTTTGGTGTAGGTGTGTGTATGGTTGTGTATCAAACATACAATCACACATTTCCTACACTAATATTCAATCGTAAACGCTTTCTCCATTTCATTGTAAACTTCATAAAAACCCAAAATTTATTTGCCATTTATGTACGTATGTATATGCATATCTACTACATACATATAAATAAAAATGAATTGCTGTTCGTTAGTCTCGCTAAAAATCAAGATCGGCTGGACCGATTTGGCTAATTTTGGTCTTGAATTATTTGTGGAAGTCTAGAGGAGGTTTAAGAGTACTTTTGGTACTTTTTTATTTTTGTTACTTTTTTTAATGGATTTTGATGAAATTTGATAGGGTATATTATGGTAAGTTTTGTTTTTATTTGGTTTTCCACATCGACTTACAGCGTACTTTCTTGGGTGTAATATAAGGAAAAGCAGGTACTTTTAATGCGTTTTGTTTTTGGTGCGTTTTGCTTTTAGTACTTTTTGTTATTTCATTAACATGTAGCGTGAACGAAGTCACGTGTCAGTCAAATCTAGTATGTTATAAATATTTCTTGAAAAATATTTCTCAAGCTCCAATATAACATACTTATCTTAAATATTTGAAATTTTGCATATTTATTTCGCCATATACGAGTATAGTTTTTGTTGTTTCATACACTTGTCATTGTGGCATATATTTTTAGAATATTTTTGTGTAGGCTTTATTTTGAATCATTATATGGTTAAGTATTTTGCATAGATATAGTTAGAAATAGCTGAGCTAAAAAAGGCAAACAAAAAAATATGCTAATGCGCAAATATATTGCAGAGAATTTATATTCCTTTTCTTATCTCGAAATATCTTGAAAATATTTCTCATATATATATATATATATATATATATATATATATTTAAAATTTAGCAATTTTAATTCGCATTATTTCTGCTATCTATTGTTGATAACAAACATAAAAATATTTATGTCTATTATGCCATATATTTAATAGTTGAATACTGCTGGTTGTGACATAAGTACGTAATTTTTAAAACATATTTGCATAGTTAAATTTGTAATATATTTTGGAATTGCTAAAAAATATTTTATCAAAGAAAATGGCAAACTAAAAAATATGTTGATGCTCAAATATATTGCAAAGAGAGTTTATATTTATTTATACTTTGTTTTTATATGTTTGGGTATCACAACCATTCAATTCATTCAGCTAAAGTCTATCGTACACGCTTTTCCATTTGAATTGTTCACTTTATGATATTTTGATGTGCATATATATTATAAATATTTCGTGATAATATATAAAATATACTTTAATATGTATACCAACTTAAACATGCTAAGATTATTTCTTCAAAAAATTAGAAAAAGAAATTTCGACATCATAATACTATTTATTAAACTCCAATATTACATACATACATATTTATTTAAACTTTTGAATTTTTAATTCGCCATCTTTCTCAGAGCGGTGCACGCAGAGAAAAGACATGATTGCAAAATGTTCTTGTCAACTAAGTATATCTGCCACAACCAAATAATTACACGGGTCAACACAAAATTTGACCTGAACTTAAAAGTATGAAATTTCGATTCTTTTGTTGGTAATTAGACGCAAAAAAAATTTATAACATTAAAAAGTTTGCTTTTGTACTTGGGAGATCGACTGAACGATATTTTTATAACGTTAACGTTGTTCAAAGCTCAAAATGTCCTGATGAAAACAAAAACAAACTTTATACCGGAAAAAGGAATTTTCTTTTTGTTTTTGTTCATAATTAACCAGAAAATCATAAAATAAACTTTAGGACGAAGAACAAAAATTTTTTTGTAGAGCCGTGTTATTCATTGAAGAAAATATGGTTGCATTATAAATTCCTCAATTATTAAAATATTTGATGCGACAATAAAATAATCATTCTGGGTTTCGTCCCATAAAATTTGAATGTATCAAAAAAAGTATTTTCACTGCTACAAGAGTATCTTTTGCAAATGAGAATAATAAAAGTTTATTTCAAATTAAAGTTTATTGTGAACATACATTGTTTGTGTTCTAAAAAGAAACAAAATAGCTGTCAATCGTATGTAACTTCAGTCGTTTTTAGAATTTAATAAGACGATGAGATGTGAAGTGAAAAAATTAATGTTAAAGTTATAGTTATATGATGAAAGTTATTTAATCTTCAACATCAGTGGTTTAAGGTACATATACGAGTACATACTAATATATGGAGTGATTTAAATATACGAATGTATGTTTCTTTGCAGCATGACGAAGAAACTTCTACGGAACTGCAAAAGATGTCAATTGGATTTTATTTAAATATGCTGATAAATAATTTAATTATTATGAATTTTATTAAATTTAATTTGTCCAGATTCGATAAATATTTTCAAATAAAAATATTTATCATAAATATTTTGATTTAATTTAATTTAATATGTAGTTGTGAGTGTATTTTTCCTTTATCTAAAAAACATATTATGTTCCTTAGATGGCAAATGCAATATATAGTTACTGATCTTAGAATATTTTTGTATGTTTTGTTTCTCGTATTTCAAGACAATTAATAAAATATAATCATAATATAACTAAAAATAACTACCAAACAATGAAATATGAAAAATTCGCAAATATACATATGTACATATATTGATGAGAATATACATCTAGTCATATTTTGTTTGCAATGTAAAATATGACTATGGATACATATATTATTTTATTTATATTATTACGAGTAATCGTAATTATTATTCGAACTTATATTGTTCAAGTTCAGTTTTATTGAATTAATGAAAATTCAAAATTAATAAGAGTTTTTTATGTTGAAAAATATTATTATTTATCAATTTTTAGCAGAACGTATCAGTACCGATTTATATTATACTAGCTTTTTCCCGCGGCTTCGCTCGCATTGAAGTCATACTGTAGTAAATTAGATTGGATATTGACGTGACTGTCGTTAATACAGTGCGACGGTATTACATCACTCTGGGTTGGAGCTTCATTACATTGATCTATTTTACACTGGATTAATTATGTTGGCATAACATGACAGTTTTTGGCGAAAGGGTTAAGAGAGCGATTTTTCGTTGGCACAATTTTTCAACCAGCCTCAAACCCGCATTAGCAGCACAAAACTAATACGTACACATTTACGAATACACAGTTTCTGTGTTTTCTGTTTTACAGACAGTATTTAGTCGTTGGTTAGCTATCGTCGAGTGAACATGAATTTCAAAGAAGAAGGGGGTTGGACGCGCCAACAAACTTTATGGATTTATTTTTTAATAAAACAGTATGAAAAATTCTCAATTCATTTCTAATTTTTTGTATAGGTATTTTATATATTTTTATTTTATTTATAAGCACTAAATATATTTTGTAAATAAGGCGGTTTATGTTTATCTATACTTCTGTGGAGAAAAGATGTGTGCAGTGTTTGTGAAAATGGCAGGATCGCCATGTGGAGGATTTATGAAGAAATGAAGAGTTTAATAAATAATAGTGCCGGCGCTTAAGAACGCCACTGGCTAGTGTATATTTAAGGCAGATTAAATGCCTGTCTTTTAAATAAGAATAAGAAGCCGATTTGAGGCTGAGTTAAGAGTGATGCCGATTCAAGGCAAAGTAGAGATTGATTTATTTTATAAAAATTTGTTCCTTATATACTAAAATAACAGTACCTTAAAACTACAAAAATTCCTTATTCAATAACATAATTTGTGGTGTTGTGTATTGTTATTAAAGGAATTTACTTAAAACTAAGGTTACGAGGGCAGTTCTAAAATTACAAATTTAATAATCAAAGTAAGATTCACTACACTTCTATACTAAAATTATAAAGAGGAAAGATTTGATTTTTTGTTTGTTTGTTTGAAATGAATAGGCTCCAAAACGCCTGGGCCGATTTTGATGAAATTTTCATGGAATCTTCAGAATATTCAGGCGGGTGACGTAGGCTATATGAAGTTTTGATCGGAAAAAGAGGCGTTGCACCGCCCATATAACCCAAAAATTTAAATCGCTATATTTTGGGAATTTTTTGACCTATGTCGATGATATTTGGTACATATGGTATTGGCATAATTTGGGTGGATGGGACCACGCCCCTTTTTAGAAAAATTAAAAATCGTAATATAGTCTTAACTACTGGACCAATCGTCATTAAACTTTCACAATAGGAATTTTATTTTAAAACGAGGTGGTAGCGAAGCGCACCGTGTATATCTAGTTAATTGTTAATTGATTAAATATGCAAATAAATATTTAAAAAATAAATAAAATTTTTTAACGATTAATTATAAAAATTCTCAGAATTTATAAAAAAAAATACAAAAGTTCTAAGAGAATCAATAAGTTACATACACAATTAAATTAAAAAACTTTGAAAAATGTTGGCTAAAGTTTTTTTATTAGTAGGTGTAGAAGTTGTGAAGCAATTTAAAATTGTTTTACATTGTTTTTTAAATATTGTTGCTTAAAATTTTCCCTCATTGCAAAAATATTCAGTAAATAGCTTCTTGTAGTTTAAATTTTTCTTAAAATAATTGGCAATTCATCATCACTTAGTATTCTCGCCATATTTCTGCCACACAAAAAATAGCTTCGCTGCAAAAATTTGTGCAAGAACTCGATGCAACACCATCAACAGATTATTCGCTGTGGCGTGCAGCCAGAGGACTTAAAAGGCCGGTGATATGTAAACCTCCATTACGAGCTTCAAATGGTGACTGGGCAAGAACTGATGCTGAAATTTTTTTTTTTTTTTTTTGTGGTAGTTTTATTATTTATTGAATCTTCAATTGTATATTGAAACATCAGTAAGTTTTTCAAATCTTAAATCTAAAAATACATTAATATATGTTTAGCCAGTGCTAAACAAAATTTTTAATTCCAACTGTTGATTTTTGATGTTTTACATCTCTCGTGTACGGCTGAGAGAAAGAGTATCCCTCCTTCTCAACCGGGTGTGGCCTCTATAATTTAGAATGTTGTGCGCAAGTGGATTTGGGTGCAATACTAGTTTTTCAATATATTTTTTTGCCTGTTTTGAAAATACTGTCTTCACCAACGGAACATCAAGCTCTTTGTGAATTCGCTGATTTCGGATATACCAGGGGGCTGCAGTAATTGTACGTAGAATTTTGTTTTGTCGCCTTTGAATTTTTTTCTACACTTGATGCTGAGGCAGTGCCCCATAACTGGATTCCATATTGGTTTCAGGATCGCGTTGTATAACAAAAGTTTACAGTCAAGACTTAATATAGAATTTCTTCCAATAAGCCAATTCATTTGGGATGCTTTTAATTTCATTTGTGTCAACTTTGCGTCTATATGTGATTTCCATGTTAAACGACGATCAAGATGAACGCCTAGATATTTTACTGCAGTGTGTTGCGGTATAGTCTCGGTGTTGATTTGTATAGGCGGGCATGTTTCCCTGCGTGAAGTAAAAGTAACGTGTACACATTTCTGCTCATTCACTTTTATCCGCCATTGTTTTAGCCATGTTTCCAATTTTGAGATGTACCCTTGTAGATTCCGGGAAGCTTCTACAGGATTATCATGAACGCTTAGAAATGCCGTATCGTCAGCAAATGTTGATGTATGAATGTTACTGCTTAACGGTAAGTCAGAGGCATATATTAAATAAAGTAAGGGACCGAAGATACTGCCTTGAGGGACTCCGGCTTCAATCGACTGCGGGGGGCTTGTAAAATTGCCTTCCTTAACTACAAATTTTCGTTCCTCTAGATAACTTTTTAAGAGCCTGACGAAGTTTGCGGGTAGATTTTGTGTTAATTTGTGGACAAGACCTTCGTGCCATACTTTATCAAAGGCCTGTGCGACATCAATAAATAGCGCTGAACAATATTTCTTTTTTTCAAAAGTGTCTCTAACGACATTCACAAGTCTGTGAGTTTGTTCAATAGTGTTATGCTGACTGCGAAAACCGAATTGATGATCTGGAATACATGCACTGCTAGTTACTATAGGAGTTAGCTTGCTCATGTACAGTTTTTCAAAAAGTTTCAACATATTGGACAATAAACTAATAGGCCGATAGGATTCAACCTTTGTATGATCCTTACCGGGCTTTGGTATCATAGTATCATCGAAACCTTCCATTCTGCCGGATAGTATTGCAGTCGTAAAATACTATTAAAGATGAATAGTATTACTCGTTTTGCAATGAAAGGCAATTCTTGCAGCATTTTGTTACTTATTTTATCAATACCTGGGGCTTTTTTTGAGTTTAGACTTGTAATAGCCTTTTCAATCTCCACAATATTAAATCTTAGCGGAATTTCTGGTAAAGCGACGACTGGTGGCAGTTCAATAATATCAACAGAAATATTTGGAGTAAATACTTTTTCTAAGTGTTTAACAAAAAGAGCACATTTTTCAGCATCAATCAGCTCAAATAGCCTCAACAGCGAAAGTTCCCAGAGATGGAAAAAACAAAATAAAAAATTCCGAAAATCGTTTCGCGATTTTATCAGAACAAGACAATGAAGACACAACTACAACAAGGTCGAGTAAACCTCTACCGATATATTTAAGAGAGCAGAACTCTAGTTTAATAGTATTTTACGACTGCAATACTATATAAAGAAAACCTTATTGAAAAAACAATAAGATGGCCTAATAAAATCAAGAAGAAAACCTTATTTAAAAAAACAATAAGAATACCTAATAAAAACTATAAGATTCCTTATTGATTTTTTCAATAAGGTTTTCCTTATTAAAATAATAAGACTTCCTTCTTGAAAAAAAACCATAGAGATATCTTATTAATTTTGTTCTATTTTATTAGGTATTTATTAGGCACTGTTTTCTCCGTGTTAAGTCAAGAAGTTATGCAAAGTAAATTATTCATACTTATGAATCACTTTTAACTAAAAATTCAAATTAATTGTTTTAAATAGAGAATTTGCAAATACCCAAACTTCTTTTTCAACAAATATTTCAATATTTATTATTTCATCTTTTTTCTTTCAGCTAACCAGCATACGAAATAATCAATAATAATGTTTAAATTAAAAACAACAACAGCACATCGTAACACCATATTTTCTACGAATTGTACACTAAATTTGCAATATATGTGTTCTATCCTTAATCGTTTTGCTTTATTATTACTTTCATTAGTTTGCATTAAAATTGTATTAACTCAACAAGCTGCTGTTTTAAGCATACCAACTGTTGCTTCAGTGACGGCAGCAGTATCCTATTTCCCCTCCGACTCTACCAGATCATTAGTAAAGATTTTGTCTGAAGTAAAGACGAGTACTAACAATAAGACGGCGGCAGAGATGTTCGAACAGGAAACTAGTTTCAAACAGGAGGTGGATTTTTTAACACCTGGCCAACTGGTTATTAATGCAATACCTGATAACCGTAAGTATCTAATTAATTTTAGTTGGATTTCTTTTTATTTCTGTACATTATTTTCACGTTATGCTAGATGCAGGAGTTTTCATGAGTATGATTATGTGTACTTTGAAATTTATTAAAATGAAATATACACATTTTTATAATGATTCTATGAGTATCAGTCTATGCTTGAAGTTGAAAACTATATTATTTCTCCTCTTCCTGTATTGACAAAGATTAGCAACAGTTTTAATCATGTTATCATCATCGCTGATAAAAGAGTTGCAATATTTTTATAATACATACTTAGTTATTGTTTTGTATGTGCATGCGAATAGTTTTTCTGCATGTTTAAGTATTTTATTAGAAATGTAAGCAATTTTATTTTAAAATAATTTTACTCAAATAGTTAAGAAAAGTTGAATTAAAGCTGCAAACAGCTGACAAAGTTCATTTTGTTACACAGTGACGTATAAGTAGTTTTTTTTAATTAAATATTTTATCAATTAAAAAAACACTTATATGTCCAAGTGTTACAATGTTACACTTAGGCCCAATTTCACAGTCATTAGTTAACTAATAGCAACAGTTTAATTAATAATATTTGATTCACAGCTTCTAGTTTAGCATTAGTTAAACCATCAAACTCCATTGGTTAACTAATAGTTAGACAACAGCTGATTCGTTGGAAATTATTATTAGTATTTTGGTTTCGTGAAAAATTTTTGTGTGGCCACGAAATTGTAATATATTATGCAAATGTTGCGAATTATTTCATTTAGTACAAAAAAAAAAACTTAAAATTGAAATCCACGTCGCTTAAGCTATTTTTGCGATTATGACTCGATATATCAAATAAATGTAAACAAAAACCATATGCTATAACAGAATTGCCTGTACTGAAAGTTTGAAATATTTTGACAGGGTTACTTTTTTTGTTCATACTAAGATTGTTAGTTAAACAATATACCGCGAATAAGTATTAGTTAAACAATAGTTATCATTTAGTTTAGTTTACTAATAGTTAAGTAATTACTATAAATTTGGCCCTTATGGTATCATTAGAATTTATTTTTTTAAATAGAATTATAAGAATTTAATAAAAGAAAATATCACTATTCAACATTAAGAAATAGCTGATAAGGAAATTTATTTATTTCATTAATTTAATTTTAATTTATGCCAAAATAAAAATCATAATTCTTAAAAGTGAACGATCTATATACTAGTGATGTTACGAATACTCGTATTCGTATTCGACTATTCGCCTGTTTTAAGATATTCGTATTCGTATTCGTATTCGCCAAATTCAAGCGAATATTTTTCGAATAATTTTCCCATACATTTTTCAAAAAAAAATCATACAAAAGTTTAAAAAAAAACATAAAATGTAAAAAAAATATATTAATTTTTATTAAAAAAAACCCATTGTATTTCACGCAGAGTAAGAAAAACGAAATCTGAATGTATGTAAGTAAAATAATTAAAAAATGTTCTGTAGAGGTTTTCAAATTCGGCATCTTAATGCAATAATAATGTTAAATCACTAAATTTTTTTTTCATAACGCAAAGGCAGGGATTTTTTCCAATTAAATTTGAAATATAAACCTCAAAAGAAATATTCGTATTCGTATTCGTATTCGGCGAATACTGTTTTAAATATTCGTATTCGTATTCGCGAATACTAAAAATTGATATTCGTAACATCACTACTATATACATATGGGTTGCTACAAATACATGCACAGGTAATACTCATGTAGGAGAAGTTAAAAAATAAAACCGCAATATATGAATTTAAAATTTGATTTTGCAAAGAGAGGAAGAAGAATTTTAGGAATTTTTGTGTAGATCTATAAAATTAGTAGGGTAGACCATTTTTTGTGATGGACTTTACGGCTATAATATTCAATATATTTTGAAAAAACTTATACCAAATTAAAAATATTTATTCACAGAAGTCAACAGGGTATTGTCGGTTATTAGGGATACGGTATTTGGATAGTTATAAGCGTTTAAAGTTGTTACTCATCCATGTACCCGTATTAGTCTTACATTTGAGTTAAAAAAACTAAACATTAATGTGGTTTTTTCAAATATTTTTGCAAAGAAAGTTACAACAATAAAACATTTTTTTTTTGTATTTATTGGTATAAAATGTTTTTTATTCCCGTGCCAAATTCTAATTGTAATCATGAAGAAAAAAAATTAACAATGCAAAGAAGACGACTACTCAGGTAGAAATCGAACATTTTTGCCAGATGATAAGTAAGTGGTAAATTTAAAATCTTATAATTGCAATTTGTATACTTTGTGGTTTCTTTAAAGGTTCGTAAGCTAATCTTGGCTGAACAAAGAAGCATTTAAATATATCCTGAAGATTATTGTGTACAATTGGTTTGAGTAGAAAATTTTTATGAAAACCACTCAGATTTTTTTTTAATTACGACCAGCACTCAGGGGATGACCCCTACGTATGCATCATGCAGATGTTGAAAATTTAGAATGGTTAACACTTTTGCAACTCTGCTTTTTGCGCGATAGGTTAATTTTTATAGTAGTGTTTAGGCGCCTCCGGTGTTAATTAGACGCATTAACTTTGTTAAGCTGTATTAGCAGGCATTTGATTATTTGTTTTACTTCGCAGATGTTTCTGCTAACCGACGAAGAAGGGCGATGTTTGTACATTAGCTTGGATCAGCATCAATCGCTGTCGCTACGCCTTTATGTCAATAAGGTACATTAGAGAAATTAATGATGTTGATTGACTTGCTCTGGCTAGGGTTTGAGCCCAGGCCCCAAGTCATTGTTTGCTTTGTAGTAACGCGCTAACCACTTCAGCCAACACCACCCTAATTTGAATGATTCCCATACAAAATTTCTACACAAGTCATTTGTCTGTATTGTGAAAACAGCACCTATTGCTCCACATTTGAAAAGTTGGGACAGATCCAAATACCATCAAACTAGCAGCAACTTTACGATTTTTACCGCAAGAATCGTACCAGCTGAGTGTGGGTAACGGTTTTAATTTGGGATTATCACAGCCTGTTGTGTCGAAAATTTTGTCCGTAACTCTAGGTGTTTTAGAAATTAAAATTTGCCCACAATGGATCAAGTTTCAAATGATGGAGCTGAAAAAACCAAAGCCAAATTAAGTTTTATTAAAAAAGCGTGGACAGATCCCATATAAAAATTGTAGGGCCAGATAATTTATATTTTTCCAATTTATTTTAATATTTAAAAAAAGTAAAAAATAACAAAACAAATTTTCGTCAATACCAAAATCAATGACGTCAAAACCAGAGTCAATATAATGCCAGGTCACAATCCCATTTTTTATAGAATATACAAAATACGTTGACAGTAATCGAATACTTTCAAAGTTTACATTGAAAATACCGATTTCACACAAGGGATACGAAACGATGTTGTGTTACATTGACGCTGCCAAATAGAATAAGGGTGAACTAATGCAAATTTACCTTTAAATAATTATATTATGGTTTCGGTTATTTACATCTAGAATACGGGCGACTATGTCGTCGGTTGGTTATACTATAATATAAATTCTTTTATATATAAATTATATGAGTGAAGTAACAAAAAACACATAAATTGAATAAATATATTATGAAGTGTTATAATAAAAATTTATTATTTAATGCTACTTAAATGCAAAGTACTACATATATTATATACATATGTGGTTGGAAATTAGCTTAAGTCCACTTTTTACATATCCATAAGTAATTTATTGAAATTATTAAAAACGGCGTTTTTATGTTTCACAGGTTTTCAAAACTTTCAAAATATTTTCTTGGACATAAAGAAAATCCGTTTTTTTTTTTTTAATTTTTACAAACATTTTCTTTAACTTCAGAATAAAGTTACTTATAAGCTCCAATATTTTTGGTTATTAAATCAATTTTAAACAGCAAATGGGCATTAATGGGCATTGCGTAAAAATATTATGAAGATTTTCTTATAAAAAAATATCTGGCAAGTTGTTGATATATTAATAACTAATCATTTGCGCTTAAGTGTAGACTACTGTATAACTATTTCGTACAAAATTTTATTTGAATTTTATAAAATGTTTTCTTTTAAGTGATGAAATATTTAATAACGATTATCAAAATTAATTATCTCTTCATTGAATGGCCAATGTTGCTTCTTTTTACGAATATAAAAATTATCTTTTATTTTAATTTGTTATAAATAGTTCGGCCTCAATAATCTTTTCATCAAACATTTATACAGACCCATTATTTTGGCTCTTAACATTTTATTTATCAAACATAAAAAAAAACTTTTTCTACTTCTTTTAGTCTTAATATTTTTATAGTTTTCTCTGAACTCTTGTTGTCATAGAAAAAATGTTCTTAAATGTGGTTGTAATGTTATTTAACAAGGATTTGTATTCAGTTGATTTTCTATTAAAAGTATTCTATAAATTGTGTTATTTGCTACAATCGTTTTCGTTTTCTCTGCAAGAGTATTACATTTATTCCCTGAGGCTAAAACTTAAGTATTTGTAAGTATCCCGATACATAAAATATACATACGATTATAATTAAGGATTGATATTAGTTGAATTGCTAAAGATGTTATTAGCTATTCTTTTCCTTATATGATGTGTTCAGAAATGATAGTATAGAAATGACTTAAGTGAGATCAGTGTACTGTTTACACTATAGTTATTCCTTCGCCCACATATGTATGTATGTATGAATGTATTCACGTTTGCCTATTGATTTTAAGCTTTATATCCTTTAAGAATGGTTAAATGTATGAGTAAGTACTTTTGTACAAAAGTGTATGGGTGTACGAGATAACAGTTTAATATCTATGAGGAAACAATAAAACCACATCAATGGTATCATGTCTAATAAAGCAAATTGTTTGACATGATTACAAGAAGTGTACGAGAAAGTTGCACGTTCATTTGAAATCCCAAACCACTATTTATTCACTCACGTGTATCATCATCATCATCATCATCATCATCATCATCATCAGCATATCATCATCCCACAGTCTCAAAAACATCATACGCCTTACGCATCTACACCTACAAACTCATTGAATTTTATTCAATTGTATTTTCTAATCTTTGTTGTCTTGGATTGATTTTGTTTGGATGTAAATAGTTTGACATCAGCAACAATTGGTGGAAATAAAAGAAATAGCGATAAAAAAATATTTTTGTTCTCGTAAACATACGAACACCTTTTAAAAGTGGTTTTTGCAATCCGATGCGTTTTAGGTGGAATATGGTGATTGTTCTTTTGACAGTGGAATCATGAAAAAAATGGCTGTAGACTGCTTGGTTATCATTTTAACGTTCTTTCATGATTATTATTAACCTTAAAGCTCTTTAGCAGAATAGCTAGTGGAAGTTCCTCAACCTATCCTATTTTATATATTAAAATCTACACAATACTTAATCAAAAATTCATTGAACAAAATATTCGAATAAAACGAATCGAATATATTCTAAGTAGAGTAACTATAAATTCGAACAAAAATTATTCAAATTCAATTTCTTTTTACGTTTTCACATGAAATTATTCTACTGGAACTAATCAAATAAAGTTATTCGTATAAAAATGTTCATTAAATCTGTTGGGAGTCATAAAATTGAAGATATTGAAATGTTGTTCGCGAGTGAAACACAAGATTTTAATTTGAGTGTTCAAGATAGTCTATCCCTTTATTAAAAATTTCTTTCGCTTAAATACTATTAAGAATCAAAGTTTCTTTATTAATTCTTATCTACATTACAACATTTTTTTAGAGAGTTGAATACCCAAATATTGCATTTTCATCACAATTTCTATTTGGGTCACTACTCGGTTTCATATTTTATTTGTTATTTTAATTGTGTTATTTATTGTGATTCAATAGAAGACAAGAAGAATCAAAGTATTTTGTAACCAAAGAAGAACAACATATTTATTAAAAATGCATTGGTTTGTGTGTGTATTGGTTTCTCAAGTGTCCGATATTCATATTCAAATAATTCAAAGTTCATTGAATTGTTAAACAAATTTAACTGCGTTGAATTTTGATCATTTATTTGTTTTTGAGTCATGCAAACTTAATTACTGACCTATTACAACAAACAGTATTGTTAATCAAAAACGAACGGACATTGGTTTTTAAGAGCACCAAAATATACTACACTACACCCCCAATATTTCAATTAAAACTTTGCAATTTTGATTATTTGGCAAGATTGCAAAATTTTAATTTAGAACAAATTTATGTTACAATATTTTAACAATATGTATATCTATGTGTAATATATTCTCTCTTTAAATTTTACTTTATAAAATTCTTAAGTTACGTATTTATATACTCGAGTAAAGCTACGTTCACATTTATCAAATATTTGTCGAAAAAAACGTAACCAAGAAAAAAACTAATAATTTATTTCCTTTAATTCCAATATTTTTTTAATTTTGGGTTCGAATTTTTTAAAAACTGTATAAAAATACTCTTTTGGAGAAGAATTAATTTTATTTTGTAATATAACAATCGTGTTAAATGACACTATCCCTAAGCAAAACTATTGGTTACGTTTTTTTGGGCAAATATTTGATAAATGTGAACGTAGCTTAAGTATATCTTTACTGATTTAATTAGTTAAAAAAATAAAATTTTAAAATTAAGGGGTTTTTCTTAATGCTTTTTAATTTTCTTAAAATAATCTTATTTATAATATTTCTTTAATAGATTTTTGTGCACGATTTTGTTTTTTCCACTTATTTTTAATTCTACATTAACATTATCTATATTTACTACTTCGTAGGGGCCTTTATATGGGGCTTCATTTTTCGTCCTATTTACTACTTTCAGTAAAACTAAGTCTCTTACGTTTAGTCTTATGCTATTCATATTATTCTGTGATCCTAAACTCCTACTGTTCTTTGTTACTTCTATAAGTTTTCTAGCATTTTCTATTGAATTTTTCAATCTTGTTTTTAATTCAGTTGCGTAATTATCTATGTCATATATTTTATTATTAGTCATTATGTTTTCACCTGGAAGTTCTGGTAATTTTCCAAATATTAATTCAAATGGTGAGTAGTTCGTATCTATATGAGGAGTTATATTATAAGCGAAAGTATAATATGGTATCCAAGTGCTCCAATTATAGTCATCTACAAATGTCAAAAAGTATTCATTCAGAACTCTATGATTTCTCTCCACTGTATCTAGTGTTTCGTGATGATAGGGTGTGGAAGTCCTATGTTCCATTTTTAATAAATTACATATTTCTCTCATCAGTTCATTTACAAATTCTGTTCCTCTGTCAGATTTCAAAATTTTAAATATACCATATTTTAATATTAAATTTTCAATCAAACATTTTGCTATCGACCTTGCTTCCTTACTTTCCATCGGAGCTGCTATTACGTATTTAGTCAGCTCGCATTGCATTGTTAGTATGTATCTATAGTTTTCTGAAGGTCTTAAAGGTCCTCTTGTGTCGATAACTACAGTTTCAAAACTGTTATTAGGTGTGTCTGTGACACATAATGGTTCTTTTGTATGTCTTGTTCGTTTGTTTCTTTGCATAGATCACATTTTAAAGTATTTACCATTTTATACATATTTTTCCATATATATTTTTGTTTCAATTTAATCAAAGTTTTTCTTACTCCGAAATGTCCTCCGCATGGTGTATTGTGATATAACTCAATTAGTTCATGTTTTCTTTTACTATCTATTATTCTTTGAGGATTACTATATAACATTATTATGACGTCGTTTTCCTTACATTCATTTATTTTCTCTTTAAATTTTTCTATGGATATCCTTTTAAATATTTCGTCACTTTTTTCTAGTGCGTACTTAATATAATTTGATCCGTCTAAAACAGAAGGTAATTTCTCCAATACATTATCTAGATAACAAGGATTGTCGCTACATCTGATGGCTATTTCATTTAGAACATGATCATTCTCAATTTTCATTTTCTTTCTCGATTTTTCTAAAATAAATTTCAATTTTCTTGCATGCTTTATATCATTTATGGATGTACATTCCCAAACTTTGAGTTGATCAGGCTCTTTAGGATCTGTATTACCATTTTCTTTGGATCCACTACATTAATTTTTCTTCTTTTCCTCATTTTGTATCTCTTTATTTTCCTCTTCTTGTTCGCCTTTATTTTCCTCATTTTGTATCACTTTATTTTTCATACTTCTAGTTATCACCAGGGATTTTTTAATTGTTTCATCAATTTTGTCAGGAATCATGGTTTTTAATGTGTCTGAGTTTATATTTATTCTTGATAATGCGTCTGCATTGGTATTGTTACTTCCTTTTTTGTACATTATTTTGAAATTATAGTCTGATAATTCTAAACGAATTCTAGTCAATTTGGAACTTGGGTTTTTATGCGAGAATAGTGCGATTAACGGACGATGATCTGTTACAACTATGAATTCTCTGCCATTTAGATATGGTCTAAAGAATTGTATACCCCAGTATATACCGAGTAATTCCTTTTCGATCACTGGTTTGTTTATTTCATATTTATTTAGTGAGCGGCTTGCAAAAGATATTGGCTTATCTTGTCCTATTTCTCCTTGTGACAAGACTGCTCCTAACGCAATATTAGATGCGTCTGTTGTTAAGATAAATTTTTCATTAAAATTAGGATATTGTAAGATTGGTGGGTTAATTAATTTATTCTTTAATGTTTCAAATGCTTTTTGGCATTGTTCTGTCCAGATAAATTTCTTGTTTTTTCTTAGAAGTGCATTTAGGCAATTTGTTAATTCTGCGAAATTTTTTACAAAACGTCTGTAATAGTTACAAAATGCTACAAATCTTCGAACTTCATCTGCATTTTTAGGTATTGGATAATTTGTGATGGCCTTGAATTTTTCTGGATCCGGTTGAACTCCACGTGGTGTTATTAGATGTCCAAGATATACTACTTCTGATTTTAAAAATTGACATTTTTCAGGGTTGAGTTTTAAATTATATTGATCTAGTCTGTCAAGAACTTTTATAAGATTTGTATTGTGGTGATTAAGGCTACATCCGAAAACTATAATATCGTCAACATATAAAAATGCTTCTGATTCTAAACCAGAGAGTGCTATTGTTAACGTACGTTGAAAACTGCTTGATGATATTTTTAAACCAAATGGTAGTCTTGTATACTGGTAGTGTCCATTGGTTGTTGAAAATGCTGTATATGGGCGTGACTGTTGATCAAGTTCAATCTGATGGAAAGAGCTTGTCATATCCAATGTTGAAAAATATTTGGCTCTGCCTAATTTGTCTAAAATGTCATCCAAACGTGTCAATGGGAATTTGTCGTTCACAATTTTGTCGTTTAATTTCCTGTAGTCTACAACTAATCTCCATTTTTTCAGATCTGTTTGTCCCTTTTTGGGTACTAACAGGAGTGGAGCATTGTATGGACTTATTGATGGTTCTATTATTTTATTTTTCAAGAGTGTTTGTACATGTGAATTTATTTCAGTTGTTTGTGCTTGTGGTAAGCGATAATTCTTTATACTTATATACAGAATTATTGTAGTGTAGTTCTATTGTTTGTTTATAGAAATTGTTGGTTGTTAATTTTTCGTCATCTATATGAAATATGTGTTGGTATTTTTCTAATATTTCCGTTAATTTTTCTCTGTTTTGGTTATCTAAAAGGGCTAGATCAATAATCCCCAATAGTCTTTTCAATCTTTCCTTTGTAAATCGATGTTTATGTTTATTAATTTTACATATTTCATAATTTTTTAATGGTGTGGTTTCTATTGTTATATTCTGTATAGTTGTTTCTTCGTCTTTGACATTTAGTAATTTTATATGTTTATACCCATCTCTAGGTATTATTGTATTCGCCACATATACTCCTTTTATAATTTCTTTATTCAAAACTACTGCATCTTGTTCTATTCCGATGTCGATTCGTACAATTATCTCGCTTTTTTTTGGTATTGTTATTTTATTTATTCTGACTGTGTTATCATATATTCGGATATTTATAATTTCATTATCTATCACAAATGTAAGAATATATGAGTCATAGTCTATGTTGCATTGGTATGTTGTTAAAAAATCTCTTCCAAGAATGCCATCTGTGATTATTGGAAATTTGTCTTCTACTATTTCTATTTTATGCTTAACTATGCCGTTATTTATTTTTATTTCTATATCGGTTGATCCCAACGATTCGATTATGTTAGGTGAAATTCCAGTTAAATTGCAATAGTCGTTTACATTTTCTTCATGGTTGTTTAAGATCTTTTTTTTACACAGCGAGACGTCTGCTCCTGTATCAATTAGAAATGTAACTTCATTTGCACTATCTACAAGGTTTAGTTTTACGTAATTTCTTAAGTTTGATGATATGCAATAAATTCCCTTTTTTTATTATGTTTTCAATAAAAAAAAATTATTCGAACAATCGAAAATAATTATTCGATCAAAATTAATGGATTGTAAATATTCTTAAAAAAATACTTATATTTTTAAGTGTCATTTGAAGTATCAAATTATGGAAATTAAATTATTCGAATAAGATTATTCGAAAAATAAATATTCGAATAAAATTACTCGATTGTATATATTATTTAAAAAAATACTTACATATTTTTAAGTGTCACTTTAAGTGTCAAATTATGGAAATAAAATTAATCGAATAAGATTATTCAAAAAAAAAAAATAAATATTCGATTATAATTAATCGATTGTAAATATTATTTAAAAAAAATAATTATATTTTTTAGTGTCATTTAAAGTGTCAAATTATGGAAATAAAATTATTCGCGTAATAATCCATATTTTGTTGTTTGGCAGGGTTTGTTTGCAGTTTGTTCTTTTATACGTGTATTTTTTTGTAAATCTTTGCCCCTCCCAGCCCTAATTTAAAAAGTAGTTTGTTTTTTTAAAACGGTTTGTTTGTAAATTGGTCCCATTGTTTTTTTTTTTCGTTTGGAAGATCAGGGTAAATGTTTCAGGCCTCCGAAAAATCGTGATTGTCGAGGAATCCTTAAATAATGATTAATAAATAAATCCACTATTAATGGACCGATTAAAATTATTTTATATTTTTTTTTTGTTAAAGACGGTGCTTTAATCTTTCGTGGGAGTAAATTGCAAACTAGAAATGACTTAAGCTTACAGTACACGGCATGTCAAAAGCCACATTCGCATGTGGCTCTGACGTAATTTTGACGTCACCATGAAGCTAAATTGGCAACATGTCGTGTACTTCCACTTTTTGTGACACTCACATGCAGCACACATTGATATGTGTGCCACATGTTCCTTTGTAGAGACATGCAAACATGCGTATTTTAGACATGTCGTGTACTAGCTTGGTACATTTGAATTTTGACATTTGTAATATTTTTACATGCGCATGTAGCAGTCCCAAACATGTGGCAGCAAACATTTTTGACACAACATTTTTCAATAGTATGTAGCCAATGGCACTCTTGCCAATGTTGATTTTCTCCAACAAAATGTGGTAGGAATTTAATGACGAAAAATTTTTTTTATTATTATTACTCACACGTTGACTGAGATTCATGATAATGAGATGAAAGAAGGGTAGAAAAATGATCATATTTTCTCTTTTCCATGCATTTATTTGTATTTCTCTTTGCTTTGGGGTTTTTGTTTTATTAATTAATATCTTAATTAACAGCTTAATTAGTTTGGGTTTTTGTTATTATTTCTCGTTTTTGTTCTAAACCATGCAAAAGATACTTTCAAAGCTAAGATGAAAAAATTCATGTATAAATAGTAAATTTATTCAATAATTAATAAAACAACTGTGATCGCCAATTGCTGCGTTGTTTTTGTGTCAGTGCAGTATTATTAATTTTTTCACCATTTTATTGTTCATGGGAATTACAGTCGAACTTCCATAACTCGAATCACCATTATCCCAAAAAAAACTTCGACTTACGGAGACTTCGAGTTACAGAACTTTTTGTCAAAATAGAATAAAATGTTTTTGT
The DNA here is from genome assembly GCA_947311025.1 of Lypha dubia. Taxonomy (NCBI): domain Eukaryota; kingdom Metazoa; phylum Arthropoda; class Insecta; order Diptera; family Tachinidae; genus Lypha; species Lypha dubia. The sequence goes on from OX371263.1 coordinate 56,833,560, forward strand.
AAAAGGTTTTGGTTTTAGAATGTATAAGAACAAGCATATGTAATTAAAAAATTACAGTTAAGTAAAATATTCTGAAATAAGTGACTGACTGAAATAAGTTACTGGGTCCTTACTCTTTTACTACATAAACGAAATCCAGATTCAAACGAGTTGATATCGATTCCTTATTTTTGAAAATTGTTGAGACCGTGCTTGCCGGGATACCATATTTATCAGCTGCTTCCTTTTTCTTTTCCATCTTCGACGTCTTTTATAAGTTTATATTTTTCTTCAATTTGTAAGCATTTTAAAACACGTTTAGTTGTCATAAAAATAAAAAAAAACGATTTCAACATTTATCAGCTAGCCCGAATTATGCATAGAACTGATACTTACGCAAACAAAAAGAAACAAAATTGTAATTCCCCGAAAAAAATAAACAAAAATAGCATGTAAAATATACAAACCAGCTCAAGCAACAAAAGAGAGTTAAACAAACAAGCCATAACTAAAACAAAAACAAAAAAACCATTTAAACAAGAAGAATTCTTCGAGTTATAGAGTTCATGTGTATGATTTTTGTTTGAGTTATGGAAAACTTCGACTTATGGAAGTTCGAGTTACGGAAGGAAAATTGTATGTGATTTGTTCCTTTAACGCTACTGCCAACCAAATTAGTTCAAGTTGGAGAAAATTCGAGTTAGAGAAGTTCGAGTTATGGAAGTTCGACTGTATTTCACGATAAAAGTGAATTTATTTTACTTTTTATCAGATGTTGTTTTATTTCTTCTTTCTTCTCTTCGACATTTTATAAATTTGACTTCACACAAAATTTTAAAAATTAAACAAGCGCCATAAACATATGACTGTTGTACATGTTAATATAAAAAATGTGTACATATGTTACATGAGGTTTACTGACAATACATATGTAGCCAATCAAAAGTTCACACATATGCTGCCATTGCAAATGTGTACGCTTCGGCTACATTTGTCACATATAAATTTTGGGACAAAACAACATTTCATGTACTACCAAAATTTTGAAGCATGTAGGCACTTCTGCATGTTTATTAAATGTAAACAAAATGCTGCAAATTCTCGTGACGTCAGAGCCACATGCGAATGTGGCTTTTGACATGCCGTGTACTGTAGGCTTTATATCGGTTTTAAAGATTTTGCAAGTTGCAAGTTATCACTTTACAGTCCAATAACATTTAACACTATACCACACTAATGAACATTAGAGAAATAAAAGATGTTGATGACTTGACCTGATCAGAGATTGAACCCAGTTCATTCGTCGCAGTTTGCTTAGTAGTCAACGCGCTAATCACTTCAGCCAGCACCACTCTCAAATTATTTCATATATAATCTTATTCCCTGTGAAAATTCATTTCCTTTGATTTTTATTAATGAAACAATAAAAAATATTCACAGCCCATAATGAAAATGATGTTCATCAAGTAGCTGATTTAAAAACGTGCTAAATAAATTTATAAATAACTAAAAAAATATAAAAATCGCAACACATGAAGTAATAAAAATTCCTTAGAAAATTGTAGAAAACGTAAAGATAAATTACACCAAAATTAAGGCAGCAAATAGAAAAATAAACTTGAAAATCTTTTCTACAATTGTGGCTGTTAAATATGAGAAATACACTTATGACTTCATTTCACACAAATCCTGAGAAAACTTAGAGATGGTATTAAGATAGAATATTAAGGAAATGCATACTTAAGCAATTTTACTTTGGTCCTTTTTGTGTATGTATGTGTGGATGTGTTGACTTCAATAGTGTTTATATGTTAGCAAAAAAAAAAAAAGGAAAACTAAGGACTAATCGACTTTTATACACATGAAGAGAAGGAGCTGTAAAGCACACACTGTGTAGTACACTTAATGTGCTGTGAGAGAAAGTAAAGAAAAAATTTAAGAGAAATAAGAAAAAAACGTCCAACAATCAGCATTATATTTTATAAAGAGGTTTTCATTTCTAATTTGGTGCTCTCATCTTAACAAAATAATCCTTTAAGGTCTGTGAAAAGAAATTCATGGGTTCAATTTAGTTGTATGTGTTTTTCCCAACAAACTTTTTTTTTTTTTTTTTTTTATTTAAAGTTTGTTTAGTTTTTTTTTAATCTTTCTTTAATCTGATGTTGTGTAATGCTTTTAAAACGGAAATTTCATGTGTTAACACTGCTAAGGATATACAAAAAAAAAAAAAAAATATTAAATAGGATTTCCAATTGTTTTTATTGGGATCCTAAGTGATAAGTACAGGAAAAAACAAGTTCGTAAATTAGATATTTCTGGAAAAGCTCAAAAGAAAATATACAATTTTATGTTGCGTATAAAATGGGTTTTTACACTTTTCTTTTCAAGAAAATAATAAGATTTTGTTGTTATTTTACGATAAAGTAATATCTTTCATTAAATATTTTTAGAGACTTTTATGTAATAAACAACAGTAAATTGAATTTTAGTTTAAAAGCTTGCATTTCATAAGGCGGCAATTTAAATTATTTCCAAGAAGTATCTAATTCGTTTGCTTAGATATTAGTATCTGCTAAAAGTATGCAAGATTATTGCTTTATCAAGGCGACTTTTTTAAATGAAACAGATGTCAGGGATATTTATTAGTAATTTAGAAGTAATTTAAGTTCTTTAAATTGCAAATCGAAAATCGAAAATCATTTTTTTTTATATTTTTAAACTAGAAAACTTTTAAATATTTAACAATAAATTAAAAGTAATACGACTTTTTACTTTTAAATTGCCCCAGCAACTCTACTTAAATTAAACTTTGACATTCATAAGAGTTTTCCTTAACATCATCATTTATAAGTTGACATTAAAATAACTTGTTATTACTATTGTTGTTGGTGCTTTTTTTTTTTAAGGAAAACAACATTTATTATACCCGCATAGTTTTCTTTCAAGGACTCCACAATGTGGTTTACTTGTGTCGTAAAACAAAAGTCTTAAGAAACAGACAAAAATACAGCCATTTAAATAATATTTAACCCAGTAACCCAAAAACAAAGATAAGCAGAATTACGGAAAAATATTATATACATAATCAACAACAATTTTCTTGACTATATAGAATTTAATATACCCTTCCTTTAAATTTGATATCACGATCTAACCTCTCTACCCTATCATATTGTCGCTAGTACTGGCTAGTGCTGGTCTTACAAAAAAAGAAGAAAAAAACTTAAATTTGTAAAAAGCAGAGGAACGAACTAATTTATTTCAAAAAGTACCCCTCACTATACTATATAATTTAAACTTTTTGGTACATTTTTTATCCCTTTGTAGAAAAAATATATACATATGTATGCATTTATAGACATTCTTATGCAAAATTAATGTATGTACATAGAAAATTACTTTGGTAAAAAAGTACCAAAAAAAAGTCCAATTTAAGTCCCATATGAATTTAAATTAAAAAAAATTATTTAAAATTTGTTATAGAAAAATTACAATTCCATTTAAATGTTATTTCTGATCTTAGTCCTTTCCGGTGTAAATGGGGTACAAAAAAGTACCAAAACTCAGTCTTATACGCTTAAAAGTGCAAATCTATCTGTCCACTTTAGATTAGTATTATTTACAGTTTTTTTAGTTCCAAGATGTTGAGATACAAATTTCAACCTTGTTTAACCATATTTTTTTCCCTTTTATAATTAAATATGCAAAAATCCCTTCTTAAACATGGGGGCAAGTGGATGGTTACTTAAAAAATTTTATATAAAACAAATTTTTAAATTTTCAAAAGTTTAAAATGGTCCCATGTGTGCCGTTATGGTTTTCTAGCGGTCTCACTCCGTTACCCTTTTGGCAACACTACAAAAATGGAAAAGTGTGTCTGTATCGAGAAAAAGCATTAACATGTAAAATGACAACCACAGACTGGTCTTAACGCATTCCTAGCTGTCCCAGTCCGTCATGTGGTGTTTTCCCCTTAGGTAGCAAAGCTACCTAGCAGCCCGGAGGTTGTCGGTTCGATTCTGGCGTGTTTTCTGCGGAAAACCTAATCGCTTTGCGGGGTTGTACTTGTTAAAAAAAAAGTGGCGTACTATTTTTGTATAGAAAAAATCGGATTCACAAATGGTCTAAATGCAGTGTTTTAAGTGTCGAAAACTATGTTCACAAAAGTGACTCTCTATAAGGGACATTCAAAAATATGTAGAACTTTCTTTAAAATCACTTTATAAGTGGAAATTACAAACAATATATAAAACTTATTTATTATAAACTTCTTAACTTTTCGTGTAGGGTAAAGTATAGAAATAAAATTGTCTGCACATGTCATAATGACATGACAACATAAGGAAAAACATAGTTAATAAGAAAGAAATATCTCAAAAGAAAAAAAAAACTAAAAATGGATATAATGATGTTTTATACCGCAGAGAGGTTAATTAGTGTTCACACAAATTTTTCAAGCTACGGAAAATAAAGTGATTTTTTTTTCAAACAAAAGAAACATGTGACTTGTGTACTTGTAATAAAACCGTTTCTGATGACAGTATTTTATTTAGTGGTCATGACAAATAATAATAATTCCGGCTATGAAAGAAATTTCACTCTAGCTGATCTTAATTTCTTTGAATTGTGAAAATCTTATGAAATATTTTCTTAAGTCTATAAATCGGTTACTTTAAATTCGAATTTATTATCACTACTTATGATGATGGTGATGTCTTCTTTATAAATAGCATTATGTGCAGTCACGCTAGTCTTCACAATGTCATCTTATTCATGTTTAATGATGCCTAAGGAAAACTAAATATTAAATGCAAACAAAAGTTTTTTTTTCTCACCCGCACACACTCACAATCTCACTCTCTCTCATGTTACAAGTGTTGTTTGGATTTTAAGTGTTTTACATACAAAAATATACAAAACCAACATGACATTTTACATAGTAAATACACTACATAAAAATATGTTCGCATAAACTATGTTACCCTCTATATGTCTCTATAGTTCTGATAAATATTATCTAAATACTTATTATATTGCATACTAGTAAGCGATATTGTAAGGTATTATTCCACTGTACAACGGAAAAAATTTCTTACAAGATTCTAGCGAGTGATTGTGGTAGAGGATAGCAAAAACAAAATGTATGTTTATAGGGATTTTAAAGGGTTTCGCTTTGAAGCAGACAGTTTTTCTTCTAGTAAATATGAGAAATCTTTTTGATTAATGGGCAAGACCATTTTTTGTGATGGATTGGATGGCTAAAGTATTTAAATGATTTTGACAAAACTTTTACCAAATTAAAAATATTTATTTAGAAAAGTGCACAAGATAATTTAAGATATTGTAGGTTTAGTATTTTGGGAGCTATAAGGATTTAAAGTTGCCACTAATACATGCACAAGTATTACTCATGCATGTACCTAAAGGCCTCATTAGTCTTGATTTTTACTTTCTGTTCTGCTCAGTGCCGTTCTGTTGTTGAATTTTTGTAGTTAGAAGTTCTGTAAAAACGTATCAGCAGTTTCTTGCAGAATATACATATCGCACTTGATCAACAAGAGGGTATTAACTCAAAATTTTTAAAATTTCGTTTTTTGCAAGAAATCGATGGACAGTGGTCATATCTATCAACTGTAAAAATTTTACACCATTTTCTCCACTCTTTCACCCAAAAAAATTATTTAATTAAAAAAAAAAAAACTCTATTCACTATAAATTTTTCATGAATATACTTTTTTTATATAAAAAATCGTTTTGTATTTAATGTGCTTTAACTCGATGATAAAAATTTATCAGCGTTACGCGGCAATTTTGGACCGATCGGCTTGGTTCACTGAAACAAGCAGCTGTCTCTTGCTCTCACTTAGAACTTTAAGTAAAATTCTGTTTTCAACAGAATGGTCCGTAACAGAACGGAACAACTAATTGAAAATACATGTTTTCCATAAACAGAAAACGAACAGCTGATACGAAACAGAACAGAAAGTCAAAACTAATTCTACCTTAAGTTAAATCAAAATAAGCAATTTAAACATGCATTTTATTTTCTCCAACTAGTTTTGCAAAGAAAGTAACAAAAGCTTTTAATTTTTTTTTATGTTTGGATGTGGGCGAATTTCAGCAATGTTAAAGGACCAAAAGAGAAGAGAGCAAATAGATTTAGCTCAATTTTGTTTTTGTATTTAACTGTTCTGTTTTATTTTTATGATAATTTCTCTATGAAAATAAAAAAAAAAACTTAGTAACATCTAGAATACGATTGATTGTGTCGGTCGTTGCTTACACTATTATATGGTTATTAAATTGTAAGTTGTTCTCATAATGGAAGTTGATGTGATATTTTCAAAATTACTGGGTTTTGGTATACATTTTTCAACAATATGTTCTTAATTCTGTCATGTCAAATGATGAACGTTTCACATTGGCTGATAATATTTCAATTTGCAAATAGTTTGTTACACAGAAAAAATATTTTTTAGATTTGTTTTTTCAACTAAGGGGCCACGGCAGGGACATCTCGGAACAATGTACGAACAACACTTTTCTAAAGCTCCGATAGGCATTGATCACTTGGGCTTTCTAGTTTCCGTATTTCCAGTGTGGTTACTGGTTCAGTATCGCAAGAAAACACCCAGTGATTAACTTTCTATAGTGTGTATGTGAACGACACATTGCTCTGTTCCTTGATAGTTAAGTTTGATTGGTAATTGGCCAAATATAATGTCTGGCAAATGTCTATTATCCTTTTCCTCAGAAAGCAAGCACAGCAACAAGGTGTGGATAGTCACCAAGATGCATAGTCGGGCCTCCGGAGGTAAATTTTGCTGTACAGTGTTATTTATTTTAGCCACTGTGCGCTCTGATGCTGCTGACACTGACATCAAAACTGCTTAAAGACAAAAAAAGAAAAAGCAAGAGCAGCCGTGTTGGGAAAAACAAATAAATAAAAAAACAACAGAAAACACTGCAAGACACTTTCATTTTGTTAAAAAAAAAAAAAATCACTAGTACAGGAAAATATACATACTCGTACATACTTTTTCGCCTCTTAACATCACTTGACTGAATGGAGAGAAAATATATTCGAAAAACTAGTTAAATCTTGGTCGGAAAGAAATATACGGCAGCGTTAAAAAGCACATAAATTGTCAAGTGTTGAAAAATTGTGCTTAAGAGGTTGCAGTAAGTTGGGGATTTTCTTGTTGTTTTCGTTTTTGTCGTTGCTGTTGTTGTTGTTACTTTGGTATATTATGTATTTATGAATGGGGTAGATTTAAATTTAGTTTTTGTATATTTTTACTACGTGATGTAACATTAGACAAGTTTTTGTTACAATTAGTTTGTGGTTGACAAAAAAAAATTTATATTTTTTAAGGTCCTTAAACTTAAAAATTAGTTAAAATTTTGTAAACAGAAACTTACATCTGGACGTTGTTAGAAAAGTGCATAAAAACTTCTGGTTTAATAAAATTTTTCATCACTTAAAAAGAATTGTTGAGACAAATTTAGTAACATGTTAATCCAATCTTTGATACTGTGAAGCTTGAAAATTATTCGATGAAAATTATTCGAATATATACTGACGTAGTAGTACATTATTCTAAATTAAATTAATCGAATACAATAATTGGAATTTGGATTGAATAAATTAAAACTGTACGCCTAAATCATCTCCAATTAATTCCAAAAATGTTTGCAACCATATCACCACTGAAAATTACTCGAATAATAGTCGACCATTAATTATTCGATTAAAAATTAAACGAACAAATAAACCGTTCCTTTTATATTAGTGAAAAGTTTTATTATAAATTTACAGAAATAACAACTTCATAAATAGCAACGCAGTACATCGATTAAAAATTATGCGAATAAAAGTTACTCGGTAGAAAGTAATCAAATTTAATTATTAAATTTTGCAAATATTGTTCATAAATTATTCCGATTAAAAATCAGCAAAAAAAAATTTTTTTAACAAATTATCCGATTAAAAACCATAAGAAAACATATTTTTCACCTAAACATGATTGCGAAAATTTTTTGGCTGGTACCATGGATGATCGCTGGTTACTGGTTCGATTGTGGCCAAAGAAGTTTAGGGTTTTTCGGTAGACAAAGTATTCGGTTTGCGGGTTGTGTTCTTTTTTCATATAAAAAATTTTGCAAATAATATTATTCGAATAATATTGCAATTAAATTAAATCGAATAAAAAATTCTTTAGTAATGTTATTCAAATAATATTTTAAATACGCTAAACAGATAGAAACATGTCTTAAATAAAACTTATTAAAATAAAAATTATTCGCATAAATCTATTCGAATATATGTATAGTATTCGAACAAAATAATTTAAATAAGCACTCCTTGAATGCCGAAAGTGTTAGGCTAAATTTGGTAACAATTTTAAATGACTAATCTGCACGGCGGAACTTAATAATACTGTTTTTTAAGCCACAACAATCTGTATTTCTTGTGTTCGGAAGCATTTCAAATGGATCGGTAGTTTATAAATTTACACTGAATCACAAATTCAATAAACTTGTTTAGTTCTGGTATATCTCACAAAAACGTACAGACATCCTCGTTTTAAAATTTCACATTCGGTCATCATTTTTAGCAAGACCATTTTTTGTGATGGATTGGATGGCTAAAGTATTTAAATGATTTTGACAAAACTTTTACCAAATTAAAAATATTTATTTAGAAAAGTGCACAAGATAATTTAAGATATTGTAGGTTTAGTATTTTGGGAGCTATAAGGATTTAAAGTTGCCACTAATACATGCACAAGTATTACTCATGCATGTACCTAAAGGCCTCATTAGTCTTGATTTTTACTTTCTGTTCTGCTCAGTGCCGTTCTGTTGTTGAATTTTTGTAGTTAGAAGTTCTGTAAAAACGTATCAGCAGTTTCTTGCAGAATATACATATCGCACTTGATCAACAAGAGGGTATTAACTCAAAATTTTTAAAATTTCGTTTTTTGCAAGAAATCGATGGACAGTGGTCATATCTATCAACTGTAAAAATTTTACACCATTTTCTCCACTCTTTCACCCAAAAAAATTATTTAATTAAAAAAAAAAAAACTCTATTCACTATAAATTTTTCATGAATATACTTTTTTTATATAAAAAATCGTTTTGTATTTAATGTGCTTTAACTCGATGATAAAAATTTATCAGCGTTACGCGGCAATTTTGGACCGATCGGCTTGGTTCACTGAAACAAGCAGCTGTCTCTTGCTCTCACTTAGAACTTTAAGTAAAATTCTGTTTTCAACAGAATGGTCCGTAACAGAACGGAACAACTAATTGAAAATACATGTTTTCCATAAACAGAAAACGAACAGCTGATACGAAACAGAACAGAAAGTCAAAACTAATTCTACCTTAAGTTAAATCAAAATAAGCAATTTAAACATGCATTTTATTTTCTCCAACTAGTTTTGCAAAGAAAGTAACAAAAGCTTTTAATTTTTTTTTATGTTTGGATGTGGGCGAATTTCAGCAATGTTAAAGGACCAAAAGAGAAGAGAGCAAATAGATTTAGCTCAATTTTGTTTTTGTATTTAACTGTTCTGTTTTATTTTTATGATAATTTCTCTATGAAAATAAAAAAAAAAACTTAGTAACATCTAGAATACGATTGATTGTGTCGGTCGTTGCTTACACTATTATATGGTTATTAAATTGTAAGTTGTTCTCATAATGGAAGTTGATGTGATATTTTCAAAATTACTGGGTTTTGGTATACATTTTTCAACAATATGTTCTTAATTCTGTCATGTCAAATGATGAACGTTTCACATTGGCTGATAATATTTCAATTTGCAAATAGTTTGTTACACAGAAAAAATATTTTTTAGATTTGTTTTTTCAACTAAGGGGCCACGGCAGGGACATCTCGGAACAATGTACGAACAACACTTTTCTAAAGCTCCGATAGGCATTGATCACTTGGGCTTTCTAGTTTCCGTATTTCCAGTGTGGTTACTGGTTCAGTATCGCAAGAAAACACCCAGTGATTAACTTTCTATAGTGTGTATGTGAACGACACATTGCTCTGTTCCTTGATAGTTAAGTTTGATTGGTAATTGGCCAAATATAATGTCTGGCAAATGTCTATTATCCTTTTCCTCAGAAAGCAAGCACAGCAACAAGGTGTGGATAGTCACCAAGATGCATAGTCGGGCCTCCGGAGGTAAATTTTGCTGTACAGTGTTATTTATTTTAGCCACTGTGCGCTCTGATGCTGCTGACACTGACATCAAAACTGCTTAAAGACAAAAAAAGAAAAAGCAAGAGCAGCCGTGTTGGGAAAAACAAATAAATAAAAAAACAACAGAAAACACTGCAAGACACTTTCATTTTGTTAAAAAAAAAAAAAATCACTAGTACAGGAAAATATACATACTCGTACATACTTTTTCGCCTCTTAACATCACTTGACTGAATGGAGAGAAAATATATTCGAAAAACTAGTTAAATCTTGGTCGGAAAGAAATATACGGCAGCGTTAAAAAGCACATAAATTGTCAAGTGTTGAAAAATTGTGCTTAAGAGGTTGCAGTAAGTTGGGGATTTTCTTGTTGTTTTCGTTTTTGTCGTTGCTGTTGTTGTTGTTACTTTGGTATATTATGTATTTATGAATGGGGTAGATTTAAATTTAGTTTTTGTATATTTTTACTACGTGATGTAACATTAGACAAGTTTTTGTTACAATTAGTTTGTGGTTGACAAAAAAAAATTTATATTTTTTAAGGTCCTTAAACTTAAAAATTAGTTAAAATTTTGTAAACAGAAACTTACATCTGGACGTTGTTAGAAAAGTGCATAAAAACTTCTGGTTTAATAAAATTTTTCATCACTTAAAAAGAATTGTTGAGACAAATTTAGTAACATGTTAATCCAATCTTTGATACTGTGAAGCTTGAAAATTATTCGATGAAAATTATTCGAATATATACTGACGTAGTAGTACATTATTCTAAATTAAATTAATCGAATACAATAATTGGAATTTGGATTGAATAAATTAAAACTGTACGCCTAAATCATCTCCAATTAATTCCAAAAATGTTTGCAACCATATCACCACTGAAAATTACTCGAATAATAGTCGACCATTAATTATTCGATTAAAAATTAAACGAACAAATAAACCGTTCCTTTTATATTAGTGAAAAGTTTTATTATAAATTTACAGAAATAACAACTTCATAAATAGCAACGCAGTACATCGATTAAAAATTATGCGAATAAAAGTTACTCGGTAGAAAGTAATCAAATTTAATTATTAAATTTTGCAAATATTGTTCATAAATTATTCCGATTAAAAATCAGCAAAAAAAAATTTTTTTAACAAATTATCCGATTAAAAACCATAAGAAAACATATTTTTCACCTAAACATGATTGCGAAAATTTTTTGGCTGGTACCATGGATGATCGCTGGTTACTGGTTCGATTGTGGCCAAAGAAGTTTAGGGTTTTTCGGTAGACAAAGTATTCGGTTTGCGGGTTGTGTTCTTTTTTCATATAAAAAATTTTGCAAATAATATTATTCGAATAATATTGCAATTAAATTAAATCGAATAAAAAATTCTTTAGTAATGTTATTCAAATAATATTTTAAATACGCTAGACAGATAGAAACATGTCTTAAATAAAACTTATTAAAATAAAAATTATTCGCATAAATCTATTCGAATATATGTATAGTATTCGAACAAAATAATTTAAATAAGCACTCCTTGAATGCCGAAAGTGTTAGGCTAAATTTGGTAACAATTTTAAATGACTAATCTGCACGGCGGAACTTAATAATACTGTTTTTTAAGCCACAACAATCTGTATTTCTTGTGTTCGGAAGCATTTCAAATGGATCGGTAGTTTATAAATTTACACTGAATCACAAATTCAATAAACTTGTTTAGTTCTGGTATATCTCACAAAAACGTACAGACATCCTCGTTTTAAAATTTCACATTCGGTCATCATTTTTAGGGCAGCTAATGTTAGATATAAAATTTAATCTAATAAAAATATTCGAATAAAATATATTTGAACAAAATTATTCGATTAGAAATTTTTTACAATAAACTTTTTTAATGAAAATTATTCACTTTCCAAGTATATTTTCACTGTAGCACCGTGTTATTTTCTAACCTAAATCTACTCGATTTATATTTTATCGAATATATACAGTAATTTTTAAAATATCCTCCAATATAGGTTTTCCAATAAGAGTGATTTGATTTCTTTACAAAAAAAAAAAACACACTTATTGTTAAGGAAACTCTACGACTTCTTCTGCAGAAACGAATTCGATGAACCCAATTTTCGAGCAATTTTCCCACTAAATCCAGTCGTATGTCATGAATGGCACGTTCAATATTGACTTGTAAGGCTTGAGAAGATTATGGTTTATTTCGAAAGACCAATGACTTCAAATAACCCCACAAGAAATAGTCTAAAGGTGTTAAATCACAACTTCTTTGAGGCCAGTCAATATAACAATTTCTTGAAATAATCGAATCTCCAAACTTTTCTCGCAGTAATTCAAGTTGTTTCAAGGCAAAATCAGCAAATTCAGGACGTTACGGTTGTCTAATACCTTCAGATCTTGAGTGAGAACATTTTTATACGGATGCAAACCCAAATCCATTTTCAAAATCCGCCACATTGTGGGTTGAGACAAATTGCGGTCTTCAGCAACAGTTGCCTGAACGGCAGCAATATTTGCATTACTTCGAGCGGTTCTTTGTCTTATTGGCACTTGGACGATTATTGCGACCATAAAATGGCAAAAGCGCACGAAAAGTTGCAATTGGAGAACGATTATTTTGATAATAAAACTGAATAATTTGTGAACGTTGTTCTTGCGTATATCTCTCCATGATGAAATTGTAAACACTACTGAATATAATGAAAAACAAATGACAGATCATGACATATTACAAATGACCCAAAACGTCACTTCAAAATCATATCATCCCTATTGGAAAACCTTTTATTTAGAATATTTCTTTATTAAGTGTGAAATGTAAAGCCCGTATTGTGATATCAAAACTTTTGACTTTCGGCTTGACGACTTAGTCATTTTTAATTGACTTTAATAGTCTAACTGCAAATCTACTTTAGAAAATTATGCAATACTCGTATACAGGTTTGCAAGTATTTGTGCAATAAACAAAATTGAATTTATAAAAGTTTATTTGTCATGATAATTCAAGTGGATGAAGAACTTCTTCACAAAGTCCCAAATTAATTCTATTGCAAAGTGTCTGTACAAAAATGTTTACGAAATCATTTAATTGTTAAAAGATAAAATTTGTTTTGCTTGAGGAGCTGATTATATTTTTCTTGCACTTTCAAAAGATTTTAAATAAACGTGTCTAAATTAAACCTACAAAATTTTTTAATTGCATAATTTTTCTTTAAATGTGTTATTATAGAACGTGCTGATTTTATTATGTACCAACTGGCCATTGCATTGCAGAAGACTTACAAGGATGGTGCTAAGGGAAGGTGGCTAAGGAATCGGGCGGATATTAAACAGTTTAATGGAAATGGATTGACGACAAGTTTGGAGGTGAGAAAAAGTAGAATTTTATTAATACAATGAAAAGACGATGAAAAATAGAATATACGTTATTTTAAATGCAACTTTTTGCTATTCTGAACAGGAAACCCGAAAATATGCGATTAAAAATATAAAAACAATTTTTTTTTTTCGTTTATAATTTTCATAGTGTTGGTTCGTTATGGGCATGGCATTGGTGCTCCAAAAATCATCACAAAATTCATTGTTGTAACCGTCAGTAAAAATTACACAAATTAATAATATATACGCTGTAACTAGTAAAATATGGTAAAAATTAGGCCCTAACAAAAAAATTAATAGAATCGGAGTAAATTTCAAATCTCTGGAAAATTGGTAAAACAACTAATCACAGTAAATTTATAATGTTAAAGAAAATTTTTTTAGGTTTTAAAAAACTACCGTTCACAAAACATAATTTTTCTTATTAATTTTCGAAAAACTGGATATTATAGTTAAAGAAACTACAAAAAAAGCCCTATATATGGGGTAAAGTCCAATATATAAAAGAATATGCACTAAAAAAATTTCATATTTTAAATTCCGGAAAAAAATTTAAAAGTATAACCCTAAATTTGGAAAAATTACTGAAAGAACTTAAAAATTTTCTTATAACAAAACTTACGTTTTTTAAGTACTTTTTGGCGGATATCAAGAAATAAAACAATTAAAATGAACAGGAAAAACAGCAAAATATTTGCCGTCAAAAATATGCAAAAATAAGGTTTAAAAAATTTAGCTCGAAAGCTTCAGAAATATCTGCTGATTTCACGATTTCGAAAGAATTTTTGATTTATTTTTTTTTATTCGTACAAGTACATTTGATACAAAAAAGTAATTTTAGAATTTGGTTTTGCTTCAAATGTAATTATACGAATGAAAACATATGGAAAAATTCTTTCGACATAGTGAAATAGGCAGTTAATTTTTTAAAAGGGGAAAAATTACTAAAAAATTTCCATGTTGTTTGATCGAAAAATTGATATCAATCAATATTTTTTATAAATTTTAACATTAAAAAAAAGAACTCCAAATATGCAGAAAAACAAGCAAATATTGCACAGCAACTTGGAAAAATTCCCTAAATATACGGTTAGTCGCAAGAATCTACAAATTCATGCACTGAAAAAGTAAAATATGTAAACATATGCAAAAAACATTAAATGATGTTAAAATTCTTAAGAAATTATGAAACGTATGAATATTTTATTTGCAACTAAATTCATTGCTCGGCATAATATATGCAATTGCATATTTGCGGTTTCCCTGGTTTAGACTCTATTACAGCAAACTTAGCTTATACACGAATACTACAACAGAATTGTTCATTAAAAACACGTTTCTTAATTACCAACAAAAAAAAAATTATCGTATTTATATTTAATTTGTTTAGTTAATTTTTATCTAAAATTTCCATAAAATTGTAAATATTTTATTATCCGTTTCTGTTTGATGAATTTAAGTTGCTGCTCATAATTTTCTATGACTTTTTTGTAACTGACCATTTTTTTATTTTTTTTAAAAATACCCATCATATACCATTTACGAAATTTATGGTATCATCATTTGATTCTTTTATTTTTGTCATTTATTTTCTTCATTCACATTTTTCTAATTACGGACATAATTTGTAAATGTCTTGTAGTTATTAAAACTCATCAACGTCCAGCTTAAAAGTTGCTAATGAAAAAGTATCTGATTGTTATGACAAGATAATCATCCAAAGGGAAGAATGATGATGGTGAAAAAAGAAATGTATAAATATTTATTATATTCTTCTACTTTTAGTTTGATGAGAAAATTGTCTTAATTTTCTTTGTTAAATTTGATTAAAGAAAAGACAAGTGTTGATTTAAGTAGTCATTAAGATTTTAAATATTGAATTAGGAGACAGAGAGAGAGAGAGAGTACAAAAGAAAACAAAAATAATTTTAAATTATATCATTAATAAGACGAATTTAAGTAGAAGGGCAGTGTAGCCAGGTGTGGGGATTTCTCCCCAAATTGGGGATTTTAGCTGGTTTTAGGGGACAGATTATCGTGGGTAGGGATTTGGGGATTTTTCATTTTCAGTATACCTATTATCAATTTTGCTTTATTTTGCCATTTTCTTTCATACATAAATTTACATACATATATGTTTATGTATCTTGGCGTTTTTTTCTCCATATTTCGATTATTTCAATGGTATTGAGGATATTGGTTTTTATAACAATTTGTTCAAAATTTTTAAAACCAGAATTTATTGAATTCGATATTGCCAAAATGAATGTACTAATTGACGATAAGGAAAAAAATTTGGTTGTTGCTAAAATGGATGTTTGCATAGAATGTTCAAAGGAAGAAGGAAAAGGACTTCAAACAAATTTTTTTAGATTATTTAACTGTACTAGCAAAACAAATGCTTAAAGTATTCACTGAGAGTATGGAAAATTTTGAGTTATTTATAAATTTACAACTCGAAAGCATAGAAAAAAGAATAAATTTGATTCCGTGTATGGAATTTTAAAATATTCTATGGATTCAAAAGTTCCATTGAACACATACGAATGCATTAACTTAAATAAATGTATGTAATAAAATTAATAAAAAAAATTGTTGTTTATGATGCTTAATATACATATCTTTATTGGGGACAAAGGGCCTGTTCGTAAATTCATCACTGTGCTGCATAATATGATTATTTTGCACTGCCACTGCTAATCAGCTGTTGCTTATGCTTCTTTTTGCGCATTTTAATGTTTGCATTTATGAACGAAAAAATATTACAAAAATGGAAAAGTTAATGATAAGTTTAATTTTTGGGCTGGACGATAAAACTAATGATGTAAAATTGTCTAATCTAAAGAAAGAAAAAGGCTAAGAAATAATAAAAAAAAAACAAATAATAAAATAAAAAATTTAATTCAATCATCCGTTGCATCAGCCATTTTTATGATTTGTGTTTTGTGTTTATTTGCGCATAATATACTTCAGCGCTGCATTTTTGAACGCTACCTTTTGCAGAGTTGCCACTGTTTGCATATATGAACGTACTGCGCATATTATGCAGCGCAGTGATGAATTTACGAACAGGCCCAAAGTTGGGGATTTTCAGTTTTAAAATAGGGATTTTTGGAGACAACACTCTTTAATTTGGGGACATTAGACAATATTTACCTGGCTACACTGAAGAGGGGCCGATAGCCTGTCATACTGCGGTTTGAGGTCTGGCAACATTTACTGTTAATATTTTTGTTGTTGTTAAATGATGTTTGCTCTCTTCATTTCTCACGGCTCTTGAATATATATTTTAACCCTCCCATTTTCCCACGTTAAAATTAAATGGTACAAATGTTACAAAAATAAAATGAAGAGGAAACTTTATATTAAATTCTGGTGTTGTACCATCCTTTAAATTTGATCAATAACTCTCGTATACATTTTTCTTTAACAATTCGTATAAAAGACTGAAGTTTGCGTTGAGATATGCGCCAAATTCATCTGTTTTTGCAGTTTTTGAAGTGAAAACTTCTATTGGCGCGGTACGGAGGTTTTGGGTGGGCTAAAATCTCTGAATTCGCGACACCGTCATAGTTTTTGACATCACGCTCGCTTCATTTTGAGCGAAAAATTTAGGTGTTGGGCCTTACTACGGTTCTCGAATCGACTTCGACTGTTGTAATAGATTAAAGGAACACACATCAAACTGTAACCATTTTGTATGTACTCTCTTCAAACTGTATCAGTTTGTATGAAAATTTGCTATAAAGCGAGCTCAGTCAGCTGTGCTAGTAAGCTCACCTGTTGCATACGCCTTAATAAGTGGTTAAATTTGTTGCATGTATTTATATAATTGTTTATATCTACGCATAATTTTTTTGGCAATAGCACGTGTATTGTTGTAATCACAAAACGTTTTCACTTCTGTCGGCACTCCCGGAGTGCTACCCGTAGTTTTTTTTTTTTTTTTTGTTGGTTTAAAATTTTATATACAGAAATCTTTTATAAACAATTTTATTATCAACAATAAAAAGTTTTCTTTAAATTTTTTTTTACACTTTTTCGTTTTGGATTTACTTTATATTATTGTTTTTGCATCAATTCTGGGGCTGTTCATTTGAAGTTAGAAAGAAATTTTGAAAATAATATTTTCGTTGAACATATCCCACAGTCGTTGAACGCCTATTTTGGCCATTATTTTACGAAAGGTTTAAAAAGACCCATATTCATTGAAATATAAGAGGGTTACAAAGTGCCTAGTGGTGTTTTAAGTAAAACTGATACATATGAAAAGTAATATTATCAGGCTCAAGTTCAGTTTTATTGAATTAATGAAAATTCAATATTACTAAGAGTTTTTTTTGTGTTGGAAAATATTATTAGTTATATCCAATCAGTTTTTAGCAGAACGTATCAGTACGTTAAATTACAAAATAGAATACTTTGATGATAACGGACTATGAGTTTGTGTTGATTATTAGTTCCAAACAGTAATGAGGGAATTTCGTACTAACCAGCACTGTTTCATTGTAGAATAAAAATTGAATTAAAAATAAATTCTCATATTCTATTTCTGTTGAAAACTGGTTAAATAGTTGATATTCTTAGTAATTTTGAATTTTCATTAATTCAATAAAACTGAACTTGAGCCTGATAATATTACTTTTCGTAATAATAATAATATAAAAATAGTAAAACTGATACGCAAAATTTATATGTACCTTAAACGTAAGAACTTTTCTAAAGCAATAAGCAATGGAAAGGAGTTGGTTAGGTTGAGAGAGGGGGAGGGGGGTTTAACCCTAACTACTCCCAAATTTAATAGCACATGAAAATTTTCATAATATCTATATATGTATTCTTTATCTTCTTAATGCCCTCTACATTACCAGAAACAATGGCTAAAATTTTATCCGTTTTTTTCTCCTGTGTTCCTCACTGTAATTCGCAAATATGTATGTGTATTAAATATTTTCTAATTAAAATACATATCTAATATTTTCTTAACATGCTAAACAAATTTTCTTATTTGTCTCTCTTACAAAATTCTTCTCGTTAAATTTTAACAAATAAAATTTAATCTTGCTTCAAATTAATAAATTTTTAATGTTTGCAACACATTTGTTCGAATCATGTTTTACTAGTTTATCCTTTAACATCCTGTTAAAACATTTAATTGTCCAATGTTTGTTGTTAAGTATTTTATCGTCTATATAAAATACAACACATTATACAACTTCAACGAAACCAAATCGGGCAAACAAACAAACAAACAGGCAGACAAACAGTTTCTAAATTTTCCACTCTAAAAACATGTTAAACGTCGTCGTCGTAGTCGACGAAAATAAAAGATATTACATAAATTAAGGATGTGTTTTTTCTTTGAATGTGTAAAACATAATAATATGAGATTATTGGAGTGTGAGAACACACACACACAAATCTATGTTTATGTATTTAACATGTTAAACAACATCATTTATTTTATTATAAGAGAGATGCAAATTTATTAATACAAATTTTGTCATTTTGTTATTTAAAGTACTTGTTTTTCTTGTTGTTGTTGTTGCTGATGTTGTTTGCAGCCGTATCACAGACAACATCAACATTTTCAAGTGACGATTATGGATTGCAACCGAACTTCAGTTGCGTTGCCAGCCGGCAACTGAAAATTTGTATTAACCAGAAAAGCACTAAATAGAAACTGAAACTGGCAGCTCTCAGTTGCCAGTTGCTATCCATAATACAATTTTCAGCAACTGGCAACTCAACTGGGGCTCAGTTGCCACCCAAAATCGACCTATTAATTGTAGTTGTGTGTGTACATCAGACATCTGCAACAAATATGATCGAGCCTACTTTTTCCCTAACGTTGAATTTTAAGAACGGCACAAATCAGCGCTGTAAATGAATGACTCAAATCTGATTTTTAATTCACAATGAATTTGAGAAAATATAATTAATTAATTTTGTTTAAAATGTGAATTGAATTGAAGCATTCCTAATGAATTAAAAACTCTTGCATGCATTGCCATCACTTACATAAAAAAATACTTGAATTAAAGTGTGAATGAATTCAACATGAAACAAAATCTTAAATTAATTCATTTTATTCACAAAAAAGAATTGAATTAAAATTTGAATGCATTATCGATGATTTAAGGGAAAGGAATCGTAAGTCATTTTTGATTCACTGTATAAATTCGGAAAACAAAAACTGTTGTACAATTTCAATTTCAAAACTTTCCCAAGAGCGTATATCCAATTGCTATTATCAAACATCTTTAATAGAGAATTTCAGTGCAGTATACCTGGGTTAAGTTCAAATTTTTTCTCAGATATTTTTTAATACTGATGGCGAGGATTTTTACTTGTAGAGACAGACGGTGCCGAAGCTTTTGAAAACAAACCGTTATTATGTTCTGAGGAATAATCGGCGAAATTTTCGACAGTGCAGTCAGTTCGATGCTCGATATCGAACATCGAATGCAACTCATTATAAGGCCCCTAGTGTTTTCAATTATTACACGCCGCACAAGCATGAAAATTTCTTTTTCAAAAAAATATTTGAATTGAATGACCTCAAACCTGAACTATGAATTAAAAAAGAATTTATACTCGTATATTAATGTTTGCAATTACTTTTTGATTTAGTTAAATAATTTTGTAAAAAGATTATAATCAGTATAAGCCTAAAAAGGATACATTGGAATAAAACGGGTTTGCATTAAATTTTGTACCACACAGAGTATGTACTTTTGTCTTTTGATTTTTGAGAAGGGTTGACGACAACCACATCTTTGTTATCTTAACTTTACAACGACTATAGAATAATATTCTAGGAAAAGATTAATTTGAATATATCTTACGAAAAGTAAACGAAAAGGTTTAAAAAATATATATAATCTACGCACATTTCTAAAGTAATATGCCCACTTACGTAAGTTGACGTGCACACTTTTCTTATCCATTTTTCACTTAACCAATAAAAGATTAAATTAATTTTTGTATTATTTGTAAATTTTACAGAACGTGCCGATGTACGAAAATTTCTCAACAGATTTATTACAATGGCTTGAGCATGAATTTAATCTAAGCCATCAAAATATTTATGCTCAACTGAGGAATCGATCTATAGTGTGGTGCACACCACAAGGAGTTTGCTACAGTTACAATGATATCGGCTGCCTTTGCTGTCCATTTTAGGGCGGGCGGGCCAAAGTGAACAATAATACAAATTGTGTATAGAAAATAAATATGTTTTGTATTTGTAATAAATTATCAAGAAATAAAATTATTTTAATCATATTCATTTATCAGCAAGGATTCTTCATAAATAGCATGTAAACAACAATTATCCTGATTTTAGATTTACCATACAAGAGCAATTACGCATGTGGTAACTTTTCAAAGAACTTCGACAAAATATTGTAAAAAAGAAATTTACATAAAATTGTTGTTAGTACAGAATATGTGCGTGCACATTGATAATTTATTTGTATCATTATTCAAAAGTTTGGAAAAGTAATTGGAAATAGAATTTGCATAAAGATTTTTGAAAAATTGCTAAGGAATTTTAAGTAGTTTCCTTAATATCCGGTGCAAGTTAATTCTACAAATAATTCAAACTCCTAAAATTCATAATCTGTAATCAGTTGGGTGGCCAAGGAACTTTCTTAAGAATTTGGATAAACAGAAAAAAAAAACGTTCATTCGTGAAATGAATGGGAATCTACAACTTCTTTGATGGATTTGATCAAATGAACGCAAAAGCAGACACAGAAAGTTAGCAAGGAAAGAATCAAATTATTATCATGAAATGATTTTTATTCGAATAACTATTATTCGAATAGGTACTACTCGTATCAGTTTTGTCGGAACATATATTATTCCAATAAGTTTGGTTCGAATACATAGTATTAGTCGAATAGATTTATTCATATGAAAAAATCTTAAATAATTTCGACAGTCGATCAATTTCGACTTGGGTACATAACAATATCATTTTCTATAAAATTTTTCGATTCGAATAATTTTTATTTGATTAATTTTCAATGAAATAATTTTTATTCAATATATGTATGTACACATATCGCACAACTGTATTTTATTCGAATATTAGTTTTTCGAATAAGTTGTCTTCGAATAATTTTTGTTCGAATAAAAAAAGTTTTATTCCAATAGAATATATATATCCATTTCGTGGGTTCAAAAGTAAACGTAAATAAAACACATATAAAATATTTTTTTTCATGATATTTCTTTTTTATTATAAAGTTTGAACGTTGACATTATGTGTGAAACACTACATCATTTAAATGACCACCACGCGAAGTGTTGCAAGCATTGATTCTTTTGAGGTAATTTTCGACCACTTTTTGAACAAAATTTTCGTCAGCGATGAAGCACATTTCTCACTCGGTGGGTATGTTAATAAACAAAATTTGGGGTTCAAGTAATTGAAGAGAGGCCATTACATCCAGAAAAAGTCACTGTTTGGTGCGCTCTTTGGTCCGAAGGTGTGATTGGACCTTACTTCTTCGAAAACGTCGATGGAACGACTGTCACCGTCAATTCGGAGCGTTATGGTCATATGATAACCGACTTTTTTTTGCCTGCTATTCAAGAATACGACTTGGAGAATATGTGGTTTCAACAAGACGGTGCCACATACCACACAACTCGAGCGAATATGGATTTATTGCAAGAGACATTTCCTGGCCGCGTAATTTCTCGTCGTGGCGATATCAACTGGCCACCAAGATCATGCGATTTGACACCATTAGACTTTTTTTGTTGGGCTACGCGAAAGACCGTGTTTATGCAGATAAACCTTTAACTTTTGAGCACTTAAAAACCAACATTCGTCAAGTTATGGCTGGGATACCACCCAATATGTGTCAAAAAGTGGTCGAAAATTACCTCAAAAGAATCAATGCTTGCAACACTTAATTTATTCCTATAAAACTATTTCGAACATATTAGATATTCGAGAAATTTCAGAGCGAATAATTATATTGATATAATTTTCAATCGCATTTCAAATTATTTGCAATCGATTAATTTTAGTGCAATCAAATCAATCAAATAATTTTTATTCGAAAAATTTAATTTTATTCGAATATGTACTTGTTGTTCGAATAAGTTTTCTTCGAATAATTTTTATGCTAATAAATTTAATTTTAATACTTATTATACACCCACACAACATTATTTTAGTACATTTATTCTTGGACAATTGCGATATTCGAATAATCTCGCTGTTAATAATTTAATTGAAATAATTTTCTTCCACATAGCTTGATTCGACTTATTTCTATTCGAGTAATTTTAAATCAAATCAAAATTTCAATTTAATCTTTTGAAAAATTTCATTTTGTTCGAATAACTTTTATTCGAATAAATTTTTTTCGATTAAGTTTTACTTTAATAATTTTTATTCACATACATACATATCAGTCATATTTTCATAATCCTAAATATTAAAATAATTTTTATTTTTTTTCATACAAAAGTGTATATGTTATACTAAAACCATTCTATAGAATACAGGCTATGTTTATGATAATGTCATAAAAAATGTTTTCCTTTCTGTTTTTCTTTTTCGATAAAATGTTCAACTGCATGCGTGTTTTGAACAATTTTAACTAAAAAACTCTATCGCTAAAGTGAAAATTTGATCAAAAATCGATAAAAGTTTATTATATGCAACACATTCAAAACATGTGAAAATGGCAAAAATTAAAAAAAAAATTGCAAATTTTTATTTTAAATCTGCAAAATATAATCAATGCAAAACATTAGTTAAAAATGGCTAAAATTTATCGCTTACAGAAAAAACCCAAAATTTATTCAAATGCAAAAATTAAAAAAAAATTCTAATTTATGTTTGCCAAAAACTTTGCAAAAATTACGCACATTACGAAAAACTGAAAAAATTTTCAAGATATCATAATTATGGTTAAAAATCTCTTAAATTTTAACATATATAAAACAAATTGAAGAAATCACGAAAATGGCGAAAAATCGCAAAATCGCAAAATCTATGGAAATGTAAAAGATTATAAAACGCAATACTGATTAAAAGTTTCGAAAAATCTAAAAAAAACCAAAAACTTGCAAAACATTTAAGAAATGAAAAAAAGGCATTGAAAATCGCCAAAATAAAAAAAGACGTGTGGCATTCGGGGACTGCCGCCGTAAAGCTATTGCATAGCATTTGTTTATCAACTTCAATTTCAATTTCAGCTTTCTAGCAATACTGGAAGTGCCCCATACAAGGAAGTCCCCCCATGTAAAAAGTGCCTTACCTTAGTATCCTATAGCTACCTGCCCACCAATTTTCAGCAAAATCAGTTCAGCCGTTCTTGAGTTATAAATAGTGTAAGTAACACGACTTTCTTTTATATACATATATAAAAATCCCCTCAAAAACCCAGAAATTCCGGAAAATTTCCCGGGAAAAGGTGGCAACACTATATAGTCATCATTCTGACTTTACAAAAAAGAAGTTTTCACTTCAAAAAACAAAAGACTTTAGAAACAAACTTAGGTTTTTTCGTTTCGAAAAGTAATATTATCAGGCTCAAGTTCAGTTTTATTGAATTAATGAAAATTAAAAATTACTAAGAGTTTTTTTATGTTGGAAAATTTTATTAATTATATCCAATCAGTTTTTAGCAGAACGTATCAGTACTGATTTCAAGGCCGCTACACCGCTCATCAGCATTCAATTGGCCATCTTTACAGTTTTCGTAAAGTGGATACTAATTGAGAAGAATATCAACTATTTAACCAGTTATTAACAGAAATAGAATACGAGAATTAATTTTTAATTCATTTTTTTTTATTCTACATTGAAACAGTGCTGGTTAGTACGAAATTCACTCATCACTGTTTGGAAATTACTAAAATTCAACACAAACTCATAGTCCGTTATCATCAAAGTATTCTACTTTGTAATTTAACGTTTTTGTTGTTTTTACTCTATATTAGGGAAATTCACATATTACTGTGACCCCTGTTATTAGGGTATTTATAGCTCGTGCCCAAGCGGAATTAATATTTTTATATTATTATTATTACGAATAAACGTAATTATTATTCGAACTTATATTGATGTACATATGAAAAGTAATATTATCAGGCTCAAGTTTAGTTTTATTGAATTAATGAAAATTCAAAATTACTAAGAGTTTTTTTATGTTGAAAAATATTATTATTTATATCCAATCAGTTTTTAGCAGAACATATCAGTACTGATTTCAAGGCCGCTACACCTCTCATCAGCGTTCAATTGTCCATCTTTGCAATTTTCGTAAAGTGGTAAAGTTTCATAAACAAAAGACTTAAGAAACAATCTTTTCAAAATTTCTTGATTTGGTCGCCTCAAAGCCCGCGATAGAAGGTATGCAATAGCTTAAAAACTTGCTAAAATTTAAAAGATTTGAGAGTAAATGAGAGAAAGTAAAAACTTTGAAAAAATTATTCCTGTCGGAAAAAAAAGCAAAAATTAGAAGGAATTTTCCAGCGGACGGAGGTCACACAAAAATATTAATGTAAATAGATATGATCCGATTTTCATCACACCTGAAAGTATTTGATTCGATTACGTCTTCATTTTCATTTCAAATCGAATCGATTTCAATCACATACCTGTATGACGGGTTGCTCACACTTGTCATATTTTAGTGTGTTATTA
Organism: Lypha dubia; assembly: GCA_947311025.1. NCBI lineage: Eukaryota > Metazoa > Arthropoda > Insecta > Diptera > Tachinidae > Lypha > Lypha dubia. The sequence continues at coordinate 56,858,827 of OX371263.1, forward strand.
TATTATGACATATGACTTTATGACTACAAAGTGAATACCCCAAGTACTACTTACTATCAGATATAAATACATAAGCTCTTAAAAATTATAGGCATATAAATATAAATGGTTGTAGATATAACTGCCAGATTTTTTGAGGTAATATCGTCATATTTTTAGGCAAAAATCGTCATTATCGTCAATATAGCTTATGGAAATCGTCATAAAAACGTCAAATGAAAAAACCGCTTTTTTTTACCAACAAAACATATTTTTATTAGAGGCAAAATATAACAAAACTCTTAAATCAACAAATCTTATTAAAAAGCAGCATTATTTAAAATACAGAGATCAAATACTTTACTTAGAATTCACAATAAAATCACATGTAAAAAGATTGCATGTTTTTCAATGCTTTGAAATATATTTATACATTTGGGGTGTTCACACTGTTGTCATATCAGTCATATTGTCATAATGTCTTATTATTTTACAATAGTTTAAACAAATTGTTGTTGTGCTTCAAGCAAAAAAGTCATATAATAATAAGACATTTTGAGGTATGTTTATGGTTTGTCATAAAATAACACTAGAAATCTTAGTCGAGCAGCTGCAACTCCTTATTCGAGCGGGCGATAATATTTACAAGCCGCCGCTACTTTTATATAACACAAGAATGAAAACAAGGCAAATTCATATGCACGACCAAGGCGAATTAATTATAAGGTTAATGCAGTGGCGAATTCACGCGAATTTATACATTGGGGGCTGTGCACATATTACGTAACGCTGTTTTCAGAGATTTTATACTGAAAAGTGATAGCTAGTACTGGAAAATTAAAAGATATGCGGCTGAAAAATCAGCTGATAGAAACTGTTTGGGAGTTGCCTCTGTTTAAAAAAAAGCTATTTTTCTTATAAGTTCTAAGCAAAACTTGTGGTAAAACATTTTGGCAACACTATAAGTTTGTTTTGATTATTTATTAGCGCGAAATTTTTTTATATGCTCCAAAAGCATAATATTATATTTAAAAATTTGCAAGTGCTGTCAGTGAGAGTGACAAAAAATAGTGCCTTGTTGTCACTCCATGAAGAGTATTTGGAACAGTTTGGCCAGGAAATTACTATTGGTCAATTGAGAATTGAAAAATATCATAATTCATTAATGCAGTCATTATATTTAAAAAAAAAAACAAACGACAATGCGCCTTTTGACGAATAAACCAACAATAAACTTATTTCCAGCACCTCAATGACATGTTTAAAAAAATTCAAGTTAAAACTAGTAATTTTAAGTGCTTACTAGTTTTTATTCACACATATTTACAGCAAACGCTGGCAAAACCAGCTTGTGCTAGACTGCAAAAAGCATTTTAATGTAATTTTCGTGCAAAAGGCAAATTCATTACGACTACAATAATTCAACAACAAAGCAAACAACAGGCATTTTGTTTGTGTAAACGGCGAATTCATTACCTACGCTGTCAAAATTCTCCATGCATAAAATATTACATTAAAATGGCGCGGGAAAATATGTAAAAAATTTGACAGTGTAGGTAATGTATAAATTTGCGTGAATTCGCCACTGCATCCAATTAATTCGCCTTGAATGAAAATATGTGTTTGTGTAACTGATCTGCCTGGCAGCTTGTGAACGTTTTTTCACTTGCCGCCGTCCAAAAAAATAGTTCAGCTCATGTTACCGGCAACAGCTTTTTTTGATTATATATTTATTTCAGCAAATTGGTATAGATAAAAAAAATTGAAAATTTTAATTGATATTAGACATTTTAAAAAATTTACAGGAAATTTATTGTTTTCTTTATTAACAATTAAAAAACTTTTACATTTAAGCCAAAATGCAAACGTATGCGCAATAATCCGATTAAAAATGGAGTGTTGTTAAATGTTTATCAGCTGGCACAATTATGATTTAGCACACTTATTTATGACGGGGTGTTCACACTTCTCATATTTTGGTGTGCTATTATTTTATGACATATGACTTATGACTACAGTGTGAATACCCCAATTGTATGAAAAAAAAAAATAAAAAATTCAATCCTTAAGTTATTTTTTTCAATTTAGTAAAATATGCATTTAAATTTCATTTTTGGAAATAGTTTTTCTAAAAATTTATAAAAGATACAATAAAATTTATTCAATAAAAATATAATTTTTTAAGAAAATAGACATATGTATATATATAATATATTTTACAAATATATATTGCAATTAAACATATTGATTAATTCAGGTAAAACTGTCAGATCATAGCAGGTACATTTGCTTAGCTTTAAATAATCTTTTGAATATAATATTGCCTCCGAATTTTTCAATTTCTAATTTTAGTCTTATTTACGTTTAGCTGAATAAATATTCTTTCCATATTTGCTAAATAATGTGGTAAAACTAGGATTTTTGTAATAAATTTAGTTAAAACCGGAAACAAAAGACTAGAATCTCTCGTTTGCATATCTGATATTTTTTTCCAAAAATCCAATAGTTACATATATGTTTTTATCAAGAGAATAATTTTAATTGTCTGTACTCAGTTTCTAGCCTTGGCTTTCACTTTCTTCAACAAAGTAGGAAAAATCTTTTATAATTTCAGAATACCAACTTTTTTCTTCATTAATAATATTAAATGGATTAATTTGGCCAAGAGCTTTATATTTAATTTCAAAATCAAATCTTGATAATATCTGATCACAAAGCTCTATATAAAAATTAACACAATTATTAATCTACATAAGTATATAATTTCCGTAAATTTTTTTTGTCTTTCCAGAACTTTCTGAAACCACCAGTTGGCCTTGAAAGCTGAAAATTGGTATACTTATAGTACTAACCGCGACGAAGAACCTAACGAAGCCGGATTTTTGATTTTCGGCCTGTGAGCGGAACGGTGCGACTGACATGGATAGGCTTTTCAACTAGTAATATCATATTTTTCTTTTGCATTTATTTGTGATTCTTCCAATACGTCTCTGGCAAATATTCCTAAATAAATGTCTTTAAAATTTAAAAAATTGTTTTTGTTTTTATAATCAGTTAAATAAAAGTTTTCAGTTTTAAGCAAACTAGTTTTTAAAAAGTTTCTCATTACAATTTTCAGCAGTTCAAGGTTGGTCTAATAGTGCAAATATGTGTTGCAAACTTGAAATATTTAAAAATGTCAAAATTAGTGTATAAATCGTCCCATCGTCACTATGTCATTATTGTTAGGACCCAAAATCGTCAAAATGACGATAAATCATCAAGTCTGGCAGCTATGGTTGTAGGTACATACATACATATGTATTGTAAGTAGGCAAGTACATATTGAAAAATTCAATTACATACCCTTTATTCGCTTTCTCCTCTCAATATGTTTTTCCATCAATTTTCAAAATGCGTATTAATGCTACATTGTACAACATGCACACGTTCTTTGTACCCAGCAAAAAATTAATATGTTTCTGGAAGCAGTAACAAAATTTCATGCTTTCGAGATGTGCAGTTTTGAAGCGCTTCGCAGGCTGCACAAAAAGAAGGCAGAAATATCGCTCAACTTATTTTTAAGCGCGTTGAAGTTGGTCCGCTATTTACATTTACACCCAATTCATACCATGAAATAAAACTCACGATTTTTCTTTAGTTCTTTTCAAAAGTTGCTTCTAAAAACTTTACAGATTCATACGATGATTTTTTCCCATGATTTAAATGTTGATTTTTTTCTCCGTAATCGGTTATTCTTCTTTACTTTATTATTTGTATAAAAACAATCTGACATGTGTGTGTATGTATGTACATCAATTTGTTATTTCCGTACAAACATCGTCCAAACGAATATGCGTATTGCCACATGAAAATGAAATATAAAATAAAGCAAAATAACAAAAAACGAATATGTGTAAAGAAAAATATAAGAAAAACTCACGGAGAACTGAAAATGTGAATTTTTTGTTACCCCTTTTGCTTCTCTACCCCGTTCGCCACCAAACACAAAATATCGTGAAATAAAATTCATGTAAAATTTCATGGTATGAATTGGGTGTTACATCTAAATTTCATTTAGATGCTCTCTGCCTCTCTCTATCTCTTATTTATTTAAACTTGTTAATTTGCCTACAGATGAATTATGTACATATGTTAGTAGATGACGCAGTAAAACGAAGGCATAATTCAGATAATTCAAACATGATTTTAGCGCATTTTTGATGATTAGAAAAAAGCGATCTTTTATGTAAAAAACAAGAGCTCCAAAGTGGGACATCGCGAACAAAAATCATGCATGTTCGAAGCGCTTTTCGCAGCAGGAGGCACAATAACAACAAGCATCTCTCCCTTACAAACCTGCCTAGGCCGAAGCAGTAGTTTTTGCTGGGTAAGTACATATAAACAGGTGGTATTAATTCTAAACATGTTAAAGTTACAATGACAAATCCATCGGAGTCTCTATGTAAACTTAACATCCGCGAAGGCCAAATCGACACATTTGTGATGAACATCATTCGGCTTCTTATGTAGATTTTCTTTTTGGCCGAGACTCATTTACAAACCTAAGTACGTATGTACATATATATTAGTGATGTTACGAATATCAATTTTTAGTATTCGCGAATACGAATACGAAAATTTGAAACAGTATTCGCCGAATACGAATACGAATATTACTTTTAAAGTTTAGAGCAACTTAATATTTCAAATTAAATTAGAAAAAATCCCTCCCTTTGCATCAGTAACAATAAATTGAAAAAAAACTGTCACACTACTTTAGGTATTTAACATTAATATGACATTGTGATGCCGAATTTGAACACCACTACTGCACATTTTTAAATTATTTTAAATACATACTAGAATGCTGCATAAATATATGTGTAGCTAAGAAGTTCACGTGTACTTCCAAAGCATGAACACTTACTCGAAATGAATTACAGAAACAATGTTCATATTTTTGAGAACACCAAAAACTTGTTGTCACTTCTTGTTGTTACTCGACTTAGCATGTGTAGTAAGTTCACTGCTTGTGTGGGTGAACATAATGCTACAGCCAAACTTCACTTGGTACTTGCAGTACTACGTGAAGTTTGGCAATTAAAAAAAAAATTAATTAATTAAATTTCTGTTGAGTGTAGTAAAAAATGGTATTAAGTGAGGCAAGTTTATACATAATATTATTTATTTAGAGTTTTGTTACTTAGTTACTAATTAGTTATGTTTAAAGGTTACCTTTTTAATAGGGCATCTTTTCCTTTTCAAAAAATGTTAATTGAATTTATGAAAAAAAGCATACATATGTAAGAATAATTTTTTCATTATTTATTTTGAAGACTTAAAACGCCCGCGTATTAGCCAATGTGGATGTAAAGGCTAAAATTTAAAATTTTTAATTTTCAGCATTGCATGAAAAATTCTTGAAGTACCACATGAAGTGAACATAGTTTTTAATGTACTTCTTTTTTGTTGGCTACGGTTTTGTATGTTCATATTTTTTGGTACTCATTTAATTTGCGGTTGCTACTGGTTAGTATTTGTCAAACAAACAATCTCTTCTCTTCACTGCTTGTGCTCTGAGCGACAGAGCAAATATCTACTGTATTCGACAGCGAGTTTCACATATGCAGAAAAAAGTTACTCGTTGCAGCCCTTTAATACATACTTTAAAACTTCGTTCTTCTTACTCATGATTCTTACTGAAGGGCTAACTATATGTTCGAATACACACAACCAAATGTTGACAACTATAATGTACTTAAGAACTTTTCGTCAAGTTTCGTCAAATTTCATTTGCTTAAGCAAACATCGAAACCAATCGTACCTTGCTTAAGCAAACAGCTGCTTATACGTTTATTTATTGAAAATAGTTGAAGCTGTTGCATTTGTTGGTACTTTTTTATTTGTGAATGTTTTCATTTCATTTCTAACATAACAAAAATTTAAATAAATTGTTTGTTTATGGTTTTCGATTAATTAGACGTAGAGGTAACCCTTTCAGCCCCATTGTTGCCTATAGGCAACATTACACACTTGTGCTTATAACTACCGAAAATCTTATTTTATTTTGTAACGGCTTTCGTTGCTTGGTAATTAAGCATCTTGACAATGTGTATGCAGAATTCACTGAAATAAGCTTTGATAGTGTTCATTTGTGAACTGTTTGTTTTAGTGTCCACACGCGTTAAGAATTATTTGCAAAAACCGAATTTTGAAAGAAACTAAAAAAATATATATACAAAAAAAAATATTCGTATAAAAAGTGCAATTTGCTTTTTTAAACAGGTAAGCTAATGATATAAAACAACAAAAATTAAAAAAAAAGTTGTAGTTTGGTCCTCATAATTTTTTTAAACCAATGTTGCCTATAGGAATATTTTGTTCCTAGAAATGAGTGCAAGAGGTTTGACAAAGCTGGAAATTGAAAAAATTATTAATTTTGATTGGGATGATTCTGCTGACGAATGTGAAGATGAGCGCAACGAAAACATTGAAAATTTGGAGGATGTAATAGAGGAAACAATGCAAAGCCTGAACGAAAACGAATTGTCGGAAGCTGTCGGAAAAATAAGAGCGAACAGAATTAAAAATTGTGAATTAAAATCAGAAAAAGATCTTCAGAAAAAAGGGCGAGGATCCAGTGATCTAAAATTCGAAGCCGATCACAATCTAATCGTTTGTCGGTGGTTTGATAACAAAATTGTCCAACTTGCTTCAAATTACATAGGAGAAAATCCGATAAGTAAATGTGATCGATGGTGTCAAAAAACAAAAAGGTATATCACGATTCCGCGTCCGGCTATAGTAGAGTGCTATAACAAACATATGGGGGGAGTTGACCTTGCTGATATGTTGATGGAGCTATATAAAATAAACCACCGCTCCAATAAATGGTACACGCGCATTGTATATTATTGTATTAATTCATCGGTAGTCAACAGCTGGCTTTTGTACAGAAGGGACATAAAATATACGAGTGCAGAGAAGAAACATATGCCTCTACTTAATTTTGAGCTATGTATTGCAAACGAATTAATGAATGCAACAAATATAACGCCTGCTCCACGCAAAAGAGGTCGCCCATTAAATTTAAAAATCCCTATACTGAACTAATCGCCTTCATCACAAGGACCATCTTCACCAGCTATGTAGCAGAGCCCCTAAAAAATAAAAGATATGACAACACTAGCCATTGGGTTGAATGGGCATCAAAAGGACGATGCAGGATGTGTCACACAGGATTTCCACGTTCAAAGTTTAGCAAATGCAACGTCTATTTATGTTGTAATCCACAAAAGAATTGCTTTGTATCATATCATACATGAAATTGTCAAAAAATTGCAATAAATGAAGTAAAAACTTACTTTTACATGAATTCAAAGTTTACCTACAATTGCCCAATGTTGCCTATAGGCAACATTTTATATATCCTTAACCAGTAGTGCGATTCAGTAACTTTTAACAATTCGATAATTGTTAAATTTACCGACAATTATTGCGATTTGCAGTAACGATTTTGTTATTCACTAATTGCTTCTTAACAACATCGTTATAATTTCCTTTTACTTTGGCATCTCTATCAATATATAAGAAAAACACAAAGAGAAATAAACAAAAAACAAATAAATTAATTTATTTATTGAAATTTTTCCCAAAAATTTTTTAGAACTGGAAAAAATGAATGTTAAATTTTATGAAATTTATAGATATGAATGTTAAATTGCATGTTTAAATAATGGTAATATTATTTTTTATGCATAAAAGATTCTGTGTTTGTGTATATTGTTATAAAAGATAAATTTTGTTCTTTGCATAACGCACGTGTTACGATTGAACTGCTGACTTTTATTTATTTCATAACAACCGAAAAATTATTGTCGTTTACATACCGATAGCGAATATCGTTAAGAGTGTTACTGAATACCAACTTCGATAAATTTTCGTTATATTAATTTTAACAATACGATTATCGTAATAAAAGTTACTGAATCCCACCACAGGATAGGTAGAACCTTATTTTTTTTTATTTCACACCTAGGAATGTACGAACTTAAATATGTTGAAAAGAAATTTTTTGGACCGCCCAAAAAAATTCGGCGCTGAAAGGGTTAAAATCATTTTTTGGAAAAATAAGAAGAAAATAGTTTTTGAATAGTACATATATTTGCAACTCAGCGAACAAGATCTTTAAGTCAAATAAGTACAATATAGCCACACAAAAGTCGTCAATAATTTGCTTAAGCATTTGACATGCTTTTCGTTGAGTTCTGACTGTAGCTTAAGCTAACTTAAGCACATTATAGTTAGCCCTTGAATCATAATAACAAGAGTACATTTTTATTTTCTGACGAATTTTAAATATTGTTTCCAACATTTTTTTTTGCAATTAAAGTACATTGGTTGTAAAAAGGTTAGGAAAAAAAGTACGCAGTATAAAAATAAAGTACAATTTATTTTTCTTTATTGTTATATTTGAAAACGTATTTTTTATTGCTTTTCGCAAGTTTTATCAAATAATTATCATATTTAAATTAAAGTATATAATTACATAATTCATATTTTATCAGATTCAGAGACGCTTTGTTTCTTTCGTCTCGCCATTTGCTCTTCATTACAGAAAAAACTCTCTCTGTGAATGCTGACGTGGCAGGAATAGAAATTAAAAATGAAATTACTTTATACAAATTTGATAAATTATCATCAGTCCATATGTACATATGTACATATGTATTGTAAGATATAATGTATGTAGGTATTATTTTCCAAGGCAAAACAATGCAATCCTTTGGAAACGAGAATGTAATTTGATCACACACAAAAACTACACATTATTTACCACGTAATTACCACTTCTTACGATGAAGGAATGTGTTGTTTTTGCTAATGCACAAGTGTTCGCATTTTCCTTTCAAATTCTTAATAAGAAATGAATTATAGGATTTATTCGCCGTACACATTAAACGAATTCATTACTTTCCTAGGACATGTTCTGTGTTAACAATAATGAATTCTGGAATAAAAAATTATATGTACATGCTGTACTTTACTCTCTCTTTTACTATTGACAACATTGGCTTCAAAACAAGAACATAAGGAATGCACAAATTCGTTATTCATGTTGTTGGTAGTGTGTGTCTTTTGCAAAAGTTGTTAATCTGGTGTGTGATGGAAATCGATCGAATTAATTCGGCGCCGATTTCAAAAACAAATTCTTCTGAAAGATGACTTATTTAAGCCTTTTAAAGTTTCAAGGCTTAGAATATTTTTTTCGATACAAAACAATAAAAAAAAAAAACGTAAATAAGTCATCTTTCAGAAGAATTTGTTTTTGAAATCGGCGCCGAATTAATTCGATCGATTTCCATCAAACACCACAATGTTATTGGTCCAACTTACACGAGATTAATTTTTAGTTCGCACAACTTTTGTTCTTTCGAAAACACACGAGAGTAGTTAATCTGGTATAAAATTGTATACATATACATAGCTTTGTGTGTATTAGTGTATTTTTCACACATTTTTTTTAATGTACATGTATTGGTATTGTTCTGCTAATACGGGGTTGAACCTGTTTGAAAAATTATGCCAACCAATTAAAATCGTGTAAATTGGACCATTCAAGCAAAAAATAAAATGCATTCGATTTACAAAAATGTATATGTATGAAAGTACAATGCACGCACTTAATGAAAGTTTTTGTATAAGTAAATTAAATTTTTTAAGTAAAGTATTTTAAATAGTTATTTATTTATAAAAAAATATATGTTTCATAAAAAGTACCACAATGGTGAAAAAAGTACTCTTTTTGTTGACGGACAATACCATTTCAATTTTTCATTTTTCCATTACTGGTACAACCTCCCTAATCACGACACTCGCTAATTCGGACTATCCAGTAATCCGGACATTTAAATTTTTCCGACAGCTTATGGAATCTATAAAATGGTCTTAAAATTTGTTTTTGAAAGTATTTAAAAAAGGTACAAATAATATTTATCAATTAATCACAACAACTATTGAGCAATTTAGAAATTCGTAGACAAATTTTTGGAAACGAATAAATTCTTATTTTTCAAAATTTTTATTTTTGGCCACTTTTAGTATTTTTCTTTGTGTTTTTTATAAATTAATTAAATATAAATGAATTCTTATCTGTACTTGTATTTTTGTTCGGAAATAATACAGCCGACATAAGACCCTATCATCACGCTGTAGCCAATGTTGTGCTGAAACCGGAAAATGTTTCCTCAGGTCATTTTGGAACAATAACGTTCCGCGTCATAGCCGATTTCTGAAAGCCCTTTAGGATTTTTTTTTTTATTTTTTCAAAATTTTTTATTTTTTTTCAAAATTTTAAAGGTGGCATATAATCGTTATCATCTTCAAATGAATCATCGAGCATTGAGACAGAGTCGGAGTCTGAATCTTGGACACTTATTTCAGATTTTGGTGCAATGTTTTCGAACGAAATATTAAAATTGTTATCAAACTTTTCAGCAGTTTTTGAAGTTTTGATACCTTTCTGGTATGCACGAATCAAACATTCCACTTTCCTTCTTATAGATTTGGTAGCCAATTTCGGAATATTTAGTTTAGTCCATAAATCGAATAATTCTTGTGATATAATTTTATACCGCTTTGTTTTTAATTTTTCTTTTTCATATAACGCATTAAATCTTCCAATGACTGTTTTTTTTAGGTATTTGGTTCAGTTCACCTAACGAAATATCGATAATTGGAATATTTTTACATCGATTAATTCTTTTTTAAATAATTTCTTCTTAAATGATATTTGGAATTTTTCGAATAACTTTGAGGGCAATAATCTTATTCGAAGAATTCTAAATTACTTGTTTTTTTTGTTTTAATAATTCTTTTTTGAACAATTTTATTCGAATAATTTTGTTCCATTTGAATCATTTTACGCGTCTGATATTTTTCATATAAACAAAGAAACGAGCACGTATCACATTGGATCAGCACAAAACGTTTAGGTGGTTTCAAAGTGCTGGCGTAATGGAAAACTTTTCATCTTGCTCTATTTCGCCAAATGTGTTGTAAGGAACTTCTTTCCAAGCACATAATAAAATTTGCACTTCAATAACTTAAACTTTTACTCTATTAAAGATTTTGTTCTATTTCCACTTCTGAAAGCTTTTAGAAAAAAAAAATACTTTATTTCACTTTTATAATTTGCATTGAAAAAAAATTTAACTACTCCTTAGGGAATTAAGTAGATTTTCTTAAAGGATATTTATGCCCATTTTAGATTTGCGTTGTTCCATTTTCTTTTTTTTTTTTGTTTTGCTTCTGATCTTAATGCCTTTAAGGTTTAGACACATAAAAGGAAACAATTTTAAAATGCAAAGCACAGCAGCTAAATGTAAAAAATGATGAAGTCTTTAATAAAATCTAAAGGATATATTTTAAATTTAAGTGCTAAATATGAAGTAGATATTTATGTGAATTTTTATTAATGCACAGCAAAGAAAATATGTCAAACATTTAAATTGAAGGAGTTTTCATAGTAAAAATGTTCGTAAGAAAAACGTTAAGGAAAAATTGTTTGTTTTTGAAAAGTTCTTGCTAATTTGATTGAAAAGTTTTGTTTTGTGCTATTTATATTTTGTCCTTGATTAATCACCTCAACTTACAACCAATACATGTATCCTTTTTTCACATTAGTCCTTGTTGCTATTTCTGTTTTATTATGTCTAAAAATTTTATAAGTTTTTTTTGTCGTATTTATCGTTCTGCAGACAAATGACCTAATTTTAAACTGTTTGTTGCTGTTGTTGATGTTGCTTTTATATATTTTACAATTCATTTAACAAAAGATGTGGTGACCAAAAAAAAAGAAAAAGTTTAAATTAATTAGCAGTTTATGGATTCATAATAATCGATTTTTCATATGCAGAGAATTAATATAAATGGGACCAGGATGTTTGTGAAAATTTTAAGCTAACTGGTGAACTTATCATCGACATTTCTCTTTAGGGCCAGAGCGTTAAATAATTGCTAATAAATATGTGACTCATAAGCTACTGCTCAGAGGAACAGTTTATGTCGCGGAACAGATACACTTAGGCCCAAATTCACAGTCATTAGTTAGCTAATAGCAATAGTTTAACTAATAATATTTGATTCACAGCTTCTAGTTTAACATTAGTTAAACCATCGAACGTCATTGGTTAACTAACAGTTAGACAACAGCTGATTCGTTGGAATTTATTATTAATATTTTTGTTTTGTGAAAAATTTTAGATATAGCATGTGAAATTGAAAACACGGAGTCCGATATTGAAAGAGACACTGATACTGATAATACGCGGAATATTGTTGCTGAGCGTCGCCAACGTAATGTAAAAAGATTTTATGGATATATTCCGTCTTAGCAAGTAGGTGGCGTGGCAAGTTCTTGAATGTATACGCCATTTTTTAAGAAATAATATATCAAATATAAACAAAATCCATATGCTATAACAGAATTGCCAGTAGTGAAAGTTAATAGTTTGATAGGGTTACCATTTTTTGTTCATATTAAGAGTGTTGGTTAAATAATACACTGTGAATATGAAGTATTAGTTAAACAATAGTTATCATTTTAGTTTACTAATAGCTAACTAATTACTGTAAATTTGGCCCTTAGTGTCAAGATACCCACTTTAATAAGATTTTGCAAATGAGAGCTAGAAAAATAAGCCACTAAATACGCGGAAACTTTCATGGTAAATACTACTCTACAATACGACGTCACAGTTGGAGGCATGATAACGATTAAAAAATTAATAAAACAACATTTATTGAAAATTTATATTCGAATACATATTATACTTTTAAAATTAATCGAATAAAATAGCTATCAAAACAGAAGGTTGAACAATCTTATTCGAGTGGCTGTTAAAAAAAAATTTTAATAGAAATTGTCCGATTAATTTTAATCGATTAATATTAATCGAAGACAAGATATTTTGTATATTTAATCGAAAAGACTAGTTATATAATAAACAAACGAATAAATTTATTTCCATAAAATTTATTAGAATGAAATAATTAAAATAAAAAAATTATAGAACTATAAAAAAGAATTTATTAAAAACAAATAGAAATAAATAATTATTCGAATAGAAATTTTTCGAATCACATTGAGTGTTCAAAACTATTTGAAAATATATTGCTTCGTCAAGTTAAAGTGTGAATAAAACGTACATATATGTGACGCGCAAAATATAAAGGGACCTAAGGGTAAAAACCGGTTTTGTTCAGGAGAGCCATTTTAAAGATTTAAATACGTGTATCTTTGGTGTACCATCACTTTCATAAAACGCGCATATCTCTGGGAGGGAACACTTTTGGGGCATGGGATCGGTCTCATTAGATCGGTCTCTCAGACGTTGTCCACATCAAAAAAAAAAAAAAGTGAAAATTGATTTTTTACCCTTAGGTCCCTTTCTCTATGCGCTGTCACATATACATATTTCCCTTAAACAAATTTTTGAAAAAGCATTTGGAATAAAATTATCCGAATAAAAAATTTCTCGTTTAAAAGTTGTTTGAATAACAATTATTTATATACATACTCGTATGTTATTCAAATAAAATTTAAAAATAATTAAATTTAAGTAATTAAATAAAAACGAAAAATATTAGTCGATTAAACTTACTTCAGAAAAGCAATTATCAGAATAAAAATTATTCTAATAAATTTTTTTTAAATTACACATGTTTATCAAATGAAATTTCAACAAAAAAATCCTTGAACGAAAGCGAAAAACATAAATCGATTAAATTTGTTTCAAAAAAACAATTATCCGAATAAAAATTATTCTAATAAATTTTTTTTTTATAAAATTAATTTATATACACATGTTAATCGAATAAAATTGCAATTAAAAAAAAAAACATTGAATAAAAGCGAAAAACACTATTCGATTATATATATTTTAGAAAAACAATTATCCGATTAATATTATTCGAATAAATTTTTGGTAATAAAATTTATTTATAAATGTACATATTAATGGAATTAAATTAAAAAAAATAATAATTGAATAAAAGCAAAAATCATCAGTCGATTAAATTTACTTCAGAAAAACAATTATCCGAATAAAAAATAAATCGAATAGAATTCGTTTTGAAATAAAATCATAGGTACAAATATAATAAAAATAAAACTTAAAAATTGTGGAATAAAAGCACTATTGTTCGAGTAAAATTATTCGAGTTGAATGAATTATTATTTGAGTTGAATGAATTTTTTTCTTTATAAATATCTAAGTGCCCTTCTTAGTTTGTGCATTCAGAAAATTAAATAGAATTGAAAATTCCATTTGTATGTTTCTAAATTCTTTAAAAAAAAATGAAGACTAAAATGATTGTTAGAACACATCTATTCCTTTTCATTTCACTTTAGCGAATTTTAAAATAACAAAAATGGAGTGGAATTCTTCCTTCTAAATTTTATTTCATTTGACGAATGTAAAACCTGGGCGAAGGACTTTTTGAACTCTGCTGAGAATTTGCTATGAGCATCTTAACATACAATATATTGAAATAGCAATCAAACGAATACCTTTATTTAAAAATTGACAACAAAAAATATATGATAAAGGTACGGTCACATCTGTCAAACATTTGCCCAAAAAAGCGTAACCACTAAATACTAATGACAAAACTTTTGATTTAGATACCTGTTTATTACGTTAAACAGTTTCCTATATAATTTATAGAAAATGTAATAGAATCTTATCTTATTAGATGCTGTTTAACTTAATAAATAAATGCATAAATCAAAAAGTTTTTCATTGGTATTTAGTGGTTCCGCTTTTTTGGGCAAATTTTTGACAGATGTGACCGTACCTTAAGACATGTCCAAACACGTTGTTTAGTAAAGATTTTCCCATACTCGTATGTATGTTAGAGCTTGAGAAACTTATAAATAACGAACACAATTACATCAAATTTTCTACTTCCATCAAAATTACTTGATTATACATAAATGTTCACTTTAAGACGATTTTTAGGCAAATTATTTTCTCAAACTTGTAACAATTTTAATTTCTAAGCTTAAATCTGCTGACATTTGTGTATGTATAAATGCTGCTCTTTTTTTTATTTAAACACATAATTTATTTAAACAAAACGCAGCAAGATTTAAATTACAAATGGAAGATAAAAAAAATAATATCCTATAAAATAAAGCACATTCATGCAGAATATGAAAAAATTAAACTTAATAAAACGTCTTTCTTTTCAAAGTGAAAGTGCAGAAAATAAAAGAAACGAAATCAGCTTTTCTCTGAGAATGAAAAAAGAAGTCAAAATGAAATAACCAGAAGAATAAAATTATATGTTAAAATGAAATAAATCCAAGAGTCTTGTTACAAAAGCATTTTTCGTCTTGAATTTGTTGGTTCCTGGATGACAGCTAAGTATTCTTTTTTCCCTGACTTCTATTCTTGAAGATATTTTACAAATTCATTCATTTAATTTTTTTAACAAGATTTTATGCTTCTTTCTGTTCTACTTGATTCATTTTATTGTTAAACACAATAGACTAGAACTACGCTTTTGCCTCTTGTAAGGAAACAATTTCAAGGCGTTTAAAGAGGACTAGCTGTATATAACCACACATACATACATATGTATGTATATATATTTTTTGCGTGCTTGGCTGTGTTGAATGACACTACCCTGTAGTTTTTTCGTGACAATTTACCTCAAAAGTGGCAGTACTATACAATGTGGACTGGATATAAAACTATCCACATTGATCCTATACTCGGAAGACTGGTTCTAAAACTGTGGAAAATTTTACTGTCACTTTGTGCAGGCACTTAGCTGTATTTTTGTGTCACAGATTGTGGATAGTAAAAAATGTATGTCATTAAGCACACATAGCTTAAGTAGTACAATGTACAAGTACCAGTGAGTGTAGCTGAGTGGGTTGAGATGTTGAATAGCAGTCGGAAGGTTGCTAGTTCAATTCTCAATACAGTCAAAATACATTTACAAAAATAGTGCCATGTTACGCATCCTTACTAAGTTACAAGTGGGCTGTAGGAACATTATTGTACTGCAGTGGGAATAACCAGGATGAAGATGACTAGGATGAAGGAAGGAAGGATTAATTATTATTTACTTTTTAATTAATAAATTAATTTGTTATGTTTTTTTTTTTGACGAAATAATTTTTTTTTTTAAGTTAAATATATTATAAAATGACTTTTATTTCATAAAAAATAGGGAATGATTTGGGGTTTTTAAGGGAGTGGTTTGTCAGGTATAAGGAGACAGTTAAGGGTAAGCCAAGAAGAACCGGCTTATGAACTGTCTTTTTGTGGCCTCTTGGTGACAATTAACCCCATCGTAGAACATCCCCTTGTTAAAGTGGCCAGTCATATAGCTAGCATTCGAACTGGTTGTGTCATAAAGGGGCTAGTATTATAACCAGCTCGGAAACAGCCACTTGAACTACAGGGTAAGCTTTAATTCACACAAACCACTTTGTGTCATGTATTTTTGCTGTAAATGCGTTAGATTAGTCATGTTTTTTGCTTTAAAATTTCCCATTGTTTGTGTTGTATTTCTTCTTTTTCCTTAAAAATTTTCACATTCTTGAGCAGAATTTTCTGGTCTTGTTGAAGGGTATATAAGATTCGGCACAACCGAATATTGCACTTTTAATTGTTTTTTCAATATTTTCTCTTAATTTTAATTAAGTTTTTAACTAACGGGAAATGTTGGAGATCGTCATACATGATCCTATGTGAACGTGAGCGGAACCCAGAATGATAAAATAAATATTGCGCTTTGCGCATGATTTACCGTTTGGCGACGTAGTAGTTCCCTCGCAAAGATTGCCAAGTCTTTATCATATGTGAAATTTGCAATATCTTGCAAAATATGTACATATGTATGTATTTTGTGATAGTTGGTAATGCATTAAACACATTCGCTACAGCAGGCTACCGACTACCATCTCTCAAAAGTAGAATACATGTGTGCATATGAGAATGATTATATTGACGACAGTAAGGCAACAGGTTTTTGTCTGAGCTGATTTTGTCGTAGCTGCAGTGTTGCCGAATCGCGGGTAACTACCCGAATCAGGTGCAATTTTTATGTGCATGTGTAGCGCGTGGGTAATTGCTCTCAGGTGTAGTTCACTGGTAATTTGAATTTTTTTTGTTTAATAACACTAGTTTTTACATAATATTGTCCAAACCTAAGCTGAAATTACACGAATTTTACAAACATTCTATTCAAATTATGTATATAAAGACGGACGTTTTAAAGTCTAGCAGCTTTTGGGAAATTAACAATGCAGACAAAAATATTTTTTTAAATGTTAATGAAATTTATGTTGGTATTGCAGCACATGAATCTTTAGCATTGTGTTCCAATTTCGAAAGGGTTATCATACTTGAAAACTGTAGAAAATGTTATGTAGAAGTGATTACTCAAACAAAATCAAGATTTGATTTTAGTGATGAAATTTATCGTTTAATCGTCATTGTGGATCGAAAAAATGCACAGTCCTTTCAACCAAAATCTCAATGTTTCTACCAAAAACGGTTCCCATCTTTTAAAATAAACTTGCAAACACTTGCTAATGAGTGGAGCTGCATATTAATTTAGAGCCTGAAATTTATTGGAAAAAAGTGTTTAAACTCGAAAATTCGCTTGAGGGAAAATATATTTCCCACATTAGAAAAAGTAATAAACTTTATTTTTATTTTGCAATTTTCAAACGCTTCTGCGGAAAAAAAACTGATCTAAGCAACAAATTATCGTCTGCTACCGTTGCTGCAATTTTATTTACTAAAGAAGGTATACAGAAAAACGGCAATAATAGTTAGGAAAATCTCCTAAACAATAGTAACAAAAATTGAAGATTCAATGACTTTATTAATTTAAGATTTTTATGCTGCTTTTTATTATGTAAATTTTTTGTATATTTCTCTTTAATTAGTGTTACTATACACTGTTTATACATATTGTTTATTTGCTGTTTGTAACAGACTTTTGTGAAATATAATAGTTATCAAAAACGTATTGTTTGCTGCGTATTCAGCTGGTATATTTGTTGCATTTCATTGGGGCTGATACCAAATCATAAGTAGACTTTTAACAAGATTTTTGAAATGTGTTAAGTATTTATTTTAATATTGGGTGCAATTCCATTGAAATCGGGTAATTTTGGCTCCTACGAGGTGTAATTTTGAATATACATTTTGGTAACACTGCGTAGCTGTCCAATTAAACTAATTTCTATTTTTAGTGGCGACAATAATCAATATTGATAGGTACAATTCCATCTCATTTCTAGGCAACCTGTAAGCTTGGCAAAATTTTTTTGCCTTTCTAATATGGGAAAGAATTCTTGGAAAAATATTGCCAAGCTTACAGGTTGCCTAGAAATGAGATGAAATTCTACCTATCAAGAACTTGGTCCTTATTTTGATCTCAGTACTTTTTACGGCCGAAATATTTTGGATAGGAACTTGGCCTTATTTTCACATTTATGTATGTTTTTGTGCGGATTTTATTTACATTTCACACAATACAGCAATAACGAAAAATGTTTTGCTCCTTTAATAGCCTCTTACACAATAAATAAAAAAGCAGATTATTTTAAAAAAGTTAAACTAAATTTAAAGTGACATCACTATTTTACAATAATATTATGTTGCTGCTGCTCTTAAAATAATTAAGTAGCTGACTACCGGCTACAAATGTAGCTAGCAGCATTTGTAACCGTGTGTTCGAGTAGCCTGTTCTGGTGAATGTGTTTAATGGATAAAACACCTTGGAAACACTTAAAAATTATCACCGTTGATTACAATTGTTTTAAAGTCGGCAGCTTTTAGATATTTTTTTTCCTCGCAAAACTAAAACATCGTGTACTGAATTATTGTAGTTCTGCATTCAGTCTTTGGAAAAAATTATTTTAAAGAAGAAAAAAATGGAGAAGGATTTGGAAAATCATTCTTTACAAAATGGTAAATACATATTTGAAAAAATTAAAAACTAATAATATGCAATATGAAATCAGTAGCGGCATAAAATCGGATTTGTGTGAAAAATTAAGCAAAAAATTATATGTACATACATATGTATGTATAAGTATGTATGTAAATATCGCTCATTTATTAATATAACGTCATATCTCAAAATTTCAAATTTTGGAGTTAATCATTGAGAATTGTTCGCCATTTCATGATTTATATTGTGTATAAGTTTCATCTTTATGTCTTTTGTACTTTCCACGTTTTAAGAGAATAAGTCAGACATTTTTCTAGATGGTGAGAACAAATCAAAAACTAAATGCGATAATCTCGAAATGAATTATTTTGAGTTATGACGTGGTATTAGTATATATATATGTACATATATATATATATATATGTACACATATATATATATATATATATATATACATATGCACATTTGTATTCAGCATTTACATACATAGATTAGCTAAACCATAATAACAAATAAACAATTTTTCGGACATAAATTGTTGAGTACCTGCTCGAATAAAAATTTATACTATTTTAATTGTTAAACGAACTAAAAAGATAAATTTATATTCTTAATAAAAGAAAGCAGTCATGCAAAAGCTAAACCCATAATTGCTCACAGCTTTATGTTGCACATTACATTTTAACAATATGTCTATAATTCTCATATTTCTTACAGATTTCAATACATGCACTCAATTATCAAGGACATCAACTACAACTATTTTTGATTTAAATGCAGACTGTTTAAGAGAAATTATTCAATACCTCGACTGTAAAACAATAATTTCTCTTGTCAAATCGTCAAATATTATGTTTAATAAAATCTAAGAAATCGTCTATTGTCTGTCGTATAAAAGCACCATCGACATAGAGGAACATCAACTAATGGATATGACATCTGAAGATTTAGAACTTTTATTACAATTCTTTCGTGGTATTAATGGAATACCACTATCAATGTTTTTAAAATGTATGAAGGAAACTAGTATTAAAACTTTCCCACACTTTATATCCTTACACATATACAAAGATAAGAAAGATAAGGATGAAAATTATACCTTGAACTTAAAAGAATTAAATAAATTTCCTTTTATACAGAATTTGGGGTTGCGAAATATAAAGATTGAGTTTAATAAAAACGAAACCAATCTTGATCATTTAGACAGTGTGCATTTGGAAAATGTATTGTTTATAGACGATTTGAGAGAAGACATTTTAAAAACTCTAATTACCAGTAAACTGAAAAAGTTATCACTACTGACAAATCCATTCAGTTTATCTTTTAATGATCTTGCTGCTGAGATCCACAAACTCACCCAACTGACAGAAATAAATTTAGATTATAATTATTTTCTTGATGAAGGTGTGACGGATGATATTATATCAAAGTCTGAAAATATGCTGGATATTATTGTAAACTTGCCTTCTTTGCAGATACTATGTGTAAAAAGCAAATGGATCTTCCAGTATGAACGTATCTCAGAAATCCGTACAAATAATAGAATAATAAAAAAATGTTCGAAACTTCCTAATAAATCGATTAGATGCATTCATGTTCAGGGTCCAGGCGCTTTATCGCTTGATGAGATAGATTGTCTACAAGATGTTACGTTTATACAGTGGGCTGGTCTCTCCAAAGATTTCAGAGATGTAGGGACACCATGTGATTTAGCTGCATCACAAGAATTTTTGCAGTACAGCCAAAATTTGGAGAGAATTGATATGATACACAATACACCATTCACCATTCAATTGTCTACTCGAAATGTTTTAAGAATTTTTTTCGAAAATCGGAAATAATTTTAGATTTTTAAGTGTTAATATACCACGGAATGTATATATGAACATATGTAAGTAAAGTAAACCATTGTCTAAATAAAACTTTTTTACCAGCTATAAATTTTTAAAAAATTTGTGTTAAATATTTTTGTTTTTATTACATATTTTTTGGTACTAAAGGTTTGCAGAAGAAAATTAATAAGATTTTTTCTTATTTTTGGTCGAACTATATTTATTTTTTTATAAATATATGTACATATATATAAAATTAAAAGTATTTATATATTTACACAAATTTATTTATATAATTTTAATTTAATTGTTGCAATGCTTGAGGATATACCAAATTTTTAGTTTGCCCATCAGGAGCATACACATATAAATCGGTGGGTCTACTCACAACTTTATATAGTCAAAAATTTATTATTTCGTAAGAATATCCTATTGTGAAAATTTAATGACGATCGGTCCAGTAGTTAAGACTATATTACGATTTTTAATTTTCCTAAAAAGGGGCGTGGTCTTCTGGTACGTATTCTTAATTATGTTAATACCATATGTACCAAATATCATCGACGTAGGTAAAAAAATGCTCAAAATATGACGATTTAAATTTTTGGGTTATATGGACGGTGCCACGCCCCTTTGTCCAATCAAAACTTAATATAGCCTATTATTCCTTCCAGAGTCACAGTAACATGCTGTGAAAATTTGAGGAAGATCGGTCCAAGGGTTTGACCTCCTATCAAGCACAAACAAACAAACAGACAGACAGACATTCATTTTTATATATATAGATATGTATATACATACATACATATATACATGTATTTATATGTGAGCTTCTCCGAGAAAAGGGACCTAGTTTGTCAAAAAGCGGGTTTGGACTTAAGAGTGGTTTCTGGTACCTAAAAGTATGTAGAATAAGATGAAATGGGTTTTTCTCAAAACTTAATTTTCACTCACTAGGTCCCTTTTCTCGGAGAAGGTCACATACATATATACATATATATAAAATTTTGTTTTTATTTCAAATGTACCTAATTGTTCGAAAGAAAGAACGTCGATATAGACGAACAAGCACTTAATTCATTTTTTTTTATTAAAATTCTATGTCTATTTTTTATAACAAATCATTATATACTCATAGCACTCGCAAGTAGCTCAAAAATGCCGGTCGATCCTGATATCCTAAATTATTGGAAAAATAGTGACCATATCCATACCAAAATTATTGTTTGATTTGCTTTTTTTGTATATTATTTTTTTGTAAATCTCCACAACAATATGAATTTTGATTAAATATTTACTTAAGTATGAAATTTTGTGTGTTTTTGAACACATACACACATCCATACATGCGTTGACATTTTCGTTAACATGCTTGAAAATAAAATTTTTATATACAAAATGTAATTTTTTTGTGGTGCTGCAATGGAAAAAAATCGTAAAAAAATAGAATCCATTCGACCTCCACTCTGAAATTTTGAGAGAATGTTAATAATATATTAACCTTTAAGAAAATATTTTTTTCAGATTTTTCGACTTGTTCGAAGATTGTGGAAAACAGAAATTAAGTAAAAAAACCAAATTTTAATAATAAAAAAAAATTAATTTATAAAAAATAATATTTTTTTTAAAAAGAAGGTTCAAATACCTTTAAAATAAGGTATTGAACTTTAAAATCCATTCACTAGTTTTATAAAAACATTAGTTTAAATGTTGTCATGTCGGAAGATTTTTCACGATTTTGACGATTTTCAAATGCAAATAACTTTTTAAAAAAAAATTTTAATTTTTTTCTCGAAACACGTGTAAAATATTTTTTTATGTTTAATACGTCTGGCAAATTTAAAGAAAATCGGAAGAGGTGGTGTAAAAAAGGTGTTCGGTCTGACATGGAATGACTCATATACGAGTATGTTCTGATACAAAGGATAATGTTTCAATTTCAATAAGCCCACAAATAATAAAATAAATCTTTTTAGATCGAAGACCTTAGTTGTTAGTACCTACCTTTCTTTTTTAGATATATAACGTTATAATTTATTATGATCTTAAATATTGCAAATAAATAAATATTTTATTTTTTTTATGGTGAATTACCGAATCCTTATGTACGAGTATGTGTCAATTTGTAAAATTACGATAAAGTCCCACGCAGGGAAATATGGCTCCGTGAAAATTGGCTTCAAACCAAAAATGAAGAATGGATCCAAAATAGGAAAAATATTTTGCATACATATTTTGCTTCTTCAAGAAGATCTTGTTAGCTTAATCCAGACGGTTTTTGCTATATTTGTGGTGAATATACATATATTTGAAAAATATAGAAAACCTACATACATATATCGGACTTTCTGAAAACAGCGTATCATCAAAAGTGTCGAATGTTTAAATTTTCTTTCAGGAAGTTTCTAGGATTAACTACCAAGAAAGTGAAAGCTGGCATTTTTGATAGGCCACAGATAAGGCAACTTGAGAAAGTTCCTTACTTGTTGAAACCAATAACTGAAGTCGAATCCAAAACTTGGAATCCATTTGTTTTGGTTATGAGTAATTTCCTAGGCAAAAAGAAAATTTGACGACCATGTCGAGCTTGTTAAGTGCTTGATATCAGAGAACTGCACGATCACAGGTTTTCGTGATTTAGGTCTACTCGTCTTAAATGCGGTTGGGGTGTGATCGCCACCGCATTGCTTTTGCTCAAGTATTCGCCATATCCGTACACAGTTGAGCATTGCTACGTTTGAGCTTCTAGCATACACAATCATATGCGTTCGCGGTGATTGCTCTGCCTTACGTTTTTTACACATTCGGCAGTCGTACTCATACTTAACGTACACAACAAAAACAATATTTGTATACGAACATGCGAGCACACTCATTGATGTATGCTTTATCTGAAGTAAATACAGCGTTGCCACTGTGTAATTATACAAAAGCTGTAATAATTTGAAAAAAACATCTATGTATTTGTATATAGCTTTTGTGTTCTGCAAAAATTGCAGTAAATGTAAAATATTAGCGACGCATATACTCATATGAATGTACATAAGATGTAAGTATGTATCTATGTGTAAATGCCGTATACCTCTATCATGTTTTTCGCTTCTATTGTAAAATAATAAAGTTGATAGTTAGGGCATTTATCGTTTCAGGTAACGAAATGCTATATAAAAACCCCCCTTATTTTTAATGTTTATTTTATTAAACTCTCATAACACTTTCAGATTTTTTTTCGGAATCGAAATTTGGGTTTTAATAATGCTGCGCACTTGCATTTTTCAATCTCAGTAGGAAAAATAACTACGCTGAAGAAGAAATTAAATTTTTTGGAATGAATTCTTGTATACAAATATAAGCAGATAGCGCCTTAAGAAATGTTTTGTGAAAGACTGATTCGTAAATATAATTTTTGGGTAATTTTGAATCTGTTATTGTGTAAGGATTAATCTTAAATCTGGCATCACTGATTGTTTGTAGAGAAAACTCCCAAAAGCAAATATAAAAAAATAATAGAGTATGAAAAGACTTAGTACTAAAAGTTTTGCTCATGTAGATTGCGATGTTTGTTGCTACTGGTTTTTGCGCTCATTGGTTTTATGTACGCAACAGGGATGATAAAGTTGATACTTTGGTATTTTTTTTTATACTTTCTGATCTTCCGAAGTACCGTGGTACCCCAGTGACACATTTGATACTTTTTTGTACCATCTCAAATAAATACGTGATATGGTAACATTTTTTTTACTTCATCTTCTTTGCTGAGGTTTTCGTAACAGTTGATGAAATGTGTATGCTTTTTTACAATGACAATTGCAAACGTCTTCAGTTAACAACGAATTGTTGCATTTATTCATCAATATTCATTGAATAAATTCTTAAAATCTTAAAAACATGTAATATTGAGTATAATTTGAAAGACAGTGAAATATGTGCATAAAAAATGTATTATTAGAAAATTGATACTTTTTCGACCTGAAAAGTACTTTTTTAAAACTTTTTTAGTACCATTTCATCGGTCTCATTTATCATCCCTGGTACGCAAACACCGCAAAGTAGCGAGCATATTATGATCGCATCAAATCTCTGTAAATAAACGGCGAGTCAAATCAACACCGCAAAATTTTTATGCGTTGTTTAAAGTGCTCGGATGTGTAAAGTATAGAGTACATATGCGGTGTATTTATGGTTGCGGTGTGATCGCGCCGTTCTCTGCTTGATATCGAACATGCAAGAGCTAGAATTCAATATGAGTATAAAAATTCACTACCTGCACTCACATTTATACCGATTTTCACAAAATCTGGAAGATTTTAGTAAACAAGATTTCGTTAGAAATTTCAGATTATGGAAAATCGTTATCAGTGTGACTCACATGCTGGGGTTTGCAACGAGATCTACCTAAAGTCGTTCATTGAAGGAAATCTTACAAAAGCTCATTCGATAGTGTTCGATAGAAATTTTGTTAATTTTATAGGAATTTTTTGTATATGTACATACATACTGACATATGTACATATTTTTTTTGTCAAAATAATAAAACTACATACATACGAGTATGGAAAAACATATTGAGAGGAGAAAGCGAATAAAAGGTAATTGAGTTTGTTTAATATGTACTTGCCTACTTACATACATACTTACATTCTTTCATACCCAGCGAGAAGGACTACGAAGGCCTTCTAGAAGGCCTCTGCACCCCTTCTTTTAGATGCGCAAAGCCTTCTCGCTTTATTTCATACTTATATAGTTTTTACACACGATGTCATTGCGGCGAAACCTTCCGCACTCGTTTATTTCGAGAGTGATTTTGAAATCCTCATAATAAATGGCTTTCCTTTACTTTGACCCCTTTTACATATTGGCAAGTGAAAGGCAGACAGACGAAGTTTTTAGAAGAAGGGGTGAAGATGCAGAGTGTATAGTACACGACCTTCTGTACCGGACATTTTTCGTTTTTCTCTTTCACTCTTCGCATTTTATATCTTGCTGCTTCACATCATATTTCACACACCATTTTAAAATTACTGCATGTGTTGCGAAAAATTATGTTCATACACAACAAGAGCGAAAAAGAACGAAAAGCGGACACGAACAATATCTGTCTGTCTATTTATTTCCAATATGTAAAAGCTACATACAAGTTCAAAAGAGAATTGCAAAAATGTCTGCCCTTCAGTTGCCAATATGTAAAAGGGGTCTTAAGCTGGAGGTCCATTCCAGGCGTTTCACGCGTTTACGCGTCGTACGCGGTTGTCAAAAACGAAGGATCAGTGTAATTGTATGTGACAAGTTACACAGCTTAAACGCTTAAACGCGTACGACGCGTAAAGTAGGTTTACTTTCTATTTTTGTAAGCGTCGCTCGCGCCATAATAAAATGACAGCTGTTTTGGATAGCCAAGGATGATAAATTATATTATACTTTCAATGTTATCGATGAATATGTTTGTTTTGTGGATTAATTTCTTCTATTTTTTGTACTAATAATAATTTTTTTATGAAAATAGTTACACCAGAGCTGATCGAAGGAAAACAATTAGCGCGTAAAAAGCATTGCATGCAACTTGAATTTAAATACGCGTATGAAGCGTGGAACGCGTAGCTTGGAATAGTATCATTCGCTGTCGGAGAAGTTTTCAGTAGCCTGTGCTATGCTTTCATCACTTTAATTGTCCGACACTCTTATGTGTAAATTAAAGAAAATACATGATGTTCATGACTAGCCCAGAGCAGAGATCGAACACAGTTATTGTTTGCTTAGTGGTCAACGCCCTAATCAATTCAGCCAACTCCACTCTCTTCTAAAAGAGTACAGTGTAAGAAACTTATTTTTACAAAAGTACATTTAAAAGACTTACTTTTTAAAAATTAACTTTCAATTAATAGCTTTTAAAAAAGTTCTTTAAAAACAGTATATTTTTACAAGTATCCTACAAATTGTTTAAGAAAGTTAATTTTACAAAGTACCCTACAAAAAAGTAATCTATAAAATTGTAGCTTTTCAAAAAGTTCCTTTTTAACAAAGTTCCTTTAAGACACATACCTACAACGTTTTTAAAAAAGTACTTTTGTAAAAAGGTACCTTTTGAAAAAGTAACTTTTACAAAAGATTGGTTTAAAATTGTTACTTCTTCAAACGTAGATTTCCAAACAAGATCTTTTTAAATGTGTTGATTTTTAAGACGGGCCTTAGAAAGGGAATCCAGTAAAAAAGCAATGTATTAAAAAGCTCCTTTTAGAAACTAAATTTTAAAGAGTTTCTTTAAAATATATGTATATTTTTTTTTTAAATTTAGCTTAAAAACTACTTACGAAAAAAGTCACCTTTAATAAATATTTGTTAAAAAAATACCCCATAAAAAATGTTAGGTAAAAAAGTAATGTTAATATATGTATGTATGTAGTACCGAAATATATTTATAAAGTACATGCAAGAGCCCATGTTATGAGTCATTTTCCCCTAACCAACAAAAGTATCAGCGACAGCAGAACATACGCTGCATACACATACTGACGTTGAGTTATTTTCCCTCAACCAACAAAAATACCAACAGCAGAAAAATACCGCTGCATGCATTACTGACGTCATTACCAGTAATTTTCCTACAGACATATGCTGACGTTGCAATACCGCTGCATACATATATATGCCAGTAATTTTCCTACAGACATATGCTGACGATGCAATACCGTGAGAACCGCAATCGGCTGGAAGTTCCACGGGTATGAATGTGCTGAATTTGCATACTAACATACTTAGCAGTATCGCGGGAATGACCACGCCGGCGGCAGAGAACATCAGCAGCATCGTTCAATCAGACAGCGAAATTGGGTATAAAAGCGGAGGGTGATTTGGTATGGAGTTCTAGTCTGAAAAGGAGAGTCTGTCTAGTCTGTAGAGTCTGTCTATTCAGTAGAGTAGTTCTAGTCTGTATACAGAAAGCAGTTCGGGAATATTCTTTAACACGTAACAACTAACCTGATCAAACACCAGCCTTAAAAAGCGGGTCCCTGTGAAGGCTAAGTAATGTTTTAAAATAGTCTGTGGTTAATAAATAAAAATAATAAAAACTAAATAATAAAAATAATGTTTTAATGTAAACATAACATTTGGCGCAGCCGGTAGTACTGAATAACATGATATCCATGCATTCACATCACTAAAAAGATATTTTTAATTAAAATTTAAATGAATTCATTTGTAAAATTATTGTAAGTGGTCCTTGTCCACAAAATTCAATGATTTTTTTCCGCCCACGTTGACTCTTTCTTAAAAAAAAAATGTAGTCATCCCTTAGAGAATCCATATTTCTAAAATTTTTGTAAATCGAGTATATCTCGGTAAAACTCACACTGTTAGATATACCAAATATAGGGGTTTGCAAAGGACCACTTCGTCCTTCCTAAAAAATATACGTTTTTTGTCTACTCGCTATGATTTTTATATGTCTACATAGCACTGTTAACCTGCGAACAGAGCTCTGTTAAGTTCTGTGGTTCATGTCTAGGGTTTTATATATTAAAATTAAACTTCACACACATTTAAAAAAATGCCTTCTAAAAAACTACCTTATCCAAAATATCTTTAAAAAATGGAAATTTTGAAAAGATGCCTATTAAAACATATTGCATACATTAACATATATATATATATATATATGTGTATGTGTGTGTGTACACACTTGTTTTTTTAAGCAGCCACAAGAAATTTCTTAAATGTACGAAATTCACAAACTTGAAACTGTTGGTGTATCACTTTTATCTCTGACTGTAGTAAATTATTTATATGTATATTTTTTTATCTCAATGAGCAGTCAAATTTACTACAAGTGTGAAAAGTACATAAAACATTACAAAAGAAAAGTCTTAAAACTTTTTCTTTTCTTGGCCGGCCAGACAACACTTGACATCTTTGTTATTTTTCTTAAATTTTGTTATTGTTATTTATTGTTGTAGAACTTTATATCAACCAAATAATCTTTCTGGCAGAGTTTTAGTAAACTAATTTACAGTCCTTCAGACACAATATTGTTACTTTTATTAAAGTTCCCAATATAACAATTGGCAATTGCTCTTTGTCATAATGAAGTGATTGGAAAAATTAAATTGAGATATTTTTTAACGTTAATTATTTTGATACTTTATGAAGTGATATTGTTAGTTGCAAAGTTTCTACAATAAGCATTAAAGCATGGTGAATTGCTAAAAATCGGAAAAGACATTTAGGACTGTTGGGATAAACTGGTTTAATTACAAGTGTATATACTAGATTTTCGTTAAAAGCATCACACAAATTCTACAGACAAATGAACTCAATTCAATTTCAAACAACACTCGTAACTAAACAATTTAAATCGACAATAAATGTTGTCTGTCAACAGCTGTTAATTGCCAAACATTAAATATATTTTTATATTAAGCACAACTGTCCTTAAAATTTATTAGCATCCTGTCAAATTTTAGTTAAAAAAAATAATTTATTGTGTTTCAATGTTTGAAAAGTAAAATTATTTGCTTGACAAAATTTTGCAAAAAGTCAATTGAAGTATATACATAGACAACTTAACTGAAGTGGGGTCAAAGAGTTTTTTTTTGACATTTTATAGAATGTAAAGACTTTATTTCAAGGATTTCTTATTGTCGCTTTGTTATTGTTCTTTCAACTTGAATTATTATGCTGCCTACAATGGGTGGATGAATGAAATACATAAATAAGTTCGTTAAATGGAAGTGTGAATGGAAAAATAAAATACAAGCGAAATAAGTGGAAATATTATTTGAATCATTAATAAAATTTGCCTATTTTCTCAACGATTAAAAGAACGCTTTGGATTTGTGGCAGCGAATAAATCAGCTAACAATATACATATTATTTTAATTTCTTTTGGCATTGAAAAAACTTTAAAGGTTATTCAAAATTTTTCCATCAAGATGAAAGAATCATTTTTCGATCGAACAAATGAAATACAAAATCGATAAGATCCATCTATGTACTTCTGTCAAATAATTATACATATCAGATCGAACCGGACGAATTTTTTTCCGATATTATAGCACACATTCATTACAAATAGCGCTATTGTGAATTACATAATTCGCTGTACAAAGAAATTGTCGACAGTGCTGTCAGTCACCTCATAATACAAACTAGTGTGTACCAACGGTCGACCCAATTAATTGACCCTGTCTTATAAAATAGTCATGCAACAAACAAAGCTACAATTATGTAATGATAAATTTGTATGAATTCACAAAAACTATAAATAAAAAAAGAATGGTTAAATCCAAAAACAAAATATCTTCCATTGAGCTAAATCAATTTACTCAACTTTCTCATCTTTTTTTCTTCACTCATATCTTAGAATGTATAGATGTCTTGTTGTTATTTTTCTCTTTCCCACCAAATGTGTAAAACACATGTATGTGTTGTTTCTTTGTTTGTTTTTGTTTGGCTTTAACTTGCATGCATGAGTATTACGTGTGAATATAGTAGTAGGAGGCACCACGAAATAAGCCCCAATGAAATAAGCCCCAAATCGAAAAATGAAATAAGCCCCAACAAATTTTATGAAATAAACCCCATATAAAAAATGAAATAAGCCCCAAATTTTTTATTTAATAAAATAAACCCCAAAAAAATGAAATAAGTCCCAAATTCGTTAACTTGATGAAGTAAGCTTAAGAAGAAAACATAAAATGCACGAATTTTATCCTCTAAATTATATCGAACACCAGCTTCGCGTTCTAAGCATTCTCTGCATAACCACCCCACGGCCGGGCGAAAAGAATTTATCCTCTATGGTATATCGAACATCGGCTTCGCACTCAAAGTACTCTCTGCATAACCGGCCTACGACCGGGCGCAAGGAATTTATACTCTATGGTATATCGAACATCGGCTTCGCACTCAAAGTACTATCTGCATAACCGGCCTACGACCGGGCGCAAGGAATTTATCCTCTATGGTATATCGAACACCGGCTTCGCATTCAAAGTACTCTCTGCATAACCGGCCGTGCGCAAGGAATTTATCCTCTAGGGTATATCGAACAACGGCTTCGCACTCAAAGTACTATCTGCATAACCGGCCTACGACCGGGCGCAAGGAATTTATCCTCTATGGTATATCGAACACCGGCTTCGCACTCAAAGTACTATCTGCATAACCGGCCTACGACCGGGCGCAAGGAATTTATCCTCTAGGGTATATCGAACAACGGCTTCGCACTCAAAGTACTATCTGCATAACCGGCCTACGACCGGGCGCAAGGAATTTATCCTCTATGGTATATCGAACACCGGCTTCGCATTCAAAGTACTCTCTGCATAACCGGCCGTGCGCAAGGAATTTATCCTCTATGGTATATCGAACAACGGCTTCGCACTCAAAGTACTATCTGCATAACCGGCCTACGACCGGGCGCAAGGAATTTATCCTCAATGGTATATCGAACACCGGCTTCGCACTCAAAGTACTATCTGCATAACCGGCCGTGCGCAAGGAATTTATCCTCAATGGTATATCGAACATCGGCTTCGCACTCAAAGTACTCTCTGCATAACCGGCCTACGACCGGGCGCAAGGAATTTATCCTCTATGGTATATCGAACACCGGCTTCGCATTCAAAGTACTCCCTGCATAACCGGCCGGGCGCAAGGAATTTATCCTCTATGGTATATCGAACAACGGCTTCGCACTCAAAGTACTATCTGCATAACCGGCTTACGACCGGGCGCAAGGAATTTATCCTCTATGGTTTATCGAACACCGGCTTCGCATTCAAAGTACTCTCTGCATAACCGGCCGTGCGCAAGGAATTTATCCTCTATGGTTTATCGAACATCGGCTTCGCACTGAAAGTACTATCTGCATAACCGGCCTACGAGCGGGCGCAAGGAATTTATCCTCTATGGTATATCGAACACCGGCTTCGCGTTCAATGTACTCTCTGCATAACCGGCCGGGCGCAAGGAATTTATCCTCTATGGTTTATCGAACATCGGCTTCGCACTGAAAGTACTATCTGCATAACCGGCCTACGAGCGGGCGCAAGGAATTTATCCTCTATGGTATATCGAACACCGGCTTCGCGTTCAATGTACTCTCTGCATAACCGGCCGGGCGCAAGGAATTTATCCTCTATGGTATATCGAAAATCGGCTTCGCACTCAAAGTACTATCTGCATAACCGGCCTACGACCGGGCGCAAGGAATTTATCCTCTATGGTATATCGAACACCGGCTTCGCGTTTAATGTACTCTCTGCATAACCGGCCGGGCGCAAGGAATTTATCCTCTATGGTATATCGAACATCGGCTTCGCACTCAAAGTACTATCTGCATAACCGGCCTACGACCGGGCGCAAGGAATTTATCCTCTATGGTATATCGAACACCGGCTTCGCATTCAAAGTACTCTCTGCATAACCGGCCGGGCGCAAGGAATTTATCCTCTATGGTATATCGAAAATCGGCTTCGCATTCAATGTACTCTCTGCATAACCGGCCGGGCGCAAGGAATTTATCCTCTATGGTATATCGAACACCGGCTTCGCATTCAATGTACTCTCTGCATAACCGGCCGGGCGCAAGGAATTTATCCTCTATGGTATATCGAAAATCGGCTTCGCACTCAAAGTACTCTCTGCATAACCGGCCTACGACCGGGCGCAAGGAATTTATCCTCTATGGTATATCGAAGATCGGCTTCGCATTCAAAGTACTCTCTGCATAACCGGCCTACGACCGGGCGCAAGGAATTTATCCTCTATGGTATATCGAACACCGGCTTCGCGTTTAATGTACTCTCTGCATAACCGGCCGGGCGCAAGGAATTTAGCCTCTATGGTATATCGAAAATCGGCTTCGCACTCAAAGTACTATCTGCATAACCGGCCTACGACCGGGCGCAAGGAATTTATCCTCTATGGTATATCGAACACCGGCTTCGCGTTTAATGTACTCTCTGCATAACCGGCCGGGCGCAAGGAATTTATCCTCTATGGTATATCGAACATCGGCTTCGCACTCAAAGTACTATCTGCATAACCGGCCTACGACCGGGCGCAAGGAATTTATCCTCTATGGTATATCGAACACCGGCTTCGCATTCAAAGTACTCTCTGCATAACCGGCCAGGCGCAAGGAATTTATCCTCTATGGTATATCGAACATCGACTTCGCACTCAAAGTACTATCTGCATAACCGGCCTACGACCGGGTGCAAGGAATTTATCCTCTATGGTATATCGAACACCGGCTTCGCGTTCAATGTACTCTCTGCATAACCGGCCGGGCGCAAGGAATTTATCCTCTATGGTATATCGAACACCGGCTTCGCATTCAAAGTACTCTCTGCATAACCGGCCGGGCGCAAGAAATTTAGCCTCTATGGTATATCGAACACCGGCTTCGCGTTCAATGTACTCTCTGCATAACCGGCCGGGCGCAAGGAATTTATCCTCTATGGTATATCGAACATCGGCTTCGCACTCAAAGTACTCTCTGCATAACCGGCCG
Source organism: Lypha dubia (assembly GCA_947311025.1). Classification (NCBI taxonomy): domain Eukaryota; kingdom Metazoa; phylum Arthropoda; class Insecta; order Diptera; family Tachinidae; genus Lypha; species Lypha dubia. The sequence goes on from OX371263.1 coordinate 56,892,124, forward strand.
GGCGCAAGGAATTTATCCTCTATGGTATATCGAACACTGGCTTCGCGTTCAATGTACTCTCTGCATAACCGGCCGGGCGCAAGGAATTTATCCTCTATGGTATATCGAACACCGGCTTCGCATTCAAAGTACTCTCTGCATAACCGGCCGGGCGCAAGAAATTTAGCCTCTATGGTATATCGAACACCGGCTTCGCGTTCAATGTACTCTCTGCATAACCGGCCGGGCGCAAGGAATTTATCCTCTATGGTATATCGAACATCGGCTTCGCACTCAAAGTACTCTCTGCATAACCGGCCGGGCGCAAGGAATTTATCCTCTATGGTATATCGAACATCGGCTTCGCACTCAAAGTACTATCTGCATAGCCGGCCTACGACCGGGCGCAAGGAATTTATCCTCTATGGTATATCGAACATCGGCTTCGCACTCAAAGTACTATCTGCATAACCGGCCTACGACCGGGCGCAAGGAATTTATCCTCTATGGTATATCGAACACCGGCTTCGCATTCAAAGTACTCTCTGCATAACCGGCCGGGCGCAAGGAATTTATCCTCTATGGTATATCGAACACTGGCTTCGCGTTCAATGTACTCTCTGCATAACCTGCCAGGCGCAAGGAATTTATCCTCTATGGTATATCGAACATCGGCTTCGCACTCAAAGTACTATCTGCATAACCGGCCTACGACCGGGCGCAAGGAATTTATCCTCTATGGTTTATCGAACACCGGCTTCGCGTTCAATGTACTCTCTGCATAACCGGCCGGGCGCAAGGAATTTATTTTCTATGGTATATCGAACACCGGCTTCGCATTCAAAGTACTCTCTGCATAACCGGCCGGGCGCAAGGAATTTAGCCTCTATGGTATATCGAACACCGGCTTCGCGTTCAATGTACTCTCTGCATAACCGGCCAGGCGCAAGGAATTTATCCTCTATGGTATATCGAACATTGGCTTCGCACTCAAAGTACTATCTGCATAACCGGCCTACGACCGGGCGAAAGGAATTTATCCTCTATGGTTTATCGAACACCGGCTTCACGTTCAATGTACTCTCTGCATAACCGGCCGGGCGCAAGGAATTTATCCTCTATGGTATATCGAAAATCAGCTTCGCACTCAAAGTACTATCTGCATAACCAGCCTACGACCAGGCGCAAGGAATTTATCCTCTATGGTATATCGAACACCGGCTTCACGTTCAATGTACTCTCTGCATAACCGGCCGGGCGAAAGGAATTTATGATCTATGGTATATCGAAAATCGGCTTCGCACTCAAAGTACTATCTGCATAACCGGCCTACGACCGGGCGCAAGGAATTTATCCTCTATGGTATATCGAATACCGGCTTCGCGTTCAATGTACTCTCTGCATAACCGGCCGGGCGCAAGGAATTTATCCTCTATGGTATATCGAACATCGGCTTCGCACTCAAAGTACTATCTGCATAACCGGCCTACGACCGGGCGCAAGGAATTTATCCTCTATGGTATATCGAACACCGGCTTCGCACTCAAAGTACTATCTGCATAACCGGCCTACGACCGGGCGCAAGGAATTTATCCTCTATGGTATATCGAACACCGGCTTCGCATTCAAAGTACTCTCTGCATAACCAGCCGGGCGCAAGGAATTTAGCCTCTATGGTATATCGAACACCGGCTTCGCGTTCAATGTACTCTCTGCATAACCGGCCGGGCGCAAGGAATTTATCCTCTATGGTATATCGAACATCGACTTCGCACTCAAAGTACTATCTGCATAACCGGCCTACGACCGGGTGCAAGGAATTTATCCTCTATGGTATATCGAACACCGGCTTCGCGTTCAATGTACTCTCTGCATAACCGGCCGGGCGCAAGGAATTTATCCTCTATGGTATATCGAACATCGGCTTCGCAATCAAAGTACTATCTGCATAACCGGCCTACGACCGGGTGCAAAGAATTTATCCTCTATGGTATATCGAACACCGGCTTCGCGTTCAATGTACTCTCTGCATAACCGGCCGGGCGCAAGGAATTTATCCTCTATGGTATATCGAACACCGGCTTCGCACTCAAAGTACTATCTGCATAACCGGCCTACGACCGGGCGCAAGGAATTTATCCTCTATGGTATATCGAACACCGGCTTCGCATTCAAAGTACTCTCTGCATAACCAGCCGGACGCAAGGAATTTAGCCTCTATGGTATATCGAACACCGGCTTCGCGTTCAATGTACTCTCTGCATAACCGGCCAGGCGCAAGGAATTTATCCTCTATGGTATATCGAACAACGGCTTCGCACTCAAAGTACTATCTGCATAACCGGCCTACGACCGGGTGCAAGGAATTTATCCTCTATGGTATATCGAACACCGGCTTCGCGTTCAATGTACTCTCTGCATAACCGGCCGGGCGCAAGGAATTTATCCTCTATGGTATATCGAACACCGGCTTCGCACTCAAAGTACTATCTGCATAACCGGCCTACGACCGGGCGCAAGGAATTTATCCTCTATGGTATATCGAACACCGGCTTCGCATTCAAAGTACTCTCTGCATAACCAGCCGGACGCAAGGAATTTAGCCTCTATGGTATATCGAACATCGACTTCGCACTCAAAGTACTATCTGCATAACCGGCCTACGACCGGGTGCAAGGAATTTAGCCTCTATGGTATATCGAACACCGGCTTCGCGTTCAATGTACTCTCTGCATAACCGGCCGGGCGCAAGGAATTTATCCTCTATGGTATATCGAACATCGACTTCGCACTCAAAGTACTATCTGCATAACCGGCCTACGACGGGGTGCAAGGAATTTATCCTCTATGGTATATCGAACACCGGCTTCGCGTTCAATGTACTCTCTGCATAACCGGCCGGGCGCAAGGAATTTATCCTCTATGGTATATCGAACACCGGCTTCGCACTCAAAGTACTATCTGCATAACCGGCCTACGACCGGGCGCAAGGAATTTATCCTCTATGGTATATCGAACACCGGCTTCGCATTCAAAGTACTCTCTGCATAACCAGCCGGACGCAAGGAATTTAGCCTCTATGGTATATCGAACATCGACTTCGCACTCAAAGTACTATCTGCATAACCGGCCTACGACCGGGTGCAAGGAATTTAGCCTCTATGGTATATCGAACACCGGCTTCGCGTTCAATGTACTCTCTGCATAACCGGCCGGGCGCAAGGAATTTATCCTCTATGGTATATCGAACATCGACTTCGCACTCAAAGTACTATCTGCATAACCGGCCTACGACCGGGTGCAAGGAATTTATCCTCTATGGTATATCGAACACCGGCTTCGCGTTCAATGTACTCTCTGCATAACCGGCCGGGCGCAAGGAATTTATCCTCTATGGTATATCGAACACCGGCTTCGCACTCAAAGTACTATCTGCATAACCGGCCTACGACCGGGCGCAAGGAATTTATCCTCTATGGTATATCGAACACCGGCTTCGCATTCAAAGTACTCTCTGCATAACCAGCCGGACGCAAGGAATTTAGCCTCTATGGTATATCGAACATCGACTTCGCACTCAAAGTACTATCTGCATAACCGGCCTACGACCGGGTGCAAGGAATTTAGCCTCTATGGTATATCGAACACCGGCTTCGCGTTCAATGTACTCTCTGCATAACCGGCCGGGCGCAAGGAATTTATCCTCTATGGTATATCGAACATCGGCTTCGCACTCAAAGTACTATCTGCATAACCGGCCTACGACCGGGTGCAAGGAATTTATCCTCTATGGTATATCGAACACCGGCTTCGCGTTCAATGTACTCTCTGCATAACCGGCCGGGCGCAAGGAATTTATCCTCTATGGTATATCGAACACCGGCTTCGCACTCAAAGTACTATCTGCATAACCGGCCTACGACCGGGCGCAAGGAATTTATCCTCTATGGTATATCGAACACCGGCTTCGCATTCAAAGTACTCTCTGCATAACCAGCCGGACGCAAGGAATTTAGCCTCTATGGTATATCGAACACCGGCTTCGCGTTCAATGTACTCTCTGCATAACCGGCCAGGCGCAAGGAATTTATCCTCTATGGTATATCGAACATCGGCTTCGCACTCAAAGTACTATCTGCATAACCGGCCTACGACCGGGCGCAAGGAATTTATCCTCTATGGTTTATTGAACACCGGCTTCGCGTTCAATGTACTCTCTGCATAACCGGCCGGGCGCAAGGAATTTTTCCTCTATGGTATATCGAACACCGGCTTCGCATTCAAAGTACTCTCTGCATAACCGGCCGGGCGCAAGGAATTTAGCCTCTATGGTATATCGAACACCGGCTTCGCGTTCAATGTACTCTCTGCATAACCGGCCAGGCGCAAGGAATTTATCCTCTATGGTATATCGAACATCGGCTTCGCACTCAAAGTACTATCTGCATAACCGGCCTACGACCGGGCGCAAGGAATTTATCCTCTATGGTATATCGAACACCGGCTACGCGTTCAATGTACTCTCTGCATAACCGGCCAGGCGCAAGGAATTTATCCTCTATGGTATATCGAACATCGGCTTAGCACTCAAAGTACTATCTGCATAACCGGCCTACGACCGGGCGCAAGGAATTTATCCTCTATGGTATATCGAACACCGGCTTCGCGTTCAATGTACTCTCTGCATAACCGGCCGGGCGCAAGGAATTTATCCTCTATGGTATATCGAAAATCGGCTTCGCACTCAAAGTACTATCTGCATAACCAGCCTACGACCAGGCGCAAGTAATTTATCCTCTATGGTATATCGAACACCGGCTTCACGTTCAATGTACTCTCTGCATAACCGGCCGGGCGAAAGGAATTTATGCTCTATGGTATATCGAAAATCGGCTTCGCACTCAAAGTACTATCTGCATAACCGGCCTACGACCGGGCGCAAGGAATTTATCCTCTATGGTATATCGAACACCGGCTTCGCGTTCAATGTACTCTCTGCATAACCGGCCGGGCGCAAGGAATTTATCCTCTATGGTATATCGAAAATCGGCTTCGCACTCAAAGTACTATCTGCATAACCAGCCTACGACCAGGCGCAAGGAATTTATCCTCTATGGTATATCGAACACCGGCTTCACGTTCAATGTACTCTCTGCATAACCGGCCGGGCGAAAGGAATTTATGCTCTATGGTATATCGAAAATCGGCTTCGCACTCAAAGTACTATCTGCATAACCGGCCTACGACCGGGCGCAAGGAATTTATCCTCTATGGTATATCGAACACCGGCTTCACGTTCAATGTACTCTCTGCATAACCGGCCGGGCGAAAGGAATTTATGCTCTATGGTATATCGAAAATCGGCTTCGCACTCAAAGTACTATCTGCATAACCGGCCTACGACCGGGCGCAAGGAATTTATCCTCTATGGTATATCGAACACCGGCTTCGCGTTCAATGTACTCTCTGCATAACCGGCCGGGCGCAAGGAATTTATCCTCTATGGTATATCGAAAATCGGCTTCGCACTCAAAGTACTATCTGCATAACCGGCCTACGACCGGGCGCAAGGAATTTATCCTCTATGGTATATCGAACACCGGCTTCGCGTTCAATGTACTCTCTGCATAACCGGCCGGGCGCAAGGAATTTATCCTCTATGGTATATCGAACATCGGCTTCGCACTCAAAGTACTATCTGCATAACCGGCCTACGACCGGGCGCAAGGAATTTAGCCTCTATGGTATATCGAACACCGGCTTCGCATTCAAAGTACTCTCTGCATAACCGGCCGGGCGCAAGGAATTTAGCCTCTATGGTATATCGAACACCAGCTTCGCGTTCAATGTACTCTCTGCATAACCGGCCAGGCGCAAAGAATTTATCCTCTATGGTATATCGAACATCGGCTTCGCACTCAAAGTACTATCTGCATAACCGGCCTACGACCGGGCGCAAGGAATTTATCCTCTATGGTATATCGAACACCGGCTTCACGTTCAATGTACTCTCTGCATAACCGGCCGGGCGCAAGGAATTTATCCTCTATGGTATATCGAAAATCGGCTTCGCACTCAAAGTACTATCTGCATAACCGGCCTACGACCGGGCGCAAGGAATTTATCCTCTATGCTATATCGAACACCGGCTTCACGTTCAATGTACTCTCTGCATAACCGGCCGGGCGCAAGGAATTTATCCTCTATGGTATATCGAAAATCGGCTTCGCACTCAAAGTACTATCTGCATAACCGGCCTACGACCGGGCGCAAGGAATTTATCCTCTATGGTATATCGAACACCGGCTTCGCGTTCAATGTACTCTCTGCATAACCGGCCGGGCGCAAGGAATTTATCCTCTATGGTATATCGAACATCGGCTTCGCACTCAAAGTACTATCTGCATAACCGGCCTACGACCGGGCGCAAGGAATTTAGCCTCTATGGTATATCGAACACCGGCTTCGCGTTCAATGTACTCTCTGCATAACCGGCCGGGCGCAAGGAATTTATCCTCTATGGTATATCGAACATCGGCTTCGCACTCAAAGTACTATCTGCATAACCGGCCTACGACCGGGCGCAAGGAATTTATCCTCTATGGTATATCGAGCACCGGCTTCGCGTTCAATGTACTCTCTGCATAACCGGCCATGCGCAAGGAATTTATCCTCTATGGTATATCGAACATCGGCTTAGCACTCAAAGTACTATCTGCATAACCGGCCTACGACCGGGCGCAAGGAATTTATCCTCTATGGTATATCGAACACCGGCTTCGCGTTCAATGTACTCTCTGCATAACCGGCCGGGCGCAAGGAATTTATCCTCTATGGTATATCGAACGCCGGCTTCGCATTCAAAGTACTCTCTGCATAACCGGCCGGGCGCAAGGAATTTAGCGTCTATGGTTTATCGAACACCGGCTTCGCGTTCAATGTACTCTCTGCATAACCGGCCAGGCGCAAGGAATTTATCCTCTATGGTATATCGAACATCGGCTTCGCGTTCAAAGTATTCTATGCATAACCGGCTTACGGGCGGGCGCAAGGAATTTATCCTCTATGGTATATCGAACACCGGCTTCGCGTTCCAAGCATTCTCTGCATAACCGGCCTACGGCCGGGCGCAAGGAATTTATCCTCTATGGTATATCGAATACAGGCTTCGCGTTCCAAGCATTCTCTGCATAACCGGCTTACGGGCGGGCGCAAGGAATTTATCCTCTATGGTATATCGAACACCGGCTTCGCGTTCAAAGTATTCTCTGCATAACCGGCCTACGGCCGGGCGCAAGGACTTTATTATAACACAGTTGAAACTTGAAAATAACATGCAATTTTCCTCAAAATGTGCTTAGCTCTATTTAACGGATATGAAATAAGCCCCAAAAAATTTTATGAATTAAGCCCCAAATTTTTAAAAAATGAAATAAGCCCCCAAAAAGTGAAATAAAGCCCAAACAAAATATTTGCAAATTTTTTGGTGCTTATTTCATTTTTCGATTTGGGGCTTATTTCGTGCCACCGAAGTAGGAACTTTAAACGGTTATAGCTCCAAAAATAATGAACCCACAATACCTCGTTCGCTTTTGTGAATAAATGTCTTTAGTTCAGTGGAAGTTTTGTAAAAATCGGGTGTATAATAGGTGCATGAAGGGTTGCACAAGAAAGCAATTGTCTATTAATTATATAGTTTTTTAATTCGATGCTCGATGTTCGATAGCCAGCGAATATTGAATAACAAATGAGTCAGTCTGTTAGTGAGTCAGTCACGTTAATTTTTCTTATATGTACATACACAGAGAAAACAGCTTAGTTGTGGCCTCGTATTTGGTGCCAAACGAATTGTGGCGGTTGTACCAACTTTTCTAGAATTCGGTTGCTACAACTACAATTTTCGTGTAGTACACCTGAATTTTCGGTTGCGACAACTGATAAAATTGGTTAACACCATGGAAACTTAAATGGAAGCTAATCGGTATTATTTACACTCATTTTTATCCTGGATTCCAATTGAATTGATATTTTCAATATTTAACTAAATTATATTGTTTACTTACTGATATGAATTTAAAATTTATATTTGCCCATTATTGGTATTGAACGTAGAACTCACATGTCTGAAACACTTCGCCTAAGCCACATTACGAAATATGTACTTATTTCACTATAATTGGTTATGCCAACCGTATAGTCGGCTAGGAGTATCAACCAAACGATATTAACGATTTTCAACGAAGTTCTGTCACAAATACTTGCTGCTTTTCTATGTATCTCTTACTAATATGTAGTCTTATATGGAATAACGGCTTAATTTGACTTATAAAAAAAATCACAAAGCGAATGATCAACTTTAAGTACAACGGGAATAAATTTTTAGAAGACCACTTGAACAATTAAAAGTGTTTTTCTGCAAAACTATTTTTTAATGTTTTAAAAATTTTATTCGAATAATTTTATTCGTTTAATTTGCGTCGATGTACTTTATTCAATTAACTTTTATTCGAACTACTTTTGATTGCAATTAAATAAAACAATAGGGGAAATCACTCTTAGTATTATAATCATTGCAGATCTTGCAAGTCTCGCTTATTTTCATCAGTTTGCAGCAATGCAATAACAAAATATGTAAATAAGCTAGACCTGCAAGATATGCAAAGGATGCAAGAACAGTTTTCAACCAATAGTGATTTCCGCTAATGGTTTTCACTTTACCCCGGATAATTTTGTTAAAAAAATGTTGAATATAATATTTAATAGAAAAGATTTGTTTCAATAATTTTATTCGATTAATTTTTGCTAGATCAACTTGATTTCAAACTCGTATTTATTCACATAATCTTAAACGAATTATTTTTATTGTTATTCGCATAACTTGGAATAAAAAAATATTATTCCAACAATTTTAATCGATTAATTTTTAATCGATTAATTTTTAATCGATTAATAGTGTACGAAAATTTTGGTAATTTTTTAGGAACAATATTTATCTATTTACTTAACTGTTTCTATTTTTGTAATTTTATTCATATAATTTTAAGAATGCTAATCGAATAATGTTATATGAACTAAATATATTCGAATAATTTTGATTAAACATTTATCAAACAATTTTGCCCGAATATTCAGTTTCAACTCTTGTAGTGTACAAACGCGTTTTTATAATCGTTGCAACTGAATTTTAAAAATTATCAAAAGTTAGTCACAAAAAAAAAAACAAAATACAAAAACAAAACATTTATTAAACAGTTATTTAAGACTTTAGCATGTTTTCCATATTTCCACAATTGTATCATGTTTCTATTGTTCGTTTATAGAACACTTAAATATAATTACACTACTCGAACAAATTTTTGAACGGATTGCAACACGATTCTTACAATTAAAAAATATTGCAATATAACTTTGTAAAAATAGAAAAACCTTTTCAGATAAAAAAAAAAAAAAATAACTACGGAAAAGTTTTTAAAAAACTGCACCTTAGAGAATATTATTTTTTTTTACAAGATTTGAACTCAGCCCAGCTAATAAGTCATGTGATTGCTTGTCGAAGTTCTCTAGCAACCGAATCGAGTGTTCGTATATTATATAGAAGAGATCCGTCCCTTTTACATTGCGATGTCCTTGTAGGGAGACGACTTACGTAATTAAAACATCCGCTGTCAAGTTTCAAATTAAATACTTAAAGAGATTGTCCTTTCTTAGTGTCTTTACTGTACTTTTAAGAAAAATTTTTGATTTTGGATGTGCTGCTCCCTATTCACTGCTCACAACTCATTCCTTTAGGGCTGTTACAAAAAATGTATTTATTAAATGTGTAGACTTCTTAGCTTTAATTTGTTTTGCCTGGCGGATAGTGTTGATGCTTGTGTAATCCGGGAAAGTTTAATAGAAAACAAACATTTGGTGCCTAAATCATTTCTTACAATCTCTAATGAATTTATAAGTCCCAAAGGAAATACAACATACGTGTTTATTATCATTTGTTTTACTTCCTATATAATGTATAATCGTATGTTTGTAAAACTCCATGATAGTTTTATTAAAGCTGGTTTATCATAAACTTATAAATAATACCACATGTACGAGTGTGTACGTAAAGCGCAAACTAATTAATTTTCACATTTTTACGAGTATATGACAATTAGAACATTATGAGAACTACAACTTATTAATAAAAATAAGATTATTTTTCTGAAAATAATTATAATAATTATATTTATGCAAGACAATTAAAGCAAATGAATAATTCATTATGGATTAAGAGCAAACAACTACACACAACATCAAATCCAACAAGCCTGGACATGTTTGTTGTACTCTCACTGTTGCCATTGTCGTCGTCATGTTAATAAACTGAAAAATCCCTTAGGGGCTATGCACATATTACGTAACACTGTTTTCAGAGATTTTAACCACCCCCCACCCCCCTCGTAACGCTTTTTTCTAATTTTTCACTGCAAAATTTCCAATCCATAACAAATCTTAAACCCCCCCCCCCCCCCCCCCCCCCCGGCCCACTGGAGTGTTACGTAATATGTGCACAGCCCCTTATTAAAGCTACGTTCACATTCATTAAATATTTGTTTAAAAAAAACGTAACCACTAGTTTTGCATGAGGATAGTGTCGTTTACCTTGGTTTTTATATTATAAAATAAAATTAATTATTCTACAAGAAAGTATTTTTATGCAGTTTTTTGAAAAATGCGAACCCATTATTAAAAAAATATAGGAGAATTAAAGGATATAAATTATTTGTTTCTTTGGTTACTAGCTTAAGTACAAACTTATGGCTTTGGCTGATTTTTGAAATGAACAACGGTCACACGTTTTTGAATTATGAATTCGGTACTAACTTAAGTATCCTTTTATCATATTTTAGCTATTTATTATTCTGAAGAACATTTATAAAATTATTATTTTTTTGTCATGACATGACTTCTTAAATACGTTAGTAGTAAAAGGGATTAATTGTTGATAATAAGAGCACGAAGCAGCAAAATTACCAAAAGTAATTATGAATAAATTCAATTAGAAAAAGAAAAGATGCGAAACATTAACAAAATTAATATGAAGTTATGAAAAAAGAAAATATTAGACAACAATGGTCGGTATAGTGTGGTTAGCATTCTTTGACTTAAACTTCGACATTTTGCAACGTTTTTTCATTAATTTACACTCCAAAGAACCACATCTTCTAAGTTTATGTGCTGTTTTCTCATGACCAACAAGTGACTTAAGTGGAAAATTTTTTCCTTTTTTTTAATTTTTGCAGTTTTTTCATTGCTTTTTATACAAATTTCACACTCTTTTGTTTAAAAATTGTTTTTAAATTTTATTATAGTTTTATTAAGATTTAGAAATATTTTTTAAAATCAAATAAAACAAAATTTCCTTAATATAAGAAAAAATCAATAGTTCACAATAGAAAAAAATCTTACTTTCAAGGATTAGTTATTTTTTAATTTGAGACATATTGGCTTAAGGACATTTTGTCAGTCGAATGAAATTATTTTATTTAAGCTTTTAATTAGGGAAATGACAAAAAGAGTTCATAAAAACGAAAAACGGTCGGTTGTCCTTAATTTAAGTTCATATATTTTTTTCTTTTAAATTTGAAAGGTTTTGTAAATTTTATAAGTTACACTGGTCAACAAAAGGGAAGAAATTGCTTGTTTCCTTTGATTTTTTTTTTGTTTTTATCTCTAATTAAGGCCTATTTTTTAAATACGTCAACAGTTTTTCCCTAACAGCTTTTGTTTTTAGTTAAAGCTTATTACCCACTTTTACTATTTTTACTTATACACTTAACCAAAAAAGCAAATAAATTCAAGGAAAAAATTCGTAGAGCTTATTTTTTACCCGAGCCTGTTCTTTGAATTCAACGTATGACAATCATTGGCTTGTTGAATTTAACGTACCAGTTCGTTGAAGTTAAGAAACCGTACGTTGATTTTTAAGAATTTATTCCTTGATCCAACGTATTCATACAACAAAATCAACGTATATTACTTAAAATCAAGAAACAGGTTCCTTGAATCAAAGTATTTGTTCATTGTGTTTAAATAAATGAACGAGTTTCTTAAATTCAACGTATTATTATTATTTATGCATATTCAGTAAGTCTGAGAATCGGCTACTATCTATTTTTCCAACCGCTAAGGGCACTAGGAGGGGTGGGAGGGGGCAATTTCTGTATATCCGAAACTATTAACCCAACAGATGGCGCTATGTCTGCCTCATAATTATTTTTGTTGGTGAATGACAGATGGCGCTATGTCCGCCTCATAATTATTTTTGTTGTTGAATGACAGATGGTGCTACGTCCGCCTCATGCGGGAGAATCGTCGCCGTTCGTATTTCAAACAGAACAAAATTATTGTTTGGTATTTTTTTCATCGGCGGTCATCGTCACACACTTACAATACATTCGCTATTTTTTATATAACACCCAACATATGCACTAGAAATATTTTGTATGGCAACACAACGTTTGCCGGGTCATCTAGTAAATATATAAAATTTTACTTTTAATTTCAAGGAATATTTTATTGAACCAACGTAAAATACGTTGAATTTCAAAGAATTTAATTCAAGGAACAGGAGTTCAATGAATTTATGTAAAACTGTTGAAAACATTGTATTTTCGTTTTATATTGAACACTAAAGTATATTTTGTTGAAGTTATAGGTGTTGTTTCTTCAAGAAGATCTTGTACGCTTAATTCAGATTGTCTTTGCTATATTTCTGGTGAATATATATTTGAAAAAATTAGAAAACCTATATCGGACTTTGTGAAAACAACGTATCATCAAGAGTGTCGAATGTTTAAATTTTCTTTCACGCAAGTTTCCAGGATTAAGTACAGAGAAAATGAAAGCTGGTATTTTTGATAGGCCACAGATAAGGCAACTTGTGAAAGATCCCAACTTTTTGAAATCAACAACTGAAGTCGTATCCAAAGTTTGGAATTCATTTGTTTTGGTTATGAGTATGATCTACCATCATACAAAATAAAAATATATTTGTAAAGTACCAATATATAAAAAAGTTAAAAATTAAAGTTTTAGGGCATGATTATGGTTTACAACACTTAAATGTTGTGTTGTCTCAGCTACAACACAACATTAATCTGTTTTGCGATTATGGTTTACAACAGCTAGCTGTTGTGTATGTCACAGAGTTGGATTTAAATAGTAGCACACATATCCGCAAAATTCCAACGATGTTTGCAAAAAGTGGCCAAGTTGAAAAATAAATATGTACATAAAAACTGTTAAAAGATGCATATACATTTTTGTTGTGTTACAAATAAGTAAAATAAAGTACATATAAATAATTATGGATGTTAATGTCGATTTATTTTTTGATAATTGTGATGAAGGCACAGCTAAAACGCACATGGCACTTCTACGGAAAAGAATTCGGGATAGTTCGAACCCATTGGATCTCACAAGTACTGAGTATGTTATATATTTTAATGCAGAACATGAATGTACATAAATAAAAATTTTTCAGTTTTAAAAAATTTTTCCGCATAAACAAGGATGGGTTCTTATTCTTGCTGCGGGAACTAAGCATTTTTTTAAAACCTTCAAATCGTAGTTCTGCCATTCCTCCTATTTTAAAATTGAATTGCTCTTTGATTTTTTGCTGATGGTCAAAGAAGTAGCGTTAATGATTTTAATATTGGAGTTTCACAACCAACAGTTTTCTGCATTTTAAGAGTAAACGGATTTGCTTTCATCACCTCCACCAGTTTTTCTATTTGTTTTTTATTTGATATTTTTCTAATAAATACTAAAGCAGCTTTAAATTTTTGAGTTTTTGTACCGTTATATGTGTGACAGCCGGCGGTACACATGTCACCCTAGCCAAAGTTAATTGTGTACCGCCGGCGATGCACATGGCACTTAACGTGTTAATAGTGTTCGATAGAAATTTTGTATTAGTTTTTTGTATTTTGTTGTAAAAATAATAAAACTGCATATTTCAAAAAGTAAAGCTGTTAGCAATCTCCCAGTAAAAAAGGTAAAGGAAACAAACAATGTAGTGACCAGTGTTATTTTTAGTTCATGACTTTTTACATTTATAAATGCATGAAATCAGTAAATTAGTACTTATGTGAACTGAAAGGTTCTAGGTGGCAAGGTGTAGCAGTATGCTGAATAGAGAACCTATCTACTAAACCGAACAACCATGGCTTAGTATTTAAAGAAACATCCCTTGCGCGTTCAGGAAGCGCCATCTAAGAGGAAACGACGGCAATGAGAAGTGCTCAGCAAGGTCACAAAACACATTGCAAAGATCAGTATCACTTTATAATTACGTGAAAAGCATTGTTTCTAGGTACGTGTAGGGCAGATGGCACCCCAATACGAATTAATGATTAAATACCAAACTACACCATTTTCAATGTAATTCAGAAAATTCCGAATGAAATTGAGAATTTCAAATTTAAATTCAGAAAATTCCAAATGACTTAAACTTGAAATTCTCAATTTCATTTGGAATTTTCTCAATATCATCGGTAATGTTCTAAGTTACATTGAAAAATGGTGTAGTTAATTACGAAAATTTTATGAAAAGGAGAAAACACGTACATACATTTATCCTGACATTGAGTAAATTTTTAAAAAAATTCTGTAAAAATCGCCATTTTCGAAAACCATATTTTTCATAATTTTTCCTTCAGTGTAGTACACAATTTTAAATATCTTAAAGTTTAAGAATGCTTTATATGCTTTTCTAATATTCACTGATTTTAAGGAATCACTCCGACTCCGTCTCAGCTTAGATCGTCCTGCACCAGATGCAACTTAATTTTGTTTGGTATAATTCCTATATTATTAACTGTAAGAAAAATTGGTTTCTAAAAATATCAATTTTGTGAACTATATATTTAGTATTAATTGTAAAAAAGTATTAACAGTTTCGCCATTACTGGTTTCCCATCTTATTGAAAAGCTCAAAATATGGCCAATTTTCTAGGTTGCCTAGAAATGAGATAATTTTTTATAAAAAAAAAATAAAAACTTTCTTCTAATTTTGATTTTAGTACTTCTTAAGTCCGAATTTTTTTAAAGGAACTTAACCCCTTTTATAGTTTTATACTAATCAGAGTCTCTGTTTTTCCAGATTACAGATGTAAATCAAATTCAAATTTTTCAAAAGTAAAGGTAAGTGGCATCCTAATAATTTTAGATGAAATATTTTCGGTTTTCCAAGACCCACCTGTATATCAAATACTATTTAATAATCCATACTTATGGTAATTTTGACAACTCTAAGGAGTGTTTTAACAACGTTTGGGTTATTTTTTATCTGTGTATAGAGATATACAAATTATCAGTTTTAAAGATATGTATATTGATACAAGGAGTACTTGCCCCAATTTGCCTTAAAAAATGCCTCCCTGGGATGGCGAAAAATGTACTGAAAAATTAGTTTTGCCATCTGAGGTCGATTTAAAATAATCGCCTGTGGCCTTGAGACCACCTGGTATGAATTCGACAGTCATTGTGCCCCATAAAAATAATAGAGAACCGTAGGCTGTCTCAATAAAAACTTATCGTTTTAAGCTTTTATGATTATTTAATAAAAACACCAAAATTTTTTAAATCATAATAAAACCTAACACCAAAAATTATGCTACATATTTCTTATGTTCCTACTCCTATAAATATGCTTTAGTTTAAATTGTAATTGGCTCTTTCAAATAACTTTCTTTTTCTAACAAAGAAAATAAATTGCTTTGGAAAAAAACAGCATCAACAAAATTTTTGTCAACTCAAGTTAATTACTTGGAAATTAATAAATTATGCAAAAGTCCAAACATGTAGAAATTGGAATTTATTTCAGTGCAAGTTGAAACACAAGCGAATAAAAGAGATAAAGAGAGAAAAAGAACAAAAGTATTTCTGTTACCTTAGGGAATATATTTCATGCTAATTTATTATACTGTTGTAATGATTTCTCATATACATTTTATTTTGTGTACAATTCTGTAACAAAATTCACGCAGAAAGTAGAAAAATAAGTATATTTTAAGATTAATTACACAACATCAGTTCGAAAGAAATAAATGCGCATCAGCAAAAAAAAACGAGTATTATATAAAATTAAAAAATATTGGGAGACAAAGAATGACATGCTGTTGTTGTGTTAACCATGGCAATAAATACCTGTTAATTAAATTTTTTTTTTATAAAAACCAAGGTTTTATTTTACTAAAGTAAAAATTTGGTAATTTAAAAGTTGTAGTATTTCATGATGCGGATATTCAGATTTGCGCAGCATTTTTTACGTAGACCACGAGCAGGAGAAACATTTTTGAGGAATATTCTAACCCTCTTAAAACGCTCAGTGGATTTTTCCACAAAATAAATTAATAAAAATCGGGAAATGTTACAAATTCGTAAGCAAACCCTAATTTAATTGAAAATGATTAAAACTATAATACTGGTTTACCTTCTAAAGAAATTACACAATTTTTGGCAAAAAGAAAAAATTCGCAAAAAATTCAAACATTTTTATAAATCCATACTTAAAAGTACTTTCTAAACCTTTAAGAAAATCGAAAAAATCATTAAAATGATAAAAATTTGCTAAAATTTTAAAGCTTGCAGAGCGCAATATTTATTACATGAAAGCCAAAAATTTTAGAAAAATTTCTTCTGTCGCGAAAAATGCGAAAGATTAAAAATCGATATTATTTCAAGGAATGCAAAATATTTTGCAAAAATAGCCAAAATGGTGAAAATTTGCAAGAACTATCACTGAAATTAATTAGAAATCGCTAAAAGCATTAAAGAAAGAAAGAAGAAAAAAATGGAAAGAACGCAAAAAATCGCATATCGCGGAAAGTTGCTAAATGTATTAAAGAAATAGTTAAACTTGCATCGAATTAATGCCGACATTTAACAAAATTAAAATCTTACCTGAAAGGCTAAAAACTGACGAAAACACGATAGTGAAATGTACACAAACTTTAATTGTGTGTTTTCAAACGTTGAAATTATGAAGTTTGGTATGGCATGCTGGACGAAAGTCGTCGTTCGTCCCAGTTATCTTTCTAGCATTATGTGTGATGCAATTTTCGTTTTTAAGCTTTTTAGTTCTTGAAAACTAAAAAATTATATATTTTTAAAATGAAATTTTGGTATCATAGACGACTATTTAAAGTATGCTTTAGAATCGGATTTCCTATACAAAAAAAAAAAATTTATACATACTCGTATGTAGAAATATTTTAAACCAAATTGTTACTTTATGATTATAGATAATAAATGGTGTTTTTTGTAGAGTATTGAATTGGTATAACTGCTTTATTTGATCACCCATTTAACAGCTGATGCTGATTGCTTTTTGTTTAGTTTGCTTTGAAATTTCATTATGAATCTACTTACAACAGAACAACGTGCAAATTGTTGAAATTTTTAATCAAAATAATTGTTCTATTCGTCAAACTCATCGTGGAGCGGGCGCTACGATTGAGTTACCCAAAGAAACTTTTGATGAAAAAATAACTTTACGTAATGTCCCAATAAACTGGCACCAAGATCGTGTGATTTAAACCCCATTATTTTTGGGGTTATGTTAAGTCATTTGTCTACGTTGGTAAACCACAAACAATTGAACACCTGGAAATCAACATTCGAAGAGTTACTGGCGAAATACGGGGGAAAATGTTGCGAAAAGTTGTTCAAAATTGGTGTTCCAGATTGCGCCTTCTATGCGTCAGCCGTGGCGG
The DNA here is from genome assembly GCA_947311025.1 of Lypha dubia. Taxonomy (NCBI): domain Eukaryota; kingdom Metazoa; phylum Arthropoda; class Insecta; order Diptera; family Tachinidae; genus Lypha; species Lypha dubia. Next base: position 56,909,859 of record OX371263.1, read on the forward strand.
CCACATGGCAGAAATCATATTTAAACATAAATTTCATAAAAATTTCTTTTCAATAAAGCCCGTTTCATCGATATTAAATATATATTTCCTTGTTTTGTTATAATTTGAACTTGTGCCACTCTATAAAAAACACCCTTTATTAAAGTAATAGTTAAACTTGCATCGACATTTAAAAAAAATTAAAATCAGGTGAGAAAGGCTAAAAACTGACAAATACACGATAATAAAATGTAGACAAAATTTATTTGTGTTTTTAAAATGTTGAATTTATGAAATGCGGCATGCTGGACGAAAGTCGTCTTTCTTTTTAAGCCTTTTAGTTCTTGAAAAATAAAAAATTATGTATACAAAACAAAAGTATACATACTCGTATGTAGAAATATTTTAAATTAATTAAAATGTCTCAGCACTGAAACATTTCAACAAAACACTAATTAACATTAGATATATTCATGATATTGATTGACTTGTCCTTACCAGGGATCCAATCAAGATACTAAGTAAAACTTTGCTTCGCCAACATCAGCGCCCACCCACATTGTGCTCCAACCGAAATACAGTTGAATATTTTTAAACCAACACAAATCTTACTAAATTACAAAAATTGCTGATAAAAAAAAGAGGATTTTTACAGTTGTCATACGTAAAATGTTTTTATATGGAAAATTTAATCGTCAGCCAGCCAAATAATTTGAGCACACGTTTACTTGTAAACCGGGCAGAGTTCTTTTCTATACTCTTCATTCAGCTACAAGTTTGTCATTCCGTTTGAAACATATGGTGTAAAATTGTAAGATGAAAAGGAAGCAGCTTGTCTTCGAATAGAGAGTAGGAATGAAGCACCTTTAGTTTTATTTACTTATAAAACTACATACTTAGCATATCAATAACACATTCACATAATACGACTAGGCAAGACACGATATGATAGAACATGACAACATGACATGTACATCTTAGGAGGCACTATAAGACGTCAGATGAATAGAAAGACATGGCTACACGGATATAAAATTTATCACTGTAATTAAAAACAAAAGGACCATTGATATTCTTGCCAGGGAAAAACTTCATCGATTATTTGCAAAAAGGGTATATAAGATTCACTATGGCCGTATCTAAAACGTATGCAATCCCTTTGCTTGTTTTTTTATGGTTTATTTTTCGCTATTGTTTTAGTAGTTGCAGTCAGTGCCAGGGAGAAAGAAAAAACAAAACAAAACAAAACTCAATGAATTGGAAAATATGAATTTAAAAAGAAAAAAACTTGAGCTGCTTTTATTATTTTCCACTCTAAGCTCTGCTGTTTTGCAAAGTGTGTGGAAAATTTAAATTGATTGGAGTCAGTTAGACTATTATTATCTTCATTTTGTTTGGCTTTTAAATATTTTAGAATTTCGTTTCATGTCATAAAATTTTATTAAATTCTTCTAAAAGAAACCCATATGCTTTTTAATAAACTACTATTTTATTCGAAAGAAGGATTGAATGTTATTTGGTTTTTAAATTTAATAAAAATAAAGAAGCAATTTTTTAAATTGATCCCAGTTGAATACATATAATTATGAATAGACGTTGTAATGATCTATGCATGTAGATACGAGTACATATGGACATACATATATAAGACAAGCAAGTGTAGTATGCAACGAAGGCATATTTTTAAGTTTTATCTGAAATTATTAGACAAACGATGACAAGTTAAATAATATTAATTTTCCCACGTTAGGCAGTGACTTGAAATTTTTTATATAGATCCGCCTTGCAGGTGTATAGATTTTCTAAGAGAAAATTTTAGAACATTAAAATTCTAAGGTGCTCTTTTCACATGACGAACATATTATTTGAGTGTAAAATTTTGTATAGGAATCACTAAAAAAATAAAGTGTTTTTCACACAAATTTTTTAATCAAATCATTATGACGGCATGTGGAAACAGGTTCAAAGTGAATAAAATGAAATGAAAACGACTTAAATCAATAATTTTATATCTTGCGATCTAACTACGATAGACGTAATGTTCCAAGGAAAGAACACGGGCACGCTTTGGCATTTTGTATGATTTGTACATTTAGCTGGGCATAAGGTACTTTATTTCAGATTGGTGCTGGCAGAAGGGGTTAGAGCGTTAACTACAAGGCAAACTATGACTTATAACTTTAATATGAATACCAACTTAAAAAACCAATATCAACACCATAAAAAAAAATAAAATACCTGTGTTCGATCGCTGTTAAAAGCTAGTCAATCGCCATCATATATTCCTCTAATGTGCATTAGTGTGAAATTGTATTAATTGCTATTGGACCGTTTAGGTGGTCACTAAAAACTATTCCGGCAACGAATGATACTGTTCCCTGCGAATGAGCATCACAGCACCCTCCTGCGTCGGCTACCAGAATCGTCGGCAAACTAAAACAATTAATTAAGAGACTTCTACACGGCTCAAGGAATTTAATGCGTCCACTTAATACCAGAGGAGCTGCAACACTGCCAAAAAAAATTAACAAACCGCTGGAAAAGAATTAACACTTCTTTTATGGTGTCACCTCTCTCTTATCTATCACGGCAGTATGCATTACATAAGTAGGAGTTATCCGTTAAGTGATGATTTTACAACACAAAAAGAAACTACTGGCATTTACGATCGGTATAGAGCCTTGTGGCAAGTCTGTTCACTTTAAAATAAATGAAATCAAAACGATATACATACACATTCTTTCCTTGTCGTCCTTATTTTCAAACACTTTTATCCCTTTTTTTATAAAATCTCGATCAACATATTATTATTTATTTTAATATTTTTTCTTAAAATTTGATTTAGTCCACTAAAAATTAATTCACAAAATAATATAACGAAAAGTTTGCCAATCTCTGATCTCTACATATGAGTATCAGCAATTGTCTGCTCGTTAAAAAGTTTTTGTGAAAATATTTTCAGTTTCCACCAAACAAAAAAAAAAAAACACTAATCACCATCTCTTATTTGGGTCTCTCTTTTGGGGGCCAGGCTGGCAAAGCCGGTGGAAGCATAAACACCTCTTTACGAATCAAATACCGATTTGCTGAACACTGATCTTCGAAATGAGAGCAGCGACATTCAATTGGTGGTTCTGCCTTAACAGCAGGATGGTCACATTCCGAATAGCTCGGATGGGGACAGCACTCTTTTAAGCAATCAGACTGTTGGCGTTCACGATGACACTTTACATGTTTTGTTACTTTGACACAACACGGCATAACAATTTTGCGACATTTATTTGTACGTTTCGTATTTGGATTTTCTGTGAGACTTTTTTTCAAAATATTAAATTCTTTTTTCAATTGTTCACTATCCTGTTCTTTGGCTGTTTGAGCACAATCTTGTTTAAGTCGTTTTACCACCGGTGGCATCATGCACATTTCCTGTCCAAAACAAACTTTACGTTTTTTCATTATCGGCTCACAACTCTTCCAGGTTTGCGTATAATTTCGTTTTGTTTCACATGACGGTTTGTAGTGGGTCTCATCCAGACGTGTGTAGGCATCAGGACATTGTTTTTCTATGCCACCTGTTTCCCACATGGATTTGAATGGTGGCTTTTCCTCCACCGGAGGTTCTTTTCTGGCTGGTAGTTTACATGGATTCTCGGTAAGACGATGATCAGAGCAACAGGACAATTGAAAAGGAGATTTTATATTGGGTTCACCACATTTGAGCCACTCTATTTTAGGGCAATCAGATACTTTTGATGGACATTTATCTGGCTTGGGATGACATTTTCTTTCCTTTTCGGGCATTTTATGGTCGTCGCATAAGGGAGCGCCTGTCCAACTGCTTTTGATTTCGACACCAAAATAACGATGGTACATTAGCGGCCGACACTTTGACCATGCAGAGGGCAAAGTAGACAAAATTTTTGGCATTTTATTTGGCGAATTAATAGAAAAATTTTACTTTTACAATAAATTTGAATTTTTAATGTTTTTTTTTTAAGACAATTTAATTTTGTCTTGTCAAATATCAAAATAAGACTGAAAACTTATTTGCGTACATAAATAATTTTGAATAATTTTTAGTTAAATAAGCTGGAGTGTTTTGCTTTAATTTCCAAACATTTATTGGTAACAGAATATCCAGCATCCAAAGTAATCGCCCGTATACAGGATATCAATAATTTTACCCAGCAATGCTGAAAAAGCTAGAGGAAATATAATTTAATTAAATTTAGTTATTTTGAAAATACCGGTGAAGATTCATACATACATCCGTACGTAGAAATTGCACATAGAAGAGCAATTAAATTCCCTTAAAATACCCAGTCAACGCAGGAGGGAATTGCACAAAGGAACGCATTTTAATAAATTATGGCTCCTTTTAATACATATAAAGAAATTTTCATGGAAATGATTTTTCAAACAAAAAATTTTGTCAAAAAGTACTTTTTTAAAAAGTACGTTTGCAAAACAATACATTTACTCTGTAGTATTGTTGTCATAAAGGATATGTTCCAAAATTATCCTATTTAACGATATAATGTTTCTTTCGGAATGTTTACACAAAAAAAGTACTTCGGTTGAAAATAATTTATCAAAAAGTACTTACTATTTCAAAAGGTATTGGCCTGAAATGGGAGTACTTTGCCTAAAAATTGCTGTCTCGGTTCGCACTATGAAATTTTTCTTTCATGAAAGTGTGTTTGCTGTTGAGTGGGGAGAGAAGAATGGTGTCGGGTACACCCTTTCATTTTCTCTGAAATTCTGCTTTGTTTTGTAGTTCGTAACTGTCAACACGTACTATTGTTGTTGTGTGTTTACAATACATATGAAATTAAAAATATAAAAATGTTTAATTTCATGAAATTAAATTGCAGTGTGCAGACACGAATGAAATTTTAACAGAGAATTTCAGAAATTTCATGAAAGAAAACTTTCATAGTGCGGACCAACACTGTAGAAAAACAAAAGTAATTCTAAGATAAAGCATAGGTAACATTGGGTGTAACTTTCCCCATTTTGTTTGTAAAAGTACCAAAGCTGACCCGACTGCTCCCGTTCTAATTATATTAATGAGATCGCCCTAAATTACTCAATATCGTTTAAATTAGGGATGCAACCGATACCGATATATCGGCGATACTTCTTGTTTTCCGATATATCGATATCGGCGATATTTTACTGTCGATACGCCGATACTTCTTATATTTTTCTTTAGAGTTTTTTGAACAAAATATTCAATTTTCAACTAAAAAAACAGAATACATAATGAAATTGTTTCTTCTATTTTGCTTTCCACCATAGTAATGAAGTGTTCTCTCAATACTAAATCTTGTATGTGTTTGTATGTTTTAAGATGTTTTTCAAGGCGCATTAATACAAGTGGTGGTAATTCAACATCAATTACAACTTAAAATAACAACTGACATCTCAGCCCCTATGTCAACATTTTTTTTTTTTGATAAATTTTATTATTTATTGAATCTTCAATTATATATTAAATTATCAATAAGTTTTTCAAATCTTAAATCTAAAAAAAAATATTAAATATATGTTTAGAAAATACTAAACAAAATTTTTAATTTCAACGGTTGATTTTTGTTGATTTAAATCTCTCGTGTACGGCTGAGAGAAAGAGTATCCCTCCTCCTCAGCCGGGTGTGACCACTATACTGTAGAATATTGCGCGCAAGTGGATTTGGGTGCAGCTCAAGTTTTTTTACATATTTTTTCACCAACGGAACATCAAGATCTTTATGAATTCGATGATTTCTGACATACCAGGGGGCTGCTGTAATTGCACGTAGAACTTTATTTTGTCGCCTTTGAATTTTTTCTACACTCGATGCTGAGGCAGTGCCCCATAACTGGATTCCATAGGACCATATTGGTTTCAGGATCGCGTTGTATAAGAGAAGTTTACAGTCAAGGCTTAGTATAGAGTTTCTTCCAATAAGCCAATTCATTTGGGCAGCTTTTAATTTCATTTGTGTCAACTTTGCGTCTATATGCAGTTTCCACGTCAAACGACGGTCAAGATGAACGCTTAGATATTTTACTACAGTGTGTTGCGGTATAGTCTCGGTGTTGATTTGTATAGGCGGGCATGTTTCCCTGCGCAATGTTAAAGTGACGTGTACACATTTCTGCTCATTAACTTTTATTCGCCATTGTTGATACGTACCCTTGCAAATTTCGGGAAGCTTCTACAGGATTTTCATGAACGCTTAGAAAAGCTGTATCATCAGCAAATGTTGACGTGTGAATGTTACTGCTTAACGGTAAGTCAGAGGCATATATTAAAAAAATAAAGGACCGAAGATGCTGCCTTGAGGGACTCCTGCTTCGATCGACTGCGGAGGGCTTAAAAAGTTACCTTCTCGAACTACAAATTTTCGTTCACTTAAGTAGCTTTTAAAAAGCTTGACCATGTTTACAGGTAGATTTTGTGTTAATTTGTGTATTAGACCTTCGTGCCATACTTTGTCGAAGGCTTGTGCAACATCAATGAAGAGTGCGGAGCAATATTTCTTTTTTTCAAAGGTGTCTCTAACAACATTCACAAGTCTGTGAGTTTGTTCAATAGTGTTATGCTGTCTGCGAAAACCGAATTGATGATCTGGAATGCATCCATTACTAGTCACTATAGGCATCAGCTTGCTTATATACAGCTTTTCAAATAGTTTTGAAATGTTGGGCAATAAACTAATAGGCCGATAGGATTCAACCTTCGTATGATCCTTGCCGGGCTTTGGTATCATAGTAATCATCGAAACCTTCCATTCTGCCGGATAGTATTGCAGCCGTAAAATACCATTAAAAATGAATAGAATTATTCTTTTTGCAATATATGGTAATTCTTGAAGCATTTTGTTGCCTATTTTGTCGACACCAGGGGCTTTTTTAGTATTAAGACTAGTAATGGCCCTTTCAATCTCCACAGTGTTGAATTTTAGCGATATTTCTGGTAAAGAGACGACTGGTGGCAGTTCAACAATATCAGCAGAAATATTCGGAGTGAATACTTTTTCTAGGTGTTTAAAAAAATGTCAACATGTACAAGTTTTGAAATACGAACCTCTAATTTGCGCAAAAAAGGATAAAAACTGTGTTTATAACATCACCACTTTGAATACGTCTTGAGTTTCTTTTATTCATTTATGCATGCGAAGATTTAGTTCAGAGATGTAAAAGTTGGTAAAACCTATTATTTATCTACAATTCTTGTCCCTCGATACAAAGCTCGAATATTTCAAGGACAATCGACTTCAATCCTATCGAAAAAACGTCTTATTGAGCTGCTTAACATGACTCTACATTCCGAAAGTGTTGAAGACACAGTCCTCCCTACACCTCGCAAAAGTTCTGATAAGTCTACGAGAAGTATTCGCCTTTGGAGCGTATGTGAAAAAATTATAAGAGAATCCGAGGAGGATGAGCCTCTATCCATCCTAAGCTGTGGTTCTGCTAACGAAGAAGTCGAGAGATACCTTAGATCTCCTAATATAGACGTGGACCCTCTTGTTTACTGGCGCAATGACATATCCTACCCAAACTTAAAGAAAATGGCACAGAAATACTTAAGTTTTCAAATGAGTTCTGTCGCATCTGAGAGACTATTTTCCACTGCAGGTCTGCTTCAAACGGATTTGCGAAATCGTCTATATCCGCAAAATTTGAGAACACTTTGTTTTTTAATCAAAAATCTTATTAATATCAATTTTAAATATTAATCTTTTGCATTCTTGTTTTCATAATTTTAATTAATTTTAACATGATCTCAAATTCAATTCGTTGTCTTTTAAATCTTATTAATATCAATTTTAAATCTTGAGCCAATCTAAACTGAATGCCATCGTTTATTTTGTAGAATCATAAATATTGCAGAAGTTTTGTAGTTTGAAAATTTGAATTTTAGAAACTGAAATGTATTGAAAATTTTGATGATTTAAATGGCTCATTAATAAACACTGTTATTTTGTATAATAGAAGAATTACTCTACTTGAGTTTTGTTAATTTTTACTTGAGCTCAATTTCAATATGCGTATCGGTATCGGAATCGGCGATATTTTTTTTTGGAGTAACGGCATCGGTATCGGATCGGCGAAATGGCGTATCGTTACATCCCTACTTTGAAGCTGTTTCCACATGCCGTCATAATGATTTGATTCAAAAATTTGTGTGAAAAACACTTTATTTTTTTCAGTGATTCCCGTAAAAAATTTTACACTCAAATAATATGTTCGTCATGTGAAAACAGCACCTTAGAATTTTAATGTTCTAAAATTTTCTCTTAGAAAATCTATACACCTGCAAGGGGATCTATATAAGAAATTTCAAGTCACTGCGTGCGAAAATTAATATTATTTCGGCTAAAGCCATTAGTTGAATTGATGAAAATTTAAATTATTAACTGGTAAAGTTCAACTTTTCTATATATATCCTTTAGCCTAGGTTTTGATTGCTTTGCGCTTTCATACATACAGATTTTTCTATGAGGCTTTCTTTAATTACTTGAAACATTTAAAATTTATTTAATTTTACATTTTGTACATTTTATACATTTTGTTATGGCTTGTTTACGCTTTTGAGTTTAGTGCGGCACATTCATATCTGCATCATATGCATCCTTATAGTGGAAACCATTTAAAATCCCTTATATTTAAAAAAAAACAAAACCCGATTTAAGTAAAATATGAATTGTGCATATCTGGTATCATACAGCTTTGAATTTCTTTACAACTTGAGTACATCAGCCGCATATTCTGAGTTTAAAAGGAGTAACAAAAAAATCATCATTCCTTTAAATTGTATAGACTTAAATCTAAATACTTCTATTAAGCACATTAAGTTGCTACCACACTTAGAGATTTATTTTATTACCTAAAATACTCGTACTTTGTAAATATTTACAATTTAAATTTTTCTAATACTAAAACTTTTTTACTATTTTGTATCGATTTTAAAAAGGCATTTAATTAAAAGCAAACTTTCATGTGCACCGGTTCAACTGCAATTTATTAAATTTTTATGTCTTAAACTCTACAAAAACATCAAATAAAATATAAAAATGATTTAAAGGATATAAACACTAGCAATAACCACACATAACTACTAATTGTAAGTGTGTGAATAAATCCACACGCACCGAAACAGTCATACATTTAAAACATGCAAGGATATAAAACTTAAATGAACAAATACATTTGCTGTTGGAAAACTTAGTACAAGATGATGATGACAACATCAATTAAAATTGTAAGTAGGTAGAAAGAGAGAGCGAGAGAGAGAGAGAGAGAAATTCAAACTTAGTTTAGCTGAAGGCTAAAAGAATAAAGAATGAAACTAAAGAAATTACATAAGAAAATCGCGAAAAACTTTTTATACTTGCTACATACCTACATACATACGTATGTACACATACATATATACGAGTATTTTCCTACACATATGTATATATATGTGGCTAAATATTAATTAACAACAACATTGCAATAACAGTAAAGCCACATTCGCATGTGGCTCTGACGTCACGAGAATTTGCAGCATTTTATTTACATTTACTAAACATGCAGAAGTGTCTACATGCTTCAAAATTTTGGTAGTACATGAAATGTTGTTTTGTCCCAAAATTTATATGTGACAAATGTAGCCGAAGCGTACACATTTGCAATAGCAGCATATGTGTGAACTGTTGATTGGCTACATATGTATTGTCAGTACACCGCATGTAACATACGTACACATTTTTCATATTAACATGTACAACAGTCATATGTTTTTGGCGCTTGTTTAATTTTTAAAATTTTGTGTGAAGTCAAATTTATAAAATGTCGAAGAGAAAGAAGAAATAAAACAACATCTAATAAAAAGTAAAAGAAATTCACTTTTATCATGAAATAATTCCCATGAACAATAAAATGATGAAAAAAATTAAATAATACTGCACTGACACAAAAACAACGCAACAATTGGCGATCACAGTTGTTTTATTAATTATTGAATAAATTTACTATTTATACATGAATTTTTTCATCTTAGCTTTGAAAGTATCTCTTGCATGGTTTAGAACAAGAACGAGAAATAATAACAAAAACCCCAAAGGAAAGAGAAATACAAATAAATGCATGGAAAAGAAAAAATATGATAATTTTTCTACCCTTCTTTTATCTCTACCCTACTCGTAAACCAAAAAAATTTTTTCGTCATTAAATTCCTACCACATTTTGTTGGAGAAAATCAACATTGGCAAGAGTGCCATCGGCTACATACTATTGAAAAATGTTGTGTCAAAAATGTTTGCTGCCACATGTTTGGGACTGCTACATGCGCATGTAAAAATATTACAAATGTCAAAATTCAAATGTACCAAGCTAGTACACGACATGTCTAAAATATGCATGTTTGCATGTCTCTACAAAGGAACATGTGGCACACATATCAATGTGTGCTGCATGTGAGTGTCACAAAAAGTGGAAGTACACGACATGTTGCCAATTTAGCTTCATGGTGACGTCAAAATTACGTCAGAACCACATGTGAATGTGGCTTTTGACATGCCGTGTACTGTAAGCTTAAGACGTACTGCAATTTTTGTACAGTCAGGATAAATTTTTATTCAACATGAAATGACATTTTCTACAGAAAATTTTTATATATGTATATGTAAAGGCTGTTTTTTTATAGAGTGTCACAACTTTGAGTTGGCATCACTCCTTTCTTTGAGCACGCATTTAACAGCTGATAGTTGCTTTTTGTTTAGTTTGCTTTGAAATTTCATTATTAATCGACTTACACCAGAGCAACGCGTGCAAATTGTTGAAATTTTTAATCAAAATAATTGTTCTATTCGTCAAACTCATCGTGCAGCGGGCGCTACAATTGATTTTCTCTAAGAAACTTTTGATCAAAAAATAATTTTACGTAATATCCCAATTAATTGGCCACCAAGATCTCTGGGACTATGTTAAGTCAAGATTATGTCTACGTCGATAAACCACAAACAATTGAACACCTGGAAATCAACATTCCAAGAGTTATCGGCGAAATGCGGCAGCAAATAATGCGAAAAGTTGTTGAAAATTGTTGTTCCAGATTCCGCCTTCTACGCGCCAGCCGTGGCGCCCACATGGCAGAAATCATATTTAAACATAATTTTCATAAAATTTTCTTTCCAAAAAAGCCCGTTTTATTGATATTAAAAATATATTTCCTTGTGTTATTAGGATTTAAACTTGTATCACTCTCTAAAAAACACCCTTTAATAGTTTGTTTTTTTGTTTGGCAGCACATTTATATTTATTAACAATTTTATTCGCTAGCGTGTATCTACTGTAATGTCACTTACTAACGATGATGGTGTTAAAATGTTTTTACCTTGAAGCCGAATTTATTACCACAAGGCATAATTTAACACATTCAACAAATAAACAATTGTACAGACATTAGAAGGACTCTCAAAGAAATTTATTTTCTGAGAATTTCCATTATATTTTATGTAAAACAACTGTTGCAACGAAAAGTGGTGGCTCAATATATTGTACAGATAATTTCAAACATCTAAAACATGGAATCAGGTACATTCGGTACATTTGTGATGCCTGTTTACTAACTTTTCCAGAAAAAAATTTTTTCTCTGTTGGATTTTTTGATAATTAAAAAAAATTGAAATTTTGTATGTAGGCACCGATGTTCACCAATGTGTAGGTTCAATAAGAAGGGATTTTTAAGAATGTGAATTTTAATGGAAGGGGCAAAAATAGGCAAAATTGATACATCTCGGAACTAATAAAGACATAGTATCCAAAAATATGCTTAAGCTGAATTTATGTGAACAGGATAAACAAAAAGTATATTTTCATTTAAACAATAAAAAAGATATCATGTTGTTGATGTTGTCTATATTTTACTTATTTTATAAATGACCAAGCCAACTTCGTACATGGTGGTCTCGCCCCAATTCCTGCCTGGGATGTCAAAAAAATTTACTGAAAAATTTATATTAACATCTGAGAGAGGTGACAAGCGGCGAAAGTAGCCGAATTTAATCGCCTGTGCACTCGGAACCACCTTTTATGAGTTCGCCTTGGCCTTGACACCGAAAAACTTTTGTAACTACCAAAAATATGAGTTTTATTAGACATTTTCGCTCAAAGTTGGCAAAACTAATTTTCTAACTAAAAACTAATTTCGGTGATATCATCAAGTGTTTACTGTACATATATAAAAGTTGTAAATAAAAGCACACATACATATGCAATTCAATAAATTGAGTGTATAACTGAAAAAGGCAAATGGGGCACATTAACAACAGAACAAAATTTTCTACCATTAATTATTGCTCAAGGCAGTGTTAATTCTACAACCAACACAACAATACAATAACATTTGACACATCTGACGCTATGCATGCATGTACAAACTTGCTCAGTTGTGTTAATAACAGCACCTGTTCTTAGTGAATTTTCTTTTGTGTAGCTTATATGCAATTTTAAGAATCGCCTAGTAGGCACTATGTGGGATACTACATATTATGTATCATTGGAGAGGTAGTTTTGACCACTTTTTTATATTTGCAAATAATTTGAGTAGTAAAAAAATTGCTATATGATTTTTGACAATAAAGTAAGTAAAACGATTTTATAAATTCGACATTAAGTACTCACTTTTCTCTTTCAAAATATTTAATTTAATTTATTATAGTGCCTCTGGCCGCATTTATGCTTTCTTAAGTTTCGGGGCTGTGCATATAACGTTCCTGACGGGGGAAGTAAAAGATTTGTTACGGATTGAAAATTTTTGCACTGGAAAATTAGTAAAAAGCGTTACGAAGGGGAGGGGGTTATAAAATCTCTAAAAACAGCGTTACGTAATATGTGCACAGCCCCTTAGTGTTGAGGTCGTTCAAATAAAAAGATGATATTAAAGATAAGAAGCAGACATTTTGTACACACGTTTAATTGAGCATCGGCTAACTTGTCTTAGGTGCTGTTTCCACATCACAGATAAATGACTTGAGTAGAAAATTTTTATGGAAATCACATACAAACTTTCTACTCGAATCAATTGTTTGTAAATTATGGAAACCGCACATTAAACGTTTTAAATTCTAAACGATTAAAATTTCTATGAAAATCAATCAAACTTTGGTGCTGTTTATACAAGACGAACGAGTGATTTTAGTGTAAGTTTTGTATGCAAATTACTTAAAAAATCTGAGTGTTTTTCTAACAAAATTTACACAAATCACTCGTTCGTCTTGCCTAAACAGCACCCTTGTTTGAAATCAACGTTTTTAAACCGTTCGAAATAAATACGTTTTCTTTTTTGGCGCTGGTCTTGTATTCTTGACTCAAAGGCTTTGCTATGCTCTGAAAAATATTCTCTGATTCAATTCTTAGTTGCAATTTAATTTTCGAAATATTTTCTCATGTGGGTATTAATGCGGCAGGTAAGACGAGTGTGTGGCTATGTGGCATGTAAGCATTAATGTGTGCGATTTAGTGTTAAAAAGAAAAAAGAAAAAAACTAAAATGTTTTTTGCCTTTTAAGTCAACTTATGGTTAAGTAGTGCTGTGAAGTGATTTTAGTAATTCATCTTAATTTGCAGCATGTGAGAATATAATTGCATAACACGCACACAAATTCATATAAAAATAAAACTAAACTGTTATTTGCGTCATTAATACTCGTCGTACAAACAACACAATTGCTGTTGACACTAAAACATGCAACAACAATAATACATTTATTAAAAAGAAAATATACAAATACATGCACACAGACACACACATACACACACATACATAAAGAAGTTTATATGCTTTGCCAAAACTAAAACTTTAACTGGATTAAAGTGAAACATTTAAGATTTTTTTCAGGATAAGAAGAAATCTACTCGTATTAGAAAATGAAAAGTACTGAACGCAAAACATTTGCAACGAATATTCATTAAGGATATGAAGGAAAATGTTTAGCAAAATTCTTAACAAAAAAAAAAAACAATTTATTTAGAGAATTTCTTAAATTATTTTGCAATTTAAATATTTAAAGTTTTATTACATTCTAAAAACAAATTTCAAGGCCAGCAAATTGTGGTTCAATAAATTAAACTACCGAAGACACAACATTTTTAATCTTAATTTTGGTAAAATTTTTCTTATTGGGTATTGTATCTCTCTTTTTTTTTTTGTCTGCTTCCACATAAATAACATTTATTTTTGTTGATTTCTCTAAACTATAAAACATTTCTGGTGCTAAAATCTCTCACCTCCCACTTGGCATTCCGTTTGGTGTGAAAGTATTTGTTGTGTATGTGTGTATGTATGTATGTACGTGTTTTTCTTTGTAAATTTAATGGACAATAAACAAGATAAATTGTAGATTTTTGGTAGCCAGGTGATATTTGCTTTAGCGTTTTTAGTAAAAATGAAAAACGAGTAAAGAGTATGGCATAGACAAGCTAAATTGTTTCTTTAATGTTGCCACGATCGCATAATATGAAACATTAATTTTATTTGAAGATAAATGAAAGAAGAAAATACAAAAAATCACCTAACAATTATTTATGCTTGCAACAAGATAAATTTTAAAAACATCTTTTATTTTACTGAAAAAAAAAAAAATATATGAAAGACCTAATAATTTCTATGGTCAAAATGAAGTACATACTTATGTAGTAGTTGTCAGGGTTTCTATATAAGATTTTGCTTTTCAAGTTTAAAAGTGGCTCAATGAAATTTTGGGTCTGAGCATTAACGTTTTCTTATAACCGTTTTGCTGTTTTCATTTCTTGGCGAGCCAGCCAAGATAATTATTATTGCACACTTCGGGGAAATTCACATACTACGTAATGCTAAGGACATATTTTTTTTGATCAATATTTTCAATATGCAGTGCATTGTGCCGGCATTGTGGGATAGGGAAGAGAAGATATATGTTGAAAATTTAGAATGGTTAACTGTTTTGCAACTCTGCTTTTTGCGCGTTATATTAATTTTTATAGCAGTGTTAAGTCGTCGCATTATCTTTGTTAAGCTGTGTTAGCAGACCTTTTATTAATTGTTTTACTTCGCCCATTTTCCTATTTTTCTTAATGACCTTCTACGTCAAACTTCCAACCCTATATACTCTTCTGCAGATGGCAGTAGCTTAGTTCATTCGTATTCATTCAGCAACAGGCCACAACCGTCGGAGATCCGGGCAAGGCGGCAAAATATGAATGATACGCTAAATCGCGATCTCCTGTTAATTTCAAATTGGGGTCATGCTAATAGGGTAAATTTTAACGCACGAAAGACCCAATGTGCTATGCTCACACATAGACGTATGACCGGACATGCTGCTCCATCTGTTAACATGGATGGTATACATATTGAGGAATCAGAAGCTCTTGATGTTCTTGGCATGAAAATTCATTGTGATGTTCGATGGAATGATCACATTTTTCATGTCTCAAAAGAAGCATTCAAGTGCCTCGGCTTTCTAAGACGGTGTAGGACATACTTCACTCCATCTGATCTCCTTAATATTTATAGCAGCTTTATCTGACCGAAAATGGAATACAACTCTCATGTATGGGCCGGTGCTTCAAAATCTATTTTGAAGTTACTCGACCGCGTACAGGATAGGGCGAAGAAGCTTATCGGTGACAGTAGGGTAGCCAACTCTATTGACTCATTGGAGCATCGACGCAATGTTGGGTGTGTTTCGTTGTTCTATCGCTACTGCAACGGAATGTGCTCTAATGAAATCAGGGAACATGTTCCTGAAACCCGCCACTTTTCACGTATAACACGCTCTTCATCAGGAGCACATCCCTTTGTGGTCGATATGTCAGTGAACCGCACCACGCATTACAGAGAGAATTCGTACTTTGGCCGTACTGTTCGTATGTGGAATAAACTCCCCGCAGAGGTCTTTCCTGCCACTTTCAGTGTGTCAGAGTTCAAATCGAATGTCCACAAACACTACTCCCTTTATCCTCCTTCCCAAAACCTATTTTCCTAGTTCCGGCTCAATGCTTTGCATACGTAGGGGTCAATCCCTGAGTGCTGGTCCTAATTAAAAAAAAAAAAAAAAAAACCGACGAAGGAGGGCGATGTTGTGTACTTTAGATTCGAACAGCATCAATCGCTGTCGGAACAGTTTTTTAGTGACCAGTGCTATGCCTTCATCACTTAAATAGTCCAAAAATAATTAATACAATGCCTCACTAATGTTCATTAGACAAATTAATGATGTTGATTGACTTGCCCCCATGCCCCAAGTCATTGTTTGCTCAGTAGTCAACGCGCTAACCACTTCAGCCAACACCACACTATTGCAGCCCTATATTCACCCCAATCGTGAATAAGAAGTGAAATATTCATTCCACTCGAAGGGAAAAATGGTATCGTGAAACTCACGTTAAAAATTATTCCCGCTGTCAGTTATCAGTGAATGTAAAAAGAGAAAGAAGATTAAAAAAACAAAAAATCAAAGAAATTTTTGTTCAAAAATATACACGGGCATATATTTATATACATATATTTTAAAGAAAACTTACAAAAGCAAATTGATATATTCAGTGTTGAAGCGATAGTTTATTTGCAGCGTTTGTTTATTGCATTGAAACTGCTAAATAAATGTAAAAAAATCCCAAAGAAGGGTTTTTTTTAGTATTTTTGTCGTGTCTTTAATATTTTCAATATTTTAATTATTTATTTATTTATTTATTTATTTGCAAATGTTGTAACCTAGCACAACAAGATATTTATCTTATAAATGACAGTGCTAGTGAATTAATCAAATTAATAGCAAAACTTATAAATAGAAATAATGATATGAAAAGAATCAAACTAAAACATTATAAACATAAGAATACAGAAATACATAGTTTAAAATAATAAAAATAAACCTACAAATAAAAATAAAAAATACATCAAAATAGTGAAAATATTAAAAAAAAAAAAAAAAAAATTTTTTGAAAGCTGAAATACAGCATTACGCAAAAATTTTATATAACACCTTTTTAAACACCTTTGCATTGCCTAAATTTTGAACGTAGTTTGGCAAGGAATTCCAGAGACTTGTGGTATATATAAAAAACCATGAAACCAGATTGCCTATCAGACCGAAAATTGTTATACTCTAAGTATTGATTGATTTGTTTGGCAATAAGGTTTTCCATAACTTTCGATAAGAATGGAAGGATGGAAATAGGCCTGAATTCGCTGCTGGTTTTAAGAATAGGAAATATTTTTGATATTTTCCATCCATCAGGAAATGAAGACTTAACAAGAACAGTATTGAACAGATATGTGTAGTAAGGCAATAGCTTAGGTATTAGAGCTTTTAAGAACTTGGGGTATAAAGCATCTGAACCGATTGCGTTTGATTTTACTGGAAATATACAATTCAAAACTTCGGATTGATTAACACAACGAAAACTGAAGGGATTCTGAACAAAGTTCGTCATACATGTTACTGGTTTGAGATGGGACACTAATATTTACAAACTAGTTGTTCAAGGTGTTAACGTCAACATCCGCGTTGCATGTTTTGTGGTATTTCTGACCTATACCAATTTTACGTATTTCCTTCCATTTGGATTTGTTATCTGTAGCCGAAGAAAATCTACTTTGATAAAACATAATCTTTGCATATTTAATGCGATTTTGAACCTACCTACGAGCAGATTTGTGAATAGCTTTCAGATCATCAGTTTTGTATCTCTTCCATCGACTATAAGCAGCATTACGCTTTTCAATAAGAAGTTTTATATCATGACCAAACCATGGTGGCCGATTAGCTATGGTTAGTTTGGTTTTAATTGGAACACACATGTCATACAATAATCTAATATTTTCTTCTATAAAAGAGAGTTGATTATTTACATTGTCCATTCTATAGATCAGGTCCCAACATATATTATCAATATTTTGATTTAACATTGTGTAATCAATGTTATGATAATCACGATATGTAATATATTTGTCCTCTGCAACTAATAACTCAAAAAAATAATATCATGGTTAGAAAAGGCTGATGCTGGACTTTGATCATATAGAAGTGCTTTTGGTCGTGATTAACAAATACTAGATCAATCTAACTAGAAGATGTAGTCCGAAAATGAGTTGGTAAAGAAACATTCAATGGATCAAGATTAAGAGAGCGCATAGGGTCGATTAAAAGGTTATCGGCTAAAAGGTTATTATTAATGTCACCAATGATAACAATATCATAATATTCAATGGAAATTTCTTCAAGAATAGAAATGAAAGGATACACATTCATACTACTATTAGGTGTATACACACTACCTAATAATAGCTTCTTCTTATCGACTGTTAAAATATCAAGAAATATATATTCGATTTGACTGTCAATTTTAGTTCTCAGCTTTACTTTACAAGGAATACCGTTGCGTACATATATTGCCACTCCACCACCTTTGGCTTTCGTTTCAACATTATTAATAAGAATATTTCTGTCAGATCTGAAAAGTCTAAGGCCTTGTAATTTATACACTGAATCTTGGACATCCAAAGAAAACCATGTTTCAGATACGCAAATGATATCGATACCTGCTGATACAAATAAATATCTAAATTCATCAATTTTGTTATTTAAACTCTGTGCATTTAAGTGCACGATATTAAGGCCAGGCCGTTGTTTTGCAAGAACCTTGAGCATGTTGTATACACAGTCTCTAGAATTTGAACCACTAAAGCTTAGCATACTATATACATATTTAAAAATTTGGCAATGCATACAAAAATTATGTCAGGAACCATATTTAAATAAATAAATAAATAATAATTAGATTCAAGCGAAAAAAGGAGTTGTACATGAAAAGTAGGGTAGAGTAAGAGTAGGTTATAAAAATCATGGATAAAATTTTAAGAATAAATATAAATGCAATAAATTATATGAAGTTTGAGACAGAAAAGTTTCTAAAACAAAACTCAACAGTAAAAAGTGTATTAAACAAAGTGCCTATTTTCACGGCTTTCAATATCAACTGGCTGCACAGAATCAGGAAATAACAGCTCCAACTGTTTGATGTCATCGACTTGCAGAATGCTGTCATCGGCAGTCTTTTTTATGTAGACGAAGCCACGCATCGTAAAAGCGCTGTGAATACAGTTTCTCTTTTTAAGTCTAACAGCAGCACGGTATATTTGAAAATTAGTTTTTGTTAAATTTTCATTGATATAAAATTTATTTTCCGAGTTGAAACCAATGTGACACAGACGAAAGAAAAATTCTTTATTCATGTTTTTAAAATTCGCCAGTGCTTTTAAAAAGAAATTTTTAACGTAAGGAGACCACATTTTTACAATAATAACAGCATCCTTAGAAAATGTTGTCTTTTTGTTATTTCGGTTTTGCAGGCGGTAAATAGATTTTATAGCTGCGACTGTTATATTGATGGTGTTACATATAGAGCGGAAAATGGTGATTAGATTTTCGTTATCACTAAAAGGGATTTCGTTTAGGCGAAGCTCACAAGCCACGGTATGATTTTCTTGATGTTTAATTTTAGTTTTTAATAAATCAATTTCATCCTGCATACTTTTGACTTCGACCGCGACTGTTTCCAGAAGAGATACTCTTTCAGTTACTGCTTGCAAATCGTTTTTTAATATGTTAAATCTCTTATCCAGTTCTATTAAGAGTTTATTTTTGTATTGACATAGCTTATCTTCTATTACTTTCTCAATCCGCTCTGAGAGTTTCTCAAAGCGTTTATCCATCACATTTAAGAGTTTGAAAGGAGAATTCTATTAACAGGAGTACCCAATGTTTTTGGTTGAAAAATTTTTTTTCCTGAAAACCCGGAAAGTCCCAAAGAAATTTTAAAAAATCCCAAAGAAGGGATTTTTTAGTATTTGTGTCTTTCATATTTTCAAAATTTTTTGTTGAAAAATTTTTTTTCCTGAAATCCCGAAACTCCCAAAGAAATGTCTAAAAATCCCAAAGGGGGGATTTTTTTTAAATAAAACAAATTCTGGCAAAAAACCGACTTCAATATAAAAATGTTATCGAAGAGATTACGAAATCGACGCAAAAGTATAAAAGTCGTTTTTATTCCTTTCTAGTTAAAGGAGATACTTTCTTATTAAAAAAACATAAAGATTGTTCCATAAATAGCGGCTAATTTTCTTAAATTTATAGTGGACCAAACTTAAAAAATACTTAAGACGGATTTAAAATTTTTTTTTTTGCCAATATCGGGAGAAACAACATTGAGCTCTAGTGGCTCTGGTTACGCTAAATATATAAAAGCCTAACTGCAATTTTAAATTCCAGATCACTTTCATAAATGATACGTTAAAAGGTAATTTCAGTAACTGCAGAATTATTTCTATTTTTCCCCGAAAATTCCACACTGTACGACTGTGGTATCAATTTGATAGAATGAAGTCTCTAAATGACACAATAAAACTTGCTGGATCTCAATATCACGGGAATAGACATAGAATCGCTTAATGCCTATCAGAATTTAAAATTTTTTTTCTTCTTATTTTACTATTATTAATTAAAATTTATTTGAACTAATTAACGATTTAGTTCACAATATTTTTTTTCGTTACTCCTTTCCGCTGATCATTCATTAAAATTAAGAATACAAAAAAAAAGAATTAAATTTTTCTTACTAAAGTTCAATAAAAAAGAAAAATTTCATTAAGTAAAAAAGCAAAATATTGTAGCAATTAAGCAACAATCTGTTTGTGGCCAGTATCACTAGTAGTGACCTGATTTAAAAGACAGAACAATATTATGGCTAATAAATTCAAAGACTTAAGAGCATTTATGTGTTAGTAGAGTTTACTTATCGTTAAATGAATGCTAATCTGTAAAGAAGAAAAAAAAAAACACTGAAGTTCTCTAACACTGCCAATAAAAACAAATAAGAATAGGCTGTGCCAAATCTTATATACCCTTCACCAAGCTTTATGTGTATTTTTTTATAGATATTTCATATCACATTCCAAATATAATAGTAAATTTTTCATTCCTGACCACTTCCATCTCTGAACAAAAAGGGGGTTTGATTGAAAAAATTAAAATTTCAATACAAGCTTCAGTTGCACTGCTGTAGTTTGTTGAACTCTAAGCCCTATGAGCTTAGGTTCAATACCGGAACACCGTCATATATTAAACAAAATTTATTTTCGGAATGGTAATTAATCAAATGTCGTAAGCAATATTTTATTTTTGCTGATTTTCAATACGAAACGTCTTAAGAGAAATCCGTATACATCAGTATAAGACCCAAGACTGCAACACTTCTGGGGGGTTACTATGTAACTCGATTCGAAATTATGAACAGCTCGAAAGTTGTATTCGATCCGAATTTAAACTCTTACCATGTAATAGTTTCGGATCGAGCGAAAAGTGCACTAATTGAAATAATTTTGGCACTACTTTCGAATGTATTATTCAACATTGGTAGCATTTATTACGCAAAATGTCAAAACAATGAAAATAAAAATTAAAAAAAAAGTAAACAAGAAATATTTGTGCGTTATAAAAATGAATGCGGTTGCCCTTTGGATTGAAAATGAAGACGAGCGATTGGAACGTAAAATCCTACGCGATGGTGTAGATTTTATGCAGTTGACGGATGTAATGTAAGTAACAATTTATTAAATATGTTGTATGTAACTAAATATTTTTATTTGTAGGTTTTTGCGAAATTTCCGGCTTAACAAGGAAGCTTTTAAATATGTGTTGGAGAGTATTAGTGCGCAGCTGCCAACAACACTGAGATCGACTTCTGTAACACCATCAATCAAATTAGGTGCTACAATTAAGTTCCTCAGACAAATCCAAACAACAAATCGGTCAAGACCGGTTTGCTGGATTGGCACAACAAACTGTGTCGAACTGCATCAAAGAAGTGTGTAATCGTGTCCATAAATTGTTGGTGGCTTGTTTGGCGTCCGGAGTTTTTATATAGCCCTTAGCCAACTGCGGATGCTCTGTCATAAAGTTGAGCTTAATTTCATATTGCCTTTGCTTCGTATTAATATTTTTCGTAGCATTTTCCCTATTGAAAAAGACTTGTATTAATTTTTATCTATTAATATACATACATAAATTTAACAAATGCCAACTTTCGAGCGACTTTGACATCTACATTCGAAGTACATAGTGAAGCACATCCGAAAGTAGAGTACGAGTATCCGATAATCGGATACGGCAACCCGAAAGTAGCAAATGTATTTACGAATTCGAGTTAGTTGGTAGGAAAAATCCGTATCCGTAAAATTTAACTATCGAATCGAGTTACATAGTAACCCCCTGGTTGCTTCGGAGACCCGATTTCATTGAAAAATACACAGACAGACAGATGGACGGACATGGCACATTTAAGTTCCAGAATACAACCTCCCTAATCCAGACAGTCGCTAATTTTTCGCACAGTTTATGGAATTTATAAACTTTTCTTAAATTATATATTTGAAAGACTTTAAAAAATGTACAAATAAAATTTATCAATTAATCAAAACAACAATTGAGTAATTTTGAAATTCAAAGACAAATACGAAACAAATAAATTCTTATTTTCAAAATTATTATTTTTGGTCACTTTTATTATTTTTCTTTAGGCTTTTTGTAAAATAACTCAATGCAATTAAATTCTTATGTGTATTTATATTTCTGCTCGACAATAAAAACGAATTATATGCGTTTAAAAATTAATTTTAACTTTAGTCCGGACGATCTAGTAATCCAAACATAGCCGAAACTATATCTATCTGAATTAGGGAGGTTTTACTGTACTTTGTGTACTTCAAATGAATATTGTGGAAATTACACACGGAATGACAAACCAATAAATACCCTAAAGATTTTTGCTGAAGGGTATCAAAATAAAACAAAAAAATATATTCGTATGGAAGCTAACAAATTTTTGTGCCCTCTGTAATAAATACATCGATTAAAACTTATTAAATCCTGCAAACAGAATTGTTATTGATTAAGTTATTTACATACATTTATTGAAAATGTAGAACATTTTTACACTATGACGACAGGAATGTTACATTTCACTTACAAAAACAGGCAAATGCTTTTAATAAAAAGCTTAATTTGCATATAAAAGTAGCCATGCATACATAGATGCAAACAAAATATGTGTACATGTATACATATGTAAGTATATGCTTGTTTTCATGTGTGTGTGTAGAAGAAAATAAGGTAGTCATTTTCGGATTTTTTTCGTAAAGTTTTAATGAAGTCATATTTATATCAGGGGAATTTGACTTAAAAAATGCCTCCAAATATACTGCAAAATATATTTTGACATCTGTAGCAGATGAAAAATGCAAGCGGCCAAAGTAGGCGAATATAATCACCAAAGCGCACTCACTTGGGATAGTAACATATAGGCATTTCCATTAAAATGTCAACCAATGCCGAACTAATAAAATTAGTTGAAAAATAAACTTTGTTCATTATAAAATCGTCTTTTTATTTAAAAACTAAGTATTATATGCGAAAATTTCCCGTTTTATGTCACGTACCATATGCCCTTATTTCCCTTAATATTTTGCATAACGAAATTTTTTTTTTCTGTTTATCCTAGTTTTGCACAATTTACTGCACTTTAAAGGTGTACAAATTTCACGTACAATAAAATGAAAATTCAAAAAATTGTCTTGAAAAAATGTCTTCCTGGGATGTCAAAAAAAAAAAAATTTGTACTGAAAAATGTGAAAGATTCATAATTCAAGCGACGAAAGTAGGCGACCTGTGCTCTCGAGGCCACCTTGTATGAATTCGCCTTGTGTTAAATGTCATTGCGGTTTTTAGTTGATGAAAAGTGAATTCGGCTTAATAGCCAGCTAAGCTCTTGAGACGGCCTGGTATGAATTTGCCGTAATATTTGGGCTGTAAAAAAGCTGGTAAATATAAGGTTTTCCAATGAGAGTGATATGATTTCTTTAAAAAAAAACTTATTGTTAGGGAAATTCAAAAGTTTTTTATTTATTCTGAAGTACAATCGATACAATTAAGTTATAAATAAAACGTCATTCATATGTCCTCTACGACTTCTTCTGCAGGAACGAATTCGATGAACCCAATTTTCGAGCACTTTTTTCACTAAATCAAGTCGTATGTCATGAATGGCACGTTCAATATTGACTTGTAAAGCTTGAGAAGAGTCTTGTTTATTTCGAAAGACCAATGACTTCAAATAACACCACAAGAAATAGTCTAATGGTGTTAAATCACAATTTCTTGGAGGCCATTCAATATCACAATTTCTTTAAATAATCGAACCTCCAAACTTTTCTCTTTTTCACGACGTTTAGGGTGCTCCAATGCCTTCAGTTCTCAAGTGAGAACAATTTTACACGGATGCAAACCCAAATCCTTTCTCAAAATCCACCAGGTTGTGGTTTGAGACAATCCCAACTGTTGAGAACGTCTTGGAATCGACAAATTGCGATCTTCAGCAACAGTTGCCTGAACGGCAGCAAAATTTGCATGTCTTCGAGCGTTTCTTCGTCTTATTCACACTTGGACGATTATTACGACCATAAAATTGCAAAAGCGCACGAAAAGTTGCAATTGGAGAACGATTATTTTGATAATAAAACTGAATACGTTGTAAACGTTGTTCTTGTGTATATCTCTCCGTGGTGAAATTGTAAACACTACTGAATACAATGAAAAACAAATGACAGCTCATGACATATTACAAATGGCCGAAACGTCACTTCAAAATCATATTATTCCTATTGGAAAACCTTTTGTAATCGATTGATTTCTTTATATCAATATTCAATGAATATTTTCTCAATATTGTTGCCAGAATGAAAATTTTTATATAAAAATTTTTAAAGGATTTATTTATATTAATAAAAAATATCCTCTAGAAGTTTTTCTTATAACACAAACTCAGTTAATGTAAATTAATAAATAAGCCCAGGGCTTCAAAGTCTCATCACTCCAACATTTATTTATTTATTACACACTTTTTAGAAACATTTCATCAAACATTTTGTTGAAAAAAATTTTTTTCATTAAATTAACCGCGAGCCAACCAACAGCAGCAGGAGCTAATGCACATCAACCATTTGAAGTCATCATCAGCCGATTTATTTACATCACAATTTGTGTGTTTGCCTTTGTGTTGGTAAAACATTCTTATTTATTTCTACTTCTTCTTCTTCTTCTGCTGTTCATATGTAGATTTTTTGCCACAGCTAAATTTTAATTGCTGTTTATATTTGATGTGCACATTTGACACGTAGATTTCCGGTTCATGGGTGTCTCTGTTTCTTCTTCTTCTACAATTTTTACTGTTTATTTGACAAATGAAATAAAAACAAGATGGAAAAGAAAAAAATGTAAGGATGAAAAATTGTAGCGTTAATAATATTTTATCATCATTTTGATCATTTGAAGTCAGTAATGTGATGCTCATTTAAATGTCGTTAACGTTGACGTTTTTCAATTCACTTGCGTTGAGTATGCTGTGTGTGTGTGTCTCGTAAAGGTTGTTCCATATCATTTTATTATATTTTCAAATTATACTCTTACATACATATATTTTTTTGGTTGGTAAGGAAACATTTATTAAACAACATTATTTTATAGAAATAAACCTTGCAATATGTGCACATGAGAATGATATACTCGTAACAGTGATCGACAAACGGTGCGTGCGTTTCAAAATAAAATTGTTTACTTATTAAACGTACATAGACCCCCTTATGTTATCATTATTACAAATTGATATTTTTCAAAATATTGGAATTTCTTAAATAAGTTTATTTTCTTAAAAAATGCTTATATCCCAAAATACTTTTCAAGAAGTAGAAGGACATTTTTCCATAAAAGGTACTTGTATATAAGTTTTTTTTTTAAGAAATTGTTTTTACGTTATACATTTTAAAAGTTAAATACATACTTATTTTAAAGATTATTTATTAAAATATGACATTAATTCAAGCAAATACTCAAGAATTTTTGTTCTTAAAAAACAGATGAGTTTATATTTAGCAACCCACGACAAATAAATAAAAATAAAAAAAAAATTTTAAATAAAGTACTGTTTAAAAAGGCACTTTTTGAAAAAGTTCTTTTTGGTTAGGTACTTTTTGAAAAGATATTGCATAAAAGTTACTTTTTGAAAAGGCACTTTGTTAAAGGTACTTTTTAAAAAAATTCTTCATAAAAAATAATTTAGAAAATGTACTGCATAAGTGATACTTTATTAATAGAATTTTATAAAAGGTACTTTTTGAAAAGGTACTTCATAAAACGGACTTTATAAATTATTTTTTATAAAAAGGAATTTATTCTACAAGAACCTCTATATGTATGTATATGTGGCCCTACTGTGGCAAAGGTCACTTTTCAAAAGTTACATTTCTCAGGGTTTTCTTGTCTTAAAACAGTAATTTTTTTAAAGGATATTTTTTGGTGTTTTGTTCTTAACAAATGCGTTCGCAATAGGTAATTTGTCTAACTGCTGCTCTAACAGCTGTAAGATAGCTGATTTTTTTATATCTAATTTTTAAAAAAGAAATAAATCCATAGTAAAGGTGGGCGCTTTATAGTTCAAATACCTTAAAACATTATTAGAAAATTTTGGAAATAAATAATAAAAAATTTCTAAATATTTTAATAGAAGTTTGGCATTGTTGGCTAAAAGCTTTTAAAGAATTGATAAGTTAGACTAATTTGATCTTTACAATTTACAGTTTAAAATTCTCTGCCCAACACTTCTAGAGATAATTATGTGCACGACATTTATAGAGATGTTATTGAAATATTTATGTTGAAACTCACACACGCACAAATATGTTTGTACTCGTATGTTGGTGGTAAATTTTTATGTTGTTAATGTTGTTGCTGGCAGGAAAAAATATATATCATGTGTCACCATTAAAAGCTGTTTATTTTTATTTAAACTTTACTCAAGTGAATACCTTTAGAAATTCCATCAGTTTATGTGTGTTAACTTTTTAAAAATTCATAGAGTCGACGAACTTAGACGATATTAGTAATAAAATATGCTAATACTCGTATATGTAATAAGATGTTTTAAAAAAAATCTGAAAATGCATTAAAGATTTTTATGTGCTCTATGGGACAGATCATATAAACTATATAAAATCGGTGATAGCAGTAACAGGTGATAATGTTACAAACATCATCAGCATAAATCCATGCTTACGTTGAATTTATGGTGACCAAACGTGTAGAAATCATGCGAAAATATCAAACATTCTGCGGCAAAGTTTGTATATTGAAAAATTGTTTCCATACTTTAAATATCTGAAAATTTTCATGGTTTCGTTGAGAGCAGTTTCTCATTATCGCTTGAAAAGCAGCTGAAAATAAGTACTCGTATATGAAAAATTATTTGCTGTAGATGATATTAAGTAAACCTTCTATCATTACATTCAATGTAACTCATTTATTTTTAAGTATTGTTTTAAAGCAACAATAAATGAAATGAAAATGAAATAATGAAACCGTATAAAATGTTGTAATTACTATTTTATATTATTGTTGATTACTTTTGCCAGCGATGCTGCAGTGAAAGTAATTAAATTTCATATAAATAGATACCTTTTTTGATTATGAAAATATCACTACAAATTTGTATTTAAAAATGTAGACGTAAAGTGGTAGCTTTTTAAGGAAAACATATATGTTTTTACAGTGGGTGTGCAGTAAGTAGGGATAGAAATATTGCAAAGTCCAAAGAATTTTTTTTTATTAAAAATAAGAAGTCATTACTTTTTTAGGAAAAAAAAAAATGGTATGAAAGAACCAGGTAAAATTAATTAAATTTAGAATACACAGCAAATAACGTGCTGTGGTTATATCACATACTCTGAATTCTTTTTTATGCTTATTTGTAGAGGAAAATAACTCTCTAACCTCTGGCCAGCAGAGAAAAACATTTTTGCGACAACAATATTATTTTTCCTGACATTAAGTTGTGTAAAAAAAAGATGTAGTATAAAAAATCTAACCTATGATCACCACACGCGACTACAATATTATGGTTACTGAAATTTTGACGAAATGTTAGGTTCCAACAAAAAGCCAAAACTGCAACTATAACATGCGCTGAGAAAAATATGTGGTCGTAGCATGCTGGCGACAACAATATTGTTTCCTGAATTTATATATGGTTGTGTGAAAAGTAGTTAGAATATAAAAAAGCTAACCTATGAATCACCACACGCAAAAAATAAAAATAGTTGCTCCATTTTTGGGACAACAACATTATGTTTCCTGAGTTTTTGACAAAATATTAGGTTCCAACAGAAAGCCAAACCTGCAACCATGACATGCGCTCAGAAAAATATATGATTGTAGCATGCTGGCGACAACAATATTATATTTCCTGAATTTATATGTGGTTGTGTAAAAGAATTTTTTTGTCTACGAAAAAAATTTTCTAATTATTTACTGCATGTAAAAAAAAATATTAAAATTGTTTTTGTTTTAAATTTAATTTGTACGAAAGAAAAATTCGTTCGACATCGTGGGCCGTAAAATGAGTTCCTCGATAAGATGAAAGTTCACTTCACGTGGAGAGCATTTCAGTTTCAATTCGAAAATACTTGTAATTTTTAAAGAAGTTCGTCCTTAATAATAAATTAAAAATATTTTTATGAATAAGGACGATCATTTTTATATCTGACAATCTGTTACATTTGTATTTATTTCATAAAGCCCGATACTACTAATTAAGTTTAAATTGAACAACAACAATGTATAAAAGCCAACTATTAAATACTAAAAACACATTTTACAGCTCAAGAATTGCAAACAATCAACATAAAATACCTTAATTGACATCTTTTGTATTTTGTACTTATTTGTGTGCCCTCAACTGTGCTTATCTTTGCATACAATCATTTAAGCAACCAACGTAAAGTTTAAATACAATTTACGTACACATTTACAAAGCCATTAACAGCGTGCATTTGTATATGTGCACTCAAATTATTATTTGTTGTAAATTGTTTGCATGCTCGAAAAAAACCAACATTAAAATATAAATAAATACAATTGAAAGAATATTTCATTGAAATTTATTAAAGTATACAAAATGAAGATAAATAAAAAGCATAAAATAATATATAAACTTAATTTCAAAGTATTGTTGGGATCAATAATGTGAATAATACCGCACGTATGTATGTGTAAATACCATGCAGTGTAAAGATTTGCAAACAATTTTGTTCACAATATAGACACATCTCGAATATTTGGTATTTTTCAGGAAAATTATTTTGAAAGTGGGTGAAAGAAATGTCTTAAACACGATTTCATAACATAAAATTATGAAAAAGATTTTAAATGAAAATTCATTTTATTAACTCTTAATAAATCAATAATAATAAGTCTAAATGATGAAACAGAACACGACCGCAACTTCAAGCAAAAACGGCTCTCAAAGAAACAAAAGGCCCATTATTGAAATTCCTTGAAATTAAAAGTAAAATTTTATGTATCAATGAACTCAACGTTGAGACCATTATTTGATTTTATTCGTTGAATTAAACATTGAATTAGTTTTTTGGTTTAACGTATAATACGTTGAATTTAAGAAACTCGTTCATTTATTTAAACACAATGAACAAATACTTTGATGTAAAAGAAACTGTTTCTTGATTTTAAGTAATATACGTTGATTTTGTTGTATGAATACGTTGGATCAAATCAACGTACAGTTTCAACGTATGGTTTCTTACGAACGAACTGGTACGTTGAATTCAACAAGCCAATGATTGTCATACGTCGAATTCAAAGAACCTGTTTCTTGGGTGAATCAACGAATTTTTTCCTTGAATTTAATTGCATATTTGGTTGAGTGTAGCATTGTTGATAGCATTTCACTCTGAGAGTGAGAACATAAGAAAAGTCGATGTCAAAATAAAATATATTCTACCTCACGACTGATTTTAGCTGCGGCTATTGTATGTCAAATTGTATGAAAAAATCGCTAAGCCCAAGTTCAGTTTCATCATTAACTGCAAAAAAAATTTTCAAAACAGAACTAGCGGGCTGATTTAGACATTCCATCTCTCCGTCTTTCTTTTTGGGTTATCTCTCGTAAATTAATATCAACAGTTTGTTGTGGTTTGCTGCGGCGTATGAGTGTTATAATTAATTTAATTGCCATTTTGTAAATAACACTTACAGCCATACCTAAACAAGAGCGGCAAGCGTTTTTTAGCTGTAAAAAGTTCTCATGCCCATACAATTTGTATGGAGCATCCCGAAATAACGCGGCGGTAACGCGGCGGCAACATTTTGCAATTGGAAAATCCGATTTTGACAGCGCGTTTAATAGTGAAGTTAGCTGCAAAAGACAAGCACTCATGATACAATGACTATAAGGTAGTCTTACAAGCCCAGCTGACAATTCTTGTAAATTACTTGTTTTTTATTTCAAGTGTTAAATTTTGATTTGTATTTATTTTTTCGCATTTCAATGAATCATTTTTATTTATATTTGTGTCACTGTTTGAAACATACACACATATGTACATATTTATACCTTTGAGTTCCGAGGAACTTTTTGGTTGTGTTTGTTGTAGAGATGCATGTATTATTCGGTTATGAGTATACTATTATAATCAGAGTTGTTATATATTTTGTAATAACCCTGTTTTTATGACAAAGCGTTGACGCTCTTGTTTAGGTATGGTATTTCAGCGTTAACGCTTGGCGGTTGAAAACGTTCCGCTTTCCGCTCTTGTTTAGGTATGGCTGTTAATAATTTGCTTAATGAAAACGTATTTGTTGAATTGCCAAAAATGTGTTTATGTCGATTTAATGTTAAATAACACTTCTCCAGCTCTGTTTAGCTGCATGCTTTGTTTATCTATTATGTATATATGTATGTATATTGTGAAATTTTTCAATAAGTCTGTGTTCACACCAAGTCTTATTGCAAAACTTATCACGATTTCTTCTTTGAACTTTCATTGGCGTTCACACAGCACTCGTCTTATTGGGCCGCGTGAATAAAAAGGTAGCTAAAGCTAATACTAGGAAATTTTAAGTTTAAACTAGATTTTAGGTGAATAAAAATTTAAGTTAAAGCTAGTACTTTTTGCAGTCTAGCACATGCTAGTTTTTCCAGCGTTTGCTGAAAATATGTGTGATTAAAAACTAGTAAGTACTTAAAATTACTAGTTTTAACTTGAATTTTTGTAAGCATGTCATTGAGGTGCTGGAAATAAGTTTATTGTTGGTTTATTCGTCATAAAGTGCATTGTCGTTTGTTTTTATTTAAAGATGATGACTGCATTAATGAATTATGATCATTCCTCATGTTTTAATTTGTTTTTTCAATTGACCAATTGTAATTTCCTGGCCAAATTTCTAAATACAAAAAAACAGGGCATTATTTATCCAAATTATTTAAATTTTTCGTCGCACGAAACAAGTTCAGGTGATAATGTCATCGGCGATCAGTTTCGATTTTCTAGTGTAACTCAATATGATGTAATATCAACATGTTTTTTAATAAAATCAAATGCTATGGGAACTGATAATACACACCCTAAATTTATAAAAATACTTCTACCTCTCATCCTTCCTTACATCACCTATATGTTCAACAATATTATTATGTCCTCCACGTTTCCATCAATATGGAAACATGCAAAAATTTTGCCAATTCCCAAAGCAAATGGTGAATACAGACCAATAGCCATTCTGTGTTTTCTATCAAAAGTTTTAGAAAAAATTTTGTATCAACAAATGTTGAAGTATATTAATGTCCGCAAACTACTTGCCAATACGCAGTCCGGTTTCCGCCAAAATCATAGTTGCATTACGGCTCTTGCTGAAGTAAATGAAAACTTACGACAAGAATTAGAAAACGGCAACATAAGTTTCTTGGTGCTTCTGGACCACTCTAAGGCATTTGACACCGTCGATCATGAAATATTAATTAAAAACTAAAAAACTTTTTCAGATTCTCAGTCACATCAAACAAGCTTATCTACTCATATCTCTCAAATCGTACGCAGTCGGTTTATGTAAATAAAGTTTGGTCTGACAAACTGTCGCTCAACAGGGGTGTGCCACAGGGTTCTATCCTAGGACCACTATTGTTTTCAATTTACGTGAATGATTTACCAACAATTCTTTCAAAATGTAACATCCATTTATACGCAGATGACGTACAACTTACTCTAAGTACTCCATCTGAAAATATTGCCACTGGTCTATCATACTTAAATGTTGAGTTAAATAAAATTTATCTTTGGGCTTCTGCGAATGGACTTTGTCTGAACCCAAGTAAATCTAAGTGTATAATAATAGGCAAAAAGAATCAAGTGCCCGCTTTTTCAGGGGAGCGAAGAATCTTGGAGTAATTTTCAACAATCACTTGACGTGGACAGATCACGTAAATGCTTTAGTGGCTCAAGTATATGTTAAGTTACGTGCTCTATGGTCCACGCAATATTTCACTCCAGTACGGATAAGAACCTTGCTTGCCAAGTCATACTTGATTCCTTCATTGCTATATGGCTGTGAATTATTTGGTAACTGTGACTCTGTTAGCAAAAGAAAGCTAAATGTTTTATTTAACAATGTTATTAGATATGTATATGGTTTGCGTAGATTTGATCATGTATCATCTGTTTCCAAGAATCTGTATGGCGTTAGCTTTGAAAGTCTTATGAAGATTCGCACTCTGGTCTTTCTGCATAAAATAATATATACACAAACTCCCAAGTATTTATTTGAAAAACTTCGTTTTTGCCAATCTCCTAGAAACCATAATATTATATTACCTCGACGACAATGTCTAGTATCTGAGTGGCAATTTTATGTGCATGCTGCTCGCCTTTGGAACAGTCTTCCACCAAATCAACAATTTAATTGCAATGCTAATAGTTTTAATAAATTTTTGTTTAATTTTTTCAAATAATTATATGTACATTGTTTTTTTTTTTTTTCCTTTCTTCTTTTTTATTTATAAATTTTGTTAACTATACCTAGAAGTAATTTTGTATTCTAAAAATAACATGATAAACTAATTTATATAATCTTTAAAAATTATAACACAATACGCTTCTGTACTCTAAACATAAGATTAAATCTTGTTGTACAGGAACTAAAGAAATAAATAAATAAATAAATAAATAAATAAAATAAAAAAATATTAAAAAAAAAAAAAAGATTATTTTTTGCTACTCTCACTGACAGCACTTGAGAATTTTTAAATATAATTTTATGCTTTTGGAGCATATCAAAAAATTTCGATCTATTTTTGTCGCCCATCGTGATAATAAATAATCAAAACATACTTCTAGTGGTGCCAAAATGTTTTACCACAAGTTTTGCTTAGAACTTATAAGAAAAATGTTTTTTTTTAAACAGAGGCAACTCTTTTCTTCAGCCGCATATGTTTATTTTTCCAGCATATGCTACCGCTTTTCAGCACTAGCTATGTA
Source organism: Lypha dubia (assembly GCA_947311025.1). NCBI lineage: Eukaryota > Metazoa > Arthropoda > Insecta > Diptera > Tachinidae > Lypha > Lypha dubia. Next base: position 56,943,291 of record OX371263.1, read on the forward strand.
GCACTAGCAAAGACTTATTCACACTTTTTCTAGCTTTCACTAGTAGCTTTAGCTAGTGCTGAAAAGACAAAGCTAATGCTACTACTTGGAGCTTGGTAGCATACACTACATTTTTATTCACTCCGCCCATTGCTTATTTTGTATGAATGTATGTATGTATGTATGTATACCTACTTAACACTACGAATAAGACAAGAAAACGAATTACATGAGTACATGAGAGGGTGTACTCGTTTCTTTTCCCCCTGTCTCTCTCTCCTAAAAGCTAATAAGCTTAAAAATAAGACTTGCATCGTCTGAACACAGACTAAGTTCATTAAGCTGCTTTCGGGTTAAGCCAATAGTGCTCTTAACACCATGTGAAAACATATGTGTTCGCAAGTAATCCGCGAGCCACCACGAGGCACTTAGTTCTTATGCATGTGAGCTGGTGGTTAGAGTGCCAATCTACTAAATCTACGAAATAACCTGTTTCGAATCCCAATAGACTTCCAAATTTTATTAAAAATCTTTCAATACGTACTCCCGAGTGGCATTAGAGTGACAAGAAAAATTCACGTTTCGATTTTCAAAAAATTCCAGATGGGTTATTGTGACCATATCAGGATTATACTGATCATATCGAGCGTTTACGTCAAAAGAGTCACAAGTGTACATATGCATCCAACTAATGTTATAAATGAGAAAGTTTATATGTTTGGAAAACATCTTAATGGGTTTTAATGAACTTTTGTAGACGGCTAACATATCGAGTCATAACCGCAAAAATAGCTTAAGTTACAAAAACAAATTTAGCCTAAGCGGCAAACACAAACAAACTATCAATATACTCTTAAAATAAAATTAATTTTGTTAGAAATTCCTATCGGTTCCGTGCCTGACCATGAAATTGTAAGATATGATGCAAATGTTAGCCAATTATATCATTTATTAAAAAAAAAAAATTCATTGAAAAGCATGTCGCTTAAGCAATTTTTGCTTTTAAGGCTCGATATATTTTCAACATCAAGCAAAAAAAAAAACTACTTTCGTCCCTGTGAATTTGGCAAGTTACGCAATACTATTTGTTGTGTAGTTGGATTAAAAAGTAAATGATGTTGAATGTGGGACTGTAATACACAAGAATTTATTATTCCATCACGGACACGTATCAATGTATTCATTCATTTTACTAATTCTGTTATGTACAAATATAAGGTTTTCCAATAAGAATGATATGATTTTGAAGTGACGTTTCGGCCATTTATAATATGTCATGATCTGTCTGTCATTTGTTTTTCATTGTATTCAGTAGTGTTTACAATTTCATCATGGAGAGACAGATATACGCCGGAACAACGTTGCTGATTTTGCCTTGGAACAACTTGAAAACGATAACGATTTTTTTAAGAAAATCATCTTTTCCGATAAGGTTCACTTTCATCTGAGTGGTGCGGAAAATCAAAAAAACTGTCGATTCTGGTGCGAAGAAAATCCACAAATTATTCATGAAAAACCATTATATTCACCTAAATTGACAATTTGGTGTGGTTTTCGGTCTGGTGGAATCATCGGTCCGTAGTTCTTTCGAAATGAAGCTAGTAACACCGTTATTGCAAGAAAAGTTTGGAGATTCGAATATATCACGAAATTGTGAATTGAATGGCCTCCAAGAAGTTGTGATTTAACACCATTAGACTATTTCTTGTGGGGTTATTTGAAGTCATTGGTCGTTCGAAATAAACCAGACTCTCTTCAAAATTTACAAGCCAATATTGAACGTGCCATTCATGACATACAACTTGATTTAGTGGAAAAAGTGCTCGAAAATTGGGTTCATCGAATTCGTTCCTGCAGAAGAAGTCGTGGAGGGCATTTGAATGACGTTTTATTTAAAACTTAATTGTATCGACGTACTTCAGATTAAATAAAAAAACTTTTGAATTTCCGTAGTTATAAGTGTGTTTTTTTTAAAGAAATCATATCACTCTTATTGGAAAACCTTATATTTATCTGTTGCTTTTTTTATTTTTTAATATTTTTGCCGTGACATCAGAGATCTGAGCAATTTATCTAATGAATGACCGAAAATTTCACAATTTTTATAAATTGTGCAACTTTATGATATTAATACTACGTTGGCACAGGTCTGTGTTTGTGTGTGTATTTCTTTGCTTCTTATTTTTCAGTTTTCTCTTTTTCCTTCTCAATACATTGTCAATATGTATTGAATTTGCTTTTATCTTTATTACGACAATAACTTAAAATCTAAAAGCCTTTCAGTTTACAACTGAAAATAAAAAGTAGAAATAAAAAATGAAAGAAGAAAAATGTGTTGGGTTTCGATCTAAAAAGCAAGCAAAAAAATTATTGCAATAAAGTAATGAACTATTGACTGTTTTTCGTTATACGTTCAAAACAAATTTTCGATTCCATAAAACTTTTGCCTGCGAGCAAGAAAGGACATGAAATGAACATTCGAAAGTAGGTTAATATTATTTAACAAATTTAGTTATTTAAAATATTGAAAAGTTAGCCTTCTGTTATTGCTTTTATATTGCAAAGCGCAAACAAACATACATATGTATATAAGTACATAGATACCAAGAATGAAATATTAATACAAAAATTTGTGACATCCCTACAAGCATTTTATGAAAAAATTGATCATATTCGAGTCATTTATGACTCCTCTGCGCGATTAAAATAAGCATATATGAGCTCATTTTCTGATCATAAATGTTTGTTTTCTCGGGAGAAAATGGTTCCCTACCCGCGACTCTTCTTGGGGAGTCTTTTATTACCCGCTTTTCTGATCAGTTTCGAGTCATTTATGACTCATATTTTTAATGATTTTCGAGTCTCTTTCGAGTAATTTTTTAGTTGTATTTTTGATTGTTTGCGAGTCTTTTTCGAGTCTTTTTTAGTCGTATTTCTAATTATTTTCGAGTCTTTTTCGATTTATTTTTCAGTCCTATTTCTAATCGTTTGCGAATCTTTTATGAGTCGTTTTTTAGTCGTATTTATGATCGTTTGCGAGTCTTTTTTGACTCTTTTTTCAGTTATATTTGTAATCGATTACGAAAAGAAATATTTTTCGATTTAAATTATCAATTAATTCAGTTTATTAAAATTATATAAATTCAATTATTATTAAATTATAAAATGAATTAAATTATATAAATTAAATTATTATTAAATTTTATAATAAATAATAATATAAAAATGTTTATTAAAAAAAAATAACAGTAAAAGAAAGGAATTGAATTTATAAAGAAAGTAATAATAATAGTGGTATTCATAATTCGTCGTAAATTTTGTATAGTGTGTAATTATAACAGAATAGTGTTAGAAAAAAGTTTACACACCCGGTAGGCTTATTTTACAATTTGTTTTGTATTTCCAATTCGTTTGTTTGAGAAAAAAACCGTCACGTGTTCGTCTTCGTTGGTTCGAAAATTGACGTTGAGTTATGTGACCATGTTTTGCACTCTGTTATCAAAAAACAATTCAGTTATTTTAACAAAATAAATAACAACAATTATTTTTATTACCTTCTGCAAACCTGATGGTCCTTTTGGGAAATTCTGTTGCATAGAATATTTTTTAATTTTTTTCAACTTTTAAGAAAACAACAAAAATAAATATTAAGCATTTCGAATGTTCTGTTCAATATTTTGATAACGCTCTATAGGATTTTCTGATGACAAAATATATTTGATTTGTTCACTAACATTGTCATTTAGTATCACCTTAGTTTTAAAATACGAGTAATTTAAATGAGTATGTATGTATGTATGTAAGTATGTATGTACATATGAAAAACTTCTTACACAATTCTGGCTTTTGGTTAAGCGTGTCCAATATGTATGGAAATAGTAAAGAGCCCATGGTATCCTTTCTTAAATTTGTCATTTTAAAATATCTTACAAAAAATTTTAATTACTTCTTACAAGAAATTTAAAAATAAAATTTTATCGGTCTGAAGCAAAATTAAATTTAAAATTAATTAAATTAAAATGACAAGAAAATCCGAAAATTTATTGAAACTTTTTTTCGTTTAATACAAATAAAAATAACTGAATTAAAATCAGTTTTTCATCATCTAGATGAGCAAAATATTATTCATAAATAACTTCAAAACAGTCATATTTCAAACACCTGCATGATCCATTTTCGATTGCTGTATGTTTTGTTATTGTATTTTCAATCAATTACTTTTTAAGCATAAGCACGAATCATTTTCAAGTTTTTTTTCAAGTGATTAATCAGTTTTTAATCGTCAAAAGTACTCGAGGAAGACTCAGTTAGGTGATTTTTGATAAAACAATCTTCCAAATGCTAGTAGGGATATAACAAGTATTAGCAAAGGACGATAAAATCTAATAAAACGTATTTAAATTAAAGAAATTAATTTCGTCATAAATCAACAAATAATGTAAGACTGCATATAAAGTGTTGAAATTTCATAAATTAAAATAAATATTTATAAATATTTATTTTTTTTAGAAATTTCATTGAATCATTCATATTTTCAAAAATTCTAAATTAAAATAAAATATTCTAAATTAAATTCTAAAAACTATTTTTACAAATATTCGTAAAGTAATCATTTTTACTGAAACAATAAGATAAGAACTAATGCAAACAAACGCAAATTGCATACACTAATACATTTGTATGCACACACATGCACATACATACATATCCTTGAACTTTCGTAAAACCACAAAAGACACATGCAAACTAACACATCATGTAAAACATTGTGGCACGAAAATAAGAGAACAACTTGCAACACCTCTTGCTATCACATGTCAGACATGCATAATTTATATTCGAAAAACTACAAGTAAAAAGAAAAATATATATATGAAATAAAATCTAAAAATAAAAAACTAAATTTGCATAATATTTAAGCACTGAACGAGTAGATATTGCGAAGAGAATGGAGAAGGGGGAAATGAAAAGCTAAAATATAAAATAAATAAAACACTCGTGTGGTGCACAAAGACTCCAGCACATGTTCAAATACGCAAATTTATTTCTAAAAACTTGTAGAATATAATCAACAATAGAAGGTTTTCTTTTATTCGAAAGGACACGAACAAATAGTATGAGTATATGGATAAATAGTTTTTGTATATTTAATGCATAAATAAAATACTACAAAAGAAAACAAAAATCAATGAAATAAAACTTAAATAGAAAAAAAAGAACTCAAATACCCTGATGATGTGGCCAATCAAACTTTGCCAAAATATTATTAAGAGAGTGCGAGAGAGTCTTGGAAAAAATTCTGCGAAGTGGGCGAAGGCAAAAGAAAAATCTCTAAAATCATAAAAAAATCAAAGATATAGGAAAACAAATTCCAAAATCGAGAAGATAGTATTGATCGCCAAAAGCATAAAATAAATTTAAACAGAAAATAATAATAAAAAAAAAACACAGAAAATTTTAAAAACGATAAAACTAAAGAAAATCGGTAAAACGATAAAAAAATGTAACACAAAAATCAATGGCTGGAAAGGTACAAAATCAAAAAAAATCGATTTAAAATTTAACGGTTCAACTATGGACGCAGCCAGCCGGCAACTGAAAATTTGTGATTACAAAAAAAAAAGCGCTAAATAGAAACTGAAACAGTTTCTATTTTCGTAATATACTTTCAGCAACTGCCAACCAGCTAATAATTGGCCCATAAACAAAAACAAAAATCCACATTTAAATGAGTTAAATCGATAATAACAAAAAAAAATTTTTAAAATCCAATCAATAACTACAAAAACAATACAAAAAACACAGAAAGTCCAAAATGAATAAAACTTCATAAAATCGCTAAGTGGGAAAAAGTGCTTAAACGGTAAAAAAAATATTAAATCGCTAAAACGTAACAAATTTACAAAACGAAAAAAAAACACAATCAAAAACAAATGAAACTGAAAAATGTCGCGAAAAAACGATTTAAATTATCAAAAACGAAAATTTATTTTACAAATTTTGCGAAAAAAACTTCATAAAATCAAAAAAACCACTAATACGAAAAGATTTCTCAAAACGCAAAAAAAAAACGCTAATCGAAAAAAGTCGCCATATTGCAACCTTTAAATCGTCAAAACAGTTTGCCTAAAACGAGCAAAAATTACTAAAAAAAAAAAATTATAACGAAACGAAAAATTATGTCAGATAAATGGAACAGGATTAAACTCGAAAAAATCGCCAAAACGAAAAAAAAAATTGGTGCTAAATAAGAACGCTACACCTCCAAGAAGACAAAATTGACAAAATACAATAATTACCAAGAGACTCGTAAAAGATTTACTGGTAACTAAAAAAGGGTTTTAAGAAGTACTTCTGTTTACAAGTACAGCAACATTAAATGTGGCATGATGTAGCGTGCAAAGAACACGTTAATGCCATTCACATACATAGCATGAAAATGTCATGTACCATTGATTGTAACTGGGTTTTAAATATGAAATAAAGGATGTATGGGAGAAATTTACATCCTTGCATCGATTGTCATAAAATTTTACATTACGATTGGTGTCATAATTCTAAAAGTAGTTGCAAGCAATTAAAGTTTTCTTGTTGAAATTGTATCTTGAAATTATTATATGAAATAAAGGATATGTGTAAGGTATGCTTGTCATTCAACCGATTGTTTTCAAATTTGCCACTATAATTGGTGTCATACTTCGTAAAGTAGTCGTACACTCTAAATGCAATCAGATTGTAATTTTAGCTTTTATTTAATATATTAAATAAAGGATATATGGAGCAAATATATATCTTTGCACCGATTGCCATGAAATTTTACATTACACTTGGAGTCATATTTGCAGAAGTAGTTGCTTACTTGTGATCCATTCAGATTGTAATTATAGCATAATTTATTATTTATATAAAATAAAAGATAGATGTTGGGTGTGCGCATCCTTAAAACGATTGTTGTCCAATTTAATATATATAAAATTAATATACACTACTTTTGGGCACCACTGTCATGGTGAAAATTACTTCATACATGAACATGCTGAAAAAAAAAAACAAATGTTATGATTGAAGAGTTTATTTGAACTTACATACTCACATACATACTTACATACAAATTTTAAAAGTTTTTGTTTAGAATTTTTCGTTTACCAATATGATAACAGTTAGTTTGTATTTAATTAGGATGGATCAAAAAATAAATTGTTTTGAAAATAGACCTCCCGACTTAGCTCTCAACCAAATAACTCCAAAGCAGTTTACAGAACATTAAGGTTTTTTGCCAATTATTATTTAGAAAAGTTATAAAATTATTAGTTTTTTATAAAGGAGATCCTTCTAATGTTTTTTGTTGTACATATATTGTCAAATTGTTGAAATTGTTGTTATTTTTCATATATAAGTTTCTACGCGTTACTTATGCTCTGCATGCCAGCAAAATGCTGAAAATATGTAGATTTTGAGTGCCGGTTGTTGCTTGATTTATTTTCATGCAACATTATTTTATAGAATGGAATTCGTATGTTTTTTTTTTTTTTGTTTTTATTTTTAAGATTATAATTATTTCTCTTTTTTTTTTGGGTGGCATAGAAGAAGATTAATTATTTGGTTTTTACCAAATATTAAGTTTTTTAAGAATTTCTAGTTTTGTACATATGAAAATTAATATTATTAGGCTCAAGTTCAGTTTTACTGAATTAATGAAAAGATTTCTTCTGTTGAAAAAAATTAGTATATCCAATCAGTTTAGCAGAACGTATCAGTATACCGATTTCAATTCCGCTACACCTCTCATCAGCGTTCATTTGACCATTTTTACAATTTTCGTAAAGTGGATACTAATTGGGAAGAATATCAACTATTTAACCAAGTTTTCAACAGAAATAGAATACGAGAATTAATTTTATTAATTTTTATTCTATTTTTACATGTTGAAACAATTTTGGTTAGTACGAAATTCCCCATCAGTGGTTGGAAATGTTTTTCAACAAAAAAACTCATAGTAATTTCAATTTTCAATAATTGAATAAAACTGAACTTGAGCCTGATAATATTACATTTTATATGTACATTAATATAAGTTCAAATGATAATTACGTTTATTCGTAATAATATAAAAATTTTTCTACTTTTATATATTTTGATGCGAAGAAAATTTAGTGTGTTCTAAGGAAACAAATTTTTTTCTTTTTGTATACACTAGGCTTGCCAGACGTACTTTTTTCAGCAGTACAAGTACTTTTTTTTTCATCAATCTACTGCTTTCTGCATAACACCTAAAAAAGTACGCTAAAGTCCTTTTTTTAGCCTTTTGTACTTCTTTTTGTACTTTTTTTCTGTGCTTAACGTTTTTAGTATTTTTTGTTTTTAGTGTAGAAAAAAAAGTTCTTTGAAACACCCAGTAAAAATATCTACAATGGCGATTGAGGGTACAAGTACATTGAAGGCTTTGGTTATGAATTTAGATTGTTTCCTAACATTATATAAGTAGAAAAGCAGAGCTACTACTGGCGTTTTGCTATACTTATTAAACGTTTGGTTACAAGCAAAATTTATAGCCAAAGCCTTCGATATACTTCCACTCTGAATCAAAACAAAACGAATGTCAAACATTTTACCAGAGCGATTTATGTGAAGTTTTTTAAAGTTATTGTAAAATATCGTGCTGTTTTAGATATTTTAATTAAATTCTGATATTAGGTAAGTAATATTTATTTAGTCTTTATTGATCTATAATACAATGTACTACTTTTAGACATGGAAACAGAGGAAACTATTTCTGATGAATCGCTTGTATGTAGCTCAAGCTCAGAAGTTGAAGAAGTAAATTATAAATCACCTGGAAAAAAAAATACCATAATTGTAAAAAGACGAAAAAAGAAATTCAATGACATCTGGAAAAACCATTTTAGTTGGATTGCTAGGACAAATGATAATACTATGGCTAAGTGTACTGCATGTGGGTTTGTATTTTCTATTGCTTATGGTGGTTTAGCCGATGTTAAACGACACATGAAAACAACAAAGCATATGCGTAACTTGGAAAGCAGCCAACAAAAATCCGGAAGTGTCTTCTTAAATCGTAATTGTAATAAGCAAACAGAAGCGAGACAGTCTAGTGCAGCAGCAGAAGACGCTTTTTCTTATCACACAGTAGTACACAGCCATAGCTACCAATCGGCGGATTGCACCAGCAAACTACTCAAACAGCTATTTCCAGATTGCAATGTGGCCTCAAACTTTACATGTGGTAAAACCAAAATGTCTAAAATTTTAATTAATATAAATTATTTCAATATAAACTATTGGAAAATTTTTAAAATTTTAAATGTTAAAACGTGGAAAAAATCGACTTAGAAATATTTTTAAACATTTTTTAAAAAAAGCTCTTTCAATAATTTCAATTTTCGTTTCAACCCTCGTAGCAGATTTAATACTTAATCAATCTGGGCGCCATTAAGCTTTAATTAAGGCTTGATAAATTATCTAAACAGCACTTTTTACAAAAGAACTCGTTTGTAGTAATTTGGTCTCTTATTGTTAACTTTGTTGTTAACGTATTACATCTTCAATTTAGTCGTATGTAGACATTTGTCGGCCACTGTACTTCAAAATATTTAAATTAATTTTATTGTAAAAAAAAGAATTGAATTTGAAAAGACCTGACTAATTTTAAGTTATTACTTATTCTTATTTACGATTTTTCAAACTTTGTAAAAAAAATACCTTTTTTCTTAAAGGTAAATAATATTTACGATCTCATTTTTATGTTCTTTATTGAAGAAATTGTTATTTTATGTTATTTAATGAATTTTTTAAACGTTTTTTAATAAAAAATGTACTGCTTTTTTTGCATCAATGTATTTTTTTTGTCAATTCAATATCTAGTATACACGCTCGTTTTTCACATTTCTTATGCGTATAAGACCAACTGCAATAGAAATAGCCAATCAAATAGTTTACAAAATTGTAAATAAAATTGCTGAATATAAATTCATTTTATAAAATTTGTCCACAAATAGAATAGCTATGCGATAATCAACTAGAGATGTGCGCGTGAGTAAAATTACGCTCACGATCACGCACGATCATGAACGCAATATGTTTAATCACGTACTTTTACGCACGTCGGGAATAATTTTGCACGCACGCTCACGGTGAAATACAAATTTTGCAATAAAAGATTTAGCATATGCTAAAAAATTTTATTTTTTTAATTAATTTCTTTATTTACTTCATGATCATCAATTAAATAAAAAATATTCAGGAAAAGCTCTAAAAAATAGCAATACAAAGGATAAACTTAAAATAAGAAATCTAGCACTGTCTGCCAAGGTACATACATTTGAATAACTTTTCATATATACATATTATACATACAATGTACATACTTTTGTACTATGGTTCTAGAATCTATATTGTGTTTTATTAATATGTACATACATATATTTTATAACACCAATGCACTGTGGTCGTCCCCATTGGCCAAAAATAAAAAAATTAAGACAAAATTCTGGGTAAAACTGTGGCAACACTATCTTACAATAGATTTTGCTCTATCAAATTACTTTTGTTTTTGCTTCATTCCACCTGTCCTCTTTAAGAATAGCTGCAAAAGGCAGACCATGAAAATAATTTTGTTTCGCAGCGTGAGTAACTGTCTAGTGAAGGTCCAAAATAAATCGTACAAACCTCTTTAAAAAAGATTGTTTAAACAATGGAAGAATTAAATATTGTAAAGAAAGGTATTAACTATTATTTAAAAGAACTAAAAACTTCTAAGCATGTTGTGTCTATTTTATTAAATCAATTTATTATATGTGCCTATTTCAGTACTAACTCGTTTTAGTTGCGAAGTCGATCGAAGTCGACAACCAAATTTTTTGTAAAATGTTTACCAATATTTACAGATTATATGATGTAAATTTCAGCTGCGGAAATTTGCGGTGTGTTGAGTTATCTTCAATAGATGATACATTATCTATTACTATGCTATAAAAAAAAAACATACATACATAACATACATTCTTTAGTTATTATGGTGATTTTATAGAATTTTAGAAAAATATTTATGGAATGAGGATAGGATCTCCGGAATGCCCTTTAATCCTTTTGCCGATTTTAACCAAAACTTATTTTGGGCACACATTTATTAAGATAACTGATATGCCGATTTTGGTATGCCTGCTATGAAATTTAAATTTTCAGGATCTAAGAGAGGTCCTTGAATCCTTTTACAGATTTTAACCAAATTTTGGATATTGGTGTCATTTAAAGAGACTGTGAGATGTGTCAAAGATTATTCACCTATGATAACTCCTTCTATTTTTGGCCGCTCTTTGTATGAAACGGCAACCAGTGTGCAATGAGATAAAATATCATAATAAATATTTTCATTATCTGTTTAAACATGCATAAAACAAAATGGATATTCACTAAATTTAACAATATACATATGAATGAAGGGATATAATTTTAGCAAAGATCAAAAAATTCAAAGCTTAACACAGAGAACAGTGTGAGTGCGCAAAAATTGTATTTAAAAATCACGCATGATCACACACGGTAATATATTTTTAATCACGAATCACGTGATTCTTGCGTGAATCACGCGTGACACGAAAAATTCACGACATTTGCACATCTCTATAATCAACATATCAGGCGAGTTGAACGCCCGATCAATGGATCAAACTGCAAGAGAAACCTTTTAAACAAGAAAAACATTGAAAAAGTAAAAATAAAATACTTTCGAATCGTATGTAGTTTCTTCACTAAAGTCCACTGGAAATTATTCGAATGTTATTTGAGAAAAATTAAAAAATTTCGAAGTGGTGTGCACAACCCTACCCACCTTTGACTCTTCTACATCCAAAACATTGCTAGAAAATTTACTGAGGAAGGGAATAAGATGGCTGCCAGAGGACGGGAAGACAGATTCTCCAGCCACACAATTAATAATTACTGACTACTTCATATCTCTGAAATTTCAAATAAGACGAGAGTAGAATAAAAAAAGAGAAAATTTCTTCTTCCCCTCCTCTGACCGTTATCATTTCCTACACCGCTTCCGTTTCCTGTACAGTTTCTACGTTTCTGTGTTAGAATTTCTTTGTTCATTGGTAGCATGGCCCAAATACGCCCCCGCCATCCTACAATATATTTTAAAAATAAATTATTTCCCGAAACGACGATGTATGCCATTTTAATAGTTGCTGCAATTTTTCATGGAGCCTGAACGTATACTATAAAAAAAGTTACAAAATATTTTCATTTAAATCAGTTCTATTAAACAGCCATAATGTAATTACTACCTTAACAGAATAATTTCCTAATTGTAATTGAGTTATACACCGGGCTACAATAAGAAAAAAAAACTAAATTATTAAAACAAGCAAAACTTAAGAGGAAATAATGCCAAGAGCGTTTTGAATGCCAACCAAAAAAAAAACATTCAAACAAGATATCAAGATAAATGACTGCTTTACAAGAAACCAAAAGAGAAAATAATAAACCATAAAAAAGTTCATGACATACAAAAAAAAAGTGAAATTACTGTTGTAGTGTAAAGCCAAAATTTCTTGCTTGCTTACTTGCTTATAATTGTTTAAAGGCAAATTTCAGAGAAACAGAAATAGAAATAGAATCATTCATTATAAGGAAACACTAACATACAAATAAATTATTCATAAAATGTACGAAATAAAAACAACATAAATTCTTGGCAGTGATAAATGTACTCGACAGTATGAGAATAAAAAAAAAAAAAAAAAAGCCAAACAGATGAAAAGTTAAATTCTGACAATTTAGCAGATGATACGAAATACTGAACCATTTTAGCGAAGAGTTTTCCATTACAAAAGGGAATTTACGCCCACTAAACTGTGGCTTCTTGCTTGACAAGACATGTCACATTTAAGCCGGAAGTAAAAATAATTAGAAAAATTTTTTTACTTTACAGAAATCGGTAATTTTATATGTGTTTATTTATTATAATATTGCCAAAAAAAAGAATACATAAGAAAGAATTCTTAAATTCTTTACTTAAAATGAAACGTTTAAGCGTTTAAAAAAATAAGGTAATTTATGACAAAAACCAGCAAAATGGTTTAAGGATATTACATTTTCTTTCTGATTGAACCAGTTCCCAAGAGATGACTCCTGCTGAGTTGTTGTACTGAAAGAAAATGAAACATTTACTAAAAGAAGTTTGTTGGTTTGGTTTTGCCATTTAATTTTGTTCTACATTAAAAAGAAAAGAAAAATCTTCTGCAAAATATTTCTTTTTTTTTTAAATTTTAAACAAACATTTTGGACACTGGGAGAATAAGAAGTGCAAAAAATCTAACAACTAGAAAATGTTTTAGTGTATGTCTGTGTGTGTTAGTAAATGTCCTTGCATAAAAGTCTGATTTATATTTAAAAAAAAAAAAATTATTAGCTAAATATTACCTTTTCTCTAAATTATATCCTAATCGTGTATTTTATTGCAAATAATAAAATATAAAACACAATAAAGTCTTAGCAATATTTTAGGCAGACAAGAATCTTATCTAACAATTATTTGTAAAATAAATGTCAACTCTGTTAGAAAAACAGCACCAACTTCAAATAAAAAACTTCTTTAAGCAAACGAAAACCCACTTAAAATATATAACTTCTGGTCGGTTTCTATTTAGAGCAAAAAAAAAAAAAATTGTAACTTTTGCTATTTTTGGTTTTGTTAAATTTGCATAAATAAATATATTGTGCCTAAAGTATGCGAAAAAAGGATGCTATTTTTTGTAAATACATACATTGCAATTTTTTTCCATCTCATTTTAATGTGACTCGAGATAATTGTAAACAATAAACATATTTTCTATTTTCCTTTCTGCTTAGCATATTTTTGGGGGCTGAAGATGGGTACGCGTACACACACACGCACACAAACATTTAAATTTTGAAATTTTAATATAAATTTAACAGTTATATAGTAAATAAATATGTTAGTTATATTTTATGCTTTAAGAAAGAAATAAAAATATAATTTTAGATAAAGAGAATTTTATATCTATCGTCTATCTGCGTATTCATATAAGAGATAAAAACCTAAATTGAAATACAAAATGATATTATCAGAGTAAGATATGTGTTTTAGAAAATTTAATATAAAACTAAGCGTTAGCGTTACATATTGGCAAATTCGTTGTAGGTGAAGGCAGTAATATTATTGCTCTCAAGACTCTTGTTTTTTATTTTTTTGCAATATCTTATCAATTTATTTTGAAAATCTTGATTCTGTTCGAAATACGTATCGGCCACTACGTCCATTCTACCGTCAGCTCGTTTTTGTTGTAATGTATACATCAATAAACTGCCGTAAGTGTATGTTGAGACATCGTTGCTTCCAGAAAAGCTGACTGTTTTGTGTGCTTTATGGGCTGGTGGAATCATCATTGGTCCGTACTTCTTTAAAAAGGATGCTGGTCAAAACGTTACAGTTAATGGTGACCGCCATGAGTACTGACTTTTTCGTTCATAAATTAAACAACAATGATGTGCAGCAGCTGTGGTTTCAAAAAGACGGCAGAGCATGTCACACAGCCCGTGTCCACAATTGATTTATTTAGTAACCGCATAGTTTCACGTTTCGGACCCGTGAATTCGTCTCCAAGAACGTGCGATTTAACGGCACTAGCCAATTTTCTGTGGGGATATGTGAACTCACTGGTCTACGCCGATAAGACCGCAACGATTGGTCAATTGGAGGAGAACATTCACCGTGTTATTTCCGATAAACGCCCACAAATGTTGCAAAAAAAATTAATCGAAAATTGTACCTCTAGATTAGATTAGATTACGTCTGAGCCAGCTGTGGCGGTCATATGCCAGAAGATAACCTTTCTCGTAAAGTAAATTTCATGTCAGTTTAAAAAAATCATCTTTGTTTTGTCCTATTTGAAAGTTCTATACCTCTCTAAAAAAACACCCTATATATTTGCAGACGTTATTCTCAAAACATATAACACAAATTAACCGGATTAAAAAAAAAACGTTACAGGAGCAAGCTGCAGCCACACTCTTTCAAACAGAAAAATAATTATGAAAATCGATCAATAAATACTAGAGTTTTTCAAACAAGAATAATACAAAAAAATTTAGGAATCGGTTAATAAAAAGCGGAGTTATGCGATGTGGGACTCGAATAAAGTAAATTTCGTGACTACTTAAAAAAATTCATCTCTGTTTTTTGTTCTATTTCAAAGTTCTATGCCTCTCTAAAAAACACCCTTTACATGTTTGTGTTTTATAAGTTACTTGCAAAGTATTTGCTGTTCGTAGTAAACACATATACATGTGTCTATGTGTGTATATTGACACATCTATGCATCTATGCATGTGTTTTGTATAAATTCCATTATTTCAACCTGTTCTTAAAACGAAAAAGTTTATATTCACTAATAAAAAAGTTTTTACAGAGATTTTTTGTATGAAACCATTTTTTGATGAAACCAGCAACAATACAATTCAACACATCAAAAAAACAAAACATGCCCTCAGTCCCATTTTGATTTCATGCCACTTCACGACTGACTGATAAATCTCTTTTAAGCCAATCAATTATGCATTTGAGGCTTAAATTATTTCAGCAATTGTGTCAGCAACTTCTATTCGTTATAGTTGGTTGTCATATTGTGTTTTCAAAGTCATTTATTGCTCTCGCAGTAAGACGACATCAGTAGTCAGAAGTTTGCCATTTCCAAAATTTACCAAATGTGATTGCATTGCATTATTTAAGAATGTATGTATTTAAGACGCTTATTAAGCGTTTATTACCGTAATCATGAGTTATGCTTTTCCGTTGTTGTTGCTGTTGTTCTCTCTAATACTCTAATGCTGATGTGATGTGATATTTTAGTTAAAGTGAATATTTAAACCATTTAATTATTTGCCACATTTTAATTACAACTACAAGTGTAAATGCTTTTTTATTTATTTATTGTTTGGTGGCACAACTACAACAGCTTCAGGTGGTGCTTTTGGTCGCCAGTCACAACAAAATTTAGTATAGAAATTTGAAAACATACTTACACGTACACAGATGAAGTAATTGCAAACTAGTTACATATTCATACATAAACATATTTAATGCGTATGAACCCCGTTGGAAATTTTATAGGGGCAAGCAGTAATTTATGTAATCACAGAAAAAAATGTGTTCAAGTTTTTATTTGTAAAATTATTTACAGTTGTGACAAGTAACACATACACTCAAGTTGAAATCCAGTTGATAATAAAACTTCAATGTCAGTAGATTTGAAAACGAGGGAAGTAATAACTCCTCTTACAATTTTTTTTTTTAATCAAAGAAATTTTAGTTTTTCAGGCTTAAGATCATTTTCTCTAAATTTAATTTTGTTATGAATTAAATTGTTATTTAAATTAGAAAGAAAAATCTAGTGGCTCTTAAAACTTGAACAGACAAAGAAAAATTAGACTGCGCGTACATTTCACAACAAGTACTTTTTAAACATGTACGATTTCAAAAACTATTAAAAAATTGTATATGTTCAAAAAGTAGCGTTTAAAAATTTACTTCTTAAACAATAACCGTTTGAAAAAGTACAAATTTGAAACGGATATATTTTAAAAAGTACCTTTTAATAAAAGCACCTTTAAAGGAAGCACCTTTGAAAAAGTACCTTTTGAGAAAATGTATCTTTGTGGCAGATATCTTTTAAAAAAATTTAACTTTAAAAAAAGTACCTTTTTATAAATAGTACTTTTTTAAATATGTAGTATCTCTTAAATATTTGTCTTATGAAAAGTTACATGTTATAAAAGTACCTTTGAAAAAACTGCCTTGTAAAAAATTTGCTTTGAAAAATATTACCTTTTCAAAAAGGTTTAAACAAAAGAACATATTACGAAAAGGCAGTTTAAAAAAGTACCTTTCAAAAATGTATCTCTCCATATTACCTAGTTAAACAAGGAGCCTTTTTAAAAAAATTCATGTTAAAAAAGGACCTTGGAAAAAACTGTCTATTAAAAAAATACTTTTGCAAAAAGTTGTTTCAAAAATGTATATTTTTTTTGTCAAGTACGTGTTTAAAAGGTACATATTAAATAGGACATTGTAAAAAAGTACCTTTTAATGAATTATCTTTTACTAAAGCATCTTTGAAAAATACCTTTTCTAAAAAAATACTTTTTGTATTTTAAGAAGGTACGAGCTTGTGTTTAGCTAGCCTTTTTTTAAACAAATTTAAAAAAAAAAATGCCAAAAATAATAATATCTTTTTTAAAAAAACAATTTTTTGTTTTTCAAAGTAGCTTAAAAAATACCTTTGAAAAGGAAAGGGAACCATTTAAAAGAAGTACCTAAGGTTATGTTAGGTTAGCAGGCTGCTGGTAAGAGGAAGATTAGATTGCAGCCCACTTGGGTCCTGATGTGATCTCGTTGTGTTGCCTTTAGGGAAGAATAGTATTAGAGAAAGGGAGATTAGAAGAGTCTAGAAAAGAGTAGGTAAAAGAGGGACAGAGAAAACAGAGAAACAGGTGGGAAAATTGAAGCAAGGGGTGAGACTTGCAGTGGAACGGTTAGGATCTTCTGCCTAGAAAGCGTAGGCGGTGATCCTATAAGCTGGGCAGAGGCATAGAAGGTGTGCGATGTTTTTTCTTCTTCTTCGTCATTGCAGCTGGAGCAGTATTCATTATGTGGTAGACCCACGCGTCTAGCATGGCTACCGAAGGTGCAGTGCCCTGTGACTGTTGCCACAAGACTGCGCAATTACGTTTTGGGGAATTGCAACAGATTTTTGGTTCCGTCGCCGTCTAGGCGAGGCCATAGTGTCTTTGCTATTGTGCAGGTTGGATCATCTGGTTTGTGCCAACTGCGTAAGAGCTTCATCAATTCGCTTCCAGCAGGCTGTGAGCGTAAGACCGCAGAAGTTGTTAATGTCGACAGCCTCTAGCTCTCTACCTCTCCTGGCCAGATTGTCAGCGATGATGTTGCCTATGTTTTCCTCGTGTCCCCGTATCCATATAAGGGTAACTATTGAATGATTCGCCACTGTATTAAGTGTTTTCATACATTCCAGGGTCAGAAATGATGTTGTATACACACCCGAGAGGACAATTATTGACGGTTTGCTATCGGCTATGATTTGAATAACTCTGGTTGTTATCCGATAGTACGGCAGGCAGTTTATTGCCTTTTTGATAGCGGAAATTTCAGCTACATTCATCCGGGAGCCTGAAAGAAATCCTGATCCGAGAATTCCTCAATGTAGACACTAGCGCCAACTTTGGAGACCCGTTTGGCGCCATCCATGAACACTCGTAAAGCCCCATGCGGTGTAGGGGGGAGGTCTTCCGATAAAAAGTAGTTAAATAGTCTATTAAAGGAAGGTTTTGGAATGCAATAGTCAATGAGATCAGGAATAATTCCACTGGTCTCTACAATGCTAGCATGACCCCATGATCGATGTTTCCATGCGTCAGTTGTACTCAGTCGTACCGCAGTGCGTAGTGCTAACTTTCTAGCCAGTAGATCAACCGCAAGCCAGCCCAGCATAGCGAAAAGAGCCTTTGTAGGCGTAGTTCTAAGCGCAACAGTTATCATGGTTGCATTTAAACGAAGAGTTTTCTCTATTCGCTTTCGGTTTGTTGCCAAGTCTAATGCTTTCCACCAGATTGCTATACCGTACCGAAGTTCCTAAAAAAAGTAACTTTTAAAACAAGTACAGAGTTATTCAAAAAGTCCTTTTGTAAAAAATTGGTTCAAATAAAGTTTGTTTTAAAAAAATTGATAAAGAGTACATTTTAACAAAAAAAGAAAAACAATTTAAAACTTATCTACATATAAAAGAATAAATTTTTGAAAAAATTAGTTTTTAGAAAATAATCTTATAAAAGTACGTTCTTAATAAAGTTCCTTTTACAAAAATTATCTTTTTAAAAAGGTACCTTTTAAAATAGTTGCTTTTAAATATAGTATGTATATATCTACATATATATTCATTAATTCAATAAAACTGAACTTGAGCCTTAATGATATTACTTTTCATATGTACATCAATATAAGTTCAAATAATAATTACGTTTATTCGTAATAATAATAATATAAAAATATAAGTTTTTATTTTAATGTTTAATTACATTTTTTGTGATTTGCTTCATCTAAAATTAATTAAAAAAAAATACTTTCTTAATAGAGAGTTTTTATTTGATAGTCTTTTAAAAAGTATTTTTTTATTTACTATTTTAAAAGATACTTTTTTCAGAAGACACTTTATTTATTTAAAGTGAGCTTTGTCTTAATGATAATTTATGAACCAGGTACTCGTTTTTAATGATAATTTTAAAACAAATCAATTAAAAAATATTGTAAACTTTTCAATAGATGTATATTCATTATTTATAATTTTCTTTGAGTGGTTTTCGAGGGGTTTCTTGACCCAGTTTCCTGTTGGGTATCATTGAAAGTAATTTACCTTTGCTTTCGTTTCATATCTTTGTTTGCCGCAATAGTGGCAAATTTGCTTAGGAAAATTGTTCTGGTAAATACATGTTCATAAATGTGTATGTGTTTGTATAGGTATGTGCATGTATCTACAATCTCTTTTATGGTTCATATCTATATTGTTGTAGCTGTACTTTAACTAACTGGTACCAGCAAATGCTGACAAGTAAATCTAACCTGTTAAGAGATTCTTTATGTACGCATGTATGTATGTATTTATGTACTCGCTTAGATGAATGTTCAAACATACTTGCATTATTGTTTATGGTAGCGATTTTTAGAGTGTCTATAAGGATGTTGTAATTTTACTTATTGTTATCCAAGTAGCATTTGAAGAAGGACGCAAATACTTAAATCGCAAATGATTGTAGGAAGACTATAACTAGACACATTGTAGATAATAATGTTGGAATTTGTCGTACACACATTGGCATGCTAGACTTTTTAAATTTGAAATGTCCAACGATTTTTAACAGACATAAAACAAAGAACTTCAACAAAATCGAAGGGGTATTTCTTTTCATGGTTGAAGCTCCGTAACTCTGAACTGATTTTCAAAATAGTTTTTTTTTAAATCGGTTTTTAAACGATTTTGAAATTTCTCTTACTTGAAGTTTAGTCCCACATCGCATAACTCCGCAATTTATTACCAGATTCCTAAATTTTTTTTATTATTCTTGTTTGAAAAACTCCAGTATTTATTGATCGATTTTCATAATTATTTTTCTGTTTGAAAGAGTGTGGCTGCAGCTTGCTCCTATAATTTTTTTCTTTTTTTTTTTAAATCGGGTTAAGTTGTTTTATATGTTTTTGAGAATAGCGCCTGCAAATATATAGGGTGTTTTTTTAGAGAGGTATAGAAATTTCAAATGGAAAAAACAATGATGATTTTTTTAAACTGACATGAAATTTACTTTACGAGAAAGGTTATCTTCTGGCATATGACCGCCACGGCTGGACGTAGTCTAATCTGGAGATCCAATTTTCGATGAATTTTTTTCCCACTTTGTGGCGGTTTATCGGAAATTACACGGTGAATGTTCTCCTCAAAGTGACCAATCATTGCGGTCTTATCGGCTTAGACCAGTGAGTTCACATATCCCCACAAACAATTTTTTAGCGGCGTTAAATCGCACGATCTGGAGGCCAATTCACAGGTCCGAAACGTGAAACTATGCGGTTACTAAACGTTTTCTTCAATAAATCAATTGTGGCATAAGCTGTCTGACATGTTCCGCAGTCTTTTTGAAAGCCCAGCTGCTTCACATCATTGTTGTTTAATTGATGAACGAAAAAGTCAGCGGTCACCATTAACTGTAACGTTCTGACCAGCATCGTTTTTAAAGAAGTACGGACCAATGATGATTCCACCAGCCCATAAAGCCCTCAAACAGTCACCTTTTCTGTCTCAACATACACTGACGGCAGTACGGAAGTGTTGTTTATTGACTTATCCATTCAAACAAAAGTAAGCTGACGGTAAAATGGACGTAGTGGCCGGTACGTATTTCGAACAGAACCAAGATTTTCAAAATAAATTTTGCACTATTTAGAAGCATTCTTCAGACATTAGTCTACTCATGTTGAAATGCCAAACCAAACTTAAAATAAATCACTTGTCAGCTGACAAAATGGCCGCCAGTTGAAAAAGTGTTGCCAACTTACAATTTTATATCCCTTAACATAAAAAAAAAAACAACGGATTCGGTCGAATCAGGTTTGTAAGGAAGAAGTGATTGTTGTTGTTGTGCCTCCTTCTTCCAAAAGCGCTTCGAACTTGCATTATTTTTGTTCTCAATGTCCCAGTTTGGAGCTCTTTTTTTATATA
Organism: Lypha dubia; assembly: GCA_947311025.1. Taxonomy (NCBI): domain Eukaryota; kingdom Metazoa; phylum Arthropoda; class Insecta; order Diptera; family Tachinidae; genus Lypha; species Lypha dubia. Next base: position 56,964,599 of record OX371263.1, read on the forward strand.
AAAGAGCGCTTTTTTTCTAATCATCCAAAATGCGCTAAAATTATGTTTGAATTATCTGAATTTTGCCTTCGTTTTACTGCGTCACGTGCTAGCATACATAACTCATCTGTAGGCAAATGCACAAGTGAGCCGTTTATTTTGAAAGTGGCACAAGTCACTTTTTCAATAAAATCGAGGTAATGGCAACACTAAAAAAATAAAATTGAACGGTATCTTTTCATTTGTAAAATGAATGCAATCGAAAAAAAGTGACTTATGCCACTTTCAAAATAAACGGCTCAAGAAAGAAGATAATTTTATCATCCATTCGCTATTTACTTTATTATTCGTGTCAACTAAATGTAAATAGCCGACTAACTTCAACGTGCCTTAAAAATAAGTTGAGCGATCTCTATGCTTTTGTGCAGCTTTGGAAGCGCTTCAAAACTGCGCATCTCGTTACTGCTTCCAGAAACATAATCATTTTTTGCTGGGCTGCATGTGAGCTGAATTAATGTAAAATTTTTCATAATTAATCAAATAAATTTTTATTTGTCAGGCTTAAGTTCGTTTACTCTAAATTTAATTCTTTATAAATTAAATTATTATTTTTTTTATTGAACAGAAAAAGAAAAATTAGAATGCGTGGAGGTTTGAACTGTCATCATGATGTTTCGAGACTAACCACAGTCCCATCATCAGAGTTGTTTACCGCTATCATTAATTGAATCTGCTGAGTTACATATAAGTTTATACACTACCTATACTCTAGGGGTTGTGGAATGAGCTATGTTATATATACAGCTGTTTTATTTTATTGTATAAATAACTGTAATGTATAACACATTCTTAGCTACGTGCCTTTAGTTTTTACAATTAAGTTGGAAATTTTTATTTGTCAGGCTTAACTTCGTTTTCTCTAAATTTAATTTTTTATAAATTAAATTATTATTTTTATTAGAAATTCACAACTTAATTTGTCATAATTTTAATTGCAAAGCTGAAGGCATATTTTTTACGTCGTTATTGAATAGAATTTAGAAGATTTCATAAATAGAGCGATTTAGTATAGTTTTTTTTTTGCAAAGAAAATACTGGATTTACAATATTTCCTATTTAACGTCATACGTTATCCGTTTAAATAAAATATTATTATAAAATTGAAAATATTTTCATTTAAAATTGTTATCACATTTTTTTTGTGTCTCATTTATTATTTTTTTGTAGTTTATTGTGCCTCTTAAAAACATCGGTTAACACAATAAAGCCACTTAAAATTTTGTTTTTATGTGCAAGTTTTTGCTGTTTTGTTCTTTCTTTCTTCTGCCAGTTTTATATTTTCCACATTTTTATTTTTAATTTTCAGTTATGTTTTTGTCTATGTGTGTGTGTAGAAAAAGCCGTGTGGAAATGCGAATGAATATTTAAACAAAAAAAAAAAAAAAAGGAAAAAAGCTTATTGCGGCCATACAATACAACACGTCTGGTAAATGTGGTCAACCAATGCGGACAACATTCAACCAACAAATGCAATTACAATAGAAATGCTGTTTGTTGTATAACAACAATGTTGTTACCTATACAAACATAAATGTGTCATGTACAAATATGAAAATATGTATGTATGTGTGTATATGTATGTGTATCGATGGCTTAGCAGAGGAAAGACGTAACTGTTTATTTTAGAGAAATGTTACAAAAATTATTTTCATTTACATCCTTTGGCTTAAATATTTCTTTAACAAGACAGGTTTTACTTTAAAATTGATTAGCAGAAAATGTTAAAAGCGTAATTATAAGAAATACGGCATTTCTACATTCAGCCAACGTTAACATATAAAGTGTGTTTACGTCTGCATCGGAACCAACAAAAAGGTTAATTAAGCTGTTGTTGCGTTCGACTATAAAATACTTTTGTTATTTTTTGTCATCTTTTCTGTTACTTTTTTCATTTAATTCTTCTACTTTTCTTGACCAACTGAAGTCAACCAAACAATTTAATATTGCGTTTTGGTTGTGTTGCTGTATTTGCTTTGGTTTTCCTGTGTATTATTTATTTAATTCCACGCAAAACTTATTTACATTTTCTACAATTAAAAATAAACAAAATGTTGGCCTTTGTGGTTTACAAAAAATATACTAAACAAAATAAACGATCGCAGTTTAATAAAAATGATATTGAAAATATATTGCAAATAATTTATAATGAAAATGAGTCCTGCATAAATTAAGTCTCTCTCATGATCAAGACATCAATCTGAAAGCCTTTCTCTTATTTCACACCATGTATTTTTACATAGAAATAAACACTTAGAGAGAAAATAGGAAAGAAAATCTCATCAATTGCTTTACTTTTCAAATGAACCCCTTTTTAATTTTAATTATTATAATTAATTGAAAACTAAAAGAAACCAGAACATATGTACATGCTTTCAAACTCTCCTTTAAAGTTTCTTCTCAAAGGCAATTAAGATTGTTTGTTGTTTTCCATTTGACCAGTTTAGTTCTACTCAAAAAATCTTTACTCTTCGAAACTTTTGTATATTTCCTGTTCTAATAACAAAACTTTTAGTTCTTATTCTCAATATGAATGGGGGTGTGCTACAAATATCCTTTTGTTAATACGAATGCTGCAAGTGGATGTTTTTTTTTTATTTGTTTTAGTTCAAGAAAGGGGAACAGTTTTATTTCCCTAATAAAACGAAATAGTTTGTTTTAATCTTCATTTAATGTATTTTTTTTAATATCCACAAAATATTAAAAGAAAATAAAAAGTATTATAGCAATATATATAAAATCGAAAATAAAAACTCTTAATTATGCCCTGATTTTAGTTATTTGTATTTCAACTTTGTAGATCAAATTGTATGGAAGCTGTTTGAAGCCCACTAAACACTTGCGATGTTGTTTTTAAGTATCGTGTTACGTCTGTTTGAGATGATAACAGCAAGAAAGTTAGGATTCAACAATATTTCACGAACTAAGTTCTGCACCGACCAGACCACAGGTCTGTGTTGGTACTTTTAATATGTCAAATAAATATACATTTGTACACCAAAAAAAAAAAAAATAAAAAAATAATAATTAAAATTTGTGATATTTTACCTAATTTAAGTTGAAAATGGTTGTGGTATGACTCCAATTCTGCTTTTTTACAGAAATTCTACATAATTTTTCTTGCTGTCAGGAAGGAAAATTTCGTTGAAAATTTGCTAAAAACTAGTTTAGTATTTATCCAAAAATTAGTAAAAATGTCATTATGTGCTATCGTGACTAGGAAAATTGTTTTCACATATAAGGTTTTCCAATAGGGATGATATGATTTTGAATGACGTTTCAGCCATTTATAATATCTCATGATCTTTCATTTGTTTTTCATTGTATTTAGTAGTGTTTACAATTTCATCATGGAGAGATATACGCAAGAACAACGTTTACAAATTATTCAGTTTTATTATCAAAATAATCGTTCTCCAATTGCAACTTTTCGTGCGCTTTTGCCATTTATTGGTCGTAATAATCGTCCAAGTGCCTATAAGACAAAGAACCGCTCGAAGTAATGCGAATATTGCTGCCGTTCAGGCAAGTGTTGCTGAAGACCGCAATTTGTCGATTCCAAGACGTTCTCTACAATTGGGACTGTCTCAAACCAAAACCTGGTGGATTTTGAGAAAGGATTTGGGTTTGCATTTCACTCAATGTTCTCACTCAAGAACTGAAGCCAGTGGAAAACGTCGTGAATTTGCTGATTTTATTTTTAAGTTTAGAGATTCGATTATTTCAAGAAATTGTAATATTGACTGGCCTCCAAGAAGTTGTGATTTAACACCTTTAGACTATTGCTTATGGGGTTATTTGAAGTCATTGGTCTTTCGAAATAAACGACTTGATTTAGTGAAAAAAGTGCTCTAAAATTGGGTTCATCGAATTCGATCCTGCAGAAGAAGTCGTAGAGGCCATTTGAATGAAGTTTTATTTAAAACTTAATTGTATCGATTGTACTTCACATTAAATAAAAAAAAAACTTTTGAATTTCCATAACAATTGTCTTTTTTTAAGAAGTCTTATCTTATCTTATCTTATTGGAAAACCTTTTACGTAATTTTATAGTATGATTCATTTCCTGGTTTTTGATATTGCTAAGTGCTTTATAGCTCCAAGGATTCCTCAGAAGTTGACTACTTCTGAACTGTCCATCTGGTACAACGAAGCTTTTGACATTAGCAGAGTGCTGCTTTTTTAAATTAAAAAGTATTTTCTGGAATGAGAGGGGTGTTGAAAACTTTTTAAAAAAATTTCAAGATTATTCGGATTCGAACCAAGGTACTTTGGTTTAGTAGATGTGGTGCATAACCACCACACTTCACAAGAGAACTAACTTCGTGATTTCTTACATTAACAAAGTTAATTTCTTTCACACTAGTAAGTCATGATTTAAATATAATTTACTGCATTTTTTCTTTAATTACATTATGGAAAACTTTTGAATTAAAAAAAAAATTGTGAATTTACCTTGAGGTCAACGGTTTTCCGGTTTTATTTATGCAAGTTTTTTTTTGAAACTTTTTAATTTCACCCGTGACTTCGTTCACGTTACATGTTATGGAAAAAACAAAATGTACTAAAAGCAAAATCCAAAAGTACCAGCAATCCGTCTTATTACATTCAGAGAAAGTACACTGTATTTTATTGCAAAAAAAAAAAAAAAAAATTCTAAAAAAATCAAAAGTCCCAATTGTACCAAAAGTACCAGCTTGTCATTATTTTACCGGTTAGAAAGTACTTATAAAGTAAAAAATTAATAAAAAAAATCAAAAGTACCATTTTAATCCCTTAATCTGAGTCACATCCTATCCGTCTACCAAATATCATCCAAATCCATTAAGAGCATTTCTCACGAAAAAAAGTACCTGAAGTAAAAAATTACCATTACTAAAAAAGTTCCGATAGTCAATAAGTACCAAAAGTACTATTTTTTATCATTTCAGCTCCCAGCAAGTAAGTTTACATAAAAAATTTTATAAAATTTTAGTACAAAAAAAAATTTACAAAACTACCAATTTGTCCTTTTCTATCCTCTAAATTTTCGCATCATAATGGAACAAACATACAAACTTTCACATTTATAATATAAGAAGGATTCAGGATTAAATTAATTCTTAAATCAATTTTTTTAAATCAATTTTTTTCGTTTCACAAAATGTCCTTGAATTTAGTGAAACAAATTCTTAGTTTTAGAAAGTAACATTTTGTAGAAAGACATTGTGAACTTATTTCAAAGAAATTAACCATTTTTTTTTATTTTTTCTTAAATTAGGGAAACTTTATTTGATATAAAAAAAATTGTAACTTTTAATTAAATTTGGAAATATTTTTAAACTATTTTGGAGGACATTTTATACCTCAATTAAAAACATGTTTTTTTTTTTGTGTAGAACAATTTAAAATTTAAGTATAAAAAATATTTCAGAATTAAATCTTTTTATTAGTGACTTCCATAAATGCTTGCTGGGAATAGACGTACATGTGTTTGTATATACTGTTCATCTGTATTGATTTATAATTATAGAAATAAAAGAGGTCTACATTCTTTTTATTGTTTCTATTTGTGTGTTTTTGTTTCTTTTGTGGATAGTGGAGTCTATTAGGAAGTAAACGACAGTGGTCTTATAAATACTCGATCAGATTACTGCTCGGTTCTATTGAAAAAAAAATTTTTTTTGCTATAATTTTTTTCACTTTTTGATGAGTAACGGCCTGGCCCACAAACAAATACATAAATAAAATGGATGGTTAGAAGGTGGCAAAACAATTTCTTTTCTTTTACAATTTCAGCATTATCGATCGGTTGACAATGTGGGGCGGGCCGTAATTTTCTTGGTGTGGGTGTTACAGGATCAAAAAGTAGCATGTTTTTTTTTTTTTTTTTTGATATTAAGATAGACTGGATAAATGAAAGTCTCATTTTTATTTAAACAGTGAATACAAATCATATTGTCTCACTTTTACTCATCTCATCTCATCATAGAACTTATATTAGTCACTCTAAAAGTGATTTGGAAGAAATTTTCGCTCGAACTTAATAAATTAAAATTTCTTACTTCAGTAATGAAGTGTCCGCTGTACATGTAAAGCTTACCTACAAATCCAGACTTAAATATGCAATAGATTAAATTGATTTTGAAAATAAAAAAACCAGGCACAATGTCTTTTCATTGAGTTTAGCTTATTTGGAACTTTGAGAATCGCGTAGTAGGCACTAATGATCATGTTTCATAGTGCGTTGTATATTAAAAACGTAGAAAATGTAATAAATTTAAGGAAAATTTAATTTTTAATCAAAATGTTGAAATTACGTGAAACGCTTCTATCTCACAAAATCTCCCCATATAATGTTTAATAAACTTTTTTCTAATTTCCAAGAAAACAATTTGTGGAAAATAATTCTAATAATGAAGATTTATCAAGAAAAACCGGCACCAAATCAGTTACATCTGATTAAAATGTAAATAAAATTTTTTAAAAATACTTTTAGACTAGTTGACGTAAATTAAAATCTACCATCGTACTCTACTGCATGTTTGTTTCTCTCATGTTTGATTTGTTCTGTTTTTCTATAGTCCATGTAGTTTTTGTTTTTTTTTTTTTTTTTTTTTGTTTATAGATTACATTGGCGTAAATACTCTATTAACATGCACGTGTTTGCTCATGTATTACAATTTAGCCAGTGCCAGTGTGTACTTAACATATGTGATTATGTGTGTTTCTGTGTTTGAGTAAACAAGCTGCTGTATATGCGTTTATATTGTTTTTATAATAAAATCAAATTCAATTATAGTTTTTTTGCATATTTTTTTTAGCCGCTAAAAGTTTTAAACAATTTACAAAATTCAGTTAGTTTTGTAAAATAAATATATATTATTTATTTTGCTTTAAGATTTTAATATTTAAGGAGATCTAATTGATGGAAATTATTCCTTTTTTATATACATATGTATTTATTGTGAAAAAAACTTGTATAAACCTTTTTTAAATTTGAATTAAGCATATTTAATAAGACTTCCAAGTAGTATTTACATTAGTATTAGCAACAAAATTTAATGGTAGTGGTAATTATTCACTTTTGGGCGAAACATAATGGTATCACCGAAATGGTATTGCGCAAGTGCAAATCTAACGGCAACTCTGTGGATATTGTTGCTGTATTTTATTAAAAAGCTACTATGTTTTGCATTTGCACTTATGCAAGACCATTTGCACCAAACACTGAAAACACTGAATCTTTGTTTTACTAAAAAGTAATAATATTTTCAAAGAAGTACATTTATTAAAAATATATTTCTGTGAAAAGGTACTTTCTTAATAGGCACTTTTTGAAAAACTTCCTAATAACGTACTTTCTTAAAGTGATACGCTCTAGCTACTTTGTATAGGGTGTTTTTTAAGGAGTGACACAAGTTTAAATCATAATAAAACAAGGAAATATATTTTTAGTAACAATAAAACGGGCTTTATTGAATAGAAAATTTTATAAAATTAATGTTTAAATATGATTTCTGCCATGTGGCCGCCACGGCTGGTGCGTAGAAGGCACAATCTGGAACACCAATTTTCAACAACTTTTCGCAGTATTCACAGCCGTATTTCGCCAATAACTCTTCGAATGTTGATTTCCAGGTGTTCAATTGTTTGTGGTTTGTCGACGTAGACAAGTGACTTAACATAGCCCCAAAGAAAATAATCTATAATAATATGGAGTTAAATCACACGAAATTACGTGATATTATTTTTTTATCAAAAGTTTCTTTGAGTAAATCAATTGAAGCGCCCCCTGCACGATGAGCTTGACGAATAGAACAATTATTTTGATTAAAAATTTCAACAATTTGCACGCGTTGCTCTGGTGTAAGTCGATTCATGATGAAATTTCAAAGCAAACTAAATAAAAATCAACTATCAGCTGTTAAATGGGTGCTCAAATAAATTAGTGATGCCAACTGAATGTAGTGACACTCTGTAAAAAACAACCTATAGAATTTTAAAACCATTAAGTGGGTTTCTTAAAAATTTTGTTTTCAAAAAACTTAAAGTACTTTCTTAATCTTTTAAATAAAAAACTCTTTCTATCAGCCGTACACGAGAGATGTAAAACAACAAAAATCAACCGTTGTAACTTACTTTTAAATAAAAAGGTACTTTTTCTAAAAAGTTAGTTTTATTAAAAAGTTACTTGTAGTAAAACGGTACTTGTAGCAAAAAGGTACTTTTACTCAAAACATTTTCTTATTCATTAGGAAAATTTAACAATATAGTGTTTTTTTAATAAAAAGTTACATTATATATTTAAAAAGGTTTTTGTTTAAAAAAGTACTTTTGTGGAAAAATTTTCTTTATTTAAAAATTACTTTTATTAATATCATTCTTTTGTGAAAAGGTAGTTTGTAAAAATTTCTTTTCATAAAACTTAAATTAGTTTCTTAAAGAGTACTATTATTAAAAAGTGTTTCTCTCAAAATAGTTCTTTCAATAAAAGGGTTTTTTATTACTTATTATTATTTGTTGTATTAAAAAATTATGTGTATCAAAATGGATACTTTTTGTTTAACCAAAATAGTTTTTTTTTATAAAAAGTTAGCTAGTCCATACTTTATTTCTTAAATTGTTCTTTGTTTAAAAATATAATTTTATTAAAATGATTCTTTGGTGAAAAGGTACTTTTACACTTTCTTAAAATAGAACTCTCTAAAATATGTTTTTTTTTAAATAGTACTTTTGGAAGCAACCTAATTCCAAAAAATTACCATTAAGTTAAATAGGTTGTTTTTAAAAGATTATATTTAAAAACTAAAAGTACTTTCTTAAATTATTAACAAAAAAGTACCTTTATTAGAAAATTACTTTTATTAAAAAAATTATAATTTTATTAAAAAAGTAACTTTTATAAAAAAAATTGTTTTATTTAAAAAGTACTTTTATTAAAAGAATATTCTTAAAAACGATAATTCTTAATAAAGTCACTGCTTTTTTCAAAAAAGGTTACACTTAAGTAGTGGGCGTTTTAGCCCACATTATCTTGACAAAGCTTTAGGATGTCATTAGTTTGTTGAAGCGAAACTAAAACTTTTACTTTTTGCTTACGACCGTAAATCATTTGAGTCATAAGTTATAAATTATTTCACTTTTTAAACATCAAACAGCTTTAATAAGCGTTTTCCCTTTTGAAAGACATCAGCCCATTTATTTCTATTATTTATCGATGATGGCCGTAATCAATTAATCGCATTATTACAAATAAATAATAAATGCTTTATCACACACACAATTCGCATTTAAAAAAAAGTAGTGTGTTATTTTCCCTTTTTCTTGGCTAAAATGGCAACAGATAGAAACTCTTGTTACAGTTTAGAAAACATTTCTGCTGTAGGATATAAAGGCTAAGTAAATGTTTGGGAAATAGAGAAAAAAGGAAAGCATTTGGTCACGAATCAATTTAAGAAAGAAGTCAAACAAACCTTTTACACCATAAATTCATCAATGAGCGAGCGATAACAAAGAAATGGATAAATCTGTCTGACCTTCCTTGTCAGCAATAATTGACAATTGATTACAATCAATCGGGTTGACAAGTCAAAAACAGTATTATCAGCCATTTGTCAGAAATGTGTAAAGGGTGTTATACATAGAGTGAAACAAGTTTAAATCATAATAAAACAAGGAAATATATTCTTAATATCAATGAAATGGGCTTTATTGGAAAGAAAATATGATTTCTGCCATGTGGCCGCCACGGCTGGTGCGTAGAAGGCGCAATCTGGAACACCAATTTTCAACTACTTTTTGCAGTTTTCGCTGCCGTATTTCGTTGATAACTCTTCGAATGTTGATTTCCAGGTATTCAATTGAAAGAAAATAATCTAATGTGGTCAAATCACACGAAATTACGTTATATTATTTTTTCATCTAAAGTTTCTTTGAGTACATCAGTTTTAGTGCCCGCTGAGTTTGACGAATAGAACAATTATTTTGATTAAAAATTTCAACAATTTGCACGCGTTGCTCTGGTGTAAGTCGAGTCATAATGAAATTTCAAAGCAAACTCAACAAAAAGCAACTATCAGCTGTTAAATAGGTGTTAAAATAAGGCGGTGATGCCAACTCAAAGTTGAGACACTCTCTAAAAAACACCCTTTAGTTGGTGAAATGATTATTAAATAATCAGCCAATAACGTCATGTGTGTCAATGCACAAATTGATACATATGTACATACACACATGCATACATACATACATACATGCACACATACATAAATACATATATACATACATACATACAGGTAACTACTTTTCTGGATGAGCATATGGTTGCCTTTCTGTTAATTGTGAATTGTTTTTCTTAGTTTATTTAAAAAAAATTTTATTTTTAATAATTTTTTTTTAAATGCATCAACTTTTATTGTAATCAGTTCTTGCACCGACAACGACAATACTGTTTATCTGTTAGTCTTAAGTTTTAACAACTCCTTCAGATGACTGAATTCAGCCCACTCACGCAAAAATACACACTCACACACAGTGTAGCCAGGTGTGGGGATTTCTCCCCAAATTGCGGATTTTAGCTGGTTTTTGCGGACATATTATCGTGGGGAGGGATTTGGGGATTTTTCATTTTCAGTATACCTATTATCAATTTTGGTTTATTTTACCATCTTTCATACATATATTTACATACATATATGATTATGTATCTTCGCGTTTTTTTTTCTCCATATTTCGATTATTTTTAGGCGATGGTATTGAGGATGTTGGTTTTTTAACAATTTGTTCAAAATTCTTAAAACCAGAATTTATTGAATTCGATATTGCCAAAATGGATGTACTGAGTGACGATAAGGAAATTAATTTGGTTGTTGCTGAAATTGATGTTGGCATAGAATGTTCAAAGGAATTAGAAGCAAAAGGAGTTCAAACTAATTTTTTTAGATTATTTAACTGTACTAGCAAAAGATGTTCATAAAATATTCACTGAGATTATGGAAAATTTTGAGTTATTTATAAATTTACAACTCGAAAGCATAGAAAAAAGAATAAATTTGATTCCGTGTATGGAATTTTAAAATATTCTATGGATTCAAAAGTTCCATTGAACACATACGAATGCATTAACTTAAATAAATATATGAAATAAAATTAATAAAAAAAATTGTTTTTTATGATGCTTAATATACATATTTTTATTGGTGACAAAATTGGGTATTTCCAGTTTAAAAATTAGGATTTTTGGGGACAAAAATCTTTTATTTGGGGACATTAGACAATATTTACCTGGCTACACTGCAGTGTTTACACATACATATCAAAGATCAGATACAGATAAAATTTATAAAATCAACAATTAAAAAAAAAGGCGACAAAATCCTTGTCTGCCAAGTAAGTGTCAAAGTAGTATATCAGTTCGGTTGCTTGTGGTTGTCCGTATGCGTGCGTTCGTGCGAAATACTTCTTTTTCTGGCAAACAAAACAAATTAAAAGTTTTTACGGTTCTTAAAAAAACCAAAAAAAAAAAAACAACAATATAACAAAATACAAAAACACAAAGTCCTACTGAAATAACAAAAAATATCAACAGGATGTTAAGAGAAATAAAATGTTTTAAGAGAGCCTATAATGATGCTTTTCTTTTCGAAATTGTTGTATGTTGGCTTAAAAAGCTTTTCATTCATGATTTACAATATTTTCCGAATTAAAGTTGGTCATGCGCCTCGTTGTGGCTGAAAAATCTGAAAAATTTGTTTTGACTGCAAATATAATTTTATGTTCGAGGATTCTTTAGTTCAGTTTCATTTTGGATGGTTTTAAAAACGGTCGTTTCTCAAATAATATGCGCCAAAATAATACGAGAGTGTTGTTGAATTTAGTTTTAAAGCAAAACAAATAAAATAAAAATAAATAAGATAAAATTAAATTAAATAAAATATAAGAAAGAAATATATAAGAATTTGCAAGTGAAAAAGCAAAATTAAGCAGAAATATAAATAAAATAAGCCGGTTAGTACGAATTGCATTTAATGCATTTAAATGCAGTTTTTTGCACCTGGAATGCAAAGAGAATTAAAAAGATAATTGGATTAAACTGTGTTGATTTATACGAAGAAATTTAATTAAAATAACGAATATTTGATTAGAATACAAAAACAAATTTTTTGCATTTGCTAATTAATTAAATAGAAGCGGCTAAAAAAAGGTATTGAAAAAATTGTTCCCATTTAATTCTTCAAATAAAGCAGAAATAGTTGGATATTTTTTGGTTTTGTCTCGTACAGCGTACGGAAGAGTCTTGGGCAAAATGTTGACATTTTTCCAAACCAAATTCGTAAACTTTTGACTAAAATTTTTTAGTGCTTATTTTTCCATACGAATACGATTCTTTTTAAAGCATTAGTATGGAAATTTTCAGAAAAGTGTAAAAATTTTGATATGAAAAAACTATCTTTATTGTGACTTTGATAAACTTATATTGAATATGGTTCGTTTGTCTTGCGACCTGAACGACGATGTCGAAAGACCTTTTTCTTTCGTATAAAATAAATGTAAAACGTAACTTTTTCTAATTTGTTGTCTTTTTTACTTGTAATTTGAACGAAAACAAAAAATATTTCGTGCCAGTTCTTGTTTTTTTTTGTCTTGTGAAAGTTATTTAATTTTGAAATTATTTTTTTTATCAGCAAAGCTTCCGAATATTTGGCTAAATTTCTACTGATGAACATGAAAAATGTGTTGAACTGCATTGTGGTAGCTACAAATATGGTTCCATGTAATGCATTCAGAAAGTATTTTTGAAACTCGTGCTGTAGTGTTGCCATTAATATTGTTTGTGAAATTACCATCAATTGCCCATGTAATGTTAACCCTAATGTCTTATTTTTTTTATTTGTAATTAAAAGTTTTCTATTTGTAATTACATAAGCGAACAATTTGACTTCAATATTAATTTAAGAGCTCTTTGTATATACAAATAAATGAAAATGTATATATAACCCCTACAGAAATAAATTAATAAATACATGAGGTGCCGTAGTGTTGAATATGGAATCTTTCGCTTATATTTGAGCGCACGAACCATCATGCTACATCAGGCTTGTTAGTGTCATGTGCATATTAACTTCATAATAACTTTATTTTTTTTTTCCTACAAATCCCCTTTTTGTTCACTGATGGATGGAAAATTGTAAAATATTTTAAACAGTCTGTATTTTTTGTACATATGTATGTATATAGCACTGAAGAAAATATGAAAGTGTGTTCAAGGATGCAAGTATGTGTGTTCAAACTTGATTTTTATATTGTTTAAAATGCTATATTTATAAGAGAAAGGAAATCCTGTATTATATTCAGTGAATTACATATTTATGCATTGGTGAAGGGTATATAAGATTCGGCACTGCCGAATATAGCACTCTTTCTTGTTCAAACTGACCGTATGCTGGTAACGAATAATAGTTTGAAAATTAACCCGCACTATAACTAATCCAAGGCATAAAATAGTTTTTGGGTCTGTCTGATGTAATAGAAAATTTAACTACTTCCGATACCTTCTCCGAATGCTCTTTATAAAAGGTTTTCCGATAGGAATGATGTTATTTTGAAGTGACGTTTCGGCCATTTGTAATATGTCATGATGATCTGTCATTTGCTTTTCATTGTATTCACTAGTGTTTACAATTTCATCAATGAGAGATATACGCAAGAACAACGTTCACAAATTATTCAGTTTTATTATCAAAATAATAGTTCACTAATTGCAACTTTTTGTGCGCTTTTGCCATTTTATGGTCGTAATAATTGTCCAAGTGTGCTCGCTATTTGTCGAATTGTTGAAAATTTTGAGCTTCCATTTTCTTTAAATAATGTTCAAGTGCCAATACGACAAAGAACCGCTCGAAGTGCGAATATTGCTGCCGTTCAGGCAAGTGCTGCTGAAGACCGCAATTTGTCCATTCTAAGACGTCCTCAGCAATTGGGACTGTCTCAAACCACAACCTCGGGAATTTTGAGAAAGGATTTGGGTTTGCAAACGTATAAAAATGTTCTCACTCAAGAACTGAAGCCATTGGACCACCGTAAACGTCGTGAATTTGCTGATTTTGCCACTTAGCAAATGCAACAATTGAATTATTGCAAGAAAAGTTTGGAGAATCGATTATTTCAAGATATACAAGTGTATCGCGTAATTGCCATTTTTTTGTTTGCAGTGCACATTTTATTGCCAACCAATAAAAAACGAATTTTCAAAAAAGTTTTTATTTTATTTAGTCTGTTTGTTTTTCAAGTGAAAAAAATCCACTTCTTTATATAAAAATAAAAATAACAATAACAAATTTATTTAATTAATTAAAAAAAAAACCAGCAACCCTTTAAAAGAGCTATAAACACATTTTTATTTATTAAAATATTTCAACTCAAAGAAGTTCTCAGTTTGTATCATCAGGAGATTTAAGACACAACAAATTAAATTTGTTTTAAAATAAAGTTGGGAAAATATCTTAAATAATTTATTTAATCTAGGTTCATAAATATGTTTGTGCATATCGCTCCTTTATTGCATTTAAAGTTTTCAAAACGTAAGCATTTATATGGACGTCTTGAGCATAGAAGTGGTTATAACTTAGGTTTAGATAAATATATGTTTATAACAATTTTTTTACAAATTAAGAAGGTATTGAGAAGGTACCGAAAGTAACTAAAAATTTTTTTTTTAAGATATGACTACGTTGCAATAAAGGAGCGATATGTATGCATGCTCGTCTTTTATAGACTCTAAAATCATGCGGTTGAAATCGCTGCTTTAGGTTTCTTAAAAAAAAACATTTTGTAAAACTAGTTTTAGTTTGGATTCATTAGGATCATTCGTGAAACTTATTTTCGCACTTTTTCAGAAAAAAATTTTCCACATTTTAAAATTTTGGAAATTTCAAAATTTGTACGTCTTGAAATTTTAGAAAGCGGATTTTTAAAATTAAAATTTTTATGGTTAAAAAATGGGTTCAATAGGTACATGCCGGAACTAATAAAGATGTTAGCAAAAATCCGACCTAATCTGAGTTGAAGTGAAATAATTTTTCTTTAAAAAAAATAGATCATATTGGTTATATTTTTTACGTATTTTATAAATTGCCAGAATATGGTCTATATGAAAACTGGACTAAATTACATATCCAAAAATATATAAAATGTAGAATTGATTTAAAATTTACATTAGTGCCTACTATGCGATTCTCAAAATTCTATATAAGCGAAGATATCTTGTAAAGCCCATATATAGGGTGTTTTTTTTAAGTGTCACAACTTTGAATTGGCATCACTGCTTTATTTGAGCTCCCATTTAACAGCTGATAGTTGCTTTTTATTTAGTTTGCTTTGAAATTTCATTATGTATCGTCTTACACCAGAGCAACGCGTGAAAATTGTTGAAATTTTTAATCAAAATAATTGTTCTATTCGTTAAACTCATCGTGCAGCGGGCACTACATTTGATTTACTCAAAGAAACTTTTAATGAAATTTAATTTCACGTAATGTAACAATTAATTGGCCACCGAGATCGTGAGACTATTTTTTTGGGGCTGTGTTAAGTCAGTTGTCTACGTCGATAAACCACAAACAATTGAACACCTGGAAATCAACATTCGAAGAGTTATCGGCGAAATACGGCCGCAAATGCTATGAAAAGTTGTTGAAAGTTGGTGTTCCAGATTGCGTCTTCTATGATCCAGCCGTGGCGGCCACATGGCTGAAATCATATTTAAACATTAATTTCATAAAATTTTCTTTCAATAAAGCCCGTATCATTGATATTAAAAATATATTTCCTTGTTTTATTATGATTTAAACTTGTGTCACTCTATAAAAAATACCATTTATAAGTGTTCCGTTCCGATGTCATGGTAGAGATAATTGTGGTAATTTATAAAGATTAAACGGGTGAAGTTAGAGTTTCGGAAAGTTTTTATTTTTTATTTTTCTATTGCTTGTCCCACAGTTAGAATCGTTGAACATTAAGATACTAACGGGTATTATTATTTTAAGCAAATCAATAAAATACGTTAATTATTTCACTGTTGTTGGATACATCGGGAATTCACTATTATTTAATTAATTTCAAGATTTTTTTTGTAAACCATACACAACTACAAATTAAAATAATTTAGCAGTTTTAAAAACTTTGTTGAGAAAAAAAAACATATTTACTTTGTAAACTTTCCGAAGCCGTCAGATCTTGCCGTTTACTTGCCGATCAAAAGCGGTTGTAAAATTTGGTCAAAATTATACAGTTGGCACATTATTAACTTTTTTTTAAATATTTTTTTATATTATTATTACGAATAAACGTAATTATTATTTGAACTTATTTATGATTTACATATGAAAAGTAATATTATCAGGCTCAAGTTCAGTTTTATTGAATTAATGAAAAAATATATATATATATATATGTAAAATTATATTTATTTATGCTAATGCATTCGTATGTGCTCAATGGAACTTTTGAATCCATAGAATATTTTAAAATTCCATACACGGAATCAAATTTATTCTTTTTTCTATGCTTTCGATTTGTAAATTTATAAATAACTCAAAATTTTCCATACTCTCAGTGAATATTTTAAGCATTTATTTTGCTAGTACAGTTAAATAATCTAAAACGTATCTACTGATACGTTCTGCTAAAACCTGATTGGATATAAATAATAATATTTTCCAACACAAAAAAACTCTTAGTAATTTTGAATTTTCATTAATTCAATACAACTGAACTTGAGCCTGATAATATTACTTTTCATATGTAAATCAATATAAGTTCAAATAATAATTACGTTTATTCGTAATAATAATAATATAAAAATATTAATTCCGCTTGGGCACGAGCTATAAATACCCTAATAACAGCGGTCACAGTAATATGTGAATTTCCCTAATATAGAGTAAAAACAACAAAAACGTTAACATACAAAGTAGAATACTTTGATGATAACGGACTATGAGTTTGTGTTGATTATTAGTTCCAAACAGTAATGAGGGAATTTCGTACTAACCAGCACTGTTTCATTGTAGAATAAAAATTGAATTAAAAATTAATGCTCATATTCTATTTCTGTTGAAAACTGGTTAAATAGTTGATATTCTTCTCAATTAGTATCCACTTTACGAAAATTGTAAAGATGGACATTTGAACGCTGATGAGAGGTGTAGCGGCCTTGAAATCAGTACTGATACGTTCTGCTAAAAACTGATTGGATATAAATAATAATATTTTCCAACACAAAAAACTCTTAGTAATTTTGAATTTTCATTAATTCAATAAAACTGAACTTGAGCCTGATAATATTACTTTTTTTTAAATACTAAAATTCTTCTAAAGAATTAATTAATTTTCTGAATGAAAATTTCCGAAATTCAACTGCAATCGATTGTCCGCAAAACGATTTTGAATTGAAAAATAATATAAGGAGAATAATTGATTCAGTTACGAAATAAATTTTAATCACTTTTTAGTTTTAAAAAACTTTTGAAATTTTCTACAAACATTTTGTTTTCTAAGTTGAGCTGCTGCTTTTACTGAACGCATTTAATGTGAATGGAATTGAATAAATAAATAAATATTAAATTTATTGTGACTTTAAATATAAAAATATATGGATACAAGCTGTTACCTTGACTTTGTTCAAACTATGAAGAATGATGGCATAAACTATCGGTATAACAAATTTAACGAAATATGGAAAAGAAAGAGTAGCGAAAAGTATTACGAATACAAGCTTAAATCCACATCCCACATAAAACACAGTGTGTTTTATTGTATAAAAAAAATAGTATAAAAAAAAACAAAAAGTACCAAAAGTACTTATATGTACCGTTTTTTCACCTTTAAAAAGTACCCCGTATATTCGTCAGTATTTAGTTGTTTAATGCTTTCACTACTACTACTTGTTAGGTACCTCTAATGAACGTAATATATTAATCAAAATTCATATATAAATTTTCCTCTGTTTCATTATAATGAGTCAAGGGGATTTGGTAATTTTCTCATTAAAATTAAGTTATAATCTTCTTAAAATTTAATTTGATACTTTTTATAAGTATGTGTGTAATAATTGGAATTGAGTTATATTTTTTTATTTAAAGGAAGAAAAAAAAAACAATTTTCAATGTTAATATGAAATAATCAGCTTTCAGGAATTATATAAATTTAATTTAATATTTTCTCTGCACTATTCTTTTTTTTTTTTTAATTAGGACCAGCACTCAGGGGATTACCCCTACGTATGCAGAGCATTGTGCCATTTAGTGACCAGTGCTATGCCTTCATCACTTAAATAGTCCGACAAAAATAACTACAATTTCTCACTAATGTAAATTAGAGAAATTAATAATATAAACTGAATGTGATTAAATATTTATTTAATTTTATACAACAGGCAGTTAAATCTTCTGTAGGGATTAAAATTCGTTGAAAAGTTTCTTTGAAATAAAATGTTTTCGGTTATGTATTTATACTAGAATAAATGCGGAGATTCGATTCACATTTAAACATAACTCACCCTCAACAGTATTTAAAGTATTTTCATATTGAATGTTAAAACTATAAACAGCTGATTTTGCGTTCCCACTATTTATTAAACTCAAGTTTTAACATACAGGTTGTATAATAAATTTATTAAAAATAATTTATTCGACCTTTCATAGCACTGGTTTGTCATACTGAACAAAAAATATTTTTGTATGTTTGCACGTATGTATAAATACTTATTAACTGGCATAGACGTTTCTCAGTGTGAAACGATATAAGTCGATTGGTATATAATCGGCAAATCATCTAAACTAGTGTAACCAACGCACATCGCGGTATTTTTCAAATCTAGCCGTACATTACTTTTTTTTTTTTGCTTATATTGCTTCTAAAATGATGAAATGATAAAACTTGGCACAAATATGTGTTATGGGCAGAGGCTATATATGTATGATAAGAAAAATCGGACCAAGGGAAAAAAAGTTCCCCTTAGAAGAACTAATCCTACCTCCGAAAAATGAAATTTTGTTATAAGTTTTCCCCACTTTTGCTTAGAAAAAGGAACTGTTTACGTCGGCGAAAGTTCGAAACCTAAACTTGGACCTAGGAGATCTTAAAATGCCATATTTTCCCTGCCCCCTTTTGTGGGCGGTGACATAAAATATTATTTGCAAAAATAATCTTAATATTAAAAGGAATGAATTACTCACGCTTTAAATCATAACAATTGAATTTTTGAGCTTTTATAGGAAGGGGGTGGTAGCCCTCCAACACCTTCCCCCCCAAAAAAAAAACGTCTCTGTCAAAAATTTTTTTTTCTAGTTTCCACAAAATATTCATTCAATTTTATGTCGAGGAAAGGTGTCTTCCCAACGCCTATTAAACCCCCACCAGCCAAAAATATTAATAAAAATACATTTTTGTAATTTATAACTTTATAGTATTTAATTTATCTGAAAATAATTACTTTATTCATAATAATAACTTATTTATAATAGTAACAATAAATTTAATTTAAAATAATAACAATTAGTTTATTTAAAATAACTTCTATTTTGCACTAAGATGATGATGAGCGCCATGGTTCTTCTTCGTCTGTTTCTTCAAAGACCTATTCCAAATCTGAATCCTCTTCAGAGTCAAGTACTCGTACATTAAAGAATATAGCACAATCTGAGTACATGCAAGCCAGATATGTTTATTTTTTATATATTTTTTTAATAATAATACAAAAAGACAATTAAAACCAGGTACATTTATTTTGCTCCATCATATAACGTCATTTACAACGCAGCTGCACAGGTAGCTAAAAACTGCTATAGGGGTGGGTTGAAAATGACTGTTTCGCGCATTTCTTTTTTTTTCACAGGTAACAATAGTGTTATGTGTAATAATGTAAATAAAAAATATATACGCATAATTATTAAAAACTAAAACATTTTATGACTGACGAAACGGTTTCTTACTCATATGTACATATGCAACATGATCAAAAACAGAAAAAAGGTGAAATTTTCAAAAATTCCCAAAAAAATTAGAATCAAATTTATATGTTTATAGCTCCCAAAATACTGAATCACAATACCTTGTTCAAATTTTGAAAAAATATTTTGTTAAACTTGGTATAAGTTTTACCAAAATTATATAGTGTGGCCATAAAGTCTATCAAGAAAAATGGTCTCGCCTATTAATTATATAGATTTATTCAATTAAGTATGTTTTTCTGTTTACGACTTTTATTTTGAAACTTTAACCTTTTTCATTTTCGGCTGGTGGCAACACTGTTGTAAACCCATATTTTTATAGTACTTTTATTAGAAATCAATTAATCTCAATTTACTAGTCATGTAATTATTGTATTTTACTTGAAAAAGAAATGTTCATTTGTATAAATTCACTTTTTTTTAGTAAAAAAAAATACATGTGATATTTCCCATATTAAATTATTTATGATAAAAACCTATTGAAAACAGAATGACTGGCAGGCAGGCAGCCTGATGTGTAGAAATATTTAACTGTTTCACATGTATGTAAGTAAATATCGATCATTTGCTGCAATACAGTCGCAACTCAAAAAATAGTAATGTTGCAACAACGAAAAAAGAAAATGTTATTTTACTCTTAAATTTATTTTATTAATATTATTTTACGAAGTAAATTAAATATTTGAATCGAATTTTTAGCAAATTATGAAGATCCTTATAACAATTAACACAAAAATGATATTATAATAAGTTTTGTTTTTCTTCTTGAGATTCACTTAAATAAAAAACATGTGAAGTTTTTTCCAATCTATATATTTCGAACCATTTGGTTCATCTTCAGGATCTATAAAAATTACACAATATGTTTTTTATTTTTCATTACATAAAAATTAATTAAAATTAAATTAAATTTAAAATTACCTATGTATGTAGCTTGATTGTTTTTGTTAAACAATAAAAATTTCTTTCCAAACTATCAAAATAATTTATGAATAAAATTAAAATGAATACTATAATTAATTAATATTAGATATTAAATTACAATAAGTATTAATATAATTTTTCTTATCACTTTTCTCATTGCATGTACATTTTTCATACTTGACAATCTGGTTAACTTCATGTACTTGCAATTTAAATTTGTTCTGTTCAGTTTTTAGTATTTTAGCATTTTCAAAATCAAATTGATGTGTATTTGATTTTGCATGTTTGGCCAATGCTGATAAATTAACCTTTGTATTAGAAGTTTTGCAATCATATTCATGTTGTTTAAGTCTTTTAGCAAGTTTTTGTGTTGTTTCGCCAATATAAACTGCACTACAATCTTTACAATCAACTTTATAAACAACATCAGATTTTTGTCCTTTTCTTAAGTGTTGTTTTAAATTTTCAAAAAATTTATTACTGGACTTTAGCATTGGTCTCATAACTAATTTAACATTCGGTGTAAAATATCGACAAGCTTTAGATAATTTTTCAGATAATTCAGGAACATAAGTCATAGATGCATAATTTATTTGTGATGTTATTATAGAATTATTATTTCCTGTATTTGACAAAACAGGATAACTCAACTGTGTTACATTCATATTCTTATCTCCATTTTTTTGTCGTTGAACGGAAAAAACTAAGCGTTTGATTACTTTTTTTGGAAAATTATTCTTATCAAGAATCTGTATAATACGTTTCAAATTTCCAGACCAAAATTTGATTTATTTTATAAATCATCACATAAACATGATATTTTTTTAGTTATAACACTATTGCCGCAAAGCCTTAGTATGTATAAGGTTTTCCAATAAGAGTTTAAAAAAAAAAACACATACTAATTGTTAAGGAAATTCAAAAGTTTTTTATTTAATCTGAAGCACAATCGATACAATTAAGTTCTAAATAAAACGTCATTCAAATGGCCGCCACGACTTCTTCTGCAGGATCGAATTCGATGAACCATTTTTGAGCATGCATGGTACGTTCAATATTGACTTGTAAAGCTTGAAAGAGTCTGGTTTATTTCGAAAGATCAATGACTTCAAATAACCCCACAAGAAATAGTCTATTGGTGTTAAATCACAACTTCTTGGAGGCCGTTCAATATCACAATTTCTTGAAATAATCGAATCTTCAAACTTTTCTCTTAATAATTCAATTGTTGCTTTTGCTGTGTGGCACGTAGCCCCATCTTGTTGGAACTAAATGTTTTCAAGATCAACTCCTTCCAATTTCGTCCATAAAAATTGGTTATCATCGATCTATACTGATAGATCGGATCGGAACGATGATTCCACCACACCAAAAACCACACCAAAATGTCAATTTAGGTGAATGTAATGTTTTTTTTGACGATTATTACGACCATGAAATGGCAAAAGCGCACGAAAAGTTGCAATTGGAGAACGATTATTTTGATCAAAAAACTGAATAATTAGTAAACGTTGTTCTTGCGTATATCTCTCCATGATGAAATTGTAAACACTACTGAATACAATGAAAAACAAATGACAGATCATGAGATATTATAAATGGCTGAAACGTCACTTCAAAATTATATCATCCCTATGGGAAAACCTTTTATAAGACAAATACTGAGAAATATAGTATAAATGTATGTATGCGTGTGCAGGCAAATATTAAGCCACTCAAATATCTAACTTAATTGTGTAAAAAAACAATCGAAAAACTACAAACAACCACAACCAATTCAAGTAAAAATTAAACGACAAACTAATTTGAATACTCAAAACCGGCCAGGGAAAGTGCTTAAAGGTAAAACCACACAGGAAAAGTTGTCATGGCTAAAGAAAAAATTAAATAAATAAATAAAATAAAAGAAAATTACCTGACTGTTCGCCGATATCGAAGAAGTTCTTTCTTTCGAACAATTACATTTGAAACAAAATCAAAAAAAGCATATGTAATTGCTCGAAAGAAAGAACTTCTTCGCTATCGGCAAACAGGCACTACATTTTCATAATCTAAAACTAGTTAAACCTATTAGAAAAACTACTTAAATATTTATTGGAAAACCAACTAAAGAAAAAAACTACATAATACAACATATTAAAATCAATTAACAACACATTTTCTTTCTATAAAAAATAAAACCAAGGTTTAAATTAATAATCATTATCGACACAATCATTTAATGTTAATTTGTAACATCATTTTGAAAAGTTTGTTACAGACATTAATATTTGTGGGCCAAAAGTTAATGAATACTAACAGCACAAAACAACAACAATAATAGCAGCCATAATAAAATATTTACTATAATTTATTACCAAAAAAAAAAAAAAAAAGGAAGCAAGGAAAAGAAACTATATTTTTGTATTTGATTATTAATGAGTGTTTCATAATATTTTCTATTTGTGTTTACGAAGGCGCTTACCTTCAACGAAAGCTTTAAAAGTGTGTCTGCGTGTGTGAGTAGCTGTGTACAAGTTTGACTTTCTATCAAAATAAGTTTTCTTTTTCAATGAAATTAAAAATACATTATTTTAAGTTATAAAGAAAAGCTGCCTACTCCTGCTGCCTACTGCTGCTGCTGCTGATGTTCTTGTTTTTCTTATGAGATTGTAAAAACGAAAAAGTTATAATATTGCAAAGAAAAAAGAAAAAAGAAAAAACAAAACAAAAAACAATAAAGTTTTCATGATTCATGTGTACAAAAACCAATAAAAGAAACACAAGAACCAACAAACTGTAAAGAAAAATATAGAAGAAAAAAAAAACTAGAAATAAGACCTATAAAATAACGTGTTAAAAATTGAAATTGTGTGCGTGTGTGAAGGAGAGTGAGTACTCGTACATATGTATTGCAAAAAATAAACATCATTTTGTCAATAAATTCAATAAAAAGATAATTTATTGTCTGCTTTCGATATCATTTTACCGGTTTCGTTAAACATCTTAATGGCAGTAAAGCTACACTTTTAAATTTAATAAATTTGTTTTGGTAAGTAAAGTTCTTAATGTGATTTTCAACCATCTCACTCTCTTTAATTTGATTGTAAACCAGTAGACAGGTGGCGTATGAGTGTACGTTCTCGTCAATTTGAAATCAAATTATTCATACGTTACGGTGTACAATTTAAAATATAAGTGCAGATATTTGAAAACACAATTGAATTGACTTTTAGTAGGTTGTGAGCAAATAAGTTGAATCTACTTAATTACAAGAAAATAAGAATACGTTGCACAGCTTTAAAAGATTGCAATCAATTGAAAGTGAAATAAATTTAATATCAACCAAAATGTTGATTTAATTCTTTGATTTTAAAATGAAATCTTATTAAAACTGCATTAATTTGTGATTACAATGATTTTTAAATAATTTTCTTCAAAATTATTTAATGCACTTAGATAATATACTTGTAATAAATTGGTTTGCAATCAAATATTTTTTTTAAATCATGAGATTTCAATTAATTAGAAACTGGGAAATCACAACTAGTCGTATAGTGAAAGTCCAACAAATTAAAATCTACTTGAAATCAAATTAAAATCGTTATCAAATTACGATTTTAAATGAACAAAAAAATTACCAATCTTTAAGAGGATATCATGTGATTGCAATCAAATCGACTGCAATCTCTTACAGCTCTGATACGTTGAAGTTTTAGCTTCTTTATACGCATATATTAATTTAACTTATTTTTTATAAGAGGTACTTTTTATCAACATTACTTTTTGTGAATTCAATTTTTAGAAAATTAGCTTGATATATTAATTACTTTTTATCAAAGATAATTGTGATATAAAAGGTACTTTTTACAGAGATGCATTTTTTATAAAAGGTCAGATTTATAAAATATGCTTCTTATATAAGGTAATTCCTTTAAAAAAAATTTAAATCAAAAGTAATTTTTATAAAAATATTTCTTTGAAAGGTAATTTTTAAAAAATAAATTTTTTGTAAAATATAATTTTTATAAAGTGTCCTTTTAAAATAGTGTAATTAATAGCTATTTATTAAAGGTAATTTTTATCAACGGTACTTTTTATCAAATGAACTTTTTATATGCCTAGCTACTTTTAATAAAATTAACGTTTTTTAAAATGTTTTTTGTATCAAAAGTACTTATGATAAAAGAAAATTTTTTTATAAACGGAAATTTTTATAAAAGTTACTTTTTATAAAAAGGGTTTTTGATAAAACGTGATTTTATTAAAAAAGGATTATAACAGAGTGTTTATAAAAAGAAATTTTAAGAAATGTTACTTTCTCATATAACGTACTTTTGTATTAAAGGTACTTTTGAATGATAGGTAGTTTTAATAAAAGGTACTTTTTTCTGTAAGGTACTTTTTTTAAGTGTTATATGTATAAAAGTACTTTTGTGTGAAAGGTAGTTTGAATAAAAGGAATATTCAATATAAGGTCACTTTTATAAAACGTATTCTTTATAAAATGTACCCTTCTTAAATTGAAGTTTCTGTAAAAGATTTTTTAAATGAAAGTTATCATTTTATAAAAAGTTTTTATATACAAACTTTTTATAAAAACTGTTTTTAGAAAAGCTACAATTTCTAATATATTTTTTTTCGTTTTTTATAATAAAGACTTTTTATAAAATTTACCTTTTTTATGAGTGCTTTCTATAAAAAGTTAGTTACTTAAAATATGGTTCTTTTAATAGTATTTTTGAATTAATCGTACTTTGGAAACTTCTTTTAGTACGTCGAAGCTTGCCATGGCGTTCGAATGCCAGAATTCGTGTTTAAATTTTAATACCAGAAGATTATCTGGCGAATAAAGTTAATTTCATGTCAATTTAAAAATGTATCTCTGTTTTATTCCATTTCAATATTCTATACCTCAATAAAAAACACCCTTTAGAAAATAAAAAACACTCTTTAAATTAAAATGTCTCTACATTAAATGAAGTTTTTATAACAATCTACCTAAAAAAATACCGAGATTTTGTCCTAAATATTATTTTTTACAAGCAATGCACCATAAACTCCCAATAATTATAAATAAAATAACAAGAGAAAATGCCATTTAAACATTGAGATATAGCGAACGTAATTAAGCTCGTTTGTTATACAAAAATATGTATGTAAAAACGACTGTCAGGAAAAATAAATTATATCGTATACAAACCTACATACTATTATAAACAAGAAATGTATTCATCATTAAAAAATTGCTGCCATCAAATGACATTTAACCTGCTATTAAATGCAGTTATTTTAAATGTTTAATAATTACATGTGATAAGATGTGTGTGTTTCTGTATGTTTTGGTATAAAAATATCATAATAAAATGAACAAAACCAAAATAATTGTTAAGAGATAAAGTCACATGTATGTACAAGTCGGAAAAACCTTTTAATTACTTACACACAAGCACACACGCACATACACTCATAGAAAAAACAGCAGGAAATCAACAATTTCAACCTTAATTCAACAAAAAATAGCTATGAAAAGCAGCTAAGGTTGGAAATTATAAATTTAACAATGTTCAACATAAAAGCAATGTTAAGTCGAAATCAAGGTGGATTCAACGTTAATTTAATAGTGCTCGGAGTTAAATAAAAAAAATGACGTCTTTAAACATAAAACGAGCGACCTTAAATCGAACATTTTCTATGTTTATTTAATAAAGAAACATTTTCAAATCAAATATGAACATCTTTAAGTTAAGAGTGCACACCTTTGTTTTAATGTGGTAGCGTTTTTGAATTTAAAACGTCCACCATTGATTTAAAGTTGATGGTTTTCCACTACAGTGGTACAGTGGTTTATATTTTGTGAAAAATATACTTACATACATATTTAGAATTCATAAATTAATAATAGATTTTATGTTTTTTTCCTTTAAATTTATTAAAAATAATAAACGTGTGATATAATAAAATTATGAAATAGGTTATTATAGTACTAAGAAGTTATAAAAAGTTTTATGGTCGGATGTTAGTTTTCGTATTGATATAAAATATGCATCAATATGAAAACTATTAAAATATTTTATATTTAAAACATATATTTCATTAATTAATTAATAAGACTGAAAATTATTTAAAAACTTACAGGAGAAATGTCTGTTTTTTGATACGTTTGCAACGAGTATTTACAAATTTAGAGTTTAACTTGCCGCTCGGATTCGTTTTGCCTTGGCGTGGGATATAATAATATTCCTATTAAAGTAAATTTAGTTAAATATATATTAATCATTTGTACTGGTTTGGAAAAATTCACTTTACCTTTACCTCATTAGGAAAAATGTCACATACGTCATCAACAAGGAAATCATTTGGCTTAACCGATTTGTTACTACAGATAATCTCTTCGATTATTATGTTTATAATATCGTCACGTTTATTGTCTGTTAACATTTTGAATTTTTTGTAAAAGTCTAAAAAGGATTGGCCTTTAGGTCTTTGCTTTAATATATCTAGTAAGTCCTGTAAAAATTAATAGAATAAATTTTAATACATATTTAGTACACATTCATACACAATTCATGTACATATGTAAATTATTATAATATTACAAACCTTATTTAAAACACGTCTCATTGAAGAACCTGATGAAGAGGATGAAGGTACATTTGGAAAATCTCTATTCATCCTGTCCTGGACTTTTGTCGGATTTGATATGGTTTCGCCATCAATTCCAAACTGAAAAATAAGATTGATTTCATGCATATGTGTTTACATAATTTTTAAAGGAATTAAGAGTTTATTTACTTCTTTTTTACGCCACATGACCAATTTTCCCTAAACTCAATTCGAAGGCCTAAGTGTGGGATCGCTTCGATTAGGTCTTCTTTTCTCATAAACTACAAGCAGCTATACGTAACGTTAGAAGCTAAAATGATTCATTTATTATTCCATTTTCCGCCTCAAAAATATGAGTTTTAGATTTACGTCCTTACCTTGCATTAATGGCAACAATTTCAATAAGTTGAATTCCTTTAGTAGTTTTGTTAAATTTTCCAAACCATTAGCCTCATAATCTTCCACATTTGTTTTTATAACAATTTCGTTATGTGATTGTGAGCCACCTAATTCATCAAGAAATATTTCACTCTCACTAACTAACAGTCCATCTATAAACTGGAAGTTTTCCATGGTTTATGCTTCCGTCACTAAAATTTAACACTTTTTTTGCTTACAAAATATATTTTTATTTATTTTCACCGACTGCGTCTGACAAATGGCTAACTTGCAATTAAATACAAATTACATTGTTGATTGTAAAATTTTCCAACTTATTTCAAAAACGTCCAACATGAAATCAACAATGCGTTGTTGTTTTAAGAATGCAACGGCGTTAATTTCATATTGCTTCGTATTAAAATTGATTTTAACAACGCAGGTTATTATAATAAAGTTGTCAATTTCTTGAATCTATAATTTTATTAATAAATTCAAAGACGCACGTTTTAAATATAAGTGTATGCATTTTTAAATTAAAGTTTCTTCTTAATTGAAAATATGTTGATTTATTTATGAATCAAAGTTCACTTTGTAAAAATACAATGTCTGAGAATTTCATGTTGTTATTTCTTAATTCAATGTTGAACGTTTTTATAATAAGAAAATACTTTTTTGTTTTTGAGTCAAACATCAGCTTTAAGATTGTACTACGTTGATTTCATGTCGTTTTTCTTAATTTTAAAGTTTTTCTATCTCAATTTAAAGTTGAAATGCTCAAAGTTGAAAAATTTTCGTTTCAACAACGATATGCTTTGATTTTAAGTTGCGATTTTTCTCTTAGTGTACATACACATTTATGGTGATGGACGAAAAACAAAAGAATAATTCAAATTGATGTCCATAAAAAGAGATAAAATTGGAATAAATGCAATTGTTGAGAAATACTATTATGTATGTATGTGTATATTGGAATATGTGTTTGCATACATGTAGATACATATGTATTTATGTATGTGGCTAATATTGAAAGAAAGTTGAAAATATGATAACAGGAAAGTAGCATTTTGTTGAACACATTTAAAGTACTCACTTCATTTAAGGACTCTTAAAATTGTTATAAATATACATAAAGACACATAAATACATTTCAGTATCCTGAAATGTTTGTGGGAGTTTTAACATGTTTAAAATGGACACTTATATGTTGCATACATAAATATCTATATACATATAGGGTGTTTTTTTTTAGAGTGTCACAACTTTGAGTTGGCATCACTGCTTAGTTGCTTTTTGTTTAGTTTGCTATGAAATTTCATTATGAATCGACTTACACCAGAGCAACGTGTGCAAAATTGTTGAAATTTTTAATCAAAATAATTGTTCTATTCGTCAAACTCATCGTGCAACGGGCGCTACATTTGATTTACTCAAAGAAACTTTTGACGAAAAAATAATTTCACGTAATGTATCAATTAATTGGCCACCGAGATCGTGTGACTATTTTCTTTAGGATTATGTTAAGTCACTTGTCTACGTCGATAAACCACAAACAATTGAACACCTGGAAATCAACATTAGAAGAGTTATCGGCGAAATACGGCCGCAAGTGCTGCGAAAAGTTGTTAAAAATTGGTGTTCCAGATTGCGCCTTTTACACGCCAGCCCTGGCAACCACATGACAGCAATCATATTTCAATATTAATTTCATAAAATTTTCTTTCCAATGAAGTCCGATTCATTGATATTAAAAATATATTTCTTTGTTTTATTAGGATTAAGCTTGTGTCAGTCTATATAAAACACCCTTTACATATCATTACCTTAATATAAAAATGTCCTAACACATATTTTAAAATTGTAGTTTTATATTTTGCTTACACCGGTAACTTAGAGGGTTACCTATCGCAATATTCTGCTAATATTATAAATGTTATGAGTTGGTACTTTTGGTACTTTTTATTTTTCTACTAATCTTAATAATAATAATAAGTGGGGAAGCTTGTATGTTTTGATGCTTGTTACACTTTAAAGCGATACCGCTGAATAGATTTAAAGGAAATTTGGTAGACGGATAGCATGTGATTTAGATTAAAATATAGGGTACTTTTTAGGGCTAAAACGGGAAAATTAGTACTTTTTAGATATATTTGAAAAATTAACATCTCTTTTCGGTGCTGAAATGAAAAAAAAATGTCACTTTTGGTACTCTTTTAATTTTAGCACTTTTTTTTATTTTTATTGGTACTTTTTCTCTTCATGGATTTGGGCGAAATTTATTAGACGGATATCGTATGACCCCAAATAATATATACGCAACTTTTTTTTTATGAAGAATATAGGGAGAAATTGGTAGTTTTGGTACTTTTTATTTTTTTTACTAATATTTTATAATTTTTTATAAATCAACTTTCTTTCTGCGGGCTGAAATGAAAATCAACTTTTACTTTTCGTAATCATTTACTTATTACACTATTTTACTTTTTGTTCTTTTTTACTTTTGGTACTTTTTTGTTTTGAGTAATTATCTTTATGGGGTTTGACGAAATTCGGTAGACGAATGAATAGCATGTGATCGAGATCATAATACAGTAGTTTTCCGTTTTAACGAACATGCGATTTATTGAACATTGCATTTAACGAACACTCAAATTGTTTCTATTGATAACGTTTAAACAATTTTTATGTACTCGGTTTAACGAACAAAAGTATAGAAATGACAGATTTATTGAAAATATATAGGCTGGAAAAATCCACCATTAGTACAATCATAAAATAGAAGGAAACTCTTTTGAGAGAGCTTTAAGAAGATACAATTAAGAAAAATATATCTTTTCCGAAAAAGCAGACCATTTTTTTGAATAAATGATTGATGTATTAGTTTGTTTTAAAATAGATGACGATTTTCTCTTTTAATTA
Organism: Lypha dubia; assembly: GCA_947311025.1. NCBI lineage: Eukaryota > Metazoa > Arthropoda > Insecta > Diptera > Tachinidae > Lypha > Lypha dubia. The sequence continues at coordinate 56,995,432 of OX371263.1, forward strand.
AGTAGTGGATATAATTAACAATTCAATTTAGCGACCACGCCTGACAACAATTAAGTTCGTTAAATTGGAAAACTTCTGTATAGCGTACTTAGTTTTAGGAACAAAATAGGGACAAATTGGTAGTTTTGTGACGTTTTATTTTTGTACTAATATTTTATAGATTTTTTATAAGTCAGCATTCTACCTTAAGACTGAAATGAATAAGAAGTGGTACTTTTTTTAATTTTGGTACTTTTTTTAATTTTGGTACTTTTTCTATTGTGAAATTATCCTAATAGATCGTTTGTTCTCTCATCCAATATTATAAAGGTGAAAGTATGTATGTTTCGTTATTTAGATTTTTGTTCCAGTGTAACTAGAAAATCGCTTAATGGACTTAGATAAAATTTAGTAGACTGATTAAAGTATAGAGTACTTTTTGAAGGCTAAAAACGAGACAACTTGGTCCTTTTTAATTTTTTTTTTATATAATTTTAATACATTACATGCAGTCATCGACGTCATCCTTCATCTACTTCCCATTGAAGAATTTGCATTAAGAACGGCGGCAAGGAGTTTGCTTACGGAAGCAGGCTTTGTGAGGTCAGGAATTACAAGATTGAAAAAGATTAGTTTTAGCAGACGGGAGACCATATCCCCTGGTTTTACAGACTCTAAGGTTGTTGAGACGAATTTTATTAGAACGCCTTCACTAGTCATTCCAGATAGGGATCTTTGGGTCAAATCTGATAGACTGTACGAGGGCTGCGCGGTCTTTACAGATGGATCGAAAATGAAAATAGGCAGGGGTGCTGGCGCCTATTTTTTAGGAACGGACATTCGTAGGTCTTTTAGGCTACCGAGCGCATGTATTTCAGGCTGAGATCCTAGCGATTCTCAGGGCCACGAAACCAGTGACAGAACACGTAACTGAAGGCGTGGAGATAACATTCTACGTTGACAGTCAGGCGGCGCTGAAAGCTTTGAAAGGGCATAGTGTCAAATCGAAGCTGGTCAGCAAGTGTAGGCGATCTCTCAACTTGCTTATGGACAAAATTTAGCGTTAAGCTATGTTGGGTACCAGGACATTGCAATATTGATGAAAACTAAATCGCTGATGAGCTGGCAAAAATAGGGTCAGCATTAGATGAGGCACTTAGTGACATGTCGGTTAAACCTCCAATCGGTTACTACTACAGGAAACTCAGTAATTGGGTAATTAGCAGAACTCACCATTCCTGGAGGAATAGAGTCTCGAGGTCCATATGGACAGAACTAAACTCAGGTAAATCTGATCTACTGCTGGGTATGAATAGAAAGGTTTTGAGAGTCTTAGTATGCGCCTTGACTGGCCATTGCTCGGTTAGTGCGAGGACCAGCATATGGGAAAATGGCACTCTTGATTTCTGTAGGATGTGTGAGGATGAAGAGGAGCCAGAAACTATAGAGCATATCATCTGTCATTGCCCAAGGCTGCAACGCCATAGGCAAAGATGGCTGAGCAGACGTTTCCATGAGAGCATTAGTGATATCGCGAAGTGCAAACTTGATGATATCAGGGGCTTTATCATGGGAATTAAGTGGCTGAAGGATGGATGTTAAGGGCTCTTTGTTTCTCCTCGGGCAGAAAGGAGACTAATTAGTCAATAAATTATGAATGAAGGGAATCACAATGGATCCAATTGGGTCTCCGAGTGGATGTGTATTTCATACTAGTCTTCCTAACCTAACATGCTGAAGGGGGTAAAATGAAGAAAAAGTAGTACTCTTTTCCATAAATTTGGTAAACAGACAAGTTATGCCTTTATCTACATATAGCGTGAAGGAAGTCATGACATCGTTTAAAATCTAGAAATAAATAAGTTATTTAAAAAAAATAATGAGTTAGGTCCTTTATATATTAGGTTGACGATATGTGTATGTTGCCTGTAGAATATGCATTGCATAACATATTTAATACTCTTTATTGTAAAAATGCTTATGTATGTAAATATATGTGCATGTATGTATGTGTGCATAAAAAATATAATAATAATTGTGTACGGAACAAGGATAATATTTTCATTGTCTTTGTTATTGTTCTTCTGCTTGTTACTCCTCTTTGCGTCCATCATTTCTAGCGCTATTATTATAACCGGAGTTGTACCGCTGCCAATGCCATTTTGATTATTATATGCTGTTTATTTTGTAAAAAGTTTTTATTTCAGTAAAACTTAAAAAGGTTTGTAAATTTAAAATACAATTGAACAATAGAAAGATAATATAAAACCAAAATTTTTTTAAAGGTTTTCATTAATTCTTCCAGCCAGCGCAACCCAACTGCTGCTAAAGCATAATATTTTGAAATCTTTAACTAGTAAAATTATTTGCTACCTTCGGAACTGCGGGGCTCCTTTACAACCACGTACATATGTATGTTTCGTAGTGCATGCAAATGTATTTGCTTTTGCTTCTGTCATATGCTTTATGTGAGTTAAGTGAAGCAGTAAATATTTTATTTAATGTTAAAATGTCAAGGATATATTTCGTCACTCTCACTAGTTAATGCTCTTTCTTTCTCTGGTTAAGTTGTGTCTACACATACTTTGCCATGCATTTTTAAAGTGGAAATGGTTCATACTAAGTAGTTTTGTTATTTTAAATACCCTACAAAAGTTTCCATTTATTTAAATACAAACAAGGTCATATAAAAAATTAATAGCAAATTATACCATACAGAAATATTATACAGACAAAAAAAAAAAAAAAAACTCGTACTAACTTTACTACTAAATTTAGTCACGTACTAAATTTAGTTATTTAAGGATTACTTTGAGTACGAATTGTGATTTAAAATTTTAATCCCACATGTAAATGTAGTCCGATATCATTCTCAAAAGCGAATAAACTTTTCTTAACATGCCTCTGCTCAATACCAGAAATAAAAAAAAAAAAAATAAAATAATAAACGATTAAATCAAACATTCCGATCGGCTTGGTTGCAATTTCGTAATTGTATTCCTATCGTTTTTGATTTACAGTCTTCAGATTCCGTTTATTATTTTTCTTTGTTCTATTTTAACGATGGATTTCTTCAGTTTTGCGTTTGGCTTCTATTTCGAGCTTAAGACGTTTGTTGTGCTCTTTTTCGCGAGAGCGACGTTCTTCAACTTCTTTAGCACAACGTTCTGCTTCCAAGGCTTCTTGAATCTTTTGCAAACGTTCTTGCTTTTCTGCTTGTTGTTCCATAACTTTAGTATTCAAATTATGTGCTAATGTTTTTTATAATTATAGGAGTTTTTCTTAAATGGTTTTCCCTAGGAAAGCTCACATTACGATTTTATATTATTATACAAAGTTTATTTGACTAAAACCCCTATAAGTATGCATGTTTTTATACCCTTCACCAAAAATGGTAAGGGTATTTTTAAGTTTGTCATTACGTGTGTAATTTCCACAATATATATATGAGGTCCATATAGTATACATATTCTGAAACCTTATAGATAGGGAAGTTAAATGAGCCATGTCCGTCTGTCTGTCAGTCCGTCTATCCGTCTGTCTGTACGTGAAATCGATTTTCCGAAGACACTAGAAAAGCTAGAGATCTGGGTCTTGAACTGAAATGTAAGGATTTTTTTTAAGATGATTCGTATTGGAAATCAGCAAAAATAAAATATCTGTTCTGATTTTGGATTATATGTACAAATAATAAAATATTTACTCGTATGTGCAAACTTATATAATAAGAGAAATCCTGTAATATATTCAATAAATTATACATTTACGGCTTGGAGAAGGGTATTTAAGATGCGGCACAGCCGAATATAACACTCTTACTTGTTTTCTATTAAAACTAATGATATTGAAACTATTTAAAAATTTCCTTCTGGACTTTTATTTGTCGTTTTTAATGTTCTACTGTGGATGTGTTGCATTAGCCGATGTGTTAGGTTAGGTTAGGTTAGGAAGGTTAGTGTGAAATACACACCCACTCGGAGACCCAATTGGATCCATTGTGATTCCCTTCATTCATAATTTATTGACTAATTAGTCTCCTTTCTGCCCAAGGAGAAACAAAGAGCCCTTAACATCCATCCTTCAGCCACTTAATTCCCATGATAAAGCCCCTGATATCATCAAGTTTGCACTTCGCGATATCACTAATGCCCTCATGGAAACGTCTGCTCAGCCATCTTTGCCTATTGCGTTGCAACCTTGGGCAATGACAGATTATATGCTCTATAGTTTCTGGCTCCTCTTCATCCTCACACATCCTACAGAAATCTGGAGTGCCATTTTCCCATATGCTGGTCCTCGCTCTAACCGAGCAATGGCCAGTCAAGGCGCCTACTAAGACTCTCAAAACCTTTCTATTCATACCCAGCAGTAGATCAGATTTACCTGGGTCTAGTTCTGTCCATATGGACCTCGAGACTCTACAATCTTCTCTATTCCTCCAGGAATGGTTAGTTCTGCTAATTACCCAATTACTGAGTTCCATATAGTAGTAACCGATTGGAGGTTTAACCGACCTGTCACTAACTGCCACATCTAATGCTGACCCTATTCTTTCCACCTCATCAGCAATTTCGTTTCCCTCAATATTGCAATGTCCTGGTACCCAAAATAGCCTAACGCTAAATTTGTCCATAAGCAAATTGAGAGATAGCCTACACTTGCTGACCAGCTTCGATTTGACACTATGCCCCTTCAAAGCTTTCAGCGCCGCCTGACTGTCTACGTAGAATGTTATCTCCACACCTTCAGTTACGTGTTCTATCACTGGTTCCGTAGCCCTGAGGATCGTTAGGATCTCAGCCTGAAATACACTACATTCCTTCGGTAGCCTAAAGGACCTACGAATGTCTGTTCCTAAAAAATAGGCGCCAGCACCCCTGCCTATTTCCATTTTCGATCCATCTGTAAAGACCGTGCAGCCCTCGTACAGTCTATTAGATTTCACCCAAAGATCCCTATCTGGAATTAGTTGTGAAGACGTTCTAATAAAATTAGTCTCAACAACCTAAGAGTCTGTAAAACTAGGGGATATGGTCTCCCGTCTGGTAAAACTAATCTTTTTCAAGAGTAATGTATGACCTGTAAATCCTGGCTTTACAAAGCCCGCTTCCATAAGCCTGAGCAAACTCCTTGCCGCCGTTCTCAACACACATTATTCAATGGGAAGCAGGTGAAGGATGACGTCCAAGGCAGCCTGAGGGGTGCTCCTCCGATGTGTTGCAAACATGTGAATCTATGTTCAATACCAGCAGGTAAAAAGCTTAATTTTAATTTAGTATTAAAAAAAAAAAAATTTTTTTTTCGGCATTAAAAAATGTCAAAAACAATTTTATATTGCAATTTTTTTTAATTCAACATTTGTATTATTGTAAGTAAATAATGTACGGTGAAAAAACTTTTTCAAAATATACATATAATGTTTTTTTAAATTTTAAATAGACGAAACCCCTGAAGAAGTCAACAAACAAGTGACGAAACGTTGGGTAAAAAAAATAATAAAGCTGTTTTATTAACATTTGTGACTTGCTCCACGAGAAGGGACCTCTGCGCCGAAAAGAAGTTATTGAGAAAAACGCGTTTAAAAAAGCGCTTCGTTTTGAGCTACGTATCTGCACCGATGACTTTGATTAATTATGTTCATCTTTACAGGTGATTTGTAAAAAACTAAAAGACATAGAAACTTGCGGTTTGCGGCATTTGAAAGAGCGTTTTTTTTTCCTATAAGAATCACTCAAAAAGTAAAAAAAAAAATTTTTCGGCGCAGAGGTCCCTTTTCGTGGAGCAGGTCACATATTAAGATTGGAAAAATATCATTATCAACAAAATATTAGTTTAATAAAAATTAGCGTAAATATCCCGATTTGGAATTGATTCATGTGTATGAAACGATCAGTTTTAGGTAAAAGAAATGTGTATGGCTTTCAATTGGTTGCGTGGCTATGCATCCATCTAATCTAAAGTCATTCGTTTTCATCTTATATATGTAGATCCGGACGCTTTCTTGTACTAATAGTTTTTTTTTAATTGAGTTATGTATTTAAGGATTAAATAATCCCTCTTTTTTTACTTGATTCCAGAAAACCCGTACGTTCTTACTGTATTTATGACACCGTTTGGAATTCATATTTTTTTCTGTGTATGTATATTCATATGTATGTATGTATGTATGCGTATTTTAATGATGTCATAATTTTAATACTAACAAAAAAAACTTAAAATTTTATAAGCACTTAAGGTAACTCATATTTCACTAGTGTCATATAATGGCAGTTATATAAATTGTTTTTTGTTATTGTTTGTGTCCTTCCTTAAATTGTAGTTTGTAATATATCCAACAACGAGAATTAAAACCACATGCTGTCAACTAATTATAACATCATGATAAATTAGTAATTTGTATTTTTTGCAGTACAAAAAAAAAAAACAAAAGAACAAAATCAAAATCAAAATGGAAACAGTTAGTTGAAGCAAAAAATAAATACAAAGGAAAGAGTATTAGCATAAGAGAGTGATTTGCAAGGACATTTAAGTATACACTCTGCTATTTGTCAAATATAAATTTTTAATTTAAGTAAAACTAAAAATTATATATGGCTGAATTTTAAATATAATACAAAAATTATAAGAAATTCATTGCAAATTTATTAAATTCAAAATTAAAGGCTGAAGAAAAGAAAGTTCAGTTGAAATTTTACTGCAAACTTTGGAAAAACATTAAAATTTAGTTAAACTCTTGTTTTAGCGTACGCAATAATCGTCATTATTGACAGTATAATATTGCCTAACCTTTAACGTTGTTTCTTCTTTAAAACTTAATATATTCGCTTAAAACCCCCTCATAAAAAAGTGAAATGCCCCATCAGCAATTAAAGAAACTATAAAAATATAAGCAAATTATTTTGTATGTCTATAATGCAAAAAATTTAATATTAAATATTTCTTTCAATTTTTATACGAACAAAGAAAAATGTCATCAATTTAAAATAAACACAAGATAAATAGCGAAAGAAAAATATTACAAAGTTTATGATTATTCGTAATGCTTACAGGCCTATAGGACATTCTGTTTTTGCTTTGTATATATTATCGTTGACTTTTATTTTCCAACATTTTTGCCAAAGAAATACAAAAAAATAAAAGTCATTTAATTCTTTATTGAGTAGCTGCAAGCCACCAGCATTTATTCGTTTTAAATACGAAAACGCTTTAATTTCGTTGCAAAAAATTCATGCAGCACACTTTCGATAAATTTGTTGGTTGAAAAAAAAATTTTTTTTTCTGAGAAGTAGTTTTTCAAAGCTACGTTTGTTTTTTACAAAAGCTACACACCCTAGAAGAATTTTATGAAAAAGCATTAATTTTTAAAGTAATATACATTTGTTTTTAAAGTTTTATAAGGAAGAATTGTTACAAGTGCGGTTGTATGGATGCGCTTAAAGTTAAATTTAAACCCCTAGACACGAACCAAAAATTTTAATAGAGCTCTGTTAACAGTTTTACATGATTCTGTTAGACATTAAAAAAATGAATTGTATTTATTAAAAATTTGTCAATAAAATAATTCAAAACATATAAATATTTTACTTATGTACGTCCTAATTTTTAAATAAACAATTTTATGAAAAAGAAATATTTAGTACTAAAGAGGTTTCAGTGCACTTTAAAAATTATTTATGGAAAATTGGTATTAACCCTTTTCTCAACAATGTTAGGAGATGTGGCAAATTTGTTTTGTGGAGAAGATTTTAATGAGTCTTGGTTCATGTCTAGGGTTTAAAATTTGACTTTACGTACATCTTTTATGGAATAAAATAGTTTTAGACCGAGAACTTTTCGACAGATTGTTAATATAAATATTTTTATTCAAAGGTAAAACTGACATTTCTTTTCAGTAGGAAATATTTTTGAAATGGTACTTTGCCGAATACTTTTATTAAATAGTACTTTTTATTAGAATATATTTTTATAAGTACTTTTTTTCGAAGAAACCCATTATAAGAGGACTTATAACAGCCCTTTGTTCCGAATAGGAACCACAGGACATAATATATATATATATAACAGCTACTGTTCTTAATAGGTAATTTTTTTAAATGTACTTTTTTTAAATATATTTTCTAAAAAAAGTGTTTTTTTTCAAGACATGTACTTTTAAGAAAATTTTTATTTTTTCTTAAGTGTGCTGTTTTTTTAAAAGTATTTTTTAAAAGATACTTTTATGAAAAGTACTTTTTTAAATGGTACTTTTTTGTTAATTGTAAACAGTACCTGTAAAACAAGACCGAGTCTTATATTTATAGTACAAGAATGTTATGTACAGAAGTATAAAAATTCTTTATGAAAAATTTACTTTCAAAAGGTACTATTTTTTAAACAAATTTTTTATTGGGTACCTTTTGAAGGAGAATTTATAAAGAGGGATCTTTTAAAGGTACACTTTTAGTATTATTACTGTAAGATACATTCTCCTTCTCTCTTTTATAAGAGTTATGTTTTTATTTCTTGATGTAAAAGTCCTTTTTGCGATAGTAAATTTTCCAAAAATTTCAACACAGTAGAGTGACATTTCAAAGAACCTTGTTAATTGTGATAGGCAGTTTTTCATTTCATAAAATTTCTCTCTTTGTTGCTTTGTTTATTGGTTGCAACAACTGGTTATGTCTCTTTGTAATATTTTTTGTTTTCCATGTCAAACTATTGTTTTACTTCTTAAAAGAGCTAAGTGCCAACTGATTGCTGCACTCTGTAGTCTACACAGCGGTTATTGGTTGTCATATATTTTTTTTAATTTTTTCTGCCCTCCGTTGAATGACCGGTTTCCGGTCCGGTTTGCTTTTGCGATATAATTTTCTTATCTTTTCTGGCAATAAAAAGCAACCGAAAGTTTTTCAAAATGTTTTAAATGTCTGCTAAAAGCTTTTTCATTACAATTTGGTTTGGGTGTTCTTTAAAGTCAAATTATGTTAAAAAGTTTCGTTTTAATAAAATGTTTTTTTTTTTTGTTGACTAGTGCTATAAATTATGATAATGAAGGAGGCGAACAAAGAATGAAACTTTTATTTGATTTATTGTTGGCAAATGGAATACAAAATAAAGTTTAATGTTTATTTATTGTATATTTTGAGTATGTTTTTGGTTTTTAAAATTAGTACAAATTTTATTGGGCATACGCCCAGAGTTGCCAAGTTGGAGTAATTAATTCTTGCTTTATTATATTGTAAAATTATTTCTAAATTTCTTAGCATTTTAGTAATTAGAAAAAATTGCATTAAATTATTAAATGCGAGACAAAAATATTGCAAGATATGTAGTTGGAAGCTAAAGGCAATACAATACCTATGTTTTTAAAATGTGTGTGAAACAAAATTTCAATATATAAAATCCTAGAAACACACCACAGAATTTGTACAGCTCTGTTGACATATAAAAAAACATACTGAATAGACTAAAATTTATTTTTCGTTTTGTGGAAGTGGCTTCAATATTTTGTAAATAAAATTTATTATATTTTAAGAATAGCCAATATTAAATTTTTCTGACTATCACTGTTTTAGTTTTTTTTTTTTGATTTTTGAACATTTATTATTACTTTGTATGAGGGTGACTGGGGGTACCCCCTTTTCCCATCCTACCTCCCAAAATTATAGCCGTTGTTACATTCTCTTAGTGAAATTTTTTTTAAATTCGGTGCAGTACCTTTGGCGCGTAATCTATATAATTAATAGACAATTGCTTTTTTTGTGCTGTCCTTCATGCTCCTGTTATACAACCGATTGCTACCAGACTTCTACTAAATTAAAGACATCTTTTCACAGAGCTGAACGAGGTATTGTGGGTTTTGTGGGTGTTCAGTTTTTCGGAAGCTATAACCGTTTAAAGTTCCTACTACTAAAATCACACGTATTAATCATGCCTGTAAGTTAAGGCCAAACAAAATCAAACTAACAATACATAAATGTGTTTTACACATTTGGCGGGAAAGAGAAAAATAACAACAAGACATCCATACACACTAACAGCCATAAGTTAACAAGAGCGGCAAGCGTTTTTTAGCTGTCAAAAGTTCTCATGTCCATACAATTTGTATGGAGCATCCCGAAATAACGCGGCGGATCGCGGCGGATCGCGGCGGCAACATTTTACAATTGGAAAATCCGATTTTGACAGCGCGTTTAATAGTGAAGTTAGCTGCAAAAGACAAGCACACATGATACAATGACTATAAGGTAGTCTTACAAGCCCAGCTGGCAATTGTTGTAAATCACTTGTTTTTTATTTTAGGTGTTAAATTTTGATTTGTATTTATTTTTTCATATTTCAATGAATCATTTTTATTTATATTTGTGTCACTGTTTGAAACATACACACATATGTACATATTTATACCTTTGAGTTCCGAGGAATTTTTTTGTTGTGTTTGTTGTAGAGATGCATGTATTATTCGGTTATGAGTATACTATTATAATCAGAGTTGTTATATATTTTGTAATAACCCTGTTTTTTTGACAAAGCGTTGACGCTCTTGTTTAGGTATGGTATTTCAGCGTTCACGCTAGGCGGTAGAAAACGTTCCGCTTTCCGCTCTTGTTTAGGTATGGCTGAAAGATATGGCAGAATTGTAGACAAAAATATGAGAGAGTTGAGTAAATTGATTTAGCTCAATAGAAAGTATTTTGTTTTTGCATTTAAGAGTTCTTTTATTATTTGTAATTTTTGTGAATTCATACATATGTACATATGTATGTATCATTACCCAGCAAACAATATGAGTCGCAAAAGAGTGTTTTAGGACTCCTTTTTATGAGCAAAACCCTCAAAAAAAAAATCTCCTGAAACCGTCAAAAAATTTTGTACTGAATATGAGCGTTTTAGGACTCCTAAATTTAACGATTTGTATGAAAAATTGTGAGCCTTTTTGCTCACAAATCAGTCATAACAGCCTCTTAAAAGGGTCATAAAAAAGGGATTTCGGAGCCAAAAAAGAGTGATATAGGAGTGTTTCTTTTTCTTGAAATTGGATATTCATTTTATTTGTAAATTTGTGTTTTTTAGCTTTTAATGGAAAAGTTTTATTAATATATGTTTTGTGCATCGAAATAATTTATTTTTCCAAATTTGTACATTTCTTTAGTTTTAAATGCGAAACGAAAAAATATAAGCTTGACATCGACATCGTTTCAAATGTATTTTTAGGTAGAATTGTTAATGTTTTTCTCTCTTGGAAAAGTCTTCGCTGCGAGGTTATTTCGGATAAAAGAAGCGTGTGAAATGGAATATTTTCCTCCTCCAATGCTAGAACTCGTTCTTTTAATTCTGAAAATAAATAATAAAATATCCATTAATAAACTCTATTTGTGTGATGACATGAAATGAGAATTCAGCTTTACTTAACTCGGTTTTCATTTATTAATACTTTTACGTCCTTTGCGATTTCATTGGTTTGTGCCAGAATTTGCTGAATTGGATCTGTAAAATGATTTTCCAGTTTAAAATCTTAATCAAACTTTAAATAAAACCCTTTTTTACCTGTATTACTTCTTTGTAGAACTAAATTTTGCGGCAATACTGTAGTTGCATTTTGCAACATGGTATAAGATAACCCACCCATTCATTTATTATTTATTTATTAAATTATTTCATTAATTATTTGGGCTGAACGCCTCTTTTCGCCAGTTGTTGGATACATTTTCTCTTCTTATTAAAAAACACAGAAATAAACTTATTTTTTTCACAATTTCTTAAAGATTTTATCAAAAGCACAACCGAACAGCGCAAAATGATCACAATAATGACAGACAAACGCAAAATATTGAAGTTATCAAGTAAAAAGAATAGAAATTACCGTTGCCCCTCATAAAACCCTCATAAATAAGAGTTTTCTAGGAGTGTGCTCCTAAATTGCTCATAAAAATTAGGCTTTTCGGAGTCCTGAATTCTGCAGGCTCCGAAATCAATCATAAATGCTCATATATTAGGAGGGTAATCATAAAACCCTCAGAAAAAGGAGTCTTTTAAGAGTCATATTTAGGAGCGCTCCAAAAATTGTTTGCTGGGTAAATAATTTTAGTTTTGGATGTTTTATGACTGTTTTATAAAAGATTTTTTATGATTTTTCTTTCTACGACTAGAACGCGGCGCATGTGGTCGACCGTGTTGGTACACACTATTTGATATAAACAGACAAACAAAGAAAAAAATCTTTATTCTTCATAATATTATACATATGTATATCAAATGATAAATGTATCCATTTTCATTTTAAAATTTGGGATGTTATTTCATATGTCATAATACACAAAAAAATGGGGTATTATTTCGTTTCTGTTTGGAATATTATTTCATTTCATTGGGGTATTGTTTCATTTTAAAAATTGGGATTTTATTACATAAGAGATAAAATCTCAATTTTCGGGTCTTATGTCATCTTTTTTTTTGGGTTATTGCCTGCTACCGACTAGAACACGATCGATTGGGTCGACCACCGTTGGTACACACTAGTTGACATAAACAGACAAACTAACAAAAAAAAATCTTTCTTCTTTATAATATTAGATATCAAATGATAATTGTATCCATTTATGCCAAAAAACAAAGACACTGCAAATCATTATTATGTAACTAATTAACTTTGTTGAAAAGAAGCTTTGAATTGATTTCTTTATTAAAAAAAATTTAAAAGATATAAGAAGAGATTCTTAATAAACCTTAAGTCTGATATAAAAATTTATTGCATACTTTTCCTTAATAAATATTTAATTTACCTAATCCTTAATGTAGGCCCCACAAAATTCTTATCATTCATCCTTGTGAAAAGATTCTACAAAATCCGTACGTTGTTTTGTGCCAACAATTTTACACCTCATAAAAATGTTAAGTTAAGCAGCATTGGCGTACGATAATAATCGTTATAATAATAAAAAGAATGATAAAGAAAACGAGAAAAGGTGTGGAGAAAATATGGAAAGACTACTAAAAAGTAATATCTATAAATATTATTAAATTATCTTATGGAAATTGCAACAAAGTATTGAAGTAAATTTATAAATAATTCATAATAGTTTTGTGTGGAAGCGTGTGGGTGTGTGTTTGTGTGTTTGTATATGAGAAAATCTAATGAAATAACAACTTTAATATTGGCAATAACAACAGCAATAATAATTCACAAGATAGCAATCAATTTGTTATATCAGCACTCATCATATTATTTATAGAGTTTTCAATAACAAAATACACCTTTAAACTTGCCTAAAACACACACCCGCACACACACCAACGGTTACAATGGGACTGTTTAGTCATAAAATAAGTGCAAAAGTTTATTTTCAAAAGAAACTATTTTTACGTTTAAGTGTAATGGAAAGCAGAAAAGAAAATAAAACATTTAACGATCGATTTTAAGGACCGATGAAACTTGTAGCTGATTTTAAATTTTAATCGGTTATCTTGTGATTTGATCTCAAAATATTGCGCGCTCTAACTTTCACTGCAGAATACTTTTTTTTTGTCAATTAAAGCACTTCCGCAAAAGCAGCAATTTTTAGACAACTGCCTTATATTGTTTTCTTTTCCACACACAAATTAGCACCTTTCATTTCAAGGTTCATTTATAAAATGTCTTGCCCACCCCGTAATAATGCAACTTGCTATTTTACTAGAACAAAACACAATTTATAAAAAAGTAAAACGTCCTGTGTTTTATAGCTAATGTTGATTTCTACGGGTTATGTCCTGTGTAATTGCTTCCACCATTAGTGAGGGAGATATTTTTTGGAATAAAACACACACACGCCTTTTAGAGCAAAACATTTTTAAGAAACGATCACCAAAATACACTTTCTACATGGAAATGTATAATTTTTTTGTAGAAAAGAAAAAAAAAACCATAAGTCAATAAATGTCATTATATTGTAAATTATGTTAAATAATTTTTTAACAAATTTAGTATTTTATTATTTTCTAAAAATTTTGTGTTCTGTTGGCTAGTGTAATTGTAACAAATAATAAACTGATTTGTATGTATGTCAACGAAATACAGCTTTGCGCCAAACAATATAACTTTGAATACAAAAAGTAATATGTCATGATCTGTGATATGTTATTCCTTGTATTCACTAGTGTTTACAATTTCATCATGGAGAGAACAACGTTTACAAATTATTCAGTTTTATTATCAAAATAATCGTTCCCCAATCGTCCAAGTGTGCGTGCTATTCGTCGAATTGTTGAAAATTTTTAGCTTACATTTTCTTTACATTTTGTTCAAGTGCCAATAAAATAAAGGACCGCTCGAAGTAAAGCAAATATTGCTGCCTTTCAGGCAAGTGTTGCTGAGGACCGCAATTTGCCGGTTCCAAGACGTTCTCAATGATTGGGAATGTCTCAAACCACAACCTGTCGGTATAGATCGATGATAGCCAACTTTTTATGGCCGAAATTAGAAGAAGAAGTTCTAGACAACATTTGGTTCCAACAAGACGCGGCTACGTGCCATACAGCAACTGCAACAATTGAATTATTGCGAAAAAAGTTTGGAGATTCGATTATTTCAAGAGATTGTAACATTGAATGGCCTCCAAGAAGTTGTGATTTAACACCTTTAGACTATTTCTTGTGGGGTTATTTAAAGTCATTGGTCTTTCGAAATAAACGACTTGATTTAGTGGAAAAAGTGCTCGAAAATTGGGTTCATCAAATTCGTTCCTGCAGAAAAAGTCGTTTAAGCCATTTGAATGACGTTTTATTTAGAACTTAATTGTATCGATTGTACTTCACATTAAATAAAAAACTTTTGAATTTAATTAACAATAAGTGTGTTTGTTTTTTTGAAGAAATCATATCACTCTTATTGGAAAACCTTATATTATTAATATTATTTTTAAAAAGAAATTTAATTCCCATAGTGCAGCAGACAAGTCCTATAAAATTATCTATTTATCTAGCATTTCTCTCGGACAATAGATAGACATAAAAAATGTAAATTTAATTTTATCACATTTTTTCTTCATAAATTATTCAGAAAAGAAAATTTCATTTGTATCGTCGATAATAAATCATAATATTTGACGTGGATTGCGTATAAAAGCAGAGAAAAAGAAAATGTAAAAATAAAAAGGAACAAAAAAACATTTCCAACAAGACCTGACACAGACGTCATTGTCTGAATGAAACGATCTATTTACTTACAAATAAAACTTTGCTATCAAAATACAAACATATAAATAATTCCATAATAAGCTCAAGTTTTAGTCGTAACATAATACCGAAAAACATTTATAACAAATGAAATAAAACTCTAAAGCAAGATAACCAACAAAATGCCAAAAGGGGAAAAAGAAGTATCGGAAAAATATTGATAATGTATGAAAGAGCATTAAATTAAAAAATAAAAACCAAATTAAGTATGAATGTAAAAATAGACTAAAGGTCATGAATCTCAAAATTGAAGTGAAATAAAATAACGAAAAAAATAAAAAAACATATCCGACAGACCTAAACTTTGAAACTCGTTCAAATAAAACGAATGATTTATTGATGTTTTTTTTTACCCTTTTCAGTTCTTAAATATTTATAAAAAGATTCTAGAACAGGTTTTTTTTTGTTCTCTCACTCTGCAGGATTTGTATTTACATTTTCTCCTGCCTTTCCGGTGTTTTAGAGTCATAAGCCTAAAAGTGGGCAAACAAAAAAAAAGTTTTCGCAAAAAAATTAAAAAGGAATAAATATGTGCATGCATGAGTGTTAAACCAAAGTAAACGGTGCTTAAAATTGGCAAAAATACACAATAATAAAAATCAAGAAGAATTTTTTAATTAAACGGCTGAGTAACTGTCTTTTTTTGTTCGTTTTCTCTTTCGCCCCTCACCGAATTGGAAGGCATTATTTGAATATTTATTGAATGCATGACCAACCGACCAACCGACCAACCGACCAACCGACCGACCACACACATGTACACAAATCAAAATGTCTGCCTAAAAGTTTGTTGTAAAAAAAACCAAAATAAATTTACTAGACTTTTTATGAGGGTCATAAAAAAAGGTCGATTGATTAGTGGGTAACTGATCATTATTTTTTTTAGGGGGTAGAAATCTTTCGTAGAGAAGGAAAAATAAAAAAAAAATACCAGAATCATTTATTCAATTTAATAATAGCAGTTTTATAAAAGCAACATTATTATTGAGGCAAATCTAAAGCGAATTTTAAAGTGAAAACTTTTACAAAATGGAATGTTTAACCAATATTTTTATTTTGAATTATATTTTTCCAATTAAGGAATAAAAAGAGGTCTTGAGTATGTAAAAACAAGTAAGCCCTTGTTAACAAGAAAGAAAAATATATAAATAATTAATGACCAATAATTTTTAAAAATATAATGTAGATTTATAACAATTCTCGTATTCTATTTCTGTTGCAAAACTTGGTTAAATAGTTGATATTCTTCCCTTGAAATCGGTATACTGATACGTTTTTCAAAAATAGAAAACTCATAGTAATTTGAATTTTTTTCAATTCAATAAAACTGAACTTAAGTCTAATAATAATAATTTCATTTATACTTTTACATTTCATTAACTTGACACCACAGAGTTAAATTTTTTTTCCAAAAATGGATAAAATTTATAAATTCAATATAATCTACATACAGTTTTGTATAAAATAGTAAGTTTATGTGTATGCTGAGAGCTTTATCAAAAGGATTCTCGAAAATTGACTGCTAACGAGATAAAAACGAATAAAACCGATAACTGAGCATACCTAAAAGACTTCTAAAAGTTGAGTTAAATTTCAAAAAGCATAGTAATTATATATAAAAAAATGCGGTTAATTTTTTTACAGATGTCGCTCTGTCGTGTTATCGCTCTGATACTGTTTTATATCTATGACTCTCATTTTATAAATCTTTCGCTCTGGCTTTATTTTTGCGGTTGCTGCTTTGTCACAATGATTTGGCTATGGTTTTGCTCCGGTTTGCACTGTAGTTTTGGTGCTCTGATTATGTTTTGCTCTGTAGCTTTCTGACTCTGATTTTGTTGTTCCTCCCCCAAATTCACTGTTTTAATTTGTGCTTGATGGCTTGGTTATGTTTTTCTCTGTCGTTCTGTTACTCTAATTCTGTTTTTCGACGGCGCGTGTTCGTTCTAATTTTGATTTGTTCTCTCAATTTGCCGCTTTAGTGCCGTTTTGCTCTGTCGTTTTGTCGTTATAATTTCGTTTTGTTCCATTTCGCTCTGTAGCTTAAGCGCTCTGATTATGTGTTGACCGGACGCTTTGTGACTCTGATTTTGTTATGTGTCTTGCTTAGTTCTTTCGGTTTGGCTATGTTTTGATCCGTTGCCTTATCGATCTGTCGCTGTTTCGCTTTAAAAGAAAGCTGGAATCTTTAAAACATGCCACACGTGTGAATGTACTCAGAACGCCTGAATCCTTCTTAAATTATAAATGTGAAGGTTTGTATGTCTGTTTCACCATAACGTGAAACCGCTTAATGGATTTGAGTGAAATTAGCTCGACGGATAATGTATTTAGATTAAAATAAAGGGTATTTTTAATGTTATCAACAGGGATCAATATGTACTTTTTAGAACTTTTTAACTTTTGTACTAATATTTTATAAATTTTTAAATTACTAACATATTTTCTTGGGGCTAAAATAAGAAAATTATTATTCTCTTGGTACTTTTTTACTTTTGGTGCTTTTTTACTTTAGGTAGTTTTTCTCTAGAGACGTTTTTTTATGGATTTAAATGAAATTTGGTACACGGATCGCATGTGACCCTGCTTTAAATGTAGGGTAATTTTAAAAGGCTAAAAAATGGACAAAATTTTACTTTTGGTACTTTTTGTATTATTTTATTTTACTACTTGGCAGTGATCTTTTTTGTTTTTACAATTGATTTTTTATATTAACGTACATTGCATTGCGTTAATTGACAAAAAGTTAGTCCTTTTGTAACCTCCTTGTTTGTTTTTCTTATAATGTATACATTTTTTACAAATTAAAATCCTTCTTCGGGGGCGAAATGAGAAAACCTAGTACTTTTTTAATTGTGGTACTTTTTTACTTTTAGAGTCTTTTAACTTTTGGTAATTTTCCTCTTGAGAAATTCTCTTAATTGATGTGGATGAAGTGTGGTAGACGGATCGCATGTGACTCTGTTTTTAGTAGTTTTTTTTTTTACTATAAATATTTTTTGACACGTACGAGTATTGTTGGTACGCATTCTGAAAGTAAAGCTTAATCATTTCATATTTAAGAAGATTTTACATTTAGATCAGTGTGTGGATTTTCAATATTCCATATCAGTATATTTTTAAGAAATTTTATAAAATTTAAAGCTTCAATTATGGTCACACTGCACAAAAAATTCTTCGGGTCGCAGTGCCTATGAACCCTAATTAATAATAATAATGATCACACTAGACCCACAAGAGAGAAAGAAGAATGCTCAACAGTGAACAACCAACTATATCATGACATAAGAATGTTTATGTTCGGATTCCAAACACATACATTCTTATTTCATGCTTCAAACTTTGAAGATCCCTGGTTTAATGTCGGGTCTAATTAATCGAAATTCGCTCCACGATTAATTAAGAGGTTTTGTAACTATTAAAAATTCGGCTACAATCTGTTAATTATTATTTTTTTTTTTTTTTGGAGGATCAGGGAATGAACCCATCCTACTTATTAAATACTTTGTGCCAGAACTAGAGAGAAAGAAATTTTGTAGGACTTTAAATGAAAAATATTGTTTCGAATTTCCCTTTACGTCTATTGTTTTTTTTAAAACCTTTCAATTGCACAAATCTTGAAAGCATTCATGCAATAAAAATAAATGTTATAAATATTTTCCACGAATGGTTAAATATATTTTTAGTTGAATGGTTCCATAGATTTTTATTATGTATCGAAATTTTCACATACACATTTATGGAAATTTTACTAAGCCCATAAATTCATCAAAAAAAAGAAAAAAATACAAGTCATTTTTAAACACACATTTGCCTTAAACTCGCAATAAGTTTAAAAAGGTACACAATTCTTTTGTAAATAAATTTCAAAATAATTTGTTTGAAATGAACGCAACCAGGATTTTTCTTACGCTGCAGTAAAAGAGTATATTCTCACCTTTTCAAAAAATAATAAAATAGAAACTTTCTACTTGGCAAAGTTTAAATTACATAGAAAATAAATATACAAAACAGTCCATGAAAAAAGAACACTGCCAAGCAAATACATGCACGCAAACACTCACTTATACACACAACAAGGACAAGTATTAAGTTAATTATTAAAAATTCCACTATTGTTGTTTGTTCTAAGGACTCAACTAAATAATATAAATTATAGTTGTAAAAAAACGAGATGAAAACGAAATCTAAACACAGCAAGTAGAAAAATAAAATTTAAATAAACTTTAAATTTGAAAGAGTTGAATAAAAATGCATTCAAAACAAAAAATTGGTTTCCACACAATGCCCTTTATTGTAGCTTAATAAGTAACACACAGCCACACACAAACACAGACACACACACAAACGTATGCAATGCGGCCCACTCCTTTCATTCAGAACTACAACAAAAGAAAAACTTATCCATAGTTACTACAGTTAAAACAACAACACTAACGTTCTTCAAACAGTGTCTTTTGTATAAATGTTTTATTTAATTGTTTAGAAAAAGAATCGAAATAAAAGATGTGGCATATGGTTGACCTTGGACGTTGCTCCAGTGGCTTGCCATTAGTGTTAAGTTCAAAAAAGGATTTTTTTATTTTTTTAGAAGGATATCGCCGCAAAAACTACACTAATTTTGCATTATCCGATTCATTTTTCCAAATCCTGAAAAGCGAGCGAGTGAATGAAAAAGATCAATTTGACAAAAAAATTTCGGAATAATTAATTTATTCCCAAATTATTCGAGAAAAATGTGCGAACAGGTTCTGTCTTAAAATGTATAATCACTTGTACTAAAAAAGTTCATTTTCTAAAGTACGTTTTAATAAAGTACTATTGCCAAAAAGGTACATTTAAAATAAAAATAGTAGTCTTTTCACAGTGAAGATTTCCTTTTTTTAAAAAGTCTTTTTTTTTTTGTGTAATTTGTTTTTATAACTTTTTTTAATATCGTATTGTGCTTTTTTTTTAACAAAGCCGCTTTTTTTAATTTTTAAAAAATTAAAGGTACAAAAGTACTTTTTTTACCATTGAACCGAAGAAATGGAACCTTGGAAAGCTATGCCTTCATCACATAAATAGTCCGACAACAATTAATACAATGCCTCACTAATGTACATTAGAGAAATTAATGATGTTGATTGACTTCCTCTGGCCCAGTTTTGAACCCAGGCCCCAAGTCATTATTTACGTCTTAGTCAACGCGCTAAATACTTCAGCCAACACCACCCTCGTTAATATAAGTTTTCTAAAATGTATATTTCTTGAAAGTACTTTTTGCAGTACATAAATTTTTTAAAGATTTTGTTAACTCTATTAATTTTAAAAGATATTTTTAGAGGTATGTACTAGTGATCTTACGAATACTCGTATTCGTATTCGACTATTGGCGTATTTCAATACATTCGTATTCGTATTCGCCAAATTCAAGCGAATATTTCTCGAATAACATAATAACACATACATTAAAAAAAAAAAAAAAAAAAATCCTCAAATTAAAGAAGTACGTAAAATGTATTAATTTTTATTTAAAGAAAGAAAGCCCTTTATCTTTGACGCAAGATAATAATCGTCTTAAAAAAAAAACGAAAATTTTATTTCGTAACTATCATTTAAAAGTTAAAGTCTTATATGTAAATTCATATCATGTTAAGTTAGTAATCAATTATCAGTAGAGGAATGCTGGACTTCAAAAATAGAAGAACTAAAATTGAATATAAGAAAATCTTCCGAGACATGTGGCTGCGCAATCTGCGAAGATATATTCTCCCAAACAACACTGAATTACTAATTAAGCGCAAGCAGAGTAAGAAAAACAAAATCTCAAAGTGGTGGTCTTCTATTTGGGCATCTCAATGTCATAATAATGATATATACCTAAAGTAGTGCGGCAGTTTTTTTTTTCAATTTATTGTTACTGACGCAAAGAGGGATTTTTTCCAATTAAATTTGAAATTTTAAGAGGCTCTAAACCTTAAAAGTAATATTCGTATTCGTATTCGGTGATAATTGTTTCAAATATTCGTATTCGTTTTCGCGAATACTAAAATTGATATTCGTAGCATCACTTTGTACTTTTGTACTTTTAAGTTCTCATTTTTAAAGGGTACCATTTCTAAAGGGTGCTTTTTTAAGGAAGCTATTTTCAAAGGTATATTCTTACAGCCAAATTTTATAAAAGCACTTTTTCAAAAGTAGCATCCTTTGTTAAGAGTAATTTTTTTTTCTTAATATATTTTTTGAAATGTACTTTTTCTTTATATATACTTTTTTAGAAACGTATTTTTTTAAATATTTTATTCGAAAGGTTATTCCGGGAGCCAATTTTAATTACATACACTTTTTTTGCAAAAATAATTTTTGGAAGCCACTATTTTAGGGGTTCTTTTTTTATAAATTAATATTGTTGATAAAATGTAATATGTAAATATTTTCTCAATATTGTTTCTCTTTATATAATCTTATCTAGTAGGTACTTTTGCATAGATATTTTCTTAAGAGGTAATCTTTTTTTAAATGGTAATATTTTGAAAATACATACTTTTGAGAAAATGTTACAATTTTAAAAATATATTTTTTTCTAGTGTTAATCTTTTCTAAAAATCACTTTTTTATAAAAGGTACTATTTTCTAAAAGGTACTTTTAATAAAAGATTTTTTATTTTTTAAAAGGTACTTCTTGCAAAAGGTATTAGACTTAAAAGTTAATATTTAAAAATGGGTTTTTTTGATCATGCATTGTTTTAAAAACTACTACTACTATTGTGAAAAAGTACTATTTACAAAAACGAATATGTTCGTTTTTTTCAGGTACTTTTTTAAAAAATGAATTTCTTAAAGGTATTTTTTGTTTTTAAAAGTTATTTTTTTAAGGTATGTACTTTTTGTTAACGGAATATTTTTAAAATAATATTTATAAAAAGGTATGCGTAGATAGATATTCCTGAAAAGGTAATTTTTTTAAACTTTGTTTTTAAAAGCTAATGTTTTCCAAATTTTTGTTAATGCTACTTTTTAAAATGCTACTTTGAAAACTACATTGTTTTACAAGATATATGAAAATTAGACACTAAAAGAGTTGCTGATTTGAAAATTAGTTTTATTTTGAAAGCAACTATTCAAAAAAGTTATACCAAATACTTTCTTTATATTTTAGAATTCACTGTTTAACTGAGGTAAATATTATAAAAAAGAGTTAAGGCTCAGTTATCCGTTACAACTCGCACATCTACTTATACATTTATATTAAATCACACATCCTTGCATACATACTTGCACATACAAACATACATACAAAGTTAAATGTGAGCATGGTGTAATAGTCTTGTTTTAATGTATTTTTTATGTGACCCTTGTGTACAACACATACAGTTGTAGCATCATTAATTGTTGTTACTTGTGGCAGGTAACGCAGACTAAAAGAACATTTCCTCCCATAGTCAATTGTGAGAGTATGTAAATGTATGTGCTAGCGTGCTTGCATGTACATGTTAATATAACCTTACATGGATTTTCTTCTTTTTTTTTGTTGTTTGTTTCCCTGTTTCAATACGAATGTCTCTTATATATGATATATAAAACGTTTACGTACAAGGTGAAAACATATAGAAAAAAGACTAACAAAACGCGCACTTGTAGAGACTAAAAACATGAAAAAGTCCATTAAAAACATACATAAAACAAAATACTGTAACAATAAATATACAAGTTCTCATTTCGTTTATTTTAACGGAGAAGGCTGAGAAAAGTTCTTTTGAATTAAAGGCTTTTTTTCAATGTTTTTTTCCTGGTAACAGTTTTATTTAGATGTGAACCTTTTTTTGTTTTATTATTTTGGATAAAATGAATTTATTAAATCGTTTGCTGAATGGTTTAATTAAAAAATTTTATGGAAATCTTTGTATTTTTCTAATAAGTTAGTCTGTATTCGTACATATTTATGTATTTATACATAGTAAAGATATACATATGTATGTATGCTTCTACCCAGCAAACAAAAAAGGCTTAGAAATCACTGGTAACAGGCTTAGAAACATAATCCTAAATATTAGAAAATTGCTGGAAATAATATTGTAAAGGATTTATTGATAATAAGTTAATAAAAAAGAACTGATGCTGCCGTCGTAAAAAGTTACAAGTTCTGATGAAAAGAAATTTTTATTATTACGAAACAATTACGAATGTAAGTTATTCTATAATTAGATTTAAAGTTTTGAAGTATACAACAGAAATGAAAATTATCCCGTTGAGTTCAGTTATCACTCACAACATTTTTCTAAGCTTAAGGCTTATTTTTGTAAGCTTTTTACAAATGATTTTTAAATCATTTTTGTTGGTTCTTTGGTTTGGAGCTCTGTTTACTCAATATAAGGTTTTCCAATAGGGATGATATGATTTTGAAGTGACGTTTCGGCCATTTGTAATATATCATGATCTGTCATTTGTTTTCATTGTATTCAGTAGTGTTTACAATTTCATCATGGAGAGATATACGCAAGAACAACGTTTACAAATTATTCAGTTTTATTATCAAGATAATCGTTCTCCAATTGCAACTTTTCGCTTTGCGATTTTATGATCGTAATAACCGTCCAAGTGTGCTCGTCGAATTGTTGAAAATTTTAAACTTTACATAATGTTCAAGTGCCAATAAGACAAAGAACCGCTCGAAGTAGTGCAAATATTACTGCCGTTCAGGTAAGCGTTGCTGAAGACCGCAATTTGTCGATTTCAAGACGTTCTCAATTATTGGGAGTGTCTCAAACCACAACCTGGCGGTATAGAACGATACTAACTAATTTCTGATGGCCAAAATTGGAAAAAGTTGATCTTGACAACATTTGGTTCCAACAAGACGGGGCTACGTGCCACACAGCAAATGCACCAATTGAATTATCGCAAGAAAAGTTTGGAGATTCGATTATTTCAAGAAATTTTGATATTGAATGGCTTCCAAGAAGTTGGGATTTAACACCATTAGACTATTTTTTGTGGGGTTATTTGAAGTCATTGGTCTTTTGAAATAAACCAGACTCTATGCAAGCTTTACAAGTCAATACTGAACGTGCCATTCATGAGGTACGACTTAATTTAGTGGAAATAGTGCTCGAAAATTGGGTTCATCCAATTTGTTCCTGCAGAAGAAGTCGTGGAGTGGTGGAAGTCCTATATAAGTATTTTATATATATTTTTATATTATTATTATTACGAATAAACGTAATTATTATTTGAACTTATATTGATTTACATATGGAAAGTAATATTATCAGGCTCAAGTTCAGTTTTATTGAATTAATGAAAATTCACAATTACTAAGAGTTTTTTTGTGTTTGGAAAATATTATTATTTATATCCAATCAGTTTTTAGCAGAACGTATCAGTACTGATTTCAAGGCCGCTACACCTCTCATCAGCGTCAATCAATTTTGAATTTTCATTAATTCAATAAAACTGAACTTGAGCCTGATAATATTACTTTCCATATTTTATATATATTTATAAAACATAATCGGGCAAATCACACATTCCGATTGGAATGTTTTCAAATTTGTAATTGTATTCCGATCGTTTTTGAGTTTCCGCTTATTTTGTAATTCAATCACTATCAAGATAAAGATTTGTTTTACCCATAGGGTATTGTTAAAATTAGTTTAAATCAAAGCTCACATAAAGCTTTTTTGACTGACGCTCCTTAAAGTATGCATTCTTTTTATTATTTATTAGAAATGAAGTTAGTATGTGAAAATATTTTGTTAATTCCATTTTGAATTTGAAAAATAATTGGTTTGCTTTAAAGAATCGACTTGCGGAATTGGAACCATTTTTGATCGAAATTGATTTCGGTAACGTGGCGGAAAATTTAATATATTGAATAAAAAAATAAATTCAATAAAACTGAACTTAAGCCTAAAGCTACGTTCACATTTATCAAATATTTGTCGAAAAAAACGTAACCATGAGAAAAACTTATAATTTATTTCCTTTAATTCCAATATATTTTTAATTTTGGGTTCGAATTTTTTAAAAACTGTATAAAAATACTCTTTTGGAGAAGAATTAATTTTATTTTGTAATATAAAAATCGTGTTAAATGACTATCCCTAAGCAAAACTATTGGTTACGTTTTTTTGGGCAAATATTTGATAAATGTGAACGTAGCTTAACAATAATAATTTCTTATTTATACATTATTACAGTTCAAATAATAATTACGTTTATTTTTAATAATAATATCAAATATTAATTCAGCTTGGGCACGAGCTATTCCCTAATAATATGATCATCACAGTGATGTGGATATACCAAATATTGAGAGAAAATAACAATACGTTATAATTGCAAAGTAAAATACTTTGAGTATAACTGACTATGAGAGTTTGTTGAATATTGGTAGTAAGCAATCAGACATGGGATATTTCGTACTAACAAAAATTGTTTCAATATGTAAAAATTGAATAAAAATGAATTAAATTAATTCTCGTATTTTATTTCTGTTGAAAACTTGGTTAAATAGTCTTCCCAATTAGTATCCACTTTACGAAAATTGTAAAGATGGTCAATTGAATGCTGATGAGATCGGTATATTGATACGTTCTGCTAATCTGATTGCACATGCTAATGTTTTTCAAAGATAAAAAACTCATAGTAATTTGAATTTTCATTAATTCAATAAAACTGAAAAGCCTTACAATAATACTTTCTTATTTATAAAATTTTTCCTTTAAAACTAAATAATTTGTGCCAGGGTGCTTGGACTAATTACTAATCGGTAGTTGCTGCCATTTTTAGATCTGCTAAAAATCCAATTGCCTATAATCATAATAACTCCGTAATGTCAAATTGTTTTAGCAATAACTCATACTAGAAACCGGGTTGTTAACAATTTTCTTACTATAGTCCAATATTAAATATGTTTTAGTTTCAACCAGGTTTAAGTATTATGGAGACCTGCAACAGCATCCTGCTATATGGTTGCGAAATCTGGGCAGAGACGTTAAAGACCCAAAGCAGAGCAAAGGTGCTACTCGCAGCGAAGAGAACTGCGGTCTTACGGGTGTCATTGGCATATCGAACGGTCTCGCGAGCTGCTGTGTTGGTAATTGCTGGCATGATACCAATTGATCTCCAGGCGGAAGAGCGCATGAGGGCTTTCGATTTTAAACGAACAGGAGCCGCGAACACAGCGCCCATGCCAAATTTCAGACAGGAAACTATCGGGAAGTGGCAAACTTAGTGGAACGCCGATAAAAGTGGCAGGTGGACGGCCAAACTAATCCCGACGTGCAGAAGTGGGCGAACCGAAAACACGGAGAAGTTTGTTATTACCTAGCGCAGTTTCGTTCCGGGCACGGTTACTTTAAAAAGTACCTGCACAGGATGGGTAAATGCGACACGCCTTTTTGCCTGTATGAAGAATCGCAAGTAGTGGACGAGGCGGAACACACGTTCTTCTTGTGTAAACGTTGGACCAAGAAACGCACCCGGTTAGAAATGCAGATCGGCACGATCGCGGTAGAAAACCTAACCGAAAAAAATTATGCATGACGAAGAAACGTGGGAAGCGGTGTCTAAATACGTCGAATCAGTGCTCCGCACAAAAAAGACCGATTTAGATAGAGCTCAGAACCCCCCGAGCTCTGCCACCTAGGCTAAGAAATACTGAAAACAGCGACGTTTTAGCGTCACCAGGTGATGCACGGTGTCTGGAGGCAGACCAAAGAGAGCAGGCGGTTGTTTCTAACCCACAAGGGAGCCACCTCGAAGTAATGCGAAAGCGGTCCCGAGGTGGATACATCTCCAATTCAGGTGAGGTGGGGTTTTAGTCAGTAGGCCTATACCGGGAGAGCCCGACATATCACGACGACGGTCGTTGAATGCGTAGCGCATTTCCCCACCTCACACCCAAAAAAAAACAGGTTTAAGTATCTGATTAAATGTCTGAAATATTTTCATATCAAATAAAAGGAAAATGAAGAAATTAAAATACAAATAACATCAAAAGCTGAAAGTTCACTTTTCGTGCTGTTAAGTGTCGGCATAAAAGTCGTTTACAACAGAAAAGACTTATTTAAAAAAAAATTTTAATTCTATTAATATTTGGACAATACTTTTGTTCGAGTTTATTCATTTCAGCTAAAAAAAAAAAATTCTGTTGTTTATCGACTTAAATGCAAACAACACAGCCGTTTTATATTGTTTAAGCCAGACTTTATCCATTTAAAGTACAGACATTTTTAAAAGTCTATAGTAGACGAAAAGTATGTTTTTGACTCAAATAAAACATTTAAGCTCCTACTGCGTTATTCAAAAACGATTATTAAATTTAATGTTGCCTTAATGTACGAATTTTGTATGAGAAAAACGTTTTTAATGTATACTTTAATTTTAACAACTGTCCATGAATGAAGAAGGGTGTGTTAAAGTATACTTTATAACCGACTTCAAAAATAGAAGGAGATAATCAACTCGTTTGTATTATTTTTTTTTTTTTTAGATAGAACTCTACCACTTATGAACGGATTTTGAAAATTTGTTTTTGTGTGAAAGGGTTTGCTTGTAGTTGGGACCCAGGGGCAGGTTCTTTCCCGGAAATATTGATTAGCGAATATTTTTTCTGTTTATGAAGCCAATTTATTTATTTATTATTTGTTTGGTTTGAAGAAGTTTGCTTTCAGGTAGGTCTCAAATAGTTTATTCCTCTCATGAAAATTCT
This sequence comes from Lypha dubia, assembly GCA_947311025.1. Lineage (NCBI taxonomy): Eukaryota > Metazoa > Arthropoda > Insecta > Diptera > Tachinidae > Lypha > Lypha dubia. Next base: position 57,023,300 of record OX371263.1, read on the forward strand.
TAAATTATTTAAAAAAAATTGTTTATTTTTTATTCCTTTTTTTTAACGCTAAGGCAAGTTGGGCACATGAAATATTTTTGGAAAATTGGGCAAAGTTGTCCCTCCTCTCCAAAATATTATTCACTACGTGAATAACTCCGTTATTTATTGACTGATTTTCAAATTGATTTTTTTTTGTTGTTTGTGTGACCGGTTTTGCATGCAGTTTGGTTCTTAAAATTTGGGTACGTTGTTTGTCTTACCCTAAAACGAATGCGTTAATCCATAAATACTCCACTTATGCACCGACATACAAAATTCATGTTTTTTTTTTATTTTTTTTGTAACAAATCTGTTGTTCCCTCCACCCTCACCGTCCACAAAAAAAAATATAATTATTGTGCCCCTAAAATATTAGTCCCATACAAATATAATATGTCATGGGCGTATGAACTAGAATTGAATTATATCGGACTAAAAGCTTTTGTACAGTTGCTTTTTGATTATAATCATAGACGAAAATCGTCAATACAAGTTAAGTGTGATTTTCAGATTGCCTGCAATCATCAATGGATGGATGTGTGTGAAGTGTGAGCCATAACCACACACCCTTTCTCGTACTGCGTGCTGTGGTAAAATAGTATGTTTTCTATTTTCGCTTTAATCACAAGTGCCAGTGTGCAGAGCATACAAGCGCTATTGTTTAAAAGTTATTTTGTATGTGGGTCTTTTTTTCCAGTTTGTTTCTAGTTTCATTATTATTATTTTCTTTTTTTTTGTTCAAGGAACTCCAAGTTAAAGGTAGTTTTAGCAACAAAAAAACATTTTTTTTTTTTGAGTACAATAAATCATAACTACACTTGCTAGATTACAAGAGCGTAAATATAATATACAACATATTTATAATTAGAAAAAATAAAGCCAACAAAAACATTTAAACTTCTTAGTTTTCCTTTGAATATTTATGTGAGTGGCCTTAACATAGGCTTTGATTTAACAATTCTATAATAGTGCCGCAGGGTAGGCTTTAATGCATGTTTTTTTTTTTTGGATTTTGCTCTCTTTGTCTTTTTTATTTTGTATTTGTTACACTCTTTGATGTTTTAGTTTTTGTTTTTTTTTTTTTTTTTGGTATTTACCATTAGGTCGTAAGGTTGTGAACGCGATGCCTTTTTAAAAATGCACAGCTGCTGATTGTTTCCTTTATTTGAAGATTTAAAGAAAAAATAAACACTAAAATTAAATAAAATGAGCTAATGATTTTCCAGTTTGTGATCGGCTGTCTTGAGTCACTAAATATGCTGCTTTATGTAATTGAGCTTGGGGTTTACTCTGTAATTCGATTCGAAAAGAAAACTGTTCGAATTTATATGTTATTTACATTAATTTTCGAAAATATTTGCTTTATATTCGAAATACGGAGTATCCCCCCTGAATATCTCTAAATAAATATATTTATGTCAGATAATTTGTAGAAAATATTATTTATTACAATACGATGCATGCTCCGTACTGCCTACCGCACACTTTATAAGCAGACATGGTGAGTTTAATTTTTTTAGTTGCGAAAGTAGTTTATCGGAAAGGATATCGTGAGGGAAGGCTTTTAATAAAACTTAAGGTCTATTGTGATTCGAAATGGGTTATTTTGACAATCTTACCACCAGTTAATGTAAACAAGAACTAATTTAGTTACATTTCTTACATTAACAAAAATTATTATTTGAAACAATTAAAACAAGCATTAAGAATAATTTAAACAATTTTTTCTTCATATTTAGGAAAATTTTACAAGCTTCGAAAAAAAAAACTATTAACTTAAATTGAAGGGAACCCTTTTCCGTTTTTTTATTTTAAATCTTAAACAAATTTTCTTTATTCGTATGACAAAATATCCTTAAACTTGGCCAAAAATATTGTTATTGAAAGTAAGATTTTTTCCAAGTAACATTTTAAGGCACCAGTGGTCATCAATCAATGCCCCCGGAGTCCGCCTACTTTTCGGCATTTTCACATACACAATACGACTGTTAACGAGCCACACTACAAATAGTGTAACAAAGTATAATTTAATTCTGTTGTAACACAACTCGTATGAAAGCTTATCAACACGCATGTTGTTGTTGTCGTTGCCGTTTTTGTTTTTAAAACACACAGTTGAAATTGAAAATAAAATAAAAACAGGTCAGCTGAGCAGTTTTATGCTTATTTTTTCAGCATTTTTACTTGGAAAATTTTTTTTTAGTGTAAAGAAATTTTCAGAAAGAATGATTAATTTGTTTGCTAACTTTTCAACAAGACGGCGACCTGCGTCTCTATTTTTTCAATAACATTAATTTTTATATAATTATATAGACATTCAAAAATGTTCATTCATAGTTGAATTCATATATTTATTTACGATTTTTTTTTTTTTTTTATATCAAAATCTTATTCACGAAATATTATTTAGCACAAAATTGCTCCCAGTGTGTTTTAAACTATTCGCAAAGACATGAACTATTTAAATTTTTTTTTATACGAGTATTAAAGAAATTTTATTCGATTAAAAAAGAAAAATTATAAAGAAATTTAGAAATTTGTTTAAAGATTTTACACACATACCTGCCAGTGCAAACAGGCAGGGTTCTACATTAGATTTATTTTTAACAAATGTGCCTGGTTTATTGTCTCACGCCGAAGTCATTACCGATTTAAGCTCAGATCACCTTCCAGTCAAAATCATATTAAATAACTTCTATAACACTGCTACATTTTTCAAATACGATTTTGTAAATGCTAATTGGAAACGCTTCTCTAGGCTGCTAAACAGAGCATTGACTTTACCAAATTTAAGTAATATTGAAAATACTGAACATATTGATAATTTGTTAATAGATTTCAAGCTTGCTATTAATAATGCAGCGGATTTTAGTGTACCAAAAAAACAATATTCACAAAAGAAAAAACCATTACCACAATTCTTAACGAGTTTAATTCGAAGAAGAAACAGTATCAGGAGAGATTGGCAAAAGTTCAGAAATTTAAGTGACAAACACGAAATGAATTTATTGAATCGAAAAATCAAAGAGGAAATAACAAAACATAGAAACAAATCCTGGGACTACTTACTGTCAACCCTTGATAAAGGTTCTCCCCCATTTTGGAACTTATCCAAAATTCTAAAGAAGAAATCAAAAAGTATTCCCATCTTAAAGCAACATAATAATATTTATACTACTAATCGGGAAAAAAGTGAAATTTTGGCTCAAACATTTGCGTTGAATCACTCAATTTCTACTAATCCTGGTGATATATATACAAATTCCCAGGTCCACAATGCTCTCGTTAAGAAATTCAAACCCGGTTCTTACAGATGAACCTCTAACCAACATTTCAGAAGTCTCTGCTATTGTTAAATCATTAAAAAGCAAAAAATCCCCTGGAATCGATGGGATCAATAATATTTGTTTAAAAAAGCTTTCTAGTAAAGCTCTTAAGTTCTTGACTATTATAATCAATGGTAAACACCCATTTTGTTATTTTCCTGATGATTTTAAGGAATCCAAAATTATTCCTATAATAAAACCAAAAAAACCACCTGATATTCCTTCATCGTACCGACCTATAAGCCTACTATCCTCTATTAGTAAAATTTTCGAAAAAATTATAAAAGAGAAGATAGTGAACTTTCTGGAAATAAATAATATAATCCCCCCTCAGCAATTTGGCTTTCGCCGAGAACACAATACTGTCCATCCACTGATTAGAATAAGAAACTTAGTTAAAGAAAATTTTAACGCTCAAAAATCGACTGGTATGCTATTACTAGATGTCAAAGCTGCATTTGACTCAGTTTGGCATGACGGCCTGATTTTTAAAATGATAAATTTTGGATTTCCCATGCAACTTATAAAGATAGTTCAAAGTTTCCTTAAATCGCGCTCCTTTAAAGTCTATATTGGTTCGACTTCGTCTAACTCGTATTCTATTGCAGCAGGTTGCCCGCAAGGCTCTTGTTTGTCTCCAATTCTTTACAACTTGTACACTTCAGATTTCCCCCAATTAGATTACTGCACTGTGTCAGTCTTTGCAGATGACACAGCGGTGCTCAGCTCCGAAATACTCTCGATAGATGTATTAACTAACTTGCTAAGGGCTTTAAGAGAATTACAATGTTATTTTAACAAGTGGAAAATAATGTTAAACTCTGACAAAACACAGGCAATATATTTTTCCAGAAAGCGTAAAGCATGTTTTTTACCTCAAAGCAACATTATGTTCAATAATTGCTCTATCCAATGGGAAGAGAAAGTTAAATATCTTGGAGTGATACTGGACTCCAAAATGAAATTCAAAGACCACATTCATTATATAATAAATAAAGTAAACGTACTCTCACGCATGCTATACCCTTTTATAAATAGAAATTCTGCTTTAAGCATTAGCAATAAAATGTTAATACTGAAATCGTTATTTCACGCCGTTATTTATTACGCAGCTCCTGTATGGTCGAACAGTGCTAACTGTCACTTAAACAAGTTACAAATATCGCAGAATAAGTTATTAAAACTAATATATAACCTTCCTTGGTTTTATTCAACAGCTCGCCTCCATTCTCTGGCAGATATAGAATTAGTTAAGGATAGACTTTCAAGACTAAATGAAAATTTCAATACCAGGTGCCAAAACTCTTCGTATAATCATATTAATGAGCTAGCTCAACTTACGTAGTTAAGATTTAGAATAAGTGTTTTTATAAAAATAAAAAATCGAAAAAAAAAGAAAAAAAAGAAAAAAAGAAAAAAAAATTATAAAAATGAAATGAAAAAAAAGAGGCTTAAATAGGTTTTTGCTAAATTTTTACCTCCAATATAATTTTGTCAATATATATATATATATAATAACTATCAAAATATTATTATTAAGCAGAAAAAGATACCAATCTTAAACTCTTTACAACTAATTATATAAAATTTGAGATGTAACATATTAAATATGAAATAAATTGAAATTGAATTGAAAATTGAAAAAATTGTTTAAAGATCTTGTAAAGGAAATTTATTTCTTAAATTTAATTCGTTTCTCCTTTTTGATGCTAGTGTTTTTTTTTTTTTAAAACGATGTTCGTACTAATTTCCCAATAACCGGTACACTTGATTGCTGCGTATCTTTCATTTTATATTTATTTCAATAATTTCTTGTTAAATATTTATTTTCTTAAATTTGTTTGGTTTATTTTTTAATCATGCGATTAACAGAAGCATTATAATGATTAAAAATAAATAAATTTTTTTAAATTTTCTTTATTAAACTGAAGTGGATGTTTTTACATTTTCAATAAATTTAAATTATCAAAAAATTCACATCCCTTTGACACATATCAATTTTGAATTAACTTGACACATATAGTTTCCAATAAGATTATTGCCACTCTTTTTGACATTAATTTGATAGGAAAAGACATCACCCTCTAAAAGTGTTGTGTTCTCACGATGTACCCAACGATTGTTCTCCAGCTTTCCAATACGGCTATTAAATGTAATAGCTGGACTTCGTTTTAGACAAATTCCACTAAATTGAAAACTCGTTATGCCGTCTTCATTGGGAACGGACACCTCAAAGCCATCCGATGTGCCTGCAAGAGTGGCTTTAGGTGCTTTATCAGCCCAGAAACATTGTAGACAATTAAGAATTATAATAAAAAATAAACAGTAGGAAATTATCGATCTCATTTCTTTATTTTGTTTCGCCGAAATAGTTTGTGTTATCATCAATTGACGTTCACTAAAAGACTTAGGCTGACTTCCAAAACGTTCGTATACAATGTTTGTATACAGTATTGCTACTGTATTTAAATCACATACAAATGCAAAGTTCGGAAACAATGCAACAACTATAAAACCGATGCCTTGTTTGCTCTCTTATTGCGTTAAAAATACTTTGCGGCGGCGTGTTGAAATGGTATACATTGTATAACTATTGTACTACGGCGTTATGAAATGTGATGCTTTGGTCAAACACAAAGCAATTGACGTTTTGGAAGTCAGCCTTAGTATTGCCTCTGTATGTTTAGCTGCTTACATAGAGCTTTTTGGGAGCACCCAATCTATTTATTTATTTTTGTTATTATTTTCGTTTACTCATTCAACACAAATGAATCCAGATGTGGAATAGCAAATAAAATTTTCAATGCTTTTTTTTATCTCTTAATTAATTTCCTCATACGTATCTATTTTGCATCTAAAAGTAAGTGACATTGAAATTGTTCTGGCGATGGCCTTGATAATATCAACTTGTGTGTATAGTTTTGTTTATCTAGAAAACTTTAGCATTTCGGTTGGTATTGAGAATGAAGTTATCTTTATTATTAATCCATTAATTATTTGTCCAATTGTTAGAATAATATTTTGTTCTATTTGCTTCGAAAAAGATAATGTACGACACTGTACAGCACTTTGTAACAAAGTCTTTTATTGGGATAAATTGTCGTTGAAGGGTGTATTATTGCCCCAGCAAAGAATGGTCCTAACCTTTTTATATTAAAAACAACAACACCAACATCAACCAATTTCGGAACATCTTTTCGTATATTGTCCTTTAGTGTAGGTTGGTTGCGGGGGAGGGGTAGGGGTAGGGTTGAAAGGCTTTTAATAAAACTCAAAGTCTATTGGGATTCGAACCGCGGTATTTCTAATTACCAGTTCACATGCATAAGAACTAATTTCGTAACATTTCTTACATTAACAAAATCAATAACAATAAGGTGACAGTCTTTTTGTATGTTTGGATATGGAGGAATTGTAGGAATGTTAAAGGAACAACACAGAAGAGAGATCAATTAATTGTTTTTGCATTTAACTGTTTTAATCTATGCATCTTTAATATAATATACGTAGTTGCGATTGATTTTTAAGATATTTTTTATGATAATTTCTTTATAAACATTGAAATAAAAATTATTTACATCTAGAATACGGTCGATTGTGTCGGCCGTTTATTGTATTTACTAAAAGTAAATAAACAGACAACGTATCTCTTTTTTTTTGTGTACAAAAACGGGGGAGACATTTCCTTTGAACTAAACATCAAGTTGAAATATTTGAAATATACATATTTAGTTATGAGAAAAAAAGAACATTAAAGTGGAAACCCAAAAATTTAGTCGAGTTTAATGAGAAAAATTAGTACACAATTTATTTTTATGCATTTCATCGACCATTTTAACAGCAATCGCAACATTTTGTTATATTTGTCAGTTTATTTTGCAAATAATTATTTTTTTCTCCTTAAAAACAGTACCTCGTAATTAATTCAGTTGTATGCTCTTTTTATATTTAAATATTTTTTTCTTTAATTTTATTTATTTGTTGCGGGTTAGCAATATCTAAATATATATTTCGTTGGTAGCCATACCAACTCATCAGTAGATGTTTTAGCGTTATGTTTAAAAAAATTTTAAAGATCATATTTTTTTTTAATTTATAACGCACATAATAATAAAAAACTCTAATGAATTATATGATTTTAAATTTATAAACAACTATTTATAGTTCTTTTCTCCTTTTTTGTGCGATGATAACGAATTGATATCAACGATCTCATCGATTTCGTTTTTATCGTCCTGGACGGGGTGCAGGCTTACATCGTATTTGTTTCGATTTTTCTTCAACTGTACAGGTGGCATCTTGAGCAAGTTTTTTACCATTATCGATTATTGTTATGTGATATGTAAAGGAATCATTTGTTTTAAGCGGCGTATTGATACGAATAGCGAAACGACCGTTTTTAGGAGTTTGAGTTTCCTCAGTTATTGCAGTGCCATCTGGTAGGGTGGTGGAAAACTTTAAACTTGTCATTTTGCCGGTAATTGGTACCGATAAATTAAATCCAGCAGGATCGACGTCAAATGTTAGATCAAGTGCCCAGAAACGGGGAAGGCAACTAAATAATAATATCAGCTGAATTAATTGGGAAGAATTTGGCGACCTCATCTTCGCAGTGTTGAAAGTTGACTAAAGTCACATATTTAGTGCACGTAGACGTTAATAAATAAATTTTAATTTATTTAGTTTTGTTTCTTTGCTTAATGTTTTGTTTACTCATTAAACAAAATTTTTCAAGTATTCACTATACATTTGTGTGTGTGTGTGTATGTATGTGTGTAGCAGAGAACAGATTGAATGCTTTATTTTGTTGTTTTGAATGCAATCACAAAAACAAAAAAACCTGCATATTGTTGTATATCCTTAACATTTGAAAGAAATGAGTGCAACGAATTTTATTGCGTGCATTGCTTGTTTTATATGAAAGTTCAACGATGGTCTTGTCAAATGCAACGAACACTCAGTAAATGGTGCGAATACTTTTAACTATAATGAAGAAGCACAACGAAGTGTTCTAAATTACCTCTCCAACGATATATAGTATAAAGTAGTGATGTTGTTGATTATTCGACTATTCGCCTCTTTCAAAATACTCGTATTCGTATTCAACAATTTGGAGCGAATATTCTCGAATATTTTGCACATACTTTCCAAAAAAAGTAAGAGTGATATATTCGGCTGTGCGGGATCTTATATCCTTCACCACCGCAAATGTATAATTCATTGAATATTATACAGTATTTCCCTTCTTATATAAGTATGCACATACGGGTATATCTATATACATACATACATACATACATATGTTCTATATATACTTACATATAATTAGAATGATTTACATACACACACTGTGCGATACATACACATGTACAAAAAATACAGACTGTTTAAAATATTTTACAATTTTCCATTCAACAGTGAACAAAAAAGGGGTTTGTACGAAAAAATACATCTTCATTTATTTGTATATATAATCCAATATCAGAACCGATATTTTATAGTTGCGAATGATCTTAAGAAAAATCCTTACATTTCTGTACAAGACCCAAGTCTCTAGCTCTTCTAGTGTCATCGGAAAATGGATTTCACGTTCAGATAGAAGGATAGAAGGACGGACAGACGGACATGGCTCATTCAACTTCCCTATCTTTAAGGATTCAGAATATATATACTATATAGACCTCATATAAATATTGTGGAAATTACACATGTAATAACAAACCTATAAATACACTTAACATTTTTGGTGATGGGTATAAAAAAATAATCATAAAGTTTAAAAAAGTATATAAAATTTACTAAAAATATATTAATATTTAGTAATTTTATTTAAAAAAACCCTTGAAACAACAGAAATATATATTTTTCAACCAGCATTTAAAAATTAAAGTCTTATACATATGTTCATACTAGTGATGTTATGAATATTATTTATTAGTATTCGTGAATACGAATACGAATATTTGACACAATATTCGCCGAATACTAATATTAGTTTTAATGTTTAGAGCCACTTAAAATTTCAAATTTAATTGGAAAAAATCCCTCCCTTTGCAATTTTAATTAGTAATTCAGTGTTGTTTGGGAGAACATATTTTCGTAGATTGCGCAGCCACATGTCTTGGTTGGCTTTCACATATTAAATTTTAGTTCCTCCATTTTTGAAGTCCATGATTACTCACTCTACTGAGAATTGATTACAAACTTAACATGATATGAATTTACATATAAGACTTTAGCTTTTAAATGATAGTTACGAAATATAATTTTCGTTTGTTTTTAAGACGATTATTATCTTGCGTCAAGTATAAAGGACTTTCTTTCTTTAAATAAAAATTATTATAAATTAATATATTTTTGTACTTTTAAAACTTTTTGTATGATTTTTTTTTTATTTTTTTTTTTTGGAAAATGTATGTGTAAATTATTCGATAAATATTCGCTTGAATTTGGCGAATACGACTACAAATATCTTAAAATAGGCGAATAGTCGAATAATCGAATACGAATACGAGTATTCGTAACATAACTAGTTCATACCATGTTAAGTTGGTAATCAAGCCTCAATAGAAGAACAGTTGAAATTAAAAATTTTGTTTTATATTTAACTTTTTTAGATATAAGATTTGAAAAACTTATTGATGTTTCAATTGTTAATTGAAGATTCAATAAATAAAAAGATTATAAAAAAAAATAGTAGAACTAAAATTTAATGTGGCTGCGCAATCTGCGAAAATATGTTCTTCCAAACAACAGTGAATTACTAATTAAAAGCATAAATAGAGTAACATAAACAAAATATCAATGTATGCACATACTCGTAAGTAAAAAAATTTAAAAGTCTTCAGTAGAGGTCTTCGAAATCGGCATCTTAATGTCAAAATAATGTTAAATACCTAATGTAATGTGACACTTTTTTCCATTTATGGTCACTTACGCAAAGGGAGGTATTTTATCCAATTAAATTTGAAATTTTAAGTGGATCTAAGCATTAAAAGCAATGTTCGTATTCGACGAATATTATTTCAAATATTCGTATTCGTATTCGCGAATACTAAAAATCACTAGTATGTAGTGCTCTGCATATTTTATTTAACCTTCAATAACAAGTTTATGAACAACTTGTGGCAGTTCAAAAATATCAGCAAAAATATTTGGAGTAAGAACATTTTCTAAATGTTTAACAAAAGCAGCACCTTTTTCAGCATCAGTTCTTGGCCAGTCACCATTCGAAGCTCGTAATGGAGGTTTGCATATCATCGGCCTTTTAAGTCTTATGGATGCACGTCATAGCGAATAATCTGTTTGGTGTTGCATCGATTTCTTGAAGAAATTTTTGCAGCGAAGCTGTTTTTTGTGTTTGTTTTTACATCTTTTCTAAGCTATTCGGTACATAGCTTTAGCCTTAATTTTAACTGAGTGGATCTCTAACGTTGCCCGTTCTATGTATACCTTCAATATATGTCATATATTTTAAAATATGAAAAGTGGTAAAAGTTCGAATATTTCTTACAAAATTGCATTTTTAATGAAATCGGTGGTAAATAAGTACTCGTAACCAGCACATTAATACACCTTGCCACCTACTAGTTCATTTTCTTGCTATAAGCATTTTGATCTTGCTAAGCGATTCTTATTTCCGTGTTCTCCCCGAAGGTGACGCTTCCTTAACCGTCCATCTGGCTTAACGCAGCTTTAGATGTCACCAGAGCGCGTCAACATTCGGGGCTGATTCTTTACTAGTAGAATGTATTTTCTGACTAAGGTTGGTTGATTGGCTTTAAACTTAACTTAAAGTCTTTTGGGACTGTACCAGCTCACTACTACACCTAGCCACCTACTACCTGACATATTACATAAGTAATAAACATTTAATGTAGTGTAAAAGCTGCTTAACCTTAATTTATTTATCATTCGAAAGTTGTATTATTGAATTTTTTCTTTGTTCCTTGAATTATTATTAATGTTTTTTAATACTCGCTAATCATTATATTTTTTATATTTTGCCTTTTTATTAGCTTTTATTTTATTTTCTTCTCAATCTTCATTTACTTTTTCAGTGAGTGTTAAAAGAAAACCTGCTGATTTTCTAGATGTGATGTATCGTAAAAAAACCATATATATTTACTACAGTAGATAACAAAATAGTTAATAAAGCAGATTTATTATATATCGCCCAAAACGAATTCGCGTTGAAAAGGTGACATTTTATTTTGGAAAAGAAAAGACACCATCGTTACTTTTTTGCTTCATTCTCTTTTATTTTTATTATTTCATAATATGGTGTAATCGCATGCAAATAAATGTTAAGATTATAATCAACGTCTTACATGCGTAGTTATTTACAAACTATATCTTTGTTTCCTTGAGCGATACATGATGTTTCCGTTAAATGGCCAGTCTTTCCATCCTCTGTAATTGTCATATCGTAAGATATAGAATCGCCATTTTTAAACGGCTTATTACAGTGAATAGTCCAGCGGTTGTTTTTGGGTGCCGCAGCTTCACCTGATACTTCAGTTCCAGCAACAGTGGCCTTAAATGCAACATGCTGTATTGTATCACTGTGAGGTATGGACACATCAAAGCCATCAGGAGTGACATCAAACTTCAGTGATACTGGATCCGTCATCCCCCAGAGAGCTTGTATGTAATTAATTAATATCAATATAAATGGGAACAAATTATCGATCTCATTTTCGTAGAACTTGTTATTTATTGCTTGACGTTTACAAACAGACTTAATGATTTTTCTTTGTCGCCAGTTAACAAATATGAAGAAAAAATACAACATTTTAAAATATGTTTTTTTCTTAACTTCGTCAGTGGCCTTGAGCCTAAAATTATACAACTATTAGGTTTTCCAATAGGGATGATATGAATTTAAAATGACGTTTCCGCCATTTGTAATATGTCATGATCTGTCATTTGTTTTTCATTGTATTCAGTAGTGTTTACAATTTCATCATGTAGAGATATACGCAAGAACAACGTTTACAAATTATTCAGTTTTTTTATCAAAATAATCGTTCTCCAATTGCAACTTTTCGTTCCTAACAATTGTCCAAGTGCACTCGCTATTCATCGATTTGTTTAAAATTTTGAGCTTACATTTTCTTTCCATAATGTTCAAGTGCCAATAAGACAAAGAACCGCTCGAAGTAATGCATATATTGCTGCCGTTCAGGCAAGTGTTGCTAAAGACCGCAATTTGTCGATTCCAAGACGTTCTCAACAGTTGGGATTGTCTCAAACCACAACCTGGTGGATTTTGAGAAAGGATTTGGGTTTGCATCCGTATAAAATTGCTCTTGACAACATTTGGTTCCAACAAGACGGGGCTACGCGCAACACAGCAGATGGAACAATTGAATTATTGCGAGAAAAGTTTGGAGATTCGATTATTTCAAGAAATTGTGATATTGAATGGCCTCCAAGAAGTTGTGATTTAACACCATTAGACTATTTCTTGTGGCGTTATTTGAAGTCATTGGTCTTTCGAAATAAACCAGACACTCTTCAAGCTTTACAAGTCAATATTGAACGTGCCATTCATTACATCCGACTTGATTTAGTGGAAAAAGTGCTCGAAAATTGGGTTCATCGAATTCGTTCCTGCAGAAGAAGTCGTGGAGCCCATTTGAATGACGTTTTATTAGGAACTTAATTGTATCGATTGTACTTCACATTTAATAAAAAACTTTTGAATTTCCTTAACAATAACTGTGTTTTTTTTTAAAGAAATCATATCACTCTTGTTGAAAAACCTTATATAATTTAAAAACAACAAGAAGGTCGAAAAAAAATCACAAATAAGGCTAATAATAGTTGTCTAAATAAATGTCATAAATATTATCGTTAATCAGATCAATACTCGACTCAAGTGTTTTTGTTAAAAGTCTCCAGCGTAGATTTCGATTAAAAATACACATTTTTGGGTTTAATTTCTCTATTTGGACAACTGTTTGAATTGTTTCATCTAAGTATAAATGCCATTGTCAATGTCAAACAGTCATTTAGAGAATGTGAGCGAGGGTAGTTTAAAAATTTCGCAAAGTATCCGCAAGAACACCTCTTATAACTCACGACAATTTTTCGTGCCTTTCTAGTTTTCTAATTTTTACACTCAGCGTGCTTCACTATACCACAAAGTTTTGGTGATGAGAAGAAGAAGAAGAAGAAAACTTTAAAATGTCATCTACTTTTAATATCAACTAATAAAAAGTTATTTTGTATGATAAGTATTATTATTATTACAATGCAGTAAACCAACTACTTACTTTCTCAGTGTCCAAGATTATTAAAAAAATTTTGTAGCGTAACCGATCCGTTAGCGGCACCCTAATAATAATTCCAAAAAAAAAAAAAAAACAGGAACAAACATACAAATAAAACCAATTTTTTAAACAACACATTTCTGGTGTTAAGTAAGACATGCAAATAGTAATCAAACAAACGATCGCGCCTCTAGAGCATTGTAATTGAAATGCAATTCGTCTCTTTGCAGTCAAGTGGCGTTCAAATAATGAGCCACCAAAAGTGCCCTTGATTTGTGTTGTGCTATGTTGTTGTTGTTGTTCTTGCCGCACAAGCCGGACGGCTTTTAACACTTTAATATTTTATAAATATTGTTCACCCAAATAATTTTATGTATGTATATTATCATATTACCTAAATAAGTTCCCATAGTGTTCGTATTAATAAAATAAGCTTCTCATAGGCCGTATATAAACGGCTGAGAATTAGTATTAAATAGTTAATATTAAATCACGCTTAGCAGCTACAAGTTAACTCTAAGTAAAGCTGCTCCTAAGAGAGCACCTAAAGAAAACAAAATTAAATAAATTCTTTCACTACAATATTATGTGAGTGGTGCCACTTCCACTTGTAAATTTAAAAAGTTTTCATTTAAGGCATGTCCCACGCCCACACATTCACTCTTATCTATATCTACATATAGATTTCTCTAGATCCCTAAAAAAGACATTTATCTATATTAGAAGCCTCTTAAAAAGTTGGATTTGAAACTGATGTTCGGGAAATATAAAAACCCATGGAATTTTTAACGTCCCTCGTGTTATTTGGAATATTTGGAATTTTAAGTTATTAGTTAAGTTATTTTGAGTAAAGATATTTTTGTAACTATTTTGTGGGATTTTTAAAATTTATCATCGTGACAATTTAATTTTGATTTTTATTCATGAGACCTTGTAATTTTCCAGCTGAATTCTGTTTATTGATTTGTTTTATTTATAACTTCCGTGTTGTGATTCTTTCGTTTCACAAATTTTTTTTATTTAGAATAATGAAATTTTGTGCTTCAACTTTATATACAGATATCGTTACCTTCCTATTAAAAGGTGCTCATTCTAATTATATTTCTCAAATCTCGTATTTTGAACTTCTACTCCTTTTAAATGTTAGTTTTTTTTTGTCGATTTCCTTTAGTAGGGGCTAACAAACATACCCTAAAAAAAATGATTTTCGAAATCTGTACAGAACAAAGTTTAAAGGTTAATTGCATTGTTATTTAGAATTAATACTTAAATATCCCACAACATCGGATGACTTGTGACGTATGATGTGTTTTCATCCAGATTAGATTTGCCGTCGGTAGAATGCTGATAGTCTAAATACAAGGCTAATGTCACCGTCTCTGGCTAACTAATGTTTATGGTTAAGCCAATGAATGATGTTTGCTAAGCTGTTGCGATTAGTAAACTAAAGATGATCATAATGATGATCTTAATGATGCTCCATTAATAAAAAGGCAATATTATCCAACTATTTTTAATTAATCGATTTTTATGAAAGTGTGCTCAAACAGTGAACTCGCTTAGAAACTCGATTTAATATTAGGAAAAAATTGGCTGGCAGTGCCACGCCCTTAATCTATATAAATTAAAATGAAACGTTGTCCGTTGCTAAGCGCATAACTTGAGAACGTCTATACCGATTTCGCTAATTTTTTCATCTTATTGCTTAAAGTGCTCCGAGAATGTCGTGTATCGTAAAGCATTAGAATGAAAGACATGGTTAAAGTGAACCAATCGATACAAAACATAATTTTGTTTTGCTACCCGAACGTCGTTCTTATATTCGAAGTGTAAATAAAACACTTTTAGAATCTCTGTGATCTCAATTCAAAATAAAACGTGATCAAAATCTTTACAAAAATAAAATCTGTTAAAATGATCATCAATCAGAAATGCCTTTTTTCCCTTAATTTTTACTTTGTTTCCATATTTCCAATACTCGTAGCTTTTTACAAAATTATCACCAACAAAATTATTTACATTTAGACAGGACAACGTCTGTCGGGTCAGCTAGTTAAGAAATAAATGTCTTTTAAACTTTTTAAAAGTTTTTTTTTATAAAACTGCACACAATGAGCATCCCTACAGGCAATGTGCTATTTAACAGTGGGCACTACACCGCCCCTAAAACTTAAAAACTAGTTTTAAGCTAAAAAATTCTTTGGAAAATTTTCATACAAAATTAACTCTGCTAGAAAATCAGCATAAACTTGGAAATAATGGGCAGTGCCACACCCTTAAGAGGCAGAAATTTATATTTTTCTAGTTCAAATCAACCGATGCTTATGAAACTTTGCACAAATATTAAGTTCTCGCCCCGATACACTTTTTCGGCAGAATCTTCGGCGATGTAAAACAATTAATAAAATACCGGCATCCACTTATTACCAGAAAGTGCTTCAATACTGCCCCTAAAATGAACGAAATTGTAAAAGAATTAAGCTTTCTTTAACGTTTTCACTATCAATCTTCTCTAACGCATATCTTTCCTTATTAGGGCACAATGCATTCCTTAAGAAAGGTTGGATGCTGGTCTAACTAAAAAGAGGTGGCAATCTCTTTAACAAATTCTACTCGAAAATTTGTTATAAAAATTTGAGCACAAATTGAGGTTTCATGAGAGTACTGTGCCATTGTGAAATAAGTAGAAAGCAACATGCCTCAACAAAGTAAGAATCCTAACATAACTAAAGAAAATCAAGTACCAATTCCGATAGTTCTAATTCCAGTAGTTGAAAAGTTTACAGGTACCATGCCCAAGAAAAGTAACAATTCTTCTTCAACGACTTTATTTTTAAAAGCTTGACCGAATTTCAATACGAAATACCAGAAAAAATTGTAATTTTGGCTAAAAAATTTTTTTTTTCTGGGTTAAGTTCGTGTCGTAAATGCCAAGAAAAATATGTAGTTAACTTCCAAAGCATCAAAGCTAACGTGACTCTGCCGAATTGATTGAAATAAAAGGTTCCTCAGGTATCGGATAGCATCTGTTGGAGGCTAGCAGTGAAGTCTAAGCGGTAAAAATTCTGCAAATACGATTGTGGTTCTGGTCTCGTGACTGCTTGATGTCAGTTAAACTTTTCGACAAAAATTTTCTTTGGCTTTGTCTTTGCATTTACTACGGTTTTGAGATATTTTATTCTAATACAAAATAATTTAATTATAAAATTTACGTGACACGAACGTAAGCCTGCATAATTAAAATTTCAATGGTATGGATTTTACTTGCTTTT
This sequence comes from Lypha dubia, assembly GCA_947311025.1. Taxonomy (NCBI): domain Eukaryota; kingdom Metazoa; phylum Arthropoda; class Insecta; order Diptera; family Tachinidae; genus Lypha; species Lypha dubia. The sequence goes on from OX371263.1 coordinate 57,040,196, forward strand.
TTTTCTTAAAGAATTTATCCCTCTTGGATATTAATTGAAAATGAATCACAACTTTTATTCTTCCAAATAAAAATATTTAAATATTCATGTCACATTTTTGTGGTGGCATTTTGATTTTTCAAATTGCATATTTACAGGATTGTAAATTCTTCATATAAAATCTAAATTATACTTATTTTTATTTATTATATTTTGCAGTTGTGTCACAACGAAAATTACAAAAGGATAACTTCATATGGGAAAAACTAAAGCGCCACAGATCTTCAGCTAATAATAAGGATAGCGAATAAAGAAAGCCAAAGCTGAAAAAGGTATGAAAAGAATTTAAATGTATTTATGGTGTACAAAGGGATAATTGTGACATAGTGCTTATTAAGCAAAGCCATACACGGACGGACTCTCAGTGCAAGGCTAAAACATTTTAACAAATGATAACAACTAAAGATGTAATCGTAAAGAAAAATAATATTATTTGGTAAAACATACATACGAGTAAATAAATATACAGACATAAAACTAAAAGAGTGGAAAAGGAGAGAGAAAAGGACAGACAGACAGACATAACCGCTCGTCCTTTATAACATGACACATGATACTCCAGTGCGACAATTTAAAAAAAAAGAAAAGACAAATTCATACATATGACACGTATTGTATACGTCAGCAGCTTGTATCTTGTTTCTTTTTTTTTATGATTGTTGTATCAAAAATATAAAAACATGCGTTCAGTTTGTGTTTCACATACACGCATACTAAGTGTGCCAGCCAGCTATAGAGTTTCTCTGGGCCAATAATTATAAATAAGAACTAATGGGCTGTGCACATATTACGTAACGCTGTTTTCAGAGCTATTATACCCCCCCCCCCCCCCCCCCCTCCGTAACGCTTTTTACTAATTTTTCAGTGCAAAATTTCCAATCCGTAACAAATCTTTAACCCCCCTCCCCCCATGAGCGTTACGTAGTATGTGCACAGCCCCTAAACAAAAAGTTGGCTTTTTATGTCTATCTTTAAAAATTATGATGTCCTTAACCCACTAATATAATAAAAAAAATATTTAAAAAAATTGGCAACAAATTTAATGCTGTTGGACCCTTTTGTGTCTCTTTTGTGTGTGATTAAGTGTGTGCGTGTGTGTTCTTCTCTAAAAAAAGAAAAGCCTCTAAAAACATGTTTAAGCATAATATTTGCATAACAAATGTTAGGTAAGGCTAATTTTACCCCTTTCATCATGTGTGTGCGTATGTGTGTGTTCATTTATGCAGTAGAATGCTTTTTGTCTCTATAGACTCGACAAACAAAATGACAAAGAAATTGAACTTATTTAAAATTCCGTCTATGTCATTATTTAACTACACAGTGTGGAGTGGAGTTGGAAACAAGTTGATGCACTAGTTTTTTAAACCCGACGGTTCCACCAACCGACGAAAGAACATTATTATAAAATATTATCAATTGCTATCGAAATAGTTTTGTGACCAGTACTATGCGTTCATCATATGGTACATTCCAGCAAAAATTAATACAATGTCAGGCTAAATCACTCTAGAGCAAGTTATTTTTTTTTTTTTATTATTATAAAGGCCCCAACACAATTTGGTTATATAGGCCTTTAGAGCAAGTTATGATGTTGATGATTATACGAATTTTTTTAAATATAAATAGTAGAGAAATCAAATTTTAGTTATAAAATTGTATTTGCATAGAAACTTAATGTGTAGGCCAAGTTCCATAAGAATAGTCTAAATAAAAGTAGTAGAAAATTAATAAATACAAATTTTGTGCGTGGCCCTGCCCACTTTTCTAATTATAAACAATTAAATGATTAGATTTTTTAACTAAAGTCGTTTATTTTTCCTGCCAAAATTATTTCCGAATCGATATCTTTTGAAACTTTTTTCCGTGAACCTATTCCTAAATTGAGTAGTCTTTTAAAAGTTTCCCGACCCACTTCTTTGCTTGCAGCCCACTGTTCAAGACAAAAAAAAATTTTTTTTTTGTTCTCTCTTTTGTTTATTTATTTGGGTCTTTATAGCATTTTAGCATAAAATCTTACAAATATATAAAGACTTCTTAGAGTAAACATGGCCATAAAATCTATATTTTAATAAAAATATATACAAATTAGCATGGGGAAATATGTATGTATGTTTGTATGTTTGCTCAAAAGAAAATTTTCAAAGTTCATTGGCTTTCAAACGTAAATGTTTCCTTACAACATTTTAAAGTTTCTTCTTTTGCGTAGAAATCTATTGCTTGGTGTATTTCGGTATTTTATAGTCTTCTTTCTATTTACAACTTTGAATCTAAACGATCGTAATATTAAAAGGAAGCCAAAGATTAAGTACCATAATTTATGTTTTTGTGAGTATAGAAGGTTTTAAATAACATCCAGATAGAAACTGCTACAATACAATCGCAAGGAAACTATTGTGGGTTCTGTTTAAAACCGATACATGTACAGATTAATAACAACATAAACAGTTGTTGTAAACATTTTTGAAGGCGGATTTGGGTGGCTAGTTTTAAAGGCAAGCCAATGACCAAATTAATTACAAGAGTTTGAACAAATTTGAATTAAGCCTGGAATTTTTTTTTTGGGCAAATCACAAAACACTACACCAATACATGTATGTATATCTTTTTTGTAATCGCCCCAAAACGACTAAAATATTGCAGAACAGAAGATAGAAATGGAACGAAACTTTGATCATTGATATTCTCTCAAATGTTTTGTGTGGATTCGTATTACCCCGACTTCAGTAAATTTCTTAATATTTACACATGTGTTTACTTTTTATAGTTGTGGATATTTCCGCCTTAATGCTGGTTAACCAATACTCATGTATAAGGTTTTCGAATAGGGATGATATGATTTTGAAGTGTCGTTTCGGCCATTTTTAATATGTCATGAGCTGTCATTTGTTTTTCATTGTATTCTGTAGTGTCTACAATTTCACAACGGAGAGATATACGCAAGAACAACGTTTACAAATTATTCAGTTTTATTATCAAAATAATCGTTCTCCAATTGCCATTTTATGGTCGTAATAATCGTCCAAGTGTGCTCGCTATTTGTTGAATTGTTGAAAATTTTGAGCTTCCATTTTCTTTAAATAATGTTCAAGTGCAGATAAGAAAAAGACCGCAATTTGTCGATTCCAAGACGTTCTCAACAATTGGGACTGTCTCAAACCTGGAGGATTTTGAGAAAGGATTTGGGTTTGAATCTCACTCAATGTTCTCACACAAGAGCTGAAGCCATTGGACCACGTCGCACACTGGGGATTTCGCGGAAAAAAGTCAAATTGTCAACATACTCTTCATGCAATATGCAGTGATATTTTTAAATTTTAGACTAAATCAAATCAAAAAGAATTACTTCGATCTGACTGCTAGTTTTTTTTTTTATAGCCGTATGTTTTACCGAATCAACTTAATATAAACCTAAGAATTTCAAAACGTTTTTCTTTTTATTTCTAAGCTTTTGCATACCTTCTATCGCGGGCTTTGAGGCGACCGAATCAAGAAATTTTGAAAAGATTGTTTCTTAAGTCTTTTGTTTATGAAACGAAAAAACCTGGAATTTGTTTATGAAACGAAAAATGCTGACACAAAGTTTTTTTCATAAGTCTTTTGTTTTTTGAAGTGAAAACTTCTTTTTTGTATAGTCTAAAGCTTACAGTACACGGCATGTCAAAAGCCACATTCGCATATGGCTCTGACGTCACGAGAATTTGCAGCATTTTGTTTACATTTACTAAACATGTAGAAGTGGCCACATGCTTCAAAATTTTGGTAGTACATGAAATGTTGTTTTGTCCCAAAATTTATATGTAACAAATGCAGCCGAAGCGTACACATTTGCAATGACAGCATATATGTGAACTTTTGATTGGCTACATATGTATTGTCAGTACACCGCATGTAACATATGTACACATTATTCATATTAACATGTACAACAGTCATATGCTCATGCCGCTTGTTTAATTTTTAAAATTTTGTGTGAAGTCAAATTTATAAAATGTCGAAGAGAAAGAAGAAATAAAACAACATCTGATAGTAAGTAAAATAAATTCATTTTTATCGTGAAATAATTCCCATGAACAATAAAATGGTGAAAAATGTAAATAATACTGCACTGATACAAAAACAACGCAACAATTGGCGATCACAATTTTGGGGAATGGGAACACATTTTACGTAAACTTTTAATTCCGATAAGGGTGATTGTTTTTCTACATTCAGGAAAAGTTTTATTTAAAAAATGTTTTCTTTTACATATACATATATTGTTCTTATTTTATTGGCACAATTTTTTATTCTATCAGCTTCATCGGTGTAAATACATAGTTTATATAACAACAGTTGTTTATTAATTATTGATTAAATTTACTATTCATGTATATGAATTTTTTCATCTTAGCTTTGAAAGTATCTTTCACATGGTTTAGAACAAGAACGAGAAATAATAACAAAAACCCAAACTAATTAAGCTGTTAATTAAGATATTAATTAATAAAGAGAAATGGAAAGAGCATGGAAAAGAGAAAATATGATTATTTTTCTACCCTTCTTCTATCTCTACCCCGCTCGTCAACCAAAAAAATTATCGTGAATTTTAGTCTTCATGTGATTAATAATAATAAAAATTTTTTCATCATTAAATTCCTACCACATTTTGTTGGAGAAAATCAACATTGGTAACAGTGCCATTGGCTACATACTATTGAAAAATGTTGTGTAAAAAATGTTTGCTGCCACATGTTTGGGACTGCTACATGCGCATGTTTGCATGTGTCTACAAAGTAACATGTGGCACACATATCAATGTGTGCTGCATGTGAGTGTCACAAAAAGTGGAAGTACACGACATGTTGCCAATTTAGCTTCATGGTGACGTCCAAATTACGTCAGAGCCACATGCGAATGTGGCTTTTGACATGCCGTGTACTGTAAGCTTAAGTACGATGACTATACAGTGTTGCCGCTTTGGATTTTTTTTTAAATTTCCAGTATTGCCACTTTTCCCGGGAAGTTTTCTGGGATTCTGAGGGGATTTTGGTCCAATTTTTTTGAAATGCCCCTACAGTGTTGCCACCTTTTCCGGGAAAATTTCCGGGATTTCTGGGTTTTTGAGGGGAGTTTTATATATGTACATATATAAAAGAAAGTCGTGTTAGTTACACTATTTATAACTCAAGTGCGGCCGTACTGATTTGGCTGAAAATTGGTGGGCAGGTAGTTTAGAACCAGGAGAAGTACATAGGATACTAAGGTAAGGCACTTTTTACCTGGGGGACTAGGGTGCCCCATCTTTGTATGGGGCACTTCCAGTATAGCTAGAAAGCTGAAATTAAAATTGAAATTACATATGTAAGTCGATAAAAAAATGCTATGCAATAGCTTTACCGCGGCAGTCCCTGGATGCCACACGTCTTTTTTATTTAAAGTAGGATATTTCAGTATACTAAAATTGAAAAAATAAACTCTGCAGAGACTTAAGTTTTTTTTTGTTGTTTTTTTTATGAACATATAACATAAATCCCTTTTTTCTCCAAACATTTTTGACCACAGTTCGAAATCACTTCTAATACATTGGGCGCGTTCAGCAGAAAAACCTGCTACTAAACAGTTGAGATGTAGCAGCTTTTGATTTGATTAATTTTTCTGAACGAACTGCTCAGTTTTTTGTCAAAAATATCAAAAAATTTGACTTTTCATTTCAAATTATTGAATTTTATGTTGTAAAAAGATTTTATAATATTTATTTCTGAATTTAAATAAATTAAAATTTAAAAATGTATTATGAAATTTGATTCAAAAGTCAAACTGAACTGAAATATCGTAATTTAATGACATGTATCGTACTTTTTCCTTGTTACCTAAAACAGTGAGCGCTCACTCAACATGTTCGCTCATCGCTCAGTAATCGAAACATTCAGCAGATTGTTGAGCAACAGTTGTGTTGCAAACTGTGTCTGCTGAACGCACCCATTGTCTCATGTCTGTTTTTACAGTTTTAATCAATTTCAAGTGCCACCAGGTGCCACCTCTCAATTTGTTGCATTACAAAGTATAACATTTTTCATTTTTCATTTTCATTTCATGATTAAGAGGTTTTCAATAATTCTCGAAGCTATAACAATCACCGAGGTAGTAGATCCAATACATTTGGTGATTTTTGTCTGGAGACGGCAAAAGAGTTTGTTGCACTGTACGAGTGACACAATATGCCACCTACACTTCACAAAATTCTGATTCATGGAAAAGATATAATTGAAAAGTGTATTTTTCCTGTAGGCTTACTATCCGAAGAGGCTCAGGAAAGTCGTAACAAAGACTATAAAAAATATCGCCTTAGACACTCCAGAAAATGCAGTCGAATTGCCACGAACGAAGATATTATGCTAAGAATGATGGTAACATCAGATCCCATGATCTCACATTTGAATCCTTCATTTAGCCAGAAAAAGCATAGTGATATAAGCCACGAATAGAATAATAAATTAAAAATATCTTTAAAATAAATAATAAATTAAATATTAAAAAAATCAATAAAATATTTTTTTTATTACTTTTCCTCACCTCCATACAAAAATCCTTACTGTGGGTTGGTGGGAGGTGGGCGTGGCCAATTTTGCTGAAATTTTATTTTATTCTTATTTAAGGTAATATAATGAATGCTCTGTGCCAAATTTCAAAAAGTTTGGGCCAAAAATAAATTTCGGGTTCTATGTGCAGTGGGAGGTGGGCGTAGCCAATTTTGATGAAACTTTATATTTTTCTTAATTGACCTAACCAACGGCTCAGAGAAAAATTTCAACATTCTACGAGCACTCCTTATAGTTTTTTCCAAACTTTGTATGAACAAATCCCCACTGTGCGTCGTGCATTTGCTGATTTTATTTTAAAGTTTGGAGGTTCGATTATTTCAAGAAATTGTGATATTGAATGGCCTCCAAGAAATTGTGATTTAACACCATTAGACTATTTCTTGTGGTGTTATTTGAAGTCATTGGTCTTTCGAAATAAACCAGACTCTCTTCAAGCCTTACAAGTCAATATTGAACGTGCCATTCATGACATACGACTTGATTTAGTGGAAAAAGTGCTCGAAAATTGGGTTCATCGAATTCGTTCCTGCAGAAGAAGTCGTGGAGCCCATTTGAATGACGTTTTATTAAGAACTTAATTGTATCGATTGTACTTCACATTAAATAAAAAACTTTTGATTTTCCTTAACAATAAGTGTGTGTTTTTTTTTTTTTAAGAAATGTTATCACTCTTATTGGAAAACCTTTTATATACTTGTACATGTACAGGAAACATGTTGGTTGAAAAATATTTTTAACTATGGGATATAAAATTAATCTAAAATTCTTAAAAATTTGTATTTAAAAAATCAATAAGTTTTTGTCGTTTTTGTTTAATTTTCCGCTGTAAAAAAATAGGAATTTACTGATTGATTTGATTTCATGAGAATCTAGTCTGCATATTTTCACAATTATATCCGTAGTAGTAGGTAGTATTTTTGTATGTATATGTCTGTTTTTGTGGCTGATATATTAAAATAAGACTTTCGAAAAATCTACTAAAGTAATTGCAAATTTGAAAGAAAAACTAAAAAAGTTTTATTAAAATAGATCCATTCGTTTAAGCGATACATTCAAAGGTTTTTATTGAATCTATTTTTAATTTGCGGTCACTTTCAGGTCAATTATTTAAAAATTTTTTTTTTCTCTGATCATGCAATAACTCTCACTGGCTAAATAGAACAAACGTTGTTTTTCGGTAAAAGCAACTAAACCTCGTCAGTATTAATGTGCAAATGCTTTTTCACTACTTGTTAGGTAGCTTCGTTGAACGTCATTACATACTCTATATATACAAATTACAAATACAAATAGAATACGCGACTTATTTCTACTGGATGCTAGCTGGGGAATTTTTTATTTTTTTATTTTTTGTTTTTATTTGTTATTATATATTAAACATTACAGTGCTGCCAGCGAATTATATCCTACAATGCGCAATCTCCTTAATTTTTGTTCTTCTAAAGATAGACCAGATTAATCTGTTAGTAAAGTTTTTGAATAAAATTCCAAACTGGTGATGTATTGACGGAGCAGAGTTCTGATTGGTTGAAATATAACAAAATTTCAGATGAATTGCCAAATATCAGCTTTTCAATATCTCGCAATCTAAAATTGAGAAGTTATAAATTTTTTGCACAAAAATCCTGTTAACGGTTAAAACAAAAATAGTTCAAAAAAGCACGGAACCGAAAAAATTACTCTTGAAATTTTTTTTATTAAATCACTTAACTAAAAATTAATATTAGTTTCAATTAATTCGTATTCTTATAGTTTTGAAGAATTTTCATTTATTGAAATACAATTTAAAAATTATTTAAACTAGTGTGTACCAACGGTCGACCCCATCGACCGTGTTCTAGTCATAAAAATAAAAATCATAAAAAATGTCTTATAAAACAGTCGTACTACGACCAAAGCTACAATTATTTAATGATAAATTTGTATGAATTCACAAAAATTAAAAATAAAAAAAGGATAGGTAAATGCAAAACAAAATACCTTCTATTGAGCTAAATCAATTCTCCCACATCTTAGCATGTATAGACATCTTGATGTTATTTTTCTTTTTCCACCCAAATGTGTAAAACACATGTATGTGTTGTTTGTTTGTTTGGCTTTAACTTACAGGCATGATTCATACGTGTGATTGTAGTAGTAGGCATTTTAAACGGTCATAGCTCCCAAAATACTGAACCCGCAAAAACCCCACAACACCTCGTTCACTTCTGTGACAAAATGTCTTTAATTTGGTAAAAGTCTTATATAAAATCGGTTGTATAACACTAGCATGAAGGGCAGCACAAAAAAGCAATTGTGTATTAATTAAATAGATTTGTAGTTTCGCAATAAAAAAAACGAACAGAAGAGTAAGTTCAATTACAAAATATAATTAATAATTAATTCAACAAATCACTAAAATCGTAGTATCAACTAAATAGAATTAATTAAAAATGTTTTGTGAATTTTTAATCAAAAAATAAATTTATTGTAATATTTTAAAAAATCAATTAATTTCTTTAAAAGAATATCGAATACACAGAAATAATATTCAATTTACAAAAATGCAAACTAATTGTAAAGATTTCAATGTTTTAACAAAAAATAATATCAGTTTAAAATAATTGTTGATTCTATTAAAATACATAAATTCAAAATTTCTTCAACTGAAAAATTTTTTCAATTAATATTTTCTGTGTAAAATACGGCTTTAATATGATTAACTTTATAAAAGGAAATTGCTAAACACCTCTAGATAATTTCAATAAGAGCTTTAACATGACTAAATTCTACTTTAAAATTTGTTTCGTTAAGAAATCTAAAACTTTTTCTTGTTTATTTTTGTTTATCACAACGACTTACATAAGTGATGTAAAACAAATTAAGAACATCATTTTAAATTCTTACAAAACCATCTCGTAAATATGTACTTAGAACTTTTAAAACATTTACACTCAAATAAAGATTATCTTTAACTTTTATAAAGCCTGCGGGTTTTAGGAAGAAAATTGAAGAGTAAGAAAAAAATATCTTCCTTGAAGGAGAAGATATTATTTGTCAAATGATAAGTTCTGATTAAAGTCCTTCTTCTCGGCTCAGTCAGTTTTAGCTACGTTCTTTAAGAAAACAATTCAAACAATTCAAACAAACAAAAAAGAAAAATCGAATTTACATTTAAATGTTTCCTTTAATGTTGGTTGATGCTGTCAATATACGCACACACACACATTCTTGCGTAATATTGATGTTTTGTGTTGCAAAACAAATCTTCTTCGATACTTATAGATTCGTATACATCTATTAAATCGATTTATGCATCTAAGAGTGTATGAATCATGGAGCACACACACTGCCACACACAATCATATTAACAAAAGATTTCAAAGAATATGTTTAGCTCGTATTGTGGTTTATATTCATTGGTATTATGCCCCTATTTGCCGAGCTTACATAGCGTTTACACATGAAAGTAATTGCAAGAAAGTCGCATACACTCACACTTTTTCACTAACACACTTAAATGTTTTCTACTTTCCACTCTTGTGTCCATGGTGGAATAATAAGGTGCGCGTATCAACGCAACAACAAAAAACGACATGCATTTTGTTTGTGTAAAATTCATTCAAAATTGTCAAAACAAAGCTGTATACAAAACAAAACAAAAGTTGTTTTGTATGTATTTATTGGTTATGCAAAAACAAAAAGCATAACGTAAACAAAAATATTCATGATGGCGGCCAAAAATGTAAACAACTTTTGACAAGACCGAATTAACTTACCATATTTTTGCAGATTATTTAACGGTCAAAACACAACCCTACAAAAAACCATATTCCTTCTTGCGCAGACCTGATTATTAGACCATGCTTGTGTCAACTAATTTTTCAATACAGTCATTTTCTGACACTTTCTGAAAGTAAAATGACAGAGCGGGAACAGTGTTGCCCACTATACAGACTTGTACAAATTTACAGGATTGTGTTAAACGGATAATTCAACATTTTAGTTATTTTGTGCCTATATATGAATAAATTTACAGTATTTTTCTTTATATATACAAAACTAAGCCATTTGAGTGTTTTGTAATAACAAATTCATTAAAAAATTATCAAAAATTAAAAAATTATCAATTATAATTATTTCCAACAATTGCCCTATTGATGTCTATATGTATGTATATTGGCAACTCTTTTTGTGTAGTACACAAAACAATCGAAATAGAGGAAAAATTTAGTTTACAAAATACTATAAAATTAATTAATTTATGTATGTATATCGTTGATACCCAATATTATGGGATATGAATAATAATTCATATAGGCGGAACGACTTAAAAATAAAGCATATGAAAATATTGCAAATGAAATGTGTATGGTGGCTGAAACAGTGAAGAAGAAAATTCGCTCATTGCGTATCAAGAATAACAATTTTAGCAACCTTTCTCATCGACGACATTTTTAAAATGAACTTTCACTTTCCCGTGTAAACAGGCAAGAAATTTTCAAGAAAGTCGTCTATTTCATCACAATTTTTATTTATAATACATATACAAAAATTTCAAGAAAGTACTTTTATGTGTAAAGGCAGTGTTAGGGGGAGGAGAAACGGAAATTTTTAACAGGTTTCTTGGCTGTGTTTGTTTGTTTCTATGCTCTGTTTGTATTGATATTTAACATGAATTTCCATAATGCTGGCTGTTTAAAGATTTATGTTAAACCAATTATCATAAATAATAGAGAAGTCTGGCATATGGCGATACTTGTAGGTGATGTCCAACCAAATGTTTTTGTTGTATTGAATTCATTCTCGTTTATGGTATGAATATTATTTAATGTTAAGTTGAAAATTTAAGGAAAAGTTTATATATTATTATGGTAATCTTCTAATAAAAATTGAGCCCGAATCAAGTAGTGATAGTCTGCTTTTTGGTATTCGCTCTTTGTGATATTTCCAGTGAAGCGAATAAAATTAGATAACTAAATAAATACAAAAAGTAATGAAATAAAGGGGATGGGATTGTCGCTGGTGCTTGTTTATTTTTTGCAGTAGTTTTTTATGGAATCATTTTCACATTTACTCTTATTCTATATGGCAACGGCAATAGAAGACGACACCATTTTTTATCTTTTGTTGCCAATCGGCAATATTGCCATTTATCGAAAACCTTTACATTGCTTGAGACTAAACACTAAAGCGGAGTTCAGTCATATAGTCAACATACAAACGTTTCTTCGACGCATCGTTATCTTTAGCGTACAAAAAATAACGTTATCTTTTTAGGGTTAAACTCGTTTTCGGCAAAATTATATATATTTTTTGAAGAATTATTAAAATTTAGCGTTTTAAAATTCTTTTTTGTTTTTTTTTTTGTCATAAAGTTAAAGATAACATTTATGCCTTGAGGCAGACCTACAAAAATGAAGTTTATTACCATCAATGGGTTGTGAAATGTAAGAGCATGTTCCACAATATAAAGGCCGTGCTTTACTATTCTACACAATCGTACGATTCATTCACAGGAAAATCTTGCAAAAATCTGACCGACTTTAAAAAATCGTTTCAAAATGGTGTTGTAGGTGCCACACTATCATACAAATCTGATGCCAAAACATCTTGTTGACAATAAATACTCCTCTGATCGCATGAAAACTATCATTTTATGAAAATTTTCATAAAATTTTACAAATCGCACGACTTGCCAAAAAATCTGTCACACAGTTGCATTTTTAGTCCACACTACCATACATTTTTAACACACATGTCATATTTTGCAAATCGCACGACTGTGTAGGATAGTGCGGCACGGCCTTAACTGATATAATGTACAGAGCAGTCGGTTTTTTTGACAACAATATAATGTATATACTCGTATATGTACCCTGAAAGAAACCTGGAGGCAAGTGTCTCCAAGACACCAGATTTGTCGACTATGTTGGTGACTTCTTGGCGACATTGTCAACAAAGTGTCTATATTTTTTTATGTACTTTGATGAGAAAAAAATGTGTACACAACAAATAAGAGTTCTAATTCGCTGCCAGAGCGCTATTATTCGTCGGCGGCATAATTGTTTTTATTAATCTAGTATGCACTAGTGAATCTCTGGTAACAATGTCTTCGTATGGTCCCAAAAGAACTATCTACTCAGTAGTACCAGTGTCAGTAGTAGATTTCTAATGACACGCACATGGAAAATGTCTATAGTAAAAATGCATTGTCGGGGGTATAATAAGTCACTAGTAATGGTGAGCGCGTCAATAGTGAATCAGTATTGATTCAATAGTGACATTTCCTACAGTGTATGTACATCCATGCGGCATACACATGTATGTATGTAAATGTGTACCAGCGTTTCCGTTTTGGTAAGTTTTAACCAAAATGTGAGTTTAGTTAAATTTGTCGCAAATAAAAATATTTGGTTTTTCTGAAATGCGTTAGCTTTTCTTCCTTACTTCGATCTATATATGCCGTTGCAAATTTTTTTTTTTTTTTTTTTGAAACATTAATAAGTCATCAAATCTTAAATTTAAAAATGTTAAATATGTTTAGCCACTGCTAACAAAATTTTTTAGTTTCAGCAGTTGATTTTTTATTTTACATCTCTCGTGTACGGCAGAGAAAAAGAGTATCTATGCTTCTCAACCGGGTGTGGTCTCTATAATGTGGAATATTGCGTGCAAGTAGATTGGAGTGCAACTCAAGTTTTTTAATATATTTTTTAGCGTTTTTTGAAAATAGTGTCTTTACCAACGGAACATCAAGGTCGTTGTGAATTTGCTGATTTCGGATATACCAGGGGGCTACTGTAATTGTACGTAGAATTTTTCTTTGTCGCCTTAGAATTTTTTCTACATTCGATGCTGAGGCAGTGCCCCATAACTGGATTCCATAGGCCCATATTAGTTTCAGGATCGCATTGTATAAAAGAATTTTACAGTCTAGGCCAATAAGCAAATTCATTTGGGATGCTTTTAATTTCATTTGGATCACTTTTGCGTCTATGTGCGATTTTCATGTTAAACGACGATCAAGATGAACGCCTAGATATTTTACTTTGTATTTGTATAGGCCGGCACGTTTCCCTGCGAAAAATTTTGGTTACATTTTAATTATATTTATGTTACAGGAATTGTTTGGACGTCTCAACACTGATATGTACATTACTCGTAACGCTGAAGGAAACATGGGGTTCAGTGTACCCATGTCAACATTTTTGTCAACAATGATGGTGTCTTTTTGGTGACACTGTCAACAAATTTTTCTTTTGTTTTCTTTTGTTTTTGATGAGTAGAGAAAATTTTTTACGGTTTTGATGAGCTCAAAAACGGTATAATTTTAATATTGCCATTTCCTGCAGATGGTGACAGCGTCTACAGTTTTACTACGGACATTTCCCACAATGTGGTGACATCGTCAATAGTACTCGCAAGTCAGTACAATCTTACTATGTACATTTGCTCCATATGGTCCCACAAGAACTACCTTTTTGACGCACTCTACTGGTGGATTTCGTAGGACACGCCTGTGTTAAATGTCAATAGTAGATAGCATTACTTGGGGTATAATTTGTCAATAGAACTGTTGACATCGTCAATAGAAAATAAGTATAATTTTACTATTGACATTTCCTGTAGGGAAGTTATCAAATATGTTTACATATATATGTATGTATGTATATAGTATAATATATAGAAATATTTTCATTGCAAAAGAAAACGTATTACGATCTACTTGATTGAACACAAAATTCCAATGAAATATATGAGATAAATATTTCCCTGCAGCGCCTCCCCCGCACACATGGTAAATATTTTAGGTTCATATCTGAATTTCCATAATGGATTTGAAATAATATTTCTCTGTTATCTGTTATGAAAATTTACATAAATATCCCATGGCGTTCTATTCTAAAAAAAAAAAAGAGTGAAAAAATCATCAACTATTTTCTATTATTTTTTCTCTGTCTAAATTAATCAATACGAGCAATATTTCAGTGTCAATAGGTTTGCAATTATTTTAAATGGTACTTTTTTTCATCATATTCGTTTATAGTATTTTGTTCCTGATATTTCTGCGCATTTGCATGCACAAATAATGGTATGGTATTAATGACAATTTATGCAAACAAGTCTAGGAATAGTAAATTTAAGAAAAAAATTACATGATCCTGCATAAACTTCTGCAACAATATTGTGTTTATTTTCATTTGAATATTAATGGGTTATATTTGTTGGAATTATTTTTGTCAGCAACAGAATGTTGTAGCAAATCTCTGAATAATTTTGCCCGTCGTCCCACTCAAAATTGGTAATATTTTTGTTTGTTTGTTTTGAATTACAAAATGGTATGGCATGAATTCAACTGTTAATTAACCCGATTTTAGTATGATATTAATATGCAAATATTAAATGTCCTTTATATGTCTTTTTTGTTCATTTGAAACTAAATTTTAGCATTAACTTACAATTTTCATCATAAAATGTTTTTTGTTGCGAATTTTTCTTTCAAGTTGAGAATTCATTTTATTAGACTCAAGGTTCATAAATACAGTGGAGTTGAAAAATTTATAAAAACAAATTTATTGATATATTCGGTAGTAAAGTTAAGTTTTGTAATAAAAGATGATTCCTTTATGATTTCCCTATCATTAAAGGATGCGTTATTTTAAGGACAAGATAATTGGCGGCATTCAAATTGATTCAAATGTTATTGCAAAAGTGCAAATGCAAAATATTGCAAGTTTTTTAATAAAAGACACAGAGTTTTACCGTAATACATTTTTTTACAATATTTTGCATTTAAAATTTTTCAATATCATTTGCATGTTAACAAATTTTATTTTTCGGCAAATAAAACACGATTATCGAAATCATTCTGTGGCAACAAGCAAAAAGTGCGTAAGTCATATTTTAAAGTTTTGTAGAAAAACATTTTTAATTTTTTAAGAAGATTTTTCTCTTAATGCATTCTTTTTCTAATTAATGTCGATTTTGTATTCCTTTTTCAATTCTTTTGATTTGCTAACACATGGCTTTGCCTACTATAAGAAATATATTCAATTTGAAATATAGTATTTTATAAATTAAAAATTAGAAGATAATTAGTTAAAAAAAAATTAAAGGAAAAATTAATTGTGACAGAACTTCGTTTAAAATCGTGCAAATATTAATAAAAAATTTGCCCTAAGAAACTTTTTTTAATATGGAGAGTACGATAATGATTTTAACTTAAATAATAAGCTTTGCTTGTTGATGGCAAAATAGAAATAAAAAAATAACGGACGCTGAAGACTGTAAATCAAAAACGATCGGGAATATAATTACGGAATTGTAAACATTCCAGTCGGAATGTTTGACTTGCCTAAACGTAAGGTTTTTTAAATTTTGTAAAGCGTGTTTTTTTTAAAGTCTTACAGTTTTGTGCGTGCATCACTGCTTTATTTGAGCACCCATTTAACAGATGATACGAGTAGTTGGTTTTTGTTTAGTTTTCTTTTAAATTTCATTATGAATCGACTTACACCAGAGCAACGCGTGCAAATTTATGAAATTTTTAATCAAAATAATTGTTCTATTCGTCAAACTCATCGTGCACTTTTTCCATTTTATGCCGTACATAATCGTCCTTTAGAGGGGCTAATTCGAAGAACACCAAGATCGTGTGATTTAACACCTTTAGATTATTTCCTTTGGGGTTATGTTAATTCACTTGTCTACGTCGATAAACCACAAACAATTCAACACCTGGAAATCAACATTCGTAGGGCTATCAGCGAAAAACGGCCGCAAATGCTGCGAAATGTTGTAGAAAATTGGTGTTACAGATTGCGCCTTCTACGCGCCAGCCGTGGTGGCGGCCACATGGCAGAAATCATATTTAAACATTGATTTAATAAACTTTTCTTTCCAATAAAGGCCGTTTCATTGATATTAAAAATATGTTTCCTTATTTTATTATGATTTAAACTTGTGTCACTCTATAAAAAAACACCCTTTACTTTTCAACGTTTTTAAAAATTTAGCCATTTCGAACAATTTTTTGTTTTTTAACCCACTGTGCATTTTTTTAATGCGGCGAATATCGAGGCATTAGTGTAAAGTATTTAATATTTATAATTAGTGAAATACACATACATACGTGTACGTACATATGAATGTTTACCATTGTATTTGCGTATGAGATTGTGTACTTGCGTGCGTGTGCATGCGATTCTAAGTATGTGTGTGTGTGTGTGTGTGAGTTAACACATTTCTTGGTGTTCTCAGAAATTAACAACAATTTGTAACGTAACACAATTTCATTATTATTAAGTGCTACGCATCACCGAAGATTTATGTATTTTGAAACCAATGAATGTGTGATGAAAATATATGTAAGTATGTTTATGTTTTGTTTAAGCCCAAAGATGACTAGTTAAACCAATAAAGCTTTAACTATCCAATTTATATACAATAAATAAAATTCCCTTCATCCTTGAGTTATTTTCGAGCAAAAGAAAAAATTAAAAGGCAAAAAAGAAAATCCAACAGAGAAATGCGTATAAAATAAGCTGCAAGTAATCAGCTGTAAAGACATTATTGACAGTTTGACCGAATGTTTAAGCCAACTGCCATTAAAAAAATGGCACAACAATGTGAGTAAAGTAAGAAAGCACTAAATTTATTGCACGAAATTTCTTTGAAAAAAACTGAAAATTTAAGAATATTTAATAAAAGTATATTACAAGGATATTTTTTTCTAACTCTGCCATTTTAAGTGTTGAAGCAAAAAATAAACAAACATTTCTCAGTCACTTTCTTAATGGCTAAAAAGGGACTTGGACGTCTTTATTTTTCTTGTTTGTTTTTCTCATAATTGTTTCTTATTAATTTGTTTGTTTTGGCAGCAGTGAAAGCCAGGCAACTCTCAAAGCGACAAATAAAAATGTAATTTTGTGTTTTAAAGTAGAGAAGAAAAGAAGAAATATTGCTCTGCGCTCTTTATAGATGTTTCTCAAGCTTTCGATAAAGTATGGCACGAAGGTCTTATACATAAATTAACACAAAATCTACCCGCAAACATTGTTAGGCTTTTAATAAGCTATTTAATTGAACGAAAATTTGTAGTTAGGGAAGGCAATTTTTTAAGCCCACCGCAGTCGATCGAAGCCGGAGTTCCCCAAGGGAGTATCTTCGGTCCATTACTTTATTTAATATATGCCTCTGACTTACCGTTAAGCAGTAACATTCATACATCAACATTTGCCGATGATACAGCTTTTCTAAGCGTTCACGAAAATCCTGTGGAAGCTTCCCGCAATTTACAAGGGTATATATCCAAATTGCAAAATTGGCTCAAACAATGGCGTATTAAAGTTAACGAGCAGAAATGTGTGCACGTAACTTTTACGTTGCGCAAGGAAACATGCCCGCCTATAAAAATTAACACCGAGACCATACCGCAACACACTGTTGTCAAATATCTAGGCGTTCATCTTGATCGTCGTTTAACATGGAAATCGCATATAGACGCAAAGTTAATACAAATGAAATTAAAAGCAGCCCAAATGAATTGGCTTATTGGAAGAAATTCTATACTAAGCCTAGACTGTAAACTACTATTATACAACGCGATCCTGAAACCAATATGGTTCTATGGAGTCCAGTTATGGGGCACTGCCTCAGCATCAAATGTCGAAAAAATTCAAAGGCGACAAAATAAAATTCTACGTACAATTACAGCAGCTCCCTGGTATGTCAGAAATCATCGGATTCATAAAGATCTAGATGTTCCGTTGGTGAAGACAGTATTTTCAATAAACGCAAAAAAATATATAAAAAAACTTGAGGTGCACCCAAATGTACTTGCGCGCAATATTTTAAATTATAGAGGCCACACCCGGCTGAAAAGGAGGGATACTCTTTTTCTCAGCCGTACACGAGAGATGTAAAACAACATAAATTAACCGTTGAAATTAAAAATTTTGTTTAGCATTGGCTAAACTTATATGTAATATTTTTTAGATTTAAGATTTGAAAAACTTATTGATAATTTAATTTAAAATTGAAGATTCAATAAAAAATAAAATTTATCAAAAAAAAAAAAAAAAAAAAAAAAAAAAAAGTAGAGACACAAACTTAAATTTTATGCAAATTTATTTTTGATACGAGTTTAGCCAACTACAACAACAACTTGAATTAATAATAAAATTACACAAAAACGTCACGTTTTTTTTTTAATAATTTGTTTTTTGTGATTTCTTCGATATATAAAAGAGAATTTTATAATGATAAAACTTTCTTAACAAAATTATAAAGTTTTCTCTGTTGCAAGGAATACCACGCCAAAGGTTAATTTAAATATTGTTTTTTTTCTCTCTTCTCCTAAAACGTCCCTTTATCCTGTTGCTGTTTGTTTCTTTCTGTTTGACTTTTCTAAGGTCAATGACAAAATGCTTTTTGCATTCTAATTTGTCATCTTCTTGTTTTCCCAAATTTTTTTTTACACAAATTTTCATTTCTGATAGCGTTTATTAAATTAGATTCTAAAATGAAATTTTAAATTAAATATTATGTTGCAGTTTTTGGTATTCCTTTGAAATTTGTATGTGTGTTGTTGCTGTGATATTAGAAATTAGTTGAAACAAGATTTTAAACAAGTTTGTTGCAACCACAACATATGCCGCCCACTTAGTGTCTGTATTTATGCGGTTTTCCATTAAGTACTTGTGTACTTTACATATATGCATATGCCCAGCAAACATTGTTGTGCCATTTGTCTGTTATCCTCTTCACGACTTTAAAAAAAGCTTTTTGGTGTATTGCATAAGTAATCATTTTTGCTATAAATTTTATTTAAATTTAATAAGCAAAACCACATATTTTGTGATAAAATTTATGGCCACAATTTTTAACAGATTTTGACAAAATTTATACCAAATTGAGTATTTTGGGAGCTATAAAAGTTTAAAATTGCTACTACTGATACATGCATACATAGTTAGTTACTCATGCATGTAAGTTTTTCTCCAATTGATTTTGCAAAGAATGTAACAACAAAACGGAATGTTTTTCTTTTTTAGATGTGAGAGAATTGCCAGAATTTTAAACGAATAAAATAAAAGAGGGGTCTGTTATATTGCTTTAGCTCACTCTAAGGTATTTAACTTTTGCATTGAACTGTTCCAAAGTGTATGAATATCACGTACATGCAACTCGGCAACAACTTAAGAAATACAAAAAAAAACAAATCCTGTTGTAAATTAAATTTACAATTGTCAAAAATAGCTCAGTAGCAGAGCTGTAAAGGAATAATTCGGTTTTGAAAGAATCTACGAATCATAAACGCTTTTGAATTTTTTTTTTAAAGATTCGAGAGTTTTTTTAATAATGAACCTAATCCCAGTGAAAAATGTGCATTAAAAAATAACTTTTCTTTAAATCAGCAATTAATTCACTTAAAATTTAATTCAATTAATTTTTTTAGTAATGTGAATGCATGCGATAATTTCCAATTCATGAGGAATGCATTCGTGTTTTAATTCAATTCACATTTTGTATAAAATTAATCAATTAAACTTTTTGTAAATCGTTTTAAATTAAAAACCAAATATTAATCATTCTTTTACAGCTCTGCTCTGCAGAACTTAAAGGAAATTGGGTAGAAAGAAATATTAAAAAATTTTGACAATAGTCAATGAAAATATTTACAAAAAAATAGACGACCAGCTGTGCTCTTGCTTGCACTTGTATAAATATACTTTGAACTGGTCTGTTCTGTTCAAATTAACCATTAAATAATTGTGTTTGTTGTATGTTTGTTTGTTTTAGTGATATTTTGTATGTGAATGTTGAAAAAAAAAAATTATTTGCAGCTAGAATACGATCGATTGCGTCGGCCGTTAGTCAATATAAACGTGCAAAAAAATACGATTAAGTAATTCATCGAATAGTCGGAACAGGTATTCTGACTAAAGCCGTAGAACATCCATCCATCAATCTATAAATTTTGCAGTTATGCAAAATGTATCCTGGGTATCGGAAGAGAGGGTGTATTAATGCATGTGTAATTGTTTACTTGAGACATAATACATACAAACATATGTGAGTTCATGCGTGCTTTTAATATATTTGTTTGCATTTTAGATTTTCTAACAAGACTATGGGGAACAATTTAAAATTTTTCGGTTTCGGCAACAATTTTTAATTAAAAATTTGATTAAAGAAAATCGCATTGGGTTTTTAACTCTTATCTGCTTCAGCTGAAGGTTATTACAGACAAAGATGTTTATTTGAATTTTTAAAAATGTTTTAAGCTTGTGGTTTTTATCAAAATTGAAAGCCACAAATATGACAAGTTTAATGTGCCTGCAAAATTCAAAACTTTTGCAAAGTCTTAAAAGTTTTTCCACAATATTTCCTATTATATGTGATTTGTATGTTGTAAGGTAAAAACTGTCGTTTTTGTGGTTTTGAAGAAATGGAAAAATTAATTAACATCTCCAGTCGGAGTTTAAAAAATCGGTTTTTGTTAAAAGTTTGCTCACAAGCTGCAAACACTATGTACAATAATGTTACACCGATTTGCATTCTTCAGTAAATTTGTTGCTATTTCAAGTATAAAGCTCTTAGATTTAAATTGAAAATGTTTTAATCTTCTACAGAGAAATTGTCTCCTTAAAATACTCTTGTTTAAATGTAATTATTCTTTAATTAAAACAGGTTTATCTTAAAAAAATATTTACTGCGGTTATTAAAAAGAAATTTTACAGTCACATAAGAGTCATAGTCTCTAATTTAAGAATTTAAATTAAAAACAAATATTCTTCAAGGATTTTTTAACACTTAAATTCTTTGCTTTTTCCTTTTTTGTGTGTAATAAACTCATACAAATTTATTTACATACATGTTGGTCCTCGTAAAAACAAAAGCAATTGCTTGGTGGTAAAATGAAAAAGAAATAGAAATAAAAAAAAACAAAATAATTGTCAAAAATATTTTCTGTAAAATGAAATGTATATATCTAATATGTTTTTTTGTGTTTTATTGTTTTAATTTATGAGACGACGAGAAACGAAAAAATGTGATTTCATTTTAAACACGGCAACCAAGATTTTATTACTAACGGATGGCACAAAATAAAATTATGAATTGTTTAACTCTCAGCCGCTTGGATGGTGTGTAAAAATACATAAAATTTTATTTTAAAGAAACGATACTTTGCATTTTAATTTATCTAATTGACGTGGAGTGCAATTGGTGAACTGTTTGGATTTCCTCTCGGCAATTAATTATAATCTGTTGGACAGGAGTCAATATAAATATTATGTACAAGAAATTTAAAATATAAAGAGAGTACTGGGGGAACGTTTTGAGCCTATTTACGTTATATTACATCCATTTAAGCTGTACAGAAAATGTCAACTTTACTTACAGTGGAACATGTTTTTCTTTGCAAATCTCTCTCTCCCACTCTTTTGCAAATATTCGCAAAATTTTTCACAAAGTTCTAATTATTGTAGTTCTTGGCGACATTGTGATCATGATAACTGCTAAGTCCATGCTGGTACTTATAGCGTGCAAGTAGCATCTTGCAAAGTCATGCTTAATTTTAGTTCAAAATTGTTGTCGTATGACGCCATTGCAGTAAAATTCTATGTTTAGATGTGAGAGAAAATTCTGTAATTATTTTTTTTTTTTGTTTAGTTAGGACTGAATTAGCAGGCATTTTATTAATTGTTTTACTATAATATCAAGTCTCACTAATGTACATTACAGAAATTAATGTTGTTGATTGACTGGCTCTGGCCAGGGTAAACCATTTCAGCCAACACCACCCTCAAATAGGAAATACAAATTTCGTCTTTTACAGACAATTATTAAAAAATATTTGGAAATAATTAGTCCGGTGTTTACTGCAGCTACCACTAGTGTATATTGTGGTTCATTACCTTGCTATGTGGTTCTCATTCCTGTGTTTTCTCCCCTAGATGACACTTTATTAAATATCGATGTGGTACAACGAAGCTTTATCAATATCACGAGAGCACTGGAATGTCTGGGTCTATTTTTTTAAAATGTAATTGTATTGCGGCTTAGTTAGTTGGCAGTCTAACCAAAAGTTCAAATGGATAAGAACTAATTTTGCAATTTCTTATTTAAAAAAAAAAAAATTTATTGAAATAAGACATGCATAAAAATATTTTAAAAATTTTTTACTAAACATATAGAAAAATTTTTCAAGTTTTGAGAAAACAAGTAAGAGTGCTATATTCGGCTGTGCCGAATCTTATATACCCTTCACCAATGCATAAATATGTGATTCACTGAATATAATACAGGCTTTCTTTTCTCTTATAAATATAAAATTTCAAACAATATAAAAAGCAAGTTTGAACACACATTCTTGCATACTTGAACACACTTTTATACCCTGTGGTCAAATGTGTAGCTAGCTACAAGCAAAGTTAACTTTTAAATTGATTTTTCTAGACTAACTATAAAGTTAACCACAATACAATGCAGAACGTAACCAAAATCAATTAGTAGGTTGAGTATATATATATATATATATATATATACTCTCATTTATAATTGAATATGGTGAGCGGCAACAAATTTACTCATTTAGGAACTCTTAAAATTATTTCAAGTATTTCATAACTTCTTGCTGTCAATATTTAAATGGTACCTTAGCTGAGTGGTATGCGCGTAGACTGTTAATCCAATGACCAGTGGTTCAAGTCCCAGCACCGCATCGGTGAAAAAAAAATTTTAAGAATTATTGCAATATTACTATACAACTACTGAATATAGAATTGAGAAAATGAAATAAATATGAAATATATATTTTTTATGTATACTAACTAACTACATTTTGACTTATTTAAACTAACTTAAAGTTAGCTACAAGTAATGCAAAGAAAACCTGACTACTGCCTAGGACATCGCAATGTTAAAAAAGTTAGTTATTTCCCTACATTAAAGTTAGTTTAAAGCAGCGATAGGCGACCTATACTATTACATTTTGCTACTGTGTGAGTTATATTTATTCTCCCTCTCACAATAAAACGGTGCTGCCACTGGTAATGTTTGATGCCTTGCCGTCGTTTATGCGAATTTTTGAAAGAGCAATGATTTCCTTAAATGTTTTGGTACTGAAAATCATAAGGGATATTCCACTGTCTTCTCGCACAATTGCTCGTCGCACTGAGCAAATCAGTGCATTTATCTTTTCAAATATTAAGAAAAGATTGCTAAATTGCAAATTTTTCTCAATATGTTTGGATGAAACCACTGATATAAACGATATATCCCAGCTAATTATTTGTATTATAACTGTAGATAAAAGTTTTGAAGTTCATGAAGAAATGTTTTCTCTGCATGGCTTACACGGCAGTGTAAAAGGAAAACTTATTTTTGATATCGTTAATGAAAATGTTTTTTCTTTAGCTGATAAGAATAAGTTTAGTTATGTATGCACCGATGGTGCCAATGTAATGATGGGTAGAAAATATGGTTTTGTAGGGCATTTACTTAAAACTACTTTGAATATTAATGTTTTTCATTGTATTATACATCAACAGGCATTCTTTACAAAAAATTCATATGTAGTGAATACAACGAAAGTAGTTGTTCAAATTGTTAATAAAATACGAGTAGGCCATAATGCGTTAAATCATAGAAAATTCAAAGAATTTAAATTTTAATCACGTTAATTAAAAAAAGAAAACTTAAGTCTATTATTGGTATTGCATAACGTTATCAATATTTATTTCGTATGGGCAACATTTTATCCGTAATAAGCTTTCTAAATGCTTATCTGTTAAACGATTTCTATTTTTATTTTGAATATTTCGCAGTAAAGAAAATGTTGATTCACAAACATATATAGGTCGACCCAAACATAGAATATAGTTTTAAAATTTTATTTTTTAATGTTGGGTATGTATCTGTTGAAATATTTTTAAAGAAAATAAAAAGTTCATTGTATATTGTTCATCACACATCTTTTCTTATTTTACCTACAAAAAAAGTTGGGAAAAATTTTTTTTTCTGGCAACGTTGAGATTGTTAAAGAATGCGATACACACAACCTGTCTGTTTGAATGCTCAAGCTAGACTGATTAAAGTTGTTTATTTCTCTACAATGCGTGTACACACGTACATAAGAAAAGAGAATCCAAAAGGCGCGGCGCCCTGTTTTTGCCTGTCGCTGGTTTAAAGTTAACTGAGTTTCCGACAGGGTATTTTCTTCAGTGCTATATACATACATATGTACAAAAAATACAGACTGTTTAAAATATTTTACAATTTTCCAACCATCTGTGAACAAAAAGGGGCTTTGTACGAAAATAACATAAAGTTATTATTAAGTTAATATGCACATGACACTAACAAGCCTACGTAGCACGATGGTTCGTGCGCTCAAATATAAGCGAAAGATTTCATATTCAAATCTGGGGCACCTCATGTATTTATTGATTTATTTCTGAAAGGGTTCAGACATACACATATATTGTCATTATCGTAATAAATGCAATTATTGAACTCAATATTAATTATAATTATTGCGCAATAAATACGAAATTATTCTAAATATAGAATAAAACTTGAAATGCAACACTTCACAAGTTCACAAGTATGTTCAGTGGTGAAAATTATCTGCAATATATCAACAATGCCAAGTGTCAACAAAATTTATTAAATTAAATTTATTAAGAAAAATCCTTACATTTCAGGTCTTCGGACAATCGATTTCACGTACAGACAGACAGGCAGACGGATGGACGGATAGACGTACATGGCTCATTCAACTTCCCTATCTATAAGGATTCAGAATATATATATACTAAAATTACCTTAAAATTACCCTTACCATTTTTGGTGAAGGATATAAAAAATTATGAACTTAAATTGAAGGGAACCGTTTTCCGTCTTTAAATTTTAAAATTGTTTTTTAACCATTTAAGATTCAGTCATTTCCTAAAACATTATTTTAAAACTAAAATCAATTTTCTTCATTCATATCACAAAATGTCCTTAAACTTGGCCAAAAATATTTTCCTCGAAAATAAGATTTTTTCCAAGTAATATTTTAAACTATTCATTTGCAAAGACATGAACTAATTAATTTTTTTCTTATACGAGTATTAATGAATAAAAATATTGTAAAGGAAATTTTTTTCTCAAATTTTATACTTGTCCTTTTTTAGTGTATTATAATTATAAATGTATTTTCTTGGTATTTTTCTTTTTCTAGCCGTTTTTAAAAAACGATGTTTGTCCTTATTTTCCAATTGCCGGTACACTGAAATGATGCGATGTCTTTCATATTCTATTTATTTAATTAATTTCTTGTTAAATATTTATTAACTTAAATTTGTTAGTTTTTTATCATGAGATTTGCAGAATCTTTAAAACAATCAATATTAATTTGATTTTTTAAAGTTTGCTTAATCAAACGGGGAAGGGAAGTGGAAGGTTTTAAATAACATCTAAATAAAAATTTCCACAATACAGACGCAAGGCAACTATGTTGGGGTTTGTTTAAAACCGATACATGTGCAGATTTATAACAACACGATTGGAAAATATGAACAGTTGTTGTAAACATTTTTGAAGGCGGATCTGGGTGGCTAGTTTTAAAGGCAAATTAATCTAAATTACAAGAGATTGAACAAGTTTGAATCAAGCCTGGAATTTTTCTTTTGGGCAAATCACAAATCACTACACCAA
Source organism: Lypha dubia (assembly GCA_947311025.1). Classification (NCBI taxonomy): domain Eukaryota; kingdom Metazoa; phylum Arthropoda; class Insecta; order Diptera; family Tachinidae; genus Lypha; species Lypha dubia. The sequence continues at coordinate 57,066,508 of OX371263.1, forward strand.
TACATGTCTCTATATCTTCTCTGCAATCGCCCCAAAGTGACTAAAATATTTATGAACAGAAGATAGAAATGCAACGAAACTCTGATTATTGATATTCTCTAAAATGCTTTTTTGTGAACACATGTGCTTACTTTTTGTAGATGTGGATATTTCTGCCTTAGTGCTGGTTAACCACTACTCATGTATATATACTTGCATATGTATAGGAAACATATTTTTTGAAGGGAGGATATAAAATTTGTAATCAGATGGTTGCTGTGCTTCATACAATTTGGCATTTGTAAAAGCAAAACTCACACATCTACACTAGAGCTTAGAACAATTTAACTTGTGCTTATTTTTTTTTTTATTTTATTTGCTTTTCTCTATTTTTGTTTTTAATATAATTTTTATATAAAAAATAACCTAAAGCTTTAAAAATTATTAAAACATTAGTTTTTCAGAAGATTTAAATTTTAATGTTAATTTTTTTAGTGTTGTAAATTTCAACGATCTTCGACAAGAGTCATGCATGTTAAGCGCGTACTGGCAATTTTTGTTGTTAAACCAATTTTTTTTTGGGAAAATTTTTTCCGAACCCTTGACTGGGCTTGCCATAAATACAACAAAAAAAATTTTTTTTTTTTGCAAAATTTCACTTAAATTTTCTTGATGCCTTCGTAAAACAATTTTTGTTTTTATATAATTCATATTGTGGTGTACGAGTGCGTATGTATGTGTATTAAAGTGTGTCCTCATAAGTATGAAAATGTGTATGTATGTTTTTGAAATGTTTATAAAGGAAAAAGCAACCAAAAAACAACAGCACGAGAAAAAATTGTGAAAAATATGAACTAAACAACTTTAACAAATCAAACCATAGCAACGTTTTAAATATTAAAATATTTCAAAATTTACATGTTTAGGAACGTTTTTTTCAGCGCGTTTTTTTTTTTTCGTTGTTCTTCTTTTGTATTGGCTCCTTTGCTTGTTCATCGTCACATACAAGCTGTTTTGTGTTATTTGGTAATAAAAACTTTTAAACTTTTATTTATATGGGGTTTTTTACCCCATTAAATTACATTTGTACTCTACACCACAAGTGGCATGATTGAACATTTGAATTTATCAGTCGGTTTGTAAATTCTTAAATATTAAGCCGAATTATAAATACACAATAATTTCCAAGGAATCTTTTCCCTGCTTCCATTCTTTTCGGTTATTAATTGCGTTTTCCATAAGGAAAAAAAACATAAATAGTTTAAATGTTGGAAATTTTTTTTATTTTTGTCTGGACTAGAGCTGAGGGTTTGACCTCTACTTATGCAATGTATTTCCAAAGATTTTTACTCGGGAGAGGGATACTGTAGAGACGACAGATAGTGAAAATGTAGAAGATGGCTTAATTATCTTACAACTCTTCTATTACACATATTTTTAATTTGTAAATCAGTATTGCTCCGCTTCTGGTGTTGAGTAAACGCAACAACTTTCTTAAGCTCTGTGCAGGCATTTTATTGCTTGTTTTACTTCACCCGTCGATTCTAACCGATGAGTGAGGGGCGCTGTGACATTCATTACCTTTGAATAGCACCAATCTCTGCCGGAATAGTTTTTAGGGACTTGAGTGTGATGTGCCTTAAACATTTAAAAAAAAATAATGTAACGCCCCACTAATGTTCATTAGATAACTTCATGATGTTGATGACTTGCTGTAACAAAGAAATATATGAGCTGACCTGAGGTTGCTCTGCAAATGTTATTCTTACTGAAGACCGCCTGGCTCTTTCATACCCGCAACGATCAAATCTTGTTCGCTATGCACAGGATGAAAACACAATTTATTGTTGTGCTCAAAGTGACTTCCTCGACTGAGGATTAAAGAAAATATATATTGTAACTATGCTCTTTGTCACGATCTCGAAAAAGTTAAATGCAGTACTTACATTTTTTTCCAAGCCCTACAAAATTTTGGAACCGAAAAATGTGGCAAAAAAAAATTAACGTACAAAATTTATAATCCTTGGAAGGACTTTCATAATTAATATACACTAAAAAATAATTCAAAATAGTCTAAATTTAATTAAAATATTATTATTATATAAAAAAATTAATTTTTTTTTTTATAATTCTCTATCTTCACTTATAAATTGAAACATAAATAAGTTGTTCAAATCCAAAATAGTTAAATAAGTTTAGCCACTGCTAACAAAATTTTTTAGTTTCAGCTGTTGATATTTTATTTTACATCTCTCGTGTACGGCTGAGAGAAACAGTATCCCTCCTCCTCAGCCGGATGTGGTCTCTATACTCTAGAACAGTGGTTTTCAACCTTTTTGAAGCCGCGTCCCCAAAATGATCTTCAAAAAATCTGGCGACCGCTTAACGTTTTTGCTCTCAAAGTTTGAAAATATTATTATAAAAAAAAGAAAATTCAAAGAAAATAAAGCGAAAACATGACACTGCTGCTTCCTATTCATTGAGATAATTTACACAAGATTAATTTTTAGGTCGCTTAACATTTGTTCTTTCCAAAACATACGTGATTAATTCATCTGGCATAAAGACAAAAACATTATATCTGTGAAGAAACACCTCGTGGACGTTGCACCGCCCTCTTGACTTCAAAAGCTTCTTTGTACGACATGGACGGTTATGAAGGCGCCATCCGCGGAAAAAAACGCGCTAAGCAACATCAAAAACCACCTGCGAAGAAATTGAACCACTATACACTGTTGTAGGCGCCACATGAAGAAATTTTTACTAATTTTTGGCTAAACTCTAAAATAGTTTTTTATAAATATTTACCGGTAGTTATGAAAAATTTCGTGCAAACTACGATATTTGTAATTCCTCCAATATCAAGGAAGACTTTACAGAATTTTTATAAAAAAAAAACGTATGCCTTTGGCGCCATACGATACCCATTTTGAACACCAAAGTAAGTAAAAATTTCGTGTAGCTGCCTAAAGCCCTTTTATTTGATTGCCGTTCGTGTCTGTGTGATTCCTTTCAAGGACATAAATTGCCAAAAAATACATATGCTACTTTTTTCAAACACAAAAATCGTGATGAATATATTATTAATTTTATAAAATGAAGACTGCAGAAAATATAAATATATTGCTAATATTTATTTACAACGTAAAATCATAAGGCCTGGAATATAAATTGAAAAAGAAAAACGATGAGTGATGAGTGGTATGGGTTGTGGTTTTGTTGTTGTATGCCGCAAAAGAAATAATTTCTATAGATTTCGTATGGAAAAAATATGTATTTTTATAAGGAACGTTTTTCAATTTATAAAATAACAAAAAACTAATCGAATCGAATTTTGCTTAAATGAAAGGATTTCCACAAAATCATACACACACAATGAAAATCAATAATTAAAAAAAGGACAGCAATAAAAAACTACGGGTAGCACTCCGGGAGTGCCGACAGAAGTGAAAACGTTTTGTGATTACAACAATACACGTGCTATTGCCAAAAAAATTATGCGTAGATATAAACAATTATATAAATACATGCAACAAATTTAACCACTTATTAAGGCGTATGCAACAGGTGAGCTTACTAGCACAGCTGACTGAGCTCGCTTTGTAGCAAATTTTCATACAAACTGATATAGTTTGAAGAGAGTACATACAAAATGGTTACAGATTGATACTCATACGTACATATGAAAATGCTTTTAATTTGTTTGTGTGTTTTGATATGAAGCGAGTGCCAACATATATACCAACAAGATACATGTTGTTTTTGGATTGTTGTACTTGTTGTCGAACTGCGCATACCTGCTAGTTTTGCCATGCTACTTATTGTAAACGCAAATGCAACTGCGCCCGAGAAGTTAACAACCTAAATTTTTTTCGGTCAAAATGAAGAGAGCGCCATTTTTGTGTACCCTTCTTAATCAGTTTCACTCAAATTGACGAGTGCGTCCTCTTTGGTGCACCAAAAAACGAGTGTTTTTCTTATATATGGGAACATCACGCTCGCTTCATTTTGACCGGAAAAATTTAGGTGTTGGGCCTTACTACGGTTCTCGATTCGACTTCGCCTGCTGTAATAGATTAAACAAAAATGTTGTGTGTTCCTTTAATCTAGTACAACAGTCGAAGTCGATTCGAGAACCGTAGTAAGGCCCAACACCAACACCTAAATTTTTTCGCTCAAAATGAAGCGAGCGTAAAGTCAAAAACTATGACGGTGTCGCGAAATCAGTGGTGGGATTCAGTAATTTTCATTACGATAATCCATATTGTTAAAATTAATATAACGAAAATTATCGAATTTAGTATTCAGTAACACTTTTAACGATATTCGCTATCGGTATGTAAACGACAATAATTTTTCGGTTGTTATGAAATAAATAAAATTCAGCAGTTCAATCGTAGCATGTGCGTTATGCAAAGAAAAAAATTTATCTTTTATAACAATATACACAAACACAGAATCCTTTATGCATAAAAAAATAATATAACCATTATTTAAACATGCAATTTAACATTCATATCTATAAATTTCATAAAATTTAACATTCATTTTTTTATATTCTAAAAAATTTTTGGCAAAAATTTCAATAAATAAATTAATTTATTTGTTTTTTGTTTATTTCTCTTTGTGCTTTTCTTATATATTGATAGAGATGCCAAAGTAAAAGGAAATTATAACGATGTTGTTAAGAAGCAATTAGTGAATAACAAAATCGTTACTGCAAATCGCAATAATTGTCGGTAAATTTAACATTTATCGAATTGTTAAAAGGTACTGAATCGCACTACACATATTTTAGCCCACCAAAAACCTCCGTACTGCGCCAATAGAAGTTTTCACTTAAAAAATTTTCAAATGAAATCAAACACATAATTGCTGATGATGGGTTTGGTGTAGGTTTTTTCCTTTAAAATTTTAAATTAACGTCTTCAAAGCTGGGGTCGAATTATGGCACTCGATATCGATCGAAATTTCAATACAATTTACATGTAAATTTCGATCGATATCGAATGCCGTAATTTGGCCCCTGATCCTGTGAAATTCAAACCATTTTTATTAATTTAGTTATTTTATTTTTAATTTCCATTATTTTCCTACTAACAAGAAACAAAGAGTTTTATTGTTTAGATTTTTTCTTTTTGCAACAAAAAACAAGTCAAAATTTATGGAAAAATATCGTTTCCTTGACATCTGCCAAATTTTTATGAAAATTTTTATTCATTATAGAAAAATGAACCGACATTCACTGCCAAAGCCATCGCTACTTTATGAACATGAAATATTTCCAATTATTTAAATGCATGATTGTATCGTGTAAAACTACGTGTTCGTACACGAAAACATATACAGGACATGTCTTTATTTATTCATGCACATGTTTAAAATTTCCCTAAAATATAAAATCTAACTTCATGTAAATGAAGAAAATTTTAACACAAGATACCATAATAAAAAAATTTACAAAGGACACCAAAATAAAAAGAAAGGTGTTACGTAATTTAATAGTCTGATTTGTTCAGTTTGTTTTCTTTGGTCCCGAGTTTTTTTTTTATTACTTCAAGGCAATTACTCACAAACAAACAAATCAAATGCAAATTTGACAAAAAAACTTTTAACCAATTATGAGAATAAAAAATGTTTTATTACAAGCAAGCAGCCAAGTATGTTGTATAATCATAATATGATTTCACATAAATTGATTATAAATAATTTCCTTCATATTATATCTTATTGTTGTAAAATCACACAGTAATTGTAAAGGTTTTTCTTAATAGCAATATGACATTGTTAAAAACAATCAAGTTTAGCTTTTCTTTTTTAAATGTTAATAATGTAATGACTAAATGTAAACTTAAAGTTTTTTTTTTTTTAAACTAATTACGACAAAAACAATTATTCAAAACAAAAGGTTTTCCAATGAGAGTGATATGATTTAAAAAAAAAACACACTTACTGCCTGTTCGCCGATGTCGAAGTAGTTCTTTCTTTCGAACAATTACATATAAAATAAAAACAAAATTTTTGAATTTGTTTTTGTTTCAAATGTAATTATTCGAAAGAAAGAAGTTCTTCGTTATCGGCGAACAGGCACTTATTGTTAAGGAAATTCAAAAGTTTTTTATTTAATGTGAAATACGATCGATACAAATAAGTTCTACATAAAACTTGATTCAATTGGCCTCCACGACTTTTTCTGCAGGAAAAAAAATTCGATGAACCCAATTTTCGAGCACTTTTCCAATAAATCAAGTCGTATGTCATGAATGGCACATTCAATATTGACTTGTAAAGCTTGAAGCGTGTCTGGTTTATTTCGAAAGACCAGTGACTTCAAATAAACCTACAAGAAATAGTCTAATCGAGTTAAATCACAACTTCTTGGAGGCCACTCAATGTCACAATTTCTTGAAATAATCGAATTTCCAAACTTAAAAAAAAAATTAGCAAATTCACGACGTTTACGGTGGTCCAATGGCTTCAGTTCTTGAGTGAGAACAAATTTATACGGATGCAAACCCAAATCCTTTCTCAAAATCAACCAGGTTGTGGTTTGAGACAATCCCAATTGTTGAAAACGTCTTGGAATCGAAAAATTGCGGCCTTCAGCAACACCTGCCTCAACGGAAGCAATACTTGCGATTCTTTGTCTTATTGGCACTTGAACATTATGTAAAGAAAATGTAAGCTCAAAATATTCAACAATTCGACCAATAGCGAGCGAATCGTCCACTTCTGATTATTACGACCATGAAATGACAAAAGAGCACGAAAAGTTTCAATTGGAGAACGATTATTTTGATAATAAAACTGAATAATTTGTAAACGTTGTTCTTGCGTATATCTCTACATGATTAAATTGTAAACACTGCTGAATACAATGAAAAACAAATGACAGATCATGAAACATTACAAATGGCCGAAACGTCACTATAAAATCATATCATCCCTATTGGAAAACCTTATATTATCATATTTTTTACTAGATCTTAAAACTTGATAAAAGTCGATTAAACTATGTCAACGGAATATAAAATGTTGAACACCAAGATTGCTAATAAATTTATGGAAAAATATTAACGAAGACTGGGGAAATTTTATAGGAATTTTCTTATAATCATGAGAAAATATTTACTAAAAACCAGTTCCATTTCGAACTGGGGTCGCTACCACCCGTCCGTGGCTAGAAATAATTTCTTAAACTTGTGTAGTAGTTCGTACCTTTGCTATGAGGGTTTTGATCTTGCTAAACAATTTTTATTTCCGTGTTCTCCCCGTAAGTGACGCTTCCTTAACCGTCCATGTGGTTAAACGCAGCTTTAGATGTCATCAGAGCGCTGGAAAATTCGGGGCTGTTCCTTTACTAGTAGTATGTATTTTCTGAATAAGATTGGTTGATTGGCTTTTAATAAATCTACTGGGGCTGTACCAGGGGCTAAATTCCACAACGATGAATTTTGAAGTGATCACCAATTTCAGTGTTCACTTTTGATTTTTGTGTCCGCAATGGTGAGAATGAATAAATTTGACAGTTGTAGTGAACACCAGAGCAAAAATTTGTTCACTTAAAAATTTGGGGTGAATTTTGGTATTTTACAAAATATTTTTTATTTTATTTGAGTGGTGGAGAGATTAAAAAAACCTTCAGGGGCACAAAAAGAGGCTCTCTTGGATTACATGGAAATGAATGTAGAGTTTGCTTGTGATAGGCAAGAAATTCTTAATTATTTTATAAAGAAAATTTTAAAGTGTAACGATTTTATTCTTTAAGATTTTAATCAGCAGATGGAGCAACATTGCGACATGAAAGGTGGAAGGAACTTGCCGAAAAACTTAACAGCATTGATGAAAGATCCGCAAAAATGGAGAAAATTTTGTACTGACCAAATGAATGAGCCACAATTTTTTTGAACTTTTTATAATTATTTCATTTAAAGGCTTCGCATCATATTATTAATATTATTAATATATACATATTTATGTAATCCATAGCTCAAACAATTTTAAATTCTTTTTTATTAAAGTAATTGACAAGCAAATTTGACAATTCAGCTTATCATTCAGCCAGAACTAGCACATTCAGCACAATAAAATTCATCGGCTCTTGCGGAATCGCTTTTAAATGAAAAGTGAACACTTTAACCTTTGGTGAGTTTTAGTTTCAGTGTTCACTGATAAAAAATTGATAGTTGCGGAATTCGGCCCCAGCTCACTACTACACCTTGCCACCTACTACCTGACAGATCACACAAGTAATAAACATTTTTCTTTCTTCCTTGAAATATTATTAATCATTATGATTTTATAATTTTGCCATTTTCTTATCTTTTATTATATTTTCTCCTCTATCTACATTTACTTTTTCAGTGAGTGTTAAAAGAAAACCTGCTGATTTTTCTAGATGTGATGTATCGTAAAAAACCATACATATTTACTACAGTAACAAATAGTTAATAATAAGGTTTTTGATTAAAATTAAAGTTATCATATGAATTGTTTTTTTAAAGGAGATTTTTAAATGTCCTCCCAAAAGGTATGCGCGTTGAAAAAGTCACATTTTATTTTGGAAAAGAAAATACAACATCGCTAATTCATTGCTTCATTCTATTTTATTTTTATTTTATTTCATAATATGGTGTAATCGCATGCAAATAAATGTTAAGATTATAATCAACGTCTTACATGCGTAGTTAATTACAAGATATAAATCTACCTTTATCTTGAACGATACATGATTTTTCCGTTACATGTCTAGTCCGTCCATCCTCTGTAATCGTCATATCGAAAGACATAGGATCGCCAGTTCTAAGCGGCTTATATAAGTGGTTGTTTTCGGGTGCCGCAGCTTCACCTGATACTGCAGTTCCAGCAATGGTGGCCTTAAATGCAAAATGCTGTATAGTATCACTATGAGGTATGGACACAGAAAAGCCATTAGGAGTGTCCTCAAACTTGAATGATTCTTGATACTTAACTGGATCCGACGTCCCCCAGAGACCTTGTATGTAATTAATTAATATCAATAGTATTAAATGGTAACAAATTATAGATCTCATTTTCGTAGAACTTCTTATTTATTGTTTGACGTTTACAAACAGACTTAATGATTTTTCTTTAGCTTTTATCACTTTTAAATACTCTTTCAAGATATAATATTTTTACATAAATATGGCGTTGGCCTTGTGTTAAAAGAATAAAAAAATTCTAATTTTAAAATCAATCGACTTTTGACTGTTATTGTCGCCAGTTAACAAATATGAAGAAAAAAATACAACATTTTAAAATGTATTTTTTGCTTTAAGTTCGTCTGTGGCCTTGAGCCTCAAATTACACAACTAATAATTTAAAACACACAAGAAGGTCGAAAAATAATTACAAACCAGGCTAATAATAGTTGTCTAAATAAATATCATAAATATTATCGTTATTCAGATCAATACTCGACTCAAGTCTTTTTGTTAAAAGTCTGCAGAGTAGATTTCGATTAAAAATACATATTCTTGGTTTAATTTCTCTATATGGACAACTGTTTGAATTGTTTCATTTAAGAATAAATGCCATTGTCAATGTCAAACAGTCGTATAGAGAATGTGAGCGAGGGCAGTTTAAAAATTTCGCAAAGTATCTGCTAGAAAACTTCTTATAACTCGCGACAGTTTTTCGTGTCCTTCTAGTTTTCTTCATTCACTTTACCACAAACTTGTTGTGATGAGAAGAAGAAGAAAACTCAAAAAAGGTCATCTATTTTTAATATCATCAAATAAAAAGTTTTTTTGCATGGGAAGTGCCACGTCCACTAGATAATTTTGTTTAAATAATACACTAAATCAACGGAGAACTCCCACAAAATCGCCGGGCATTTAACTTATTTTTTCCCAAGATATTTAAAAATTATTCTATGGTGAAGTGCCATTCCCACTTGTCAAATTTAAATTAATTACTTTTTATTTAAACCAAATATACAGTGGATCATTCGCACTAAATTTGTACTTTTTAGCTACAATAATTCTATAAATGTCATCAAATAAAACCATTTCATTATGTGAAGAGTGCCACGCCCACTAAATTTTTTTAAAGTTATATTTTCTGTACCAATGATATGTAATATTATTTAGGCTCAAGTTTAGTTTTTATTGAATTAATGAAAATTCAGAATTACTAAGAGTTTTTTTATGTTGAAAAATATTATTATTTATATCCAATCAGATTTTAGCAGAACTTATCAGTATACGGATTTCAAGGCCTCTACACCTTCATTTGTTTATTCTACATACGAGTATTGAAACAATTCTGGTTAGTACGAAATTCCCTCATCACTGTTTGGAAATTACTAACAATCAACACAAACTCAAAGTCCGTTATCATCAAAGTATTCTACTTTGAACGTGGCCTTGAAATCCGTATACTGATACGTTCTGCTAAAAACTGATTGGATATAAATAATAATATTTTCCAACACAAAAAAACTCTTAGTAATTTTGAATTTCCATAATTCAATAAAACTGAACTTGAGCCTGATAATATTACTTTTCATATGTAAATCAATATAAGTTCAAATAATAATTACGTTTATTCGTAATAATACTAATATAAATACATATAAAAAAAAATTAAAAAAATTAAAATTTTACACAAAATAGACATTAAAATCTTTTAATTAGTTTCTTTCCAACTTTTCACTCAAACTGATTGTTGTGGATTCTAGAAATGTCACATAAATTTGCAACTAACAATCAAATTTTTATACATAATTTGTATCCTTTTTCACTTAGAAAAAAAACTCGAAATATATGTAGTGAAATCATTTTGCATTTAATGTCACGATATGCCTACACTAACTGCCGATTTCACGATGTCGAAAGAATTTTGAATTTTATTTTCATTCGTACAAATACATTTGATACAAAAACAAAATTTTAGAATTTGTTTTTGCTTCAAATGTAATGATACGAATGAAAACATATGGAAATTTTCTTTCGACATAGTGAAATAGGCAGTAAATAACCACACACATACTCACTCGTACATGGCTTATTATGTTAACAAAAAAATCCTTATGAACAGATATTTTGATTGATTTTTATTGTGAAAATAACTTTCAGGAGTTTTTCTGTTTTTATTTTTTGAAATATGAGTATTGAATTGAATGTTTTCCAAATATGAAGACAAGACGTTGTCAAATATTTTTTGGGAATTTTAAAGATCGCACGATACGTATGAGAATTTTATTATTTCCTTGTAACTTGATTCAACATTAAATATTCATCATACGCCATCATATAAAAATCATCGATTTACATAAAGAAAAAAATATTAAAATTACGATATCGCACAAAAGTTACTCGTATAAAGAAGAGTTGATCAAATTTCCCACAGATATTAAATATAAAGATTTTATTTGAATGGAGTTGACAAATATGTATGTATTTCTTACGTATGAATTTGTGTGTATGCCTTTTGCATGAAAAATAATATTGTGAATCATGTATTTGAGAATTGGCAGCTGCATTCTATTAAATTGACTAATTTATTTTCGACGTTTTTGATACAATAAATTTATAAGAAATTGTTCAAATATGTACCCACTTAAAAATAAAACGTTTTCCAATAAGAATAATATGATTTCTTAAAAAAGCGAGATTTATTGTTAAGGAAATTCAAAAGTTTTTAATTTAATGTGAAGTACAATCGGCACGACGCTCCGTCTTGTTGGAACCATATGTTGTCATGATCAACTTTTTCCAATTTCGGCCATAAAAAGTGACAAATCGACAAATTGCGGTCTTTAGCAACACTTGCCTGAACGGCAGCAATATTTTTTTTATTACTTTGAGCGGTTCTTTGTCTTATTGGCACTTGAACATTATGTAAGCTCAATATTTTCAAAAAATCGACGAATAGCGAGCAGAAGTGGAAGATTATTACGACCATGAAATGACAAAAGGGCACGAAAAGTTGCAATTGCAGAACGATTATTTTGATAATAAAACTGAATAAAATTGTAAACGTTGTTCTTGCGTATTTCTCTCCAAGGTGAAATTGTAAACACTACTGAATACAACGAAAAACAAATGACAGCTCATGACATATTACAAATGGCCGAAACGTCACTTCAAAATTATATCATCCCTATTGGAAAACCTTATACTTGTGATAAATTCCAAAGGCGTTATACTTTCAGTAATCCTGACAAGGAATTAGTTGGGATCTTTCCAAACGTGACTATAGTGAGAGCATTTTTGGTAAAATATTGCAAAGCTTTTTAATAATATTTTGTATTGTTTCAATTGTTTTAAATAAAAATAAAATCAATTAAAATATTTATTGATGCAATTAAAATATTTGTTGATTCAATTAATATATTTGTTGATTCAATTAAAATATAAATTGAATATAAATTTGTTCTCTGTGTAAGCAGTTAATGATAAAAGGATTAAGCAAGAATTTTTTCTTCGAACGTAATCGAGAATCCTGTTAGTTGCGATTTGGATGCGTATACAAGCCAGACTACTTTATACCAGAGTTCAGAAAAATTCATATATGAATACTCAAATTTAAACATTCATGATAAATAGTCATGAATGAATCTAACAAAAATTTTTTTTATGATCACATTCGAAAATGAATAGCGAAGATTTTTTTATTTAATTCACACATGTATGAAAAGATATATTTTTCTTTTATGAGTCATGTACATGAATAAGAATTTTAAATTTTTGTTGTGTTTCATTCTATTCGTGTTTGAAGAGACAAAAAATATTTTGCTTTATTCGTTCATGTGAAGAATATAAGGATTTTGTATTTATTCACACATGAATACGAACATCAAACTTTATTTTGCTCTAGCATTCAAAAATGAACAGCAAAATATTTCTTTATTGGACATTCATGAACAGAGTATCAAATATTCACTAACTTATCACGCGTGTTCATGAGTAAGAATTTTCAATTTTAGTTGCGTTTCATTCTATTCGTGTTTGAAGAGACAAAAAATATTTTGCTTTATTCGTTCATGTGAAGAATATAAGGATTTTGTATTTATTCACACATGAATACGAACATCAAACTTTATTTTGCTCTAGCATTCAAAAATGAACAGCAAAATATTTCTTTATTGGATATTCATGAATCATGATCTGTATTGCCAGCAAATTTTGTGCAAATATCTTCATTCGTCAAGAAAATAATCTTAATTTTAGAAAAAAAATCTTCAATCATATATGTATATAAATTTTTATCATTTCGGTGTTTTGTCAAGTCGGATTTACCGACAGTCCCTTTAAGGCTAACGTTACCGATTTTACAGTATAGTTTGTTTTCACCTGACGAATTTTTATTTTTTTGTTAGCAAGTTGCCAAAAATCTTTAACCACCATGAATTTATTCTGTTTTGTTGCCCTTTCCACCTACAACAAAAAAGTAATATAACAATAATAGGTGTTAAGCAACTAAATCTCAATAAATCTTAATTATGGTAAAAAAAGATCTTCAAATCTTATTTAGATTAAAAATTCTTCAAAATTAAGGTAAAATCTTCATTGTGGCACCGCTGATCATGATGAATATTTGCACTTTAAAAAACATTACATCATAGTATACATCATTTTGAATGCACACCTCATATAAAGAAATGAAATTTTCTTAAGCACGAGAACTAGACGTGCAATGATAGAAAGGAAAGGAACACCCCTGCAGAACACCGATGAGATCACTGGTCAGCAAAACCCAACTATTTCTCTAGTGAAAATGTACCAGTTATGTACTTAAGTATATCACCCATGATATTTGCTTAATGAAAATACTGCAGAAATTTAATATTTTTGGTTTTTGTTTATTTATAAAAAAAAAATAAAATTTAAATAATTCATTTTTACTGCTCACGATGTCGACCGATGTCGATTCCTTGATTTTTAGACGCTAAAAATCTTTTATATTTTTTTGTTGATTTTCTTTGGAATAACGGCACAGTAAAAACTCGTAAAAAAATTTGATGTTGAAGGCATTAACATACATATGTATGTATATGCATGTACTCAGTGCATGTACATGTACATACATGAGCGAGAGAGTCAACAGGCGAACACTTGCATTACTTGAGACATGTGTCGTATTATAACAAAAATGAATAATGAAATCGATCCGAATGCCATTCATTACAGCGAAAAATATTTGATTCGATTTAAGTCTTCGATTTCATTTCAAATCGATTTCTATCCCATATGTATGTACCTGCAAATTTTTATTTTTAATTTAAGCAAAGGCAAATGACTGCTATTCTCTGGGTATCCTTTTTCTTGAAAAAAAATTTATTTGGTTCATGTTATACTTATATTTCGCTTTGATGAAAATCCGGCCGACTTTCTAAGCGCAAGCTTATTTGCAATGCATAGTTTCCATAAACACATACATACATGCTTCAAATTTTTGTCAATGCCTATAGTTCCTTATTGTTTGTTTGATGAGTATGTTTTCATAAAATTTCTGGAGTCTAATCACCGCATTCGGCATCGAGTAAAATCTATAGTAATTTCTCATTTAACACAATAAAAATTACGATACATATACATACATATTTTACTCGACATTAGTTCACAGTCGCATTCATTAACACCGTTTTTTTCTCAACATAAACGAATAAAGCAAAATATTTTTTGTCTCTTCAAACACGAATAGAATTGAAAATTCTTATTCATGAACATGCGTGATAAGTTAGTGAATATTTGATACTCTGTGCATGAATGTCCAATAAAGAAATATTTTGCTGTTCATTTTGGAATGCTACAGCAAAATAAAGTTTGATGTTCGTATTCATGTGTGAATAAATACAAAATCCTTATATTTTTCACATGAACGAATAAAGCAAAATATTTTTTGTCTCTTCAAACACGAATAGAATGAAACACAACAAAAATTTAAAATTCTTTTTCATGTATATGAGTGATAAGTGAGTGAATATTTGGTACTCTGCTTTATAATATAAAAGTATACGAGGATTTTTCGGAATGGTTTCAATTCGGTAATTGTATTGTGGTCGCTTTTGATTTACGGTCCTCCGATTCGTGTTTATTTTGTATTTTGATATTTTAAAGAGATAAAAGTTTTTGTACCCATAGGAGGTGGCTTAAATTGTTTTTACTAGCAAAGATCGCATTAACGTTTTTTTATTAACATCCAAAACTTATTTTACTGATGCTCCTAAAAGTATGACATCTTTTATATTGTTTCCTACGAATGAAGTTAGTTAGTAAAAATTCATTATCAATTCCATTTTGCATTTTAAATAAATAAAATAAAATATTCGTTTTCTAAAGATTCTAAAGATTTTGTAATTGAAACTACTTTTGATCGGAATTGAATTCTGTGACATGGCGGTTTATTTAAAAGTAATTTTTTTTTCGTTAATAGCTGCGCTTAATTTCCTATCGGAAAATCTTTTAACAGAAAAAAAAAAACAACAACAACCGCCAACCTTTATTGTTTTCTTAATGATTTTTTTTAGCTATTTTTTATTTCTATTTAAGTGACCAAAAGAACAGCAGATTATTTAATAAAACCTGTTATCAGCTTGTATACTTCAACTAGGATTTTTTGCCAAATTTCTTAGACAAAATAAATGTGAAAAATTTAGAAAAAAGTATGTTTCTCTTTTATAGTGAGTAATTTTAAGTGTTCTGCCAATTAAGCTACTTTAGCCTTGTCAACGTTGAATGCGTTGCTATTACGAGTACAAACTTTTATATCATTCAAGGTTCTGTTTAAATTATTTATGCACATAATGCCTTGTTGAATATTTTATAAATATACTAAAATATATTTTTTCTTTCTTTTTTTTTTTTTTTTCTTTTTCTCCAAATGGTCATATTCAACATGAACCATGAATAGAACTTCTTATTCGAAGCCAATTACAGCAACATCTATGGGCAAAGAATAAATGTAACGAATTTAAGCTATAAAAACCGGAAAGAAAATGGCTAACCTCAGACCTTGTTAAAGGCTGCACTATTTAAGTAACGAGGGTGGTCATAGAAATATACTTTATTAGTATTGGAATGGCTTCAAAAGAGCCAATTTTATTTCTGGGAAAAAAATTGCAGATTAAATTTATTTCATTATTGAAGTTCAACGAACAACGAAAATTGTACAATCAAATACTAAAATTATTCAAAATATACATATGAAAAGTAATATTATCAGGCTCAAGTTCAGTTTTATTGAATTAATGAAAATTCAAAATTACTAAGAGATTTTTTTTATGTTAAAAAATATTATTTATATCCAATCAGTTTTTAGCAGAACGTATTAGTACCGATTTCAAGGCCGCTACACCTCTCATCAGCGTTTAATTGTCCATCTTTACAATTTTCGTAAAGTGAATACTAATTGAGAAGAGTATTAGAAGCACATATATCGACCTTGTTTTCCTTGACGTTTAGAATGAAAATCAAATTGATGTAAATTTATTTTGTTCCAGTTTTGGCTACAAATTGAAGTTAAACAGTTTTTTTTTTAGAGATGAATTCGGCTTTTTAGATTTATATATTTTTTTTTTTGTCGGAAAAAAAGAGTATCTATAAAATTATAAGGAAATACCAGTTTTTGTGATGGACTTTATGGCAACAATATTCAACGTGTTTGCACAAAACTTATACCAAAAAAAAAAAACTGTTTATTTACAGAAGTGAACAAGATATTGTAGGTTATTGTGCGTTGAGTATTTTGGGAACTATAAACGTTTACGGTTGATTACTCATGAATGTAAGCTTTTCTCCCGTCTTTGCACAGAATGTAACAACACTAAGATATATTTTTGTATGTTTAGATGTGGCATAGTTGTAGGAATGTTAAAGAAACAAATGAGCAATTAAAAAAAATTTAGTTTACAGGTTAGACTTTTTAAAACTACAAAAAGACATGTTTTTGTTAAACAGGCATTTAATTTTAATTATAGTTGTGATTGTTGTATGACTGTTTTTAAAAGATTTTTTTTTACAAATGAGAAATTATTATTATACTGATACGTTCTGCTAGACTTATTGTAAAGGGTGTTTTTTTATATAGTGTCACAGCTTTGAGTTGGCATCACTGCTTTATTTGAGCACCCATTTAACAGCTGATAGTTGTTTTTTGTTAAGTTTGCTTTGAAATTTAATTATGAATCGACTTACACCAGAGCAACGCGTGCAAATTGTTGAAATTTTTAATCAAAATAATTGTTCTATTCGTCAAACTCATCGTGCAGCGGGCGCCACAATTGTTTTACTCAAAGGAACTTTTGATGAAAAAATACTTTCACGTATCGTAATTTCGTGAGATTTAACCCCTTTAGATTATTATCAGGCTCAAGTTCAGTTTTATTGAATCAATGAAAATTCAAATTACTAATGGTGTTTTCTTTTCTACACACAAAATGACACCTTGTTGAAAGGCACATGAATAAAATGTCTTGCCAACCCTGTTACAATGCAACTCGTTATTTCAATAGAATAAAACTCGATTTGTGAAAAAGTGGAACGCACTGTTTTTAACAGCTGACAGCGAATCTTTTTCTGCACAATTAAAAAAAATTCAACAAATCCTTTGACACGCGGATGAGGGCTACGACTTAATAAATTTAACATATCTTCCTCATCACATGCGGAGGATGAATCCAATAATTGACTGACAGTAATTTTTGCACATATAGTAGATGCGGCAATATCCATATTTTTAACATTTTTGTTTAAAATTGCTGAATATGTTAAAAAATTCACCAATTTATTTTCATACAATACGTAAACATGAAAATACAGCTGCCAGATAGCTGATTTATCGATCTGAACTTTTAACGATTTTTTCATATGAAGATTTTGTTATGAGAGCAATTTTATAACACCGAATCCAGTAAGATTCTATATTACTGAAAATCTATCATTAACAATGTAATGTTTTCTCATGGCTGGCCTATGAAACAATCGAAATTTTAACTTTAAAACCTTAACTTTTTTAATTCCCAATTCCAGGCGATTTTTTTCAACTTCGTCTGGTAACACTATCTATAAACAAAAACCCCATGTTAAGGCGAATTAATACCAGGTGGCGTTATTAGTGGAGATTATCTGCAGCTTTCTAACCAAAGTGTCAAACTCTATATGAAAAACTAAACAACAACTTTTTGTATATGCATTTAACATTACAGTTTGGTGAATGCTAGATCTTGTTGTACTAATAAGGCCACTTGGTATTAATTCGCTTTGCCATCTGTTTTACAGGGCACTTACAACACTGCCGATTTTAACGGGGCAAAAAGTGCAATGCCTTCCACCATTATTGAGGGCAATTTTTTTAGAATCAAACACACTGCCCTTTTAGAGAGCAAAACATTTTTAAGAAACAAACACGAAAGTACACTTTCTGCATGGAGATGTAGCATTTTTTTGTAGAAAAGAAAACACCATAAGAGTTTTTTTATGTTGAAAAACATTAGTAGGGTAAGTGCTCCTAAGTTCGGCATGTCCCAGTAGTCGGCAGTTTTCAAATTTAAACTCAAATAACTAAGAATAACAGTGATAATATATTAAAGTAAGAATACAGAAGCTTCACAAATACTCCCAGAATTATATATGAGAAAACAAAACTGAGCATATTTGCATAGTTTATTGAGTCCGTTGGCTTTAGTAAGTGACTCTCTTACAATACGTGTGGTAGTGCTTATTTCTTAGTAAAAATTTAGTGGCTAAGCCGACTTTGTATGGCATGTAAAAACGTCAATTCTAGCAAATTTTAATCGGAAAAGGTTTTAAAATGCTGAAATCTGCTCAAATAATAGTATTACAGTGTAAATTTTTAAAAAAATTTAATTTATCCGATATATTAAGGGATGCCGGCATTAGGAACAAAAAAATTGTTAGTTTTCCAGTAGTCGGCATTGGGGTGCCGACTACTGGGAAACAAGCTAATTCTTCCGATTTAACTCAAATTTGAGAAAATTGTTTATTCGTCAATTTGCAAACCATTGTATATATAAAAATTGAGTTTAAAACAAGTTTACCTAGTAGTCGGCATAGTTTCAAATTAGTTATTTACAAACTGCCGACTACAGGACAATAG
Source organism: Lypha dubia (assembly GCA_947311025.1). NCBI lineage: Eukaryota > Metazoa > Arthropoda > Insecta > Diptera > Tachinidae > Lypha > Lypha dubia. Next base: position 57,085,570 of record OX371263.1, read on the forward strand.
CTATCCTATTGTCGGCAGTGGTTTTTTGTACTAGTTTTGTTTAACTATAATGCCAAAAATATTATGAGATTTATACTAACTGGTCTCAGATATAATTTGAATTAAAAAAATAATACCAAAAGAAAAATATTCGGAACAGTCTCTACAAGATGCACTGACTGAAAGAAGGGTAGGCGGCATTTCCATATTAGGGTCCAGTGGTAAATATGGTGTTCCACGTTCAACTTCGCAAGACATGTTACATGTTCGCGTTCTTGAGGGTCCTCGAAGATTCGGCCCACAAACCATTCTATGGAATGCTGAAGAAAATTGTTAAGAAAAATGGTGTAATGATTTGGTGAAATGTGATTTTCCAACTAAAATGGACGATTTTCTGAACACAGTTCAAGAAATTATTAATAAAGACAAACGAGCCACACCATTTTTAAGCGATCGTTTCCATGTGTCCCAAAACTGGAAAAGTACTGTCACCAAAGGGATACTGCAATGTTTACACCATTATGTTTATCCGCTTCTTCATACGGTTCTTTCGGATTTTAAAATGGAAGAAACGATTAAGAACAAGTTTCGAAAGTGAGGCTTTTACCTATTTAACCCTGATAGTGCGGATCATACTAAATGTGTTATTAATCGTTAGCAGAAATAGCAAACGGTCTTAAAAATGTTAAAATGTTCAGAGAAACAATAAAGACATTTAGATTATCAACCTCATGAGCCGTAGTTTACTTGAAATAGGGATTGATTCAAATGTAGCTATTGAAGAAATTCGCTCGAGATTGGAGAAAACATTTAAAATATCTAAATTTTAGGCAACGTTACAGAGCAGTCAGGGACATATATATTTAATGACGAAGGAGTTTTGGAAATGGAGGGCATACTAACAATATCAGCGGTTCTCTTTTGTTCAACACCAACTTCTTCAAAAACAAAGCAAAGCTAAACATTTCGTGCTCCTCTCCAACCTTACAATTGCCAGCCGAACGCCTCTCACTTAGTTCTTCAATTTGTAGCTCCCTTATAATGTGATCCTATTAGCCCTTTTCAAACATGTAATTTGACTAAAAGTATTAGCTACACAAAGCTAATTAGAAACCCGGAATAATCGATATCAACATTGTTCGAAAATCATCTTTACTTCCCAAAGCAATCACCGTCCTTACAATTAAAAACAAAAATTATAGCCCCAGTGTTCTTGCATGTAGGATCTATATACGGATGAAAGAAACTGAAAACTTTGCTAAAGCTGAAGGCGTGAAGGAGCGAAAACTGGAGGGCCAAAAAAAGAAAAAGGAATCAAGCCAGTCAACTTTAAAATACCAAAGCAAAAGCAAAAATGTAGCACTTGTTCTGAAGTGTTGGATTCAGATACTGAAGATGATCAGCTAAGAAATGTTGGGTGTGATACCTGACTCAGTGGTATCACCTTAAATGCACCGAATTCAAAAATATGCAATACGATGACGTTATGGAATTAGAAAGTACCTTCCTATATTTTTTAATAGAATTAGACGCCTCGAATGCACAAATATAAGATATCTAGCTTTTACCTTTAATATATCAGTTAAGTACAAACAATGAATTCCAAGGAGTGAAATGTACAAAAATATTATTTAGTATTAATATTTTTAACTTTTGGTCGAATATGAATTAATCCTTTGTTCCTGCATGATCTCATAACAAATGTAGAAGCGTTGCTAATTTATTTCATATCAATAACAGTATGATTTCTATCTCAATGTATTGTTTTCTTCACTAAAATATGATATGCCGACAATAGGAACATAACATGCCGAAAAATGGAAAATTGGTGCCGACTATAGGCAAATGTGCTATTTTTTACAAAATCTGTAAATTTCTCAATTTTAGTATAAATATATTTAAATTTAACATAATTGATCTAAAACAATACAAATTAATGATTTGTATTAAATAGCTACCAATCCAACAGCTTATTCACACGTGCAAAGGCGGTAGATTTAAAAAAAACAAAAGCCTTAAACTGCCGACTACTGGTACACTTACCCTATATCCAATCAGCTTAGCAGAACGTAACAGTATACCGATTTCAAGGCCGCTACACCTCTCATCAGCGTTCATTTGTCCAATTTGTTTACAATTTTCGTAAAGTGAATAAAAATTGAGAAGAATATTAACTATTTAACCAAGTTTTTAAATGAAATAGAATACGAGAGTTACCTAATTAATTTTTATTATATTTTTACATGTTGAAATAATTTTGGTTAGTACGAAATTCATATGTACATTAATATAAATTCAAATAATAATTACGTTTATTCGTAATAATAATATTATTATTTCCATCTTCTATATGGTCGATACTGCCGTGCCGGCTGAATATACATACATATTTTAAATGGAGTAAAAAAATTAAGGAACAAAGTTAATTATTTCTAAGAATTTTTTAATACTTTTTAGCGTAATATACACTATGTAAATTTTCCAAAGTAAAAGAAACCAATACTTTTCGGCTTATTTAAAAACAACCAATATACCAGCAACTGACAACTTGAAAAAAAAGACCACTGCATGCTAATGCATCAGAGGTTATGATGCATCGCTACCATAGCACTGTCATAGTGAACTACTCATTCCAAAATACTTTTATTTTTGAAAATAACTTAAAGAAACGAATAAAATCCAAAGTTAAATTTCTGAATGAATCTAATTTGTTGCAAAAATAACATTGATTAGTAAAAACGAAAATGTGTTAATTATGATGTGTTGTGTGTGTGTGTTTATTAAAAGAACTTTAAAGTTGCTCTTCGCAACCGTTTTGAGTTAGTAAAGAGTTTTTTTTTTGAACTGTTTGAATTTTTCTTCTATTATAATTTACTTTAAGCATGCAGTCATTCAGTCGTAGTTTTTTTTTTTTTTTTTTGTATTCATTTCGGTATTTTTTCTTGTTGTTTTTGTGTTGTTGTTACTTAGCTGCCAAGTTCATTAGTAGAATTAAATAAACAGGAGGCATATTTAGTGTAGAAGGCACACAAACTGTTATAAAACGGCCAGTACCTAGACTACATGAGCACGCAAACACACTCTTCCCTTTAAAGAGAATTTTGACTTGAATGTTCAAAATGTTAATATATGTTTGTTTGGTTGTTTATGGTCTTGTTGTTTGTATGTGTTTGAATTAAGTTTCATTACTTGATATTAAAAGTAAGGCTGCTGCTGTTGTAATTGCTGTTCCAGTTATATCCTTTAGCCATGTGCTTGAAATATTCGTATACGAGAATGGCAGTACTTAAAATTCTTTTCCATTTTGTTTACATGCTTAATGCCGTTATATGGATTTAATCTAACAGCTAACAATCACATAAACAGCATATTAAACAAGATTAAGGGGAAAAACAGTTACAAGGCTTATGATTCGTTTGCCTGTGACTCATTCTCTTGTGGCATTTTATAAAATAAAGTGAATAGGGTAAGTGCTCCTAAGTTCGGCATGTCCCAGTAGTCGGCAGTTTTCAAATTTAAACTCAAATAACTAAGAATAACAGTGATAATATATTAAAGTAAGAACACATAAGCTTCACAAATACTCCCAGAATTATATATGAGAAAACAAATCTGAGCATATTTGCATAGTTTATTGAGTTCGTTGGCTTTAGTAAGTGACTCTCTTACAACACGTCTGGTAGTGCTTATTTCTTAGCAAAAATTTAGTGGCTAAGCCGACATTGTAAGGCATGTAAAAACGTCAATTTTAGCAAATTTTAATCGGAAAAGGTTTTAAAAGGTTGAAATCTGCTCAAATAATAGTATTACAGTGTAAATTTTTAAAAAAATTGCATTTTTCCGATATTTTAAGGGATGCCGGCATTAGGAACAAAAAAATCGTTAGTTTTCCAGTAATCGGCATTGGGGTGCCGACTACTGGGAAACAACCAAATTCTTCCGATTTAACTCAAACTTGAGAAAATTGTTTATTCGTCATTTTGCAAACCATTGTATATATAAAAATTGAGTTTAAAACAAGTTTACCTAGTAGTCGGCATAGTTTCAAATTAGTTATTTACAACCTGCCGACTACAGGACAATAGCTATCCTAATGTCGGCAGTGGTTTTTTGTACTAGTTTTGTTTAACTATAATGCCAAAAATATGTTGAGTTTTCTACTAACTGGTCTCAGATATAATTTGAATTAAAAAAATAATACCAAAAGAAAAATATTCGGAACAGTCTCTACAAGATGCACTGACTGAAATAAGGGTAGGCGGCATTTCCATATTAGAGTCCAGTGGTAAATATGGTGTCCCACGTTCAACTTCACAAGACATGTTACATGTTCGCGTTCTTGAGGGTTCTCGAAGATTCTGTTGGCCGAACCATTCTATGGAATGCTGAAGAAAATTGTTTAGAAAAATGGTGTAATGATTTGGCGAAATGTGATTTTCCACTTAAAATGGACGATTTAGTGAACACAGTTCAAGAAATTATTAAAAAAGACAAACGAGCCACACCATTTTTAAGCGATCGTCTGGTCAGAAAGTGGTTTTTAAGAAAATGGTTGTCCGAATTGACAAACTTTTTAAGCGAACAAAATAAACTTCACATTTTGGAAGCTATGAGGGACGAAACTAGTGTTTCCATGTGTCCCAAAACTGGAAAAGTACTGTCACCAAAGGGATACTGCAATGTTTACACCATCCTTTTTATCCGCATCTTCATACGGTTCTAACGGATCTTAAAATGGAAGAAACGATTAAGAACAAGTTTCGAAAGTGAGGCTTTTACCTATTTAACTCTGATAGGGCGGATTATACTAAATGTGTTATTAATCGTTAGCAGAATTAGCAAACGGTCTTAAAAATGTTAAAATGTTCAGAGAAACGGATTATGATAAAGACATTTAGATTATCAAACTCATGAGGCGTAGCTTACTTGAAATAGGGATTGATTTAAATGTAGCTATTGAAGAGATTCGCGCTTTAAAAAATGGAGAAAACATTTAAAATATCGAAATTTTAGGCAATGTTACAGAGCAGTCAGGGACATATATATTTAATGACGATGGAGTTTTGGAAATGAAGAGTTTACAAACAACATCACCTGCTCTCTTTTGTTCAACATTAACTTCTTCAAAAACAAAGCAAAGCTAAACATTTCGTGCTCCTCTCCAACCTTACAATTGCCAGCCGAACGCCTCTCACTTAGTTCTTCAATTTGTAGCTCCCTTATAGTTTGATCCTATTAGCCCTTCTCCAACATGTAATTTGACCAAAAGTATTGGCAACACAAAGCTAATTAACAACCCGGAATCATCCATATCAACATTGTTCGAAAATCATCTTTACTTCCCAAAGCAATCACCGTCCTTACAATTAAAAATAAAAATTATGGCCTCAGTGCTCTTGCACGTAGGATCCATATACGGATGAAAGAACCTGAAAACTTTGCTAAAGCTGAAGGCGTGAAGGAGCGAAAACTGGAGGGCCAAAAAAAGAAAAAGGAATCAAGCCAGTCAACTTTAAAATACCAAAGCAAAAGCAAAAATGTAGCAGTTTTTCTGAAGTGTTGGATTCGGATACTGAAGATGATCAGCTATGAAATGTTGGGTGTGATACCTGACTCTGTGGTAGCACCTTAAATGCACCGAATTCAAAAATAAGCAATACGATGACGTTATGGATTTTAATAGAATTAGTCTCCTCGAATGCAAAAACATATATGTATGTATGTAGGTATAAAATACCTAGCTTTTACCTTTAATACATCAGTTAAGTACAAACAATGAATTCCAAGGACTGCAATGTACAAAAATATTATTTAGTATTCATATTTTTAATTTTTGGTCGAATATGAATTAATTCTTTGTTCCTGCATGATCTCATAACAAATGTTGAATCGTAGTTAATATATTTTATATCAATAACAGTATGATTTCTATCTCAATGTATTGTTTTCTTCACTAAAATATGATATGCCGACAATAGGAACATAACATGCCGAAAAATGGAAAATTGGTGCCGACTATAGGCAAATGTGCTATTTTTTACAAAATCTGTAAATTTCTCAATTTTAGTACAAAATTATTTAAATTTAACATAATTGATCTAAAACAATACAAATTAATGATTTGTATTAAATAGCTACCAATCCAACAGCTTATTCACACGTGCAAAGGCGCTAGATTTAAAAAAAGCAAAAGCCTTAAACTGCCGACTACTGGTGCACTTACCCTACATTGTTTTTTTTTTTTTTTTTTGGTTTTTTCTTTTTTGGAGGCAAAATATGTTTTTTTTTTGTTTACAAATTCCATAGAGTTGTGCAATATTTCTCAAAGAAAAGAGAAAAAGAAACGCTATTCAATTTTGTTGGCTTAATTGAATTTAAAATTCACATTGTAAATCTTTAGTTTATTTTATAAAGTAGAATTTAAGAATTCTTTATGGACTGGATTATTGGGGAACGTGATAGTTTGAAAATCTTAGTTTCTAGACTTACTACACTTATTCGATTTTTAATTTTCCAAAATCATTTTTAAAAGATTTGAATCTTTTCAAAAGTGTGGTTGAAATCTAGTCATGATTTGCCAAGGCATCAATAAAATGCATATAGAAATTTGCTTAACCAACAACAACAAGTAAATATAAATTTTCTTGAACATCTTTTTAGTAATTTGAGCTTTCATTAATTCAATAAAAAAAAGCAGAAATTAAATAGAATGTGTGCTTCGTACAATTTTAAATATGAAAAATAGAAAAAATTGCTTTAATTATTTCAACAGTCTTAATGTTTCGACTATTTTGGAAATATTCAATTTATTTTGCTGGACTTAATTACCGCTCCAACGACAAATAATATGTTGTACTCTGCATTTGAATTTGCCTTAAATAACATTTGCTTTAGAACCACCCTACCAAGCATAAGGAACCTTAAAAATAAGAATCCAAATTTATTCACCCCAAATATTTTTTCCAACTTTAATAGTCAAATAAATTTTAATTTAACTTTTACACCGTTTCCTAATGTTAAAAAGCTTCCATTAATGGTATCGCAATCTGTTTATTTCCCAATACTTGTCGTTAACTGATTTTTAATAGACTACTTTTAGATTTCACAATGTTTTATTGAAAAAGACATTTATTTTTATATTTTATCATTTTATTTTTTTCCATTTGCGAAATCATTTGGTTAATGAAAAATATTTAATATTCTTAAATAACATTAATTGCTGAATTCACAACAATTTGTATCGTCTATCTTGTATGAAATACACTTTTGTTTATATGTATGTTTGTGAACACCTAGTGTATATTGTATCGGCTTGAATCTTGTATTGATGGACGAAAGAAGAACAAGCACCATACAAATACTCTCTGAGAGTATATACATATACTCTCTGTGTATTGTGTGAAATACGATTTTTGCAAAACATATGAAATGAAAGTGTAATGGTGTATTTTCTTTTTATATGAAAATTACCAACAACATATTTTACACTATTGTATATGATACTATAATACACTTGATACAACGATACAAGAGGTTTTGTGAATTCAGCAAATATGTTTAATTTCTTATATCGATATAAATGCCTTTAAATACTCATTACTTAGTGTAATCTTTTTTATGGACATTCGTACACACTCAGAAACACGCACACACACAATATTATATTGGTCACATCATTACCACGCAAGCATTTCTTAAAGCGAAAGCTTTAAAAACTAATATTTATGAATATCAAGAATGATGGATATAAAGATTACGCCATGCGCATGTTTTCTCTCTTGATGACGTAGTTCGTGACTCGTAAGGGTTGCAAAGTCTGTGCGCCTAAATGTTTTTAAATTTTTTGTGGGATTATTAATACATATGTTTTTTTTTTTTCTGTTTTTTATAAAAATTATTTATTTTTGCTATGTATTTTCCAGAGAAACATTAAGCAAAATTTGTAAAAATAAAAAAATTAACTTAGATTATTGAGTTCCACTGAGCTCAATAATAAAAAAGATAAGTTTTGTAAGAGTATAAGGATTCTACTTATTCCCTACCGTTGAATTTTAAGAACAACACAAACAAGTATTATTCAATTTTATACTCGTTCGCTTTTTATGCACAAGCAGAAAATTCATTAACAAATGTAAATCACTGCGATCATTTGATGCGAATGTGCATGATCTGATTGCATGATACAATGAATATAAGCATATGCAGAAATACAAAAAAACACCAACTCTGTGTATTTTGTTGGTAGAAAATTTGATTTCGGAAGTCAAAAGTATCAATATTTATGTGTGCATGTTTCAAACTGTGACAAAAATATAAATAAAAATGATTTATTCAAATACGAGTACAAAATTACTATAACAACTGTATAAAACACTTGTTCCGCTAACAACACGTTCGCAGTTTCATTCTCTTAACGACACAGTCAGAACATTCATGGTAGCAAATAACAACAAGTGAATAAAACTGAATGTTTGAAACGATCGGTTACGTTAACAAGTGTTTTTTGCTTCTGAACAAAAACGATTAGATCATAAAAATCAATGTGTATATTTATGTATACCCGAAAATTAAGCACTTGCTGCAGCTCACTGGTATATGTATATAAATATATATGTGGGATTATTAATATATATAATTAGGAAAATTTCGTGGGGATAAAATTTAAGCAGTAAAAACACACGTAACAAAACAAAAATGCACCTGAAACTATAAATATGTATTTATTACAAATATATTAAATTATACTCGTATGTACCTATAATTCAAGAGAAATTTTATCCTGTTCATACTTGCATACGTTTTCAATACGCACATAAACAACACGTGTTTTTATAAAATTTATGTAAATAGAATTTAAATATACTCGTACACTATTGGCGTTATGTTTTTAAGTCCATTATTGACCCTTAGAATATAAAATTAAGTTAAAATTGTCCCTAAATTGAAACAAAGATTACACTATAATCTTTTCCATTATGAGTGAATAACTTCCGATAAAAACAATGCAGAGAAATGTTTTGATGTAACAGCCAACAAATACATGTAACATTTTTTTTTACTACATATGTATGTTTATTTTAATTGTAAATATAAAATATTGCTTCATATGTATATGAAAAACACAATTTTGTGGTTAAGAATTTATTATGTTATAGTTGGTAACCATACAGCTAAAATTATGTTGACAGTTCTCTTTTTATAAATTGGCTTAAATTACATAAATAAACCAATTAACTTCATTTTAAACCACATAAAATTTATTAAAAAAAAATATTAAAGCGAATGAAACGTGTGTGAAGTGCTTAGGAAGTTGCAAAACAAAGAAAAATTTGGAAAAAATAATGTGAGAAAATAACCAGAAAAATCTGAAAACGGGCACTTTCCACCCGGGGGACTAGGGTTCCCCTTCTTTATATGGGGCACTTCCAGTATAGCTAGAAAGCTGAAATTTGGTACACAATATTTTTCCAAGAATTCTTTCCCATATTAGAAAGGCAAAAAAATTTTGCCATGCTTATAGGTTGCTTAGAAATGAGATGGAATTGTACCTATCAAGAACTTGGTCCTTATTTTGATCTCAGTACTTTTTACGGACGAAACTTTTTGGATACGAACTTGGCCTTATTTTAACATTTATGTTTTTGTGTGGATCAGTTTTACTTTAATCTAAAAAAGCCTTGTAATCTTATACCATCATTAAATATATATATTATTTTTTTAACGATTACAGGCATCATCGTCATCAAATATTGCGTCGAGTAGGCAGGCAACTTTAAAGTAATAGAAAAAAGAACAAACAAAACAACAAATTAGAAATATGTAAAACTAAAACAAATTGTTCCTTTGTGTGTTTCATTGTTTGTTTAGTTAATTAAGTTCATTTTGTGCTTTTAGTTTATTGATTTCACAAAAATGTTTCCCACTGTTGTTCTCTTTTACAATTTTCTTTGCATATTTTGCGTGATTGTATGTGCTGTGCGTGCGTGCCTTTGGCTGTGTGTGTGCGTGGTTATTTCATTGTTTACAAAGGCTGGAATGTAAAGAATGTTTTTGTTTTGTGCTTTTAATTTTCTATCAAAGTGATATGTGTGGTCTTAGTCAGCTAATTATATCAAGTAGACCATACCCATACCCATACCACCATCATCATCATCATCATCATCATCATCATCATGCCATTAAAAAGGAAACAACTGTTCTAAGCACAGAATTGTAGAAACTTATTAGAACACATTTCAGCCGTCTATTTTCCTGAAAATTTATTATGACTCTGTAATAGGTTTTTTTTTATTAAATTGGTCTCTAATGCTTCATTAGTATTTCTTGGAATTAAAATTTTATTCTGGCTATTTTTACTCTAGAATTTAAATTTTTTTTATAGTATTTTAAGTGATTATTCTTTTAAATTTTTTCCATTTTTTTCAACTTTATTTTCTATATTGATGATTTGAAAATCTGCTTTAATATAAAATAAAAAATATCAACTTATTTCATGTGACTTTCATTCTCACACACACACACACGCACATATATACATATATATATAATTATATGTATATAAATTAAGTAATTTTTTGTTAAACAAAAAATACGAGCGAGTATAAAAGTGAGTAATAAAACTTAACTAAAAGTTTTTAATAAAATTCCCAACAAAATTCTGTAATAAAATTTCATTAAATCAGACATGTTGAAGCTCAAAGTTGCATGCTGTCTGTCGTGCTTTATTGTTAAACGAAAAAGAAAGCGTAATAAAATTTAAAAGAACAACACAAATGTGAGTATTCAGTTGGTTGCTGTTTTCATTTGCAAGTTGTTAACAAAAATGTTTCGGTTAAACACCCATACCAAAAGCTTTAACAAAGCACGAACAAATTCTACAAGTCTCAGTAGTTTAGCAGGATTTTTATGTGCGCATTTTCTATTCTTTTTCTCATTGGATTTAAGGATTTGTCGTATTCTTGAATTGCTGTTGCAATTTTAATAAAAGTACCTTGTCATGGCAGCATCATATGGGGTAAGAATTAGTCCGAAACCACTTTATAGTTCCTATTATATAGTTTCTTGGGGTATTATGGCAATTTTTAAGTAACGTTCGTCGTATTAACGAATGCAAAGTAGCGTGGTAAATTTCTTGCTTGCAGTCTTGCAATTACAGAAAAAAAGGCTTAGAAAAAAACTCGTCTACTTTAAAACAATCTGGTCCACGCAATGATGAAAATTTTGAAAAAAGATTTTTGTTTCAGTGCCGTTCCTTTTACGTAATACCATCTTTCAAAAAATAATATCGCTTACAGAGTTTACTGTTTTCATTTCAGTAATACTGAGATGACAGTAAAGGTTTCAAGCAAAAGGATGTTATAAAATTTTGATTTATCAACAATATTTTCGGTCAAAAATTCGCATTTAGGTGGGAAAAAACGTTAGTGCAAAGAAAATAAAGGATCAATATATTTTTATAAAAATCCCGCAATTCCCAAATAAAATTTCAAAAACTCCCAAAAAAAATTGTTTTTTACTTTTTACCAGATTGCAGATTATATTTATAAAACTGAGTCTTTTGCTGCTTTGGAATTGTGAATAGGCATTTGAAAAACCTTAATTTTTCTAATTCGAAAAATTTTAAAGGAAAACAATTGTAATTCCCATCCCATCCCCATCCCCATTAGTAAAACAATGATCTGGGGTAGGTAATCAAAGATTTAAATAGAACATTTTTTATGTCAAATTTCTCCTAAACTTTAAGCGGACACCAATAAATGTTTGTACTGAATTCGGACTGTCCGTTTCGAAATTGCCGATTTATTTCCATATATTTCCTATAATCTCCCACTGTGCAACATTTATAGAAAATAAAACTATAAAGAAATCTATTTTATGAAGTGCGATATTTAAAACTTTATTTTTATTTTCACATAACTTTAGGTTGTGAATTAACGAACGCATTACTTACAACTTACTGATTTGTTGCGGATGCTTTTTTATTTTCACATACACAATAAATATGTATGTATGTGATGTGAGATAATGTGTGTGTGTGTGGGAATGTATGTACACGCTTACTTACACACTACGTACGTACGTATGTAGTTATGTGAGTACGTGTAATTTAAGTAACGAAAAGTTGTTTCAAGAAAATTTAATGTCTATAAATTGGCTTGGGGAATAAAGTAATCCAGACTGTTTTATTTGACTGTGGAAAATATCACTAATACTCGTATGTACGTGAACAACCTCCAAAACGAAGCTATGTGAGTATGTGTTAAATCGGTTTGGTTAAATTTCGAACTTATTAATTTTTTCAAAGTAACTTTTCGTTCTGTTTTGGGGGGTTGAACTTTTAAAATAATTGACTTCTAATGGATCTATTGGCGCTTTGCAGCTTGTTCGAAAATATATTCAAAATCATATATTTTTTAAGATTATCAGCAGTATGTTACACATTAAATTTTCTCAAAATTGTTTCATATTTTTCGTTAAAACTTTAATTTTTAATGACAGAACTACGTATTCTTTAGTTTTATATTTTAAGTGGCATATTTTTCACCACATATCTATTGTTATCTACTTTTTTTATATTTAGGACTACTTTAGTACATTTTCTCAACTCTTCTAAATTTTGAGAATTTTCAAATTTTTTTCTTATTTGTTTAGGACGGAATTAGTGAATTTTCGAATAAGTTTTCGGAAAAGTTACGATTTTTTGCAGGTAAATAATTAATGATTGGTGGATTAATTCAAGACACTTTCAGTACATTTTAAATTATATACGTTGTGGAATATAGCATCGATGTTTGGAATGACGATCGGCTGTCTGAAATAACATCCAAAAGTAATACGAAAAAAACTACAAAAAATTGAAATACATTTCCATAATTTTCAAATATTGGGATTTATTTCATTTCATTTTGAAAGTAATTTTAATACTCTTCACCATGGTAAGGGTATTATGTGTGTAATTTTCACAATATTTATATGAGGTCCATATAGTATATATAATCTGAATTCTTATAGATTGTGAAGTAAAATGAGACATGTCCGTTTGTCCGTCTATCCGCCTGTACGTGAAATCTATTTTTCGAAGACACTAGAAGAGCTAAAGACTTGGGTCTTGGACTAAAATGTAAGGATTTTTCTTAAAATGCTTCGTATTGAAAGACAGAAAAAATAAAATATCGGTCCAGATATTGGATTATATATACAAATAAATGAAGATATATATAAACCTTTCCGAAATAAATTTATAAATACATGAGGTGCCCCAGTATTGAACATGGAGTCAACAGACTATAATTCAACGCACGAACCATCGTGCTACTGAGGGTTGTTAATGTTATGTGTATATTAACTAAGAACTTTATTTATTTTTTTTACAAACCCCCATACATATGTCTTTATTAAAAAGTGTGTATATATATGTATGTATGTAACTATTTACGGCTTTGTGAGGGGTATATAATATATCACTCTTACTTGCTTTATTAAATTTCCAGTGTTTCTGACGACTCTACGACTTTGGAGCTGTCTGGTAGCTCTCACTGAAACGTTTACAGCTGGTCAGGGAACCCCTCAAAAAGTCACCTTCACCATCTATTCGGGCCCAGCTATTATTAAGCATCGATTTTTGAAATGATGGTCGGCTTTCTGAAATATCATAAAAAAAAAAAATTGTCTATACCTTTTCATAATTTTTACATATTGGGATTTATTTCATTTCATTTTGAAAGTAGTTTTTTTTTTGGAATTATTTTATTTTATAAATAAAACTAGCTGACCCGGCAAACTTCGTTTTGCTCAAAATAGTAAAATATTTATGAAAAATAAAATCAAGTATTAATTACATTGAATTGTACTCGTTTTATTGAACTTTTTTTTAAAAAAATATAACAATTATTTCAATTTAAGGCTGCATGATACACAACATTTTTTGTTTTCTGCTCCGGAGCGTGAATAAAGAGTAAGGATGCTTTCCCCACTCGGGAACACGCCACATATAGCTGGCCATGTGAAAAGCATGGCATTTCCAAATTTATGCCGCACACTTCCAGCGTCTGCCCTTGTGACTTGTTTATGGTCATCGCAAATGCAAGTTTCACTGGGAACTGAATACGTTTGAACTGGAACGGCAAATCGGTTGAATTCAAGGGAATTCGCGGTATTAGGCATTCTTCTCCCTTGAATGGCCCTTTCAAAATCCTTGCCACTATCACATTATTCATTAGCTTCGTCACAATCAGTCGGGTTCCATTGCACAGTTTCGGGGTATGAAGATTTCGTAGCATAATGATAACAGATCCAACTTTAATACGGAAATTATGAGGCGGCATGCCAGGTAAATCCAAAGAGTTTAGAAATTCCACTGGATAATTGATGACATCGTCTTCATTTTCAACGCGATCGATCGATTTGTATGAACGCAATTCTCCCGGAATTTGATTTTGAATCGTCCAATTCAAGTCATTAACATCAATATTTTTCGCAGCTAAAATTGCGCGTGCACTCAACCAATCGTAGTTACGATAATTTTGACCAATGTTAGGATATACATTAGTGATTAGTTCATCTTTAGTTGAAGTGAATTGGCAAATGGAAGGTGGAATCGATATTAAACCACTTGAAGTATCTACTGGAATCTGTCCATTTCCGATTCTCAGAAGTTCTTTTGAGAAAACTTCTGCGTTTCTATCCTGTTGCAGGAACACTCGCATATTCATACTTAATTGAATGATTTTCACGTATCGCCACAAATACGATGACTTCAGACATGCATTCAATTCATCCGCCGCTGTTGATTTCGGAATCACGGGAAGTGTTTGTCGAAAGTCGCCCGCCAACAGTATCATCACGCCACCAAAGAGACGATTATTGTTGCGCAAATCTTTCAATGTTCGATCGAGTGCTTCTAATGATCGTTTATGCGCCATCGTGCACTCATCCCATATTATCAGTTTACAATTTTTCAACAATTTTGCCATGGCTGATTGCTTTGAAATGTTGCAAACGGGATTTTCGTTGATCTGCAGGTTTAACGGAAGCTTCAGTGCTGAATGTGCCGTTCTTCCACCTTCCAACAGTGTTGCAGCAATTCCGGTAGAAGCGAGAGCTAACGCAATGCCACTTTGAGCACGTATTGCTGCTAATATCAATGATATCAAGAACGTTTTCCCAGTTCCGCCGGGCGCATCAAGGAAAAATAGTCCACCGTTTCCATCATCAACAGCCTTCATTAGTTTATCATACGCACCCTTTTGCTGTTCATTCAATAGTGGAACATTTATTTGTACTTGTTCTTGCAAAGTTGTCGTGTTGTAAGCACGCTCGCGTTCCAATTCACGATTCAATACATTTATAGTTTGACGACTTGGCGCTGGCATATTAATTTGAATCAATAGTTTGCCACTCATAAGCAAACACAAATCTTCAATCAGCACTAACGCTTCATTGTAGATGTCATCGTTCATTTGCAAATCGAAATTCCCTGTCGCAATTCGAAGGCGATGTAAAATGTCTTCTGCGATGTCATCTTTGTACGTATTCCATAACTGACGTGTGTTTGAAGGCTGACATGTCGAAATGATTATAGCGAAAAGTGTACGGACTGCATTGGCTGGCGAAGAAGCTATTGCATCGTCTAGCGTTTGATTCCAATGATTGTCATTTTCAAGTAATTGTAACTGCTGACATGCTTCTCTAAAAGTTGCACACACCGTACCATCCACAGTCCGCAGTGACTCAAATGAAGTTGAACCGCGCACATTAACCAAAAGTAACCGAAGGTAGAAGCAATCGTCGTTATTTGGATGGATTGTAAAAATTCGTCCCAATGCATCAGTTAAAAACACACCTTGATATCCATCTACTTGTTGGCCTTGCTTTCTGCGTAACCATTTCTTCGACGATGCATTCCATGTGTAATATCGAGGCATCTCCGAGTAAAGCAATGTTCTAGCAAACTGATCACTGGCGCAAGTTGAAAAGAAACTCGTTAATGTTGTTGCTGGTGGTCTCTCCACTCGCTGTTCTGCGTTCTCTGCGTTGAAATACACTCTTTGGCCATTCTCCAAATGAACTGCCAGATGCACAACAGTCGGATGACGTTCATGAATTGCAAATGAAAATATTCTCCAGAATGCTTCGTTGCAGTTTACATATCGGCCCATTTGAAACTTGCTGATTTCATCTCGTTCAACGCCAATAACCGCCATATCGCTTCCTTTGGTAACGTATTTGCAAACATACTTAATCGATTTTACCGAACTACAATACTCAACATTTATATGTGTTTTAAATGCCTTAGATAATATTGGCGAATATGGCACGATCCATGTGTTGTCAACCATAATATTCACTCCCTTCAATTTAGTGGTGAATGTTCTGCCATTGTCATCTGGTGAGCGACGCCGATAGAGTGGATAACCATCGTTTCCCGTCTGAGTTTCCGATATAAAGGCACGTGGATAGCGTTTTGTGCATTTATTATCGGACATACAAACCGATGTTGGATTGTGTTGTCCGCATGGTCCGTGGAGCATATTGGTCTTTACCACTTCGTGCAACTCTGGATCTATCTCAGGATCAGGAATTTCGGCGGAAATGATGTCATCAATTTGGTCTGGTGTAATTTTTTCCAGCATCCAAAGAAGAATGTGTGCGTGCGGCAAACCTCTTTTCTGCCACTAAACTGAATACATCCAGCATCGAACAGCACCGTATACACGTTGTTTCGTAATAAAGTCCATCAAACATTTAAGTTTTTGTTTGAACACTCGTGCTGTTACGTCGTGACGATCGCTTGGTGATTGACCGGGATGTAACAACTGTGTAATCTCTGGCCATTTTGGATTGCAAGTGAACGTCACAAACAAATCCGGCCGTCCATAATTGCGCACATAAGTCATCGCATCCTGGGAGTACTCGTGCATGTGTCTCGGACTGCCAATGTATGTCGATGGCAAAATTGTGAGTCGACCAACATCTGTAATATCTGCATCGCTATTGACCGCATCTCGCAAGTGAATATATTCTTCAGATCGCAACTTAGCCTGATTGAATCTAATATAATTGAGTCGTTCTGTTTCAACCTTAACGTACATATCAACTGCATATTGTTGAAACAATCGTCGATATCTCAGTAAGTGGTTGTCGACGTTTTGGCGAATCATCATTCGATATGCATAAAAGTTCATTGAACTGACCTTTTTATTTGTCTCGACCCCTAAAAATTTTCAATTTATGAAGTGACAATCAAAAGTGTTTTTTTTTTATACTAACCATTGGCCGGATTTATCATGTTGTATCTGATGTGATATCCGTCTTCACCATGGCAGAACATAAGCGGATCTTGCAGTGGGTCATACGATCGATGTGTCTCACTTATTCGCTGTAGTGCGTTTCCAGTTCGGCGTTTGATGACTATATCACGCGATTCCAAATTTTCACCAACAACAACAATTGATATTTCACGAACTGTAGGTGCATTGTATTGTCGTTCATGAGTTCCTGCTGGTCGTTTGTCTGCTTTTATGACAATGCTGTGATCATCGGATGGCATCTGTTCCAACGAAGTCTTAAACAATTTGTGTTCATGTGACCTTTGCTGCAATTGCTGAACTATTTCTCTTTTCGTTGTATTAAAGATAGCAGAACGCCGATTTACTTCATCATTTGAATCTCCAAGAAAGTATATTTGGAGGTATTTGTGTTCTTGATCATGATGCGGCAACAGTGATCCAGCAAGATGAAAAATTTGTCCATGAATCTGTATATGTAATTAGATACAAACTATGTAATTTTTGTCTTTTGTTGGCAAGATAAGTGTTAGTTTGTGTTATATCGTGATGTATTGTGTGTGGAGTGTAGTGTATATTGTTGTGTTAGTGCTTGTTTGTTAGCATTCATCGCTGATGTTGGTTAAACTACCTTGAATGTTGGATTGTAATTTCCTTCATTTACAATTTCACCACCAAACGACGTCATTTGAAAGCAATCGTTGTACATCTTGATGTTTTGCAAGAAATGGTTCGAATTTGGAGATTCACCGTAAAGTAGCGTGCGCAAAGGCTCTGGTGGTGGAAGCAACTCTGGCAATTTCACCTTGCCGCCCGCGCAACATAATCCAGGCGGTTCTTTCTCAAATTTAACTGCATCACAATGCAGACAAACGACTGACATCTGACCGAATTGAACTGATGCGTGCGCACTGTATTGAATGTTTGGCTCATATCGAAAAGCTGCACGTTCAATGTTCACCTGAATAACTTGTTGTTGCAGACGTTGTCGTTCAATAGTTAAACGTTGTGATCTTGCTTCATCACTTTGCCGAGCGCGAACTTCTCTTCTTCTCAATCGTTGTTGTTCATTATAAGCTCCGTTGATCTCTTCTGACTGTCGCGCACGATTTTCAATCATCCTTGTTCGAGCTGATTCCCTCTCAATACCACGTTCCTCTTCCGTTCGACGTGCTACGTGATTTCGTTGTCGCCTTGCAGTCTGAGAAAGCCGACCAATGTTACCATGAACTCTTCTTGGCATCGTAACAAATATGGAACTGTAAATGATCATCACTTTGTATAAATCGAACACAATTTTTTTTAGTAATCAATAACTTACCTTTGAAATAGTCTAAATAAAGAAATGAAACGAACGAAAAATATACAATTGAAATTTCAAAAACTTGATTAATAAAATAAAAACAACTTCGGTTCTCTAAGGTTTTTAAATGAATGAAATTTATTCCAAATTTTTTTTTTTTTTTTTTATTGATATCCCTTTTTACAAATTAGTTCGTACAGCAAATAGCAAAAATCACTCGAGTTGTCATGACACAAATATCGGAAAGCTCAAATTATCAAATATGAAAGATTAACCGTGACCGCACATTTGAAATTTGAAAAATTATACTTAACAATGTCACCCGATACTCTAATCTGAAGATTCAATTAAAATTTTATCAAAATCTGTCCATCATGTGGTAGAATATTAAAATTTTATTACTTCCAAGTTTTGCCTGATTATGCATGTTGTTAACAAAGTAACTCACACAAAGTTTGATGACTCTCATTCTAACAGTGTTCCTGATTGATTTTGCCACGCCCTCCGCCCACCGACCAAAATATTTTTTCTTCCTAAACCTTCGCGTAACAATTACGAACAAACCCGCAGAAGGAAGTATCCAATTTGGTCCAGTCGTTTTCAAGTTTTAAGATAACGAACAAACCAAGATTCATTTTTATATATATAGATTGCAAATGAAATAAATTCAGAAGAAACTGGTTTTTGATCTACTTTCAGCGTAGCGGAAGGCTTTGAAAATGTATGACTTGCCCGAATATCTTAAATATTAAATTATAAAAATGTTTCTTGTAAATATGTTTTCAAATTTCACCACAAATATGCATGTATTGAAATATAAATTGTTCTTAGATATAAATTTTAGAGCTTTGAACAGAAAAACTTTATATAGAGAATATCTACCAGATGAAGGCAATACATCTAATATATAAAAAATCTCGTGTCACGATGTTCGTTACCGAACTCCTCCGACGCGGCTCGACCGATTTTAATGAAATTTTTTATGCATATTTGGTAGGTATGAGATTAGGTTTTAAGGTATAATTTAAACCGCTAGGGGCACGAGGAGGGGAGGGAGCGGGCAATTCCTGCATTTGCTAAACTATTAACCCAATTCGTATTTCAAACAGAACAAAATTATTTATGTGTTTGAAGGACATATGGTGCTACGTTCGCCTATCAAAATTGGAACAATGGGTTAATGAGTGGGGAGAATGATTCCCTCATATAAAAAAAAATAGCAACCGGGCGAAGCCGGGACAATCATCTAGTAATTTTATATATTTCCCAGGCACTTTAAGATTATATAAAATACATTTCAACAATACACTGACACTAGGACGTTGATTAATAAACACCTGTACAAATTCCTACATACATACAAATGTACATACATCTAATATATGTATGTATATTTACTTTAAAACTAACTCACGTACCCTTATCATTTTATCACCCGCTGTGAAATCATGATAAAAAAAATAGAAAAAAGAAAAAAGTTATAACATGAAAGTTGAATGTTGAATGTTGAAGGTTGTGGTTCAATGGGTGCGTGTTGTAAATTAAAATGGAAGTGGCTGGCTGAATCTTTGCTTTCTGCCTGGAAATACAATCAAAATGGCTTGAAGGAATTACTCTGTACTTTCTCGCCTATTCTACTTTAGATGACAGCTGGCTGACATTTAAATACAGGCGTATTGAAAGTTTACCACGCCACATTACCAAAGACCAATACAGCCGCACTCACTACATGCTGCATCATGTACTCGTATGTATTGTAAAGCCTACAGTACACGGCATGTCAAAAGCCACATTCGCATGTCACGTCACGTCACGAGAATTTGCAGCATTTTATTTACATTTACTAAACATGCAGAAGTGTCTACATGCTTCAAAATTTTGGTAGTACATGAAATGTTGTTTTGTCCCAAAATTTATATGTGACAAATGTAGCCGAAGCGTACACATTTGCAATAGCAGCATATGTGTGAACTGTTGATTGGCTACATATGTATTGTCAGTACACCGCATGTAACATACGTACACATTTTTCATATTAACATGTACAACAGTCATATGTTTTTGGCGCTTGTTTAATTTTTAAAATTTTGTGTGAAGTCAAATTTATAAAATGTCGAAGAGAAAGAAGAAATAAAACAACATCTAATAAAAAGTAAAAGAAATTCACTTTTATCATGAAATAATTCCCATGAACAATAAAATGATGAAAAAAATTAAATAATACTGCACTGACACAAAAACAACGCAACAATTGGCGATCACAGTTGTTTTATTAATTATTGAATAAATTTACTATTTATACATGAATTTTTTCATCTTAGCTTTGAAAGTATCTTTTGCATGGTTTAGAACAAGAACGAGAAATAATAACAAAAACCCAAACTAATAAAGCTGTTAATTAAGATATTAATTAATAAAACAAAAACCCCAAAGCAAAGAGAAATACAAATAAATGCATGGAAAAGAGAAAATATGATAATTTTTCTACCCTTCTTTTATCACTACCCCGCTCGCAAACCAAAAAAATTTTTTCGTCATTAAATTCCTACCACATTTTGTTGGAGAAAATCAACATTGGCAAGAGTGCCATTGGCTACATACTATTGAAAAATGTTGTGTCAAAAATGTTTGCTGCCACATGTTTGGGACTGCTACATGCGCATGTAAAAATATTACAAATGTCAAAATTCAAATGTACCAAGCTAGTACACGACATGTCTAAAATATGCATGTTTGCATGTCTCTACAAAGGAACATGTGGCACACATATCAATGTGTGCTGCATGTGAGTGTCACAAAAAGTGGAAGTACACGACATGTTGCCAATTTAGCTTCATGGTGACGTCAAAATTACGTCAGAGCCACATGTGAATGTGGCTTTTGACATGCCGTGTACTGTAAGCTTAAGTTGTATGGCTGTATGTGGGCTGTGTTTGTCTTTACCGGATTAAAGAAATAAAATGGGAATGTGATGAAATGGTTGAAATAAAGTTGCTACCGCATTTGAAAAATAAATCTAAAAAAAAAAAAATGTACTGAACAGTATATTGTATGTACTTATGTATTGTTTAAATGTAATTGTTATTTATACACAACGAATAAGAAATAAATTGTTTCTTGTTTCCTCAGGTTTTTTGTTTAGAAAATGGAGTTGCTTCCATTATTTTTAATCCGAATAAGACAAGAATTTTTTTACGTAAATGAAAATTTATTTGTATGTTTTTTCTATGAATTTACTATGACTGAGCTGGGTGTAATAAACTTTGAATGAAGTACAAGTGTGACTTGTGTGACAATTGGATTGCGATAATAAAAAAAGTTCTAATTTATTGTCTACTTAATTTTTAAAGTGTCTTTTTTTAATTAATTTTTTTTTTTAAGTCTGTTGTGTCATTTTTCCGTAGAAATCCTTTTTAAAGGCTTCTGATTTTTTTTTCGATTATTATTTAAATGTCTTTCTTAGAGAGAATAAAAAATTAAATGAGTTTAAATTCTTTCACCTATTGACGATACAGGAGATATAAAAATAAAATAAAGACATATTTTTGTAATTTTTTTTGTTAAATACGTTTTTTATGGGCATTTCCTTTTTTATGGATATAAAAGTAAATGTTTAGCCCTGCACGCAGAGAAAAGTCATGATTGCAAAATGTTCATGTCAACTAAGTATATCTGTCACAACCAAATAATTATTCTTCGAAGCAAATATGGTTGCATAAAACATTCTTCCATTATTAAAATATTGGATGCAACAATAAAATAATCATTCTGGGTTTCGTCCCATAAAAATTTAATGTGTCAAAAAGAGTATTTTCGCTGCTAAGAGAGTATCTTTTGCAAATGGGAATTATAAAAGTTTATTGTAACCATACATTGTTTGTGTTCTGAAAAGAAACAAAATAGCTGTCAATCGTATGTAACTTCAGTCCTTCATAGAATTTAATAAGACAAGGAGATGTGAAGTGAAAAAATTAATGTAAAAATTATAATTATATGATGAAAGTTATTTAATTTTACAACAAAATAAAAGTGTACCTGAAATCTTCAATATCAGTGGTTTAAGGTACATATACGAGTACATACTAATATATGGAGTGAATTAAACATACAAATGTATGTTTGTTTGCAGCATGACGAAAAAACTTCTACGGAACTGCAAAAGATTACAATTGGATTTTATATAAATATGCCGATAAACAATTTAATTATTTTGAATTTTATTAAATTTAATTGGTTCAGAAAAGTTTATTTGATAAATATTTTCAAATAAAAATATTTAACAAAAAATATAATTTGATTTAATTTAATTTAATATGTATTTGTGTGTGTATTTTTCTTTTATCTAAGCAAAGTGTCATATTGTTTACATAAACCAGGAAAAAAAAAACTTTTTCATAGTTTTTCTTAGCGTTTGCAGAACATGCTATGTTCATACAATGGGATTATCAGAGGGAGATTTGTGAGGACCATATTACGTTTTTTGGATGAAAGCTGCAAAATATAGTAGACTCAATCATTTATCTGAACATGAAATGATAGTTTGCGTTTGTGATTCCATCAACCATGTTTTTTCTTTGCGTGCGTGTGTTCCTCTGTTTGTGTGTTTAAAAGATATGGACAGAATTTTCATTTCATATTTGCGATGATCAGGAAAAAACGCATATAAATTGATATTATTTATGGATTTAATGCAGCTAAAAGAGTGAAATGTTATACACGTCTCCATTGCATATTGATTTTAATGGAAAAAGTATTGAAAATTTTACAAGTGCTCGTTACACCTTCCACATAATAATTTTCATATATCAAGAAAACTAATAAAATAAATCAAATTAGATTTTGTAGAAGTTAGAAAAAAAAATTATATACATATATTCCGAATAATATAAATGGGCGTGGCCCCTTCTACATGTATGTATGTAATGAAAAATAATACTGAAATATTATGCGTTAATATTTATACAGGCTAAAGTTCAAAATATTAAATAGACATTGGATGCGTTCAGCAGACACAGTTTGGTATACAACTGTTGCTCAACAATCTCCTGAACGCTTTAATTACTGAGCGATGAGCGAACATGTTGAATGAGCGCTGTTTTTGGTAGCAAAGAAAAAGTACGATACATTTCATTAAATTACGATATTTCAATTCAGTTTGACATTTGATTAAAATTTCATAATATATTTTTAAATTCTAGTTCATTTAAATTCACAAATAAATGTGTACGTATTATGAAATCTTTTTACAAATAAAATTCGATAATTTTAATTGAAAAGTCAAATTTTTTGATATTTTAGACATAAAAGTGAGCAGATCGTTTTGAAAAATTAATCAAATCAAAGCCGCTACATCTAAACTGTTTAGTAGGAGGTTTTTCTACTGAACGCGCCCATTGTTAACATATTTCGAGCAACAAAGGAAAAATTGAATACCTAAACATCTCTTTAGATTTCAACTACACTGGCCGAATATAACAAACGTAGTTTTCGGTAGAAGCCACTAAACTTTGGCAAATGCCTTTACTACTTGTTGGGTAGCTTTGTTGAACGTGATTACATACTCCATTTATACACCATTACAAATACAAATATAATGCGCGACTTCTCACTACTAATGGATGCTAGCTGCAATATGTTTGTGTCTACATATTTAAGTAAGACATATGATAGTTTTTCTAATGCTTCATAGAAAAAAGCGTACGTATGGACATAGAGGTGTGGCATGTCCCACAAAGACGAAATATATACTGAAGGAAAGTCAAAGAATATACATATGTGTGCGTATATGTATCAACTTTTAAATAGGAAGAAACATATTAAAAATATTTTACATAGTAAAGTCATCACAAAAAAATTTTTGGGGTAGCGAAGCACGCCGGTTGTTAGCAAGTTCATAATAAAGTTAACTTGACCATCGTTAAATATCTGTATTATGTCTTCACTAATATGTTTTTTAATAATATTCTACAAGAAGGTGATCCTCTATTCAAAGTACCAGATGGGACAATACAATTGACAAAGTTCGTATACAAGGTGGTACTTTCATAATATTTTGCTAATTTCACCGGTATTCATTGAAAAGATTTCTTAAGAAAAACATTTTTTCTTGAAACTCTCTTCTGTTTCTTATGATAATTCTTAAGATGCGTGCTTACGAATACTTGATGGAATAGTAAATGATTATTGTAATTAGTGCAAATTAACTAAATAAACAAATTATTTACAAAAAAACATCTACATAACGATATAAAATAATGTCTATCGTTTGCAGAAAAATTTATATAAATTTGCCAAGTCATATCATGCGACATGTGTTAGTGTAAATCCTCCTTTACAAATAAAGCTCATAAACGAACTTAAATACATATTTTTGTTAAGAAACTTCATTTGTATTCCATTCACCTTAGCTTTAATATGTCCCCCAAAGTTCACACAAAACTTTTTTTTTTCATACAGAAAACAAAAAGTTTTTATAACAGAAAACTTGTTATTTAAATGAACATTTTTAAGATTTATTTTAACTATAAGATTTTGTAATTTTCCCTTGTAGCATTTTATTTAAGATTCTCGCTTTTTTTACTTGTTTTTTTGTTTTTGCTTATTGTAAAACAAGAAATACAATCAATAGCTGTCATAACATTTACTGACTGTTGAGTATAAATAGCGAACGTGACCCCCATATTTAAATTCCCCTTTGGATAATACATTCTCGTAAAAACAGTAGGGAGGAAATAAAGAATTCTACATTAATTTCTTCCTGCAGTTTTCATTTATTTTTTTAAGCTTTCTCTTACAAGCAGAAAAGTTTTCATTAAGGAGACGTTGTTGTTAGAAACACCTCCTTTTTCCGTAAAATTGGTAAAATTTCATGTAAAAGTTTTGCTTTCTTTTTATCGTTAGAAAGTGAGAATTGAGAAGTTGAATATTTGAGTACATGTTGTTCAGCTAAAATTTTGCTTTTCTTCTTCATCTTCTTCTTCGAAAAATCAAGAAACAATATTAAAACTATTTTTCTTTAAAGGTTACAAGGTAAGAGTTCAATTGTATGTATGTGTGTGGAGGGGTTTAAAGTAGTTTTATGTCAGTCGAAATTTAAAGTTAAAAAAAATCTTTAATATTTTACGTTTCAAGAAAACATTTCTAAATTAAATTTTTCACTTTCTATTTTTCTTAATAAAATTCAAAACAGACACCTTCATACGAATTTCAAAGTTTTCCCAGATATAAAGAAAATAGAATTAACAAACGAAGAATAACGTTTTTGCAACAACTACTGGTTTTTTTAAGAGCCATTTTCTATGATTTCTCAATTGTGAAAAAGTTTTATTTTAATGGAATAAAAATATCTTCGATAGATTATTTCTTTTAATGATTTTGTATAAATAAAAGACGGTTAAAAAATCTTTTTTATAAACATCTACAATGGGAATTATTTAATTTTTACTGAATCTCAATTCTTTTGCAGCAATTATTCTTTTGGGCTTTTTTCATTAACGGTATTTAGTGTTTAATGCAGACGGACGGATGAAAGTGCAAAAATTCTGAATTCTACGGAGAACTCTTTGCGTTTTGTAGCTGGATTTGATAAAAAAAAAAAAAAAATGGTGCACTAATTTGCTATTGCACTTTTGCAAGTCCGTTTCCATTAAACACCGAATAATCGGATTGGCAATTTTATAATTTTTTGCATTTATTTTCTTTGAAAAGGTAAAATTTAGAATAAAACACAATTAAAAATCATGAATTTTTTTTTCGTTTCCTTGCAGATCGTGCTCTTAATTACTAATGCAACGTATAGATTTAAATAAATTAACACCACGTAAGTACGAAATTCCTAAATATAAAACTAAAAATGTAATGCCGCTTTTTCCCCACCAAGTTTTTGCACCTCTTGATCTTTTGTGATGAAAATTTGCAATAAATAAATTCCATAATTTTAATATAAGGTTTTCCAATAGGGATGATATGATTTTGAAGTGAAGTTTCGGCCATTTTTAATATGTCATGATCTGTCATTTGTTTTTCATTGTATTCAGTAGTGTTTACAATTTCATCATGGAAAGAACAACGTTTAAAAATTATTCAGTTTTATTATCAAAATAATCGTTCTCTAATTGCACCTTTTCATGCGATTTTGCCATTTTATGGTCTTAATAATCGTCCAAGTGTGGCCGCTATTCGTCGAATTGTTGAAAATTTTGAGCTTCCATTTTCTTTACATAATGTTCAAGTGCCAATAAAACAAAGAACCGCTCGAAGTAATGCAAATATTGCTGCCGTTCAGGAAAGTGTTGCTGAAGACCGCAATTTGGACCGCAATTTGTCCATTCCAAGACGTTCTAAGCAATTGGGGCTGGTATAGATCGATGATAACCTACTTTTTATGGCCGATATTGAAAGAAGTTGATTTTGACAACATTTGGTTCCAACAAGACGAGGCTACGTGCCACATAACAAAAGCAACAATTGAATTATTGCGAGAAAATTTTGGAGATTCGATTATTTCAAGAAATTGTGATATTGAATGGCCTCCAAGAAGTTGTGATTTAACACCAATAGACAATTTCTTGTAAGGTTATTTAAAGTCATTGGTCTTTCCAAATAAACCAGACTCTCTTCAAGCTTTACAAGTCAATATTGAATGTGCCATTCATGACATACGACTTAATTTAGTGTAAAAGGTGCTCGAAAATTGGGTTCATCGAATTCGTTCCTGCAGAACAATGACGTTTGATTTAGAACTTAATTGTATCGATCGTACTTCTCATTAAATAAAAAAACTTTTGAATTTCCTAAACAATAAGTAATTTTTTTTAACAAATCATATCACTCTTAAGCGAAAACCTTTTATAAAGTAAAAATTATGTGAACAATTTTCTAGAAAAGTAAAAGTTATATGTACATACATACACATTTTAAAACGTACTACCTTTCACCCAAAGTTTAGTTTTTTTTTCTAACTAAAGTCTGAACGTAGCCTCCTAACAGGTACAACAAAATATTAGATGAAGAACTTAAGTTTCCCAAAAGAATTCGTTTTCTATTTAAATCGTTCCATTTTGACACTTCTTTAAATGAAAATCTTTTATCTTTTAAATAAGATGAAAAACAAAAAAAAATATTTGTTGTTTGTTCTTTCTGCTTTTATAGAAGAGTTTGTTCGTATTTGATGAGCAGATTTTGTGATAAAAAAAATATCCAAATAATTGAGTTTTTGCAAATAGCATTTCATTTGTATGTTTGCAAAATTTGTTAAAAAGATAAAAGATAATATCTATGGTATAATTGTGTATGTGTATGTGTGTGTGTTCATAAGCCCCTTAACTTTTATTTCAAATGACATTTTAGCAACTGTTGCTTTGGCAATACATAATAAAAAAAAATAATATTATTTGACATTCCATTTTTATTGCCATCATTCAACATCAACCAGAACGAGAAATAGTAAAAGTTTAAAAATTTTTTTAAAAAAAAAGGCATCTTATGGAACGATAGAAAATAATGTCGCATTGAAGCACGTAGAACATGTACATGCTGTTGTCTGTATGGGTCAATAAAGAATATGTACATTCATTTCAGATTGCTAACACAAATACCTTTTTTTTAGACCATACCACAGCCATACAAATAAACACACTCATGTGTACACATGTTTATACCACATACGAGTTTATAAAGAAATTTTTACATATAATTTTTTTTTGCTATTTTCTCTATGCTCTTGTGTCAATAAATACCACATGTTTGTTTGCTTATTTCCTTTTGTACAGTTCGTATGTGTGTGTGAGTTTGCATGTGTTTGTTTGTATGTGTCTTATTGTCATGGTATCCTTCAGTTTTCTGTTGTATTTCATTTGTCCTCAATTGTCAATTTTAAATGATAATAATAGTTTTTTTCATTAAAAGAATAGAGAAATCTTATTTCACAAATGTATTGCTTTCTATTCGTATATTAAAAATTTGGACCTTTTTTTTTTTGCTGTTGTTGAATTATTAGTCAGACTTTGCAACTTATTTCGTCGCACAAAAATTTTTTATTCTAATTAATGATAATTTCAAGTGATTTTCTTCTCTTCACATTAATATTTTCAATGTGTTCCAATGTTGTATTCTGGACGTATTTTATAACTCTGATACCAAGCAAATATCTAATCCTGAAGGACTTAAATTATAATTAATTTATTAAAAAATATCTATATGTATGTATACGTTTCTTAGTAATCTGTTAACATTAAACAAGTTTACCTTTGTCTTATTTATTACCATAGAACACAACGGCGCGATGCCCACTCGACCACTACGAGATCGTGACTGACAAATCCGCACAATCGATTATTCCAACGGCGCCCACCCTCCCACCGGTACCTTTTATTACTTTTCGAAATAATCGTATTTAAAAATATATATTTGCCACCAGACACCCTCAATCAATCAATCAATCCTCAATACATATTTATATATAGTGACTGATATACACCTGCACATGTGTAGAAAAAATAAAATAAAAGCGTGTACCAGTTGCCGTTATAATTTGTTTTGCGAATTTTATATACAAACCTAATATTGGATAATGTGTTTGCTCACATCACTTGGTTGTGAAAGGAAATAGTCGTAGAATTTGTTTTGTCTTGATCGCAACAATGTTAGCAGCAAGGAAGCAATAAAGGTTATCAGTCGCCGAAAAATGCAAGATTTAAAAAAAAAATTAGATGAAGTCGTTCTACTAATCATTTGGCCAAAAACTTTCATATTTCTGAAGCAGCAATTTCAAAAATTAAACACAACAAAGCAAATGTTTATGCAGCAGTGTCAAATACGTGTTGATTATTAGTAATTTCCAAAACAATGATGAGGGAATTTCGTACTAACCAGCACTGTTTCATTGAAGAATAAAAATTGAATTAAAATTTAATTCTCATATTCTATTTCTGTTGAAAACTGGTTAAATAGTTGATATTCTTCTCAATTAGTATCCACTTTACGAAAATTGTAAAGATGGACAATTGAACGCTGATGAGAGGTGTAGCGGCCTTGAAATCAGTACTGATACGTTCTGCTAAAAACTGATTGGATATAAATAATAATATTTTCCAACATAAAAAAAAAACTCTTAGTAATTTTGAATTTTCATTAATTCAATAAAACTGAACTTCAGCCTGATAATATTACTTTTCATATACGTATGAAAAAATTAAGTTAAAAATTGAACATAATGCAGACTACGTCGATTTGGAGAAGAAACTATAGAAATGGTTAAAAAATAATAATGTACATATGTACACTTAATTATAATTTACAATTTAAAAATAAATAAACAATGTATAAATACACAAATAATCACATGCATTTTTCATACCGCGGAAAAGTTCATCACCCCCAAAACAAACTACTTAACTACTTTTCGAGTCTCCACTGTATATGCATCAAAAGAAAAGCCAAAAAAAATATATAGTTTTTTCTATGGCAGTAAAATAATTATATTATTATCACAACAATTTAAACTAATCAGGTAAAATTTCAATGTTTAATTTTTCTTTCTATTATCAAAATAAGTTTGTAGTGTCGCGATCGATGTATTCGTATATTCGCGAGTCTTGGCTGGTTTAAAATATATAAGAAAGTTTTTTTTTTCAGAAGAAATTGAATTTATTAACATGATTTTATTACACAATTTTTGTGAAAACATATTTCTTTCTGCTATTCACAAATGTTAAATATTTGAGTCCCAAATGTATAAACTAACGCCAACAATTTGTCGTAATTTCCACAAATATTGAAGTATATAAAGAATCGCAACTCATGTTTTATAAGTTTTATTATTCATGCAATCAATCCCCTACGGAATATTTAATGTATGTTTATTGATAAAGTTTATTTTTTATTTTTTCATGTGTTTTTAGCTCAATATTAGCATTAAGTATACTAAGTTTACATACAAACATACATACTCGTACATATTTTGGTACGTGGGAAAACATTAGTTTAAATCATGTAATGACAAATTTATGTCATTACAAGATGTCAATTGATTTTTATTTATTTTCGTTTTTACTTTGGAATAAAATGCTTTATAACAGTAGACGCTCTTGACCTTGGACAAAAAAAAAACTTCAAGAATCCATTTTTAAAAAATCGAATAAACAAAAAGAAGCCAAAATCGCTAAAAAAAATGTCTAAACAAATAAGCTGTTCAAAATTAGAAAAACACTTAAACTCAAAATAAATCCCAAACGACAAAAAGCAAAATGAAAAAAATCTTGGAACGAAAAAAATCGCGTGGAAATATAAAAAAGGTAAATATCGTCAGAGTAAAAAAAGTTCAAAAATAGAAAAAGTCTGAAAAATACTTAAAAATACTATAAAAATTGTAAAGCCAAGTGAACCGTCAGAAAAAAAAATCGCCAAAACCATAAAAATTCGAAGGAAAAAATAAGAAAACTGTAGAGACGAAAAAAAAATCGCCAAGAAGAAAACGTTAAAGAATACAGAAATGCTAAATAAATGCTAAACGATAAAAGTAGTGAAGACAAAAACAAAAGAGATGAAAAATTTTTTATACCAAAAAAAAAAAAAAAAAAAAGCAGTAAAGATATAAAACCGTCAAAAAGAAGTGTCAAACTAAAACATTAGTAGCACGCAAGTAAATAACTGAAAAAAGTATCAAAAAAATCGCAAAACTAAACTTTTTTAAATCGAAAAAAAATCGCTGAAGCGAAAATAAAATTGCCTAAACTATGGTAACAGATATACAGTATTAGATATTTAGTTACGTATAGAGTACATTATGTACTACAGATTTATTACCGTTTATTTGGCTAAAGTACAAAAGGAGCTGTCAGTGCATCAGGTTAGTGAATGGGATAACCACTAAAAAGTAGTACCATATCATCAAAAAAATTACTATTTTCAGGAGGTTTTTGTAGTTCCAGGTAGCCTCCTTTACCCTACATTAGCATCTCTCATGTTTAAACCATCATCGTTATCGTTTAACTCCTAAATCTTTTGACCGATTTAAACATTTTTTTATTGATGGAAATATAAGCCCTATAGAAAATTTGGAAAAGAAATATTTTTCTTCTACAAACACAAAGTTTGTGTTTCATACTTTCTTATCCGCGAAACGATTTAAATTTCCTTTTGAAAATTCATTCACGGAACTCAAAACAACAAAAAAAAAAATTTAGGACGAAAAGGAATTTTATTTAAAAGCTCTAGTTTATAGTACATACATATATATATTTCCCTTCTTTTATTGTCGAAAAATTTATGACTCTTATTAGAATAAATCAATCAAATATTCATTCATAATTTAACTAAGAAAATGGACATCAAAATATCTAATAATACTTATTAAAGAGCGAGAGATATAAATAATAGAAAATACTTCCTTACCCTCTATGTATAAATGTATGTGTGTGTGTGTATTAAATTTACATTTAATGAAGATGTTGTCTGTCGGTGTTCCACAGTTTTACAATTTGTGGGAGCCAGAGTCTTCGTGTAATTTCCTCATGTAAACTACGAAAGTCAATAAAGCAAATAATTAAGAATAACAAAAATAAATTTAATGAAATTCGATAGGATGCTATTTATTTGCTACGTTATTTTCTTTTTCCTTTATAACGACGCCGAGCCTGACAAAAGCAGCCTAAAAACTTGTAGCGGCATGGATTTCGATATAATTTTGTTGTAAATCTAAAGTATGTT
Source organism: Lypha dubia (assembly GCA_947311025.1). Lineage (NCBI taxonomy): Eukaryota > Metazoa > Arthropoda > Insecta > Diptera > Tachinidae > Lypha > Lypha dubia. The sequence continues at coordinate 57,117,844 of OX371263.1, forward strand.
TGTGAAATATTTTTTCACTTACATGGTTTTACGTTTCATGTGACGATACATAGATTGAATTACAAAAATATTAATTATTTAAATAAAAGTTATGTCTGATGATTTACATAAATATATTCTCAAATTGTTTAATAATATAAAATTTCATATTATTTCTTCCAGAAGGAAAAATCACTTCAAATCAAATATTAAAAAAGGGCCCCAAAATAATAAAAGAAAATAGGTACCAAAAAGCATTTTTTTTCAAAAAGTACCTTTTAAGAAAATTATTAGTAAAGGACGGCGTTGCTCGCAATTCCATGGAGTAGAGACACCTTGAGCAGCGCCGAATGTCAGCTATGCAAAAAGTAGTTAGTTTGAAGCACCATGAGGGTGAAACTGCTTGCCCCAAAAAATTGCCCAAATAAACTAAGTCCCAAAAAATAGAGTGAAATAGATCCCAAAAATTTTAAATATTGGTTGATTTTGGGGTCTATAACCGGCAATGCAGGAAGTCTTTAGTAATCACCACCGTGTCTGTAAATAACATGTTGGAGAAAAACCCTGAGCCCGTCCGAAGGCCGCCCACGCGGAAACCTTTTCGTAATAAAACTCTTAATTTTTTAAAATTTGTGATTAATTTGCAAAAACGGAACTGCTTACTAAAGATTCCTTGCAGAGCAGGCCTATGGTCGCGCTTAGGTATTTTCTCCCCCATTCTAGATGCCTACTAAAGATTTTCTGCATTCCATTGCGGTTTGAGAGCACAATACGAGGTTCGTTTAAAGAAATGGTGAATTTTTTAATATTCCCGGGCTGTGTACGATTTTTTTTTTTATGTTGGTACACATGTGTTAGTCATATGTTGGCATTATCAGCCCATTTGGATTAGTAGTTTGTTGTTGACAACTGAAAAGGTTACTCAAGTTTGTGTGTGTTTTTCGATTTTTGACTTTTGGAAAAAATAGCTCGAAGAATATGTATTGAATTTTGCGTTAAAAATTGAATAAAGTGCTCAAAGGCATTTGAAACGTAGACTGTAGCATTCGGCGAGTCCACTTTGTCTCAAAAAAGTCTTTATAAGTGGTACAAGCACTTTACAGAAGGCCGAGAAGATGTTGATGACGATGAACGTCCTGGAGTTGAAAACACGTCAACAAGTGAAGAAAACATTAAAACTGTGAAAAGAATTGTACTCGTAAACTAAGTACCTAAAGGAAGATAGAAAAGCTTTGGTAATTATCGCCTTTTGGGGAAATTCCAGAAAGCCGTCTATCCAGGAAAACCTTAGCAAGCAGTGCCAATATTAATTTTTGATTTAGCACCATTAGGGCCCAACCCTTTTTCAGTTTAGCACCATTGTAAGTTTAGCATTTTCATAAAATAAAAAACTAGACCAGATTTTAAAATGAAAAATTGCTCCAAAATAAAAAAAAATTAAAATAAAAACACCAAAAAAAATGTATATGAAAATTAGCCCCAAAGTTCTTCATAGTATTTTCAATACAAAACTGCAAAGTTAGTTTTGGTTCGGGGCCATTTTTCTTTGGCTCCATTTTGTATTTAAGATGAAAACAATCGGTAGACTTGAATCAATCCCTAATTGGAATCATTTATTCTATTTTTTTTAATATTAAATTAATTTTCTTTACTTAATCATTTGAAAATTTCAAATTTATTTTTTTGCATTGTTTAGTATTGAACATAGATCCACACAAGTTTGTGACACAACGCCTTAGACAACTCAGCCACATTTTTATATTAAAATCGACAAATCAAAGGCGGGAAAAAAAATTCTATTATTTATTTTTATTGTTTATCTCTGGTATTGAACAGAGGCAGCTTGAAAAAAGTGTTTAATTACTTTTGGGATTGATTCAAGTACATTTCGAAATAAAATTTTTAAACACAAGTCGTAGTCAAATTAATGTAATAATTAGGTTATGGAAAAATATGTTTTAACTTTAATTTTAGTCGACTTTTATCGAAAATATTTAACTTTTCCTTTAACAAACACGATAAAGCGCATTTCAATTTACAATCATCCGAATATTTTATTTAGTTATAATTTAATTAAATAACTTTTACAAACAACAATTTTTAAACAATCAAAAGTACCAGCCAGCAACCATCTTCTTCCAAACAAAATTTAACAAATTACAGAAAATTACATTAATCAGAATATTGCAAAAGAAATTAAGTGACAAAAAAGCAACTAAATATTTGTTAAATAAAATAGAAATTGTAGGAAATTCCAACAACAACGACAAAATATTTTGCAAAGTGAATGAGAGAGTGTACGAGTATTGCAAAATCATTAATTTTAATGAGGAACATTCTCTATAGAAAAGCATACAATACACACTCACTCACTCGCTCATTCATAAATGTGCATCAACATTTGCAAAGAAGAAAAGAGAGAAAAAAAGAACAATAGCAACAAGAAATCTGTAACTAAACTATCTATTCAATGTTTAAGTGTTTGTTTTAGTGTGTAACTGCCACCAAATTGTTAACAACTGCTGTCTTCTTTAATTTTAGTTTTTGTGCTGCCATGTTGTATCCTGTTTTTTTTTCTCACATCTCTTCGTCCTTACAATTATTTTTTTTTCTTTTGTGCAATTTCAGTTTACTTGTTTGTTGGAGGGAGGTAGTACGCGATATTTGTGTGTTTTTGTGTGTTTGTATGTGAGAAAGTGATGGTGTGAGACCAAATACTCCATTTGCATTTTAATGAAACATTTTGTGTTTGTCGTTACGTAAAGTTTGTTTTTTTTTTGTAATTTTCGTAATCAAACGATTGTTTTTTTTTTTGTTCTTTATTTGTAACGTCTGCTGTTGTCTATTGTTTATTTTTCTTTTATACCCTTCGCCACAACAGCAAATCGTATACACACATACGTTTAATATGCCGATTGTAATCTCGATAATATTGAGAGAAATTATATTAAATTGAGCCATAATAGAAAAAAAAATACAATCGACATTGAGGAAATTGAAAACAAGTCTTTAGGTCATTTTTAAAAGTATTAAAAAAAACAATAAGAAAAGGAATGAAAGACGGTATTTCCAAAATTAACATTTCTAGAATATTTTTCTTATAATTTCCTCTGCAGTCGAAAGGTATCTTAGATTCGTCATTGCCACAAATATCAAAATTTTAGCGGCTCATTATTATTATGTATTTCATTATTCTGTTGCAAAGCACTCATTTACATCTATTACAATATTTATATAATGATTATGTTAAGGTTCTTATTATTTGTTGTCTTTTCTTTAGATACGAGTTCATTTTTCGTATGCCACCATTGAATATTTAACAACTTTTGTAATGAAAAATAGTTATCATTAAAAAATTATATTGAATGAAAATTGTTTGATAGTCTATGTTTGTTTGTTTGTTTGTTTAATTGTTTTTTGATAGAAAATAATTGTGCGCAAAATATTAAATGCAGTTGATTATCGTTATTTAAATTTTTGTTACAACTGGGCGTATGATGAATATTTAATATTAAGCTTAATGATGTGTATACGTCACAGAATTGAAAGGTAGACCAAAAATGTTTATTACAGTCCAATTCAATTAAGCCAAAATGTAAAATTACAAATATTTTGTGTCGCTTAGGCTAGGGGTTCCCACCAAATTCTTGTTCACGGACCCCATGTAAATTTTTTTTTCGCGGACCCCCTCTGAAGCACAGTTTGTATTTTGTTTTTTAGGATGAATTAAAAATGCAAAAGTGTAAAAAAAAAATATTTTCAAAGCCAGATGATTTGCTTAAAGATGCCTCTCCATTTTAGACGGTTTTATCGCATCGTGCGAAATAGCTTTGTGGCATATAACCCTGAGCCGTAGACTTCACCGTTTTTATTTAATTATGTAAAGCTAAAATTTAAATAGTCTTTACAATATTTTCTTTTCTTTCAAACTAAATTAAATGGCAATAAAAACCATATCAGCTGTTATTTGGCAATAACAGACAGTGCATAGTCGCGGCTACTTTGTATTAAAAAGTGAAGAGTAAGCGATTGCACTAATATTTTGTTGTTTGTGTTTGAAGATTTTAAAACATAAATACATACACATGTACGAGTAGGTACGTATAAAAAGAAAAAATAATATATCGAAAATAACAACTTGTATTATTTTTGAAAACACTGTCTTTTAGGCTCTTCATGCGGACCCCTTTGATGGTTACTACGAACCCTCATGGGTCCATGGACCCCCATTTGAGAACTGAACAAAATTTCTGTTAAACGAATTCACTTTGTCCGTACGTCATGGGGGGAGTTCTTTCCTGCAAATATATTAAAATGAAATAAATTGGGAAGTATGTTAGTTTGTGTCATTGGGTGGGTTTGGGGTTGGGAATTGGAGAAAACTTGCCACCTCAGTTGGCCTTAGTCATAGGTCTATTGGGGTAAGGGATGTATACCTATTGGGGCAGTTGAACAACTGCTCAGTATTGTGAGGGCTCTGGAGACAATCTTTGCATCTGTCTATAGTGCCCAGATAGATTTATTTTACCAACTGAAATATAAGAAATATAAAAATTACAAAAATACTTGGTAAAATTAAAAACAGCAATTATTTCATCAAACATTTGCCACAACATTTAAAATAAGAAAAAAAATTAACAAATTTTATTAAAATTACTTAACACTTTTTATGTTTACACAGAGACAGATAGTTTGAGACTAATGGTGTTTTCTTTTCTACACACAAAATGGCACCTTGTTGAAAGGCACATGAATAAAATGTCTTGCCAACCCTGTTACAATGCAACTCATTATTTCAATAGAATAAAACTCGATTTATGAAAAAGTGGAACGCACTGTTTTTAACAGCTGACAGCGAAGCTTTTTCTACACAATTAAAAAAAAATTCAACAAATCCTTTGACACGCGGATGAGGGCTACGACTTAATAAATTTAACATATCTTCCTCATCACATGAGGAGAATGAATCCAATAATTGACTGACAGTCATTTCTGCACATATAAAAGATGCGGCAATATCCATATTTTTAACATTTTTGTTTAAAATTGCTGAATATGTTAAAAAATTCACCAATTTATTTTCATACAATACGTAAACATGAAAATACAGCTGCCAGATAGCTGATTTATCGATCTGAACTTTTAACGATTTTTTCATATGAAGATTTTGTTATGAGAGCAATTTTATAACACCGAATCCAGTAAGATTCTATATTACTGAAAATCTAGCATTAACAATGTAATGTTTTCTCATGGCTGGCCTATGAAACAATAGAAATTTTAACTTTAAAACCTTAACTTTTTTACTTCCCAATTACAGGCGATTTTTTTCAACTTCGTCTGGTAACACTATCTATAAACAAAAACCCCATGTTAAGGCGAATTAATACCAGGTGGCGTTATTAGTGGAGATTATCTGCAGCTTTCTAACCAAAGTGTCAAACTCTATATGAAAAACTAAACAACAACTTTTTGTATATGCATTTAACATTACAGTTTGGTGAATGCTAGATCTTGTTGTACTAATAAGGCCACTTGGTATTAATTCGCTTTGCCATCTGTTTTACAGGGCACTTACAACACTGCCGATTTTAACGGGGCAAAAAGTGCAATGCCTTCCACCATTATTGAGGGCAATTTTTTTAGAATCAAACACACTGCCCTTTTAGAGAGCAAAACATTTTTAAGAAACAAACACGAAAGTACACTTTCTGCATGGAGATGTAGCATTTTTTTGTAGAAAAGAAAACACCATAAGAGTTCAATGAATTCTTAATAACTTAAGAAAATTTCTAAAGAATAAACAAGTGTAATAATATAAACTACAACAATAACAACGATTCTTTCCTCAAGCTAAACAAAGAATTTATTTCATCTTTATCCTGTTCTTTTGTTTTTGTTCACCTTTTTCTCTACGTCTTTGTTTGCCATTAAATGAAATTAAACAAAACGTATGCAAAAAAGGAAATTGTGTTAAAGAATAAACTTTTCTGATTTTCCTTTTTATGCTATTTTTCTTTAGTTTTTTAATTTTTTTTTTTATTTTATCTCTGAGTTAAGAAACTGTTTTATTTCTATGAAATATAAAATAAACATATAATGGTTTCTTAAATTAATAGTTTTTATTATTTCTACGTGCCGCCAGCAATCTTTTTTTGCCCGTGTTTCTCTGCTACCACTCAAAGGTCAAGATGTGAATAGTTCATAAAACTGTTGGTCAAACAAAAGATAAGGTTACTAAAATGCGATGTTTGCTTTTGCATATTCGTATTCAGTGATGAGAACTCTACATTCCAAAAAAAAAAAAAGAAAGAAAGAAAGAGTTAATTAAAAGAAAGCTCAGGCAGGGCAGTTAGCTGTATTTATGTATTTCTTGTTATCAGAGTTGTTCTTTCATTAGCAAAACTGTTGGAAAATAAATGCGGTGAAAAATTTAGAAAATAAATCATTGCAATTGTAATTAAAGAAGTGGATAAGAATAACAAGAATATACAGTAGCGAACATAACTTTTTTCTCCCAAAATTATTTTGTTCAGGCTAAGTTTCCAAGAGCTAAAGAACTAAATATTATCAATGAATTACATTATGTAATTGTGTGACAGGACACTCAGAGAAAAGGCATGAGTTTGATATGATTGCAACAAACAAGCTCATTTTTATAAGGACATATGTGCCTTCATTGATTGCTGTAAAAGCTACCATAACAATAACATAAAAGCAAGAGACTATGATTGAAGTACATGGTTACTATTAAATCATAATTAAACAAACATTTCATACAAATCGGTCATTAAAGAAGAACTTAAATTATTTAAGACTTATCATATTATGATTGGTGATAAAAGAAAACTTACGTTCCTAACTATATTATTTTTATAAACAACGAAATATTAAAATTTTCAGATATTTTAGCTTAATACTAATATGGTTTGATTGCAAACATATAAATGTTTCATTTGCACCGTATTCTGTAAAAAATATCATATATTTAAATCTAAAATTCAAAGAAGATTAAGGATTGAATTATATGGATTTATATTAACACTTTAAAAAAAAATCATACTACCAACCATATTATTTTTTTACAAAAACATAATATGAAACGTTTTAAATATTTAATTTTGATTGGACTACAACCATATAAAGGGTTTTTCAACATGAACTTTGTTTTCTAAAACAAAATAAAACAAAAAAATTAGATGAAGATGATTCAAATTTTTATTGCGATGTTTTCAGTTGAACGACGCGGTCGAATACGCATTGGTTGTCTTAGCACATTTTGAATCGAGCCTGTCGACTCAAATTTAACGACCAAATTCTTAATAGCGGGGTCAGAAGGACGATAATGTTGTCTGAAAATATCACGAATTTTACGAAATGTAACTTTAACAGAACCACTATTTTCAAAATGGATTTTAATTATTTTAATGCGATTTTGGAGCGAAATTGAATTTGTTGTAACAATTGCCAATGCATCTACTACGAATACGTTTAATAACTAAATGTTAAAACTATCTTGTTGTTGGTGTTGTCACAATTGAAAAACAAAGTTCTTGTTGAAAACCCCGTTACATAAATATGTACCATATTTTTCAAATCACAAGAGTCATAGTAGATAGTAGAAGCATCTACTAGAAATATATATTTTTTCACTAAAATCAAATAATCAGTCACGCTACAGAACTCAATTCCAAGCAGTGATGTTAACCGTACGGTAATTACCGTATTGTACGGTAATTTAGACCTCCAAAAGGTAGGCAGGTAATTTCAATATTTGTACGGTAATTTTATAAAGCTTTAATTTTTAATCAAATCATAAAACCCACGGTTTTCCTAAAACATTGTAACAATGCCAATTGTGGCTAAATGCTAAAAATTTCTCCTATGGAATATTTATACAGGTACTCGCATTAGCTAAAATGTTGCTTTTTTCTTGGGTCACAAACTAGAAACAAATGGGCTAGCCTGCGGTGTCAAACGATATCGATTGGTGGTTTTCTAGATGTAGAAAAATTAACTTGCATTTTTTATTTAACTTATTATTTATTTACTGCCACAAAAGCTAAATATGCAAATAATATTAAATTGATGGTTAGAAGGTCGCAAACCGGTTGTATTTCGTGTACAATTTCAGCATTATCGATCGATCTACATCGCGGGGTAGGCCGATAATATATAAAATCTTCGATTAATCTATGAATAACACTCAGCTTTAAATATAAAATAATGTATATACTTATGTATGTATACACAGTAGGGTGGGTCAATTTGTTCGGGACCGAAAAACATGACAAAGCGTATAGCAAAATCGTAATCTACGGAAAATTCTAAGAACTTTTCCAAAAGAAACCATGGTTCTAAAATCAAAATCGAGCTTCCGGTTTTTTAAGAGAAAATTTGGTGCTCAGGACATCCGAAAATAATGCTATTTTTTTGGAAATATTCATTGCAATTCATTGCAATTGGTGAATAGTTGACCTGTTACGCTGGAAGAGGGCTTATTTTAAAGGAAATTTTCTCAGCTTTCTATATCTGTCCTCATTTATAGAAAATTATATACCCAAATAATGGTTTTGGAGGTTTATGTTAAAATAACAATAGTCCTGAGCACCAAATTTTCTCTTAAAAAACCGGAAGCTCGATTTTGATTTTAGAACTATGGTTTCTTTGGGAAAAGTTCTTAGAATTTCCCGTAGATTACGATTTTGCTATACGCTTAGTAGGCAAAAAATTGACCCACCCTAATATACACATATGTGTGTATATAGCCTTTAAGACAACGGTGATTGAATGTACATATAAGTGTTATTTCTAATTTTTTATTAATACTAAGTGTTTCTTAAGTTTTTGTTGTCTTTAAAATATCTACCTACTTTAAATTAGTTAACATCACTGATTCCAAGCAAAAACAAGTTCAATTTCGAAAATTCTGCCTTTAGAAAACGAAAAAAACTAAGATTTAGTTCAGCGGTGCCCACAAGTTCCTTATGGAAGAGCAAACACCAATACATTTAAAGAAAAACAAATTTTTATTCAAAATTTTTTGTTGTAAAAACAAATACATTCAAAGAAAACACAAAATATATATTTCATATATTTATTTCATATCATACCTTAAACAAAAACAAAATGTACATTGATGATGGCTGTCGTCAATGTTAACCAAAAGCATACGAAAGTGTTGTTGCTTTGCTCTTGCGTGTATACAGTGAAGAACAACAAAAAAAACTAATAAGACAAAGTTGTTTGTGTATTTGGTATTGCTAGTGCTGAGTGCTGTATGAGTATATTAAAACACACAGCCTATAGCTAAGAGTAGTACAAAAACAAATGAGCATGAAGAGCATAGGGCCTGGGCACCGCTGATTTAGTTTGTAATCAATCCACTTTTTAAACTCAAAATGAAACAAAAACTTGTCGAAAACTATGAAAAAAACTTGCATACTTTTAGGAGTGTCAGTAAAACAAAATTAGCATGTTAAAAAAAAAAACTTAATGCGATCTTTGATAGTAAAAACAATTTCAACCAACGCCTATGGGTATAAAAAACTTCATCTCAGTACAAAACCGAAATACAAAATAAATGGGATCTGAAGATTGTAAATCAAAAACGATCAGAAAGCTGTGCATTAAACAAGTTAAAATTAAGTTAATTTAAGTTACTTAAAAGAACATCTATGGTGCATATTCAGAAATTATAATCAAACAGTAACTAAAATAGTTAATAGATAGTTATATAAATTATTCACAACTCATAACTAGCGTAGCAACTGCTCTCATATGGTAAAAGAAATGCAACCCGGCATATTGGCAAATAGAGAAAACAAAATATCGATAATATTTTGAACGATTACAGTAAATTATTAATTAAAAAGATTATAAAGCTATTTAACACAATTTTTGTTCTTTAAAAAATTCATATAATTTCTAAAAAAGTAATTTTTTGTTTAAAGTTTGTATAACGGCGTGTAAAAATAAAATTATTCAACAGAATTTAGTTGACCAAAACACATCTCTAGTTAATTTTATTTTTTGTATTGATGTTTTTTGGACGCAATAAAAATGGACGCAATCAGCAATCATTAGCTGTTCTTTGAATTTATTATTTAGTTGGCATTTAGTGACAGCTGTACCCATAATTAAGTGGAAACTTCTCTTGCTGAAAGTAACCAACTGTGAATAACTTAAATTGACACTTAAAAACGGTACCACTTAGTGATAATTTAAGAATATGTGCCAATGTTTTTATCTCTTCAAAAATTTGAGTGGTTTTGCAATCGTTTTTTATAAAATTTTTATCTAAAATATTCTGTATGTTAATGATCTGTTTTTTGACCCATTATGATATAACTTCAAGCCACTGTGCAACATGACAAACTCAATGCCCTAATTAAGGCAGATTTATGCGTGAAAAGAAGACCCAGTGAGAAAAAATATGGAAATATGAAAAATTTAAAATGAACAAAAAAAAAAACGTTAACAACAATAAAATAAAGCACCGAAAAACAATTGAGACAAAAATTCCCTAAACATTAAAGAAATCTTTATGCATTTCAAAAGGAAACGAGAGGATTAAATTTTTATATTTTTACACGCAATTACATGCATATTTATGAGGAGTTGTTCTACTGAATGAGCTAAATTTTAATTTCTTTTTATTACAAGAGAAATTTGTTTTTGTTTACTTTGTTGACACCAAAAAAAAAAAAAAAGGTTAAGGATCTTTTTCACAAAATTTGTTCACAGCATAAATGAGTGTTTTTATTAATGTGTTTATATATTTAAGTAGTGTTTAATGTAAAAATTAATTAAGATGTATTTAAAAAATAATAATCATAATAAATATTAAAAAGGTTCAAACTTAACTTATCATGATTTGATGGATTTTTTTTATATCGCATTTATGATTCTTGAAAAACAAGCTAGAAATTATTAATGTTTCTAGATATTTTATAGTCCTGTTAAAAAAGGTTATGGTTTTGTCATTGGAGGCCAGTACTTTGGCACGTTGGTTTTTAAAAAACCACGTGAAAATTTTAAAATTTTTTAAGTCATTGAATAGAAAAAAGCACAAAGGCGGTATTCAGTGTTTGGTGCATAAAAGTTTTGCGAAAGTACAAATGCAAAATATTGTAGCTTTTTATTAAATCAAACAACTACTCTGTGTGTTTTGTTGTTGGATTTGATTAAAATGCTGCGATAATTTACGTTTGAACTTTTGCAAAACCTTTTTGCACCAAACACTGAATACCGCCAATGTAAAATTAGAGTCTCTTCTAACGCATTGAACTCATGCCACTTCATGTTTTTTACTTACTACTCCATTGCACGATTATTTTCTTACAAACTAAAAACGAACCTTTAAACGGGTGGTTTTCAAACGGTGGGTCGCGACCTTACTCAGAGGTCGCCATCTGATCTAAATAAAATACATCGATTTTTCTTTTCTTTTAATTTAATTTTTTTAATTCAAAAACATAAAAAAAAATTTAATTCAAATACTAAAAGTAATTATCATAATGAGAACGCTGGGCTTGGTTATTTTTAATTAAATGTAAAAACGTGGTTTCAATTATGACACGCAAATAGTCAAATCATTTTCTAAATTAAATTTATTCCTTTTTTTCGTTTTAATATTCACCATTTGTGAAAAACACATTTCGCACATATAAGATGTTGAAAATTGAATTAATATTTTAAGTGCTTTTATAGCTAGCTCAGGGTATTCTGCCTTTTGCTTTGCCCAAAATGTAGGTGTCTGCTGCCACCTCACATAAATTTTCTTTCATATTATTGGCAAGATCGGCGAACTCAACGCAGTTAGTTATGAATGGACTTAATACCCAGCAATCACCATTATCTTCTTGCAGCTCATTTGGAAAATATCGGTATAGTTCCTTTTTTAAATTTTGCAGCGCTTCTATCATGGTTGGAATAAAATCGCTCAGCGATTCGTCGGATGAAATTTCTGTTTCAATACTTCCAAAGCTAGTGAAAGAATCAAATTGTAGTTTTTGCAAAGATGTTGACCACATTTCAATTTCTAAAATAAATGCTTTGATTTTGTCCTTGGCTGATATAATGTTTTCGTCTCTCTCGTGCATACTCGCGTTTAAGACGTTCAAATTACAACAAATGTTTGCAAATATGGGCATTTCCACAGAAATATCTACTTTTTGTCACGTAACGTCACCATGCAACTAAACTTGTATTTTAGAGCCATGCTGCTCGAATATTCTCTACTCTTACTAAATGTTGACGTAATTACTAGTGTATGCTAAAACACAGAAAAAAAGAAGATAATATACAAAATTTTCTTCGAGAAACAAGCTTAATGGCTTGTTGACGTTACGTGACAAAAAGTAGACTTTTCTGTGGAAATGCCCATATGCTAATTTCAAAGGCAACTTGGGAATATTAAATAAATTTTCATATTCGGATTCTCCTTCGAAAAAACATGTTCAATTCCGATCTCAATTCAATTACGCTAATCAGCATATTTCCTTCGGATAACCTCCTCACCTTTGTGTGATAAAGAAGATTTTAATAGAGAGCGCCTACGTCTTCACATACTGTTTCAAACAGAATCTTGACTGTAAAGATATTTTTAATGGAAATTACAATTTTGATGACAGTATTAAGTACATCACTTAAATTTGCCGGTAAGAACTTGGCTGCCAAGGCTTGACGATGGAGAAAACAGTGCGTCCACTTCGCATTTGACAACACTATTTTAAATCTTGCTACCAATCCGCATTTATTGCCAGTCATTGCCCTAGCGCCGTCAGTACAAATACAAACACAAAGTTCCCAGTCAAAGTTCAAATCTTTGGTGCCTTCCAGAAACATTTCATACAAACACTCGCCAGTTGTATTTTTTCGTAAAGATTTCCAAAACAATATTACTTCGGAAATAGTATCATTATTTTCAAACCGAACAAAACACCAAAACTGAGCACAGCCAGATATATCTGTTGATTCATCAAATTGTAATGAAAACAATGAACTGTTTATGACTTTTTCTATTACTTGATCGCAAATATCATTAGCTAAATCGCTTAATCTGCGTTGAATTGTGTTATTTGACAGGGAAATGGAGTTTAATTATTCGATTGTTTTTCGCCTATCATTATCTCAACCATGTCAGCTGGTAAAATAAGATTTTCAGCGAATGTGTGAGGTTTTCCATTTTTACCCACGAGATATGATACTATGAAACTAGCTAAGATGAATTAAGATCGTGTGTTTTGGAAAGAACAAAAGTTAAGCGGACTAAAATTAATCTCGTGTAAATTACCTCAATGAATATCAAGCAAGCATGTTTTTGCTTCATTTTCATTGAATTTTATTATTTTCTTTTTTTTATAATAATATTTTCAAACTTTAAGAGCAAAAACGTTAGGGGGTCGCCAGATTTTTTTTTAAATCATTTTGGGGTCGCGGCTTCAAAAAGGTTGATAACCACTGCTTTAAACAATGAAAAAAAATTTATTCATCCCAATAATACATGAATTGTTTATTAACTAATTGATATAACTGCTGCAAAGTAATGAAGATGATATGTGGTTTACATTAAAATGATGGCTATTTGCAATACACTACCAAATTTTTAAAGGGATCGTTTTTTTTTTCTTAGAATTTAACTTAATTAAAGGTTTTTTTATTTGAAATTTTTAAATGATTTTAATAGATTCAGTTTGAGGTCATTAAAAACACAATAATTTTAATTATGATTGATTAATTTTTAATTTTAACCAATATTTTTTTTCTCTTTTACAGAAAATGCAGATTGTTGCAGTACCTGTGTTGGGTATCATATTCAATCTTCTTTTACAATCCATTGAAGCAAATTTAACGCTTGACTTTAAAGTCACCAAGGTGAGTAGTTTGAAGGGCATTGACATGACAATTCATTTTAAGTCTAAAAAAAATAAATTTTTTTAACTCAAATTATTAAATCTGGCCTGATTTCGTTAATTGAATCTTTTAAAATTAGAGCTATTATTGAAGCTTTCCACTTTTTTGCGTGTATATTATTGTCTATATAAAGACTTTATTGATTGCGTACGCTTGCAGCAGCTCCTGCTGCGCCTGTTCCTGTATTTTTCAGTATTTCATTATATTAGCAATCCAACCGTATTTATTCAGGGATAAAAAATATTACCAGGATTATAACTTGTTCTTATCAAAATTATTTGATACTCCTAACAACTGGCAAAAGACCTTTATAAGTGAAAAACATTATGTTTTATTTTCGTTTTTAAATGAAAAATATTTTTAACTAATAAATTTAATTAACGAAATTCAGACTAATTTAATCACTTTTTTTCAATGTCAATTAAATTGAAGTGCTTTATATAAAAATCACATTTTATTTTCCATTTTCCAGATATCCGCCAATCACAAGCCCGGTAAGTACCTAAAAACCAAATAACAAACAAACAAACAACACAAATTCCATTTCGAACAATAAAATAAAATTGAATTGCATTGCATTTGTGGAGTTATAAAATCAATTGAAACTTATGAAAATATTTAAATTGCCATAAAATTTATTCCATTCAAACTACAGAATTTACTAACTAATGCTTGGAATATTACAGAGTACAGAGTGATTAGTAACTTTTTGCCAAAATGCCAGTAGAAAAATCATGTGTGCAAAAAACCAACCAAACATCCAGCCAAACAAATATTTGACTAGCCAACAACGATGTAAACGAAATAAAATATGATTTTATTTCCTTTAAATAAACTTTTATTATTTCTCCCACCCTCAGAAATATTCGAAAGGAGATTCCCTTCCATTAGCATTTTTATCTTCATAACAACAAATCGTATTTAGGTTGTTAAACAAACTTTTAATGAAGATTAGATAAAATAATTTGAAACTCTTAATTAAATTCATTTATTCATTTTTGTATTTAATTATAAAATAGGGAACAATTTTTATTTTTAGCTGTTCGAAAGTTTTAAGTAGAATTTGAAAATTGTAAATAATTAAATGACATTCTCTAACGTATGTATGTATGTACTCGTATGTCAGCTGGATTTCAAAAAGTTTACATGTACATACTTTGGACATCAATATAACAACATTTTTAATTAAGCATTTTTTTTTTGTGCAAACATTATTAAATACACATGTTATTTAACGATTTTTCTAAGAGATCAAATAAAGGGTGGTTAAATTTTAAGGGTCGATGTTGATTTTGAATAAAACACAAATTATTTAGGAAATTATTGTCATTTCTTTTTATTATGATAATATTTTTTTTTTTTTTAAGATAAATTTTATTATTTATTGAATCTTCAAAATTAATTGAAACATCAATAAGTTGTTCAAATCTTAAATCTAAAAATATTAAATATAAGTTTAGCCAATGCAAAACAAAATTTTTAGTTTCAACGGTTGATTTTTGTAGTTTTACATCTCTCGTGTACGGCTGATAGAAAGAGTGTCCCTCCTCCTAAGCCGGGTGTGGCCTCTATATTCTAGAATATTGCGCGCAAATGATAATATGTTATGGTTCAATTATGTATGGAACAAAATATCGGCCAAATGGCCGTCGCGACTTCGGCGGCACACCTCCATCCGATGATCCAAATTTTCGATGACACTGAGGCATAATTGAGGGTTCTATGCCGTTAATGTGCCGAATTATCTCATCCTTTAGCTCTTGAATTGTTGCTGGCTTATCGACGTACAACTTTTCTTTCAAATAACCCCAAAGAAAGAAATCCAACGGTGTCAAATCACATGATCTTGGTGGCCAATTGACATCGCCACCATGTGAGATAACACGGCCATTGAATTTGTCGCGCAAAAGAGCCATTGTTTTGTTAGCTGTGTGGCAAGTGGCATGGTCCTGTTGAAACCACATATCGTCCACATCCATATCTTCCAATTCGGGCCATAAAAAGTTCGTTATTATCTCACGATAGCGAACACCATTTACAGTCAATGCCTGACCGGCCACATATTGGAAAAAATACGGCCCGATGATGCCGCCAGCCCATAAACCGCACCAAACATTCACTCTTTGTGGGTGCATTGGTTTTTCGACAATCACTCTTGGATAATCATTCGCCCAAATGCGGCAATTCTGCTTATTGACGAATCCACTGAGATGAAAATGTGCCTCATCACTGAAGATGACTTTCTTCGAAAATTGATCATCCACTGTTGCCATTTCTTGCCACCATTCTGACCATTGACGACGTTTGGAATGGTCACGAAGCTTTAGTTCTTGAGTCAATTGCACCTTGTAAACGTGTAAATGCAAGTCTTTATGCATAATGTTCATCAACGACAAGCGTGAGAGGTGCAATTATTGGGCACGGCGACGAGTTGAGGTGGACGGCTCTTCAGTCACACTATCGCTGTACGAGCATGCACTGGTGTTTTCACATCTCCTACAGACCTGCTTTGCTCAAATTTTTGCACGATTTTTCCGATTGTACGCACATTTGGACGATTAAATTTACCGAAAAAATCACGAAGTGCACGATATGCATTTTGATTTGAAAGCCCATTCACATAATAAGCCTGAATAACTTTAACGCGTTGCTCGATTGTGTGTCTTTCCATGGTTCAAATTGAATTAGTCTGAAATTGAGAAATGTGGTTAGGTCTGGTTCACTTTCAACATCGGCCCTTAAAATTTAACCACCCTGTATATGTATGTAGGGGGTTTTTATAGAGGTATAGAACTTTGAAACGGAATAAAACAGAGATGATTTTTTAAATTGACAAGAAATTTACTCTATTCGAAAGATAATCTTCTAGCAATATAATTCAAATATTACTTGTGGCATATGACCGCAGCGGCTGGCTCGGACGTAGACTAATGCAATTCTCGATGATTTTTTCCAACATTTGTGGCCGTATATCGGGCAGAACGCGGAGAATGTTGTCCTCCAAGTAGTCAATCGTAGTCAAAAAGTGAACTTCATCGCTAAAAAAAAATTCACTAATTTTGTATTTCGAACAGAACCATGATTTTCAAAATAAATTTGCAATATTTAGAAGCGTTTTTCAGGCCAAACCAAATTTAACGTAGATCACTTGACAGCTGACAAAATGGCCGCCAGTTAAAAAAAAAGTTGCAACTTGAAGTTGAAGTTTTATACTTAAAAAAAAAACACCCTTTACAATATTAGAAATTGTATCAACGAATGAATATTTGAACATTAAATAGTTTAGCAGCTTTTTATTTTATTAATTTTTCGGAACGCTGAGATCACTTTTCTTTTTATTAAAACATAAAAAAACTAATGAATTTTATTTTTTATAAAAAATTTAATTATTTTGATTTGAGAATAAAAATTAAAAAAAAAAATACGTGTGGCACTCGGGGACTGCCGCGGTAAAGCTATTGCATAGCATTTTTTATCAACGTATGCAATTTCAATTTCAATTTCAGCTTTGTAGCTATACTGGAACTGCCCCATACAAAGAAGGGGCACCCTAGTCCCCCCAGGTAAAAACTGCCTTACATATATATAGATATATCTGCTTATTCGACGACATTTGCTAGTTTTGAAACACTTAGCCAAGACAAACTTGTGTTTAGTCGATACACAAACTCTTAGCAAAAGCACAAACCTCCCAACAACTTGGACAAAAATACCCTCAAATTCCCAGAAGTCCCGGAAAATTTCCTTGGAAAAGTGGCAACACTAGACGGGAATTCCCAAAAACTTAGACAAGAATCCGCTCAAAATCCCAGAAATCCCGGAACTTTTCCCGGGAAAAGTGGCAACACTGGAAATTTAAAAAATTTCCAAAGCAGGCTTAAGATACAAACAAAAGGCTTAAGATACAAACGTTTTAAAATTTCTTGATTTGGTCGCCTCAAAGCCCGCGATAGAAGCTATGCAATAGATTAAAAAATATTATAAAATTTCTTTCAAAACTCAAACTAAGCTGATATATTGGAATTTGGTGAAATGGATCGCACTTTTTGTTTGCTATGAAAAATATTTAGCGCTCACTGCACACGTTTAGGCCCAAATTTACAGTTAACTTATAACAATGGCTTAACTAAAGATTTTTCATACAAATATCATGAGTTAAGCTATGATCATTAATTAACTAAAGACTGTAAATTTGGGCCTTAGTTATCAAAACATTCAGCTGATTATTGAGCAACAGTTGTGTAACAAACTATGGGTGCTGAATGCACTATTTATTTTTGCTTCAATTTGTTTTATTATGAATTTGTCTTCAAGACATACATATCGATATATTAAGGTTTTATAGCATCGAATTTATTCGATTATTCATTCATTCTCATGAATGAAGTGTACTTTGGAGTTCATTTCTTAAAACTGCTCTCTAACAAGATGGGTATGTTTTATTCTAAAAAAATCACTCTCACAAATGGCGAAAGGCATTAATTACACCTTATGCCCCGTATAAATCGATAGTGTTGATAGTGTCCTGTCAAACATAGCTGTCAGCTGTCAAAAACAGGGCGTACTACATTTTCGTAAATTATGTTAGTGAAAAAAACCAGTTGCATTATTACAGGGTGTTGGCATGACATTTTATACATGTATGTACCATTAAAAAAAGGTGCCATTTTGTGTGTAGAAAAGAAAACACCATAAGTTTGAAGTAACAAGTCTTTTTCAGGGGACTTGAACAAAATTCTTTATATTGAGCGTTTTTGCTACATCGAAGTTGCACTGTAGCAGAAATACAGAGGCAATTTTAGGTCTGCCGACCAACGCTTTCATCTAACTGATGACTGTATTTTAATTAAGGCGACAAATTGTTGCCAGATATACTGGTTTTTGATATTTGGTCTTGCCGGAAATAATACCAAAAATACCCTCTTCGTCTGAAAGGCCCGGTATTGCTAATTGGCCGACTTGTTATTGAGGCATAGCGTGTTTACACTTCAATTAAAGTTAAGACATCATGAAGGGTGATGAATTGCCAATTCGTTTAAGCAATAAGTTTAGTCTGGAAACTTTGCTTACTTTTAGTCTTGTAGAACTGGTCAACTCGAAGTACGAACTGCACTACTACGACACTGAGACACAGTTGTATTTTTGTATTATCTTTTTAATACTACAGAATGTTACTGAAAAACTATATAGACGGACCATAAAAATGTTCTGTAAAAAATATATTCAAACAGCATGCCGCTTTTTACCATAAACGCACATACGCACACATACACACTCAACCAAATTCAATTTGCCTGACAATAAAATATGAATGATAGAATTCTCTTTGTCTCCAAACGTTATGGAGATGTACGCACATGACAAAAAAAAATAATAAAACGACAAAATTGTTCATAACCACATGTCACAAACAATTTTCTTTAACAATTTTATTAACTTTTCTTCTCTATTTTTTTCTGCCACCTCGCGGACTATAAAATGTTGAGTGGGAAAAGCAAAAACAGTATGCTGGTAGTGTTTGCACAAATACAAACATATTTCGCATACTATTCATTGTAAAAGAATTACATCTATACTCGTTTACTTTACTTTTATGTGTTTGTATATATCTGTGAAATCTTGTCAATCAAAGAAATTACAAAGCGTAAAACATAAAATAATGATAGTTATCGTTCATGGACATTCTTATCATTCTCAAAAGGATCGTCATCATCATCGACATCATCATTGTGGCGCTTTTATCAGATATCTTTTGTTAATTTTTGCTGAAAAATGTTGCCTTATTGCATGATTTATTTGTTGAAGTGTGTGAGTGTGTTAGTGCATGTCAATTATCGCGACTACAACACGTACACAGAGATATTAACGACAATGAATTTAAAGCCAGGCGCTTTTTTTCATTTTTTTTATATTGTGTGTTAAACCCAAATAGCAGAATCAGTGATAAAACAAAAGGGAGGCTGAAAAAAATCGTTTTCTATGAGTTGGTTTTATCGATATTATTTACAGGCACATATACATACATATATGCACATACATATGTATATATTTTTTTTTAAATAAAAAAATCAATAAAGGTTAATAAATATTAATTAAATAGGATAAACAACATATAGGACAGTGTCATTGTGGTTAAAAATATAAAATATTCCTTGAGAATGGTTAAAGAAGTTAACCGAAATATCGGAAAATAAAAATAAAAATAAATTAAGAAAGTTTTTATGAAACAAAAATTTTAATTGTTTTAATTTGAGAAAAGACCTTAAGCCAAACAAAACGGATTCTCATCATGTAAATAAATATCACCAACATCGCCATTCGCAGTGAATATTGGTTGCAGCTGCCAACTTTGTGAAATCGAAAGTGAAAGAAAAATAATGCTAATTTAAAAATAAAAAAAAATATTACTGAAAATTAAAATATTCGTAAAATGACAGGCAAAGCAAAATCTAAAACTTTAAGCAAGAAATTTTAATATCTAAAATAAATTTTAGGGATTGCTTTCACATACGTATTATTAGAATTTTCTAATACTATGTAGTGTTGATTATCAGGTAAACAGCAATTATGCATTTGCATATTTTTTTGTGTGCAATTTACGTAGATCCAAATGGAATATTTTTATACGTTTCTATGCATTTTGGCATCAATATGTTACAGCATATATTTGCATATTTTTGCATATTTTCCTCTTTACCGCATAATTTTGCATATATCCGACTTCGTAGCATATATAATGAATGGTTTTAGTTTTTTGTGACATTTTAAAGAAAATTTTTAATGTACATATGAAAAGTAATATTATCAGGCTCAAGTTCAGTTTTTATTGCATTAATGAAAATTCAAATTAGTATGAGTTATTTTATGTTGAAAAATGTTATGTTTATATCCAATCGGTTTAGCAGAACGCATCAGTATACCGATTTCAAGGCCGCTACACCTCCGATCAGCGTTCAATTGTCCATGTTTACAATTTTCGTAAAGTGGATACTAATTGAGAAGAATATCAACTATTTAACCAGTTTTCAACAGAAATAGAATATGAGAATTAATTTTTAATTCAATTTTTATTCTACAATGAAACAATGCTGGTTAGTACGAAATTCCCCATCACTGGTTGGAAATTACCAATAATCAACACAAACTTATTTATCTTAAAAGTATTCTACTTTGTAATTTAAGTTTTTTGTTGTTTTTACTCTATATTAGGGAAATTCACATATTACTGTGACCCCTGTTATTAGGGTATTTATACGTCGTGCCCAAGCGGAATTAATATTTTTATATTATTATTATTACGAGTAAACGTAATTATTATTTGAACTTATATTGATTTACATATGAAAAGTAATATTATCAGGCTCAAGTTCAGTTTTATTGAATTAATGAAAATTCACAATTACTAAGAGTTTTTTTTTTTGTGTTGGAAAATATTATTATTTATATCCAATCAGTTTTTAGCAGAACGTATCAGTACTGATTTCAAGGCCGTTAATGAAAATTCAAATTAGTATGAGTTATTTTATGTTGAAAAATGTTATGTTTATATCCAATCGGTTTAGCAGAACGCATCAGTATACCGATTTCAAGGCCGCTACACCTCCGATCAGCGTTCAATTGTCCATGTTTACAATTTTCATAAAGTGGATACTAATTGGGAAGAATATTAACTATTTAACCAAGTTTTCAACAGAAATAGAATACGAGAATTAATTTTTAATTCATTTTTATTCTGATTTGAAACAATGCTGGTTAGTACGAAATTCCCCATCACTGGTTGGAAGTTACCAATAATCAACACAAACTCATTTATCTTAAAAGTATTCTACTTTGTAATTTAAGTTTTTACTTTATATAGATTATATTACTGTGACCCTTGTGTGTAGCTGAATTCATATTTTTTCATTAATTCAATAAAAACTGAACTTGATTAATTTTCATATGTACATCAATATAAGTACGAATAATAATTACGTTTATTCGTAATAATATAAAAAAAAAATAAAAATGTTTAATGTAATTTTTTTTTTGTACAAAAAAGAAATTAAGAAAAACTATATTTTGCATAAAAAATTCTCTTCCGCGATTTTTAATGCATTGAAAATAAATATCCTCGAATTTTCTAAAAATTTAATTCTATTTAGGTATAGTTGTTTAATGCATATTTTTGCTTATTTTATTCATAGTTTTGCTTATTTCAGACTGCAACGTATATAAAGGTCATTATTTATTTACAATTTTTAAAATATTTTGGTGTCGTAACAATATTTTAGACACAAATTAATAATCGAATTAATAATCGAATTCATTTAGGAAAAGAATTGCTGAATTTAAAAAGACCTTTAATGGACCTCTACACCAACAACAAGACAGGCACATTATTCTCTTCTTTGTAGTTATTAAGTCAAAAATAAATTTCAACACGACACTCACATCTATGCGATTTATCTATACGAAAACACTGTTCCTTAAAAAAAATACGCCATAAAGAACTGATTGATTTCTATTAATAGAACAAAATAATCAAACCGTCTTTCATGTGTTTTACAAATTTTTATTAATATGCATTTCATATTTCGTAAATTGGTTTTAATAAAACGATATTTTCATCAAAATCATGTATTTTTTTTAGTTCTTTATTTTATGACATCATAAAATTCTTTATTAGCCTTAAGACAAGCTTTATTAAAATGGCTTGGCAAAGAAGGTTCATGATGGTGATGATGATGATGACGGTCATGTTGTTTGGTGGTTTGATGGGTGGTTGTTCTTGTTTGTTTTATGGCTACTTCAGATTTATTAACGCACCATTTTGTTTGTAACCTTAAGTCGGTTTTATGACATCAAAGCCAGAAATATATATTTATCTTCAAATACCTTTTGGTTAACATTAAACTCTTTTTGGATTTTATTTTGTCTAGAAAGTTGAAATATTTGATGAATCATTTTCTTTATGTTGTTGTTAGTTAACAACAATGATTGTAAATAAATGGAAATAACAATTATTGACTATGACTTTAATGAAATGCTTAGTAATAATTAAATTAAAGTATATTTAATCTATTTTTAAATAGCCCCGCATTTAAAAAAAAATAACTAATTTCACTAATAGGAAAATGTTGTTCAATTGCAATTTTTTAATTAAAATTTTCTTAAATTTGTCTGCTTCATTTCTAAAATATTGATTTGGTTATTAAATATTTATGAAACGGTCTTCGTAAGGATATTCCTTGTAAGAATATTCATACTCTTTACTGGCTGGCCAGAGAGAAGCACCAGGTTGTAGTATTGTGGTGGTTAGAGTTTCTATTTAAACTTAACCACAATAACCCGGTTCGAATCGAAGATTACGAGTTTTATTTAAAGGTTTTCAACCCCACACATAACGGGCAATACATCCTAGCTGTAAGAAATCAGCTTCCGAAGTTCAAGCTCTCTCCTAATAATAAAAGCTTCTTTGTTGTTCTTGTAACAGCTGCGATGCGTTTGGTAACTGGAGTTCTTTCAAGTGGAAAAAACTTCCGTCTGATACAGCTGTCGCTGAGTTGACAATCCTTGGGCAAATTGGATTCGGGTCGTTCCGGAGCGAAGAACCGATTGTCGTGGGAACTGGACGGTTTAGAAAGGACAATCTACGGAATTAAACACTGAAATTAGAAGTGCGTTACAAAATCAAAAACCACATAGCAAGGAAATGCACCACACTCACTATACAATTATATGAAAACATTCAGTAGAACTTAACACTAAACAAGTTTTTCGCAAATTTTTTCTTGTAATAAAGAAAAATTGTCTCTGATTAAAATCCAGAAAATATTAACGGAATTTCTATAAAAATTTTGCATTGGCGCCGTGCGACAACAAATTTGAACTTAAATTAAGTAAATTTTCCAAAATAAAAAAAAATGTACCACTGTAGTAAGGACACTTTTATTATTAATAAAAAAAACCTTCGTCACATATTTTTACCATCCTGTTTAGTGCTAATCAGGATCGATATAATCATATAATCATAATTGAATAGGGAAATGAAATATTTTCCCTTACGTTGTTCTATTGAAGAATAACTATTTAATATTCATCATTTATTATAATCATTTAAAAAGCTTTTAGTTGTTTCTTTTAATCTCTTAAGTAAATCACTTAATTCTTATTGAAAGTGTTCAGGTTATTGCCCACCTGCCCATTACAAACAACAACATAGTAAATGGAGTGATCTTTTGACAATACATCAATATTAAATGACAATAATAAATATTTATTGTAGTGTCTATGAATCGTTTTCATCAAAATAAAAACAATAAAGTAAGAAAGAAACAGAAAATAAAAGTAACTTGTACAGAAAACTGTTCATTTGTCTTCTGTGTATTTTCCCTCTTTCACACAATATAAATTGTCTGTATGAAATGCATCGCAATGGCATTTTATCTTTTTTTTTCAAGTTTTTATTTCATTTCCTTATTTATTACATTCGTCTTGTTTCATTTATAGAAAATTTTATCCTTTTTGTAAGAAACATGCATGCAATATATACATCAATACAGAGATGGCCAACACTAGAGAGTC
This sequence comes from Lypha dubia, assembly GCA_947311025.1. Taxonomy (NCBI): domain Eukaryota; kingdom Metazoa; phylum Arthropoda; class Insecta; order Diptera; family Tachinidae; genus Lypha; species Lypha dubia. The sequence goes on from OX371263.1 coordinate 57,142,306, forward strand.
GAAAGGGAAGGCTTAATAATAATATTTGATATTAAGTTTATTTTATATTGATATTAGCGGCTTAGAGGCCTGCTTTTTGACCAGTAGCTTTAGAAGATAGTGCGTCTTAACAACCGGCAATCAAAAATAAGCTGGTGATAAGAGCTTCGATTATTTTCTTTGTGAATGTTTCAATTTAATTTCTTGTAGAAAGGATCAAGGGAAATATATTTTCTCTTAACGTAGAGAGCCAAAAGGCTACACAGCTTCATTCAGTACGAGGGCTTAAAACAAATCTCATCAAATTCCAACAAAATTTTCTTGTTTTTAAACTAATTTCATGCGTACATTTTTACAAGTACCGATATAATTAAAAAGAATCCATCTTTCCTTAAAATTTTACTTATATATTTTCTGAAATAAAGATTTTAAGTTTAAATGTGTAATTAAATATATAATTTATAGTAAATTTATGAATATTTTGCTTCTCTTTTAAAATAACAAAAATCGAATTTACAGCCTTTTGGTTTTTAGGTGACGATATGTACATATATATATTTACTTTAATAATGTAGATTAACTAAACAAATACACATAAAAATTTTTCTATTGAAGTAAAAAATATTAGTTTAAGTTTTCTGCTAGAAGGGAAATTTTATATATAATTAACTTTGTTTAAATTTTTTTTTTTTATTTTCAACAAAACATTCGTACATTGTAGATTTTAGAATTTATGCTCATTTTCATAAATTCCTTTAATGAAAAAAACTGCCCAAAATATAAAAATTTCCCTGTAATATAAAAAGTTTCCCCGAAAGGGAAATTTTTCTTACACTTGTAATATTCTCATATGATATATCTGAGAACAATTTCTGCTCTAAAACCAAAAATATCCTGAAAGATGAAAAAACTTCCCTATAAAGAAAAGTTTATATAATTTTGAGAATTAAAACCTAAAATTATTTTTAGTATAATTGGCAGGAGTTGCTTCAAAGTAAAACAAAATTTGTACTAAAAAAATTTAATTAATTAAATGCTCAGAACATTTTGATAACTTGACTCTATTAATTTTTAATAGTAAACGTCCCCATTTCCGTAAACTACAATAACTTATTACTTCCTTCCTTTCCAAAAATTATAACAAAATATGTTGATGATATTTTTTGTATAATTCCAAATTCTGAGATAGAGAATGTTTTAACATCATTTAATTTATTTCATAATGATATACAATTTACATTTGAGAAAGAAAAAGATAACAGGATTCCTTATTTAGACACATTGGTAATTAGAAATGGCAATAATTTGTTAGTGGATTGGTATAGGAAACCAACAGCTTCAGGTAGAATTATTAATTATTATTCAAAGCACCCAAAGAGAATAATTATTAATACAGCGAAGAATCTTATAGATAAAATTTTGACTATTAGTGACGTACAATTCCACAGAAAGAATAAGGATATTATTAAGGAATTATTGGTTAGGAATGATTTTCCAATCGGTCTAACATGCAATTTAATACGACAGTATAGAAGACGTGGAAATACTCAAACGGATGTAGTAACTCAACCGACAATATACAAATCTCTAACATACCTTCCTATAATTTCAGAACGGTTAGAAAAGTCAGATGTTTTCGATACTAACAGATATAAAATAGCACATAAATCATGTAACACGTTAGGTAAATTGTTTAGCAAAACAAAAGATGGATTACATAAATTAGAAAAGTCTAATGTAGTTTATAAAATACCTTGTAAAGGAAATGATAGTGAAATTTGTAATAAGGTCTATGTAGGTACTACAAAAAACAAACTTAAAACTAGATTAGCTGGACACAAAACAAATTTAAAATATAGAAACTATACATCATCACAAAAGACTGCATTATCTTTACACTGTCGTGATTCAGCTCACTATCCAGATTTTGAAAAAATATCCATTTTAAATACAGAAAATATATATAAACGCAGATATATGTTAGAAATGCTGCAGATAATTAATATACCACCAGAAAAAAGAATTAACTTCAAAGCAGATACTGATAGTGTAGCTCAGAGTTATAGGCATTTAGTATATAAAGCTAAAGGGCAAAATAAATTATAAAGATTAATATTTAAATAGCATTATGTTTTCAAAATTTATAAACCCTTCTAATTTATTTAAAGTTTTTTCGAAAACTTTTTCATTTCCTCATGTTTCAAACTAAAATATTTTTTTCAATTGACAACTTGGAAAAAATTATTTAATTCAAAAACCATTTGAAATATAAAAAACAATTTTTAATTTATTTCAAAAACCGGAAAAAAATTCAATTTCAAGCGAATATTGTTTTGTTTAAAATATTGTTGTTATTTTTTTGTTACTTAAAAATCTAATCCTGAAGAAGCTACACAAAGGAGTAGCGAAATATCGATAAATAAAATTTTATAACGTTTTTTATAAAAAAAAATTGACCTCAAGCTCATCAATCAAATAAAAAAAATTCCTTCCTTTGATTTAAACAAAGCTTTATAGTCAAAAGTTAACAGCTTAATAAAGTAAAAATTTCCCATTTTGCAACAATGAATGATGACGACAATGTTGATTTTTATGCAATGAACTTAAGAGAACGAAAATAGTGCTACCTTTCATGCAAATAAATAATTGATTGATCCAAATAATCTTATGTCAATATATGTTGAACTTCTTCTTTATTTAATTTAAATTTAAAAGCCCGCCATAATATTGATTGATTGTACAGACAGATTTTTCCACTAAATGTATTAACTTTTGTCTGCTTGTCAGAATATTTATGGGATAAGAGAGAAAAGAAAAGAAATAAAAAACAAACAACTTTAATCTGATAGAATGGTGCTTGAATGTGTGCTCGAGAGCATTTGTTTGTATACATACGAGTACTTAAACAGTGTAATTTTTTTATTCTTTTCCAGTTCTCTTAAGTTTTAGTTTATTTATAAAAAAAATTCATATGAACGTGTTTGTATATTTTAAGTAAATAAACTTGTAAGAATGATGACGACGATGATGATGATGAAGTTCGTAACATGCACATGCTTGTATATTTCTAGGAATATACAAATACATAAATATTATTCAAGCCATTGATAGATACGGTACAAAATAATAAAATGTGGGTTAGACAATAAAAACCACACACATACATTTATGGATGTATGTTAGTAATCAGTTGTATGGATTACATGTTATTATAAAAAGAAAACCCTTTTCTCTAGTTTATTGCAGATAAATAACATAATTTAATAGCACACACACTAACACATATTTATACATGCTACAATGCACTCATAGATTTGCTATATTAAGGAGTACATTTCAAGCATTTACTGCAATAGAGTCGTAACTAAAAAAAAGTAGTGTAGAACTAAAAATAAAATCATATTTTTTCAAAAGTTTTGTATATAAATTTGTATATGAAATTTTTACTCATAATAATAAAGAATGATATAACAATTAAATAATGCTGCTTTTTTAATTCAAAAATTATTTTTTTTTTTTGCGTTACGTCGCTATTGCAGCAAATGTTCGATTTACTGCAATGTACTCAGCCTTTAAAGATATTTGTGTACTTAAGCTGTTCTTTTTTACTTGTGCTATGTTAACTTGTGAGTAAATTTTATATTAACCCATGTGCCCGCATGTCCAGGTATGTTCTTAATCCTGCATATATATATATATATATATATATATATATATATATATATATATATATATATATATATATATATGATAGTTTATATGTGTGTTTCACTATAACACGAAAACAGATTTCGATGAAATATTGAAGACGGCTAGGTTAGCTTGTCACCCGAATTAATATATAAGATACTTTTTAAGAGGTACAAAAGAGACACATTGTTAGTTTGGGTACTTTTTATTTTTATACTAATATTTTATAAATTTTTTATAAATTAATATACTTTTCGGGGACGAAATGAGTAAACAATTTTACTTTAGTACTCTTCTGCTTGTGGCACTTTTGTGGCCTTTTTACTTTTGGTACATTTTCTCATGAGAAATTTTCTTAAGGAATTTAGATAAAATATGACGAACGCGAATTAAAATATAGGGTCCTTTTTAAGGGGTAAAAAATAGACACATTGTAAGTTTGGGTACTTTTTATTTTTGTACTAATATTTTATAAATTTTTTATAAATTAATATACTTTCCGAGGACGAAATTTGTAAAAAATTTACTTTGATGCTCTTCTGCTTGTGGCACTTTTGGGTTTTTTCACTTTTAGTACATTTTTCTTGAGAAATTCTCTTAAGGAATTTAGATAAAATTTGATTAACGGATAGCGTGTAGCCCAGATTAAAATATAGAGTACTTTTTAAAAGGTACAAAAGAGACACATTGTAAGTAATAACATACTTAATATAAATTAATATACTTTCCGGGGACGAAATGAGTAAACAAGTTTACTTTAGTACTCTTCTGCTTGTAGCCCTTTTGTGGCTTTTTTACTTTTGGTACTGAGAAATTTTCTTCAGGAATTTAGATAAAATATGACGAACGGATAGCATGTGTCGCGAATTAAAATATAGGGTCCTTTTTAAGGGGTAAAAAATAGACACATTGTAAATTTGGGTATCTTTTATTTTTGTACTAATATTTTATAAATTTTTTATAAATTAATATTCTTCTTTCCGGGGCGAAATGAGTAAAAAAATGTAATTTTGGTACTTTCTTATTTATGGTAACTTTTTACTACATTTTTCTTGAAAAATTTTCGTAATCGATTTAAATTAAATTTGGTAGATTGGTAGCATCTTGAAAACATTTAAAAATGGTGTACTTTTTAAGGAATAAAAACAACACAAATTAGGACTTTTGTTAGTTTTCTTTTTTTAATTTATTGTTTATATATGCAATGTACTTTTTTGAAGGGGTAAAATAAGGAAAATCTTGTAATTTTTGTTTTTTTTACAATATTTTTTTTTAAATTAACTTACAAACAAAACAGTGTACTTTGTGCAGGGTAAAATGTTTCTTCAATACATTTGATATGCAAACAGTTTGTGCATCCATTAAAATGTGGTGGTTTTAGAATTTTTATATTAGCCGTTTATTTTGAAAGTGGCATAAGTCACTTTTTTTTTTGTTGATTGCAGATGTTTTACAAATGAAAAGATTTTATTTAGTGTTGCCATTAACTCGATTTTTTTGAAAGAGTGACTTGTGCCACTTTCAAAATAAACGGCTCATATATATCCATCTCGATTAAGATATAAAACAAACGTAATTTCAATTGTAGAGAAATATAATTTTTTTGGTTGTTCTCTACTGTGCGCCTCTACGTATCAGTGATATTCGTTGCTAATAAACCAAAAATATAAAGTATACGCTCCGATGTTTGAAGCAAATTAGTTTCTTCTGCTTTTTCTTCCGTTTTATTTTGCAAATTCAAAGCATATTTTTTTTTATTTATTTATTTATTTGTTTCTCTTAATATTTTTTTTTTTGCTTTAGCGCGAACTTCGCAATTTTCCCTGCTTTATTATTTATGTTATTTATTTCTTTTTATTTGACACTTTTTTTATGACTTAAAGTTAAATTTATTTTTGTTTTGTTTAACAAACTAACCATGACACGGTAATGAAAAACTAAATAAAAAAAACTTTACTGCTGGTCATTTGTTACTCTTGGCATTTTAGCTTTTTGAACTTCATTTGTTAACGTCGCTTAACCGAGAAAATGTGTAAATGAGTTTAAGTGGTTTTGTTTGCAAATTGCCAAACAATAATGATAATGGAAGCTTAAATAAAAAACGTTTCCAATAAACGAAAATTTATATGATTTAATTTTATAAAAAGTGTTTAAGAAGTAGTTAGTAGTTTAATAGAGATGAACACTCAAATTGTGTTTAAACTACAAAAGTTTTTTAAAGAGTTTTTTATGTCATTGAAAGTTAAATGAAATGATGAGAAACATTTTTCTCACCTTAAAAATATCATAAAAAAACATTAGCATTTAAAAAAAATAGTTGTATAAAATGATGACGAAAAATTCGAAAAAAAATTAGTTCCTATAAAGAACTCTAAAGACTTTAAGTTTGTCTGTAGGATCATTAAGTTATTGGCAGCTAGAGAACCCGTTATCTTAATTTTTGTCACACTGACAGCTCAAAACTCTAGTCAGTAGTGTAGTAAATGTTAGAACTTGTTAAGTTTTAATTCAAATATTTAAATTAACTTGAATTACAATTGTCCAAGTCAATTGAATAAAAATATGTTAAACAAACGTTTTAATTTGTAAGCAATTTTACTGTTAAATACTTTTTTGCCTTTAACATGTTAATATTTCAAATAATAAGAAAAAGATTACATTTTGTTGATTGAACAGGTGCTCAATAACAAACTTTTTGTATGTTACAAAAAAAAAAAAAAACTATTTCCTCCATTGATAAAGGCAATTTCCTTACAAAGTCTTTTAATTTCCTCATTTTACTTTGTTCTTCTAACTCTACACCTTGTTTCACATTCCATTGCTACGAGCAGTATATCTTTTCCAACATTCTTACTAACTTTAATATAAAGTTTCCTATGCTGATGTTGAGATTCATTAAAAATCAATTACTACCTTTCTAATATGAACTAATGAAAAACTCTTGTAAATAGAAAATAATTAATTAAAAATCTACAAATAAATACAACGAACTGATCAATTAATCATAGATGGGGTAGGGGAAACGAAACAAATTAGTAGAAAAATATAACAGAAAATAAATAGAATGCAAAGAACTATTGCAGTACAGGTATTTTATGGCACACAAATTACACAGTGAAACACTGATCTTTTTATTTACACCATCGTATTTCACTAAAATCCTAATATTTTGCTTTAATTTTGTTCAAAACTAAGTGGCAGGATTTTGTTGACAAACATTTGCATTTATAAATTAGCAGCTTTTTCACGTTACATATTAATAAAACCATAAACTGTCTGTATACGAAATTTATCAAAGAAACAAAGAGGTACTTTAAGTCCCACTTTACCTCATTTTACTCGCCACAAAGTGCACTGTTTGTATGTTAATTAAAAAAAAAAACTACGGGTAGCACTCCGGTAGTGCCGACAGAAGTGAAAACGTTTTGTGATTACAACAATACACGTGCTATTGCCAAAAAAATTATGCGTAGATATAAACAATTATATAAATACATGCAACAAATTTAAGCACTTATCAAGGCGTATGCAACAGGTGAGCTTACTAGCACAGCTGACTGAGCTCGCTTTATAGCAAATTTTCATACAAACTGATATAGTTTGAAGAGAGTACATAAAAAATGGTTACAGTTTGGTACTCATACGTATTAAAATGCTTTAAATTAGTTTGTTTGTTTGTTTTGATATGAAGCGAGTGCATTATACCAACAAAATACATGTTGTTTTTGGATTGTTGTACTTGTTGTCGAACTGGCATACCTGCTAGTTTTGCCATGCCACTTATTGTAAACGCAAATGCAACTTGAATAAAAATGGCAGCATCTTATCTGTCAAGTGTCAAACGTCCAAGCGTTTAAGTTAAATATCAAGGCGAATTTATTACCAGGAGGATGTAGTGGCGAATTCGGGCGAAGTTGTAATTTTTCCACACTGTCAAATTTAGTACATATTTCCCGACCCCATTTTTATGTAAATTTTGATAGCGTAGGATATGAATTCGCCTTTTACACAAGTAAATGCCTGTTGTTGGTTTTGTTGGCGAATTGTTGTATTTTATTCTAGTTTTGTTTGTTTATTGTGATCGAATAGTTTTGTTTTCTGATGTCTAGTTTTATTTCTATTTTTTTATTCTGGACGTAGGTTGTTGGATATGTTTCTTTGTTTTATTTGCGTTTGCAAATTTTCTTTTATTTTATTTAGTCTTTATATTGACCGATGCAATTATGTTCGATTTGTATCTGTGTTTGTTATCATCAAAAAGTTGTTATTGGAAAATTGTCTTAGTAAAATTAAGGTTGCCATATGAAGGCAAATTCGTTACCAGGCATATGAACGACTACAACAATTCACCAACAAAACAAACAACAGGCATCTAGTTTGTTTACCGGCGAATTCATATCCTCGCTGTCAAAATTTTCCATGCATAAAAAATTCCATAAAAATGGCAATTGATACATTCGCCCGAATTTGCCACTGCGTCCACCTGGTAATGAATTCGCCTTGGTCTGTAGTCTATGTTATGTGTGTTCGTCTGCTATCAAGGCGTATCCAACAGGTGAGCTTACGAGCACAGCTGACTGAGCACGACTCATAGCAAATTATCATACAGACTGAAACAGTTTTAAAAGTAGACTTTAGTAATGGTTACAGTTTGGTATGCATACGTAAGAAAATGTTTTAAATTTGTTTGTGTATTTTGATATGAAGCGAGTGCTTTATACCAATCCAACAAAAAATATATTTTTTTTTTAGATTGTTGTACTTGTTGTCGAACTGCGCATACCTGTTAGCGTTATCATGTCTGGTATGTAGTTGTCCGGGCGTTACTACACCTATAATTTGTTTGGTAGGTATTCGCACAGAGGTGCTACAAGTGTCAAAAAGCGTGACGGTGTCGCGAGTTCTGAGGTTTTGTCTCATCCTAAACCTTCGCACCGCACCAATAGAAGTTTTCACTTCAAAAGTATTGTAAAAAAGTACATTATTTTATCACTCTAAAAAGTACATTGCATATTAATTTAAACAAAAACTTAAAAAAAAAACAAAAGTACCAACTTGTCTTGTTTTATGGTCATTAAAGATTCTTTATTTTTAAATCTGTGCAATATGCTATCTATCTACCAAATTTTATTTAAATCCATTAGAAAAATTTCAAAAAAAAAACCATCAAAAGTAAACAAGAGCATACCTGTCAAATCTCCAGGTCCACTTGGCCCCGCTACAGCCTGCACAGAACTCTCGATCTGCTCAGGCTCGGTAAATGTCATACAAGACGATTAATAACAGTGCTAACAGGGCACTGGTGCTTCGGGACGCATGCCAGAAGGATGGGCCTAAGTTACAATGACTACTGCAGAAGTTGTAACGATGAGGAGGAAGAAGAAGCAGTTCTTCATCTTCTATGTCGATGCCCCGCCCTTAATAGCTTTAGGGCGAGTACTTTGGGCTTCAACACTCTGCCAGACCTTGACAGTCTGGCGAACATGAGGCTAATCAGCCTATCCTCATTTTAACAACAATCAGGATGGTTTGATTCGGCGACAGGACAATCACAGGAAATTGAATAATCAATCGACTGTGCCTTGTCCGCTGCAGGTCCCCCCGGGGGGTAGATAGTTCATCTTGTTGATTCTCAACAACAAGATGCAATACTCCCCGGGGTATAGGGTAACTGATTTTTGTAGACATAACGTTTTGTCAGTTACCCATAAAACTTATATGCTCGGACCAATCTCTGAATTAACAGAGCAACGGAATGTGCATATATTTTATAATGAACGTAGTGGCTTGCCACGTAAGTCTACATAGAAGGTGTAAGGGTACCTAAGGTCTAGCCCATGACCAAAACCAATAGAAAGTTAATCCTTTTTGGGATTTCCTTTCGAAACTTTACCAGTAGTTTGAACTGGCACTACGGGGCCGGCAGCCCACATGGGGGAATGTTTAAACCGGGAAGTAGAGTCCTCCTCTACTATACCGGTTACAGGATCCCATGGGCCGGTTGTTGGTTGAGGTCTCTTTCGAGAGTTCACGTAGTGGTTGTGGTTGTTACCAAAAGCTGGGAGAGGTGTCGGTTAAAGACTGATGCTCGCTTAGCGGACTTCGTGTCTACCGATGCGAAGCCTCTATGTGCTGTTGTGAACCAACAGGATTCCAGAGTTTAGGTAGCTCGCTCACTTTAGCAAGGTGTTTGGGCATGACGGGCCTTGGTCATGTCTGAGAAGTTGCTACCTGTTGTCATCCCCTCGGGGATGCCTTCGGGTTTCTTGAGTGGGGTGGCTCAGGGGCGATGGTGAACGCTTAATCTACACTAAGTGTTTAAGTACACCGTCAGATAAACCGTAATGGTAGGCGCTGACGTATACTCATTCACAATCTGTCCGCTGCAGGTCCCCAAAGGGACCGAATTAATGGACCCAAGTGCGTCTCGTCTTGGACGTGACGGCCCTCGAAACCTAACCTATCAAAAGTAAAATGTTACCATTAGTAAAAAAATACCAAAAGTACCAGTTTTTCTTACTTTACCCTCCACAAACTGCAGTGAATGTTAATATTGAAAATAAATTATAAAAAAAAAATATATATAAAGTACTAAAAGTCTTTGCTTATTTAATGGTGTTTTCTTTTCTACAAAAAAAATGCTACATCTCCATACAGAAAATGTACTTTGCTGTTCGTTTCTTAAAAATGTTTTGTTCTCTAAAAGGGCAGTGTGTTTGATTCTAAAAAAATCGCCCTCACTAATAGTGGAAGGCATTGCACTTTTGGCCCCGTAAAAATTGACAGTGTTGATAGTGCCCTATAAAACTGAGCTGTCAGCTGTTAAAAACAGGGCGTTCCACTTTTTCATAAGTTGTGTTCAGTTCTAGTGAAAAAAACTGCATTATTACAGGGTTGGCAAGACATTTTATATATGTAGCTTTCAATAAGGTCCCATTTTGTGTGTAGAAAAGAAAACTCCATTAGTCTCTGAAAATACTCGGCAATATGCAATGTAAAAAAAAACTCAAAAAAAGAAACAACACAGAGCATAAACTGCCTAATATAATAAGGAATATTTTCTCTATGAAACGCTGAAGGAAGCGAAGATTTTTTCGAAGAGATTCCCTATTATTTTTAAATGGTAAATCTTTTTAATTTTATCAATAAGGAAAACACATAAAATCAAGAAGAAAACTTGTTATTCAAAATTTTTTTACACAATTTCCGCTATTTTTGGCACCAAAAAAACAATTCATAGAGAAAAACTTTTTGATTCTCTTAGGTTTTCATATGAATTGTATAAAAAATGGATTTGTTATTGATTTCATTAGGCCATCTTATTGTTTTTTTTCAAAAAGGTATTCCTTATTAAAATAATAAGAATTCCTTAAAGAACTGAAATCGGGACAAATTGGTAATTATGGTACTTTTTGGTTTCATCATAGAGAAAGCAGGGCCTAATAAATACCTAATAAAATAGAACAAAATTAATAAGATATCTCTACGAATTTTTTTCAAGAATGAATTCTTATTATTTTAATACCAATTTGTCCCGATTTCAGTTCTTTAAATGGAATCAATATTTCAATCTGGATCACATGCTATCCAAATCCAAAGTACTAAAAGTACCATTTTTTCTCATTTTGCTCCCCGAAGAAAGATGTTAATTTAAAAAAAAAAATTTTAATTATCGGTACAAAAACAAAAAGTGCCAAAACTACAAATTTGTCCCGTTTTTACCTCTTAAAAAGTACTTTTTTGTACTGATGTTTGTCATATAACATCCGTCTATCCAAAGAGCGGGTTTCATGTTATAGTGCAACAAAAATCCAAACGTACAAACTTTCGCATTTTTAATGTTAAATAGAAGAATGGTCCGATTGAAAAAGCAGTAACTGCTGCTGATGAAGCACAAATTGCCGGAGTGGCCATGGTAAAATATGAATTTTATTATGGACTTTGGCAGCATCATTTTTACTCCGGAGTGCAATACTGTTGTCAGAACTAATTAAATTAAACCCTTTTATCTTTCTGAACAGATCTTATTTGAAATTCTTTGTACTTCATTAAAATTTTATAGATTTGAAATAAGCAATCCCCTTTCTATAAATTGATTAAAAACTAAGATACAAATTCCTTCAACAGAGGTAATTTATTTTTGCTTTAAAAGCTGTTAAAAATTTTTCTTTACCCCGATTTCAAACCTGATGCGGAATTTTATTCCAATAAAGTGAAAAGGAAAAAAACTACAAGGAAAAAAATCCGCACAATAATAACAGAATGCAATTCAATTTCATTACTTTATATTTCACTTTAGAACTGTTTTCATCCTTTTTTTTTTTTGTTGTTTTTATCAAAAGTCATTGTATCTGTACAAGTAAAAAGATACTTATTCTATGTTTTTCTTCTATTTTTTTACATGATGTTGACTTCCGTTTTATTCCCTGGTTTCGTATGTGAATGCATTACAATGTGATGCAAAAAAAAAAAAAAACCAACGACGGCAACAACAATAAAAACAATGATAACGCTTGAATGCAGCAAACTGTAATGTCGCCAATACAACGTATGCCCATGGAGAGACGTTTAAATTGGATTGTAAAACACAATGTGTTTGCGAGGTAAGTTTACACTAACTAACAAATAAGAACAAAAATATATGTATGTATTAAAAAAAAGCACACAGTAAAGCTCATTTAATATAAATATTAGTTAAATATCAGGTGATTAGAGCTTTCAATACTTGAAACTTTTCTTTAGCAAATTTTCATGGAAAGCAAAAACAACAATTTTAAAAAATTATTGAAATAATAAACATATTTTCGAAGCGTTTTCAAGAATATCCAACAGTAATACGGCTTAAGTCCACATTCTGCTGTTAACTGTTAATTGAAATCGTTGTTAAGAGAGGAGAAACATCTTAAGAATATGCATTGAACTTCATGTAAATACATATATTATTATATAAAAGATTTTGTGGTTGCTGTATGACTTGTTTTAAGCATATTTTTTTAGGACAATTTCTCTAAAGACATCAATCTTTACAACAAATATTTAATAATCATCAATAGGTTAAGAAAATTAAAAAAATAATTGTAAATTGTTTCAGAATTGATTTCTACAAAATTTGTTTGTTTTCGAGTTAGGATATTGTTTGAATAAATGAGCGATATGTATCGAAAAACTACAACTAAGGTACTCCAGAGCAAGTTGTGTACAAGTTAAACAATAATTATCAATAGCCTTATGAATTTATCAGAGGACAGTCAATATAAATCATAAAAGGGAAACGACCTTTTCCCCGTCAAAATAAACAACAACATAATTACAAAAAATAAACAAAAACCAATAAAATACGGGCGTTCAAATACAATGTGTAAAACACCTACTCGTTGTTGTTACTCTTATCAAAGCTCTCACTGCTACACTCCTACAAATACGACCATGAACATGTCTACATGTGTAATGTACACACTTCTAAGTAAACAGGTGTATGTGCTGTGTGTTTGAATGTATAAAATAATACAATATTTACTTCTGCGAATGAAATGGGGACTAAAATATGTATTTTAAATTGATTTTTATACTTTACTGTTGTAACTTAAAGTACACCAACAAAAATACCATTCAAGCTTTAACAGACCAATTTTTATAGTTATGACCAGGAAAACCGCAAATATGCAATCAATAGCATGTTTTTTTCCTGTGCAATGAATGAGCAACTAAAAAAATATTTTTACGTTTCACAGCTTTTTCATAATTTTGTTCAGCATCAAGTTGTTAGAGCATATTTTACTCCTTACTGCATAATTTTGCATACTTTTGATTACACCATTTATTTAGGGATTTATTTTTGCAAAATTTTTGTAACGAATTTTCTTACTTTTCCCGCATATTTTGACTTTTTTAATGTTTATATTTACAATAAATGAGAAATTATTATTATTAGGCTGAAGTTCAGTTTTATTGAATTAATGAAAATTAAAATTACTATGAGTTTTTTATATTTGAAAAACAATAGCATGTGCAATCAGAATAGCAGAACGTATCAGTACACCGATTTCAAGGGCGCTACACCTCACATCAGCGTTCATTTGTCTATTTTTACAATTAATGTAAAGTGGATACCAATTAGGAAAGAATATCAATAATTTAACCAAGTTTTCAACAGAAATAGAATTAATTTAATTCATTTTTATTATATTTTCACATATTGAAACAATTTTCGTTAGTACGAAATTCCCCATGACTGATTGCTTACTACTAATATTCAAAAAACTCTTATAGTCCGTTATACTCAAAGTATTTTACTTTGCAATTTCTTTTTTATTTTTAATTAGGTCCAGCACCCAATGTACGTTAACCCCTTAAGTATGCTATTGTTTTTTTAAGTATTTGAATCGCCCAATGTATGTTAACTAATCAGCCTAGTCAACAACCTTACCAGCAAATGTGGTGCAAAGTTCTTGTTTTATCCTGGTGCCACCTGGTTATAATTCGCCTTGGGTGTACCCAAGCATTCGAAAAATTCAGTAATTTGCCCAAATTATCTCTAATTACAATCGAGTTTTTAAACAAAATGTAATAATATAATTGCATAAGTTGATAAAAAATGCTATGCAATAGCTTTACCGCGGCGGACCCCGAGTGCCTTCGTGTAATTAATTTCGAGTTTAATCACTGCGTTAATAATTTATAATTCAGTTTAGGGATCGATTTGTTGCGCATATTTTGGCTAATTCCCGTGGCATATTTTGCTGCTTTTCCCGCATATTTTGATTGTTTCTTTTAATTTAAAATATAACAACACACAAGACAGGTTTTGGAATCAACAAATTTTTGAATATATTCAGAATTTTTCGATTTTAAACAAACAATAATGATATTTTTCTGCATTTTTAAATTAATTTTAGGTAAAAATGTATAAGTGCATATTTTTGCATATTAAGAAGACTTTTTTTGTTTTTCTAGCATACTTTAAATTTTAAATACATATTTTACAAGAAAATACTTAAAAAAAAAATCATATATTTAAAAATTTTTCTGAATTGATTTTGATTTACAGAACTTGATTATTCCACAGTTTTTTAAAAAATCGTGCACATGTCTTTGATTTTTTAGGCATTTTTAATAAATGTTTGTTATCTATTTTTAAAGCATTGTTTGCATATATTATTTTTTACATCATATTTTTGCATATTTTACTTTTTACAGCATAATTTTGATTCTTTCGTATGCGAATTATACATACAGACGTCATACGCAATAACCGTAAAATTGTCTAAGCGAATAATGCAAAGCCAAATAAATTTTTCGTATATTTCAAAAAGTTTTAAGATTTATGCCATCAATATTTTATTGCATATTTTTGCATATTTGAGGAATTTTCTAGTTTTTCTTATATATGTGCTTGGTTTTCCTGATTGTTATTATTTTATATATTTTTTTTTTTTTTTTTATTCAGTTATATTTTTCATATATAAAAATATTTTTTTAAAAAAGATTTAAAAAAATTTTACTTCGTTTTACAGATCTATTTTTACTGCATATTTTTGGACATTTTATTTTTACAGATAAGTGACTTTTTCGAAATGTTTCGCTTATATCTCAATTTATGACAAACATAAAAAGAGAATAATCGAGTTTGTGCGAGTGTTTAGTAAAAATTACAGTTCATAAAATATTTAAGGATCTTGGTGTCCAATATTTTATATACGGATCGATTAAAGAAGATGATGGACTCTTCTTCTTCGACTTCTATGCTTACAATTAGATAAAATTGTACTTCGTTGTGCCAGAAATAAATATTATGTTGCTTGGAAATTGCAATTTTGAGAGGAGTGTTTTAAAATTTTTTCTGCATAGATAATGTTTATAAAACACACATATGCGATTTCCCTGGTGAAACAAATATTGAAAGGCATATATCCGTTTTCCACTGGTAATCACATTTACGTATATAATGAAGAACCGCATATTTCAAATTTCAGCAAATATTGAGGTTATTCCGAGTTTATTCAATTTGTTTTGAACACTTACGAAATTACGTTTTATATTGCAACTCAATTTATTATTATTATTAAAAATTCATTAGAACCAACTTAAGTATTTTATCAACACCCATATGTTTCTTATTCTATATAATTTTTGTTCGCAGTCATTTACAATTTATTGTTAATAAATAAACTACAAAATTATCATAAAAATAAAGTGATTTTTGCAAGTGTCCAAAAAAAATCCATTTACTTGGTTATTGCGGGAAACCACAGCAATGTGCGCACAAGTTGTGTTTGCAGTAAGGTTTTATAGGGATTTCTATTTCGTATTTAAACATGCATATCCTTACCTAAATTGATAAAGGCCCTAACACAATATATTTTCAAAACACATACATATCATATTTCGATAGGTAACCCACCAAGATATCCATATGAAGAAAAGATTTTAATAAAAAAAAAGTAGTTAGGTACTTTCTATATTACGGTAACTATATGTAGTAGTGTGAGCTACTATTTCTGTTTTAATTTTCTATCACAGACTAGGACAGCATTACATCAACATTTCAATTAAAATTAATGACTTTTTATTCAATAATACAAAAGCTTTTCTCAGTTTCTTTAGACTTTTTTTTTACAAAATTTAAAATCATCTTAAATTGGAAAACAGATTTTACTGCGCTAAATGCAGGCTGAAAATATTACAAGTAGAACAAAAAAATTTTGTTTATGTTTTCGAATGCCATCAACAATTTAAAACTATTTATTTTTAAATCTCATAAATTAAATTTTGCAACCATATATTTTGATGAAAATTTTTTAAAATTTTTGCAATTCTGTTCTAATTTTGTACTTTTCTTTTCTTTACTATTTTTATTGCTTTTTTGTTTTTTTATTCTTCCAATCTTAGCATTTACGAAAGTAATTTTTATAAACTTCAATATTATTTTCACTTCTTAACTTTCTTTTCTGTATTTTATATAGAATTGAATTTTTAATAAGTCTTTATTTTGCGAAAATTACGCCAAAAAAAAAAAAACAGGAAGACTTTTATCTGCACAAAGTTCTTTAAAAATTTACAACTTTATTCAAAAAGTTGGGAAATGAAACAATAGATTTTTTTTTTGTTGTTTTATTTTTGGTTTTGTTTTTGATAAAACTCGTCTATTCAGAAGACATGCAAGTAGACAAAATTTCACAACAAAAAAAGTATAAAGTTTCAATATGCTTCCATGCATTAACAAAATTAAATATAAACAATGGATAGAAAGACTTAATGCTTTCGTAATGCTCGTGTAAGTAACTCTGTTGAAAGTATTTCACTACTTTCTTTTAAAATATTTTTTTTGTTCATTTAAATATTTACTTACTTCAAAAATGACGCTGCCATCAGGAGAAATCAATGTACATACCAGACATCAGCAACAGGTGGTAAATTTTCGGGCATACTTAATTATGCACATTGATTTTTATGATCTAATCGTTTTTGTTCAAAAGCAAAAAACAGTTGTTTACGCAACCGTTCATTTCAAACATTCAGTTTTATTCACTTGTTGTTTTGTGCTAACATGAATGTTCTGACTGTGTCCTAAAGAGTATGAAACTCATTTTGAATCAAAGCCAATTATCATCAGTCATTTTTATTTATATTTTTGTCACAGTTTGAAACATGCACACATACATATTGATACTTTTGACTTCCGAAATAAAATTTTCTACCAACAAAATACATAGAGTTGGTGTTTTTTGTATTTCTCCATATGCTTTTATTCATTGTATCATGCAATCAGATCATGCACATTCGCATCAAATTATCGAAATGATTTACACTTTTTGATGAATTTTTTGCTTGTGCATAAAAAGCGAACGAGTATAAAATTGAATAATACTTGTTCGTGTTGTTCTTAAAACTTAACGTTAAGGAATAAGTAGGCTCGATCATACTTGTTGCAGCTCACTGGTACATAAGCGAATATTCTTATAGATGAAAATAGTGCCGGCTAAAAATAAACGACAAAATTGTACCCATTGATGTGTAGTTCTAAACCAAGGCCATAAATGCAAATCTTCAATAGGTCATCATCATCGGCTTCTGTGCCATCAAAATAAACAAAATCTATATTTTTCGAAATTTCAATTGAACCCAGCTGTTCGTTCATACCCACCCGTTCCAGTGCAAGTTTTACATTTTTTACTATTTCTAAAACATACTTTTTTAGTAGGTATTTTTCTTGAAGGTACCAATTTGGTTATACACTTTTTTAAAGGAACTATTTTTATTATACACTTTTTTTTTAAATACACAATTTTAATATGTAATATTTCTTAAATGTTCTTTTTCTAAAAACGACTTTGTTTTATAAATGGCCTTTTTTAAGAGAAATTAATTTTAATAGGTACTTCTTTAATTGATACTTTCTTGAAAGGATTTTTTTCTAAATTACCTCTTTTAAGAAATAATTTTTTAAGGTCATTTTTTAACATCTATTTTTTTAAATATATTTTCTTAAAGGGTACTTTTTTAAAAAGCGGTTCTGTTTTAAATATTTTTAAAACTAATATTTTTAAGTTTCTTTTTTAACAGGCACTTTTTTAAATGGTAGGTTTTTAAAAAGTATTTTTTAAATGGTAGTTTTTTAAAAGGTACCTTTTTAAGGGTACTTTTAAGGGTACTTTTAAGGGTACTTTTTAGAACGTTCTTTTTTAAAAGGTTCTTTCTTTGACAAGGACTTTTTGAAAGATTCTCCCTTTGAAAGGCACTTTTTTAAAAGGATCTTTCCTTGTAAGGTACTTTTTTTGTAAGAGTTATTTAATTAAGATTTATTCTAATGTTGCTTTTTTATCTACTTAATCTACTTTTCTTAAATTGATTTTTTTTAAATAATTATTTTGGTAAGGCTGCTTTCAGAAGAGGATCTATTTTCTAACATTTTGTTTTTAAAACGTTTTTAGACAATATTTTTTTAAATAATTTAAAATTTCATTTTTAAAAGGTGCTTTTCTTAATGTACTTTATCTTAAGAGGTACTTTTGTTTTAAATTACTTTTTCTAAAAGTACCTTTTTTAAATAGTACTCTTTTAAAAGCTTCTTTACTTTTAAAAGTACTTTTGTAAGCAATTTTCTTAAGGTATTGTTCTGCTGAAAATTATTTTGGGAAAAATTACTATTGGATACAAAGTGCTATTTTTTAAATATTACTTTTTATGAAAAGTACTTATTTTTAAAACAACTGTAATTAAAAACTAAAACTTCAATTTGATGAAAAATTCTTTTTTTTTAAAACTACTTTTTTATGAAAAGTACTTTTTTTAATACGTTTGTTTTAAAAGTGCTTTTCTTAAAATGAACTTGTATTTTAAAGTTGATTTTTATGTAGTGGTTTTTAAAAAATATTTATTTTAAAAATACTAATTTCCTAATTTTTTTCTCTACTAATTTTTTTTGTAATTTTTTACTAAATTAATAAAATTCGTTTAATATTTACAACAAATATTTTTTAGTTGACTTTTTTATTCTTTATTTATTTCGCATTACATGTGTGTTTTGTTAAAAATACATAAAATGATAATAAATATTCAAAATATAACAACAGAGGTGTTTTCAACATGACACCACACAAAAGCAAAGTAATAAAAATCCACAACATGGAGCTTAAAAAGATTTTGCTCTTTGCTGCAGTATTTGTGATGCTGCGTTCACATTTTACAACAAAATATTTATGTTCTGTTTTACATATTTTTGAAATAATCCCTCATTTCAGTTGTAAAATTTCGTTTAAAAAAAAAAAGAAAACTGAAAATAATGAAAGGAACAACGAAACAAGTTGGCTGCAAGTAACAAAACGCAATGATAGTCGTACATCCAGTAGGTTGGAGATGAAATACGAGTTAATATTTTTTTTTATTTTTATTTAAATTAAAGAGTAGAAAAATGGTTGTTTTACTGCACTAACCGGGGCTAACTTTTTGTTGTACTTTTATTTATTGTTATCTAGAGTTGTTTTTGAACCGAAAAACATTTATTTAAAAAAGATAAAAATTAAAAAAAAAATAAGATGAAAATAAAACTTTGTGCACAGGAGTTGGCAAATAAAAAAAGTATTCGTACAGATATTTTGGAATATTTTAAATTTACAGTTCCGATTGCTGAAATAGCAAAAAAAAATTGTTTAAACAAAACTTAACCTTATGCTGAATAGCAAACAAAAAGCGAATCAGATCTAAGTAAAAATTGCATGTTTTTTAAGTAAGCTTTTGAAATTTGTTTAAGGATTTATTGGGAAATGCTTCATTAAAGGACCTGACACTATCTACTTCATAAGTGTGTTATTTTTTTTTTTTAAAGGATTTTAAACATAAGATAAAAATTTCCATTTTGTTTTGTTCTGCGTGCCGAGTGATTTTCTATGAATTTATAATTTAAATAAAATAACAATTTAATCCCAACACAAATACCCAGCAAAATGTTGATACAATTTTTTTATTCTTAATTTTACACTGCAGTCAGACGTTCAAGTTTTTATTCAATTCTCTTTCAAGAAATATACACAAACTACTTGTTCACAAAAATTTAAAGCTGTGACGTTGGCTGCAATTTCAAAGCAATTTGCTTTCAAGAACACAAAATATTATGGCGGCAGAATATATGTACTTATGTATGTATATGAAAACAAACGAGAATTTATAATCAAAATGGCAATCAGCTGCTTTCTTGAAAGCAATTTGAAACACTCAATTGAACGAAAATTTGAAAGCAAATTCTCAGAAAATTTTAAAAGTGTGAGGTATTGGTAAAAAAATGAGAGAGGATTGAATCTTGAAACAAAAATTGAATGAAAACTTGATCGTGTGACCCCCAAGTTAATGAATCTTAACGAAAAAAAATTAAGTAGGAAATTATTTTATATTCACGACATAATCCGTTACTGTTGACCGCTACAACAACGATTTTGCAGTTCTGTATGTGTGTGTGTGTTCGCAAAACTGATTTTCATAAAACCGAAACTGAAAACTTTTTGAAATCTCCTTGATTTAGATTACGAAACTCTTTTCAAATAAAACATATTGCTGGGTTATGAACACCGCAATCAGCAATACCAGGCACAATAACACTCAATTTATTGTTATGCTGGTTGGTTTAAGAACGAAAAAGCTTCAAATAAAAGCTAAAAAGAAATAAACAAAATATAATTCTTTGCAAGTCATGACTTTTTAAATATTTTGCTTTCTTATTTTAAGGTTAATATTTTAAGGATTTGCGGTTACTGCTGTTGAATCCTTTTTATAATTTTTTTTGTTTGTTTGTTGTATTTGTTTGTTTTAGCTGGTGAAAAACAAACCAATTTGTTTTCATTAAATTTGAAAGTTTGCCCTAGACTTAGAATTATACATACATACATGCATGCATATATGTATGTAAAAACAGTAAATTCATTTTATATCTTTCTTTTATAATTTCTAGAATGGTCGCCATGCCTGCTCAACGTTGTGTCCGAAAGAACAACTTCCGGCACCAGAGGATACAATATCATGCAGGAGTCCGCGTTTAGTAGAAGTGCCGGGTCATTGTTGTAAAATGTGGTTGTGTGAGAATCCAACAGCTGATGGTAAGTATTTACGAAATGCAATATCATTTGAAGGTCAGATCATTAACATGAAAGGATATTTGCTACAAGGGCTCAAGCAGTCATTTTTTTTTTAAATAAACAAACATAATACCTGCGAAGTGATTTGCTTGTCTGATTGAGTTGAAAATTTCCATATTTAGAAGAGTGATTAAAAATTCACAACTTAAATAAAAATTAGAACTCTCTGCCAAGTATTCTACGCACTGTTCTACTGGCATAAAAGAATTTTTTACAAACTCGCAAACAAATAAAAAAAAGAAAGAATTCAGTTTGATTCGATAAGGATGTAACTTCTAAATGTGGTCTGTAACTCTGACCAATTCCAACAATTTCCAGTTATTTTGCCGTGCAAAATACGAATATCTGACCCGTTTGACTTGTACACCATTAAAATTTCGTGAAATTTGAAGGGTACGAGTCAAACTGCCTTGATATTCGGACTCATCAGCACGTCACCATTTAATCTGCTTATTTACTTTTAGCAAAATTTAATTTAAAAATCCTGAAGCCTCTTAAATTCCCAGCAAATAACCATAACAGGATTGAAATATTTTAATATAACAAATAATAATTAAATTCCTTTGAAATTTTCTTCATTAAAATGCGCTTCAGATATTGACAATTATTAATATTTCATGTAATATATTTTTTGTTTTATTTCAAGTCTACGCCACCTGTCACAATTCATCAACCAGCCCATGGACACCATGCAGTCGATTGTGCGGCCTTGGAATATCAACGCGTTTTACCGCAACGACAGCGGGTTGTAATCAATTAAGTAATTTGCGATTATGTGAAAATCGCAAATGCGAA
Organism: Lypha dubia; assembly: GCA_947311025.1. Classification (NCBI taxonomy): domain Eukaryota; kingdom Metazoa; phylum Arthropoda; class Insecta; order Diptera; family Tachinidae; genus Lypha; species Lypha dubia. The sequence continues at coordinate 57,164,394 of OX371263.1, forward strand.
ATACAACAGAACAATAATGGTGATAAACAAAAAAGGGAAAATGAGTGTCAGCAACAGACGCCGGAAAAGGAAACAAAGGAAGAGAGTAAATATTTAATGAAAACAAAACAACTGAAATACAAATTAAAATGCCAAAAACGACAGCATAAACATAATATTGATAATAAACATCAGCAGAAGCAGCAGCAGCAGCAACAGAAACCGCTGGTGCAACAGGCACATTTGGAACATCAACATAAAATAAGGGTAAGTAAGTGACTGTTTTTGTAGGCCACACAACATACACACACACACACACACATATTAAGATCAAAAACTTGTTATTAACATCATAATTAACAAGAATAGAAGAGATTAATTAATTTTTCAATAATTATTTATTTATTTCATTTTGATTTAATGAAATTTTCTGGCCAGAAGGGACATGAATGCCGTAGCTTGCAGCGTCTGGGACCAGCGCGTGTACGTCTGGGTGAATGTGTTTCAAAGAAACTTTATCGCCCGAAAATATGTGGGCGATGTCATGAAAATACAAAATGTTGTGTGCCTTCAGTATCAACCACAATACAGGTCAGTACAACATTTCATAAAAGAAATGGATGTAAACAAATAAAAACCATATAAAAATTAAACTTTTAAATTTTTTGTCAAAATTTATGATTTGTAATTTACAAATATTTAAATATTGAATAACTTATTAATACTTTTAAGAAGTTTCTCGGTTTTATCTCTTTTTCCCTTTTTTTTGCCAATCAGCAGTCATTTAACAAATATTAATTTTAATTAAACAAAAAAAAAAACAATAAAAACGAAATTATTCAGTTTTAAGTTTTTCAACTGCAAAGTCATTATTTTTGTAAACATTCTTTTATTTTTATTTCTTTTTATATGAAACTGATCAGGTGGAATTACTTTGTCCTTTAAATGCCATGGATCCAATTAGTTTTGTTCAGCAGCAATTGAAGACAGAACAAAAACAACAACAACATCATCATAGTCAAAATATTTACCCTGAAACAGTAGAAATGTCGTTGCGCTCATCATCATCATCATCGTCATCGTCATCACATTCACAATCACTATGGGATACACATTCACTGGATGCCATCGATCAGGAATATTTGCAATCACATCAAATGCAAATTTCAAATAAATTTATTGCAGTCGAATGGATTTTAAAATGTGAATGTACAAAAAATGTGAGTATTTCAAATGTTACAACTATGTATAACAAAAACAACAACAACAACAAAAAAGAAAAGATTATTAGAAGCTATTTGCATAAAAAGCGAACAAGTTTATGCATCTACAAAAGAGATGAGATACTGTAACTGAACCGCTGACGACAGGAAGGATATAAATTAAATTTGAAAAGGAAAACATCAATTTCTTGCAAAATCATTAAAAGGAAATTCAAATTCTCTGTCTTACTGGTGATGTAAAAAATGCAAAAGAAAATTATACAAGATTTTCTGAATTAATTTGAAATAAACTTTAAAACTTATGCAGAAAAATATTGAAGCAAAATCAATCATTAAAGAAATAAAAGTTTGTTCAAGTTTTGTGCTCTGTTGTGTACACAGCAAAGTTTGTGTTTAAACTAAACCCGTACCCAAAAAAAAAAAAGGAAATTCTATTGCCACTTATTTATGGTCCTTCGAACCGTCTTATAATGATCAAAGTTAATGAACTGCAAAATCAAGTCAAACACCATCATTGACATTTCCTTAAAAACATTTCGAAAGAAAAACTCACAATTTCGTTGCGGTTTTTATGTGTACTTCATTTTATGTTCAAATAATTCATCGTAAATGTTTTATTTATATCGTTACTACAACGTTTCATACACAATTTCTTCATTTATCTGCTCTTTATATCGAGAGCTTTTAAATGACTTTTATTGTTTTCAATTATCGCATCAATTTGTATGCATCACAGTGAGTGCTTTTGATATGAAATTTTATTTGTGTCGTCTACATTAAAGTGATTGTCATCGAACAATAGAAATTTTCATTATTCATCCAAATTCAAATTCAATGGATTTGAAATCGCTGAAATAAAAACTTTTAATAACAACAATAAAAAATCTCTATGATTTTGATGTTTGTTGTCAGATGATAACGATGAAATTGTAACGTTTTAAATTAATTTTCTTAAAATCTTAACAAATTACATACTAAGTTTTTCATTTGAATATGTTGAAATATTTCTTGTTTTTTCAATTAGACTATTTTATTATTTTAATAAAACTATCGCTGCTTTAAATAAAAATAATAATCTATTTTAATGGAACTAATTTATTGTTTTAATTTAACTTTTACATTGTTTTTATTAAACTATTTCACTAATTTTATAAAACTATTTTACTTTACTAATCACTATGACTATTTTCATAAAATTTTTTTTAAACCATTTTATTATATTAATGAAATTAATTAATCATTTTAATGAAACTATTCCATTATTTGAATGTACCTGTTTAATTAGGTTATTTTATTATTTAATAAAACGAATTCACTTTTAATGAAATTATTGCATACATTTACTTACAATTTTTAAAGTGATTTAATTTTTCAATGGAATTAATCTATTAATTTAATGAAAGTATTTCATTGTTTTAATGAAACCATTATATTATTCTAACGAAATTACTGCATGATATTAATTATTTTTTTAATTATTAAATAATGCGTATAATTTTTTTTTTTTTTTTAATTAGGATCAGCACTCAGGGGTGACCCCTACGTATGCAGTGCATTGTGCCGGAACTTAGTGAGATGGATAGGGTAGAGAATATAGATGTTAAAAATTTAGAAGGCTTAACTCTTTTAGAACTGATCTCTGCTTTGCGCGTTATGTTAATTTTTATAGCAGTGTTGAGGCGTCTCCGGCGTTAGGTAGACGCATTAACTTTGTTAAGCTGTATTGGCAGGCATTTTATTAATTGTTTTACTTCGCCGATGTTTCTGCTAACCGACGAAGGAGGGCGATGTTGTGTACATTAGTTTGGAACAGCATCAATCGCTGTCGGAATAGGTTTTAGTGACCAGTGCTGTGCCTTCATCACTTAAATAGTCCGACAACAATTAACACAATGTCTCACTAATGTACATCAGAGAAATTAATGATGTTGATTGACTTGATCTGACCAGGGTTTGAATCCAGCCCCAAGTCATTGTTTGCTTAGTAGTCAACGCGCTAACCACTTCAGCCAACACCACACTCGAAATGTCATATAATCAGTAAAAATGTGAGAAATTTTTTTTATATGGGCTTAGCACTTTTCTTATCACAAAAATGTATATTCAGAGATGCCCAATGTGTGTGCCCCACTCTGTAAGAATAATTTGTGTAGAAGAAGTGGAAATATAATACATATTAATTTTATATCGGTGTGGCAGTGTTCACTTTTTCAACTATAAAATTTTGTTGTGTTTATTTTATTGGATCTTTCATAATATTTTACAAATGCACAGAGAGACTACTAAAACTGTGTTGCAGTGCACCATTCGTCTTTGCTTTATTTAAATGATCACAGTATTATCTTTGATTCTATAATTTAATTAAAATATACCAATCCTAGACTGATTGAATAAAATTAATGTTGGCTTTCCTTTAAAAGTAGGCCTTAAACACATTTTAATCGGAAGAAAATTATGTTCACATCCTTGGAAGAAAATTATGTTCACATCCTTAAAAAACTTCATATAATAAAGAACGAAATGGGAGAAATGATCATAAACTGAAAATCATAAAACCGAAACAAAAAGAAAACATTACAAATCACTTAAAATTATTAGAATGTTCTGAAAAACGAATACAAAAACAATAGAAATACATTACAAACTCACATAAATACATTAAAAAATTTAATATCTTTATGTACGCTGATATGAAAATAATCGGGAAACAATCACGGGATTGTATGTTCTACGTTTTGCATGAAATTGAATGAAAAGATACAATAAAAATAAAAAAAATGCAACAGTATATTTTTTTAGCAATAAAAAATAAAAAGAGGAAAAGAAAACCCAATAAATATTTGGTTAGAAATTCATTGCATTCAAATGATGGCTATGAAAAATTTTAATGTTACTTCTACTCCCTGTAGACTTTTTCGGCTTTAGCTAAAAAAAATATAAAAGAAAATAATTTTTGATTTTCCTCAAGTCGAATACGAAACAGAAAAACGCGTGCACAAAGCTTTTACTCACTCATGTTAAGTGATGAATAAATAAAAGCCAACAATAAAAATTTTTTTTTTCTTTTACTCATACAAAAAAAAAAATAAATAAATCAGAACAACAATCAAAGTTACAAGGGAAATAAATGAAAACATAAGAAACCAAGGAAACTTAAGGAAACAGTAGAAAAATTGAAAACAATTGTTCAAACGAGCTCGCAATAAATTTGTTTAAAAACACAATAAGGGTAATCACGATGGGTAGTGCAAAGTGTGCAAACGATGCAAATGTGTGCAAATATACACACATTTGCACAACAAAATGTATGTATGTATTTGCAATTTGCTTAATTTTGCTTCGTTTGCACTAAAAAAAACATGAGCAAAGATAGTAGTGCATATTTTATAAATTGCAAACGAAAATAAACAATAACTTGTGACATACAGACTATCATATTTTTATGTTTAGAAAAAGAAAATTTAATTTTGTAACTAATTTTAATTTAATTTAAAAAATTTTAGTCTTCTTTTTTTAATTTATTAGTAAATAATAAATTTATGCATTTGTAACTTGACATCTGAAGTCAGTGTTGCCAGAATTTTTGATGGGATGCCACATTTTTGTGAACAAAATTACATGCTCTTCACTAAAATGCAATAAATTTAAAAGTACGCTCACGAAGTACACTAATATGCACAGCAAATTTGCAAAATGCATATTTGCACAATCACCATCGTGATTACCCTTAATGATGGCATGAAATAGAAATTTTGTTTATGTCTTGCAATAATGTCAATTCAATTTTTATTGTCAGCGAACAGCATAAAAAATTTCAATGCTGCGATTTGCTTGCTGTGTTCTTTGTTTCACTAACAGGATGTTTGTGATCGAAAGTTTTGTTTTATATTTTTTTAATTGGAATGATGCGAAAGTCGAAAGTAAAATTTAGTTTTGTTTTAATGGAATTAAAAATTCGCAACCAGCAATGAAGGGATTGTGTAAAGAAGATTTCACTCTTCCGTGGGTAGTGCCTGCCTCTACCCGCTACTTAAACGATAATGTTGTTTTGTCAAAGAAAAATTAGTGAGGAATGGTCTGTGAAGTATTAAATGAATGTATGGTTGTGACAAACAAATTAATGTTATGATGAATAAGTTTTTGGATAATGTGCTGTTTTCATATGATGAACAAGGTGCTGTTTCTACAAGACGAACGATTGATTTGAGTGATTTTCATAAAAATTTTTTAAATCAATTCACTTGTTCGTTCGTCATGTGAAAACAGCACATAAGTCATTTTGCACAAAATCTTACATGAATTTTTTATATTTTTTAAATCTACTACAGTTCACTCGCGGTAACGTGAACACCGTCTAACGTGAACAAGCTTTTGCTTACGTTGACTACTCTGTACCGTGAACAAACTCAAAAGCTCTATAACGTGAAAAATTTTTTTTCACTGCATATGTTTTCTAAGCTTTTAGGCAACACTGAAATACATATATAAAATTCGATTTATAAAGTTTAGGGAATCCCCTTATATAAAAAATGTGTTTTATCTTTGAAAATATCATTAGTGATCTATGCTTGTAAACATTTATTGTTATAATAGCTAAAATAGTTTTAAGATTTCTAGTATATAAGGAAACATTTTAATAGAAATAAATAAGTACTAAAAAAGTATTCAAACGTAATTATTTTCATTTGGTCCTTCGAGTTACTCTCAGTGTTTTCCCCCACCAGTGGTAAGAGACTCTGAGAAATTGAATCAACCATTAATAATTAAAAGCGTATCCGAGGCTGAAACATCGGAAAAATAATTTAAAAGCGTATCCGAGGCTGAAACATCGGAAAAATAATTAAAAAGCCTATCCGAGGCTGAAACATCGGAAAAATAATTTAAAAGCGTATCCGAGGCTTAAACATCGGAAAAATAATTTAAAAGCGGATCCGAGGCTGAAACATCGGAAAAATAATTAAAAAGCGTATCCGAGGCTTAAACATCGGAAAAATAATTAAAAAGCGTATCTGAAGCTTAGACATCGGAAATAAATAAAAAAAAATATTATATAACAATAATCAATATGTCAAAAGAAAGACTATTTGAAAAACAAAAGGAGCTTGGCGAAGAGTCCATAATTATTCGAGACAAAATTATTGAAGGGAAAATTAGATCAACGCAAATTAACGAATTAAAGAAACGATTAAAAAAATACAAGCGGAGTTTGAATCAAATAACAACAAATTAATTGAATTTCAATCAGATGGCGACCAATATTTTAAAAATAATTTGTATTTTGTAGCCATAAATATAATAATAGAGGAAGCGTATTCGAGCATGCATCAAAAAGAATCTGGCGAGCAACATCTTGAAAAAGCGTCAACTTCGCATGAAAATATAGAAGGCAACCTAAAACCAAGATATCAAACATCACTAAAAAAATTAAAAAAAAAATATGTAGTCTACGAGAAATAATCGACGAGGCACATGATGAAATCAACAATAGTAAAAAAACTGAATTAGCAATAACAAAAGCAGTAATGGAAGAGAATTTCCACGATCTTAAAAAAGAATATGAAAGATTATGTGAAAAAATTGAAATCTATGAAGCAGAAGAAGACAAATATGAATGCATTGCTCGTGAGTACAGAATGATTCTAAAACAAATAATGGTTACATTAGAAGAAAATGAAACTAAACCAGTTGTTAATTCCATTAAACTGGAAGACATAAAAATTCCAGTGTTTTTTGGAAATGTAGCTGATTGGCCGTCCTTCCATGACCTTTTTAAAAATCTCGTGCATACTCAACATAGTTTCTCTAACGCAGAAAAAATGTATCGACTAAAAAATTACGTCAGAGGAGAAGCTGGAAGACTTATTCAACATTTAAAAGTGACGGACGCCAATTATGAAGCAGCATGGAATATTTTAAATGCAAGATACGAAAATAAAAGATTACTATTTACAACACAAGTAGATAAGATCTTGGATCATCCGATGGTAAACACTGAATCAGCCTTCAGTGTAAAACAATTACTGGATACAAAGAATGAATGTGTTCAAGCAGTGAAAGGGCTGAACATGAAAATAAATGATGCTCAACCTTGGATAGCAAGAATTATCGTCCGCAAATTAGATAAAGATGGGCTGCGTATGTATGAACGAAATGTAAAGAAAACAAAGAAATACAAAGACTAGAAGACGTATGTCTCTTCTTGGAACAACAGTATCAGGCTCTGGAAGCATTTAAAGAAAAAAAATGCAACAACCCTAAAACAAATCAGAAGCAGGCAAATTCATTCCTCATATCACAAAAGTGTTGTGATTATTATAAACTAGCAAATCATGAGCTGGTAAATTGCAAAAGGTTTCAAGCAATAACAATTGAAGAAAAAAGAAATTTCATTAGAAAAAATAAACTATGTTATCGTTGTATGAGCCATAAATTAGATAAAAAATGTGCAAATAACACTGATAACTGTAAAAAATGTGGTAGATATCATCATACTCTTCTTCATAGTGAAGAATTTAAGAAAGAATCAAAAAATCCAGAAACAGGTATAAATATGATGACCGAACAAGAGAAAAATTCAACAGTGTTGCTAGCAACAGCACAAATAAGAGCAAAAGCTACAGATGGTAGCCTAATTACATTAAGGGCGCTAATAGATCAAGGATCACAAAAAACTACAATTTCTGAAGAAGCAGCTCAAATATTACAACTACCAAGAATAAAAGAAAAAAACACAACTGCAGGGTCTTGGAAATACAATTGTTGGCATATCAAAGTCAAAAATATATTTGGAAATGCGACCCAGATTTCTTAGTAATGAAAAGTTTATGATTGAAGCTGTGGTCCTGAACAAATTATCATCAGCAATTCCAGATAAATCATTTAAATATAATAATAATGACTGGAAAAATTTAACGCTAGCTGATCCGAGTTTCAACAGATCGGATAGAATTGATATAGTGCTAGGCAGTGATATCTATTCAACTATTTTGGAAGAAGGAATCCATAAAATTGATAACATTTTAGCTCAGGCTACAAAACTGGGATGGATATTATCAGGAATATTAAGAGCATGCCCGCGCAAAAATAAAGTTTTCACAGCTATGACAACAAATCTTGAAAGATTTTGGGAGCTTGAGGAGGTTTCAAAGATAGAAGAATGTCATGATGATAAGTATTGCGAAGAATACTATGAACAAACCACCACAGTAGATAAAAACGGTCGAATTGAAGTTAAATTGCCATTTAAAGAAGACCATGAATTGGGAAATTCCAGAAACCAAGCAATGGCAAGGTTTTATCGCTTGAGAAAAAATTAGATCAAGACCCAAAGCTTAAAGAAGGCTACAAACACTTTATGAATGAGTATCTAAATCTCGGCCATATGGAAAAGGTGAAGGGCAATAACACCGGAAAGTATTATTTGCCACATCACCCTGTAATAAGAGATAACAGCTTAACAACAAAATTGCGTGTAGTGTTTGACGCTTCTGCTAAAACAACAAATGGCAGGAGTTTAAACGATGTCATGTTCGTAGGACCCAAACTACAAAAAGATCTTTTTGATATCATCATTAAATGGAGATTATGGAAATATGTAATAACAGCCGATATTGAGAAAATGTACCGCCAGATAAAACTGGAAGAAAGCGATCAAGCATATCAATATATATTATGGAGAACAAATAAAAACAACCCTGTAACAGAATATAAATTAACAACAGTTACATACGGCATGTCATCAGCACCATTTTTAGCAGTAAAATCTCTATTCTACATTAGTGATCACGGTTCAATTAAATACGAATCAATCAAGGAAATAAATAATGGATGACCTAATAACAGGAGCAGATACTATTCAAAAATGTAAAAACATTCAGCTCGAAATAAAATCCCAGCTAAATAATTTTGGTTTTAACTTACGCAAATGGGTATCAAATGAAAAAGAAATTGTAAACCATGAGCGAGAAGCAATTGATAATATGATAATTCAATTTAAAGATAACGAAACTATAAAAACCTTGGGTCTGCAATGGGATCCAGCAAATGATGATTTCCAATTTAAGGTAAACTTTACACAAACTAATGTAATAACCAAGAGGCAAGCCCTGTCAGATGTAGCAAAAATTTTCGATCCTTTGGGCTGGATGTCTCCAGTAACAGTACTAGCAAAACTGTTCATTCAAAAATTATGGCTGCAGCAATCTACTTGGGACGAAGCATTACCAGACGAATTTCAGGACGAATGGCGTAAATTTTGCCAAAGTATAATCGATCTTCAAAAAATACGTATTCCAAGATGGGTAGAAACAACAAAAGGAGATGAATTAGAAATTCACGGATTTTCAGATGCTTCTGAAAAAGCATATGCGGCGGTAGTGTATATAAAACAAAATACATCTATTAAGCTACTAGCGGCTAAAACTAAAATAAATCCGATCAAAAACAGAAAAACTCTACCCAAGTTAGAGCTATGTGCTGCTCATCTGCTAAGCAAGCTGTTGCAAAAAATAAGGTGTATTTTAAATCGACAATGTAGAATATATGCATGGAGTGATTCAACTATAACATTAAGTTGGATGCAGAACAACAAAAATAAAGACAAATTTGTGAGAAACAAAGTAAACGAAATAAATGCAATCTTACCTAAAACGTCATGGAATCATATTAGCAGCAAAGATAATCCCGCAGATGTGGCATCAAGAGGAATTGCTCCAGAAAAACTATTACAAAATAAGATGTGGTGGAACGGGCCATTATGGCTACCTAAAAGTAGTTTTAAAACTATGGAAGAAACATCATCAGAAAACATAATTATTACTGCTACAACAATGCAAAAACTAGACCATTTCATGATGCCATTACTAGTTAAAATATCAAGCTATACAAAATTAGAAAGAATAGTAGCATATGTGCAGCGGTTCGCTATAAAACAAAAGGAATTCGATAAAAAACCTTACCTAACAGTGAAAGAATTAGAGTTAGCTCATAAAACCATCATCAAATATCAACAATACCTAGAGTTTGCTGAAGAAATTAATAGTATTAAAAACAACAAACAAATTAATATGAAAAGTAAATTGTCAACGCTAAACGCATTTTTAGACAACGATGGTATCCTAAGAGTTGGAGGAAGATTAGAGCGATCTGCGTTAACCTACAATCAAAAACATCCAATAATTCTTCATAAATCAAAATTAGTTCAACTATTGGTTGAACACATCCACAGAATAACATTACATGGAAGTATTCGAGTAATGGAATGCACATTAAGAAGACTTTACTGGATTATTGGAGCAAAACATATCATCAAGAAATGTATAAGATATTGTACCAAATGTACACGATACAATCAACATACGAGAAATCAAATAATGGGTATCTTACCAAGATGTCGCGTAGCAGAATCCCATCCGTTTACTTATACTGGAGTTGACTACGCAGGGCCCTATCAAATAAGGTGTTCCAGGGGACGAGGTCAAAAGACGTTCAAAGGATACGTTGCTATATTCGTCTGTATGTCTACAAAGGCTATTCACTTAGAAGCAGTATCAGAACGGATTGTTTCCTGGCGGCGTTAAGACGATTTTTCAGCAGAAGAGGTAAATGTAAAATCATGTACTCTGATAATGGTACTAATTTCGTTGGAGCATCAAGAAAGCTTGACAAAGACTTCAAAATAATAATGCAGAATAATGCAGAAGTAGCACCAATATTAGCAACGGAAAAAATAGAATGGAAATTTATTCCACCGGCAGCTCCTCACTTTGGAGGAATTTGGGAGGCTGGGGTTAAATCTATGAAATATCATTTGAACAGAGTAATTGGTGACGTAAAGCTAACGTACGAAGAAATAAGTACATTGTTAACACAAGTTGAAGCGGTGCTGAATTCAAGACCATTATACGCCATTGGTAGCAGCCCAGAAGAAATCGATACATTAACTCCAGGACATTTTCTAATAGGACATCAGATTATCGACATCGCTGAGCCAGCATGCGAGTCAACAGTATCTTCTCTCAATAAATGGAAGCTGATCCTAAAAATTAAACAGGGTTTTTGTAAACGATGGAAGGAAGAATATCTGACAACATTACAACAGCGGTATAAATGGAAACACCCACAAGAAAACTTAGAAGAAAATATGGTAGTGTTAATAAAAAATGAGGTGACTCATCCTTGTAAATGGCCTTTGGGAAGAATAATAAAGGTAAACAAAGGAGAAGATGGTAAGTCACGGGTAGTAACATTAAAGGTTCAAAATGGAAGTATCAAACGTCCTATAAACAAGTTGTGCCCGCTCATGACTTCCAATATGTATGATTCTGTGGTGTATGCATATCCTAAAAACAATATTACGAAAGTCAAGGCAATGAATATTGTGCATAAAAAAAACAGATTACCAATTGAACAGTGCTTTTTCCTACTATTGCTTATGATAATGGCTCAAGTACAAGCGGCGCCACAAAAACTGTATGGAACCATTGGAGCAACGGTATCTACAATTGACAGTCAATCAGCAATATATATTGATCACATCGGAAAACTAGACATGGTGAATTCCAAATGGAATCTAGTTATATACTACGACTTAAATTCATACTTTGAAGAAGTCATTAGAATTCAAACTTCATTAAAAGAATTGGAGAAGATCTGTCTAAAACTAAACTATTATGAAGAAATATGTAAACAAATGACAAACGCGATGAATCAAAGATATAATACTTTAAAATGTAATAATGACTTGCTAATCAGCCGTGAAAGAACAAAAAGAGCTCCATTTGAATTTGTTGGATCTATCTACCATATACTTTTTGGAATGATGGATGCTGAGGATAGAGAAAAAATGGAGGAGAACATAAGAAAGCTTTTGGATAACCAGGAAGATTTGGTGAAACTAGCGAAACAACAAACGTCTATTATAAATTCAACAGTAAATATAGTGAAGAAAACAAAAGATGAAGTCAATAATAACTTTCAAATTATGTCAAGCCTGCTACAACAATTTTATGATAAAACAGCAGAAACGCAAGATACCGAAAGACAAACATCTACGTTTCAAATACTCGTAACAAGGCTGTACAAGGCTGCTTGGACATATCAAATGTCGACTCGTATTACGAGGATGTGAAAGCCTTTTATTACCGTCCAGATATAGTGTACACCTGTCCAGGTGCAAATGATTTTGTTGTTGTTTGGGAAAATGGAATTAAGGAACGGCGTCAGAAGCATTATTTAACTATGTATTTACGGGAAGCCTTCTGCATTTTTAAGGAATTTAAACCTAATATAGAGATAGGATTTTCAAAATTTTGTAGTCTGAGACCTAAAAACGTGCTGCTTATAAAAGACACTCCTTCAGATCAGTGCAAATGTATCACCCATGAAAATTTTATGTACAAAGTGAAAGGCTTAAAACAAAACTACTGTAACGACTGGTGGTGTAAAATTTTATGTGATCCTTCTTTAGATTCTAAGTGCTGGAAGAATGAATGTGACTTCTGTTCTGACGGCAAAAAACTATTACTGTCCATGGACTTAAGCAAAGTCTGCATATGGAAAGAATGGAAAAAAAATTCAGATAATAAACTACGTTTAACAACCCATGAAACAAGTTCTGGTAAACTGAAAGACAAACTGATTGATTCAATTCATATCATGTTAATTTGAAAAGAATCCAAGCCGATGAGTTTCAAAAAGACAAACTTAATGAAAGTGTGCGTATCCTTCAAGTTGAATTTGCAATGTCTTTCGCTTGTGAATACCAGAATGAAGTTCAAAGCGCACTATGGTCGCGAACGAGTGTCCTGTTGTTTACCGCTGCAACTTTTTACAAAGGAAATTGTCAAACATACCTTATATGCTCTGATGCGAGTTCTAAAGACAAAGATGCAGTTTTTGTTTTTTTAAATAAGTTGTTCGAGTTAATACATACGGAAAATGAAGATCTACCTTCAGCGGAAATAATTTGGAGCGATGGCCCGGCATCGGAATTTAAAAACCGTTATATGGTAAAATTAATATCAATGCTGAGTGAAAAGTACACAAAGCCCTTTTTTTGGAAATATTTTGCTACATCTCATGGAAAAGGTGTAATAGATGGAATCGGCGGAAATATAAAGAGATTAGTAAGAGAGAAAATGATGAGCCAAAACGAACATATTGTCATCCAGTCAGCTAAAGATTTTGCTGATTTGGCTTCTCAATTAGTTTCAAAAACCCGGGTAATTTATATGCCATCCCCTGAAATCTTAGAAAAAATTGAATCTGAATCACCATGGAATAACACCAAAGCCATAACAGGAATTTCAAACTTTCATTTCATCAAAGCCAATCAAAAGATCGTGGAGTGCAAAAAACATAGCTTATCTGTAGACAAAACTGTAATTAACTATTGACTTTTGTGTATTTTATAAAAAGAATTTCAACTGTGTCGCTTACGTGACGCAATTTGTCTGTACGTGACAAAATAAAAAAATTAATTTTTACTTATAAATATTTGTTTTATTAAAAATTTATTATCATCATAAGTAAGCATGGTTGTTAGTTGTAATTTCTTTCTCAGACATATTTTTTCTATGTGTAATAGATTCGCTGAAATTTGGGTTTAACCATTACAATTTTAAATGTTGGTTGACTCAAGCTGTCGCACACGTGACAAAGTTTGTTCACATTTTTCTCTAATATTTCATGAATTATTAAAAACAAGTTCTATGTAGGATTGAAGACTAGCTTGCAGTTTAATTAATAGAAGAAAAAAATAGAAATCTGATTTACCAATTAGAAGTTGTATGCAAAATAAGTGCTAAAAAATAGTTGAAGTTGTCTGTACGTGACGGTGGAATGCCCCACATGATGATTGAAGATTGCGAAACCACACAAATGTCTATTATTAATTTACTTATCGATATTAATCATGGACATATCAATCCACAACTTCTTCAGCCCGCTCAGTTACAGCACGAATTAGTCAAAATTCAAGAACAGTTACCAGAAAAACTTACTCTTCTAGGAGGAACTTCAGGAATTTTCCTAAAAGAAGTATACAATGCATTGATGGCTAAAGGAATGATACTAGACGGCAAATTAATAATCAAAGCGGAAATTCCTCTGTTGAATTTTGACTCATCAGATATATATAGAATAATACCTACTCCAGTAAGTTAAGAGAAAGCGACGATGATACCGATAATTGAAGCTGACTACATTATATACAATAATGGAAATAGTGTCTATACAATGATGTCTCAGACGGATTTAAGCAGCTGTAAACAAATTTATGAGAAATACATGTGCAACAAAAACTGGGCATGGATACCCGCTACAAATAAGGGATGTGAAATAGCAGCTTTAAAGGATATACGTAAGGCCGACTGTACATTTAATCAGATTGAGAATCAAAATCTTTGGTATAAACTCTGGGAAGAAAACAAATGGCTCTATAAATTGAATGAAGACATGGACATAAAGATTAATTGTGGAAAGGGTCTAATAAACTGGCTAAATTTACCAAAACAAGGCATTTTGACACTCAAATCTGGATGCAAAGCGAGCTCCCCACAAATCTTCTTAGAATCTTCAAAACAATTAAATTCAAACACTGACTTTATACCCAAATTCATCATGTGGCGCAAAAATATAAGTGAACTTACCTCTTGGCACACTAAACCACTAAAAGTTCACAGTTCTAACTTTACTCAATTCAACGACTTATCTAAACAGCTGGAAATGCTACAATCAACGAAGGTCGAGCTAAGACAATTGCGTTTCCATACTATCAGTGGACATTCATCTCTAATCATTCTACTGGTAATATTAATTATTGCGTTAATCATTTTCATTAAAATTAGGTACTGCAAGAAAAGGACAACAATACAAATAGATTTCACAGCTCCTTCAACACGTTCCGGCCGGCAGAATGTTCAAATATGAACATATAGTTACAAAATATTAACGGTCTAGACTAACGGTCTAGACTGTGTTGTGTGTTTATTTAGGATTTATAATTATCTTAGTTTATTGGTTCATTTTAATAAAGATTCAATATAAGTTGTTAGACCTAAGTAATTAGAAATATCGATAGTTGTCTGTGTTTACACACATGTCTTTTATCTTTGAAAATATCATTAGTGATCTATGCTTGTAAACATTTATTGTTATAATAGCTAAAATAGTTTTAAGATTTCTAGTATATAAGGAAGCATTTTAATAGAAATAAATCAGTACTAAAAAAGTATTCAAACGTAATTATTTACAAGAACGAATACATAAATAATTAACTTAACTTATAAAAATTATTAGAAACGAACTTAAACTTTTGTGTTTTTAACGAAAATAATGACTGACTCCTTTTCAATTTTCTGTAAGAAACAGCATTTATCAGTCTTTTGTCTGAATAGCTTTTAATATTTTTTTATATTTTAAATCAAGAATGCTAACAATGAATAATTCTCTAATTTATCTTGGTTTTTTTTTTCATTTCCGTTCTAATGAAAGTCTGAGTGACTTTTAACAAACTAAAATGCTAATAAAGCTTAAACAATACACGATGTACAAATACACAAATACAAATTTCTTTTCTCACAAACACACACCCACTTACCCTTTCAGCTAAATACACCAGAAACGCAATAACACGAATTTAACAACAATAGACCAAACAACAGAGAAAGTTCCAACAACTTCGTTTAAAAAAATTCCTTGTTTTACATTTAAAACACTTGAAAAGAGTGAAGTATACAAATTGTTAGTGGGAGAGTGTGTGTGTGTGTGTGGGTGTGTTCACAAAAGACATCAGTAGTCAGTCAAGTGCAAAATGTAATGAATATTTTGCCGCAATTTTGTGTAGTTGTTGCTCCTTTATTTATGCACCAACTAGATGCAGCTGCTGGATGCGTCTGCAACAAAAGGGAAAAGATTTACAATTGTTGAATTTGCATTTCCTGAGGTTTTTTTTTTTTAATTTAATAAAAAAATTAGCTTCTTAAGTAGTTTTGTCCCCAAACAAACAGATGGTGGAATAACCAAAAAAACAATTGTAATGGATATTAAATAAATATATATATAAATAAATATTTGAAAACTGGCGACACTTTTGGAAAAACTAATCAACCTGATTCTATTACGCGTCGGCAACAACGTCGGCAATTTTAAGGCAACATCAATAGAACACAACATCAATTATAATTTTGTATTCCCTAACAGTATTGTGACGATGTTGACTATTTGTCGATACATACAACACACATATATATATATATAAAAGAGTTGCGTGAGTGACTGACTGACTGACTAGAAGCTTGAAATTTGGCATGTAAATTCCTTTTACAGAGTGTAGATCCACTAAGACGCGATTTTTGGAAATTCGAATTTTTAGGGGGTAAAAACGGCCGAAAAATTACATTTATAAAAAAATCTTTAAAAAAGGTCCCAGGAATATCAAATTTGGAACGTAGGTTTCTATTACGACACAGACTCGAACAAAAATATGTATTTTTGGAAATTCGCATTTTAAGGGGGTGAAAAGGGATAAATACGGCCCAAAAAGGGACATTTTTAAACATGGTCCAAGGAATATGAAATTTGGAATGTAGGATCCTTTCCGGGCGTAGACTCGAACCAAAATATAAATTTTTAGAAATTCGCACTTATGTTATTTATTTTTTACTTTAAAAATTACAGGTAACGAAGTACCGGGCGGGTATGCTAGTATCTAATATTTGAGTCAATTGCTATTTATTTGACTATTTTCGGTAAAAGAGTTTTTGAATAAATAAAATTTTTGTGCATACATTAAAATAAAAATAATTTATTCACCCTTTTTTTTTTTTTGTTTGTTTTATTGGACCAGTATTCAGGGGATGACCCCTACGTATGCAGTGCACTGTGCCGGAACTCAGGGAGAGGGATAGGGTAGAGCAGATAGATGTTGAAAATTTAGAAGACTTAGCTCTTTCACAACTCTGCTTTCCGCGTTATGGTAATTTTTTTAAGGCAGTGTTGAGGCGCCTCCGGTGTTAAGTAGACGCATTAACTTTGTTAAGCTGTATTAGCAGGAATTTTATTAATTGTTAAACTTCGCCGATGTTTCTGCTAACCGACGAAGGAGGGCGATGTTGTGTACTGTAGTTTTGAACAGCATCATTCGCTGTCATTGTTTGCTTAGTAGTCAACGCGCTAACCACTTCAGCCAACACCACCATTGGTTAGGATTCCAGTGACGAAGAAAATAAATAAATTGACAGTGGAAAGAAAGAAGACTGCTTAGACAGAAGTCTTGTATTTTTAGCTTGCCCAATGAGAAGTAAGTAACAAATTTTAAGCAATAATTTCCCAAGTAATGGATTTTTTTATCCTTTTTAAGATTTGAAAGTAATTTTCGGTTCAATAGACCACATTTTAAACTTACGAGTATAGTAGTAGGAGCGATTCCTCTGCGAAATCCTCTGGCTAGTGATGGATTCTTTTCAAGGTCTTGCACAATCTTCTCCAGTTGGCATTAATTTCTTATTTAATTTTTTCCATTAGTTTATTTAAACCAAAAAAACAACACAAATATATAAAAATACCAAAAACGAAGAATGAAAGACAACTTTAACGTTAATTTTTTTAAAGTTTTAAAACACAACACAAAACAACGCAAGTTAACACCAAAAATACCGACGACAAATTCGAAGGCAATTACAGACAACATCAACAATTTTGCTTACAAAATACCAAACATAAATAAAAGTTATCGATAAATGGCAATATTGCCACCTAGAATACCGATTGGCAACAAAATATAAAAAAAAGATGTTGTCTTCTATTGCCGTTGCCATATGGAATAAGGGTGAATATCAATTGGTTTATTTTTTTATTATTCAACCCACACTACCACATCATTTTAATGATTTTAGCAATTCAGTAAAAGTGAAAATAATACAATTAGAAAAAGTTCACAAGGGTAGTTATAATTGAGAAATGAGTATAATTTAGGCTTGAGTTTAGTTTTTCATTTTGCATTAATGAAAATGAAATTTTAATAAATTCTTAAATTCTATTTCTGCTGAAAAATTGGTTTACAAATTCTTATTCTTTGCCAATTAGGATCCACCTTCTGATTGGTTCTTCCAACAAAGACTTATAATCCGTTTTTTTTTTTTTTTCATTTTAACTTTTTATTGTTTGACTCTTTAGTAGGATTGTTCACGTCATTTTTATTGACTGTGATCCTGTTACAACACCATTAACACTTTAACAATTTCAAGTGTAGGATCAGTGGTTGGTATATTGGCCCATAACAATTAAATCATTAAATTGAATTTTTATAGTAGATATAATAAGAGTTATACTTGATTTAAATTCTCATGTTTAATAGTAGATTAACAGTTTTTTTTTTGTGGACGCAGTCATTAGCATGCAAGTGTTAAAAATTTTGCAAAAAAAAATATATGAAAATTTTAATAATTTCAATCTTTTTTACCACTTAAGTGCCAACAAAAAAAATGAAATTAAAAAAAAAAAATTACAATTGAGCTGGTATTAGTTTGTAAAAATCCAGCAAACGTTGAGCTTCTCTCCAGCCAGTTTCGACAGCGCCATGAACCGTAGAATAATAATGATCATGAGAAGATTCTCCAGCAAATTGAACTCTTGGTTTACCCTGAACATCCGTTAGAGGTGCAGCCAAATCCCATGCACCAGTACGCAGCTCATCTGTATAGAGCGAACGAAAAGTGTAACTGCCACGAAAATTGGCGTTTGAATACCACTGGGTACGTTTAAAATTTATAGGTTGGGGTATAGAGAAATTAAAGAATTTCCTAAATAACCATAAAATACCATTCAGTACTTCCTCTTCGTCTAAACTCTCCATATGGCGGGCATGTGGTCCTATAATCCAGCCCTGCAATAATTTAACTTGATGGGAAACACGATAGAAACCAAAAACACTTTCTAACCAGAAAAACCGAGACTGTCTTAATTCTTTAAGATCTTGCTCGAGCCACAAAAAGCACATGCCCGACCAATGGGAAGGACCAAAAGGCTCTTTAAATTCCAAGAAAAATTTATCAACAGTTCCCAATTTTAAACCTTTAATGGCACGTATGTTTTGTTCCGGCAAAGAGGGCGTAAAAAGTGTTGGATGCAGCTCTTTTAAAACTCCCAACGAAGTGGTGCAAATAACATGATCTGCCATTATAATCTGGCCATTAATACATTTTATTTTAACTTTATTTTCCTGTTGCCAGTTAATATTTTCCACTCTATGATTGAGCAGTATACGTTTCTCCAGAACTCCCCAGGGTTTAGTCGACTGAGCTTTCATCAGTAATTCCAGAAATGTTGTGAAACCCTTATCTTTCCAATTTAAAAGTAAATCTCCTTCACACAGCCAATACTCCAAGTAGCCCCTTGCCGATACTTCAAACAAATTATCAGCAGCTTCTATAGAACATTCGAATTTTTTAAAGTTTTCAAAAAATTCCTTAGCTTTTGTACGATCTACTGCAGTATTAAGTTTTTCTATTTCATGCCAATATTTCTCGGTCAAATATGATCCCAAGGAACCTTCATATGCTACCAAATCATTTTGTCTCTCTGGTATTGTGTTAAAAACAATATTTTTCAGTTGATCCGTTAGCTCTTCATCCAAAATTTCTTTATCTGATCGAATACATTTGTAGTCATCGTACACTGTGCCTGTGCTCTCTAAAACGTTTAATCGCAGTTTTTGTACGCTCTCATACACGGCATTATTCTTTTCACCATGACACCACTGAGCACCCAAATCGATGACGTTGGCGGCGAAAGGTAGAGTGTAAATGCGACCACCAATACGATTTTCAGCTTCTAAAATAATGACATTTTGACAACCGGCCTCTAATAATTTTGTAGCAGCTGCTATGCCTGATGCTCCGGCCCCAATTATAACAATGCGTGCACTTTGTAGAGATTTGCGGGCAATGTTGGATGTTGCTAGCATCGCTGATAATATTTTCAATATTTTACTAATTAATTTTAGCACTAAAGAATAGTTTAACAATCTACTTTTCTGTTGTTGTTGTTGAATCACTCAAATGAGAAAACAGCTTAAAATTACGTACGCGGAAAACCTCCTCTTTTGTGTATTCTGCTCTTCAACACTTTGGTTGCTACTAAATAATAAAATTGCTCTTGTTTGAGAATTTGTTGTTGATTGAGTTAAGAACCAACAAACCGTCAGTTATAAAGACAGCAGCAAGGGGCCACTTCAATGAAACTGCTACAACACTATCAATTCAAACACAATCGGCGCTGAGATTAAAATTATTTTCTTTAAAAATTTCTCAATTGTGTTTTATTTTTTATTCTCTTTGTCATTATTGCCAAGTTTGTGTTTTTCGTTATACCGCTGTGAAATCATTGTGAAATACCCCAAAATGGCCCACAATCCACATTAATTGTTGGTGCTCAGATGTTTAAGCTTTTGTCGCAAATTTAAAAACGTTTGCCAATAACACAGTCTACAAAAAAGAAAACAATCATTAAAACAATTTCTGATACATATAAGGTTTTCCAATAGGGATGATATGATTTTGAAGTGACGTTTCGGCCATTTTTAATATGTCATTTGTTTCATATTGTATTCAGTAGTATTTACATGTTCATCATGGAGAGATATACGCAAGACCAACCGTTGCTGATTTTTCCTTGGAACAACTTAAAAACGATAACGATTTTTTTAAGAAAATCATCTTTTCCGATGAGGCTCACTTTCGTCTGAGTGGTGCGGTAAATTAACAAAACTGTCGATTCTGGTGCGAAGAAAATCCAAAAATTATTCACGAAAAACCATTACATTCACCTAAATTGACAGTTTGGGGTGGTTTTTGGTCTAGTGGAATCATTGGTCTGTACTTCTTTCGAAATGAAGCTGGTAACACCGTTACTGTCAATGGAGAGCGGTATAGATCGATGATAACCAACTTTTTATGGCCGAAATTGGCAGAAGTTGATCTTGACACACAGCAAATGCAACAATTGCATTATTGCGAGAAAAGTTTGGAGATTCGATTATTTAAAGAAATTGATTGGCCACCAAGAAGTTGTGATTTAACACCATTAGACTATTTCTTGTGGGGTTATTTGCAGTCATTGGTCTATCGAAATAAACCAGACTCTCTTCAAGCTTTACAAGTCAGTATTGAACGTGCCATTCATGACAAACGACTTGATTTTGTGGAAAAAGTCGTCGAAAATAGGGTTCATAAAATTTGTTCCTGCAGAAGACGCCGTGGAGGCCATTTGAATGATGTTTTATTTAGAACTTAATTGTATCGATTTTACTTCACATTAAATAAAAAACTTTTGAATTTCCTTAACAATAAGGGTGTCATATCACTCTTATTGGAAAACCTTTTACTTTTAAGGAGCCAGAAATATCGTTTAGCTCCATTATTTTTTTGCAATCAAAGGGTACCATAAAGTTGGCAGTAACTACTTGATAATGTTTTGCAATTACCAAACAATATATTTTGCAACACTCACTACCTATCGCCTCCATTATTTTATAGTAGCAAAATCAATTACCTAAGGCCAGTTTCCAATTATGTAAGTTTTATCTAATTGAAGCAACATGAAAGCCTGACATAAAAAGTCGTTCGGTGTTTTAAAAATTTTCTTACCATCCACACACGATGGAACTTCAGTTGGAACATTGTATTTTCTGCTTGTATTTAGTTTTTTAAATATATACGAGGGAAATGGCACCGAAATCAAACATCAGTTTCAATTGTAAGTATGTATAATAAAATTTCGTAACAATCTCCACAACACGACTGCTTTTAATCAACTAAACAATTGCAAATGTTACACATTGAAACACACGATGCAACATTGAGTTTGAAAAAAACAAAATGTGCAAAAAAATTGATATTTTAGAAACCAAAATAGAAACAAACATTTACACAAGAAACATTAACATGCTCAAAACAGAAAAATATTTTTGTAAAAATTATTAAGATTTGTATAAAAAAGTTATATGAAAATATTAATTAAATTTGGAAAATTCGAAACAGTTTTCAAAAAGGGTTCTTAATTTATAAAACTCAAATATTAATTTGGAAAACTCAAACTAAATTTCGAAATTATGAAAATATATTCGAAAACTTATATCTTTAGTCATCCCGCCCCATTAAAGAGCTCTAAAGGGCAGTATACTACATTCGTCAAAATCACATCAAGCATTTAAAGTTGTATCAGTGAAAATTTGTTTGTATGTGTGACACCGACGACGGTTGATGAAAAATCAAAAAATTTAGATATTGGGTATGCTTGATATCAACACACGTACGCACGCTTGATGTCAAACATTTTGACAGTGTATAGTGCCCTTAATAATATGGTGTGCGCAACGCCTTTTTTTTCAATTACATTATTTACGAAATTTATTAACATTTGTTTTTTTTTAATTCTTTTTTACTGTTAAGTTCACATTAAATATCAAAGCACTTTTTTTAGAGCTGTCACACGAATATTAAAATTTCGGAAATTTAGGCATAAATTTCAAAATGAAAACCAGATTTAGAAAATTTAATCTTAATTCTGAAATTGCGAACTTTGTTTTGAAAATTCAAACTAAATTTTAAAACTTCAAAGTTAGTTTCGAAAATTCGTAAATTCATTCCTATTGTTGAGGCGCTAAAATGGTCAAAGGGTTCTGATGTTTGCTGCGAATAAAGCTCTGATGCAGTTCATTCTGTTTTCTTAAAGAAAATATCAAAAAATTCAACTTAATTCCGAAAATTTGAATATAATTTTGATAATTCAAATCCAATTTCGAAAATTGCATTATAGAAAGATGCAAAATCCAAACATTACCAACCATACAGAGTAACGCCGTTTATAAAATAAAATGTTTCTTTTTCGGTTGGAACAAAGTTGTCTTCCTGCATCTTTTTCAAGAAATGATTAATTTCAGTTGCTTGCATTTGCCGCTGGAAAATAGGAAACGAAAAAAACAGTAAATACTAGTATATATTTATAAAACAAATAAGAATAAATGAGACATCCTTAAGACATGATATGAAATCTCTGATAGCGAGCATAGTTCTTAAACAAAATAGAAGTTACTACTGATTATTGCTGAACCTGCCACTGTTTTCTAAATTCAAACGAATTGATTATAGAAAAAATTCAAAGGTCATAAAAATTGTTTTTTAAAATAATTTTAATACTTTACACTTGATGCAAGTAAATGGCAATAGTGGTCTTAGACCTGTTTTCTGTGATTATGCGCATATTGGCTCTGAGTAAACATACTCTCTTATACATGTGGAAATAAATATCTGGTAAGTGCAGTTCCTACAATCAGACAAAACCAAAATATATTTTGCGGTTTGATATTTTTTTTTTTTAGATATTAAAATCATAAACATAACAAACACAAATACAAACATATATATTCAGAGATTAACCATGAGCTCTCCCAGCAAACAATAGGCTCAGAACTCGAACATATGATGGTCCTCACAAGCCCCCAAATACGTTTCAAAAACGATTAGAAAACATACAAAATATTACAAGAAATTTTTACTTTTTTTAGAGAAAATTTTGGATGAATACAAAGAAATTTTCTAATGAAAATTCTAAAGAAACTTGTGAAATTTCAAAATAGTGAGAATTTTAAAATAACTTTTAAAAATTACAAATATGTACACAAGCGTAATATGTTTAGAAACTTAAACAAAACACAACAAATCTAGACGTTTGTACAGTTAGGAATTAATTAAGTGACAATCAAATTACCTTATGCCTCTTACATAAACTAAGAGGCTTGCAGCTTTTCAAAATTGTAGTTAAAGTCTACTGATGATTTGGTAAAGTACCAATGAAATGCATATAGAAATTAGCTTAAAAATTAATTTAAAAAAAATAATAAATCTTTTGCGACATAAAACTTAGAGAATATTTTTAAGAATACATAAATTTAATAAATATTTTTAAAAATTTCTAAGCATGTGTCGCGCTGTAGAAAAGATTAAATCGTGACAAATATCAATACAATGTGTCTTTATTTAAAGACGGCTCATTAGAACTGAATTTTCTATTTTTCCAAATTCTCTTTTAGATCGAATTTTTGAAACTCAGTTTAAAATTTAAAATAAAATTTCAAAACCTGATTCGAACTTTCGAAATCTATGTCGAATTCTAAGAATTAGTTTTAAATTTTATGTTTAGAAAACTTGTCAATAAACATTTTGGTTTCTCAAAATAAATCATTTAAGCAAAATATAACTTATCTTGCAGAAGCAGTACAAACTGTCGAAAAGCTTTAACATTTGGCGTAAATAAAGCTTTACCACAGCGCCATTGAAAAACAGTGCAGGAAATTTAAAAAAACAGAAGAATACTTTTTCCTCTCAAATTGAACAAACGCTATAGCCCAGTAAAAACTGCAAAAGATTGCACTAATCCTATTTCTAACCGCTTTAATATTAGTTTGGACTATGGTTTTGTGTGGGAAGAACGATTAGCAACACAGGAAATTTAAAAAACCAAAAAATATTTCTTCCGCTCAAATTGATCAAAATATCAAAAAATGGCAAAGATCACATTTTTCGATTTTTTTGCTGAATAAAAATCTAACGGCTCTAATATTTGGTGTGGACTATGATTTTGTTTAGGAGCAACGATTAACATCACAGGAAATTTAAACAACCAAAAAAATAAATTTTCCTCTTAAAGTGAAAATTAAAAAAAAAAAAACTTTTGGACTATAGCCTTTGTTTAAGATAACTGAAGATGCAATTTTTTTTTTAGCAAAATATACAGCTTATCTATCTTTTATGGTGCCGATCTATGTATGTATGTGTTTTAAGTTTCATCAAAATCGGTTGGATACTTTAAAATGGAAAGAAATTGTCCTTTATGAAGTTTCTGATGAAGGAACTTTATGTCACTTTTTAGGAATAGAAATAGATCGGTGTGGAGAAACAGGAGCAATACGATTAAGTCAAACTCAATATATCAAAGATATGTTAAAGCGATTTGGTATGGATAATTGCAAAACAGTTTCGGTTCCACTAGATGCAGGATACCAGGTGCAGTGTACAGATGATTGTGAGAAAGTTGACAAGCAGCATTATCAATCAATGATTGGTACTTTAATGTATTTGGCAATAACAACACGGCCAGATATTTTACATTCGATTTCAAAATTAGCTCAACGCAATTCAGATCCTCATCAAGAACATTTATCTACAAGCGGTTAAGCACGTGTTACGTTACTTAGCAGGTACAACTGAATATAAGTTGGTATACAAACTAGCGGAAGATGTATCCGTAACAGGCTATGTAGACGCGTAATGGGGCGGCGATGCTTCTGATCGTAAATCATACACAGAATTTACATTCTTTGTGGGTAACTGCTTAGTATCGTGGGAATCCAGACCGCAAAACTCTGTGGCGCTTAGTAGTACTGAGGCGGAGTATATGGCCGCTTCTGATGCTGCAAAAGTCACAGTTTACTTGCGGAAACTTTTAATGGAGCTAGGATATTCCAAAGGCAAACCAGAAATTCTGAACATTGACAACCAAGGCGCGCACAAGTTAGCAGAGAATCCAGTCTACCACAAACGAAGCAAACACATTGATATAAAATACCATCATATAAGGGAGGTAATCCGGGGTAATGAAATTTCTCTACAGTATTGTCCAATGAATAATATGGTGGCGGATATTATGACAAAGAATTTATCGAAGATAAAACATAATAATTGTGTGTCTTTTAATGAAAATAAATTAATTTCGTAAATTGTAAAGATGCATCCACGATGAGGGGGCGTGTTGAAGATAGATGGCAACCATATTCAACGTGTATGTTTCTATATTGTTTTTGGCTTAAAATTATTAGTCAATATTGAATTGATTTTTATATCAATATTTTTCATTTCTTTTTCAAAACTTAGAACTGAAAAGACGTCTGTGTGCTTTTTGTAAATTAGTTGATAAATTAAACTTTTTGTATTTCACTATTTTAAATAAATAAATAATTAAAATAAACACATTCATTATTAAAATTATAAGTTATTAAACAATTATTTTTATCCAATATTATGAGAGAAAAATATTCAAATTTTGTTATTTTAAAGAATTTATACCTTAACTTAACACCCATAATGAGAAAAATGTTAGTAAAATTCAAAATAATATTTTATTTGCTTTTGAAAGACTTTCCCCACCGTTAACGGAAAAATGCAAAGAAGTGCCAAGTATCTCAGGCATGCAGAAACTTCACTACTTATCATGCGAAGAAGATTTACAAATAAAAGTAGCTGGAAGGGAGATATTTAATAAATAACCTTTTTTTACTATTTTTTTTTATTCTTATGTACCTTTTCAAACATTGACCTGAAGTTTAATTTTCATTTATTTTCGTTGAATTAAAACTTTAAAACCAAACTACATCAAAAATTATTCGAGTTTATCATAAGGGAAAAAAGTCACGTAATGCAATGTCACGTCACGCTTCATATTATGGCTTGTATCAATAAAACTAAACCTAAAATCATCAAAAAAAAAAAAAAAACAGTTATGAAAATAAAGCTAAACTATCCCTGAATAATATCCAAATAAGTTACATAAAACTTTTTAGCTTATTTCGCTGGTTTTTGCACTTTAGTAAATGCTTTTGTTGACCAATATGTCAGGACCCCGACTCTTACAGCACCCGTGCTTTCCACTAAATAAAGAGCTCTAAAATTGCTTCCCAAAAACCTAAATGAAGAAAAAAATCTTTGGGCCTTTGTTTGATTTTATTCATGTTGAATAAGTGCGACTGTCACGTGCGTCACCATGGAAATACCCATATAAGAATATGAACTATTTTCATTTTTTTTTTCATTTCTAAAATGAAAGTAACAAACAACTTAACAGATGGTAAGAAAGTATGATGTGTGTGTAAATAAAAATAAATATATAAAAAAATATATATAAAAATAAATATAAATAAATACAAAACAAATTTACAAAGTCAAAATTGTTTTTCTTATTACATGAGTTGCAGGTAAGTAAGTAAAGCTGCCCATACACGAGTGATTTGTGCGTGTGATTTGTTCGCGTACCATTTCTCCACAAACGACGAACAAATCACAATAACCTTATACGTCAAGAAGAAAACATAAATTGTGAAGCGGATGATGCAATTTCTCTTTTGATTATATACAAAGGCAAAACCAAATTATATATGCATTAGAGTTGTCAACCGATTAAGAATAATTCGATTAATCGATCAAACAAAACGAAACTCTTGTTCGAATAATTTTAAAATGCCGATTTTCGAATAACGAATAAATCGATAAATTAATGTCAATTAATCGAACAAGTTTTTGTAGTTTAAAATACATACGTCAAAAATGTTTAAATTTGTTTGTATGATATGAAACAAAGCGAGTACTTTATATCAACCAAATACATATTATTTTGGATGTTTGCAGTTGTTGTCGAACTGTGCATTACCTACATAGTAGTCGTGCTATGTTTTGAATGAAACGTTAAAAAATTTTCATGAAAGGGGTTTTTCACTCTCAGGTGAACAAATTAGAAATACACTAAAGCCAAAAAATTGAGCTCGTTTTGGAAGTATTTTACCAAAACAAAAATGAAAAAAAAAAAAAAACAAAGTCACATGAACAAGTGTCCTAAAGTATACAAAATTGTTGGATCAACAACAAAAAAATTAATAATTCTTTTGCAACAGATTTACGAAAACGTATTAAAATAGGAATAAATTATACTCCAGATTATTTTATGTTGAAAGTAACCACAATAATTCAGATGAAAGTAATGATAAAGAAGATGTTACAGTAATGAAATTAACAATCTTTTATACGAATTAAATAATTAAAATAATTAATATTAAAAGTATTAAAAATTCAAAATATACAAAGACTTCAGCGATATATTAGACGATATGGTATATTCGAAAAAATGTAAAAAAAGAACAGAAAAATTAGATAAACTATTTGTGCTCGTGAGTGAATGAATGAATTGTATGGGTATTTTGCAATTGTGGGTGGGTAAGTGTTTATTTTGGTTGATGTCATATTTTTATCTGTTGGAGTATGTAATAAAAAAAGCGGGTTGTTTCTTACAGCCATACCTTAACAAGAGCGGCAAGCGTTTTTTAGCTGTCAAAAGTTCTCATGCCCATACAATTTGTATGGAGCATCCCGAAATAACGCGGCGGTAACGCGGCGGCAAAATTTTGCAATTGGAAAATCCGATTTTGACAGCGCGTTTAATAGTGAAGTTAGCTGCAAAAGACAAGCACTCATGATACAATGACTATAAGGTAGTCTTACAAGCCCAGCTGACAATTCTTTTAAATTACTTGTTTTTTATTTGAAGTGTTAAATTTTGATTTGTATTTATTTTTTCGTATTTGAATGAATAATTTTTATTTATATTTTTGTCACAGGTTGAAACATACACACATACAGATTTATACTTTTGACTTCTGAGGAATTTTTTTGTTGTGTTTGTTGTAGAGATGCATGTATTATTAGGTTATGAGTATACTATTATAATCAGGGTTGTTATATATTTTGTAATAACCCTGTTTTTATGACAAAGCGTTGACGCTCTTGTTTAGGTATGGTATTTCAGCGTTAACGCTAGGCGGTAGAAAACGTTCCGCTTTCCGCTCTTGTTTAGGTATGGCTGTTAAGCTACCCATACACGAGTGATTTGTACGTGTGATTTGTTCGTGCTCGACGTCTTGTTACAAGTTAATGGGGCTGTGCGTGCACAAATCATAAGAAATTGAAAGTTTTTAATTTCTTGCGATTTGTTGGATTGTTTGTTAGTGGACTTGTGCGCGAACATTTTAAAATTTTTCATTTTAGTGCACAACGAAAAACGTAAAAGAGGCAACATGTATGCATGTATGTACATATGTACTGCAGAGATGAGTATAGCAAGCAAAAAATTTTTATTTTCTTCTGCATTTTTTATTTACTATGAAATATTCAAATATTGTTTGTGGTCGAATTGAATATGTTTATAGATGGTTATTAAGGAATTTTTAATTTAATATGTTTGTACATACATACGTACATATATGTATGTATGTATTAAGATTTCAAAAGAAGAAAATGTAATTTTGCAAAACAAAATTTAAAAAAGAGGGAAAATGAAGAACAAAAAATTCTCAAAATTTCGTCAATTTCGGTTGTTTTTTTTTTTGTTAAACACCAGGCGCCCAGAATGTCCAAAAACGTAGTAGGTGGATTTTTGTTTTGGTATAGTTTTTAATTCAGTGCTGAAAAAGCCTAAAAGTATGCAGCAGAAAATTTCCACAAAAGCTCCGCAACTGTAGTATAAGCAGTTGCTCTTAGATCGTTATTTGGATACTAGTGACTTTCAAACTGTAACGAAATAAAAATCCACCTACTACGTTTTTGGACATTCTAGGCGCCTGGTCTTTAACAAAAAAAAAACACGGAAATTGACGAAATTTGGAGAGAAAATTTGTGCGCGTGAGTGAAATGAAAATAATGAGTTGTGATGTGGAAAACAATAAATTGTTTTTATTGACACTGAAAATTAACCAAAATGACTAACTATAAAATAAATAAAATACGCTTTTGAATGTATGGTTTTTTCTTTGTATGTTATCACCCAATCAATTCACACCATGATTTTAAAAATCGCGATGTTTTTTAATTCTCTTCACAAGTTGCTTCCAAAATCTTTGCAGATTCATACCATGATTTTGTCCCATGTTTTAAATGTTGATTTTTTTTTTATTCTTCTTTACTTTATTATTTGTATAAAAACAATCTGACATGTATGTATATGTATGTACATACATACATACATATGTACATCCATTTGGTATTTCCGTGCAAACTTCGTGCAAATGAATACGCGTATTGCCACATGAAAATGAAATATGAAATAAAGCAAAATAACAAAAAACGAATATGTGTAAAGAAAAATATAAGAAAAAATCAGAGAGAACTGAAAATGTGATTTTTTCTTTACCCCTTTTCGATGGTCCTATATAAAACATAGTCCGTGATAAATATTAAAGTCATATGACCTTTTTTCAGCGGAAAAATCAAAATATACCTATGATTTTTGCCATTTCCTGCAATTTCACTGATGGATAATAATAGTCTGCGTTAAAAATGAGAGCAAAATAAATTTTTCGGTTTTTTAAATCCCCTGTGTTGCTAATCGATAGTCCTATACAAAAGCTTAGTACATGCCAAATTATTACACCCGTTAGACTTTTTTCCAGCAAAAAATTCCAAAAATACGATTATTACCATTTTTGCTATTTTCACCTGTGCTATCGCCTTTGTTCAATTTGAGAGCAAAAAATATTTTTTGGTCTTTCAAGTTTGATTCAAAATATCAAGTAAAGTAATGTTGTGTGTTTGATCTGAACTTAATTTATATTTTTGTTTAGTTACAAAACAGCAAACTTGCAAATATTTGTTGTATTATCGCAAATTCTTTCATGTACGTTTTGGTTTAATGCAATTCTTAAGTATTTTTTTTTTTTTACTAAATTTATTGGAACATTTGCTTTTACTTTTTATCAATTTTATTTCCTGTGCAAAAAAAAATATGTTAATTTTAAGATAAGTTTTCTTTTTTGAATGACGTCTTTTCTTAAAAGACAAACGTTTCTTTTTTGTGTTGAGGGTATAAAAACGACAACAATTTAAAACAAATCATCACAACATTGTCGATACACAAAAAATAAACATGGTAAAGTATTTAATAAGACTTAAATGGAAATAAAATAAATTTTTATGTGAATAATCTTTCTTTTTAGAATTCTTTAAAATTCTTTTTAATTGCTGCCGGACTTTTTCTAATATCCTGGGTGTCCTCGGAAGGCGCTGTTAATCGCGGCTATTTACCTGTCGTTACAACAGTGTCGCAACCCAGAACTTTTTATTATCCACAATATAATAAACCTTTCTACCATCAACAACAGCAATCCTATTATCCATCATCTTCGTATTATCCTCACTACTCCAATGGTTTTATAGGTGGATACCAACAGCAGGGTCTGGGACAGTATTTCAGTACTGGCAGTTCGTCAGGACATCAGCATCTTAACACTGACACTTCTTCTCTGGGCTTAAATGGTCTTGGCGGTTATTATCCAAATGGGAATTTCGATTCATTTAGTGGCTTCAAGCCCAAAGTCGCTGTCATAGATACAGTCTACGATACAAATGGTGGTTATATTTATGCCAAAAAGAAGTAAATCCAAATTGAGAAAAAAAGATCTGATAAAAAATCGATGTTGGAAATTATTATTGAGACGAAAAATAATATACATATATGTTTTTATCATAAAATTTTAGTTTTAAGTTTATCTCAACAAACGTTTGTATTAAATAATAAAAAAAAATCATAAATTCAACACCAAAATGATTTATTAATTTTGATAAAATTTGATACTGTAGCTTTTGTACCTGCAACACACCTTTGGTTATTATCATTTCTTTCAGAAAGTATATTGAAAGTGTCAAAAAATTACTTTCAAGAAATTTTCGTTGAAAGCAGAGCTGAAAGTTGACTGAAAGTGACAAATATATGAATGTGTTTGTGAGGAATTGTGAGTGTATTGCGACTTTCATGAAATTACTTTCATGTGTAAACGCTATGTAACCTATAATAATTTTCAACAGCTTCTTTGAGATGATTTTCTTAATTTATCGTGGGGATTTTGTATTCATGCAAATAAAGTTTCCAAAAATGGTTACTGAGAAGAGATACTGGACTGGCTTTGCTTCAATGTTATTAAAATAAAATAATATACATATATTATATTAACACATAGATTTTAATATAAATAAATTTTGTTTAATACAAATTTGTCGAATCACAAACAACAATTTTTCTTGGCACCACAATCAATTGAGTTGCAAAACAGCTGATGTCAGGTGCTTTGTCAGTTCAAAATAGAACACGCTCAAATTGAAAATTATTTCATTGTAAATTGAGGCTGTCATTTACAGAAGCAAATTCTTTTTGCTTTTACACACCATGTTTGCATTTTCAAGTGGGAAATTTGACAAGCACACTGTAAAAGACATAGTGTGTTAAACCACCTTAAGATAATTGGATGAAATTTTCTTCACATTGTGAAGAACTTGAAAATCATCTATTTTGAGTTACGACTTTATTGCAGCAATGGCTCAATATGAAGACTACAGCCGCCTCTATTAAGCTATATTACGTATAATAAAAAAAAATAGACGATCGGTATTTTCATTTGAGCACCAGTTGGGGTCAGTAGGGGTTGTAGTTTGATCTACAATTATAAATGACGTAATATTCTAACACTCATATAAAATTACTTACTCTCATGTAAAAACTATTCGCTTCATTAGGACTTGTGACACAACTTTCATCATCGGGTATCAAATTTTTAATGTCTTTCAATCTACAGCAGGCCTCTGGCAGAGTACGATTAACTTTGCCACTAAGCCATCCGGGTGATGTTTCAAAATCTGAGATGTGGAAAACAATAAAAATATTGACAATGAAAATTAACCAAAATGACTATAAAATAAATAAAATACGCTTTTGAATGAATGTATGCTTTAAAGTAGTATTTTTTCTTCATATTTTCTTTATTTATTGAATAATTAAGTATAAAACTTAATTTTTTATTTCTATCTATTCTACACGAAGTGGTTATTTTCTCAGTCATTTATGGTTGGGTAGCTGAAGCGGTTACACACATCCAAACATCTTTTGTTACTTTATCAAATTGGAGATCCTTTAAAAACACTGATATCTTACATAAAATTTTTAATTTCTTTTATCTTCTTCTAATATTTTGAAGACTATTTTCTTGCTCTTTGTAATGTTTAGTGTTTCCATAGCTGATATAACCAATAGTTTTCTGTAATGAAATAAAAATATATACATGTTATATATAGTAAATGTCACTCTAATATACAAGAATTAAGGCCCAACTATAATGTGCTTAATGTAACTTAAGCAAATGTGCGAATACACACAATCAAATGTATACAACTATAATGTACTTAAGACACTTTTCGTCAAGTTTCGTCAAGTGTCATTTGCTTAAGGAAAGTGCGGTCAATTTCGCTCTTCCTTAAGCAAATGACACATCAGCTGTATTATAAAAATTTTCCAATATACATGATAGATACATATAATTGTTTACAATTAAAAGATGCAACCACTGTTGCTTTTTTTAGCACTTTTTTATTTTAGTTTTCGTTTACTTTATAAATTAATAAAAGATAAACATGGATTTACTTCCTTATGGTAATATACATATTTATAACTTTTACAAATTAAATGAGATTTCGTAAAAAATATTACATTTTAAAGAAATAAAAACGAAAATAGTTTTTGCAAAAGTACAAATGTTTGCAACCAAGTGTAGAAAGTTTTTAAGCTCAATAAGTACAATATAGCCACCTAAAAGTCTTCAGTAATTTACTTAAGCATTTGACATGCTTTTCGTTGAATTTTGACACTAGCTTAAGTTACATTAAGCACATTATAGTTGGGCCTTTAATTATAAAAAATATTTTTTGGTTTTTTAAATTACCCGTGTTGCTAATCGATTTTCCTACACAAAAGCGCGTTCCGGCATGTATAGTAAAATTTTATGTCCAACTTTTTTTGTAGAACATTTTATCCCCGCCCTTCCCCTTTTTCGAGGGGTTTTTTACGATTTGTTAGAATAATGCCACAAACTCCTGTTATGCGGTGATGTTAGGAGAGTAAATTTGTTATACAAAAATATTGGCGATAACATTTTCTACCAATTTGCTAAACATAGTTTTATATACCGATATGCTGCAAGAACAGGACAGAGCTGGGAAACTTTAACTGCCTCTAAAATAAAATTCCGATGTGATCTTTTATAGAGAAAAATATGGGAAAAACTATTTTAATATTTTTGGTCGGTACAAATTAATATTTTGCCCTTAAGTTTAAACGAATGTAAAGTTCAGTGGCTGTACATAATTATTTAGAATTAAATTTGAACACAAAAAGCTTTATATCCTTTGATTAATACGAAACGTTCTGTCGTTTAAAATTTACCAAAATGATAAGTCGTTTAAAAACATCATTAATTAAATGCCAAAAGACAGCAACAAAAGCAGAGCAACAGCAATAACCATAAATTTTAAAAGCAAAAACAAAAATGCTCAATTTACGTATTTCCTCATGACAATAAAGAGCTTTTTTTTCAACATCAACAATTTAAATATTTTATGATTTTCAATTACAGGATAATTGTCAACGGGTTGTTAACACAACAACAACATCAACTGCAAGAGATGAAAGCACCATTAGCAGCAGCAGTAGAAAGAGGAGCAACATAAATAGCCACAAATATCATGACTATGATGACAGTGAAAATGTTAAAACTGCCAACAATGAAAATATGCATGACATCAACTATTTTAAATTTAACCATAACAACAACCACAATAACAACAACAAGAAAAGGAAACATTCCATGTTTTACGCGGACTTTGAACAGCCATTAACAGATGGAGTAGCAACACAAATTATTAAAATACCAGACGACAATAAAAATGTTGACGAGCATAATGCTGCAAAACAGGATGTGCATGAAAACAAGGATAAATCGGATAATGACAGCGAAATAAAAATTAACAAGAGTTTCACTAACAGACAAATTCACAAAAGCTTTAACCGCAAAAAACAAACAAAATATTATGCTGAAAATAACAAAAACAACAATGAAATGATAAATAACCAAAACATTGTTGATGGTGATGATGAGAAGGATACACAGAACGACGAAGACATTGAGGAAAACGAATGGTCAACCTCATTGTCAAACTCATTATCGTCATCATCATCGTCATCATCGTCATCGTCATCGGCTGACGGTGTGGCAACAACATCGGAAGAAATACAACCAGATATCATACCATATCCGCCACCGCCATTTTCCACAAATAAACAACACACTGGCAGTAGTAATAAACATAACAACAACAACAACAATAGGAACAACAAAAATACGCAACCAAATTGGATAAATGAGAAATTTAAAAAACTCGAACACAGCAAACAAGATAAGCAAGAAGGACAACAACAGAAATTGCTGCAGCAACAGCAGTACCAACAGCAATTGTATGAACATTGGCTACTACAACATTATAACAACAACAACTACAACAGGCCATATCAAACAGATGGGCTTGCAACATAGCGACATCACTTGCAGCAACTGCAACAACAGCAGCAGAAGAAACAAAAATATGTGAAATATCAAGAAAAAATTCACCACAAACACCAACACCCGCCTCAGCAACAACAGCACCAAAAAAAGAAGCTGCATCAAAATTAATAACAACTGTGGCTCCAAAATAACAACAAAGTAACCGGGTAGAAAATATTATTTAATAAAAAAAAAAACTTGTAGATAAAATAACAAACGGCTTTAAATGCCACATATTTTTTGTTTTTTTTTCCGGCGTTTCTGAAATGTAAAACAACTAACAACAACAAAATATAAAATAGGGGGCGCCTACAAAATGGATGGAATGCGGAAAACTTTTAAAACATTTACACAAGTTTATAGTTTTATATGGCAATAAGGACACTTTTTGAACGCATTGTAAAGGATATAAATATACATACATATGTACATCCATACATACAACGTTAAAGAGAGAAAAAATGCTGCATAAACATGCAGAATGTGAAAACATTTTAAACTCGAATACTTGTATAAAAAATTTATTATCATTTTAAGTTATTAAATTTTTCCAGTCGAAAACAATTTAAATGCAAATGCTTTTTCCTGGATGATGTCTTGTGATTTTGACAAATTTTATTTTTTTTTTATGTACGTATATAATATTTATAAATGAATAACGATTAACATTACAAAAAATCAAGAATAACATAACCATACACACATGGATATTTACATATCGATTACTTAATATAAAAAGGTCGTATATCGTTTTTTTTCAAAATCGGTTTTTTTACATGTTCTAGTAGACAAAACTCAAATACACCGCACTTAAAAAATTCAGTTTCCTATGAAGACGAATAACTGATTTACAGTATTTAAAAAAACTAACTAAAGATTTTATTGAGTTTTTTTCCTTCTCCTGTAAAGTAGCTAAATGTTGAGATACGACCTTTCTATATTAAGCCATCGATATACTCGTATGACTCACCGTTCCAAGTGAAGGCGAAAGGTTAAAAATTATCATGATTCCAATTTAAATTTAAAATTTAATTAATTTCTTTGTCACTAAAATCGTCTTAAAAAAACATTTTAAAAACAACTCAAAACTGTCTGGTTTTCTTAAAATTTTTTTACTCAAATCAATAAATAGTCTGTTTTAGTGAAAACTGAACTTAAGGTGCTGTTTCCACAATACAGAAAATGACTGGTTTAGAAATTTTGTATAGGAATCACTCTAAAGATCTGAGTGGTTTTCATAGAAAATCCCTAAGCCCGGCCAGAGGCCGGCTACGCGGAAAACCTTTAGTAATAAAGTTCAAATATTTTAAAATTTGTGATTAATTTCAAAAGTTTGAGTTGCTCACTAAAGATCCCTTGCAGAGCCGGTCTTAGGGATTTTCTCCAACATGGTTTTTCCCGACACGGCGATGTTTACTAAAGCTTTTCTGCATTGCATTACATACGTACTTAATTTCATTTTGACGTAGCACCGCAATGCACTGCAGTAAATCTGGGGACTTAGATTATTTGAGCAATTGTTGGTTGCAGGCCCTTTTTTTCATGGTGCTTCTTACAGCGGCAGTAGTTTACTAACGGGTTTCTACATTCCAGGCTTTGGCGGTGCTCAAGGTAACTCTTTTCTATAGAATTTCGAGCAACGTCGCCGTTTACTAATGATATTTTGAAAATGTAGTTTTTGATATAAAGAGTTTTTTGTGTTATTTATTTCATGTACACTATTTTGGGGCCATTTTTCATTTTAGTTTATTTAACAAAAAATTAAAAATGGCCTAAAAAAAAAATTAAAAATGACCTCAAAATAAGAAAAATGGCCCCACAAATAATTATTGTTATTTTTAATGTAAAAAGTTTGGGCCATTTTTCATTTTTGGTTTGGGGCCATTTTTCATTTTTCAGTTTCGGGCCATTTTTCATTGCACACATTTTTCATGCACAACAATTAAATAAATTTTTTTAAAAACATAAATTCTTGAGTTAGTGTCTCGAATTAGTGTCATATTTTATATAATTAATGTATGTGTATAATTTCTTAAATAAAATACTCAATTTAATATGAACTGACGTAGTATTATATTAATTTATAGTTAAATTTATGTTAAAATTCATAGTTAAAATTGGATCAAGGAATAGGTTCCTTAAATTCATAGTATAGATACGTTGAGTCAAGGAATAAGTTCGTTGCATTCAACATACATATAGTTTCAATGAATTTACGTACGGTTTCAACATGTGGTTTTTTAACTTCAAAGAACTGCTACGTTAAATTCAACAAGCCAGGACTTTGTCCTAAAGAGTGCAACAATCGAAAAGAGCCGAAATTATTCGTTTGATGTGATAGAAATCGATTTAAAAAACGAAGCAATTTTTCTTTCTTTATTGAAAATATTTTTATCACAAGTATTAAAAATATTATAGAAATTTTATGGAAAAGAGCACTTAAACACCGTTAACTTAATATATAAAGGCCCTAACTCATTATATTATTCAAATCGCGGATATTATCATATTGTGGTAGGTAACGCCATCAAGTTGTCATCAATATCACCCAACAACGCGATTTGCAAAAAAACTAGTTAGGACCTTTCTATATTAAGCTATTGATATATACCTGGAAGGGTTACTCTGTAATCCGATTCGAAAAGAAACCTGCTTGAATTTATATTTTATTAACAGTGCAATTGAAAAGCTTTTGTTTTCGATTTGAAAAGCAGAGTAACCACACCCCCGCCTCCCACCTCCTACAGAATATACATATAAATATTAAATGGTACTTCTCCTTTATTAATTTTGCTAACAAATATTGTATATATGTAGTTTTTTCAAAGAGAGTATTTTTTTTTTTTTTGTTAAAGAAGCTAATTTAAAAGCTTCAGTAAATAAAGCACACTCTTGTGGTTTCCTCAAAAGCAATTAGATCGGTGACCGTTGGTCCCGTAAATGAAAATATCTTCTGAGAAAATAAACGAAACCAATTACAAAACTTAAATGTGGTATCTAAATTAATAATTTGAAAACTTGATATTAATATTGATATAGAAATACACACAACAAATAAATACAATTAAGTGTAAAAAAAAACTAAAATACAATAGAAATTTAAGTTGAAAACTTTTATTTGAACAAAATGTTCTAAATCAAATAGTTTAGTTAAAAGTTTTCACTCTATATTGGCAATTTATAAACTCAATTACAAGAGAACTTTTTATGTAAAAAAAATAAGGAAATATTTAGAAAAAAAAAACAACAAACGAAAAAGGACATATAAGAGATAAATGTAACATTTGCATATCTAAGTTTTATTTTATTAAAACTATAAGTATATATAAATGTATTTTATTATAGAAAAATATATTTGCTAACAAAAGTTATAGTCTTTAAAAAGAAAAAAAAAATATAGAGAAACTAAAATTAAACTTTGTAAACAACGTTTTTGACTTTAGAAATAAATTTGAAAATAATAAGAAAAAAGCTCTATCACAAAATGGCTATGGTTCTAATAGGATATTAAAGCAGTCATTTTTAATTTGTCTTTTTCACTCACTTACTCTCTAGTATACACACACACTTGCACATTACTTGCAATTACATTATATTTTTATATTTTTGTGCCCAGCAGTTCTGATGTATATTACAGAAATTTTCTTCATACATTTTTTAATTGTTATTTATTTTATTCTATGCGACAGTTTGGGAAAAAAACGTAAACTCGAAAAATTGTCAACGGTGCCGCCGTGGCTGATAGGTAGCAATGCTAGATAGTAGTCCCGGGGTTGTCGGTTTGATTCCGGCCAGAGGTCCTAGGAGTTTTCTGCAGACAAACTAATCGCTTTGCGAGGTTGTGTTTGTTTAAAAAAAAAAAAAAAGTAGGCGAAAATTGAAGTTTTCCAGGCCACCTACTTCTTTTAAAATATCAATCGGATGAATCGCAATTCTGTTTTAAGCGACATCAAGAAAAGAAGGAGGTTAATATTTTAAGTGGAATTTTTTATGTTTGCCTGCACACCTCTAACTCGGGTCATTTAGGTAACGATTTTCAAAATTTTTTTTTTTTAAGAGATTTCTTTTCCGATCATTGGCAAGTTGTTCTCCTAAAATATGATTATCGCATAAATCCTTTATTTGTTAATGCATTTTCAAAATTCATGCGTTTTTTCAAGAGATTTTTTGCATTTTGTTCCATGATTTGTTTTTTTTTTTTTGTTTTTTTTTTATTTTATTGGGGACCAAATTTTTATTTATTGTTTAATTCTTCCATTTATTGAGCTATTTACCAAATTTCATATTAATTTCACCAGATTTATTTGCAGTTTGGTTTCATTTATATTTTTTTCCAATCGGGGGCAAAGTGGCGCCTACCCAAAATTATATAAAGCAATAATTCTTTATTTATGGAACGAATTTAAAATTCGTATTCTTTTGTTTAGAAAAATTAACTGAAAAATTAATTGAAGCAGGGTCCCATACCTTTTTCCTTGAAAATCGATGGGCAAATAACATAAATTAATTAGCTACATTTACTGCATGATTTTACAAATTCTTTTTTTGTTTCTTTGATCGAATGTTTTCGGAGTTTGGTAAAATTATTTATTTTTTTTGGCAAATTCGAGGTGCAAGTTGTCCCCCGCTTCTTAATCGCTTAAAAATTTATTAACGAGACAGATTTTAAAAGTTCTTCTTTTTAATCGGGTTTTATTGCAGTTTCATCCTCAAATTTGGAGTAGCAATTTGTACCGCCGGAACGAGGTCCGATAGAAATTTACGTGTCCTCCTGAAATATTTTTTAATAAATAAATCCGTTGTTATTTTTTTTTTTTTTTTTTTGTAGGACCAGCTCTCAGGAGATGACCCCTTCATACGCAAATCATTGTGCCACAACTTAAATTTTGACAATGTAGACGGCTTAAATTCTTTACAGCTACGCTGTTGCACATTTCGTTTATTTTTAGTAGCAGTGCTAAAACGTCTCTGGTGTTAAGTAGACGCATTAAATTTTTTTAATCTGTCTGAGCAGACATTTTATTGTTTTACTTCACTGACGGTTCTACTAACGAACGAATTTTTTCGATTGGTTTGTCTGTTTTTTCTTTTTTTTCCAGAATTATTTTAATACTAATTAATCTGCTGCCTTTGGAGATTTTACTGATATATTCTTGCATGCTGCATCAGAACTGCAGGTCTTTTATAGATATAATTATATTCTCTTATTTTTCTACATTCAGGTATCACAACTTTATTTCCTAACACACTTTAAAATTCTTTATGTCAACTTTTCAAAAACACACACACACCAAAACCTGAACACAATCAATTAAATGTTTGTACTAGTTAGCAGTATCTAATCCACATACAAAAACATGCATACATACATATATATTTTTCTTAGACACCAACCAAGACACACACTCATACACATATCTAGACAAGTACAATTAGTGAAATGTAATTAAATTTTTGAAAAACATAAAATGTGTCTCTTAAAATGCATAAAAACCGGATAATATATTTGTAGCTTTTTAAGTAAAAAGAAATTAAGAAAATGAATTTTGTGAAATGTAAAAATGAAAGAATTACATAGAAATAAATAAAAATATAAGTTAAGATAAAATTGAAATTAAAGTTAAAAGTATACTTAAGTAACAATTAAATAAAATTATATATTGCATACATGATTTAAAATGATATTGAATAAAAATAAAATTTAAGACAAGAAAAAATTTATTTTATTAATGGCACTTAAGATGGCAACACATTTCAAAAGCTCTTATCGTGACTTTGGTAACTAGTGGTGGGTGGTAGTGGTGGTCGTACAGAGAGAAAATTTAGTTGGAGCCATTGCAAAAGAAAAACTGTTGGCGTTAAGAAATATTCACGCTTTTTCCATTTGTCGTTGATCACATTTAGAGTCAACATCACTTCGTATCAATTCAATAACATGTTTGCACTCTATAAAAAGATTGCGACGACGTTGACTGTTTGTTGTTTATGTCAATATAAGAAATACACATCTCTGAATATTTTTTAATCAGCTGACGTTTTGTGAAAAAAAAAAAATCCCATTCGTGGGATGACTGAACATCTTCAACGTTTTAATATTGTGATCATTCTGCTGAGATGTTGAAGATGAAAGAGTGTCTTTGGATGTGGTGGAAGTTAAGTTCACATATTAACTTCTATAAAACTCACATCACTTTCAGGTGTTTGCACTTCTGGATGTAAAGTATGTTCTGCTTTCGCTAAACTGGACACCTCGAACTGCTGCTTTAGAGTTCAATTGTTTTTTTTTTAAACTGCAGCATATTTGCCGCAGTTTTCCCTAAGAGGACTTAAAGTAAAACTGTTCCTCCGTTGGTGGACATTCACCTTTGCTAGCGAACATATTCTTCTTAATTCCTTCCCATCGTTGCTTTAAAATTGCGTTGAACAGTGTTTCTGTGAAATGCCACGATTGCTTTAGTTATAAAAAAATATTCAAGTCGCCTTAATATTTCCCGTTTTATTTAATTTTTAATTGCTTGCTTAAAATTTATTCAAGTCGTTACTAAAAATAGCGACGACGACAATTTCAGAGTCGTATCAACACAATAATGTTGTCACATTTTTTGCAGAATGCAAACTACATTTTAAAAGTAATCGATAACCATTGATATCGACAACTAGAATGCTGATTTAAAGCAGACAACGCAAGACAACATTGTGTTGCGTCGATGTTGACAACTGGAATAAGGGTGATTACTAAAATTTCTTATGATCTTTTTTTTTTCAATTTAAAAACACTTATACGCCACATGCAACATTTCATAAAATTCACAAGGGTACTTTAAAAAATTTAATAACTGTCTGGCATTTAATAAACAGTCCATCACGAAATGCAATTTATGTCACATTTTGTGCCCTTAAGCTGATATTCCACAGGCGGTCGTATGGTCATAATTATCATCTACATCGTTGTCATTTTTACCGCAACCATCAAAGTTTGTGTTTCACCAACACAACTGCATTCATGCAATGGAATTGTAATGGTGGCAAACAATAATGTTGTCACACTTACATATCTAC
Organism: Lypha dubia; assembly: GCA_947311025.1. NCBI lineage: Eukaryota > Metazoa > Arthropoda > Insecta > Diptera > Tachinidae > Lypha > Lypha dubia. Next base: position 57,206,892 of record OX371263.1, read on the forward strand.
ACATTATGCTCTGCCGGCTATGGAGGCCATCCAAATACCGTTCATTGTCACACGTAATGCTTTCCGGTGACAGTTGTCGAATTATCAATGATATATTATCACATTTAGACGTACAGTGGGATATTAGAAGCAAAAATTTTTAACTTAACTTCAAAACTTTGAAACTAGATTTAAAAAATTTGATTTAAGTTTCGAAACTTTAATTTCGAGTTTAATTTCTAAAATTCAAAGAAAATTTCACAAATTCAATATAATTTTCGAAAATTGGATGTTCCATTTGAAAATTCGTCAAAACTCACCCGTTGCGCGCCGGCTCAAAATAAACACCAAAAGCTTTGATATTTAGTGGGAACTAAGCATTTCTAAAGGAAAGATCGATTTACAATAAAGGAGACCTAAAAACAGATAATTTGTAATATTTTTTTTTTTTGGTTTTTTCAAAAAACCGAAAAAGTTTTGTTTCTCTGTTTTAAATCATCGATGTCCCTGTAGAAAACCTTAGTCCATACCAACAATTAGATCTGTTCGATATACATATGTTTATATATCGAAAAAACATTTTCAATTGTCGAAGAAGTTCTTCACAATGAATTTTATATATAAAAAAATTATCAAGAAGATCAAATATGTGGATGCTCGTATCAGCATAAAATGTGTACTAAAAAAAATTAAGTCAACTTGAGAGCAAAGGAAAGTTATTTAAATAAATTCGAAAATTTTAAATTAAACTCGAATATGCAAACCAAGTTTTGAAATTTTTACTTCGAAAATCCGAATTTGATTTCGAAAATTCAAACTTAATTTAGAAAATTTAAACTAAACTTATGCTGTTTTCTTTTCTATACACAAAAGGGCACCTTGTTAAAAGGTACATGTATAAAATGTATTGCCTTGTAATAATGCGCCTTTTTATTTTACTAGAACATAACATAATTTTTAAAAAAGTAGAATGCCTGGTTTTTTAAACAGCTGTGAGTGACATCTGTTTCACAAGGAACTTTCAACTCTGCCGATTTATATGACGGCATAAAGTGCAATGTCTTTTACCATTAGTAAGAGAGATTTTGTTAGAATAAAAAAAAATCCATCTTGCTGGAGAGCAAAATATTTTTAAGAAACAAACACCAAAGTACACTTGCTACATGGAGATGTACCTTTTATTTGTAGAAAAAATAACACCATTAATTTCGAAAAATCGTAAATTTACATATCATGGGCCTGATCTAAAAAAAAAAAATAAATTATACCTTATGGTTGGAGTAAGTCGAGGCCCACTGTAGATATTTTTGTTTAAATGAAAAATTATGTAAAATGTAACATCCCGTTTAATAAAATACGAGCAATAGCAGAAGTGATAATAAAAAAATAAATTACTCTTAAATGGTGTTTTCGTATAAAACTTTTTATTGTTGTTGTTGTTATTGTTAATGTTATTGTTTTTGTTTTCTCTTTGATGTATTTGTTGGCTTACTGTCACGCATAATGAATGGTAAAGATGTTGGTACATGTTTCATTTCACTTTTTTTTTTGTAAATACTACAGCCAAATGGATTAAAAAAAATAAAATGTTGTATTTTTTTCAGCAAACGTTCTTGTTATTTATGTCATCAAATAATTTTTACTTCTGCACAAAAACACGTAATCACACAAATCCACACGTACACACAGCTAAAAACACGGAAACAAGCGTTGCAATACTAAAAACTCATCAACACATTCGCATCCTTCTTGTTACAAAAAAAAAAAAATAAACAAAAATATGAATACAATATTTGTTTAAGTATTTATATATTAACGGCCGTATTCATAAAAAAATATTATTGTAGGTTTACAGAGTACAATAGCTATTGTAGACTTTTCGTCTTATTAATGACTAATAAAAATTTGTATTCATAAAGGAACAATATCAGTTTTATAGCTGTTGAACGATTTTAGCGACTTTATGTATATGTATGGCAACTCTCTTTTTATTTAGTTGTTAGTGATGCTTTAAACCACTGTTTGCTAAACCCGATAATCAAGTAGATATCAGTTTTTCTATAAATTATTTAAAAAATTTAATAAAAAATATATGTTTGCAAAATAAGAAACATAAAAAATGAGTCGCGAACAATTTTAAATGAAAATCAATAAAGAAACTGTTACCATTTATCAATTTTTGTGATATACGGTAGCAAAGGTAACCGAATAATGAGGATGTTTACATTTAATTTACATCACTGCTATAATTCGTCAGAATTTTATTTTATTTCTTTGATTTGTGCTTCAAGTAAACGTACATATGTATTTATAATTTGTGTAATTAAAATGGATGCAACTAATAACAAACAAGAACTTTCAGAAAATGAAATGGAAAACATGGTAAATATTATTAATACATGCTACATATCTACACACTTATAAACATACATATATGTATGTATGTCACCATATTTTATATTTACTTGAATATAATGCAAAATGTCACTTTATTTTTGGTTTAAAGAAGGGCAAATCCAACAATAAATTTTTTGACTTTACTGATGGTTTACTAAAGGTTTAATAAAATTTTTTCGTTTATGAATACAACTTTAACAACTTTGGCTGATAAACCGCCAATAAATCTGAAATAAATTTTTATGAATACGGCTGTAAGAGTCTGTGCGTGCGTTTGTGTTCGAATACATGAAAAATTTATGCATCTTTATTTCCTTGTTGTTGTTGTTGTTGTGGCCGCACTTTTTCTTTCATCTGTACGTTTAATTCTACTGGCGAAGATCCTTGTCGCTGTTATTATATATTTATTTCTCTGGGTAATTTTATTTTATTTGTTTACAACATCAACATTATTTTGATTGGTTTAACAAACATTAACTGCAACATCAATTTGATGGCCCATCATTTGTGGTCATATTGTTTGCTGTAGTTATTTTTTGTTGTTGTTGTTGATGGAAATGCTTTATTGGTTGGTGTCATCAACGCTATTAAAATCGATGTTCGAACTGTTGTCCATTAAATGTGTGAAATCTTACTTGCTCACATAAACAAACGCACAAACACACACTCACATGTTGATAACATCAGGAAAATATTAAAATGTTTTTGTTTTTTTTTCTATTTTCTTTTATGTCGCTATTTCGTGTTGGCCGCTACATAAAAAAAGGAAGTGCCAATAGATTCAAGGAATTGCCAATAGATTCCAGCATGTCGGTACACGTACCACTACAAGCGGCAATTGAAAAGCCAAGTGACAGAAATCATATTTAACTTTAAAGAAGAAATGTAATTTACTTTATTCGAAAGATAATTTTCTTATATTAAACGTAGTCTAATCTGGAGGTGGAATTTTCAATGACTTTTTGCAACATTTGTGGCCGTATATCGGCAATAACGTGGCGAATGTTGTGGTCAATCGGCATAGACTAGCGACTTCATGTGGGGACACATAAAATAATCTAAAATCGTTAAATCACACGGTCTTGGAGGCCAATTCACGGGCCCAAAACCCGTAACTATGAGAATACCAAACGTTTCCTTAACAAAAATAATCATAAATCACATTACAGCTGACGAAATGGCCGCCAGTTAAAAAAGTGTTGCCAAAATAAAGTTATATACCTCTGAAAAAAACCCTTTATAAAACATGTTTTCAGTTTATTAATAAAATCCAGCTCATTTAGAGTCCTTTACGTTGCTAATGAATAGGGCAGGGATTATATGTAAATAAAAAGTGGCTTTTAAGAAATTTAAACACACGCACCAAAATCAAAATAGTATGAAAAGCTCCGGATTAGACCATTTTGTAGAACTATGTAAAAGCTTTTTTGGTACAAAATCTTTGTTGAAACAATTTCTTAATATTTTCGCAAAAGTAAAACTAACTCGGTTAAGAATTTCAAAAACGACGACTATTTATTGCTACAAATACAAACTAAAATGATTTGCACAATCCCAAATGAATTGCGAAAAATCTTATTATTGGGATTTCTTTTCTCTTCAAGTATGTATTTGGGGAGCATACTAAGCCTCAAAATAGTTTAATGATTGCAGCTTTACAATTCGTAAAAAAATAGCTATATTTTGTAAAAATACGGTAATTTTTTTAATGTTCTACAAAAATTATATATTTGAAGGATTTTATGTTTGGATGTCTCTTCACATATAACGGGAAACCCGCTCATTGGATTTGAGTGAAATTTGGTATACGGATAGCATGTGACTGAGATGTGAAACAAGACTGATACTTAAGGTGTATTTTTACTTATGTTACTTTTTTATTTTTGGTACTCTTTCTCTGTAGAAACCCTTTGAATGGATTTGTTTAAAATTTGGCAGATGGATAGCAAAAGACCAAGATTAAAATTTAGCGTTTAAGGGCTTAAAACGGGACGAAGTGGTTCCGATGGTACTTATTGTTTTATTTTACTTACATATATTTATTTTACATATTATGCAGAGTACTTTTTTAATGGGAAAATAGGGAAAAGCTGCTACTATTGGTACTTTTTGTTCTTTCTTTACAATTAGTTTTTTTTTTTATATTAACATCAGTGTACTTTGAAGGGGAGGGTAAAATTACGAAAAGTTGGTACTTTGGTGACTGGTTTTCCTTTTCTTTTATAAATTTGCTATGCAGACACTTTATGCCTTCGTTAATATGTAACGTGAATGAAGTCACGTGTAAAATCTAGTTTTTTATAATTTTAAAATACAATAGAACAAGAGTTTAATTTTATCACAAATGAATACTGAGATGACATCCAAAGTCTTAGAAATTTTTAATTATAATTTTTTTTCGGCTAAAAATTCGCACCTTGGTTAAATGTGTTTTTTGTAGTTTATAAAAAAACCAACAAAAAAATTTTATTTCTAAATACCACAATTCCCAATAATATTCCAAAAATCCCAAAAAGTACGGAGTTTAGTATTTTCACCGACTTTTTCGTCCCGGGCATATACAATTTTTGAAAAATCTTAAGGGATGAATGTGCCCTCCAGATGTCATCATAATTTTTTTTCGACAGAAAACTGGCATTAAAATTATTATTTTCATAAAAAATTTGTCTATTTCGAAAAACTCTACCATCTTCATTCAATTGAGAAAATTTTAAAACAAAATTGCACTGACATGCTCTATAGTATCACCTATGAAATTGTTATATGAGGCAGGTACATTCCCAAATTTTTAAATTAAACTGTATATGCGAATGAGTTGCCTTTTTAAAGAAGTATTTTCTGTGATACATTAAAAATTTTGGGTTTAATAACTTTAGCCGATTCGGTTAAGATTTGACTTCTCTACTTGCAAAACAGCGAACCAAACTTGTTAAGAATTTAAAAATTTTAATTTTTTTTAGTCGAATATCGAATTTTTTAGTTCTTGAACAACAAGAACGTCTACTTTCCAGATCTCAATTTTTATAAGATTGTAAACATCAGATGCGCAGCTGCTAGAATATTGTATAATCCTGATGTGACCCACCTCTTGGGATCTAGTAGCTTCACTTTCGTTAAAAATATAAGATCAGTAGATGCTTCATAAATTTCATAAAATAAAACTGTGAGAAGTTACGAGAGCGCATTTGAATGTGAATACTTTAGTATGACTCAAGCATCTCAGATATTTTTCGATATGAATAACACTTCTTTGTTGTATTGTTTTTTTTTTAACTATTCAGCTTTTTATTTTGTACTTCTCAGTTCTTGCTTGAGAGTTTGTGTATAAGTGTACGTGTTTGAAAAGTTTTCAGACATGGACTGGTCCTAAATCATATTTTGCTTTATAGTCGACCCACTAACTTCTTTAGCCAACACCACCCAAAGAAAAATGATAACACCATTTTTATTTGAATAATTTCGTTTTAAATGTTTCGAAATTAAATTAATGAAACATTTAACATAAAATTACACTTCAAACTGTTCCTTTTTTTAAATTTACATAATAAAACATTAAAAAAGAAATCCTTGTTTTCTTTTCAAATATTTTTCGGTTAAATTAAATGAAGGCACAAAAAAATGTGTTTTAAATCCTTAATCACTCTTGAATTTTCTTTAAATATTTATTTAATATTGTATTGTCTTTATTACTGTTGCCATGGTTACAAGAGCTGTAGATTTGACGAGTGTAGCTGAAAATTGTTGTATCTTCTTTTTTTGAGAAAAAAATAAACTGAGTTTTTTCACACTAAATCAAATAAAATCCAGTTTGATTGAATGCTTGATTGATGGCTGTTGTTGGTTGGTTGGTTGGTTACGAAATTTAAGGCCCAAGTTGGTTTTAATGCACAAATAAAACACAAACATACACAACATCATCATTGAAAAGATATCTAACCAATTTTAATGGAAAGCAAAAAAAAAAAACATCAAAATATTTCTGCTAATAGAGATGAAGTAAAAAAACTGACGTCGCAAATAAGTTGGTTGTGGCTGATTTGTCACTGTTAATAAAAATGTCACTCAAATGAATTTTCTTTTTCTTTTCGGTTTTGGCTTTCTAATAGGAAACCTCCAACTAACAAAAGGAAGACTTAAGTGTTGGCCTACATGTTACACAAAAAAAAAAAGAAAAAAAACAGAAGGAAAAATAAAGGAAATGAATTTTTGTTAATAAAAGCAATTTTTGGTCTATTTTTTTTTCATTAGTTTTTGCTAATGATTGTAACAACAAGAAAAAGGAAATAAAATGATTTTAGTTTTTTCTTTTTGTAAGGAATAATATTAAAGCAAAATATTGCAAAAATATACTGGGGTCAAATTGAAGTACCCGTACAACAGGCAAAAATATTAATAATTCATGAATTTTTATTTTTTTTTTGGCATTTTTAGTGAGGAGACCAAGCAAGAGTTCATACGACAGCCAGAATAATTGTAGTTTACATTCATTGAGGCGTAAAGTGTACACGTTTGTTTGTGTGCTTAAAGGAAGGAAACCCGGAAATCATTGATCTAAAGAAAGACAATGCAATAAAACCGTTGCCTAAAATATCAAATATAATTTCATTTAAGAAAATTCTAAATATTCTGCTTAAAACTGTGTGCCGTAAAATATAATTTAAAATGGTGAACATTTTGAATGGTTATTTATTTTATAAAAAATACCTTCAAGAAATTAATGTGCTGTTTTTACATGACGAACAAGTGATTTGAGTGTAAAAATTGTATAAAAAGCCCTAAAAAAACTGAACATTTTACACACAAATCGCTTGAGCAATGAATAATAATTCAACTAAAGTGCTGTTTTCAAATAACGGACGAAAGATATGAGTATAAGAACCACACAGTTTTTTTTTTTTTTTGGATTGATTGCCACGAGAATTTTACACTCAAATCATTCTTCCGTCAGCACAGCACATTGATTTCAGTTCTATTGAATTAATGAAAATTCAAACTACTAAAAGTTTTCGGAGACATTCTAATAACCAATCAGACTGCCAGAACGCATCAGTATACCGATTTCAAGGCCACTACACCCATCATCAGCTTTCGTTAATATTTTTCAATAGAAATGGAAATCAAGAATTTTTATAATTTCTTTTTATTAAATTGTTAGATATTGAAACATTTTTTTGTTAGTCTGAATTTTTTTTTTTTTTTTTGTAATTTTTAATAAACTAGTCTCTTTCCTAAAAAACAAAAACATTATATTCTATTTTTATGTGCGGTTTCTATAATACGAACAATTGGTTTGGATGAAAAATTTTTATGAAAACCACAAAGTTTTTAGAGTGATTCCCATAAAAAATTTCTACTCAAGTTATTTGTCTGTATTGTGGAAACAGCACCTAAACCTCCCTTATTATTTATCAATCGATGTCTCTATAGAAGAGCTCAGTTCACATAAAATACTAAAGCTCTTCCATATTTTTTACAAAAGTAAATTTAAATTACAAAATTTATTTTGACACACCGAAATATGTAATTAATGATATTTTTAAATTGTTTAAGCAAGTTTAAAAATCGCGTATGCTTAAAATTTTCTGTATTATTTGTTACAAGCTCAACAATAAATGAAATCTTTGTTAAATTGAGGTGCGGATTCCTGATGTCGGACGAATGATTTGAATGTAAAATTTATATACGCATAAATCACTCAAAAAAGTGAGTGCTTTTCATACAAATTCTACATTCGAACCATTCGTCCGTCATGTGGAAGCAGAATATAATTAAAAATATTTATAATATTTAAAGATTTAATGTAAGTTATACTTCCCTCTCTTCAAAATATTTTTTAAATAACAGACCGGAAACGGATGTTATATGTTACAAAACATTTGTTAACTTAACGGAAAACACGAAGTGAATAAAAAAACAAGTAAGAGTGCTATATTCGGCTGTGCCGAATCTTATATACCCTTCACCAATGCATATATATGTGATTCGCAGAATATAATAAGCCTGTATATCCTTTGTTAATATCCTTTGATAATACTGTAAGCAGTATGTGTGCATGTTTTATCATTACTTTTTTTCTCACTGAGTTTAAAAGGAATCTAAAATGAAAAACAAATCACATATTTTTTACTTCTAAATACAAATGCATTTTTAACATACACACATATATGTACATACATATATATATAAATTAATATGTTTTTGTACATTTTATGTACTACTTTTTTATGACTTTTTTTTTTTTTTTGGAAAATGTACCTACTCTGTGCAAATTATTCGAGAAATATTTTTAAATGAAATATGTAGAAATATGTAGCTATTATACATATTAGGTACATATGTATGTATGTACTTATATTATCCAATCAGCCTAACAGAACGTATCAGTTTATCGATTTCGAGAAGGCTAAAACAATATTCATTGTTCTAACGTAGGGCTAGTTCAAATAGTAATTATGTAAGTTATTTATTCTTCGTTATTGACCTATTACATAGGTACTTATGTATGTATGTACATATCAAAAAACACCTCATAGAAGGGAAAGTTATTTTACTGGTGACAAAATACTTTTTAGCGACGGCTCATTTCAATTATGTATACAGTATTTTTCGGTTAATTGACCCTACGGTTAATTGGTTTCCACGCTTAATTGAACCACATAATCGGGCAAAAAAATATTGCATACGAAAACACATGTAAATTTCCTCGGATAATTGAACCCGGTTAATTGATTTTCCCGCTTAATTGGTTCAAAATTCATGTCATCAAAAATAAATTTCCTCTTACTTTTACCCGGTTAATTGCAAATGAATTGTTTTTTAGTTTATAAATTTAATTTTTTTGTAAAACTCATGTGCACACAAACAGTGCATTTAATAGTACATAGTATGTACCTACAATAATAAATACCTGCGTATACACATATATGTACATTTTTTTCTGTTACTTGCATTTTTTTCGTTTAAGGTAAAAAAAAAATTATTTTGAAAAACTTAAAGTGCACATATGCGATTTCTTTTAATTCATTAGTAGTTCCAATTATGCGGATTCTTGTAATTGAACGATTTGTTCAATTAAGCGGGTATCGGCTAATTGGTTCCCCGGTTAATTGAACAAAAAGTTGTGCAAATTTTGATGTGCAATTAACCGAAAAATACATATATACCTATGTATATATATATACACAAATGTATATTTAGCGTGTAGTACCTACACCTGTATCATACCATAGCGTTTTAATTTACTTTAGCAAAAATAAAATTTCGGTTCTGATTTTTGATTACATACATATATACAATTTTATAACCCTTTCAGAAATAAATTTAAAATAAATAAATACTCCAGTATTGAACTGAGGAATCGCTCACAATAATCCAACACACGACCCATCGTGCTACTGAGGCTAGATAGTTCTTTGTGTATATTAATTTAAAAAAATATATATATATATATATATATGTATAAAATAACCTGTTTATTATTTTCAAAAATAGTTACAAGCCTATGTACATATATTTCAATTTTTAAAATGAAAAACAAATTGACAAATATACAACATTTTAAAAGATAAATACAGAAGCATTTTTAACATACATATAAATACATCAGAGTATATATGTAATCATCAGTGTGCGACATTTTTTTCCACAGAGTTTACTTGTCTGGTACGTATGTATAGTGTTCTAAAAACGATTTGTGTGCATACATACATATTTATGTTTATAATGTGCTTTGGTGAAAAAAAAATTGAAATTTTTTATGTGTGTAGAATAGTGCTTGGTATCAGAGCTGCCGTTTTTTGTTATTTCTAACAAAAATTGGTAATGTTATTTTTTAATGTGAGATGCGAATATTTTTTCATTTTGGTTAGTTTTTTTCGTTTGAATATTTTTTAACTATATATATAACTTGTTAAGCTTTGAAAACAATTTTTGAAAATTTTTAATTACCTGTTCATAGTACGATTGGGTCACAACACTGTCAACACCTATCCGTACTACTAAATGATCTGCTCTGTGTTATTAAAAAATATTCAATGATTCACATCTAGCTAGACCTGACAACTTTCAAAACAAAAATGGGACGAACGAAAAAACTTTTGAACAACTTTTTTATTTCGTACAAAATTTATTATCATTGCCACATAGTTCTGCTGCAGCCGAAAGAATGTTTTCACAGCTTAATTTAAACAAAACCAAATTTCGTAATAGTCTTGATTTTAAAACTATTAACAATATTATCCAATCGAAACAGTTGTGCAAAAATCAAAATGTTGCCCATTATTTACGGTCTGCCAAAGATATGAATTGAAAATTCGTATATAATTTCTAATCTCAATACTGTGAATTGTAAATCTATTAATTTTTTGATTTAAAAGAAAAATTTTGTAAAACAATTACATTTTTTTCCTGAAGTACAAATATTGTTTATTTTAAATAAATAAACACTTTAAAAAGTTTGTTTAAATTTAAGTTTCTTGTTATGTTTTTCACTTATTAATAAGAAATTTATTAATATGTAAAAACAATTTCTTTTTTTCCTTTCTTATTATTTATAAATGTGCAGTACAAATTTTGTTTATTGTAATGATCCTATTCAAAAAAAATTTTAATTTATAAACTTTCAATCAAATGAATTTTGTATAAACATTTGGCAGGTTTAACTCTTATAAAAAAAAACTATTTTTACGAATAAGGGCTCAAATAAACAAAAACTGATTTCAATTTAAGTTTCTCCTTTTCATTTACTATTAGTATGATTTTTTTTTTTCGTTTTCTTGTTTTGCAATTATTATTTAACTATGTATAAAATGCAAATAAACTGTATGTAATGCTACTTTAAATAAATTTAAATATTTTTTGTTAATAAAATATGCATTTTAAATTTGGTTATTTTTTCACATTTGGTAACTTTTTCAAAATATTTGGTTGTAATATTTTTTTGGTCGTGGCAGCACTGCTTGGTATGTTAAAAGCAAATAACGATTTGAATGTGTTGATCTTTCAAAAGCACCCTGTCGGGCTTTGAGTTAACTTAAAGCATACTTATAGTCAATCAGATTTGAGTCACAGGTGACTAAAAAACTAGTTAATTTGCTTTGTTAAACGCTATTCAGGTTTTACATTTGATGTCATCAGAGCGAGTCAGTACTCACTTACTCTGCATAAGTTTCAGCTAACCATATGTTAGCTTATTATTAGTTAGTTTGTGGCGCATAAAGTAAGTGGTCACTATGAGTTAGCTATGAACTAACTAGCTAATGATTGGGGTTTATAAGTTAGTTTGTGGCGCATAAATCAGGAGGGCGCTATGAGTTAGCTATGAACTAACTAACTAATGATTGGGTTTTATAAGTTAGCTTTGAGTAAAATTGCTAAAATTTAAAAAAAGAATTTTTTTTCTCATATTTTATGATTTTATATATATTTATTTATTAATTAATTAATTAACAATATAATACTAAGATTATTTAATTAATTTTACAGTAAAAATGATTTTATTATAAAAAAATTAATGATATTCCAACAGTCATAGGCATAAAATAGGAACATAAAATAAAAGGAACTTCAGTTTTTTACATATTTTATATGTATGTATATCTTTTTATAAATTTATATATTATATTTATTTTAAAATTAAATTTTTCATTCATGATGGTCATTATTTCCTTTGGATTCTTTCTTTTTGGTAATGCAAATTGCTTGGAAATGTCGCTTCTTTATCAACTTAAGTGCATTTCTTATAGCTTTTTCTGGATTATCTTCTTGGTTACCATGAATAGCATATATTAATGATACGAAAACTAATTTGTGATTACACGTTCGAAAGAAAAATAAATGTATGTTACTTTACCCATTAAAGCATCAAAAAATCTTTTAAAATTTTTCAGCGATAGTTTTCCGTGGATTCCATCCACGTTACAGGCGACAATTAGGTCCACGGAGAAAATCTCTGTCAGAGATTTATGAAGTTGTCCTCTTAGTAAAGATGATATACAACGAGTCTGAAAAGATTTATTTCAATTAATTTAATTTGTTTTTAATCGATGTTAACCCAATCAAAACAGAGTAACAAAATACTTACATAACCAGCACGATTTGATTCTTTTATTTTGCTATTAATTTCTTCCAAACCGTCAATGGTCTGAATTTTTAAATAATTAATTTTTCTGAAAATTAATTGTGAAACCACAAATCAAACTGAAAACAAAATCACAGTCGTATTGATAGTTATTTCTTTTTTTTTTTGTTTCTTTTTCTTCTTTTTTTTTTTGCTTTTAATTTTTAGTTGTTCAATGTTTGCTTATATGTGCATCAGTTTCGAGTGAGCAAAAAGTTAGTTTAATACTTATCAGGAAGAAGTCAGATGTATTAAAAACCAAATGACTACCCATCTCTGCATCAGTTCTGAGTTAATTTGAAGTCAGTAGAAAATAGTTAGCAAAAAGTCAACTTAACTCAGAACTAGTTCATAGAAGCCCGACAGGGCAAATGCCTTGTATTTTTATACACACATGCTTAGATGTGTGACAAAAAGGGGTTTGTACGAAAAAATGCGTAAAGTTATAATTAAGTTAATATACATTCAACACTAACAAGCCTCTGTAGCACAATGGTTAGTGGGTAGAATTATAGTGAGCGACTCCTTAGTTCAATACTGGAGCACAAAGTATTTATTTTAAATTTATTTTTGAAAGGTTTATAAAATTGTATATATGTAATCAAAACTCAGAACCGAAATTTTATTTTTGCTAAAGTAAATTAAAATGCTATGGTATGGTGTAGGTACTACACGGTAAATATATGTGTATAAAGTCGAATTCGGATAAGAACGCACTGTTTATATGTAAAAAACGCTTAATTGAAAATAAAAATTGTTATTTATATTTATTATTTTTGATCAATCTCAAAGCACTTGCTTGCATTTGCTTAAAAGAAAACCTGCTGATTGAAACATATTTTGTTTAGAAATAATCTAATTTATATGAAACAAACATCCCATAAAAGGAAAAATGTTTAATTTCTGGTAACAAAATACTTACTTGTCGAATACGAATAAAAATATATTAAAATAAGCAAATAGTCGAAAAATCGAATACGAGTATTCGTAACATTACTAGTACGTAGGTACATACATAAAATAAAGATAATGGAAATTTTTTCAACATCCATCGACAGCTTCTATTATTTATTCATGGATAGCTCAAATATATTTATTAGATCAACATCAAGCTTAGTTAGAACTTTAAAATTCAACAAACATTAACATTTTCAACACAAATACTTACATATATATGTAATGCTGCTTCTGTGTGTATAAATATTATTGTTTGCAAGTATTTTAAATACCCTGCAGTCGGCGTAGCTAGCGAATGTCTAGCTATTTCGCGAGCTACCAGTCATTTCCTCTAACTACCAGCCTAACAACTAGCAATGCACTCGACTGACGATTTGAACATACGGATGACATTGACGGTAATCACTTGACACGATCAGACCGATGAGATCACTGGTGAGCAACTCCCAACTATTTCTCTAGTCAAAATGTACCAGTTAGATCAACAATGATATTTCCTAAATGAAAATACTACAGAAATTTAATTTTTTTTTGATACATATTTGTTTATTTATCAAATTTCTTTTTCAATAGTTATAAAATATTCAATTAATTGTTCTTTTTCTTTGTTTATGCAACGTTTAGTTGACTTCTGCTCATTTTACCTTTAAAAACACTTTTTTTACATGTATATGTGTGAGAGAGTCAAAGGCGAACTCTTGCATTACTTGTGGCCACTGTAGTATTTAGTCGGATTTTCGTTAGGGAAATACTTAACGATTTCGATTAAAATTCTACTTTTAAAAATGCAGGGTATGCCCTTTTTATGAAAACATTCAGGCATACATACATATATATATACATACATATAATTATATAATATATATTTGTACGTATGGTTGGGCGCATGGGCAATAATACAAAATATTTATTTTGTTTTTCTACCGTAAGACATTTCTGTATTATGTCTGAAGTTATACCTATTTGATGTTTACAAGTTTTAAATTGAGTTTGTGAAGAGAAACATTTTTTTAAAAAATTTAATTATTAAGTAAGTATTGCAAAATCAGGTAAACTTCGTTAATACAGTCTTTTTCGGTTAATTGCACATCAAAATTTGCACAACTTTTTGTTCAATTAACCGGGGAACCAATTAGCCGATACCCGCTTAATTGAACAATTCGTTCAATTACAAGAATCCCGTTTAATTGAACAATTTGTTCAATTACAGAAATCACGCATAATTGGAACTACATACTAATGAATTAAAAGAAATCGCATATGTGCACTTTAAGTTTTTCAAAATAATTTTTTTTTTACCTTAAACAAAAAGAGGCAAGTAACAGAAAAAAATGTACATATATGTGTATCGCAGGTATTTATTATTGTAGGTACATGCTATGTACTATTAAATGCACTATTTGTGTGCACATGAGTTTTACAAAAAAATTAAATTTATAAACTAAATAAAAAACAATTCATATATTGGTTTTACAAAAAAAAACATAAACTTGAACACAAATTTTTTCACAAATGATGTCAATAATGTATGTGCAAAAATGCCAGATTATTTTTCAATAATAATGCAATTAACCGGGTAAAAGTAAGAGGAAATTTATTTTTGATTACATGAATTTTGAACCAATTAAGCGGGAAAATCAATTAACCGAGTTCAATTATCCGAGGAAATTTACATGTGTTTTCGTATGCAATATTTTTTTGCCCGATCATGTGGTTCAATTAAGCGTGGAAACCAATTAACCGTAGGGTCAATTAACCGAAAAATACTGTATTATTTTTAGTTCAATAGATAAATATAATTAACATGAAAAATTTAATAAAATTTACAAGATAAATAGTGTTTTATCACGTGCAGATTTTTAGTCAATTAAAAATGATTACGAAAACATTAAGAATAGTCTAAACGACATTGTTAAGACATATTTTTACAAATCGAAACTTTCAAATTCGTTACAAAATCGAAGTTTTTGGTTTGATGGGTAACTTTGTTTTATATTTATACGCACATTTTTACATACATATGTACATACATATGTTTGCCTTATGTTGGCTTGTTACTTTCATTTCAGCACGGATTTAAAGTTGATATTGTTATATGTACATATTGATATAATTGCTATGTAGGTACCTACATATGTATGTATGTATATTGTTATTTGTTACACACATAATTACCTATTATTTTAACTGTAGGTAATAATTTGATATTTGAAAAGTCAACACTATTTTGAGTTAGCTTAAAGCTTAGTACATATGTACATACCTACTTGCT
Source organism: Lypha dubia (assembly GCA_947311025.1). Taxonomy (NCBI): domain Eukaryota; kingdom Metazoa; phylum Arthropoda; class Insecta; order Diptera; family Tachinidae; genus Lypha; species Lypha dubia. The sequence goes on from OX371263.1 coordinate 57,222,614, forward strand.
TAGATGAAAATTCAAATTACTAGGGGGTTTTTAAAAACACATACATATGTACATACATATGTATGTAGCTTTTATACATATTAGTTACATACATATGTACTTACTTAGATTATCCAATCAGCCTAACAGAACGTATCAGTTTATCGATTTCGAGAAGGCTAAAACAATATTCATTGTTCTAACGTAGGGCTATTTCAAATAGTAATTATGTAAGTTATTTATTCTTCGTTATTGACCTATTACATAGGTACTTATGTATGTATGTACATACATTTCAAAAAACACCTCATAAATGAAAAGTTATTTTACTGGTGACAAAATACTTTTTAGCGACGGCTCATTTCAATTATGTATATGTATATATATATATATGTATAAAATAACCTGTTTATTATTTTCAAATATAGTTACAAGCCTATGTACATATATTTCAATTTTTAAAATGAAAAACAAATTGACAAATATACAACATTTTAAAAGATAAATACAGAAGCATTTTTAACATACATATAAATACATCAGAGTATATTTGTAATCATCAGTGTGCGACATTTTTTTCCACAGAGTTTGCTTGTCTGGTACGTATGTATAGTGTTTGTGTGCATACATACATGTTTATGTTTATAATGTGCTTTGGTGAAAAAAAAATTGAAATTTTTATGTGTGTAGAATATTGCTTGGTATGTAAAAGCAAATAACGATTTGAATGTGTGTGATCTTTCAAAAGCAAATGCCTTGTATTTTTATACACACATGCTTAGATGTGTGACAAAAAGGGGGTTGTACGAAAAAATACGTTGAGTTATTATTAAGGTAATATACACAAAGAACTAACAAGCCTCAGTAGCACGATGGGTCGTGTGTTGAATTATTGTCTCTGACACATATTCAATGCGCGTGACCCCGTATTCAATACTACTGAGGCACCTAGTGTATTTATAAATTTATTTCTGCAATGAATATATATATATCTTCATTTATTTGTATATATATCCATTTCAGAATCGATACTTTTATTTTTGCTGATTTTCAATACGAAGCATCCTTAGAAAATTCCCTACATTTTACTTTAAGAAACAATTCTCTAGCTCTTCTTGTGTCTTCAGAAAATGGATTTCACGTACAGACAGACGGATAGACGGACAGACGGACAGACGGACAGGGCTCAGTTAAATTTTTTAATTATAAGGATCCAGTATATATATACTATATGGACCTCATATAAATATTGTGGAAATTACACACGTAATGACAAACCTATAAATACCCTTACCATTTTTGGTGAAGGGTATAACAATACAAACATATATATTTTATAAGCAAAAACAACAAAGAATTATACAAATTTCTTTATTTTTAATATAAAAAATTCACAGCAAAATGTCAATTTAATGTAAAAAACAAAGAGACTACTTTTCTATTACCCCACAAGCGCCCGCTGTAAGAAACCAAAGTAAAAGGCAAAAAATAGGCAGAATCAAATTTAAAGATAGACAGACGGACAGCCTGCAGCTATCAAGTGGTATAAAGTTATTAAGCTACCACGAACATTCCTAACACATGTTGTAACATGAAGTATGTATGTGCAATCGTGACGGTATTAAGTATTAAAAAGGCACTTATTAAACACGGCTATTAAATGTAACATAAAGGGTGTTTTTTATAGAGTGACACAAGTTTAAATCATAATAAAACAAGGAAATATATTTTTAATATCAATGAAACGGGCTTTATCGGAAAGAAAATTTTATAAAATTTATACGATATCTGCCTTGGGGCCGCCACGGCTGGCGCGTAGAAGGTGCAATCTGGAATAACAATTTTCAAAAACTTTTCGCAGCATTTGCGGCCGTATTTCGCCGATAACTCTTCGACGCAGAGCTTTTTTGACGCCAACGAAAAAGTGAAAGCGTATTTGTTCATAGGTTTCAATGGCCTATTGGACTATATATGCCAATTTTTATATCTTCGAAAAATTTTAAAAAGTTATATGCATAATGTACATGCATGTATTTGTAACCCTTCACTTATGCCCAAAAACGTATGAGAATTCTTTAAACATATATATATACGTTGAATAGTTGACCTCTTTTTGATTATTTATACTCTATGTATGGATTGTTCGGCTGCAGGTCATATTTTTAATAAAAATTAAACGATTTCTTCATTTTTAATTTTTGTTAAATTTTATTTTTATTCCAATATTTCGAATAGCTTCGCTATTCATCTTCAGGGGCAAGCACTGTTAAAAATATATAATAAACAATTATTAAAAACATATTTTTAAAAACAAACATTTTTATAACATTTTAAAATATGACCTGCAGCCGAACAATCCATACATAGAATTCTTTAAACAATCATAAATTGTATGTATTCCATGTGCACTTCTCCTAAACTCTTCCGAGAATGTGCATCACAACTTATTATTAAGGTGATGTTTCCACAATACAGACGAGTACTTTTCATACAAATTTTACACTCAAATCACTTGTTCATCATGTGAAAACAGAACTTAAGTCTTAAAGAAACTTCAACGCAGAAGCCAAAGTGAGAGAGAGAGAGAGATATTTTTGTAGTTTTAAAAGAAAACAGATATGTACCAAGTGAGAAGTGGGAAATGAAAAATCATGTCCAGTGGAAATGTACATATGTATTTATTTCCAATCGAGCATTACAGAAACAACACCTACATAGAAGCCTTTCCTGGCTTGTTGTAATATTGTAAGTGATTTTAATCGATCTGTTTTTTCCTAAAAAAATTTTTAAGAAATCAGATTGAGAACAGAGACAGGCATTTCGAGTTAATTGTTTGACTTAAAAACTAAATATCTAAAATATGAAGTCATAATAATTATAAGTACATACTATATAATAAACGGAGATCTGTCAAGTATAGAATAAAATATAAAACAAGAAAATGGCATGTCCATCCGTCCGTCTGTCCGTCCTTCGGTTAAAGTTTTCTACCATCATCACCGTAAGAGATCCGAAACTGCAATTTTTACAGCTGACAGACAGCTCTGAGTAACATGAAAATCTGAACATCAGAAAAAGGGTGTTTGTATGCAGGTTTTTTTTTCTATGTACGAGGTTTGTTCAAAAGAAAAGGTGAATTTTGAATTTTCGCGTACTGTGTACATTCGAAATTATCGAAATTTTTTTTTTATGTTGGTACACATGTGTTAGTCATATGTTGGCATTATCAGCCCATTTGGATAAGTAGTTTGTTAACAAGTGAAAACGTTAGTTACTTTTGTGTGTGTTTTTCGATTTTTGACTTTTGGAAAAAAATGAGTCAAAGAATATGTATTAAATTTTGCGTTAAAAATGGAATACAGTGCTCCAAGGCACTTGAAATGTTGGTTGTGGCATTCCGCACTTTGTCTCAAAACAGTGTTTATATGATAAGCCAAGACCGAAAAAAAGCACGCCAAGTTCGATCAAATGTGAAGGTTTTGTTACCTTTTTTCTTCGATTAAAATGGCGTGGTGCATCATGAGTTCTTGCCAACATGTCGTACGGTTAATAAGGAATACTACAAGAAAGTTATGCAACGTTTGCGTGATGCAATACGGCTCAAACGACCGAAATTGTGGAGAAAAAAATCATGGATTCTGCATCACGATAATGCACCAGCTCACACATCAATGGTTTTTCATGATTTTTTTGGTCAAAAACAACACCCTTATTCACCAGATTTTGTTTCCTGTGACTTTTTCCTATTCCCAAAACTGAAGAGACCAATGAAAGGAAAGCGTTTTGCCACAATTGAAGAGATAAACTCAGAATCGAAGAACGAGCTGATGACATACCGAAAAGCCCAATTCAGAAGTGCTTCGAGGATTGGAAGGGGACAAAATGGATATTGATGAATAAATAAATACTTTTCAAAAAAATTCAAACTTTACCTTCTCTTTTGAATTAAGCTCGTACGAGTATGTATGTATGAGTGTCTTAAATGTTAAATAGTTTTGTGGTTTTTATGTGAAAGATGTTACATACTCGTATATTGTTCATTTTTATTTTCTATGATCACACGCTTGCAGTTACTAAATATACAAGTTCTTATACAGAAATATATATATACATATATATACTTATATATATATCTATGCATACAACATATGTACGTAAATAGCGTGACGTACTCACACAAATGTATAGTTTGCAATAAAGTATATTTTGGTTTTGTGGTTGTGTTACATTTAAGCCATACAGTTAATCATCTTCGTATATCTGCATATGTATGTATATAAGTATGTATGTGTCTATGTACAATTAAATATGGGCATTTCCACCGAAAATTCTACTTTTTGTCCCGTTCGCCACCTAGAAATAAAGCTTATTTCTCCACAACAGAATTTATATTTAATTTCTTTGTTTTATATCTTCGCGTAGACCATATTTAGCTCTTCATTAGGAAAAATAATGAAAAAATTCGAACAGCTTGGCTTAATTTAATGGTATCGAACGGGACACATAAGTAGACTTTTCTGTGGAAATGCCCATATGTATTTTATTTGAAAACTTGATATAAAATTAAAGATATCACATGATGTTAAAAGATGATTACTTCCAGTGGTATTAGGGATGCTGCGAGAAAATTAGAAATTTAAAAACAAAATTTTATATTCATGGACTTCACATGAGTAGAGCTATTAAAGCGGTTACCAATAATAAAGATATTAAGACAAATTTTTGGAAAATTGATATGCGAAAAACATGTATATACATATTCTAATATGTATATTCAAAATATATTTTGCAATTCGTCAATTTACTCGTATGCATTTTAATACGAAACCCAAAGGAAATTCATAATTATAAGGACTTGCAGAAGAACATAATTTCAAAATGTTCAACGTGGTTTGAAAGTTTTGCCATCCTGGCACTACATACATCCATAGCTTTAGTGTATAATTAGGATGTGTATTTAAAATTCATAAAGATGTGAGTGCATTAAGTTCTGCTTTATACACATACATAATTATGCATAAAAAATTCATTTGTGTATTTACCTGAATCTGATGAGTAAATTTTATTATCGCACGTTTGTGTGTGTTTGTTGTTGTAAATAATTTAAGAATATTTTGTCCACAGAATAGTTCTGGGCAAAATAAAGAAAACGACTTTAATACAAAAAACCAATCGAACAGATGACAGAATCGATCCCACAATGCAAAAGCTTAAAACCAAATATAATTAATTTCTAGTTTAAATATTTTTCTCACAAAAGATTAACGTACATACTTTCTTTGACAAAAAAAAAAAAAAACTAATTGAAATCTCGATGTTCAAAAATCGCGGTGAAATCGATGACTTGATATTTCCGAAAGCGGAAAGTTAAAAACTTTCATTTGCTTTTAGTTTGATATTTATTTGACGAAATTTCTATGTCCTTTTATACTCTTCTACTTTTTCTTTTATTATTTCATGATATGTTCAAATGTATTTTTGTATGTACCCAGCGGCGAATTTTTGGAGGCCTTCATTTATACGGCCCTCCGTAAGGCCTTCCTAGAGCTTCTTTTAGATTTTGTACTCATGCTCGCTTGCCTTCCCACGAAGGCATTATGGAAGACCTACCTACTCCCTTCTAACAATAAATAAATAAATAGTTAACCCTGAAATTCAACATAATACAATAATCACTATTTTGTAGAGTTGATATTTTGGCACATTCATGGGTTTCTACTTCGTTTTTGCATTTCTAAAGGTAATTTAAAAATAAATTTGTGACTGAATAAGTTAGGAAATACAAATTTGATGTCATCAGAACGTCATGATGTCATGGTACGTCCGGAATGCTTATTTACAACATGTATTTGTATTATATGGATGGAAGGGAGGGGTGATGAAAACATTTTTATAAAACTTACGTATTCAGAGAGTTGAACCAAGGAACTTCGGTTTAGTAGATTGGCACTCTAACTACCTCACTAAAACACCTTACTTATGTATACATGTTAGCAGCCAGTTTAAGAAGATGATTTATTGTAGCACAAAAAAATTATGAAAGAAATTGTTCCTATGTTGATTTACGAGTATATGTATGAAATAACAAGCAAGCTAATATAATCAAGAAAATATTCTTATTAAAAAAATTAAGATGATTTACACATGATCGTAATAAAATCAATAAGAAAACCTTTTTGAAAAAATCAATAAGATGGCCTAATGAAATCAATAAGAAGTTCCTTTTATTGACAATTCATATGAAAACCTAACAGAATCAAAAAATTTTTCTCTGTGGATTGTTTTTTTTTGGTGCCAAAAATAACGGAAATTGTGAATAACAAGTTTTCTTCTTGATTTTATGTGTTTTCCTTATTGATAAAATTAAAAAGATTTACCACATAAAAACAATAAGGAATCTCTTCGGAAAAATATTTGCTTCTTTCTGCTGGGATACCCTTTAGCCAAAAAGCGTTTCATACAGAAAATCTTCTTGATTCTATTAGGCAGTTTTGGCTCTGTGTGAGTAAAAAATGTATAAGTATGGAATGGGGCAAGAGGCCACATAAGGCCTTCCAGAAGGCCAAATAAGGCCTTCTAGAAGGTCTCCTTAGTGCTTCTTTCCGCCGCTTGGTATGTACAGACATACACTTGTATTTTTTTTTCTGTCCTGGTGTTGTTGTAACTTTTGGTGGGTTCAGTTTTAGTGGCTTTAATTTTATTTGACAAATTGTCGATGATTGAAGGACAGCAGGCATTTAGATAATTTATTCGTTAGCTCATACATAGACAAATACGTATTATATATATACATATATATGTGTGGGTGTGTGTGTTTGTGATTTATTCTTGTTTAATGTCAAAAACGTGATTATTTTGTATTTTATATTTTCAGGACTATTGACAGTCGACTGATATTCTATATGTTAGCTAAGGGGCTGTGCACATATTACGTAACGCTGTTTTCAGAGATTTTATACCCCCCCACGTAACGCTTTTTACTAATTTTTCAGTGCAAAATTTTTAATCCGTAACAAATCTTTAACACCCCCCTCCCCCCCCTGGAGCGTTACGTAATATGTGCACAGCCCCTAATTTGCATGGAAATGTTATCTTGTATGGATTTGTATTTAGTTGATTCTGTGTAAGATACGTGTATGCATGTGTCTGTTTGGACGTGATGTCTGCGTGTGTGTGAGATTTTTTTTCTTTTTGTGGGTTCACATGACCAGTGTAGCCAGGTGTGGGGATTTTGGCTGGTTTTTGGGGACAAATTATCGTGGGGAGGGATTTGGGGATTTTTCATTTTCAGTATACCTATTATCAATTTTGCTTTATTTTACCATTATCTTTCATACGTATGTATATTTTTATGTATCTTGGCGTTTTTCTTCTCCATATTTCGATTATTTCAAGGCAATGGTATTGAGAATGTTGGTTTTTATAACAATTTGTTTTTAAAACCAGAATTTATTGAATTCGATATTGCCATGACGGATGTACTAATTGACGATAAGGAAAGTAATTTGGTTGTTGCTGAAATTGATGTAGGCATAGAATGTTCAAAGGAATTAGAAGCAAAAGGAGTTCAAACAAATTTTTTTAGATTATTTAACTGTACTAGCAAAATAAATGCTTAAAATATTCACTGAGAGTATGGAAAATTTTGAGTTATTTATAAATTTACAACTCGAAAGCATAGAAAAAAATAAATTTGATTCCGTGTATGGAATTTTAAAATATTCTATGGATTCAAAAGTTCCATTGAGCACATACGAATGCATTAACTTAAAATGTATGTAATAAAATTAATAAAAAAATTGTTTTTTATGATGCTTAATATACATACATATATTTATTCAAAATTGGGGATTTCCAGTTTTAAAATGGCGATTTTTAATTTGGGGACATTAGACAATATTTACCTGGCTATACTGCACATGACATTTGTTTCTGTCTTCTATTTTAATGAGATTTAAATATTTAAATGAGTCGGTAAATTGTTAATACACTTTATTGTAAAATGTTCGTTTGTATATGTATGTGTCTCTGAGTGTGTGTATGTTATTATATTTGTATTTGGAATGGTGATTAAAATTAAAATAAACATTTCTTGAAATTGACAGTTGTTTTTTTTTTGCAAACTAATGTTTGATTATCTCTTTCAGAGCTATGATGGTTTTATTTAAATTAAAATGGTCTATTGTTAATGTTACAACCCGCAGATTTACATATACATATGTAACAATTTTATTTCAAACATTTTTAATTGAATACAAGGAACACGAGTTTTAAGAATTTGGCTTAAAATTTAATGTATCTGAAGAACGGGGAAAAAAGGGCTATAAAGTAAATTTCTTTCCACAAATAAATTGATTAAAAATTAATTTGTTATTAAATAATAAGGGCGAGAAAACCGAAATCAATAAAAAGATGAAATAGAACAGATTTCAAAATCAAGGCAATCATTTAAAAATATGTTATGAGATGAAGCTGCAAGCAACCCTTTTCAAATAAAGAAAAAAATTCGAGATCGGTTTGCAAATGTTGGAATTATGCGGCCACGACTTGCTAACCTCCTTCATTTTTTCTTTGGAAGTCGATTTAAAAACAAACAACTTTCTCACATTAGGGCTTTAAAATATATATACATACCTATCTATGTATGTGTTTTAAGAATACCCTGCAAATAATATTGGAGTATGTGGTCCAATTGGACTGGTTACAATATGGTCCTCTGTAATGCAGGCATGGACCATGTCATTGTAAAAATGAGTTTGCTGTTAGTGACTTTGAAACGGTTTCAGTTGTTGTTGTCGTTTCTTTTTCGTTTCTTTTTCGTTTATTTATATATGTAGGTATACATAGTTTTATTCTAGCTTTTTCTTTTTTATGTTTTTATTTGCATTCTGTTTCTTTAAGCGTGGTGCGCACTTGTTCGGAGAAATATAAAAGTGAAAATTACAAAACGTAAGAAAGTTTTAGTGTATTATTAATTATTATCAATAAAATTGAAAATGTTGTGTAGTTTTCGTCACAAAAGGCAACTTTTAAATGCCGACAAAGAAAAATATCTAAATAGATTAGAAAATAAAATGTGTCTGCAGCCTAAGTATACAGAAGACAGCAGTAATTTTGCAGATGTTGACCTAGAGAAAACTTCCAAGCATCATGGAGTAGATGAGACATTACATAAAAGAGATATATTTTTTTTGATTTAGGGCAGTGGCAGTTGAATAGCAGAACATCCCACAAAACATGAGGGAGCTGTTATGTATGTATTTTACGTGCTCATGGTCTTGATGTGCCTCTTTCTCCAACATCGCTAATGCAATCAACTATTCCAAGAGCAGATGTAATGTCTGTATCGCCCGGTAAATATTTACATTTCGGTATCGTACAAAATTTAGTTAAAGCAGCAAATGTTCTACAAAATTATGACGAAATATATACATATATAGAGTTATTATAGGTAAGCATTTTACTACAGAAGCCTATTTCATTTTAAATAACTTAATATTTTTCAGCTGCAATAGGTAATTATTCCCCCAGTGATGATAAAGAGTTCAGGACAGCACTTCAAGTTGTAAAAAACGGCACTTCCGCATCATTTCTAAAAAAAAGCAAGAAAATATCTATCTAACATTTCTACCTAAAAAATTAGTACAAATTTAAGTAAATAGACCGACTGTGGATGTGTTATTTCTTTTGAAATTGCTTTTTTATGTTTTATCTAAGACTATTAATTTCAATTGTGTATACACTTACATACATTTATTAACTTATTTGTTTTGCTATGAAGTCCATGAATTCCCCAAAAATTTAAATTATTATTTTAATAAATGTTCTCTTTAAAAAAAAAATTAGTGTTAAAATAATGTTCCTCTGGTTGACAGTATGGAGTAGTTTCGAAACTACCCTTATGGGGCTTTCTATGGAGTAGCAATATGTACTAGTTTCGAAACTAGTCCCTTGGGTTATTTAAAGGACTAGAGTTTACGCTAACCCTGTGGAGTATCCCACAGATTAGTCATATGGGTTAGTTTTTAAACTAACTGTATGTTATGCAAAGCTGGGTGATGTGGTCCAGCCCTAGGACATCGAAACGTTAAAAGGACCATGTTTGTTATATGCACACGCGTGTATGGACTACTCGAGTTTTTTACAGGGTAATGTTTAACTACTTGACATCATCACTGTGTAATGGTGCGAATGTTAGAAACACAAGAACTCTGCTAGTTTTATCGTAGTTAATCTCACAAATATCATCAAATATCATGGTGCTAAGTTCAATACTTGTTTCGTCAAAAATTATCTTTTACTTTATAATTATTTTAAATCAAATTATTTATTGAAAAAATAATAAGAAACAAAATCTCGTATTCAAATTCTACGAGAATGGAAAAAAGCAAATATTCTGTGGAAATTTAATATAATTTTTTATATTATTATTCCGAATAAACGTAATTATTATTATTAGGCTTATGTTCAGCTTTTTATTGAGTTAATAAAATTTCAAATTAGTATGAGTTTTCTATTTTTGAAAACCTTAGCATGTGCAATCAGATTAGCAGAACGTATCAGTATACCGATTTCAAGGCCGCTACACCTCTCATCAGCGTTCATGTGTCCATCTGGCACGAGCTAATAGGATCATCACAATGATGTGAATATCCCTAATATTGAGAGAAAATAACAATACGTTATAATTGTAAAAATAAATTAATAAAATACTTTCGAGTATAACGGACTATGAGAGTTTGTTGAATATTAGTAGTAAGCAATGAGACATGGGGAATTTCGTACTAACCAAAATTGTGTCAATATGTAGAAATAAAATAAAATTAATTATATTAATTCTCGTATTCTTTTTCTGTTGAAAACTTGGTTAAATAGTTGATATTCTTCACAATTAGTATCTACTTTACGAAAATTATAAAGATGGACAAAAGAACGCCGATGAGAGGTGTAGCCGCCTTCAAATCGGTATACTGATACGTTCTGTTAATCTGATTGCACATGCTAACGTTTTTCAAAAATAGAAAACTCATAGAAATTTGAATTTTCATTAATTCAATAAAAAACTTAACTTAAGCCTAATAATAATAATTTCGCATTTAATATAATTTTAATAAAAAAATCCTACTCCTCCTATGCAATAAATAAATGCCATGTTAGTTTACATTCCATGTGATGTTATTCAAATCATACATCATACATCATTTTATGGAATTTTCTTTATGAAGATATTTTTAATATAAATTTTCATTAGGAACTAAAATTTCAAATATTTGTTGGTTGGCTCACACAAAACTAAACTAAAATATAATCCTTATGCTGCGTATTGCATATGCATGAATGATGAATCAATAAGTGAATGAATGTATTATTACCTACTGTTTGATGCAACAACGAAAGTATTTAAGCAAACTTGAATTAGATCCGGCTGTAACGACTTTTTGAGACCTTACAGATGATACTCTTTTTTTTTAATTTTTTGGCACGCTCGACTTAAATGCAGTTTCCATTTTACAAACAATTGATTTGAGTAGAAAATTTTTATGAAAAGCACTCAGTTTTTTTACTCAAATCATTTATCCATATATTTTTAAAATCTTGCGCACTCTTTAATAAAAAAATTTGTCTCTTTGCAGCCAACTGGAGCAATTTTTATGGAAACCACTAAAAAAAAAACTAAAAACTGTATATACATATTTTCCACTCAAGTTGGCCCTATGGTACGTGATTACCATACAAAAAGCATACTCATACTCAAGCAATTCGTCCGATATGTGGAAATAGCGCTTTAATTTTATTTTGCCACATTTTAATATAATAATTTTAGGAATATCATAAAAATTTTTTCGAAGTATTATGAAGATCTGTTTCCAAAAAAACTGAGTGGTTTTCGTAAAAATTTTGTTCTCAAACTAATTGTTTGTATTATAGAAACCGCACATTAATACCTCTTTTTATACAAATGTTACACTTAAATCACAGTTTCGTCATACGCACCAGTACATATTTAACCATCAGATTTAAAATTAAAATTTTCATAATCGAATAATTATAGAAATAGAGAGAATTAGAAAAACATAAACTTTCATGTTTAAGATTTTGTAATTCTCATTACTTGTTAGAGAGCTTTTCTGCAAGTACAGGCGGGATGTGCATTAGTACTCACGAAATTCAGGCACAAGAAAAAAATATTATAATTTGTATATTACAAAACATAGGAGCTTTAACTTAACAACAGTGTTACAAGTGACATGATAAATCATTTATACTTAATGACTCTGTAAACCTGAACACTTATACAAATTCAAAATAAACTGAGAACATGTGTCAGTCCGTCAATTCATTTACTTGAAAGCGTTGCTCAATTTTGCAGAAGCTATTTTCATTTCAGGATTTTATGAATGATTTTTTTTCATTATGCATGAGTGTACTCGTATGTATGTACGCCTGTACACGTGTTTCATGATGGTGAATGTATTAGTGCATTTTACTTCCTTTCCTAAAATTGTGCTGAATAAACACAAATATAAAATCCCAAAATTTGTAATCTAAGAATGAAGAAAGTGTTCTCTGCTACCAGAAACTCAAATATTGTGCGCAAATGAAAGTCACTTTCATCATCATCAAAAATAACTGCATCCACAAAATCCTCGTACAACAATAGAACACTTGAATTGCTTGTACGAATGTATGCATGTATGTATGTACATGCATACATATATTGGAATAGTGTGAGCATCTGCAAAATATTGTATAATTTGTTGAATTTGTACTTTCACACAAATAGCAAAAACAGCAATTGCAAAATACATGCGAGTAAAGAAATTGTTAAAAAGATTTAATTTTCTTTCTTTTTTAGTTAAATTCTTAGTTGTTGTTGTACATACAATACAATTATCTGTCTAATTAAGTTAACGCAATATGTGTGGATGATAAGACATCTTCAGCACAAAAGAGACAAATTATTCGTTATGATCATATCGTGTGGTTTAAATATTCCAAATGATGACATGAAATCAGAGCATTAATTTTGGAAGTAGAAATTAAATTGGAAGACAAACTTTTAAATTATATTGCCTGAATTACTTGAAAGCAGTTAAATAATGCATTACTTGTTTTGAAGTTAGTAAGTTGTTATTTTTTCAATAAAAAAACATACTCTAGTGGTGACAGTATCAAATGCACCGTGGCTACTTTCAGTAAGTTTGCTGAAGGTTATGAAGAATTATGCGCGTCAAAGCAATTAGTATAGTTCCTTTTCTCGTTATTTATAATTTTCCACACATTTCTACTACTACAGCTATTGAATTTCTTCTCCCTAAACTTCGCTTTATATTTTCGTACTATACTTTTAACTTTATTTCTATACCTGCAATATATTTTCCAGTTCGTCTCATTGATATTTTCTTTGTAGGCTCTAAATGCCAAGTCCCTCATATTTCTAGCTTTTCTGACTTCATCGGTATTAAGAAAGCTTTTATTGATACGCTTACGAAATTTTTTAGTGGAGACAGATCGGTGAAGCTCGATTATGAGTAGGTACAACGCATCAAGCTGAGAATCTACTCTGAAACATAACCCAGTCAATATCATTGTAATCCCTGAATTCTATAACATTATCAGTAACTATCATATAATTCAAGTATTGAACTTATGACGAAATAATACAATACTTTTAGTTACTTAATTTTTTTTTGCTTGCAATGAGTTTATTAAAATCTTTAAGTTTCTTACATTTAACTAAAATAAAGTTTCATAAATCAATTATTATATAGTTTTTTTTTTTAATATCACTTAATACCAATAAATCGACTTCTTGCTACAAATACCAAAGACAAGTCTTCCAACAAATAAAAAAATCTACACAATTTCAAAGTAGACATTAATTTGGTTAAATTTAATGGATTCCATTAAAAATCATGCGATAACAACATATAAAAAATAAGACTGCTGAACGCCCAAAACGATCTTATGTTGATCTTTAATTTCCTATTAAAGATTAATACATAATTTGAATGGTAACAAAGTTAAGATGGCATACAGCAGCCGTACTAGTCAATCGACCTGATTGGTACGCAGTCTTCGCGCTGCTGCATTAGTTAAGGGAACATCTTTCAACACTTTATCCACATACTGATCCCATTTTATTTGCCACTTAGCTAATGCCACCACCTTTTCGTCTGCACTCATTGAACTGTAATTGATGGAATTCAATGCTAATTTCTTAAGCAATCGCATATCCGAATGAGCTGAAGCTATACCCAAAAATGCTATATAGAAATCGTGTGACAAAGGTGAAGCTTTCCAGAAAGAAGGATCATCGGAGGATATTACCACCGGATAATTGTCAGCAAAGAAATGAGAACACGGATGATTACGATAGTCTGTCACCAACTGTAATACTTGATTCGATATGGGATTAACCTCGATGGCAATATTACGTTCTTTAAGCAGCTGCAAAACCAAAGGATGTTTAACCAAAGCAAAGCCATGGCCAATACGTTTAGTGCCCAGCAGTACAGCATCTATAAGATTTTCATCTACCGAAGAGCCAAACCAATTCGTTTCACCGGCATGAAAAAAGAAATCAATATTTTCGGGCATATTTAACAATTGTGGTATGAAATCCTTAAGAGGACGTCCCATTTCTTCTTGGCCCACCAAATCGAAACCAGCCACAAAATCTGGATATTTTTCCTAGATAGGAGATCGATGATAAATGTTTCAGTAAAAAAAAAGCATAAAACCACACTCACTTTAACTTCCAAACACGTTTTAACATATCCTTCAAATACATCCATGTCAGCATTGCGTAAGGGTGCATAGATCACTTTAGATCCTATGAAATCTGGATGATTATTCATGAAGTTATCCAAAGTTTCTTTATATATACGCACCGTATCGAGCGATGTGTAGTTGTTGCCTTGCAAATCATAAAGCTGTAATTATATAAAAAAGTTTAAAGGTCTCTACTCGGAGTCGAAGTACGAGAGAGCGAGTAAAGTATTGTGTTTAATACAATTTTCAAATAAAATAAATTAAGCACAACGCCAGTCCGACTCATTCACAAAAAGATTCCATAAATGTTTTCTTTAGCTGTTAAAGTTCACATCAGGTGACAAAATGCACAAATCCCTCACTTTCAGGGACACCCTTTAATTTTTAGCTCTGCAGAATTAGCTTTTCTACTATTTATAACATTAAACTGCCTAATAAAAATTTTAATTCTATAGCTTTCGCGATTTACAACACACGATTTCATGTCCAAATTTTACCACGTGTTTGAACACCCGTTAAGGTTGTTTTTAGTACTCGGATTTACCATAAAGTTTAGTGACGAAAATTAAGTGCAATTTAGACATCGAGAAGTCTAAAGAGTCGAAGAGTCTAGCTTAAATTCGAAAACTAAAACTCCACTGCGGCAATTGAAATTAAAAAATTCCAACAACAAGAAAATAATTTATAAAATTTTCCTGAAGATGCTAACAAATTGTTAGCGAAATATCGAAAATAAATATAAATATAAACAACAATATATATATATATATATATATATATATATATATATATATATATATATATATATATATATATTAAATCAAAAGACCTATTGCTTAAATAAACATTCTAATAAATAAATAAAAAAAAAAAAAAAAAAAAAAAAAAATCCAACTTGATTTCAAAAATTTTATTTTAATTTTGAAATTTCGAACTTACTTTTGAAACTAAAACTCCATTTCGGAAATTCAAATAAATATTTAAAATATTCAAAAATTTTATTTTAATTTTGAAATTTCGAACTTACTTTCGAAAACTAAAACTCCATTTCGGAAATATAAATAAATATTTAAAAAATTCAAACTTGATTCCAAAAACTTCATTTGAAATTTCGAACTTAATTTCGATAATTCGAACTCAATTTGGGAAATTAAAATTTCGAAGATTTTTAAACTTCATTCTTTGTACGCTAATCTTTTATTTGAGGACATCGATTGACAATATAATAAATTAAAAAAAAAGCATTTTGTGTCATTTAACGGACATAAGAATTTTTTGAAAATAATAAAAATAAATTTTTTTCTTTATCTGAAATCTCCTGTGTTCTAAAAATATCAGTTATTTTCAATCATTGTTTTTGTAGCACCCATACTAGCAAAAGCGCCAGACTCCTTGGTCACTCTTTAGCAGTGCACACCTAAAACAAAACTTTACCTTTTGTCTCTTCTTTATAAAATTATAACCCAGTCTGCCCTATTGAATTATCAACATAACCGTGCATACTTACAATTGGCAAAGTTGAACGAAACTCCAAATATTGCACACCATCGGCTTGAAATTCTTCCAAAGCATGATAGTAATAGTCAGCCCAGACAGGAGCGTAGAATAGTAAACCATTCAAGAGAGCAAATATGCCACTAAACTGTTGCCAGGCTTCGTTATTATCCAGAAATTTCTCCGTCGGGTATAAAGTTAAGTGTTCACGCAGATATGAATCGACTCGTTCAGCCCCATGCTGTTCTCTTACTTTGGACAAAAGCTCCCAAGTGCAGTCCGCTTCTGGTGACTCGGTTGGTTTTGAAAGGGAAAATTTAAGACTTACTGCTCTCTTGTCATCACTGGCCTGACAAACCCATAAGTTTTCACGGTACGTTAAACTGATTACGAAATTCGTACTGCACAGGGCTGTATCGTGTGCATGCAGCACTCCACCCTTGGGCATATGTGAGATGTATCCGAAAAGACTGGACTGTTTTATTACTTCTAAAACTTCAAACAAATGCTGAGATGGCGTAAACAAATGGGGTGTAGCCAAACCCTCCTCATATTCTGCGGTCTTAACTTCCATTAATATTTGATTGGCTTGAAGTTCTTTTTGGGTCAGTGTTATATCAGATCCCAGGGTTTTGGATTCTTCGTAGCGAAAGAAAATTTCACGTAAAGAATTATAAGCTTCTGGGCTAGGCCGGCGGGCAACAACTGTTTTATTTTCTACATGTGGCTGGTATTGTATTGTGTGACTTTGTGTTTGGAAATTTGTTGCACTCATAAGGGCAGCCAGTGTCCATATGAAATTAAATGCCTGCATTTTTAATGACAAAATTTCTGTTAAATATTTTTCAGCTATATTTTTTTTTCTGTTTGTTGAAAATAAACGATTAAGCTTGTGCGTTCTCGCGTAAAGCATTTGATAAACTATTTTTTAATAAAATACTGCCGCTAACAACCTGCTACTCATTAGTTTGATAACTTTCATTCAATACATGTCGCCCATATACGAGTACATACTTTGCATTTGTATTTCTATAACTATTTATTATATTTTGTTTTCTCTTTAAAATTCAAGTGTTTTTTATTGTGTGTTTCCCTCCTTTTTTTATCTGCGAACAAATAAATTAGAAAATAAAAAATAACACGATTCAGTAAGTTTTTATTTAGCCTCTGTTGTCGATTGGATTTAATGTATATCGTTATTGTGGTGAAAAAAAAATTAAATAACTTGTTATCGAAAGCATAAATCATGTGGAGATAAGTTTTATGAATTTTTGAGAATTATTATTTAATAATGAGATTGTTAAACTGATTTTTTATTTACAATGAGATAGCTAACATTATTTTTAGTTAATTTATTGGTTTTAAAATTTTTTTGATGGGATCATGTTACACTCACAGAAAAAAATTTATTTTAAGATTTATAATGATCTGTCATCATAAATGTGACAAGATTATTTGGACAACAGTCTTCAGTAAGGCGAAGACTGACATCTATTTTATGTCGAATTTTGTCATATTAAGCGTTATCACAACTGTGACAACAGTATTTTGGCAAATCTTTTAATTACTAAGAGTAATGACATCCATTTTATAAAAAAAAAATTTTAAATTGAGTCATCTTGAGTCAGAACTGTGACAATTATAATTTATAAGATGAATTCTGATATCCATTTTATATCAAATGTTATTTTAAATGTGTGTCATATTTAAAATGTCATCAGAACTGTGACAGTAGTATTTTGGCAAGTACTATGATTACTAAGCCTAATAATAAAATCTATTTGATTAAAAATTTTATAATATATAAAGTTTTTGAAAAAAATCATCTTAGGATTAAAAATGATCTGCCATTCTAAATGTGACAAGAATATTTGAACGAAAACTGACATCTATTTGAAGACAAATCTATTACGTATCATAAGAACTGTGATAAAAGTATTTGGAGAAAAGTAATTATTAAAGAAAATTCCGACATCCATTTTATGACAATTGTTATTTTAAAATTTTGTCATATTTAAAGTGTCTTCAAGACTGTGACAATAGTATTTTTATAAACACTATGATTATTAAGGCTAATTCTGACATCCATTCGATGACAAATGTTATTTTAAAATATTGTCATATTTAAAGTGTTACCTAAGTGATGGCCACATTAATCATTTGTATTTTAAGACTATTGGATTCATGTTTCAAAAGGAATTTTATAAATGAAGAATTATTTGTAATCAATGAAGTAGTCAAAGAAAGAAAAAAACTCAAAGCCGAACTTAATAACGCAAAAACGCGCAGCGCAAAAGCAACCCTACGAATACAGCATACTGCCTTAGATCTTGAAGTAAAGCGCACTGCTCGTAGGGACAAACGCGCTTGGACAGATAGTATTGCTACAGAAGCCCAAGCTGCTGCTGAAACCAACCGTAGCAGCGACTTATATCGACTTGTCAAAAAACTGACACACACATCTACTTCAGTCACAAAAAAGCCTATTAAGGACAACTCAGGTATACTTATTACTTCTAAGGATGAACAGCTTGAACTCTGGGCTGAACGTTACTCTGATATGCTTTCATCACGGCCATAAAATGATCTAACAATATGTAATTGCTCATCCCACGATACACAATTAGATATCAGTAAAACTACTTCCTTAATCTCCGAGATCGTAGATGCTATTAAATCGTTAAAAAGCAACAAAAGCCCTGGAAGTGACAACATCTCCCCAGAGCTCCTTAAGGCAAATTATTTAACTAGTGCTGAACTTATTTTACCAATTATTGAAGAAATATGGCAATCATAAATAATACCGGAAGAGCTTAAGGAAGGTATAACAATTAAAATACCAAAAAAAAGGGGATTTAACGAATAGGAACAACTGGCGAGGGATCACATTACTCAGCATGTTAGCTCACATTATAACTTAGAGAATTTCACTTAATTTAATGCCAACACTAAGAAAACCACAAGCTGGCTTTCGTCCGAATATGTCATGTATTGACCACATAAATGCACTGAGGATAATCGTCGAACAATCTGTTGTCTCCCCTGTATCTAGTATTTATTGACTTTGAGAAGGCATTCGACACTCTTGCTCATAACGTTATCTGGAAGGCATTTGAATGTAAAGGTGTACGAGGGAAATTGATTCAGCTAATAAAGAGTATATACGCTGGGTCAAGCTGCCGCATTTTACATGATGGTACACTCTCCCGAAAAATCGAGATTGGTACAGGAGTTCGCCAAGGGTGCCTTATGTCACCATTACTCTTCAATATCATGCTAGATATTGTCATGAGTCACGCCATGGTGGAAAATCGCGGAATTTTATGGGGACTCCAAGAACGATTGGAGGACCTCGAGTATGCAGATGACATATGCCTTCTTTCCCACAGTTACACCGACATGTCTATTAAGTTACAAAAGTTATCAGAAGTATCAACGAAAGCCGGACTAAAAATTAACATCAATAAAACAAGGGTTATGAGAATTCGTTCTGAAAACACAAATCCCTTTCTGATAAATAATGAAGTTCTGGAGGAGGTAGATTCATTCTGCTCATTC
This sequence comes from Lypha dubia, assembly GCA_947311025.1. Classification (NCBI taxonomy): domain Eukaryota; kingdom Metazoa; phylum Arthropoda; class Insecta; order Diptera; family Tachinidae; genus Lypha; species Lypha dubia. The sequence goes on from OX371263.1 coordinate 57,242,420, forward strand.
ATTCTGCTCAGCAGAGTATGGAAATCGTCTGCGATTTCCCGCCGTGTTAAAATAAACATTTTCAATTCCAACGTGAAATCCACACTGCTGTATGGCTGTGAGTCCTGGAATGCAAGTGTTAAGGACATCCAATCACTTCAAGTGTTCGTAAATAGGTGTCTTCGCAGAATACTAAGAATTTTTTGGCCACAGACCATTTCAAATCGAAACCTGTGGAACGAAACACACCAAACACCAATATCTACAGAGATTCGAAAAAGAAAGTGGAATTGGATTGGACACACCATCCGCAAAGAACCATCAAACATCGCTAGAAATGCTATTGAATGGAACGCGCAGGGAAGCCGCAGACAGGGTCGACCAGCTCACACATGGCGGAGGCAAATCCAAAACGAAGCCAGCAAAATGCAAAGAACGTGGAATGAAGTAAAAACTATTGCGATGGATATATCCGAATGGAGAACATTGGTTGAGGCCCTATGCTCCTTATAGAAACGACGGGAATATATATTCAGTGTTATTCATAAAAAATTCTTATTGTACAGATAATGTACACATTAGTTAATAATCAGTTTTCGTGTTATTACCCGGTAATAATAAACATTATTCACAAACGTTTAATAAAGCCAAATTAACTATTGTGTGATTTTTTCAGTTTTGTGATTCTATGTTAGCAACATTGTTTCATTTCAATTGTCTAGTTATAATTAGTGTTGTGTACAATAACATACTCGATAAGCAAGTAGTCTCAAATGGTTTGAAAATGTGAAAATAATGTCATATAAATTTTATTTAAACAAGTTAGAGTAATAGAGTATTGCTTATAATATTTCAAAAAATATTGAAATTTTTTTAATATGTGTTGTATTGATATTGCTAGCAATGTGTTTTCATAAGTTATAACAAAAGTATTCAAATACCGAGTTCGTTACAATTGATTACACACCACTAATTTGTTTGATTTATTAATTTGGAAATATTTTTAATCTTGTTGTGGTTGAAATGTGACAAGTTATGCACAAAATCATGGAAAAAGATGTAATAATATTAATATTTCAAAGAGCAGGTAGAATTTAAGTAATGTATGTATGTGCACAAATATGCATGTACATGCATATAAGTGCATACAGACACATTTGTGTACATACATACGTAAACATACATACATATCTTATTTAACGTACATACATACATACATATGTATGTATGTTAACATTGCAGAAGGACTGGAAGAATCGGGAGAGTTGAAATACATTATCTGCAAAATATTTAATTTGATAAAATAATTATAGTTTTATGTATATATATTTTGTATAATACTAACGAATGTCGAAATTATATTTATAACAATCATTAAATTATTCGAATATTTTTTTTTATTTTTCATACTTTTTGAAGTAAATAGTGATTTTTTTACTTTAAAAAATGCAAATGTCAACTTATTAAACGGCTAAAGTAGCGTGATGCCTACAATAAAATTTTCGAGTTTATTAGCGTGTAATAACCGCGTCATAGTGCTATTAAACGTTTGTGAATACTACTTTAGCGCATTTTGCTTATAAGCCTCTAATAAAACGTTTGTGAATAACACTGATTATATATAATGAAGATACATACATTAATCGCCAACACTTTGACAAAACTAAAAGTTAAATCTAAAAGTAAACATTCACAAACAAAATAAAAAGCAACCGAGAGAATATGACATCTCGTAGATCAAGACAAATTTGTTGTATTGTAATTAAACTTGCTTCTGATGTCGATATATTGAATTTGAGATGTTTTAAAGCGTTGATCGTCAAACTAACCCCTAGGGGCCGAGCACCAATCGTCATTTACACATACAAAACACGAACCAAACAGAAGAGACAAACTAAAATACGAAACATAATCAGTTGTATGATAGCAGTCAATGAATGAGGTTCTTTGTCGCTTTATTTTAGAATTTGCAACAACAAAACACAAGCAAAAGAGGGCAAGAAAATATTTATTTTTTTTTAGTCTCTTTATTTGTTATTCACAGTACACTCTGAATATTTTAATTTTTCAGCATGTGGAATGTAGAATGGGAAGAAGCTTTCTATATTTTTTAATGTAAATATTTTTTTAATTATGTAAATTCATTCATTCGTTCATTCTTTCGTCCATAAACACGCTAAACCAATCCAGTGTGTATGCATACAAACTTTTAAAATGATGTTAGGCTACAGTAAAAAATAAATGTAACAAGCAATTCCTACAAGTGTAAAATCACCAATACATTGATATTTCCTTTATGTTCTCTTTGTGACAATCGATGTTTTAAAGATGTCATTAACGGAAAAATTCGAGAGTGACGCCAATTTTACAATAGACATTAAAGTGATGCACACTAAAGCTAGAACAGCTACAGACAAAAGTAACAAAAACACTAATTATTCATTGCAATGATGATCGAATTTTTGTAAAGTTTGACATCGTAATGATGATAAGTGTCATATTATTGGTGACAAATTAAATGAACTTATGAAGAGTTTTATATCAGAGTATCAATTTTTGAATATGCCAACCGCCCACCTCCCCTTTCAGCATTACCACTTATTTTATATGGCAGTAAATATTTATAATTTTTCACCATTTGAAATTAATTAAATATGAAACGTATCACAAGATGGGTTTTTTTAAACACTGAAATTAATCGATCTGATCTCTATCTCTATTGAATAAAACGATATTGACATGGAATTGTTTAATTTATTATTTTTAAGACAATAAATAATGATAAGTGATCGAGCACACGTATTATATTTTTTTGTGGTTACGGACCACAACTTCAGTTGAATATCTATTGTTAAAAGTGTGTGTACACAAAAATTCATATATATTTACATTTGAATGTAATCGTATATAATCATTTAAAAAGAAGAAATAACCAGTTGTTATCAATAATTACACTAGTCAACATAATTTCATAAATTGGTCGAAGAAAGAAAGAGAACTCCTAGAGATTAATTTTTTTCGACTTTCGTCTTGGGTAGAGACATTAGGTGCCTTTTCACCTTCAACCAGTTTAGCATAATTTATCCTACCTACGATACCCATAATAAGACGGAATAACAGAAATAAAATTATGGCGTAAATCACCGAGATATAAAAAGCTTCTTAATAGTTCATGAAAATATTAATATTTCATCAGACTTATTTTTTTTTACTAGTCTGTTTTTTTTTTTAACTTAACATATGATTTATATGAGAAATCCATTTAGACCACAAAAAATGCCACATCTCCAGAACTTGAGATCGTTTTTCTTTATCCAGGCCGCTATAATAAATTGAGTTTAACGCCAATTGCTTGAGTACTTTCAAATCAGCTTGATTGGGAGCAATTTTCATAAAGGCCATATAAAAGTCATATGTCAAAGGTTCTACATTCCAATATCCCGGATAATCTGAACTGACAACCAATGGTAGATTATGACGAAATAATATCGGAGCAGGATGATCTCTTAAATCGCTGAGCTTATTGAAAATTTGATCTGACGATGGGTTCACAACAACCGCAATATTGCCATTTTGACCACTATGAATGAATGTAGCAGGAGATCTCTGGTGAAAGTTGTACGTTTTTTATTTAATAAATAACATTCGAGAATATCTTCGTATATGCGGTCATTATCATAATGTCGCCAATGACTGTAATCGGACGTTAAGTAATAATCTAAAAGAGATTGTCAGTCCAATAAACGATACGAGAAATCTCTCAGGGGTATTGAGTTTTTCTCTAAATCAGGATTATTAATCAAGTCGATGCCGAGAAAATATTCCGGTGAAAATATTTAGTTGCACTTTAAAAAAAAATAAGGCAAAAATTATTAATGATTTCCTTGAAGGGGAGCAAGGAAATCTTGAGATTTTATGTATATAAAACTAAGCTAGACAATTCGGATTTCCATTTGGAATTTTAAAAGAGTTTAATTATTATAAAATAAAATTTCCATTTTCGAAAGACTTAGTTTTCAGAAATGAAAGCATTTGAGATCACACTTGACATGACTGATTTATTTTTTTTCTCACCTTTAATTATTAATTAATAATTATTTAATTTAATTTAATTAATTAATATTTATTTCATATATGCAAATGAAGAGGAAAAAGCAATTCGTTATTACAGACATGTGTGGTATTGAAATAAATATGAATAATCAAATCGATACGATTTTCATTTCACGTTTTAAGTCTTCGATTTCAGTTCAAAACAAATGGATTTTTTTTTTCAATTTATGATTTTTTTCTGCCAAATGGTGATTTTCTTCTTCTAGATTCTGTCAACGCTGCACAAGTTTTGAAGTTTTTATTTCTGCGCGTGTTTGTGTGAGTGTGTATGTGCAGTTGTACATTTCCTTAATTTTTCACAAAGTCAAAGAGAGTAGGAAATGTTGGTGATTTTGAATGGAAAATTTTAAGAGGGTGGGCAGACAGTAATTTTCTAAATATTACAACAATATCAAGTGCTCAACAGAATGAAAAGCATGGAGTAGAATTAAAATTCTTTTGCTCTGAAGATAAACAGTGATTAAAGTTAATTATGCTGCACCACTTAAGGCCATGTCAGATACAACTTCGCCGCTTTGCTTGACGTTTCTAACTTTAATGAAAAAGCGCAAAGCAAAAGCTGTATGACACAATAAAAACTTTGTCAACACTCACTTTACCCATAAAAACTGTTGGTAGTTTTTACATTTAATTGTCAAAGCGCACAAAAAGTTGAGAGTTGCCTAACTTTTGGCTTCGCGTTGCGTTAAAAGTGCTTTATGTGACATGTTTCATATAAGTACCTACATTTTATCTTAGATGTCAAAGCGAATCTACAACGCAACGCGAAGCAAAAGTTTTATCTGACATGGCCTTTATATATTTCACTTTTGCATTGTTAAAATGATAAAAAAATATATAGAGAACAAATACATAGGTATTACCTGATTTATTTCTCTCTCTCTCTCTGTATTAACACTTTATAACTTTTGAACATATTTCCTTAAAATTTTGAAACTTGGATATCGCATGAATATGAATTAATTGAAACTGATCGATTATTAGCATTTTCTAGATACATATATTGCTGCTTAAAATGTGCAGAAAAACGAAAACTAATATTTTTCGAAAATTTTTAAATATTAAGGAATTGAAAAACTACAAAGAATGCTGCAGATTTGATCAAAATCGTTAAAAAAAAAGATATTTAATTTTTATAAGTACAAAATTCAATGAAATGAACTCAAGGCATATTTATTATCTGATACACTTGCCCTAATTCGGTTTAGAAAAATACTTCTTAGTGATCCGCAAAATAAAGTATACTGATCAACTGTTTATAACATCTGTATGAACGGGTACAATCAGCAGGGCTGTCAAGACCACCTCGTATAAATTAAACTCAAAAGTGATTAAACATATTAATAAAATTGTATAGTAGTGCACGAAGACCGAGCTACTCACGTTCCCATCAATAATAAACTGAAAAAAAAGAAGTTTTAATCCATAGATCGTCAAACTAGCCCCTAGGGGCCGAGCTCCAATCGTCATTTTCACATACACAACACGAACCAAACAGAAGAGACAAACTAAAGGACGAAACATACTCATTTGTCGCTTTATTTTAGAATTTGCAACAACAAAACACATGCAAAAGACGGCAAGAAAATATTTATTTTTTTTTGTCTCTTTATTTGTTGTTCATAGTACACTGTGAATATTTTAATTTTTCTGGATGTGGAATGTTGAGTGGGAAGAAGCTTTTTTGTATATATATTTTTTAATGTAAATATTTTTTTAATTATGTAAATTCATTCATTCGTTCATTTTTTAGTCCATAAACACGCTAAACCAATCCAGTGTGTATCCATACAAACTTTTAATATGATGTTAGGCTACAGTAAAAAATAAATGTAAGAAGCAATTTCTACAAGTGTAAAAACACCAATACATTGATATTTCCTACATGTTCTCTTTATGACAAAGGCTGTGTATTCAGTGTAGCCAGGTAAATATTGTCTAATGTCCCCAAATTAAAGAGTGTTGTCCCCAAAAATCCCCATTTTAAAACTGGAAGTCCCCAATTTCGTCCCCAATAAATATATGTATATTAAGCATCATAAAAAAAAATTTATTAATTTTATTACATACATTTATTTAAGTTAATGCATTCGTATGTGCTCAATGGAACTTTTTAATCCATAGAATATTTTAAAATTCCATACACGGAATCAAATTTATTATTTTTTCTATGCTTTCGAGTTGTAAATAGTGAATATTTTAAGCATTTATTTTGCTAGTTCAGTTAAATAACCTAAAAAATATTTTGAACTCCTTTTGCTTCTAATTCCTTTGAACGTTATATGCCAACATCAATTTTAGCAACAACCAAATTACTTTCCTTATCGTCAATTAGTACATCCAGTTTGGCAATATCGAATTCAATAAATTCTGGTTTTAAAAATTTTGAACAAATTGTTATAAAAACCAACATCCTCAATACCATCGCCTTGAAATAATCGAAAAATGGAGAAGAAAAACGCCAAGATACATAAACATATATGTATGTAAATATATGTGTGAAAGAAAATGGTAAAATAAAGCAAAATTAATAATAGGTATACTGAAAATGAAAAATCCCCAAATCCCTCCCCACGATAATCTGTCGACAAAAAACAGTTAAAATCCCAAATTTGGGGAGAAATCCCCACACCTGGCAACACTGTGTGTATTTACATCAGCGAAGACCGAATGGGCACAAATGTGCCGAACATCATTCGGCTTCTTCTTTGTATACAACCGTACACAACCGAATGAAAATAAAACTACTCACCAAAATGTAAAAAATAAACAACAATTTCATTCATTTCAACGATAGCTTTGGCTTAAGCAGGTTTATGTTGCATTGACTTCAGAGAGGAGAGCCGCATCGGCGCGGCTGGCGGCTAGCCGACCCGCCGACGATTTTGCATGAGCCACGCCGCCGCCGATTTGATCGGCTGATCGGCGGCTTATTTTATAGCCGTTTTCACCGGCTCAGTCGATTTTATTATTGCCTTATTTAAAATTGCACATTGCGAAAAAGTGCAAAATTATCGCTAAAACTTTAAGAAATATTAAAAAATACGAATATGGCGAAAAATTGAGAAAATTTTGGTAAATGTAAAATTTTATAAAACGCAATAATGATTAAAAGTTTCGAAAAATTCGCCATAATTTTGATTAAAAATTGCCAAAACTTTAAGAAATGAAAAAAATGCATTGAAAATGGCCAAACTGGTGAAAATTTGCAAAAACTTGCTTAAATTTAAAAGATTTGAGAGCAAATGCAAAATAGTAAAACTCTGGACAAAAATAAAAATTATCAAGAATATAAATATAAAAATAGAGTCATGTGTGGTATTGAAACAAAAATGAATATTGAAATCGATCCGATTTCCATCACACCTAAAAGTATTTGATTCGATTTAAGTCTTCGATTTCAAATCGAATTGATTTCTATCACATACCTGATTATTTCAAGTTATAGTGATTGCTCTTGTTTTGGTAGTTTATTTAATTTATTGATTTTTATTATATATTAATTTATTTATTTGCGTTAAAGGTGTTAAACCTTTAAAAATATGGATGCTAACTTTCGAAAAGATTTTCTTGTATATGTTATCTCGTGATACTAATATTTTTCTCAGTATTTCTCCATATTTTTAAACGTTTTTAAATGCAAACCCTTCAATATCTCGACTTAAAAACGAAGTGACTTATGCCACTTACAAAGTAAACGGCTCAATTGTACCTGAAATATTACCTGAATTAATTTATTGTTTATTTTTATTGTTTATTTTGTTTATTTTTTTTAAGTTTTTGTTTGTATTAAAAATAATTTTTCAAATAAAAGTAATTTGAAAATATTTAAAACTCTACTTTATTGAAGAAATTTGTGTGGACTTTTTTTGGGCAAAATCAACCATAAATTGAACTAGTTCGTTGCTTGCACACATGATTCAATTCCATTTGTTAAATAAAACTAATAAGTTCATAAAGAACACATTGATTTATTTAATTAGTTAATAACAACATATTCGTCATGTATATGTATACAAAAATAAACACATTAGTGCGGCGCAGCCGAAAAAATTTGACCAGCCGGTAAACGTATTTTTTTACTAATACTTATATACTCATAAACGCTATCACCACCAAGATTCTTCCTTTTTGGTCAAGCTGCCCTGCAGGAAATGTCGTTAGTGAAATTATACTGACTCGCTTTTGACTTTGTCATCAGTACTACTCTCTATATTACCCCCATACAATGATTTGTGCTATAGACATTTAGCATGTGATTGTCTAATGGGACTAAGTGGAGACATTCAAACCAGAATGTTACTACTACATTTATAAAATTTTAGTATAGCTGTTAAAACAAACTAAAAAGTGTAGACGTATCATTGACAAAGTCATCAAGAAGTCAGCACTAGTCGTCAAATTGGTGACTTGTCAGCAATAAGCCCAGTAAGAAGTCACCAAACAAGTAGACAAAAGTGGTGACTTGGAGACAATTGGCCCCGAGTTTACTACAGGGTGATTTACATTCTTTGGTGTTGAAAAGAATAAAAAGTGTGTGTGTGTGTTTGTATGAGACAACACGTCAGCAAATAAGAAAGAAGAAACATACGGGTACAGAAAAAAATAAATAGAAACTTTATTTTTGGTGGGGGTCATAGTTTGTTTTAATACAAATATATACATAAGTATGTATTAAGTTGTTTACAAAGATTTTCGGTGTATTTAGTCTCAAAAAGTCTTCAGTAGTGCAACCAAGAACTTCAACATCAAAATTTTTTTCAACATACATACATACATACACAAGTATTTTAAACATTGTTTACAACAACAAAAACTCTATTTTAATTATAATTCAATTTCAAGTAAGATATTATTGGAAAAAGTATATGTACATACCTACACATGTACATATGTATGTAAATAGGAATGGTGAAGAGCGGTGGAAAACGGGTAAGTGATACGATAAAGACACAAAAGTTTAAAAGTTAATGTACATACATACATGCATATGTAAATACAGTGCGAGCTCGATTTGCGCAACCACCGATTATCGCAACACCCCGATTAGCGCAACAGGCATTTGTTTTACATTACAAGGTTTATAAGTGCAACTTTTTTCAAAAAACAGTCTCGATAAGTGCAACTTTTTCTGTTTTATTAAATTTTAAGCAATTTTTTCTCTGAATTTATTTGTTCAGAAACGTAGTTTTAACAATTACTTAAGGTTTCAGCAAAGAACCCGTCTTAAAAATGTCTTCCACATGTCAGTAGTCGTACTTTTTTTTATTTCATGCTCTTTACATTTTTGTTCTCACGTGGGAGCGGTGCTTAAACAGTTTTCATAATCTCAATACTTTTTAAGGAAAAATACGCTAACGACAATCTAATAAAGAAAAGATTTGTGTTTTAATCTACAGTTAGCTTGTTTTGTTTTTGATTCCTTACAATGCGTTGCACGTTGTGTTGAAAGTTTTACATGAGTTAAGTGAAGATCATTTTTTACATTGAACATTAATTTTATTTAATTTATGTTAAAATAAAAAAAATATGAATTTAAGTTAAATAGTAGTGTGTTTTCATGTACATACTTATATTAAATTTTTAGTGGTCGGTTATTGCAACTTTTCGGTAAAAGCAACAACTCCGCTTTCCTTTCGGTTGCGCACATCGAGCTCGTACTGTATATTAAAAGAAAAAGTTTTTATCAAATCAAATGAAGACGAATTAACTATTAAATTAACCTTGAATCAAATAATAATTCAAAGAGACATATTTTTAAGGCAAATTATGGGGGCGAGTAAACTTCGTAAAATTATGCCTTGGATATAAATAAATAATGGTGGCAGTAAATGTAACTGGGTGTCCTGCCGTTTTTCTTTTCCTGTTTTTGCAACAGGAGTAGTTTTGTTTTTGCACATTTGCTATAAATCTTTAATATTTTAGCAATTTTTTTTGCCCTTTTCAAAGTTTCAGCGATTTTTAATCATAATTATGATTTGCTGAAAATGTTCGCAATTTTTCGCATTTTTCCCAAAGATTTTACATCTCTTTCATTTATTCAAACATACATACCTACATAAATTTAAATTTTATGAAGTTTTTGCAAACTTTCATAATTTTCGCCATTTTTGCCGAGAGCATATTTTTTGAATTTGCATTTTCGCAATAAATTTGATTCTTTTTTTCAAGTTTTTACATTTGTACAGTTCAAGCGATTTTTATCCAATTTCAAGCGTCGATATGCAAATCATAAAGAATATGAGGCCTGTTCGGAAATGAATCACTGCACCGAATCTGATGCGTTGAACGTTCTGAAAATCAAAGGTTGCTAACACTCTATATGCTATTTTGTGTCAGCTAAGCAAACTAATCACTTATGCGCATCAGATGCGGCGGCAGTAATGCATTTCCGAACAGGCCCATAAGTATGTGACTTTATTATTAATATTCAATACATTTTCACGCGAATTATTGCAAACAAAAATAATAAACACTTGAAAAGTTTGTAAATCGGCAGCCAAATTACCCGCCATTTGAAATAATTAAAAAAAAATTCAAATTTCGTTTTCCATCACGCCATTTTTTGTTGAAATTTCAATAGAACCGAATGGAAAGATAACTCGAAGACGATTTTAAATAAAATCGATATGGAAACGATATTGAAATGGGTATCAAAAATTTAATCATTTTGGTTTAGATATAAATTCGAAAACGATTTCCATCACATGCCCGAATGAAAGTGATTTTAAAATTTACAAACTAAAAAAGTGATGATAACTGGTCCCAAACCAGGGTCTTTGGTAATAAGAAATTAAATATCTTAAAATATTTTATTAATATCCAAAAACTGCACTGCTTTCTTAAGAGGCCCTGTACAACAGGCCTTCGACAGGGGTTATGGATCCTCTTCACTATAGTACTACCTGAAACGGCGATACATACTTTTCCCCATGTGCTCGATTAAGTAAATCCCATAATATGTGATTAGATACAACAACGAAAGATTTATGGAAAATTTTTTCAAATTTATGTTTTTTTTTTTTATTTTGGGGACTTGTTTCCTATTTTTGTTGCAATTTTTCAGTTTGCGAATAATATAAAATAAAAATTGCCCAAAATTTTTCAGGCTTAAGTTCGTTTTCTCTAAATTTAATTTTATTATGAATTAAATTATTATTTAAATTAGAAAGAAAGAAAAATCTAGCTGCTCTTAGTACTTGAACAGACAAAGAAAAAGTTTTTTGACTGCGCGGAGGGCTGAACCGACATCAATGTTTCGAGACTAACCACAGTCTCATCATCAGAGTTGTCTACCGCCTAGACCTCACTGCCACCACGGCAGCTGCAATCGCACCAGTTAAAGATCCTCTACATTAATTGAATCTGCTGAATTACATGTAAGTTTTACACTACAGCTTTTTATCTTTTTTAATGGGTTGGAACTTTACTATACTTTTTTCAAAGTCTATCTTGTTCAAGTTGAGCTTTATTCTAGTGTCTCTTATTTCTTATTTAGAGAAAACGAATTTAAGCCTGAAAAATTAAACATTTCTTTGATTAAACATCACTCAGTTCGAATAAAAATTTCACAACTTAATTGTCCAAAATTTAAAATGACCTCAATAAATACGAAATATGTCCTTAAAGCTCCTCTCTTTTTGCTTTCAATACAAATCTTTTGGTCCAAGTTCAATTTTTAGTTAGAGCCTTTATTTTTTTTAAAATAATTTGTGGGAAACAGCTGATAGAAAAACTACATAAATATTCAAAATTTTCAACAAATTGGCACAGAACAGAAGGTAAAGACTAATGATACCTTTAGGCAATTGAAAAAAAAAAAACACAAACTGTTTTTAACCGACTTTACAAAAAGAAGCCGGTTATTATTTTAAGGCGTATTTTTTAAAATGTTAGAACCCCCCTAACTCTATTATTGATTAACCGATTTACTTTTTATTTTATTTCCTTGAATTGTGCACTCATATTTTCTTTTTAAATTATCGGTTATTGAAAGATTTAAAAAAAAAAAATATTTATTGAATTCGGTGTTTTTTTTTTTTTTTTTTTTTTTTGCTGGCATTCTTTAATTATCATTTAATTTCTCTCTCATTTTTGTCTTGCAGAAATTAAAGACGATGTCTGTGCAGCCTATCAATCAACCACACATCTGTTCGATTTAAACGCATATTGTTTGATGGAAATTTTCCAATATTTAGATTTAGCAACACAATTTGCCGTAATAAGATCTTCAAATTATTTCCTTGATGTTATGATGAATGATGGTTGGCATAAACATTTCAAAACCGAATTTGATCTGCGTAAATTCAGTTCAATGAATTTGGAGAGCACAGATGTTCAAGCAAAATTCTTAAAACTCATTCTGCAATATTTTTCCAGGATTAGAGGAATTTCGATTCAAATATTTGAGAGCTGCATGGAACAAATATTAGAAATAAAACACCTGCCTAACATTACATCCTTAGCAATAGACAATAGAAATAAGACTTTTCATGATTTAAACGCAATTTCATTTAAAAAGTTTCCCAATATAGAGAACTTAGAATTAGAAAATATTATAATAGATTTTAAAAATGAGCACAATGTTGCGCCGCGGAAAAGTCTGCATTTGAGAAATGTTTCGGTTGTAAATTATGTGGATGGTGAAATTTTCAAAAATGTCTTTTGCAGTTTTTTGCAAAAGTTTACTCTGCGATCGTTGCCAGGTATTCGTGTTGATTTTAAAAATTTTACTAAATTTCCCGAATGTGTTCACTTAAAAGAGTTAACTTTAAGCTATGATTATTTATATAAAAGCCATATAATCGCATTGAGGACTTATGCTCCATATATGGAGGGCCGGAACATACATATATAAAAATAATCTATTCGAATTAGTTATTGATCTGCCTTCTTTGGAAATACTGACTATAGAGGCCACCGATAACTTAGATGTAAAGGACGATCTTCATGTAACCTACAATGAAATTTTAAAAGGATTTCATGAAAGTACCTCCCGAAGTATTAAAAGTTTGCTGTTTATAGGCAATCCGAGGTTTGATTTCTTTTCTTTTCGTTTTGTGCGGGATATTACAAGTATCGGTTGGATGGTGACTAGAGATTTAACTGAAAACTTCCCATATGCCAGTAGAGTCAAGCAATTGCTATTTTCATTTCATGATCATATAACTAGGTGTGCTAATCTAAAAGAAGTTTTAGTTGTAAATAATGTCTATTACGATTATTGTTCAAAAGATTATTCAAATTTTGAGGACACACTTAATAGAGAACGTCAACTTAATTCCTTGAACAAATTAAATGTAATAACGGAGTATAATTTCAAAAATAGTCCAATTGATTTCGAACAGGATGCTATAAGATTTTTTATAGGAAAATAGGAATAATCTAAGATAGAAATATATTCGTACTTTAATATACATAGAACGACCCTAAAGCATTTATTTTTCAAATTGCGTTCTTTTACTTTCATATCGATAACTTAGGCGGTTACCTACCCAAGTATGATAAATACGTGATTTGAAAAATATATAATGATCCATATCCTTTCTATATTAGGGTAACGATATATGAGATAGCCAATGGGTGCGTTCAGCAGACACCGTTTGCTACACAACTGTTGCTCAACAATCTGCTGAACGCTTTGATTACTGAGCGATGAGCGAACATGTTGAGTGAGCGCTCACTGTTTTAGGTAGCAAAGAAAAAGTACGATACATTTCATCAAATTACGATATTTCAGCTCAGTTTGGCTTTTGAATCAAATTTCATAAAAAATTTTTAAATTTTAATTCATTTAAATTCACAAATAAATATTATGAAATCTTTTTGCGAAATAAAATTCAATAATTTTAATTGAAAAGTCAAATTGTTTGATATTTTTGACAAAAAAGTGAGCAATTCTTTCAGAAAACTTAATCAAATCAAAAGCTGCTACATCTAAAGTGTTTAGTAGCAGATTTTTCTGCTGAACCCGCCCAATAAGTCTGTTGAAAAATATGCGTTCTTCTTTTTTTTATTTAGTAGAGCATGCAAACAGCATGCTTTTTATGTTCTTCCGTGGAAATATAAATTAATTAATCTTCTTTTTGTGTACTTTTTGATTCTTAGTTATAAGAAAAAAAAATCAGCCTAATTTCGAGAGTTATTTTACAACAAATAACACGAGATTTTTAAAATTTAAACCATTTTTAGTCAAATATAGAGAATTATTTTGGAATATTCTTGTACTATAATACACTATAGTGTTTATGAATGAGTCTTATACATACATTATGTTTGTATATAAAAATATATAATAATATTTATATGTTAATCACTTTGAGATTTAGAGAAATAAAATTTAAAGCATTTTTATTTTTGCTGACTTTGCTTGAAAATTTGAAACCGGAAGAAATTAATAACTAGACGTTCAACTGCCCGCATTTATTTTATATCGATAGAATACTATTTTTACGCTCTTTCATATGACACGCATATGAGAGGTTTTAATGATTTCAATTTTTGTTCCCTTACATTTCACAATCGCCGTCAAGCTGACTAAAGCGAAGTGCATTGATGAAAAAAATGAAGCAAGTTGCAAAGTAATTAACAGTTACATTTTTTTTAATTACTTATTTGACTTCTTTATAAATTTTGTTAAACATATAAATCTTGAATACGGAATTAGTAAAAATGGTTAGTGTGAAGATGAGTAAAAGATTTGAAAACCGAAAAAAATAATAAACGATTTTAATGCTGGATTAAAACAAAAACGATTTGTGATAAATATTCAGTGAATAAATCAGCAATTTCAAAGAGATAATCAAGAAGTTTCGTGAAACGGGCGGGTACTGCTAACAAATTGCATTCAGGAGGAAGACCACGTAAAACTACTACAAGAGTTCAAAAAAGACCCGCAAATAGCATCAACGAAATATAACGGAATCGGATATAACCTCACGAACAAATAGTCGCCGAGTTCGCGAGACTGATCTTGGATGGTTTCACTCTGCGCAAAAACCTCTGATATCAGAGAAAAACAGAAAATAACTTCCAAATCTTTAAAAGGACAAAAATTATTGCTTAAAATTTGTTACTTACTTCGGGCAAGCTAAAAATACAAGACTTCTGTCTAAGCAGTCTTCTTCCCACTCTCAATTTATTTATTTTCTTCGTAACTGGAATCGAGAAGAAAAATCATTTTTATTTTAAATTATGCACAAAAATTTTATTTATTCAAAAACACTTTTACCGAAAATAGTCAAATAAATGTGAGCTGACTCAAATGACTAGTACAAGTAGTTACATACATATGTAAGTATGTATGTACTTATTTTAATGTTTAAAACAGAAAATAAATATGCCTAGAAGTCATACATGGGACTTTTTCATTGGCATTGAATTTTCATTGGCACTATTTTAAACATTTACAATGAAAAAAAAAAATCAGTACCAATAAATGCCATTGCTTTTTTTTAAATATACTTTTTCTACTATTTATAATGAAAAAGCAATGAAAGCTTTGAAATACTAATTACAATTGATAAAAAAAATAATTAATACTATCTGTATAAAAAAAAATATGGTCACATCAGCTTTTGAAAAAATAAAATTCTAAATTGAAATACAAACCAAGCTATGTACATACATATTTTTAATACATACACATACATACATATATATGTAAATAAATATGTGAAATAATATTGACGTTTAATACTGATAATGCTTTTGAAAAACTTTAGCATTGATTATTTGTAATGCTTTTACTTTTTAACTAACTTATAATGAAATTATTTCATTGAAAAGCATTAGCATTGTTCAAAAAATTGATAATGCTAAAAATTTAATTGGCATTGTTTATAAGTCAATGCCAATGAAATCGACAATTAATTAGTCAATTTATTTAATTACTCCCATGTATGTATGCTAGAAGTTCATACGTCGTCAAAACAAAAAATTAATTAATTAATCAAAATTAACAAAAAAATTAAATTTAGCCAATAATACAAAAATAACAAAAGTCAATTCATAAAAATAACTAAAAACAATAGTTTAAGGATTATATACTATTGATATTTTTCTGAAGAATGGATTTTTTTTATTATATCAATGTTATTTAAATAAAAACAATTTAAATTCTGCACAGTCCATTTGAAAGCCGAGAGAAAATTTGACACATTTAACATACACTTTTCAATGTTGCCAGGCAAATCCTGTCATGGGTGGTTATAAATTTATATTGTATTGAGTTTAAAATTTCGGTATTTTGAGGAAATAAAACTTTTAATTTTGGAAACTAAAGAACAACATTAGCCATCAAAAAGAAAGGACAAAAAAGGACAATTCAATTAAAAAAGGACAGTTAATTTTGTTTAAATTTAAAAGGACGTTGTGTCAAAAAAGAGGACTGTCCTTATTAAAAAAGGACGGATGGTCACCGTAGCTATATAAAGTAGTAAATGTTAAAAATATGTTGCTAGCCTGGTTTTGTTTTTTATTTTGCATAAATTTTTTTATCGTTCGTTATCTCCAGTATAAAATTGATTAATATTCGCTATATAAGGTTGTTAATGTAAAATATTTCAACGTTCGTTATATCGGAGTTTCGTTAAAGCGAGATTCGTTATACCGGGAGTTGCCTGTATATTAAATAGAATATACATATGTATGTTACCTAACCTAGATTGACCAGAAAGGACCTAAATTTCCACTTAATAAAAATTAAGATATACATAGTTTCAGCTATTGTCCGGATTAGTGGATCGTCGGGACTACAGTTAAAATAAACTTTTAAACGCAATACATATGTGAACATATGTACATACATATAATTTGTTTTTATTGCCGAACAGAAATAAAAGTACAGATAAAAATTCATTTATGTATATTTAATTAATTTAAAGAAAACACAAAGAAAAATAGGTACTAAAAGTCACCAAAAAAAAGTATTAATTTTGAATAATAAGAATTCATTCGTTTCCAAAAATTTTTCTGTGAACTTCAAAATTGCTCAAAATTTAAATGTCCGAATTACTGGATAGTCCGAATTAGGGAGTGTCCGGATTAGGGAGGTTGTACTGTACAAATAAATGAAGATATATATTGAGCCGTTTATTTTGAAAGTGGCATAAGTCACTTTTTTTTTTGTAGATTGCAAATTTTTTACAAATGAAAAGATACCGTTCAATTTTATTTAGTGTTGCCATTAACTCGATTTTTTTGGAAAAAGTGACTTATGCCACTTTCAAAATAAACGGCTCATATTCGTGATGTTACGAATATCAATTTTTAGTATTCGCGAATACGAATACGAATATTTGAAACAGTATTCGCCGAATACGACTACGAATATTACTTTTAAGGTTTAGAGCAACTTAATATTTTAAATTTAATTAGAAAAAAATCCATCCGTTTGCGTCAGTAACAATAAATTGAAAAAACTGTCACACTACTTTAGGTATTTATCAATATTATGACATTTACATATATGCCGAATTTGAAGACTACTACTGAACATTTTTAAATTATTTTACATACATACTTTGAAATTTCGTTTTTCTTACTCTGTTTACACTTTTAATTAGTAATTCCATGCTGAGAACATATTTTCGCAGATGGCACAGCCACATGTCTCGGTGGACTTTCACATATTAAATTTTAGTTCTTTTATTTTTTAATATATAATTTTCGTTTGTTTTTTAAGAATATTATTATCTTGCGTCAAAGATAAAGGCCTTTCTTTTTTTAAATAAAAATTATTATAAATTAATATATTTTTGTACATATTATGTACTTTTTTAAACTTTTTGTATGATTTTTTTTTTTTTTTTTTTGAGAAATATTTGCTTGAATTTGGCGAATACGAATATCTTAGAACAGGCGAATAGTCGAATAATCGAATACGAATACGAGTATTCGTAACATCACTAGTATATATAACCCTTTCAGAAATTAATTAATAAATACATGAGGTGCCCCAGTGTTGAATATTGAATCTTTCGTTTAGAATTCAACGCACGTACCATCGTGCTACTGAGGCTTGTTAGTGTTATGTGTATATTAAGTTCATAATAACTTTATGTATTTTTTTCGTACAAACCCCCTTTTTGTTCACTGATGGATGGAAAATTGTAAAATATTTTAAACAGTCTGTATTTATTGTACATATGTTTGTATATAGCACTGAAGAAAATATGAAAGTTATACGAGTATTTATAAGAGAAAGGAAAGCCTGTGAAGGGTATATAACATTCGGCACAGCCAAATATAGCACCCTTATTTGTTTCATTTCGAGTAGAACACAGACTTTGAAAGTTGCGCTGCATAAGTTGTTTAAATATGAACAATCAATTTAATAGTTGCAGTGGAAAACAAAATCAAATTAATTAAAATAACTTATTTTATTTCTTTTAAATTAAAATCTTTATTTATTATAAAATTATTATTATTTGAATATTTTGAATTATTTCTTAGTTATTTCTATAAACACCATATACTTGTTGGTGGTGCTTCAAATTACAAATTGTATGCTTAGAATAAAATTAATGACACATATACATACAATTATGAATCTTAATTACTAAATGGTACATATCGTTACCTTTTATATATTTTGAAAGAACCTAATCCAATTTTTTTTTTCTAATATCAATAATTTAGTGGGTACAATAAGAAGAACAAGAGTTAGGACCTCTCTTTATTAAGATAACGATATATGTAAATATATATAGTTTCATAAGTCTCTTAAATCCCTGAGGTACTATTCCACGCTTCCCCCTAAAGCTGTTTGGCCTTATTAGGAAGCGTTTGTTAAACTTAAAAAATACTGGAAAAATTTGTACTTTAAACCAACTTTAACTAAAAATAAATAATTGTTTAATATTTTTTTTATAAAAAAAAGTAAGAATTTTAAATTGTATTGTGGTAAAAATTGGAAAAAAAGAAAAAACTTTCAATACATATAAACTTTTTAAAAGAGTAAAACTGACTGCCGATTTCGCCAAGAATTTGGCCAAACTAAGACTTATTGTATTTATGTGGAGAGTTACACGGTACCGCCAATTGTGAAAAAATGAAAGGTGATCCCAAGGCAAAAAAAATGTGGCAATTACGGCGTAAACCACACAGCTAACTATAGGGGGCTGCCCCCTTTATTCGTTTTTTAAGAGTTCGTCGCACAGAAAAAAGAAATATACTCCTGGATCCAGGATCTTATTTTGTGATCTACAATTTTCCATAGATTTTCTATGGGATTGAGATGTGAAGTTTGGGCAGGCAACTTCAAAACGTGCACTTCATTGAATTTAATCAGTCAGTTACAAACTTAGAAATGTACTTAGGATCATTGTCATGCTTAAATCTCCAAATTAGTGGCATGTTCTCCTCTGCATATGGATAAATTAAGTCGTTTAAAATGGATCTGTAGCATGAATTGGAACCATTCCTTGTCCAGAAAAACACCCTCTATTGGTCGTCCTACAAAGGATCTTCCATCGCTGCCTCTTAAATTATATTTAAAAAAACAATTTAAAGGACAATTACCCTTATTCGGCAACAACATCGGCAATTTTAAGGCAACATCAATAGAACACAACGTCAATACTAATTTTGTATTCCCTAACAGTATTGTGACGATGTTGACTGTTTATCAAAACATACAACACACATATCTAATATTTGAGTCAGCTCACATTTATTCAAAAACACTTTTACCGAAAATAGTCAAATAAATGTGAGCTGACTCAAATATTAGATATGTGTGTTGTATGTTTTGATAAACAGTCAACATCGTCACAATACTGTTAGGGAATACAAAATTAGTATTGACGTTGTGTTCTATTGATGTTGCCTTAAAATTGCCGATGTTGTTGCCGAATAAGGGTAATTGTCCTTTAAATTGTTTTTTTAAATATAATTTAAGAGGCAGCGATGGAAGATCCTTTGTAGGACGACCAATAGAGGGTGTTTTTCTGGACAAGGAATGGTTCCAATTCATGCTACAGATCCATTTTAAACGACTTAATTTATCCATATGCAGAGGAGAACATGCCACTAATTTGGAGATTTAAGCATGACAATGATCCTAAGTACATTTCTAAGTTTGTAACTGACTGATTAAATTCAATGAAGTGCACGTTTTGAAGTTGCCTGCCCAAACTTCACATCTCAATCCCATAGAAAATCTATGGAAAATTGTAGATCACAAAATAAGATCCTGGATCCAGGAGTATATTTCTTTTTTCTGTGCGACGAACTCTTAAAAAACGAATAAAGGGGGCAGCCCCCTATAGTTAGCTGTGTGGTTTACGCCGTAATTGCCACATTTTTTTTGCCTTGGGATCACCTTTCATTTTTTCACAATTGGCGGTACCGTGTAACTCTCCACATAAATACAATAAGTCTTAGTTTGGCCAAATTCTTGGCGAAATCGGCAGTCAGTTTTACTCTTTTAAAAATTTTATATGTATTGAAAGTTTTTTCTTTTTTTCCAATTTTTACCACAATACAATTTAAAATTCTTACTTTTTTTTATAAAAAAAATATTAAACAATTATTTATTTTTAGTTAAAGTTGGTTTAAAGTACAAATTTTTCCAGTATTTTTTAAGTTTAACAAACGCTTCCTAATAAGGCCAAACAGCTTTAGGGGGAAGCGTGGAATAGTACCTCAGGGATTTAAGAGACTTATGAAACTATATATATTTACATATATCGTTATCTTAATAAAGAGAGGTCCTAACTCTTGTTCTTCTTATTGTACCCACTAAATTATTGATATTAGAAAAAAAAAATTGGATTAGGTTCTTTCAAAATATATAAAAGGTAACGATATGTACCATTTAGTAATTAAGATTCATAATTGTATGTATATGTGTCATTAATTTTATTCTAAGCATACAATTTGTAATTTGAAGCACCACCAACAAGTATATGGTGTTTATAGAAATAACTAAGAAATAATTCAAAATATTCAAATAATAATAATTTTATAATAAATAAAGATTTTAATTTAAAAGAAATAAAATAAGTTATTTTAATTAATTTGATTTTGTTTTCCACTGCAACTATTAAATTGATTGTTCATATTTAAACAACTTATGCAGCGCAACTTTCAAAGTCTGTGTTCTACTCGAAATGAAACAAATAAGGGTGCTATATTTGGCTGTGCCGAATGTTATATACCCTTCACAGGCTTTCCTTTCTCTTATAAATACTCGTATAACTTTCATATTTTCTTCAGTGCTATATACAAACATATGTACAATAAATACAGACTGTTTAAAATATTTTACAATTTTCCATCCATCAGTGAACAAAAAGGGGGTTTGTACGAAAAAAATACATAAAGTTATTATGAACTTAATATACACATAACACTAACAAGCCTCAGTAGCACGATGGTACGTGCGTTGAATTCTAAACGAAAGATTCAATATTCAACACTGGGGCACCTCATGTATTTATTAATTAATTTCTGAAAGGGTTATATATACTAGTGATGTTACGAATACTCGTATTCGTATTCGATTATTCGACTATTCGCCTGTTCTAAGATATTCGTATTCGCCAAATTCAAGCAAATATTTCTCAAAAAAAAAAAAAAAAAAATCATACAAAAAGTTTAAAAAAGTACATAATATGTACAAAAATATATTAATTTATAATAATTTTTATTTAAAAAAAGAAAGGCCTTTATCTTTGACGCAAGATAATAATATTCTTAAAAAACAAACGAAAATTATATATTAAAAAATAAAAGAACTAAAATTTAATATGTGAAAGTCCACCGAGACATGTGGCTGTGCCATCTGCGAAAATATGTTCTCAGCATGGAATTACTAATTAAAAGTGTAAACAGAGTAAGAAAAACGAAATTTCAAAGTATGTATGTAAAATAATTTAAAAATGTTCAGTAGTAGTCTTCAAATTCGGCATATATGTAAATGTCATAATATTGATAAATACCTAAAGTAGTGTGACAGTTTTTTCAATTTATTGTTACTGACGCAAACGGATGGATTTTTTTCTAATTAAATTTAAAATATTAAGTTGCTCTAAACCTTAAAAGTAATATTCGTAGTCGTATTCGGCGAATACTGTTTCAAATATTCGTATTCGTATTCGCGAATACTAAAAATTGATATTCGTAACATCACGAATATGAGCCGTTTATTTTGAAAGTGGCATAAGTCACTTTTTCCAAAAAAATCGAGTTAATGGCAACACTAAATAAAATTGAACGGTATCTTTTCATTTGTAAAAAATTTGCAATCTACAAAAAAAAAAGTGACTTATGCCACTTTCAAAATAAACGGCTCAATATATATCTTCATTTATTTGTACAGTACAACCTCCCTAATCCGGACACTCCCTAATTCGGACTATCCAGTAATTCGGACATTTAAATTTTGAGCAATTTTGAAGTTCACAGAAAAATTTTTGGAAACGAATGAATTCTTATTATTCAAAATTAATACTTTTTTTTGGTGACTTTTAGTACCTATTTTTCTTTGTGTTTTCTTTAAATTAATTAAATATACATAAATGAATTTTTATCTGTACTTTTATTTCTGTTCGGCAATAAAAACAAATTATATGTATGTACATATGTTCACATATGTATTGCGTTTAAAAGTTTATTTTAACTGTAGTCCCGACGATCCACTAATCCGGACAATAGCTGAAACTATGTATATCTTAATTTTTATTAAGTGGAAATTTAGGTCCTTTCTGGTCAATCTAGGTTAGGTAACATACATATGTATATTCTATTTAATATACAGGCAACTCCCGGTATAACGAATCTCGCTTTAACGAAACTCCGATATAACGAACGTTGAAATATTTTACATTAACAACCTTATATAGCGAATATTAATCAATTTTATACTGGAGATAACGAACGATAAAAAAATTTATGCAAAATAAAAAACAAAACCAGGCTAGCAACATATTTTTAACATTTACTACTTTATATAGCTACGGTGACCATCCGTCCTTTTTTAATAAGGACAGTCCTCTTTTTTGACACAACGTCCTTTTAAATTTAAACAAAATTAACTGTCCTTTTTTAATTGAATTGTCCTTTTTTGTCCTTTCTTTTTGATGGCTAATGTTGTTCTTTAGTTTCCAAAATTAAAAGTTTTATTTCCTCAAAATACCGAAATTTTAAACTCAATACAATATAAATTTATAACCACCCATGACAGGATTTGCCTGGCAACATTGAAAAGTGTATGTTAAATGTGTCAAATTTTCTCTCGGCTTTCAAATGGACTGTGCAGAATTTAAATTGTTTTTATTTAAATAACATTGATATAATAAAAAAAATCCATTCTTCAGAAAAATATCAATAGTATATAATCCTTAAACTATTGTTTTTAGTTATTTTTATGAATTGACTTTTGTTATTTTTGTATTATTGGCTAAATTTAATTTTTTTGTTAATTTTGATTAATTAATTAATTTTTTGTTTTGACGACGTATGAACTTCTAGCATACATACATGGGAGTAATTAAATAAATTGACTAATTAATTGTCGATTTCATTGGCATTGACTTATAAACAATGCCAATTAAATTTTTAGCATTATCAATTTTTTGAACAATGCTAATGCTTTTCAATGAAATAATTTCATTATAAGTTAGTTAAAAAGTAAAAGCATTACAAATAATCAATGCTAAAGTTTTTCAAAAGCATTATCAGTATTAAACGTCAATATTATTTCACATATTTATTTACATATATATGTATGTATGTGTATGTATTAAAAATATGTATGTACATAGCTTGGTTTGTATTTCAATTTAGAATTTTATTTTTTCAAAAGCTGATGTGACCATATTTTTTTTTATACAGATAGTATTAATTATTTTTTTTATCAATTGTAATTAGTATTTCAAAGCTTTCATTGCTTTTTCATTATAAATAGTAGAAAAAGTATATTTAAAAAAAAGCAATGGCATTTATTGGTACTGATTTTTTTTTTTCATTGTAAATGTTTAAAATAGTGCCAATGAAAATTCAATGCCAATGAAAAAGTCCCATGTATGACTTCTAGGCATATTTATTTTCTGTTTTAAACATTAAAATAAGTACATACATACTTACATATGTATGTAACTACTTGTACTAGTCACTAATATTACATTGTTTGAATTATATTTTTATTTTATTTATATAAAGTATATCTATGTAATTAAGTTCATACCAATAATTTTTATTTAATTTTGAGTGTCCTTTTTTTTTTTTTGTCGAAAAATATGGTCACCGTATATATGGCAAATGTTTTGATACATGTCTGCTCTGTATAACGAACGGCAAAAAAATAAACAAAATCTACAGCAGCAATGTAAATGAAAAAAGTGTACCGTTAGTTTGTATTTGGTAGCTTATTTTAAATTATTTTAAAATTCCAGTCATTACATATTTTTAGTGTATTTTGAGCAGCGCAAGTGTAAAAGTGAAACAAAAATGGGAAACAGAAAAAGAATTGCATTAAAAGAAAAAACTTAAAATTTTAGATGATTGTAGAAAAGGTACAACGCTTTCTAAGACATCAATGAAATAAGGAATACCAAAATCGTCAATTTGCACGTTAAAGAAAATGGAATCAAAAATTTTTCCCAATTTGGAAAAAACCAACAATGGTTCAAAAAATCGACGGTCTTTGAAACATGGTTAGTATGCCAGTATGGAAAAGGACCTACATAGGTATATCACTTATTCAACTTCCTAAAAGTAGGCATGTTTTTTATTTTATTTTTACTACAAATTTGAATACAAACAAAATGTTTCGTTTGATAAACAATCGATCAGAATTGAGTTCTGTGAAATGGCTGGTTGGTTTTAAAACAACAATGCTGAATTTGATAATTCCCAGAATATTTATTCCGAATGAAATACTCAACAGATTTGAATGTTTTCATGCGCACATGCAATTGTTGTACAAAGTGGAAAGAAGAATAATAAAATGTAAGCGGTATGCGTAAATATTATTTATGCTGACAAACATAGTTGCCAGATGAAATGGGTCCGAATTCGTCAATTTTTTAGCGTAAAATCGTCAAAACAGTTTTCCGAAGACGTCAATAAATCGTCGAATATAAAATCACAATTTTTTCAAACAAAAGATTCATTTTATTTAACAAAACATAAAAAATAAAATCCAAGGGTTTTTATATAAAATAAAGTTAATTCTTATCAATAAAGGGATCAGCTGTTGAAACAAAATATAAACAGGTGTTTTGTGCATTTTTTAATACAATAGCTACATACCATATCCACAAAATATTAGCAAGTTTAAATTTTTAGAGAAATTAGTGATAAAATTTGCGTTTAAATTAAAAATGATGATACATAGTATTATTCATGTTACAACACATTTGTAAAAATTGAAAAAAAAAAAATAAACATATATATTTGAGTTGAACCGTTTTATTAAATCAGGTACTACTTTCATGTCAAAACAATTACACTTGTTTAATTTTAAATGATCTTTAGTATATAAAATTGCCTCCAAAGAAGCTTTCTGTAACCGATTTCTAACTTTTGTCTTATTGAAATAACTTGGCTAAGCACTATTTCTGCATTTGCCGAAGAATTTGGTAAAACCAAATTTTTTTTAATAAAATTAGTTAACGTGGGAAATAAAAGACTAGAGTTTTTTTTCATCTCTGAAATCTTTTTCCAAAAATCTAAAAGTTTTATGTCCGTATCCGGGAAGAATTATTCTAAATTTAGTAATTTAACTTGTATGAACTCAGATTCAATTTCCTGTCTTTCACGTTCTTTAACAAAGTGTGAAAATACTTTAAGAATATCATTAAATGAATTGTTATTTTCTTTTATAAGATTTTAGGGATTCATTTAGCTTAATGCTTTGAATTTGTCTTCAAAGTCAAATCTCAATAAAACTTGGTCACACAGTTCTACGTAAAACTTTCTACAATTTTTAATGATCTCACACTTTCAATTTTGTGTAACAATTTTAATATACATACGTACATATGTATGTACATAGGAACAATCTCACTTATTCAAGTTCAAGTTTTTGGCGTGCTTTAAAATATTGACACAAATGTATGTATGTTAATAACAGTTGATAAATTATGAACACCAAGAGTTTTAAGGCCTATTTAGCCGACCGTTGAAATTGTAGATGTAAGCTATATGTTGTTGTAATGTAAGAGCCAACGTTTTTGTAGTTATAGAATGCTCAAAAATATAACCAGAGAAACTGCTCTTTGACATTTGAAGCGGCCTAATAAGTAGAGCAAATAATATTCAGCTTTCGTAGCGCTGCCACCTTGTTTATTACATCATGGTAGTGTCAATATTCTGTAGAACGCTGCCAACTTATAATTGTTTCAAAATCGTCAAATTTATGACCAAAATCGTCACGTCGTCAAACTGCCTTTTTTGGCATCTGAAATCGTCAAATCTGGCAACCGTGCTGACAAACATAACATTCGTTACAATACACACGAATGAAGTTTCAAAACAAAATTGAAAAATAAATTCAGAAAAACCAAAACACAGTAATGACTTTTATGAACACTGACCATTTAGTGGCCAATGGCCATACATATGAACCAGTAATACTAACTAAACTAAAATAGGTACATAGGTATTCGTATACCTAAACTAACACATATACCATACATAAAAATTGTTATCATGCATTTCAGGTAAGTGGGCAGGTAATTTACCAAACGAAAGAATTACACAAAATTTAAAATTATTCCATTTTCAGTATGGTTTTTCCAGCACTTCTTTGTAGGAAAAGAAAACAAATATCCTACATAAATACATATGTAAATACATAGATACATATATACACGCATACTTATACATGAAAATCTTTTTGTAGTTTTGTACAAATTAAGATGTGCAGCCCAAATTAAGTAAGATAGATGACCACCCTTTAAAATATAGATCCCGAAAATTAATTAAAAATTACACGGTAAAATACCACAGTAAGATACCACAACTTTATAGGATAATAAAAATAAATAAGCATTATTTTATAAAATTTTCAATTATCTTTCATTGTTAGACCGCGTTCCAAAATCACCAACTTCAAATGCATGTAAAACAAAAATCTCGCACTGACAAAAAAACCCTTCAAGGTTTTGCTATGGATAATGTCAACTTTCATTTGCAATTAGTCTCATCCAATTCCCGTTCGGAAAGTTCGATTTTGTATACCTGTGCTATTAAAATTGTACATAAATTCGAAATAAATCTAAAAAATGTGGAAAGATTTTTAATCAAAATTTCTAAATTTTTTGAAAAATTTCTAAAAAGTTGGTTGAAACTCGTTTGATCGAAAAACTAATTTCTTTGATCGCTGTTGTAGTATATCGATGGCTTAATATACAAAAGGCGTAAGTCGATTTTTTTCAAAAATCGTTTTTGCCTATTCTGTTAGATATATGTCAAATACACAATGCTTTCAAAATAAAATAAATTGAAGCATAAGATTTGTTGTCTTTTTTTTATAAAAATTGCACTAAATCATATTAATATGTACCTTTAAATTTACGGATTTTATTGCGATTTGAAGTTCAAACTTAAAGAAAAAAAATCGAGTTACGCCTTTCTTATATACAGCCATCGATATATGTATACATATGTGCATATTTTGTAAAAATATGCTGGATAAACAAGCAAACATGCGCCACAATACCTAAATAAAATGCCCTAAATATGCGGTTTACTAAAAATAATACCCGAAATTATGCTGTAAAGCGCAAACTATGCAATTTTTTTTTTTTTTTTTTTATAATTTTATTATTTATTGAATCTTCAATTATAAATTGAAACATCAATAAGTTGTTCAAATATTAAATCTAAAAAAAAATGTTAAATATATGTTTAGCCAATGGTTAACAAAATTTATTAGTTTCAGCAAAATTAAAGAGTAATACATTTTCAAATAAAATCCCGAAAATAAATTTAAAATTATTAAAGTTCTAAACAAACACGATATAAATCAAAACAATATGGGCAGCATTTAAGAAAAAATTTTCTCAAAATTATCAATATTGCTCGATCGGAAAAGTGATCTGTTCCTTTTTATATAAATTTATGTATTTATTGTTCAAAATATGCTGGGGAAAAATGCATATATGTATTTAAAAACAACAAATTGCGTAAAGCCCTTAATATGCGGTTTAGCCGGATATATGCAAAAATATGCATTAACAATAAATTGATGACAAATTTTTAAAAAAGTTCTGAAATTGATGTAAAAATATTTAATTTGGGACCACATTAATCGCACAAAAAAAAAACATGCAATTCTATATTCTTATTATTCTGCTTACTTTCAACCAAATAATATGCATTTAAGAGCTAAAGAAAAATAAAAATGATTATGGGAATTTAGGTTTTTCTTCACCCGGATCAAAATTATATATAAATAACCTTGTGTTACTCAATAACCTTGATTCCCACTCGTTATTTTAAACTCTTTAAACTCTGTTTTCACGTGCAAACGAGCTAGTTAACGTTTTAATTTTTATGTTAATTAGAAAAATTCATTATTTCAAGATACAGAAAGTATATTGATAGTTTTATTTCAATTTTTCTTAACAACTTATTTTATTTGTATATATACATACATATATACAAAGGGATGAAATACATAAATTAGTTAAATATAAATTTTCTAGGTATTTTTACCTAAGCCATGTTATAAGTAGAGAATGTTTACGTATTTTCCTATTGTTATCATGTCTTCGGTTTTCTTATAAACAAAAATTATACAGTAAAACCTCCTTTAGCCGGTCAAATATAGCTTCAGATATTTTCCGGATTAGTGGATCGTTCGGAATACAGTTAAAATAAAATTTTAAATGCAATACATACATATATGTATGTACATATGTGCATATAATTTGCCGAACAGAAATATAAGTACAGATAGGAATTCATTTATATTTAATTAATTTACAAAAACAAAAAAAAAACAAAGAAAAATACTAAAAGTGACCAAAAAAATATTAATTTTGAAAAATAAGAATTCATACGTTTCCAAAAATTTTTCTGTCAACTTCAAAATTGCTGAATAGTTGTTTTGATTAATTGATAAATATTATTTGTACGTTTTTTAAATACTTTCAAAAACATAATTTAAGACCACTTTATAGATTCCATAAACTGTCCGAAAAATTTAAATGTCCGGATTACTGGATAGTCCGAATTAGCGAGTGTACGGATTACGGAGGTTGTAGTGTATTACTTTGACCTTCGAAAGATCATATTTTCTTTGTTAGGATATAATGATAACGTTATCATTATGTTTTTATTAGTATACTAACATATGTATGTATGTTTCGTTATCCTGATAAAAATACATTTTATTATTTCCGTTTATGATTATATTTGTTATTCCGAAAAATATACATACAAATGTAAATTTTTTCGTGGTTACAATTGTTTTAGATCTAATGTTCTTATCATTCATATCTGATGTTCCTTAACTAGCTCTACACAAAAATCAGCAGTAGACTTCCACAATGCTTTTGAAAAGCTTTAAATCTCATATCTTACGCACAAACTTTCGTTAATGATTTCAGAATTTTTATAAGTTTGTGCAAACAGTTTTCTTCTTTAATATGTGATATTTCTACTATGCATGATCACGCGTGAAATGTCATTCACGATACCTTCTCTGATAAAAATGATCCTATATATACGTACATATCTACTTACATATGTACATACATAAAAAGATACATATAAATATGTTCGTATGTTGCTGTTATTCCAAAAAATTCATTATTTTCCAAATTAAGCTGAAGCTGATTCCAAGATACATATGGGCATTTCCTGGGGTCACGAACGTAAGTTCATATGCTTTTGATGTACAAAATATATAGAAAACAAAAATTTTCCTAGCATTTTTTTTGCGATTCAATAGCATTTTGGTAGCTCTATGTTTAGGGCCAAAGATGGATTTTATTGAGCTAAAGTTTTCATAATGATAGTTATAAACATTTGGTCGCGAACGTACGCAAAATAGAAGTCAACTTTGGCTGGCAGTAGTGAAATGTAAAAATCTGCGAAATGGAACGGAATATTCAAAAGCGTTTTAATGTGGGTCTCTATCCAGTATTTACACAATAAAATATCTCTATTGATTTTTTGTTTAATTGGAATAAGTACCGGTCGCGAACGTACGGGTCGCGAACGTACGATTTTTCCATATGTTTTTTTTATTATTATCAATATGCATTTTACCATAAGTATCTTCAAATTTCCTTAACAAAAAACAACTTCGTATTCAATGAAATAATGAAATTTTAACAATATTTATATTTTTGTTTTTGTCGAATAGGCCGTTAGAGCTGTGCGTAACTTAAAGTCCTCATAAACAGAAAATCGAATGCATCATTCTGATACGTGTAATATGCGGTAAATCATAAAATTTTTCAAGTAAAGTTAGGGACATCTCATCAATTGTATCTGTTCCAATGTATATTATGCTAACTCTACTAATGTGGTGATGGCCACAGTTGTAAAAAAGACAATCTATAACGTTCTTCTTCTTGTTGATCTTCATTGTTCTTGTTTTGCGTTTCTTCTTCTTGTGTTTGTTCCAAAAACTTGTAACGCTAAGCGTAGCAGCTTTTTCACGTAAAATTTTTAGTTTTTGTTTTTTCATTTAGCGATTTATCACATGCTTAACCCATCTACGAGAGTATATTTGCGTGTTAAGAAAATAAATGCATTGTTTATGAAAAAAATTTACTTACGGTCGCGAACGTAGGAAATGTTGCAAATAAGTGAAACCGAGCTTAATAAAAATGTGTTATGTCTGGCACCTGTTGGCGTTTAATACAAAGAAATTACAATAAAATTATATTTTCGGTCGCGAACGACAAATTAAAAAATAGATAATAAGCAAAGTAAAAAATAACCTTTAATCGAACTTTTTTTGTTCCCCTTACACTTTTGTAATTTGTAATTTATTATAATTGTAGCCTAACACAACAAGATAAACATCTTATAAATTAAAGTGCTAGGAGTAACATCACGGTAATAATCATCTACATGTAATAACTAAAAGTGATGAAATAAAAAGAAAATGTAAATCAAGTATAAAATTATAAATTACACAAAGAAAAATTATATGTATCAAATATAAATAACTTAAAATAAAGACAGCATATGTGTATGCATTTAAAATTAATATTAATAACAAGAGTTAAACAAATAGTAATCAAAATTTCAGAAAATTAAAATAACCTATAAAAATGATTCATTGTTGAAAGATTTTAAACAACTCCTTTTTAAACGCATTAGCATTGCCTAGATTTTGAACATGATTTGGTAAGGAATTCCAGAGACTTGTGGTAAAAATAAGAAATTATCGCTGTGACAAAAGGCTTTTAAATCTTAGTTGAATGATCTGCCTTCCACGGTTGGATCTAGCAAATTGAATCCTACTAAACAAATATATTGGCTGCTTAGAAGTAATAATTTTATGTAAAAGTAACAGGCATCTGATCTTAAGGAGATTTTTAAACTTTATATTGTATATTTTGTAAGAGTAGAATGAAATATGATCACGGCGTCCTTTCAGGAATACATATCTTGCTATATTATTGTAGGCAACATTAAGTTTCCTTTGATCATCACTGTCACAATTCGCAAAAATTTCACATCCATGTAGAAGTACCGGAATTAAATAAGATTTTGCTAGTTGCATGCGAATGGCAAATGGGGTTGAATCTATGACGGTCCACAAGTTGCGCAGCATACTGTAGACTCTTCCTACAAGAGCAGTAATGTGATTTGACCACGTTAGCCGAGAATTAAAAAAAACACCCAGATTCTTTGCTGATTTTACAAAGTCAATTTTATTTCCTTTAATGGTTACATCAGGAGCATCGAATGTTCTATTAGACTTAGATATTAAAATACATTTAGACTTGGAAGGATTGATGCTTAGCCCATTGGCATTAGCCCAACCATCAATTTTGTCTAAATCATTGTTGAGCCTGTTTACACAAAAGCTAATATTTTCAAAGCGTGAACTCAAGTATAACTGAACGTCATCGGCATATATGTGAATATTACAGTTAGTTGAAACATCAGGTAAATCATTAATATACATGCAGAATAAAAGGGGCCCCAGTGTTGAACCTTGAGGGAATCCTCTTGTGACATTAATTGCATCAGAATAATTGTGGTCTAGGAAAACACGTTGAGATCTATTTGTAAGATACGAATAAAGAAGATTGCATGCTGAACTGGCAAAGTGAAAGAGTTTTTGAAGCTTATTAATTAAAAGTGTGTGGTCAACCTTATCAAACGCCTTACTATGATCCAAAAGAACTAAGAAAGACACCAAATTGTCATCAAGTTTAGATCTAGGATCTTCAACAACATTCACTAAAGCTGTAGTACAGCTTCTGGCTTTCATAAATCCGGATTGCATATCCGACAGAAAATTACTACTTTCTAAATACAGATTGATTTGTTTAGCTAAAATTTTTCCCATAACTTTAGACAAAAAGGGAAGAATGGCAATCGGCCTGAACTCGCTGTTGGCTTTAGGGATGGGAATGATTTTAGATTGTTTCCATCCATCTGGAAAAGTTGACTTAATAAGTATAGTATTGCATAAATGTGTGAAATAGGGCAAAAGTTTAGGTGTTGGTGCTTTTAAAACGCAGGATGTAAATCGTCTAAGCCGATTGCATTCGATTTAACGGATGATATATATTCCAAAACTTCAAGCTGATCAACACAACGGAAGCTAAAGGGGTTTTGTGTTGAAACATAACAAAGATCATCATAGGTGTTACTAGTTGGTAAAGGGACATTGACATTCGCAAATTTATTATTCATTATTTCTTAATTGATTGTAATAGAGAGATTTTGAAGAAAGACTGTAAACATAACATATTTTTTGCATGTAAAATAATTAAATATAAGAATGTCTTTAGAAGTAACATAAAAAGAATATATAAAACTTTCCAGTTCCAGCTAAATTTTCTCAATTAAAACAGCTGAGATATGCTATGAAACCATTATATTGTAAAAAAGATAGACCTTTTCTTATAATTATAAACAATAAAACACGATGATTATCAACAATTTATTTTTCGTCCCTGGTTTACCATTCGTAGGAAATGCCCATATTCAACAAAAGCAGGGTGAAAATTAAAGTATTTTCTAATAAACAATAGAACACAATTGTGATAGTAAAACATTTACACAAACACATTTACAATGCAAGTCATACAACTTTACAGTCCCACAACTGCATACATACGAGTACATATTTGAGCAAGTAAACAAAAAAAAAAAAAAAAATGAGAAAAATGCATTTTATTGCGCTCTTTTTTTAAGAAAGATTTTCGTTTTTAATAATCTTCGTATGTATGTGTAAACGATAAAAAAGACTGGCTCATAAAATATTTGATAGTAAAACGAAGTACATCAGCATTTATTTTAATCGAAATATTTCGACTATAAAAGTGCCTTTCCAATCGAAAAAGTTATTTAAATTGTTGGTAAACCATGAAATACAAAATTAATTTATTCCTCATCCTTGAGAAAATTTTTAGAAGAAATGGTGAGTATTCTTATTTCGAACGATGAAAATGGAAATAAATATCTACAAAAATAAAAAATTTTGTTAGTGTTTTGTGAAATTTTATTGATCATTTGCGTCCATTCAGGTACATAAGTGTCATAAATAAATTTAACAATTTTGCCAAGGTGTATATAAGATATGGTTCGTGTTGTTGTAGAAAGAAAACGGACTTTGTTTCGTTATTTTATTGTTAAATGAATTTTTCAATAAACACAGTTGTGTTAATATATTTCGTATGATTGCAGCCTTCTTGAGCCGAAAACTAAAAATAATTTAAAAAAACCCACTGCAGATTCGATAGAAGCGATTCAAATATTATGAACATAATTTTTCATTAATATAGTCGAAAACTTAAGCTGAATTTATACTGAACAAATCTGATTTAACTTTAAAATGAATATGAAAAATTTCACTTAATTCGCATAATCTGTTTTGTTAAAAATAAAAAAAAAAGAGCTGGTCAGAAATTACAAAATATGTATCATCAGTAGACATGTACATATGTACATTTCACTACCTTAATATACAAATGCCGTAACTCAGTATATACATATGTATATATATATTGTCCACAATCTTGTCATGTCTTTTGACTTGATCCATAACTTTAATAACACTGCTCAGCAGCAAAATCCTCCTTTAAATAAAACTATGTGGACTATATGGATTTTGATGTCCTAAACTCAAATCCGTTTTCTGTTTTTCGCCATCACGTACGGTTTTTTTTTTATGGGCGTGGCAATTTTTTTCCCATAAAATAGTCAGGTACGAAGACATACATATTTCAGCATAACTGGAGAACGACTCAGCCGATTTTCATAAACAAAGCACGAAAAGATGCATAATAAATTAAATTAAATTAATATAGATTTTTTCTATATTTTATCGTTTTGGAATTATTAAAAAATTTCAGAGGAGAGGGGAAAACATTATTTTTTTGCAAAATTCATTTTTTTCAGTTTAAGCCAAAAGAAAAAGCAAATATTTTATATTTTGCACATTTTTCTGAGAGCTAAATACCCAAAGAATTAAATAAGGTATAAATCGATTAAGAAAATGCCGATTTTATTCTCAATTTTGCGCAGGTACCCAACATTGAACGAATATGTGTGCAGTCAACGGTGATGAATGGCGATGAATGGAACTGCCGGACGAAAGAAAAATAGTAAAACATTAAAATTTGGCCGGCAAGAGGAGAGAAAAAAAAATTAATATTTGTACCTGACTAATTTAGCACGCCCATAAAAAAAACTGTACGTGATGGAGAAAAACCGCAAACGGATTTGAGTTTAGGACATCAAAATCCATATAGTCCGCATAGTTTTATTTAAAGGAGAGCCAAAATATGATTTTTTGCAGAGCAGTGTCATTTTTAATTCATTTTACGGATCTATTTTTAAATGCATATTTTTGCATTTTTTTTTACCTTTTAAAGAATAATTTGGCTTATTTCAGCGCTGCAACGTAAATTTGGTGCATTCTTTACTCACAGCTTTAGCATTTTTCAATTCATTTTAGTGATTTTTTTATCAATGCCAACATTTTACTGCACAAATGGCGAAAAAATGATATCTTGCGTTAATTTTGCAAGCCCCTTTTATTATTTCCACTTCATCAGAAATAAAATAATTTATATGCTCTTTGAAAAAACATAGAGGGTATACATACATTTCATAAAATTTTTTAGATGGAAATATTGAAAATAGAATAAAAAAAAATTGTGAAATACCACCTCTGGATATATTTTTTTTAATAATTTTTGGAGCATATTTTTATATTTACGTTGCATATTTTCGCTTTTCTTGCTTATTTATTTATTTATTTATTTATTTATTTATTTCTTTAGTTCCTGTACAACAAGATTTAATCTTATGTTTAGAGTACAGAAGCGTATACTCAATTTTATTTGACTTCATTCAATTTGAATCGATTAGATTTGACTTGCGCCCACTTTAACTTGTCTTGATTCAAAATTTTTTTTACTAGAATTGATATGATTTTATTTAATTGCAACTGTTTTTTCTGTTTTATCATCTCTTTCTTTTAGATTTAAATTCCAAGAACAAGGCAATGAATATAACAAGAAATTGGCGTGAAATGAAACCGGATATTTTAAGAAAACTTTTCGAACAATTAGACTTGCCAACACAATTTGCCCTTGCAAAATCTTCAAGTGATTTATTTAATACGATCATCTATAATATCTGGCTTCCGCCCAATACATCGATCTTGAATATAAACAATATAAAGTCTATGGAAATGCAAACCGATAAGTTTAAAGCAGAGTTTTTAGAATTTGCTTTGCAAAACTTTCCCCAAATTACAGGGATTCCAGTAGAAATATTAAAACGATGTTTGAACAAAACATTAGTAAAAACATTTCCCATTGTTACGTATTTATGCGTACATAATCGTGATTTAAAGACAGAGTACTTTTTTGATGCAGAATCGCTTCCTGACGTCTTCCCGTCTTTATCTCGTCTAGAATTAGATCGAATTAAAGCTCATTTTAAGCCCATTAAATCATCAAAAGACAATTATGACCTGGAAATGTTTAAAAGTTGTGCAACCCATTATCTTACTTTTGGTAGATTATTTTAAAAAATTGTTTTTCTATTTTGATTTATGTGGAAAGAAATCTGTGCTGGTATGATCTCTAGGTCATAAAGTAAACAACAAAAATAACATTTTAATTTGAGGTTTTATGTGTTTCAAATAATTAATTAAGTAAATTTAAAAAAGAAATATTAATAGTGTTAAGGCGTATTTGAACTGACTAGTGTAAGTAACGGACGATACATTCGTCTTATTTTAGATTTACATAATACTTTTAAGAGTTCACTTTTCTTTTGCTAATTAAAGAAAGAAATTTTATATACAGAAGGGTGTTGAAATATCAATTGTTTTCGTAATGTTGTATTTGGTTTTTGTATGCAATGAAACATATTTCTTACATTTAAAGAAATCTGTAGGAAAGAAAACCCCAAAAGCAAGATTTAAATTACAAAACAGAAGATTCGATTAAAAAATTAATTAGTTCTCAATCAAACAAGAAATTCGTAAGATTAACTCCCTAGAAGTAATTAAAAATATCTCCAAACTAAAAAATCACAAATAATTTCACTTTATTTAAAAAAAAAATTGAAATGTGGAACATTTTTTAATATAAATTCTATTGACAATATTGTTTTCAATAACAAATTTTTTTTCCGAAATTTTCTCTGTGTATATTACAAATATCTTAAGCACAAAAAGTACAAAGAATTTTTAGTTATTTTCATGATTGAATTATTCAATTAATATCAATTATTCGTTAAGCTGCCAGCATTGAAATTAACTATTATTTCCAGTCGGAAGTTTAATGTAACGTGGCAGTTTTTTTTTCTCCGATTTATTTTAAAGATTAAGTTTATTTAGTTTGTAATTTTTTTAAAATTTATTAAATATAAATGAGAAATTATTATTATTAGACTTAAGTTCAGTTTTATTGAATTAATGAAAATTCAAACTACCATGAGTTTTTTTTTTTTGTTATTTTTGAAAAACATTAGCATGTGCAATCAGATTAGCAGAACGTATCAGTCAACCGATTTCAAGACCGCTATACCTCTCATCACCGTTCGTTAGTACATTTTTACAATTTTCGTAAAGTGGATACTAATTGAGAAGAATATCAACAATTTATTAAACCATACTTTTTAATTTTGATAATTTTTATTAATAAAATAAACACAAGAAAGCGAAAAAGTTCGAACTCGTTTTTATTATGCTAAGCTTTTTTAAAAAAAAGGAATAATTTTTTTTTTAGCGTTTGAATCGCTATTATTTATGAAATGATGATTTACAAAAATGTACGACAGGGTTTGCTTACAGTTGTTAAAAAAATAATGGAAGATGGGGGTGGGGGAAGATCGAAGCCATTTTTCTTTTTAATGGATCTTCGATTAAGACCTCTAAATATACCGAGTGCAAGTTTTTCCGCAAAAAACTTTGATTATCGAATAACGAATATGTACCGATTAACACCCTCAAAACGTATTCGGCTTTATTACGAGTGTCGTTGTCGTAGTCGAACTTTAACGACTCCAATGTAAAGAACATAATGAACATTGCTGCATTTTACAGATTTCGTCACGACAACGACACTCGTACTAAGGCCGATTATTAATCGCATAACTTCGCTATTTATTGACCGATTTGCAAAATAAAATTTTTCAGTTGATCGGGTTTTTATGCAGTGTGATCCCAAACATCTTTTTCTAAAATTGGGAAAAATTTGTTTTTTCGACTAACGCCTGCATTTACAGATCGATTTTTATAATTTTTTCCACAAATTTGCTTGCACATTTGTCAAACTATTTTTTTTTTTTTTGTTTTTTGGAATCTCAGGGGAAAGTTGTTTGGCAACAATTCCAGACTATCCAATAAAATCTTAACAGATTTTCCAAATTCTTTGCCTGTTGCAACTAGTGTAGTTGAAGTTTAGTATGAACATAATTTCCTTGCAAGACAAACAAATTCCAAGAATCGTACCTACCAATTAACACAAAAAAACAATTTTGGCATGTTTTTGTTTTTGTACCTATGTACGATACATAGCAGTGACATTAAAGTTTTTTCTCGTAATCCGTTATAAAACATGTAAATTAATTTTTTGATTTTTAGAAAAGTTGTGAACATGGAATAGAACATTCGTACTCTTAGTACAATTGGTCGCACTTTCTTATAGTGCTTTTATATACTTCTCGCAAGTAGCTCAAAAATGCCGTTCGATGCTGATGTGCTAAATTATTGGAAAAATAGTGGCGAAAGCAATATCAAAAGTTTTGTTCTAGTGGCATTAGCAGTGCTTAATAGCAGCACATTATATGATTATCTTATATATGTCACTAATTTAAATTTTAGAAAGCTAAATTACGAAAATATTTATTCTGATACAAAGGATAATGTCTCAATTTTAATAAACCCACCAATAAGATAATGCAAATAGATCTTTTTAGGTTGAAAAACTTAGGTAAGGTTAGGAAGAATCGGAGACCCAATTGGATCCATTGTGATTCCCTTCATTCATAATTTATTGACTAATTGGTCTCCTTTCTGCCCGAGGAGAAACAAAGAGCCGTTAACATCCATCATTCAGCCACTTAATTCCCATGATAAAGCCCCGATATCCTCAAGTTTGCACTTCGCGATATCACTAATGACCTCATGGAAACGTCTGCTCAGCCATCTTTGCAGCCTTGGGCAATGACAGATGATATGCTCTATAGTTTCTGGCTCCTCTTCATCCCCACACATGCTACAGAAATCCGGAGTGCCATTTTCCCACATGCTGGTCCTCGCTCTAACCGAGCAATGGCCAGTGAAGGCGTCTACTTAGACTCTCAAAACCTTTCAGTAGATCAGATTTACCTGAGTCTAGTTCTGTCCATATGGACCTAGAGACCCTACAATCTTCTCTATTTCTCCAGGAATGATTAGTTCTGCTAATTACCCAATTATTGAGTTCACTGTAGTAGTAATCGATTGGAGGTTTAACCGACCTGTTACTAACTGCCACATCTAATGCTGACTATTCTGACCTATTCTTGCCAGCTCATCAGCGATTTCGTTTCCCTCAATATTGCAATTTTCTGGTACGCAACAAAGCTTTTTTTTTTTTTTTTTTTTTTTTTGTGATAAATATTATTATTTATTGAATCTTCAATTGTAAATTAAATTATCAATAAGTTTTTCAAATCTTAAATCTAAAAAATATTACATATAAGTTTAGCCAATGCTAAACAAAATTTTTAATTTCAACGGTTAATTTATGTTGTTTTACATCTCTCGTGTACGGCTGAGAAAAAGAGTATCCCTCCTTTTCAGCCGGGTGTGGCCTCTATAATTTAAAATATTGCGCGCAAGTACATTTGGGTGCACCTCAAGTTTTTTTATATATTTTTTAGCGTTTATTGAAAATACTGTCTTCACCAACGGAACATCTAGATCTTTATGAATTCGGTGATTTCTGACATACCAGGGAGCTGCTGTAATTGTACGTAGAATTTTATTTTGTCGCCTTTGAATTTTTTCGACATTTGATGCTGAGGCAGTGCCCCATAACTGGATTCCATAGAACCATATTGGTTTCAGGATCGCGTTGTATAATAGTAGTTTACAGTCTAGGCTTAGTATAGAATTTCTTCCAATAAGCCAATTCATTTGGGCTGCTTTTAATTTCATTTGTATTAACTTTGCGTCTATATGCGATTTCCATGTTAAACGACGATCAAGATGAACGCCTAGATATTTGACAACAGTGTGTTGCGGTATGGTCTCGGTGTTAATTTTTATAAAAAAAAAAAAAAAAATTAGCAACAAAGCCTAACGCTAAATTTGTCCATAAGCAAGTTGAGAGATCGCCTACACTTGCTGACCATCTTCGATTTGACACTATGCCCCTTCAAAGCTTTCAGCGCCGCCTGAATGTCAACGTAGAATTTTACCTCCACGCCTTCAGTTACGTGTTCTTTCACTAGTTCCTTGGCCCTGAGGATCGCTAGGATCTCAGCCTGAAATACACTACATTCGTCCGGTAGCCTAAAAGACCTACGAATGTCCGTTCCTAAAAATAGACGCTAGCACCCGTGC
Source organism: Lypha dubia (assembly GCA_947311025.1). Lineage (NCBI taxonomy): Eukaryota > Metazoa > Arthropoda > Insecta > Diptera > Tachinidae > Lypha > Lypha dubia. Next base: position 57,282,741 of record OX371263.1, read on the forward strand.
CTATTTCCATTTTCGATCCATCTGTGAAGACTTCCCAGCCCTCGTACAGTCTATCAGATTTGACCCAAAGATCCCTATCCGAATTAAAAATCTTAGTTGTTAGTACCTTTTTTTCTTAGAATTTTAATCTTATAATTTATGTTTTAAATTTTATTTATATCTAAATATTTATTTCGTTGGTAGCCATACCAACTCATCAGTAGATGTTTCACCCTTTATGTTTAAAAAATTTAAAAAAGTCAACACATTATTCATAATGGAAAATTATTTGTTGTGTGTGTTTAAAAAATTTTGAAAGCTATTTTTATGCTTTGTGATTTACAGAAGTATATTTGTGAGTTTTTGTATAAATAGATGAGCTTTAAAATTTTTTAAACATAAAGGGTAAAACATCTACTGATGAGTTGGTATGGCTACCAAGGAAATATATATTTAGATATTGCTAACCCGCAACAAATAAATAAAAATTTAAAACATAAATACTTGAGTACATGCTCAAATAAATGTAAAATCTTATAATTTATTACGATCTGAAATATTGCAAATAAATCAATAATAATAAATCTTTAATTTTATGCATGTATATAAAAACAAACTAAATTAAGCCACAAAGCTTTTTAAACTCCTAAACACAAAACTTTTAACACATTACTAATAACAACAATAGTACTCATAGCATATCGTATAGTTTTTGTGCAATTTCATTTAGTTTCAGTTACGTACATAAACTTTTAATAAAATATTTCTTGCAATAAAAATCGATCTCAGTACAAAGTATTAATCGACAAATGGACACAATAATAGGTAACCACAAAACCCAATATATGTACGTAAAACATTTCTAGTTTATAGTTCACATTAACGAAAGATTAAAGTAAATTTTTTAAAACTCTTTCTTATGAGTGAGGAATTAAAAAATCCCTCATACTCATTAGTTAGTTTCGGTTTGGAGGCTATTTTTGGCTCATCCTCAGGAGTGCTTAATGAATGAGGAAATGGCAACTCCGATTTTAATTTTGCGTTGTATTAAACAAAATTAGAAATCGATAGATAAAAAAAAATTCAGCAGGAAAATAACTAATGGCAAGGGGATGAATGTATGTATGTGTATGTGAATGGTGGAAAGAAATGACAACAAATAGCAAAAGCGATACATAATAACCGAAAAAAGAAAATAATTATGGTGCTGTTTACACAAGACGAACGAGCGATTTGAGTGTAAATTTTGTATGAAAAGCACTCAATTTTTGTAGTGGTTTCTATACAAAATTTGCACTCAAATCAATCGTTTGGCATGTATAAACAGCACCTATGTATGTATTTGTTACAATCCCACTTTAATATATTGAAAGTTATATGCGGTTTCCATAACACAAACAATTGGTTTGAGTATAAAATTTGTATGAAAACCACTTTGTTTTTTTTGAGTGATTTCCATTCAAAATTTCTGCACACATCTTTTTTCAGTATTGCGGAAACAGCACCTTAGAAAATATGAAGTAAAATATGTCCGAGTATTTACCAGTGAGCTGCAGCAAGTGCTTCATTTTTGGGTATACTTAAATATACACATTGATTTTTATGATCTAATCGTTTTTGTTCAGAAGCAAAAAACACTTGTTTACGTAACCGATCGTTTCAAACATTCAGTTTTATTCACTTGTTGTTTTATGCCAACATATATGTTCTGACTGTGTCGTTAAGAGTATGAAGCTCATTTTGGATTGAAGCCAACGTGTTGTTAGCGGAACAAGTGTTTTATTCAAGTGTTAAAGTAATTTTGTACTCGTATTTGAATAAATAATTTTTATTTATATTTTTGTCACAGTTTGAAACATGCACACATACATATTTATACTTTTGACTTCCGAAATAAAATTTTCTACCAACAAAATACACAGAGTTGGTGGTTTTTGTATTTCTGCATATGCTTATATTCATTGTATCAAGAGTTGTCAACCGATTAAGAATAATTCGATTAATCGATCAAACAAAACGAAACTCTTGTTCGAATAATTTTAAAATGCCGATTTTCGAATAACGAATAAATCGAATAATTAATGGCAATTAATCGAACAAATTTTTTTCAGTTTAAAATGCATGAGTAAAAATTTTTTAAATTTGTTATTTTGGATGTTTGTAGTTGTTGTCGAACTGCGCATACCTAGGAGTCGTGCTATGTTTTGAATGAAACGTTAAAAACTTTTAAAGAATGGGGTTTTTTCACTCTCAGGTGAATAAGTAAGAAATACACTTAAGCCAAAAAATTGAGCTCGGCTTGGAAGTATTTTTCCAAGAACAAATGAAAAAAAAAAACAAAGTCACATGTTACAAGTGTTCTAAAGTATACAAAATTGTTGGATTATCAACAAACAAATTAATAATTCTTTTGCAACAAATTAAGTAAAAAGTATTAAAATAAGAATAAATGAGAGAGGTATAAAATTTTTAAATACGTTAATATTTCTTAAATTCTGGAAATTTTTCGAACAATTAAAGGTGTTTTGAAATATTCTTCAAAAAGTGAAACTAAAGAATATGTAAATGATTTATACTCCAGATTTTTTATGTTGAAAGTAACCACAATAATTCAGATAACAGTAATAATATAGAAGATGTTACTAGTAATGAAAATAACAATGTTTTATGCGAATTAAATAATTATATTAAAAGTATTAAAAATTCAAAATTCAAAATATAAAAAAGACTTCAGCGGTATATTAGACGATATGGTATATTTGGAAAAATCTAAAAAAAGAAGAGAAAAATTAGATAAACTATTTTATGCTCTTCTCACAATATCACCTACCTCGAAAATTAGCGAAAGAGTTTGTTCAAAATTTAATTTAATAAAAACCAAAACCAAAAATCGTTTGAAAGCTAAAAAAATTGAGTCAACTTTTATTTGTAAAAGATTATTTCTTAAGAACAACCCAAATTGTCTGATTTAACAAATAACAAAAAAAAAATAACTTATGATATTTTTTGACTGAATGAAGCATGTTTATTTGAATTAAAGTTTTATGTATTTTTTTGTTAATAAAAATATTAACTATTTTATTTTAAAGTTTTTTGTATGAAATTTTTATTTTTTGTCAATAAATTTTTTAAATCATTTTTTATTCGTTGTTCTCATCGATTAATCGAATAATTTTTCAGCTTTAATCGTTTGATCGAACGAACAAAAACAATTATTTGAAATATTCGAACAAAGTTGAAAGGCGAATAATTGACAACTCTAGTTCATACACATTCGCATCAAATGATCGAAATGATTTACACTTGTTAATGAATTTTTTCCTTTTGCATAAAAAGCGAACGAGTATAAAATTGAATAATACTTGTTTGTGTTGTTCTTAAAATTCAACGTTAGAGAATAAGTAGGCTCGATCATACTTATTGCAGCTCACTGGTATGTACCTCACAAATGGTGATGATGACGATTGACGATGGTGACGGAATGGAAAATTATTACGTGACTGTTCGTGAATCTTATGGAAGCGTGACATTAATACAGTATTTTTTTAAATTTACAATTTATATATAATGTACAATTACATACTTATGTATGTGTTAACTAAAGCTTTATTTAATATAAAAGTATTGTTATTTTAATTTTTACACACATCTGGGAAACATCATTTCGTTTAAAGCAGCTGCAAGAATATTAAAAATGCTTCAGACTTCAATTCAACAATTAATAAAGAAAACATATGTATAACAATCTATGAAAAATTATATAAAAAAATAAGTGTGTGCGGAATCTTATAAACCCTTCACCAAGTTATATGTGCTATTATGGAAACGCATAAAAATAATGAACTCCAAGGTTTGGAAGGTCAGTGTTTGTGGGTGGAGGTCATTAAAATAGTAGCTCCAAAATACAATTGTTATATTTTTCCTCAATGTTAATTTTAAATAAAATTTTCAGTTTTCCATTCCTGTCGTTTTCCATACTGAGCACAATTATTGTTTCATCGATTATTAGGTAAATATACACAAGAGAGATTTGCAAGCCTCACTGCTGCCGTGTGTTTAATTTTAATAACGATAATTCCAGATTCAATACTGCGGCACCGTCATATGTAAGTAAGCTAGTTTCCGGAACGGTTAATACATGTGTATATTTAATTAAATATCGGGACCGATATATAGTTTTAATACAAATCTTCTTAAGAAAAAACCCGTCAAAACAGTCATAGACAGAAGTATCGAACTCTTCTGGGGGCTCGACGTACAGACAGACGGACATGCATTGTATTGCGGAAATACAGACGAAATGGGAGCAGTCTTATAGCTCGACTCTGTTTCACATTAGCTGCAAACTGTAACAATTAACACAATGTCACACTAAAGAACATTAGAGAAATTTATGATCTCGATAGACTTGCCCTGACCAGGGTTTGAACTAATCTCCTACCTAAGTCATTGTTTGCTTTCTAGTTAACTCGCTAACCACTTCATCCAACATAACCTTATCAAATTTTGTTGAACATTCTTGTGTCTTAATGGTTCTTTTGTGCTAATAAATGGTATGAAAAGATCGAAATGTTGGATATATCACTTTTGATCTTGATAACAATTGCCCGTAATTTATTTTACTTAACGTGAATTGTTGAAGGTCATCATAAAAGATCCTCAGTGAACGTGAGTAGAACAAAATCATGATCTCGTTATGAACGAACAAAAAAATCTTAATTTATTTACTTTTTAGCGTGAGCGATAATAAATGCCCTGCCACACACGATACCAAAACACATACAAATCGGATCTTGATGTAGAAAACAAAAAAAGAACACAAAACATTAAAGGGATTTTCCTACAACACACATTGAGATGCTGTTTCCATAATACAAAAAAATGACTTTAGAAATGTTGTTTGTATTATAGAAACACACAAATATTCTGTATTCAGTCTTTTAAAGTGTGTCCTGGTGCTGCAACGAAGTACGGAAATAAAATTTGTCAGTGTCACTGCAACGGAGTTCACAAATATTTCTTTCAATATCTCTTTTTTTAAGTTACATATTGTTTCGTTTAAACCAAATAAAAAAAACTTTATTTTGAAGAAGAAGAAAATGGAGGATTCGGAAAATATTTCTTCACAAAATGGTAAATATTTGAAAAAATTAAAAACTAATCATTTGAAATATGAAATTATTTGCGGCATAAAAACGGATTTGTGTGAAAAATTAGAAAAAAAATAATAATACATACATGTATGTATGTATGAATGTATTCATACAGAGTTAAAAAAAATAATTTGTTTGTTTTGGGTTAGCTAATCTATGATATTTATTGAGCAATTTAAATTAGCTAAACCATAATAACAAATATATGTTATATTTTAATTGTTAAACGAACTAAAACTATCAATGTAATTCTAAATAAGGGAATGCAATCATTGACGAGAAAACTAATGTTTAAATTGTTTTAAAAACGTGGGTTCGTCCTTTCCTTATCAATCGTTATAATTTCATACTGGTTTTACTGCAAAATCCAGAAAAAGAGTACAAATATAGTGCAGGTCACCCCACTGTTTTAAAATAAAGACATGCATTCAATCTGACTGTTTTTCTGTCTGTCGCAGAGCTAAAACACAGAATACATACATACATGCCTAAATATGTACATATATGCCTTTCACCACTGAGCAAGTTGGTGATGCATACAATAGAGTCGACTCCATTAGCCTTGAAAAACCTCTAATTACTTTGTCAAAAAATGTACCGAAAAATGTGTCAACGAAGCATTTGACATTTGACAACTGCGCACATATAAAAAGGAGCGAATTAAGGCGAAAATAATCTCCTGAGCTGGTGAGACTTCCTGTTATGAATTTGCGAGATAGAAAAATCGCCAAAACTTAAAATAAACGCTAAAACAAAATAAATAAATCACCAGAACAAAACAAATGGCAAAAAGGATTTAAAATAAAAAAGTACATATGAAAATTAATATTACCAGGCTCAAGTTCAGTTTTATTGAATTAATGAAAATTCAAATTACTAAGAGTTTTTTATTTTGATGACCAGTGATGGGGAATTTCGTACTAACTAAAATTGTTTAAACATGTAAAAAATTGAATAAAAATTAATTAAATTAATTCTCGTATTCTATTGCATTTGAAAACTTGGTTAAATAGTTGATATTCTTCCCAATTAGTATCCACTTTACGAAAATTGTAAAGATGGACAAATGAACGCTGATGAGAGGCGTACCGACCTTGAAATCGGTATTCTAATACGTTCTGCTAAACTGATTGGATATACAGTCGAACTTCCATAACTCGAACTTCTCTAGCTCGAATTTTGGTTGGCAGTATCGTCAAAAGAACAAATCACATACAATTTTCCTTCTGTAACTCGAACTTCTATAAGTCGACGTTCTTCATTACTCAAACAAAAAACATACACATGAACTCTATAGCTCGAAGAATTCTGCTTGCTTAAATGGTTTTTTGTTTTTATTTTAGTTATGGTTTGTTTGTTTTACTCTCTTTTTTTTCGGGAAATTACAAATTTGTTTCTTTTTGTTTGCGTAAGTATCACTTCTATGCATAATTCGGGCTAGATGATAAATGTTGAAATCGACTTTTTTTTATTATTATTATTTTTTTAAAACACGTTTTTTAAAATGCTTATCAATTAAAGAAAAATTTAAACTTATAAAAGACGTCGATGATTTATTAAAGAAAAACGAAGCAGCTGATAAATATGGTATCCCGGCAAGCACGGTCTCAACAATTTTCAAAAAAAAAGGCATCAATTATCAACTCGTTTGAATCTGGATTTCGTTTATGTAGTAAAAGAGTAAGGACTCACTTACTTTTTTCAGTCAGTCACTCATTTCAGAATATTTTACTTAACTGTAACTGTAATTTTCCATTTGAGGCTATTTTAAATAAAAATTCATAGTACAAAAACCTTTTATTCTATTTTGACAAAAAATTCTGTATCCTGAAGTCTCCGTAAGTCGAAGTTTTTTTTGGGGATAATCGTGATTCAAGTTATGGAAGTTCGACTGTACTACTGTTTTTTCAAAAAAAAAAAAAAATCTTAGTAATTTGAATTTTCATTTGGGATATTCACACTATAGTCCTAAGTCATATATATGTCATAAAATAATAGCACACCAAAATATGACAAGTGTGAACACCCCGTCATAAATAAGTGTGCTATGTCATAATTGTGCCAGCTGATAAACATTTAACAACACTCCATTTTTATTCGGATTATTGCGCATACGTTTGCATTTTGGCTTAAATGTAAATGTTTTTTAATTGTTAATAAAGAAAACAATAAATTTCCTGTAAATTTTCTAAAATGTCCATTATCAATTAAAATTTTCAATCTTTTTTTATCTATACAAACTTGCTGAAATAAATATGTATAATCAAAAGCAGCTGTTGTCGATAACATGAGCTGAACTATTTTTTGGACGGCGGCAAGCTTAAAAACGTTCACAAGCTGCCACGCAAATCAGTTACACAAACACATATTTTCATTCAAGGCGAATTCACGCAAATTTATACATTACCTACACTGTCGAATTTGTTATATATTTTCCTGCGCCATTTTAATGTAATTTTCTATGCATGGAGAATTATGACAGCCGTTTACACAAACAAAATGCCTGTTGTTTGCTTTGTTGTTGAATTATTTTAGTCGTAATGAATTTGCCTTTTGCACGAAAATAACATTAAAATGGCGCGGGAAAATATGTAATAAATTTGACTCTGTAGGTAATGGGCAGTGTGAATAAAAATTTAGTTCTTGCTGAAACTAGCAAATCTTAGGTTTAAACTAGTTTTGAGGTGAATAAAATTTTCAGATAAAGCTAGTGCTTTTTGCAGTCTAGCACAAGCTAGTTTTTCCAGCGTTTGCTGAAAATATATGTGAATAAAAACTAGTAAGCACTTAAAATTACTAGTTTTAACTTGAATTTTTGTAATCATGTCATTGAGGTGCTGGAAATTAGTTTATTGTTGGTTTATTCGTCAAAAAGTGCATTGTAGTTTCTTATTATTTAAATATGATGGCTGCATTAATGAATTATGATCATTCCTCATGTTTTAAATTTGTTTTTACAATTGACCCATTGTAATTTCCTGGCCAAACTGTTCCAAATACTCTTCATGGAGTGAAAACAAGGCATTATTTTGTGCCACTCTCACTGACGGCATTTGCGAATTTTTAAATTTAATTTTATGCTTTTGGAGCATATAAAAAAAATTTTGCGCTATTTTTGTCGCCCATCGTGATAATAAATAATCAAATAATCAAAACAAACTTATAGTGTTGCCAAAATGTTTTACCACAAGTTTTGCTTAGAACTTATAAGAATAATAGCTTTTTTTTAAACAGAGGCAACTCCGAAACAGTTTCTATCAGCTGATTTTTCAGCCGCATATCTTTTAATTTTCCAGTACTAGCTATCACTTTTCAGTACTAGCTACGTAGTACTAGTAAAGATTTATGCACACTTTTTGTAGTTTATACTTTTCAACATAGCTAGTACTGAAAAGTTAAAGCTAGTGCTAGTACTTAGTACTATGTAGTATAAACTACGATTTTATTCACATTGCCCAATGTATAAATTCGCGTGAGTTCGCCACTGCATGAACCTTATAATTAATTCGCCTTGGTCGTACATATACCTGGTAATGAATTTGCCTTGTTTTCATTCTTGTGTTATTTAAAAGTAGCAGCGGCTTGTAAATATTATCGCCGGCTCGAATAAGGAGTTTCAGCTGCTCGACTAAGATTTCTAATTTTATTTTATGACAAACCATAAACATACCTCAAAATGTCTTATAGCCCGTTCAGCGTGACGCGAAATTAAGTAATTTCCTGATTTCGACCGAAATCAAGTTGAAATTATGTTATTTCGCATGCGTTTTGACAATTCCCAAATTAAGTAATTTTACTTAATTTCGCCGAAATCAACTTGAAATTACAATAATCAACCCTGTTTTTGTGATAAAATAATCCCTTTTTGTTCCAACCGTGCTGTAATGTACAACCGTGTTTACCGAGAAAAAAGTGACGTTTGTTTAAAAAATATATTGAATTAAATATTTAAAACTGAAATTTTTAATTAGTTGTTTGTTTTTTAAAATTTAATAGAGTATATATATGTATATATTACAACGGCAAAGTAAGTACATGCATAAATACCTACGCATAATATTATCAGCTGTTCTTAAAATTAACTCATGTGTCAAATGTACCAGCATGAACACCTTAGATTTCGTTCGTAATTTCAACTTGAAATTACTTAATTTCGCGTTACGCTGAACGGGATATTATTATTATATGACTTTTTTGCTTGAATAATAGGACCCCAATTATTTCAATAAAACTGAACTTCAGCCTGATAATATTAATTTTCATATGTACATTAATATATATAAGTTCAAATAATAATTACGTTTATTCGTAATAATATAAAAATATAAAAAAAAGTCTATAAAATAAAAATATGTGCCAAAGGAACAAAAGTTCGACTTCCGGAAACAAATTCATTTCAATTATTGTACGATTACTTACAACTTTATATTGCATATTACATTTTAACAATATATCTTGTATATTTAATCATTTATTTTGTTGCAGAAGTCAACACCAACATTTCTACATGCACTCAATTATCAAGGACATCAACCACAACTATTGATGATTTAAATGCAGACTGCTTAAGACAAATTATTCAATACCTCGATTGGAAAACACTAATTACTCTTGTCAAATCGTCAAAAAATTTTTTTAATAAAATATATGAAACCGTCTATTGTCCGTCGAATAAAAGAATCATCGACATACACAAATTTGACTTAAGGGATATGACAACTGAAGATTTAGAAATTATATTACAGTTCTTTCCTGGTATTCAAGAATTACCACTAGAAGTGTTTCTAAAATTTATAAAGGAAACTAATTTGAAAACTTTTCCACAATGTAGATCCTTACACATATACAAAGATGAGGAAGTTAAGGGTGGAAATAACACCTTGAACTTGAAAGAATTGTATAAATTCCCCTTTATAAAGAATTTGGAGTTGCGAAATTTAACGATTGAGTTCACAAAAAACGAAAACAATCTTGATCATTTAAACAGTGTACATTTGGAGAATGTACGGTTTATAAACGATTTGGAAGAAGACCTTTTAAAAACTCTAATTACCAGTAAACTAAAAAAATTGTCACTACTGACAAATCCAGATTTTAGTTTTTCTATTGATAATCTTGCTGCGGAGATCCAAAAACTTACCCAACTGACAGAAATAAATTTATCTTATCATTATTTTAATTATCCAAATATAATGGATATTGTTGTGAAATTGCCTTCTTTGCAGATAATATGTGCAAACAGCATTGGCACTTCTGCATCCCCATTCTATGAAATGCATATAAATAATGATATAATAGAAAAATGTTCAAAACTTCCTAATAAAACGATTAGAGGCCTTCATATTGAGGGTTCAGCCATTTTTTCACTTTATCTTAGAGACCGTCTACAAGATGCTACGTTTATGCAGTGGTATGGGAATCTATTCATGTTTAAATCATTAAGTTGCCTGAATGACCCAATAGTACTGGTGCCATATATGGTAACTGTATTTCAAGAATTTTTAATGTATAACAAAAATTTAGAGAGAATTGATATGACATACGATACCTTTCCTAACGATAAACCGTTGTATTACGAGCCTTTTGAGAAGGCAGTACACGAGAGCAGAGAGCAAAATTCATTACAAAAATTGAAATTTACACATAAATACCACCCAAAGAGAATGTATCGAAATTGCTTAAAACTATTTTTAGAAAATCACAACTAATTTTAGATTTAAGTGTAAATATACCATGGAATGTATGTATGAAAATAAATTGAATCATGTCTAAATAAAACTATTTTAACGGCAATAAATTTTTAAAATGTTTGTTTCGCATTTTGTTGTTTTTATTTTTCATATATCGATCGCACTTGAGCAACTCGAGGGTATTAACTCAAAAATTTTAAAATTAATTTTTTTGCAAGAAATTGATGTACAGTGACCATATCTGCCGACTGTAAAAATTTTACACCATTTTCTCTACTCTTTCACCAAAAAAAAGGTGTTGTATTTCCCTTTGTGATAGAAGTAGAGTAGTATTAAAAAAAAGTTTTTTGCCTCTACTGAAAATTTTAAAATTTTGAGTTAATGCCCTCTTGTTGATCAAGTGCGATATGTAAATAGTCCAGAAAAGACAGAAATACACTGCATGTTTTTCCAAACGTATTTTGAAATTGAAGAAATGTGTCTCGGTGGGAGTACATACTCTCCTAGGCGATTTTTCCAGATGATAAACTGGCAATATCGCCAGGTACCCACTTAAATGTACGGTGACCATCCGTTCTGTGTTATGTAGAACAGTAGTATATTTGAGAGACCTCCTGATCTGTGTAAGTTATTCATTAGAAAAAAAACTTTGAAATGTTATCTATTTTATTAAGTGTTCAGTTTTTGTTTTGTATTTTCATGCAATTAAAACAGTTGAATATAAATTTCCAAAAATTTAGTTTATGTTTACCTGGTTCCAATGGCCCAACATAAAAAAAGTATTTTGTTTTAAATAATATACGGACCAGTGAAAAAACTCTAATGAAGATGGATGCCATCAAAGCCTTTTTAATTACAAAATTAAATTATGATTTAAAAGAATATTTAAAAGAAAATTAATACTTGGAAAAACAATTTTATTCCTCAGAAAAATACCAAAATTAGCTGTTTTATATTTTAAACCGATTTTAATTATTTGTTTAGTTTTTTTTTCCAGTAAACAATTAATAAGTTAAATAAAATCGGTTATTAGTGGAACGCAAGCTAGAGTTTTTACCTCTAAAAATCAAGCGATCGACATCGTTCGATATCGTGGTTTAAGCAGATAATCTAAAAAAAATTTTAATACACGCAAAGAAAAGAAATGATTGCAAAATGTTCATGTCACCTAAGTATGTCTGCCACAACCAAATAATTATTCATTGAACAAATATAGTTATAACAAACATTCTTCAATTAATAAAATATTTAATGCGACAATAAAATAATCATTCTGGGTTACGTCCACGGTTGCCAGATTTGACGATCTATCGTCATTTTGACGATTTCAGATGCCAAAAAGGCAGTTTGACGACGTGACGATTTTGTTCATAAATTTGACGATTTTTAAACAATTATAAGTTGGCAGCGTTCTACAGAACATTGACACTACCATGATGTAATAAAGAAGGTGGTAGCGCTACGAAAGCTGAATATTTTTTGCTTTACTTATTAGCAGCGTTGTCAACTTGGTGCGTTTCGCACCTTTTTCGGTTCTTTTCTAAAGGTATAATTCATAAATGATTATTAAAGTTATTGTGGCGTTAATGTACGAATTTTGTATGAGAAAACCGGTTTTAATGTGCACATTAACTTTAAGAATCGTTTATGAATTACACCTTAAATGTTTTGTGCGAAAAATATCTGAGTTGGTGCGTGGTGCGCTTTTTCTTTAATTTTGGTGCGTTTTTTTAATTTTGGGTGGCTCCAAATCATAACACAATTTTTTGTTTTAGTATGAGAAAAAAGATTTTTGTAAAAAAAATACAACTGTTTCAATACCATGTCATTCTATTGTGTCTAATTTTTACATTCAATTTTACAGACCATAATAACAGCAACCATTAATGATGTTTAAGAGGTACCAAAACACATTCACAAAAACCGTTAAACCGTCTTGTTGTTATAGACAATTTGTAACATTTCATTATAAGAAATTTGTTGTCCCTTTTAGATTTTCAGAGTACATAATTGTTTTTTTTTTTTTTTTTTGGTAAAAGTTGTTGTCAAGTCTGTTAAAGAGCTTAGCAAAAACAAAGTATTCTTGGGACTTGCGATCATTGTTCGTTTTTTATAAAATGCGTAAAAGTTTATATAAAGGGTTGTAACACTAAAATTAATAAAATTTATATTTACTAAAAGAAATATTTAGAATGGAGTCTAAAAAAGGAGATCATAAGCGAATCACAATGTGAGTTAAAGCAATGGATTCGGCCTTGACCAAATAATAACTCAAAAGCAAGATGTTTTTATTGCAAATGCGATATCACGCTTATTTAATTTATATTAATCCAACCTTGTTCGGCATGCTGGAACTCGGAAACACATTGCAGCTTTAAGCCCATTTAGCTACAACCGACATCAACAACCAGCATTGTACAAAATGTTTTATCCAATTGCAAATATGATATCATGCCATTAGCAGTACAATTTGAATCCGATGTCGAAATATTATCTAGTATTGAAAAAGGGTGGAGAATGATTCACTTCATGCATTGGAACAATATTATATCAACATTAGAATTTTGGACTAAAGTTAAATGTTGTAAAAACGCAAAATTAATTCAATAAAAATTTTCAATAAGAAAAAAAATCTGAACTTGGTGCGTTTTTTGTTAAATGGCGCGTTTTTTTCTCCATTTTGGTGCCTTTTGAAATTTCAAAGTTGACAACGCTGCTTATTAGGTCGCTTCAAATGTCAAAGAGCTGTTTTTCTGGTTATATTTTTGAGCATTCTATAACTACAAAAACGTTGGCTCTTACATTACATTACAACAACATATAGCTTACATCTACAATTTCAACGGTCGGCTAAATAGGCCTCAAACCTCTTGATGTTCATAATTTATCAACTGTTATTAACATACATACATTTGTGTCAATATTTTAAAGCACGCCAAAAACTTGAACTTGAATAAGTGAGATTATTCCTATGTACATACATATGTACGTATGTATATTAAAATTGTTACACAAAATTGAAAGTGTGAGATCATTAAAAATTGTAGAAAGTTTTACGTAGAACTGTGTGACCAAGTTTTATTGAGATTTGACTTTGAAGACAAATTCAAAGCATTAAGCTAAATGAATCCCTAAAATCTTATAAAAGAAAATAACAATTCATTTAATGATATTCTTAAAGTATTTTCACAATTTGTTAAAGAACGTGAAAGACAGGAAATTGAATCTGAGTTCATACAAGTTAAATTACTAAATTTAGAATAATTCTTCCCGGATACGGACATAAAACTTTTAGATTTTTGGAAAAAGATTTCAGAGATGAAAAAAAACTCTAGTCTTTTATTTCCCACGTTAACTAATTTTATTAAAAAAAATTTGGTTTTACCACATTCTTCGGCAAATGCAGAAATAGTGCTTAGCCAAGTTAATTCAATAAGACAAAAGTTAGAAATCGGTTACAGAAAGCTTCTTTGGAGGCAATTTTATATACTAAAGATCATTTAAAATTAAACAAGTGTAATTGTTTTGACATGAAAGTAGTACCTGATTTAATAAAACGGTTCAACTCCAATATATATGTATGTTTAATTTTTTTTTTAATTTTTACAAATCGCACCCTAAATACAAAAGGGTCACAATTCAAAATACTAAAATTTTCAGGAGAGACAAAAAACTGTTTTCGTGCAGAAGCAACACACTTAACATAAAATTAGAAATAACCGTATTTTTCCAGTTAAAGAAGATAGTGATGTGAAAGAAATTTTTGCAGTAGTTAGAGATGTGTACTCTGAATTAATTTATGGAAAAAAGTCAGTTTTAGAAAATTTTGAGTTGTGACCCTTTTGTATCTAATGTGCGAAATGTGTTGTAACATGAATAATACTATGTATCATCATTTTTAATTTAAACGCAAATTTTATCACTAATTTCTCTAAAAATTTAAACTTGCTAATATTTTGTGGATATGGTTGTAGCTATTGTATTAAAAAATGCACAAAACACCTGTTTATATTTTGTTTCAACAGCTGATCCCTTTATTGATAAGAATTAACTTTATTTTATATAAAAACCCTTATAATGGACGATTTATTGACGACTTCGGAAAACTGTTGTGACGATTTTACGCTAAAAATTTGACGAATTCGGACCCATTTCATCTGGCAACTACGGTTACGTCCCATAAATTTTGAATGTATAAAAAAAGTATTTTCACCGCTACAATAGTATTCTTAGCAAATGATAATAATAAAAGTTTATTAAAAATTTAAAGTTTATTATGACCATACATTGTTTATTTTCTGAAAAGTTGCTTATTCAAATAGCTGTCCATCGTATGTAACTTTAGTCGTTCTTAGTATTTTATAAGAAGAGGAGAATTGAAATGAAACAATTTATGATAAAATTTAAATTATTTAAAGAAAGTTATTTAATTTTACAACAAAATAGAAGAGCACCTGAAACAACGTCAATGGTTTAAGGTACAAATACTGCTACTCGTATGTGGTGTGAATTAAATATAAGAATGTTAATGTTAAATCTTATTTGTACAGACAAGTGTACTCGATAAACATCTTCAAGAAACACTATTATCAGAAATATAAATATATAAAATATAATGATTTAATTTAGTAAGAAGATGTGTCTGAGTTTCTATTTTATCTAAACAAAATGTCAAACTGTTTACGTATACCAGGAAAAAATATTTTTTAAACTACCATGTGCAAGCAATGGTTTTGTCAGAGGGAGATTTATGAGGACTATATTATGTCCCTTAGATGTAATATGCAAAATTAACGACAGTTTGCGATTATGATTCCATCCACCATGTATTTTCTTTGCGTGATAGGCTGACTTCCAAAATGTTCGTATACAAAGTTTATTTACAGTATTGCTACTGCATTTAAATCTCATACATATGCAAAGTTTCGCAACAATGAATCAACTTTAAAACCGATGCCTTGTTTGCTTTCTTACTGCGTTAAAAACACTTGGCGGCGGCGTTTTGAAATGGTATACATTGTATAATCATTGTACTGCGGCGTTATGAAATGTGATGCCTTGTTCAAACACAAAGCAATTGACGTTTTGGAAGTCAGCCATACTCTTAATATGTAATGAGTAAAAATCAATTTTAGGGTTGTTACAACTTTATCTTTATACATAAAAAGGTTTTCCAATAAGAGTGATATGATTTCTTTACAACAAACACACTTATTGTTAAGGAAATTCAAAAGTTTTTTTATTTAATGTGAAGTACAATCGATACAATTAAGTTTTAAATAAAACTTCATTCAAATGGCCTCCACGACTTCTTCTGCAAGAACGAATTCGATGAACGCAATTTTCGAGCACATTTTCCACTAAATCAAGTCGTATGTCATGAATGGCACGTTCAATATTGACTTGTAAAGCTTGAAAAGAGTGTGGTTTATTTCGAAAGACCAATGACTTCAAATAACCCCACAAGAAATAGTCTAATGGTGTTAAATCACAACTTCTTCGAGGTCATTCAATATAAAAATTTCTTGAAATAATCGAATCTTCAAACTTTTCTCGCAATAATTCAATTGTTGCATTTGCTGTGTGGCACGTAGCCCCAAACCAAATGTTGTCAAGATCAACTTCTTCCCATTTCGGCCATAAAAAGTTGATTATCATCGATCTATACCTCTCCATTGACAGTAACGGTGTTACCAGCTTCATTTCGAAAGAAGTACGGACCGCTGATTCCACCAGACCAAAAACCACACCAAACTGTCAATTTAGGTGAATGTAATGATTTTTTTTTCGAATAGCGAGCACACTTGGATGATTATTATGACCATAAAATGTCTAAAGCGCACGAAAAGTTTCAATTGGAGAACGATTATTTTGATAATAAAACTGAATAATTTATAAACGTTGTTCTTGCGTATATCTTTCCATGATGAGATTGTAAACAATTGTAAAACAAATGACAGATTATGAAATATTACAAATGGCCGAAATGTGACTTCAAAATCATATCATCCCTATTGGAAAACCTTATATCTAATATACAAAATTCTCGTGTCACGATGTTAAATTTTAATTTAATATACATACATACATACATATTCAATTTAATTTATTTTGTTGTCATTGTAGATAAATTGCAGATAATTTTCACCACTGAACATACTTGTGAACAGTGTTGCATATGAAGTTTTACTTAATATTTATAACAATTTTGCGCAATAACTTAATTTGTATTGAATATTGAGCTTAATAATGGCATATATTCCAATAGTCGCAATAAATGGGTAGGTCTGAACAGGGTATAAAATAATCGTAGTAATATTATTATTTGCTTCCTTTTATAATTTTTAGAAAACTACGCAATATATGATGACAGAAAAATAAATAAAATTAATTTTTATTATTTGAACATAATAATGAAAATATGTACATACATACATACATATCGTAACACAAAATCCAAAATTGGTTTTTTGGTTGATTCTGATGCATTGCACCAAAATACACAACCACAAAAAAATGTTGACTTGTCTGACCAAAATTAGCGATTTTATTAACGAAAAACAAACGGCCCTATCTACAAAAGCGTTTATTTGATAGACGCAAAAAGACTTAAGTGATCGTTTGTACTCGTATGGGCAACATTGAAAATTTATAAAAAAAACTGATAGATTTGACCGTTGAAGAAAATGTCTGTTAAAGAAAAATTAAATTAGCTACAGCTTAAGGCATTTTATTAAAAAAAATTTAAGAAATTCATCTCAAAAGTGATTTTGTAAGAAATAAAGGAAAATAAGAAGGGTTTATTTATACCCGTCATGTCAACGATGGATATAATAGCAGCAGACACTTTTAAAAAGGCTAAAGAAAATTAGAGACACTGCAGTGAGCAAAACCGGATGAAGGGAACGGAATATCAGGGGTTTTCTAAAGGAAACGTAAAAATATTGCGTAAGCCTAGAGAAATGAAGGATGCATGTAAGTCAAAGTTTTGCGGAAAAAGTTCGATTCGATATTACTCTTATTTTTCGGAAGTTATTCGTAAAGAGATTTTTGATTCATTTTGGAAAATGTCTCTACTGGAGTTGTCAATTATTCGCCTTTTAAATTTGTTCGAATAATTCAAATAATAGTTTTTGTTCGTTCGATCAAACGATTAAAGCTAAAAAATTATTCGATTAATAGATGAGAACAACGAATAAAAAAATGCTTAAAAATTATTTATTGACAAAAAATAAATGTTTGCTATTAACACAAAAATGCATATATAACCAAAATAAATCTATATATGTACATATATAAAACCAAATGTGTGTTTGTTTATTTGTTTGTTTGTTCCTTATAGGAGACCAAACCCTTAGACAGATCTTCCTGAAATTTTCGCAGTATTTAACTGGAACTCTTGGATGAATTATAGGCTATATGAAGTTTTGATTGGACAAAGGGGTGTGGCACCGCCCATATAACCCAAAAATTTATATCGCCATATTTTGGGCATTTTTTGACCTACGTCGATGATATTTGGTACATATGCTATTGGCATAATTTGGAATACGTACCAGGAGAAAAGTGGGTGGAATCACGCCCCTTTTTAGGAAAATTAAAAATCGTAAACTATTGGACCGATCGTCATTAAATTTTTACAATAGGATATATAAATACTTTTAATTTTATTTTATAACAAGGGGGGGGTAGCGAAGCACACCGGGATAAGCTAGTTAAATATAAAATAGTTAATATTTTTATTAACAAAAAAAAAAACATAAACTAATAATACATAAAAAAACTTAAAAATGTAATAACTGAGATAACTTTGAACTGATGTATGTCGATTTTAATACATCAAATACACATGCTTTATTCAGTCAAAATATATCAAATGATTTTTTTTTTTTTTTTTGTTAAATCAGACAATTTAGGTTTTTCTTAAGAAATAATCTTTTAAAAACAATTTTTTTTGCTTTTAAACGATTTGTGGTTTTTGTTTTTATTAAATTAGATTTTGAAAAAAACTCTCGCTAACTGTCGAGGTGGATGATATAGTGAGAAGAGCATAAAATAGTTTACATATCTAATTTTTTTGTTCTTTTTTTAGATTTTTCCAAATATACCATATCGTCTAATATATCGCTAAATTCCTTTTTATTTTCTGAATTTTATTAGTACAAAAAATAGAAGAATAGAATTATTTAATTCGCATAAAAGATTGTTATTTTCATTACTAATATCTTCTTCTATGTCATTACTTTTGTCTGAATTATTGTGGTTACTTTCAATATAAAATCATCTACAGTATACTTCATTTGCATATTCTTTAGTTTAAACTTTTGAAGAATATTCTAAAAACTTTCATTGCTCGGAAAATTTCCAGAATTTAAAAATATTATTAACGTATTTTAAAGTTTTATACGTCTCTTATTTAATCTTATTTTAATGCGTTTTAGTAAATCTGTTGCAAAAGAATTATTAATTTTTTTGTTGTTGATCCAACAATTTTGTATACTTTAGGACACTTGTTACATGTGACTGATTTTTTTCTTTTTTGTTCTTGGTAAAATACTTCCAAACCAAGCTCATTCTGAAATTTAATTATATAATTTAAAAAAAAAAATAGAATATAATAACAATATTTTCTACTTATGTACATGATAAGATTTATATAAAGCAATTGCTTCTTTTTTGTCTTTTAGTGTATTCCTAACTTATTCACCTGAGAGTGTAAAACACCCCATTCTTGAAAATTGTTTATCGTTTCATTCAAAACATAGCACGACTACTAGGTATGCGTAGTTCGACAACAACTACAAACATCCAAAATAATATGTATTTGGTTGATATAAAGTATTCGCTTTGTTTCAAATCACACTAACAAATTGAACATATTTTTTACGTATGCAAAAATTTGTTCGATTAATTGACATTAATTAATCGATTTATTCGTTATTCGAAGTTCGGCATTTTAAAATTATTCGAACAAAAGTTTAGTTTTCTTTAACCGATTAATCGAATTATTCTTAATCGGTTGACAACTCTAGTCACTATCTACCAAAAGATTGTCATTTTTTCTATGATAGCATACCCTTTGAAAAAGAATTCATATTTTCGAAATTCATTCTTCAATTCTTGATACTTTTTAAATTAAGTCTTTTTTGTTTAATTTTAATGAATTATTTTAATTTACTTGTTGTGAATATTAAAATAAATAAATATATAATGAAAATTTTTATAAATAAAATAAATGATAAAACTATTTTGCATTAAAGTGTAGAAAAGGCCTTTGGTTTCAGATTAAGATACAAAAGGACTCATTTTGTCACATCTTTTTTAATAATACTAGTGAAAATTATGCTAATTGAAACTATACTTTTGGTTTAAAACAGTATTTTGCTTCTAATGTAAAATTTCAAAAATGTTAGATAGGGCCGTTTGCGTTTTAGCTGACGATATGTATGTATGTATTCAGATAAATTTTATTTTACAAAAGTTATAAAAAAAAGACCGTAACCTCCATGAAAATGATTTCAAAATATGAAAGGAAGATCGGTCGAGAGTTTAAACGGTTGAACCGATAAGAGAGAAGGTATATACTATGTAGTTGGCCCGTTCAATAACGTATCTGGCCCACTTGGCTCTTAAGGGTTCTTTTGTGCTAATAAACGGTGTAAAAAGGTCGATATATTAGATACATATATCACTTGGATCTTGATAACAATTGCCCGTAATTTATTTTACTTAACGTGAATTGTTGAAGGTCGTCATAAATGATCCTCAGTGAACGTGAGTAGAACAAAATCATGATCTCGTTATGAACGAACAAGAAAATCTTAATTTATTTACTTTTTAGCGTGAGCGATAATAAATGCCCCGCCACACACGATACCAACACACATACAAATCGGATCTTGAAGTAGAAAACAAAAAAAGAAGACAAAACATTAAAAGGATTTTCCTACAACACACATTGAGATGCTGTTTCCATAATACAAAAAAATGACTTTAGAAATGTTGTTTGTATTATAGAAACACACAAATATTCTGTATTCAGTCTTTTAAAGTGTGTCCTGGGTGCTGCAACGAAGTACGGAAATAAAATTTTTCAGTGTCACTGCAACGGAGTTCACAAATATTCCTTTCAATATCTCTTTTTTTAAGTTACATATTGTTTCGTTTAAACCAAAAAAAAAACTTTATTTTGAAGAAGAAAAAAATGGAGGATTCGGAAAATATTTCTTCACAAAATGGTAAATATTTGAAAAAATTAAAAACTAATCATTTGCAATATGAAATTATTTGCGGCATAAAAACGGATTTGTGTGAAAAATTAAAAAAAAATAATAATACATACATGTATGTATGTATGAATGTATTCATATAGAGTTAAAAAAAATAATTTGTTTGTTTTCGGTTAGCTAATCTATGATATTTATTCAGCATTTAAATTAGCTAAACCATAATAACAAATATATGTTATATTTTAATTGTTAAACGAACTAAAACTATCAATGTAATTCTAAATAAGGGAATGCAATCATTGACGAGAAAACTAATGTTTAAATTGTTTTAAAAACGTGGGTTGGTCCTTTCCTTATCAATCGTTATAATTTCATACTGGTTTTACTAAAAATCCAAGAAAAAGAGTACAAATATAGTGCAGGTCACCTCACCGTTTTAAAACAAAGACATGCATTCAATCTGACTGTTTGTCTGTCTGTCGCAGAGCTGAAACTTACACAGAATACATATATACATTAATATATATATATATATATGTAAACATACATACATACATACATAAATACATGCATAAATATGTGCAAATATGCCTTTTACCACTGAGCAAGTTGGTCATGCGTACATTTTCCCAAAAAAAAAACAATACATAACAGGTAGAGCCGACTCCATTCGCTTTGAAAAACCTCTACTTACTTTGTCAAGAAATTCATAAAAGGTAGTGTCAACAGCCCAAGTGATTATTTTCAGAAATTTTTTGACAAAGTAAGTGCAGATATTTCAAAGCGAATTGAGCCGGGTCTAGCTGTTATGAACTTGCCTTGCTAATAATTAAACAAAGTACACATCAAAGGATATTCTATGATGTAGTGTCGTTCAGAAATTTTAATGAGGCAACATCGAAAAATAACTTAACAACTTCATAGTAGTGATTGATGTTCGATTATTCGCCTATTTTAAGATATTCGTATTCGTATTCGCCGAATTCAAGCGAATATTTTTGGAATACTTTGCACATATGTATGTACTTTCAAAAGAAGAAAACATATATATAAAATTTAAAAAACTACATAAAATGTACAAAAATATATTAATTTTTAATAATTTCTATTTAAAAAAACCTTTAACCTTGACGCAAGATAATAAACTTCTTTAAAAATATACAACACAAAAATATATTTTGCAACTAGCATTTAAAATTTAAAGTCTTATATGTAAATTCATTTCATGTTAAGTTAGTAATCAATTCTTAGTAGAGAAATTTAATATGTGAAAGTCCACCCACACAGGTGGCTGCGCTATATGCCCATACAACACTGAATCACTAATTAAAAGCGCAGAATAAGAAAAACGAAATCTGAAAATATGTAAGTAAAATAATTTAGAAATGTTTAGTAGAGTTCTTTAAAATCGGCATCTCAATGTCATAATAATGTTAAATACCTAAAGTAGTGTGACAGTTTTTTTCACTTCATTGTTACTGACACAAAGGGAGAGATTTTGAAATGTGAAATATTAAGTGGCTCTAACACTTAAAAGTAATATTCGTATTCGGCGAATATTGTTTCAAATATTCGCATTCATATTTTCGAATACTAAAAATTGATATTCGTAACTCACTGTGTAGTACATAGTACCCCTTCAAGAAAATCTACAAATAATGCTGGGAACACAATTGGAACGAACGACGTATTTCGTCTAGCACAACGAATTCGTCGGTAAAAGTTCGTTGAGTAAATTCGCCGTGTGGCGCACAATTGGGACGAACAGCTGTCATATTAATTAAAAAAAGATGTGTGTGTGTTTGTTATAATTACATAACAACGACGGTAATACCGCATAGAGAAAATAATTCCTTTAAAAAATTAAGCATTAAACAAATTTATAATTAATAATTATGTTTATTTGACTAAAAAACTAAAATAAACAATTTTACTCTGTACTGATTAATTCATCATTCGTCGGCGTAAGAAATAGAAATTAATCTATCAGAGAGTTCGTCACGCACGACGAATTTTGTCGACATGTGTGTTGTGTTCACATAGAGAAAACACTGCCTAATAAATACCTAATAAAATAGAACAAAATTAATATGATATCTCTACCTTTTTTTTTTTCAAGAAGGAAGTCTTATTGTTTTAATAAGGAAAACGTTATTGAAAAAATCAAGAAGGAAACTTATGGTTTTTATTAGGTATTCTTATTGTTTTTTTCAAAAAGGTTTTCTTCTTGATTTTATAGGGCTATCTTATTGATTTTTTAAAAAGGTTATCCTTATTAAAATAATAAGGCTTCCTTCTTGAAAAAAATTCGTAGAGATATCTTATTCTCTAATTTGGTTCTATTTTATGAGGTATTTATTAGGCACTGTTTTCTGTGTTGTGATGTTAGGAAATACAAATTTGATGTTATCAGAACGTCATGGTACGTCCGGAATGCTTTTTTAAAACACGTATTTGTATTATCTAGATGGGGGGGTGATGAAAACATTTTTATAAAACTTACGTATTCAGGAAGTTGAACCAAGGAACTTCGGTTTAGTAGATTGGCACTCTAACTACCTCACTACTACTTACTTATGTATACATGTTGGCAGCAAGTTTAAGAAGATGATTTATTGTAGCACAAAAAAATTATGAAAAAAATTGTTCCTACGTTGATTTATATGTATGAAATAACAAGCAAGCTAATATAATCAAGAAGATATTCTTATTAAAAAAATTAAGAAGATGATTTACACATGATCATACAGGAACCTAATCAAATCAAGAAGAAAACATTTTTGAAAAAAAAAATTAGGCAACCTAATGAAATCAAAAGGGAATACCTTTTTGAAAAAAACAATAAGATGTCCTAATGAAATCAATAAGAAATTCCTTTTATTGACAATTCATATGAAACCCTAATAGAATCAAATAGTTTTTCTCTATGGATTGTTTATTTGGTACCAAAAATAACGGAAATTGGGTAAAAAAAATGTAAATAACAAGTTTTCTTCTTTATTTTATGTGTTTTCCTTATTAAAAAAATTAATAAGATTTACCACATAAAAACAATAAGGAATCTCTTTGAAAAAATCTTCGCTTCTTTCTGCTGGGATACCCCTTAGCCTAAAAGCGATTCATAGAGAAAATCTTATTCATTCTATTATGCAGTTTTGGCTCTGTGCACTTTCATATGCGTACATGTGTTTTATTTTGGACGACGAATATTCGCAACGAAAAATTCGTCGGTCGTCAAAATTGTGTTCCCAGTATAATTCGAAAAGTAAAACGCTAAATCAAAAACAATAACATCGTCGATACGAAAAATCGTAAAACCAAAAACAAACTCCATAAAAATCACCAGAACTAAAAGATTTCCTGAAATATTATTAGAATGAAAAAAGGAACACAACAATAAAAAATATAAAAAAAATTTCGCAAGGAATAATTTGCACAAAACAGAAAAAGTTATAAAAGAAAGAAAATACCACAAACATGCAAAATCCCCCATAGAAAAAATCCCTGAAAGGAAAAATTGTCAGAAAATAAAACGCTGAAACGTAAAAACGAAAATATCGCAAGATAGAAAATCGCCAAAACTTAAAATAAACGCTAAAACAAAACAAATAAATCACCAGAACAAAACAAAAGCCAAAGAGGAAAAATTTTTAGATAAACGCTTTAACATAAAAAAGTCATTAAAATAAAAATATATGCTAAACGAGCAAAAGCTTGACTTTCTAACACGTAGTGAAAACTAAAATAAAAAGAAGGAAAAACTCTAAAACAAATACGTGTATGAATAATTAGGTATGCGCAAAGTATATTTATACAAGTACATGCAAGAGCACAGCTGATCGTGTTTTTTTATACATTTTTTCATTACCTATTGTCAAATTTTTATCATTTTTCTTTCTAAACAATTATCTTTAAGTCCTGCTGAGAAGAGCAGTAAAAGAATGATTAAAATTTGGTTTTTAATTCAAAATGATTTACAAAAACTTTAATTGATTAATTTTACAAAAATGTGAATTGAATTAAAACACGAATGTATCCCTCATGAATTAAAAATTCTCTCATGCATTCACATCACTAAAAAGATTAATTGAATTAAATTTTGAGTGAATTCATTGGTGATGTAAAGAAAAGCAATTTTTTAATTCACTGTTTTCACTAGAATTAGGATCATTATTAAGAAACTCTTGAATGTTTAAAAAAAAAATTCAAAAGAGTTTATGATTCGTAGATTTTTTGAAAAAGGAATCATTCCGTTACAGCTCTGCTATAGAGCTATTTTTGACAATTGTAAATTTATTTTACACAAACAAAAAGCCTGTTGATTTTTTTATTTTCTATGTTGTTGCCGAGATGCATGTACTTGATATTCATATACTTTGTTTCATACAATATGATTTCCATAGAGAGATTTGTGAACACCATATTATGTTCCTTAGATGAAAGATGCAAAATATAGTACACTCAATCATTAATCGGAACATTAATAATAGTTTGCGATTATGATTCCATGCACCATGTTTTTTCTTTGCGTGCTCCATAGAAAAAAAAATTACATAAAGGAAAAGAAGTCAAAAAGAAAAAAAACGCTGAAACGTATAAAAAGAAAATATCTTCTAAACGAGGAAAAGTTCGACTTCCAGAAACAAATTCAAAACTAAAATATTAATAAAATAAAAATGAGAAAAAAAACTCTTAAGCTAATACATACATACACTCAAAGAAAAAACATGTTCCAAAATGTTCATATTAATGATTGAGTCTACTATATTTTGCATCCTTTATCTGAGGAACATAATATGGTCCTCACACATCTCCTTCTGACAATACCATTATTTGAAAATAGTATGCTCGGCAAATATTGAGAAATTTGAGCGCATTATAGTGACTATGAATATGTTTTTTTTTTTTTCCTGGTATATGTAAACAATTTGACATTTTGTTTAGATAAAATAGAAACTCAGACACATCTTCTTACTAAAATAAATTAAATCATTATATTTAATATATTTATATTTTTATTTTACATATTGCTAGATGACCCGGCAAACGTTGTTTTGCCATACAAAATATTTCTAGTGCATATTTTTGGTGTTATATAAAATACAGCGAATGTATTGTAAGTGTGTGACGATGACCGCCCATGAAAAAAATACCAAACAATAATTTTGTTCTGTTTGAAATACGAACGACGACTATTCTCCTGCATGAGGCGGATATAGCGCCATCTGTCATTCAACAACAAAAATAATTTTGAGGCGGACATAGCGCCATCTGTCATTCAACAACAAAAATAATTATGAGGCATAGACATAGCGCTATCTGTTGTTAATAGTTAAAAAAATACAGAAATTGCCCCCTCCCACCCCTCCTCATGCCCTACCGGCTTGAAATATAGATAGTAGCCGATTCTCAGACTTACTGAATATGCATATAAAATTTCATAAGAATCGATCAAGCCGTTTCAGAAATACAGAAATTGCCTCCTCCCTCTCCTCCTCGTGACCCAATCGGTTTAAAATATACCTTAGAACCTATTCTATTTCATTAAAATCGGTCGAGCCGTTTCGGAGGAGTTCGATAACAAACATCGTGACACGAGAATTTTATATATTAGATTATTACGAATAAACGTAATTATTATTACTAACTACTAAGTATATACTAACCAAAGTTGTTTTCAATGTACACAATAATAATAATGAATTAAATTAATTCTCGTATTCTATTTCTGTTGAAAACTTGGTTAAATAGTTGATATTCTTCCCAATTACTAACCACTTTACGAAAATTATAAAGATGGACAATTAAACGCTGATGAGAGGTGTAGCGGCCTTGAAATCAGTACTGATACGTTCTACTAAAAACTGATTGGATATAAATAATAATATCTTTCAACATAAAAAATAACTCTTAGTAATTTGAATTTTCATTAATTCAATAAAATTGAACTTGAGCCTGATAAAATTACTTTTCATGTGTACATATTTATATTTTTGATAATAGTGTTTCTTGAAGATGTTTATCGAGTACACTTGTCTATACAAATAAGATTTAACATTAACATTTTTATATTTAATTCACACCACATACGAGTATCAGTATTTGTACCTTAAACCATTGACGTTGTTTCAGGTGCACTTCTATTTTGTTGTAAAATTAAATAACTTTCTTCAAATAATTTCAATTTTACCATAAATTGATTCACTTCATATCTCCTCTTCTTAAAAAATATTGTGAATGACTAAAGTAACATACGATGGGCAGCTATTTGAATAACCAACTTTTCAGAACATAAACAATGTATGGTCACAATAAATTTAAAATTTTTAATAAACTTTTATTATTATCATTTGCTAAGAATACTATTGTAGCGGTAAAAATACTTTTTTTATACATACAAATTTTATGAGACGAAAACCCAGAATGATTATTTTATTTTCACATTAAATATTTTATTAATTGAAGAATGTGTTTTTTACAACTATATTTGCTTCAATGAATAATTATTTGGTTGTGGCAGACATACTTAGTTGACAAGAACATTTTGCAATCATGTCTTTTCAAATTTGCTCACTGATAGAAAGGACATCATTTTGCAGTATTATATTTTTTCATTCTCAAAACTACAACAATTGATATCTCTGCAGTGGCAGCTTTCAAATCATTTCTACATCACACCATCAACAACAATAATGATCATATTAATTTATAAAATATAAAAATAAAAATTAATTGACTCAATTATTGTACGATTACTTACTTACAGCTTTATATTCCACATTACATTTCAATAATATGTCTATACTTCTCATTTATTTTTTGCAGAATTCAACACCAACATTTCTACATGCACTCAATTATCAAGGACATCAACCACAACTATTGATGATTTAAATGCAGACTGTTTAAAAGAAATTATTCAATATCTCGATTGGAAAACAATAATTTCTCTTGTCAAATCGTCAAATAATTTGTTTAATAAAATCAATGAAATCGCCTATTGTCTCTCGTTTAAAAGCACCATAGACATAGAGGAATATCAACATTTGGATATGACATCTGAAGATTTAGAACTCTTTTTACAATTATTTCGTGGTATTAATGGAATACCTCTATTAATTTTCTTAAAATGTATGAAGGAAACCAATATTAAGACTTTCCCACAATGTAGATCTCTAAACATTTACAAAGATGAGGTTCAGTTTGGAGATAATATCTTGAACTTTAAAGTATTAAATAAATTCCCTTTTATAAAGAATTTGGAGTTGCGAAATATTACGATTGAGTTTACTAAAAACGAAAACAATCTTGATCATTTAAACAGTGTACATTTGGAGAATGTACGGTTTATAAACAATTTAGAAGAAGACCTTTTAAGAACTAAAATTACCAGTAAACTGGAAAAATTGTCACTACTGACAAATCCAATTCATGGTTTTTCTATTGATAATTTTGCTGCTGAAATCCAAAAACTTACCCAACTGACAGAAATAAATTTATCTTATCACTATTTTGATTATCCAAATATAATGGATATTGTTGTAAGCTTGCCTTCCTTGCAGACAATAAGTGTAAACAAATATGGTTTTACCGATGCCTCTGAAGTCAAAATATATAATAAAATATTGGAAAAATGTTCGAAACTTCCTAATAAAACGATTAAAGGCCTTCATGTTGAGGGTTCAGCCATTTTCTCACTTAATCGGAAAAATTATTTCCAAGATGTTACGTTTATGCAGTGGAATGGGAGTATGTTATTGAATGAAAAGATAAATGGCCCCGGTGAAATAGAAGTATCAATGCCACCTGAGTTAAGTGAATTTCATGAATTTTTGACGTTTTGCCAAAATTTGGAGAGAATTTATATAATAACCCATAACGGCATACCGAAGTATTACGAGCTTTTCGAGAGTACAGTACACGAGCGCAGAGAGAAAATTATATTTAAAAAATTAACTTTTACATATAAATTCCAGGTAGATTCGACTGAACGAAATTGTTTAAAACTTTTTTTAGGAAATCGGAATTAATTTTAGATTTTTAAGTGTAAATATACCACGGAATGTATGTATGAAAATAAATTAAACCATTGTCTAAATAAAACATTTTTACAATAAATTTTTAAAATGTCTGTGTTGCATTTTGTTGTTGTTATTATATATTTTATGTACTAAATATTAAATTTTTCTTTTTAATTTCATTTTGCCTGATCGGATACAAATAACAAATATTAACAGAATTAATTATTTAATTAAATAGTCCAATTTATTTTAAGCCTAATAAGATAACAATAACTCTGACAAAAAAAAAATCCCCCAACGAGCCAATCTTACATGTTACAAATACCCGATATATCGTATGTAATTAATTTCGTCCAAGTTTATATTTTACTTCCACGAAAGATTATTATAGTATTTTCTTTAAAGCCAAAACAAAAATTTTGTAGATCCGTTCATTAATCGCAAGTTTATTTACAAATCATATTTCTATAGGACTAACTCTCGGGGATAGAAAATTCTGCAAAAACACCCGATAAAAATAAATAAGCTACTAAAACTAACCTACGATGGCGGCGAGGGAAGGGGATGGAGCACTTGCTCTAAACAACATAAAATTTTGAAAATCGGTTGATAAATGGATTATCTAATGCGTCACTTAATATTTTGGGAGAGGGAGAGACAAATTACCCCTTCGATTAAAAAATAACGACCAAAGAAAAACAAAATACGTCGAAAACTTGTACCCTTCTATTAGAACACTAAAGCTG
The DNA here is from genome assembly GCA_947311025.1 of Lypha dubia. Classification (NCBI taxonomy): domain Eukaryota; kingdom Metazoa; phylum Arthropoda; class Insecta; order Diptera; family Tachinidae; genus Lypha; species Lypha dubia. The sequence continues at coordinate 57,312,559 of OX371263.1, forward strand.
GAGGTCCATACCAAAAAAGTAGAATCAGTGTAATTGTATGTGGCAAGTTACACAGCACAACGCGTAGAACGCTTAAGCGCGTACGACGCGTAAAGTAGGATTACTTTCTACTTTTCAACGCGTCTCTCGCGCCAAGATAAAATGACAGCTGGTTTGGATAGTTAAGCATGACAAATTATATTATACTTTCAATGTTATCGATAAATATATTTGTTTCGTGGATTAATTTCTTCTATTTTTTGTACTAATAATAATTTTTTTATGAAAATACTTACACCACACATGATCAAAACGAAACAATTAGCGCGTAAAAAGCGTTGCATGTAATGGAACTCCAGCTTAAGAGAACAAAATACAAGGTTCGTAAGTGGGCGAATGTAATCCCATGCAATGAATTTCCTTTGGAAATGCATGCTTTATTTGCTCCCAAGAGATGGCACAAAAATTTACTAAAAAAAGTGTGTTTGAGATCAACAATACAAGCGACGAAACATTTAACAACACTAAAATTTTTAAAGAGGCTGCTGGAAACCCTAAACAAAATAAAAACTATCACTGACTTGAAATTTATATTCAATTTTTTTTTTTTCACACAAATCAAAATTATTCCATTTCAAATTCAACTAATTCATTTTACAAATAAATATTTAATTTTTTTTTTCGCAAAAATTCTATATTTTTTAGAACAAATTATTAACAAACATAAAAATAATAGCACTAGTGTTCAATATTTCAATAGCAGAAACATAATCCGCAAATGAAACCGACATAAATATAATTTTTGAATGCTGCTTTAAATATCTGAAGGGGGAAAATTTTTATTTAAAAAAAATGTCAGATACAGGTAGAGGTCAAAATATTTATTCCTATTCTGGGAGGCCTTTGACTTTAGCGGATCTTAACTATGGCCAGGGAGCACAAATAAGACATAGTTTATCAAGCACTGAAGACTCCACTCAATTTAGTTCTGCGGTATGAGATATTTTTTCGTTTGTTCTAGATGAAATTGATTTATGTATGTAAGTATGTATTTTCATATAAATTTCAGCATGCTACAAATTTTAATCCTCAAATGGAATCGACAAGATATAAATTACCCAGAGCACGGCCAGCTAGTACAAACAGAAGCAGCAGTTTTGCAAATACTATGGAGACTTCTCAACCCAGTTCTTGGGTATTCAGTACTTTATTTAGCTCTAAAAAACAATTGTAAATGGTTTTTTCTCTAGGGACCAAATGTACATGCAGGCAGACAATTCAATACTTTTAGTTTATTGGGTAACGAAAAAGAAAGCAATTTGCATTTGGAATGTGAAATGGCAAGAAGTAAAAATAAGGCCTTGGAACGTTTAAGAGCTGAACACAGGCCCAACTGTGATGCTCCTCTTCGCGCTAAAATATCAAAAGATGGCAGGGTAAAAAGATTAGATGTAAGAGACGAAGTTCAACGCCATGTAGTTCAAGAGGTAATTTTTTATGCACTCAGTACAATTTACAACAATGAGTTGCACTTTCCAATTTTTATTATGGACTAAATCCCAGTATTTGTTTGTATTACGATTAAAAACAAAATTGGTTGTAACGCAGAATAGAAAAAAGGAGTTGAGAAGAAACATTAACAATGCAACTGAGTTAGGTTTTGAATCATAATAAGGATAGTTGTTGCAAAAGTCTTATTATGGATTACAAGCAAACGTTACTTTAAATCCGCTGTTCACTTAGTTGTCTTCGCTAAGCCGTTGATCTTGTATTATTATTTATTACAAAATTGGTTGTAAGATTGTGAATCACAATAGTGGCATTAACACAATAACGAGTTATTGATTGGTAAAAGCCAAGGCGAATTGACGTACCAGCTGAGCTACTTTTTTCATGCAAAATAAAGGTCAAAATTTGCATTGGCAAGCATAAGGGTCGATATGTCAAATATTGTACTGGTTTTAATAGTAACAATACCTGATATGTGAATTCGCCTTGGTAAAATATTTAAAACACTTTAAAAAGTCTATTTTATTTCAAAAAGGTACTGCCAAATGAATGTGTGCGACCAGCTCCTCATGTTAATGCATATGCAGGTCGTAGAGTGGCTCCAGATAAAGTATGTTTCTAATAAAAGTTGAGAATAAATGTGGACATCTTAAAAGCAGTTAATTGTTTTCAGGTTTATGATTATAATATTCCAGTTTGTAGTCCTGTTGGCGGGTTAGGTCGTCCTTTGGATGTTGATAGGAATGCAAAATTACGCCGTTTAAATCTCCCTACAACTAAACAACAACGCGCAACATCTTGCCCGACACCACTACAACGTGTTACTCCACATTCTTCCGTTCACCGTATACCAAGAGCATGCCCACGAACCACAATGCAACCTGTATGTGTTCCTGGACAACAAACCACCACAAGATCTCCCAGTTATAATGCTAGATATCCAATTACAACTTTCCAGACGCAGGTTAGCCCTTCTACAAATTTTGCCGTTGGTGCTAGTCCTGCTACAATGACAACTGTGACGACAACCACAACTACCAGGGTAAGTTTATTTTACACAATCGAACAAGTCACACAATTCTGTACAGCTGATTTTCTCACTAAACTGAACCTATAAATTTTTTTGTGAGTTTTCACGTAAGAAAATTACTCGCCAATTTACAGAAAAACTTTGTCCGAGATAATATCTTAACAATTTTGTTCGAAATATAAATAATGAAAATATTACGGCCTGGCCCACGATATCGAACGATGTCGATCGCTGGATTTCTAGACGTAAAAAAACTAACTTGAGTTCCACTAATAACGCGTTTTATTTAACTTATTATTTGTTTAGAGGAACATGAGATAAACAAATAAATAAAATGGGTGTTTAGAAGGTCGTAAATCAGTTGCTTTTCGTCTACAATTTCAGCATTATCGATCGTTCGACATCGTGGGGCGGGCCGTTAGTATCTCGTGGTAAATAGTTAAATGATTATTTTATTTTTATAATTTTAGAAAGAATTATTATATATATTTTTAATAAGCAATGCTTCCAAAACTATTTTGCAAATAACAAACATTAAAGCCGCACTACACATTATTTTGTATTGCCGACATTTATATATTTGCCGGCGCCGCTTAATTTCTTCGACTATAGTATATTTTGGTCGCCGTCGAAGATAGTTTTGGCTAGCGTTCTCATTGCCTGTTCTTACATATCGTCATATATGTAAATATATTTTCTAACATTTCTAACGTAAGGACGTAACATTTTTTTTGTAGTTTTTGACACGAGTTACAGATTAATTTTTTTCTCACTTCTCGAGAAACGATGGAATAGTTTGTTTAAAAAATTTTCGCCACAAGAACTTCTTACTAAACTTACAGAGCATGGGCACTGATCGTTTTTCATAAGATTCCATTTTTCTTTTACCCATAGGCGTTTGTTTGAACTGTTTTTACTAGCAAAGCTCTCATTAAGCTTTTAGTTATTAACATGCAAAGCTTATTTTCTTGACGCTCCAAAAGGTAGGCATGTTTTTCTCTTATTTACTACAAATGAAGTTAGTAGAAAAATTCATTGTCAATTCCATTTTGACGTTTAAAAATGGTTTGATTACAAACAAAAACCTTCGTATTTAAAGACTCAATTTTCGGTATTAAAAACACCTGCGATGTAAAACGAATTCTATGATATGACTGAATGTTTATAAAGTAAGCAATTATTTTACAGCTCCTAAAAGTATAAATAAAATATATTATGTACGATTTTTTTACACACAGAAGTGTTACAGGTTAATGTGGAAATCTGCCTTACGGCTTAAGCCCACAGTGCTCTTAACAACGTGTGAATTTTTGTGGTCACCATCAGCCCCGACTAACATGATGGCACACAAGTGTGACCTCAAAGATCATATCAGGTGGCAACTTCTTAGGAATGGACCATCCACGATGCGTAAATAACTTGTTTAAGTGTTCGACCTATCTAATCTTTTTTTTTTGTTGTTGTTTCGCAACGCACATAAAAGCTTTTCATTTGTACACTGATATACATTCAGCCAGACAATTACCCTATTCCCCAGATGGCACAGTACTAAGGTGTTGATATCACCAAGATGCAAAAACGTACCTTCCATGGGGACTTTAAAAGAACAGATCGAAATAGTTATATCACCTTTCTTACTGTCTAAAATCATCACCAGCGAGAAAATAACTTTATCTCACTTTCAGCCTATTTCGCCCTCTCAAAATACAATTTCGACCTCACAAACAACAACTTCGCCTTCACAAACAACAACTTTGCCTTCCCAAACTGCGAATTCGCCAACTGCTCAACAACCATCCCACAGAACACACCGAAGATCACCCGATGTAGCATCTCCTAGGTCACCCGATAGTACATTTACAGTTCAAGGTGATCGAAATCATCCACAAGATTTAACGGTAAGAACTAAAGAGATTTTCTCTAATAACAAATGCTAATCGAATATTAAATAGGTGGAAAGCAATTCCCATGTAACTCAAGATAGTATTCCACAAATGGATACGGCATTTGGACGAACGCCTCCTAGAGGACCAACGCAGCGGTATTTTCAAACTCCAGCCAGGCCATTAAATGTTACGGTAAAATTTTGTTTTACTTTTTTTCGGGCACACACACATACATATGTATATAAAATTCTCGTCTCTCTTAACAAAAATAAAATAGGATCAATACACTAACACCAGCTTAAGACTAACGGATGCTTCTGTTGGTACCTCCAACACGTCTGGAGCTGACAACAGTCAACTGCAAAGAACAAGAAGACAGGAATTAAGTACAGCATCGACAGATCAATCACTTTTAAGGGGATTGGTAAATTTTTTTTTTTTTCAAAACATAATTTAGGTAAATTAAATTAAATCAACAATTCATTGCAGCCAATACCTCCAACACCTCATGCCGCCTCGTCGAGGATGGAGCAGACAAATGGCGAAACCTATGTGAGTTTTAGTTAAGCATTCTTGACTATTTATTAAATAAAATAATCCTTTTTTTCCTTCTTCTAGCGTTCAATGGATCCAAGCAGAAGTCCCAGAGCAGTACAACCCCAAATGTATCCAATGGAGGAGTCCTATTATTATAATGCCTCCATGTTTGATGAGCCCAGTCATTATAGAAAACAGCCAGCCAATGAATGTTCTCCAGTCGATTATATTGATCTTACTGATGAAACACGATATGGATGTAACGACGACATGGATATAAGTGAAGAAAATGTAGGATGTTTTTTTTTGTATTTTTAATTTTAAAATATTTTTCCATAAAATTTTTATATCCTTCACTCAAAATCGGTAATATTTATAGGTTTTTCATTCCGTATGCAATTAAGATAAGAGACCCTGTAAAATATCTATATATATTATAGATCCTTGTAGGTAGGAAACTTAAATGAGCCATGTCCGTCTGTCAGTCTGTCTGTCCGTCCGTCCGTCCGTCTGTACGTGTAGTCGTCTTTCCGAAGCCACTGCAACAGTTGGAAACTTGGCTCTTGGATTGATGTGTAAGGATTTGTCTATATAAACGATTCGTATTGAAAATCACCCATAATAAAATATCGGTTTCGGCGTTTGATTAAATATACACATACTCCTACATACATATGTATGTGTGTATATAACCATTATGGTAATGAGTTGATTATCTAATATACGACGATGCCCCATTATTGAAAGTCTTGTTTTTATTTCGGTTAGAATAACATTTGCTATTTTTCGTCCAAATTTCTTTTTTGTCCAAGGCTGCAAGTGGCCAGAAATGGTAAATCAAAAAGAAATATTAAATTGTACTAAAAGTATTATAGCTAATTTTTTTTGTGGCCACCCGAAACACCCTAGGCCTAAAATGCAATGTTTTTATACGTCCCGTGTTACGGGTATCAAACGAAAGGGTTTCCGAAAAACGCAGCTGATATAAAAAAACAAAACCTAATCTTTCTACGCATAAAATTTTGCGTCCCTACAATTTATATAAAAAATCATATACTACATGTTAGATGCCGCAGAGCCGAATATAGAACTCTTACTTGTTTCTTTTAGATGCCACCACATTCCACACAAATGCAACAAGAGAGCAGTAGAAGAATGCAAAGTTGGAGAATTCCACCCGAAGATATCACCTGCCAACAAGCAGAAGTATATGATAGAAAATTTTAACTACATATCACAGGATAAAAAATATTTTTTTGTTTTTTATTCTCTTTTGATTAAAGGAAGCCGACGCTGATGACACCGAGTATATGGAATTGCCATCATATTGCCCTCCACCCATACAAGAACCTTGTGAGCAGCCGAGGGCCAGTTTATTCAGATGCTTAGCGCAGAAATTAAGTTCGACTTATAATTTTATATCATCGTTGGTAGCTCCCCAAAGATCAGGAACGGAGCTGGCACACCCCATGGACCCACCAGGCGGACAAGTATGTGAGGTATCGGTTAATATAATTTTGATTTTGAGTTTAAAGAAAACAATTGAGTAGATTCTTCACAAAATTTACTAGTAAATGTACCAGGCACGAAAATTTTCCATTATTTCAGTATAAATTAATCAGATTTAGATCTCAGACAAGCAAGTCCACTCAACAGTAGCCAAGCATCGGAATTCGTATGAAATTTACATTTAAATTGTATTGAAATTTCGATCGATATCGAGTGCTGTAATTTGGCCCCTGTTTTTAGTGGGTTTTTTCACGTTTTTAATTTTGTTAATTTTCGAAATTAATTCGATACAGGTTTAGCGATTTTTTTACGCATTTACCAGCTTTTAACAGCAAATATGATTTTTCGCATTCCTTTCATTTTTTTTTTTTTTAATTTTTGGCTTTGGAAAAATTTTGGCTGAAAAAAATAGAAGGCGGTTAACAATTCAAGGGGTGTTTTATAAATGTTTGAACCTCCATAACTTGGGTGCAAGTCATTCTTCTATAATAGTGGTTATCGAATAATATTTTTAGTTACTTAGAGCGATTTTGAAAATTATTTTTGTGTTTAAATGGGTTTCCGTTAAACGACGGTGTTGTGTCCATTATCTTTATGAACAAATGAGTTTTATTTCTGATGAAAAAAGTTCACAACGAAAAATTCGTCAGTCGTCCAAATTATGTTTCTAGAATTATTCTAAAATTGAGTACATTTTTAATAGTACTCGAAACCTTTTTTGTATTTTGATCTTGAGTCTATTAATAATCACTTTGAATGAAAACATAATTATTTGTTTCTACCTTTGGATTGAGAGCACACGCACACAATTTTATAGTGCATTCTATTTTATTTGCAAAAAAAATTTGTTCCTTCCATTTTAAGGATTTTGGTCCAGTTTCACCATATAACACAGAAAGATTAAGAGATATGGAATACGATTTAAGAAACTTAATAGCAATGCAATGCAATGACACAAATGTAAGTGTATAGAAGTTTTATTAATAAAAAAAAAAACCTTTAAAATTTTAAAAACCATTTGTACATTTTACACAGAATTATGGTCTAAACGCGCTGTTTGGAACTAAAACCCCATTGATGGTAAGTGACAAAGAGAGGTGTTTAATTTCAAGACGAATTAAAATATTGTAAGTAATTTTTAAATGTTTACAGGATGCACCTGCCTGTATAAGGGAATGCGCTAATGCCAAAAGATGTAGTCGGGTCCAGTTCGATAGATCGGATAGACATGAATGTAGTTATTTTGATGTAAAATTATTATATACTCGTACATTTAAATAAAATTCAAACAATTTTTATAGTACAAGATCCACATCGCCGTGCCATACACAATGCCGAAATTGAGAATTTAGTTAATGACGCCTACAGTCCTGGCACTATACAAGACACTATTGATGGGCGAGATAATTTCAATAATATCGCCTTTAACATGTATGCGACATTAAATCCAAGAGATCATCCACCCATACAAGATCCCATGACTCTATTGGAGGCTTTTGCAAAACGCATTGAAAGGGAGAGAGGCGAACTAAACAAAGTTGTCAAAGAAAACTCTACAAAAGAAAAGTAAGATTTTCTTAGTGTTGGCTACATATATTTTTTGTATTTATTCTTTTTTTTAGACTGACAGAAATTGTGCAACAGTATTTTGAAAATTTAAATGGTAGTGATTTAAATCGCTCTATTAAAAGTTTCCTCTTGTCTGAACATTTACAAGATCGTGAACAGATTGAAAAATCCAAAGGCACTTCTTGGGAGGCAGAAGTTCAAAAAGCCATCACAAATTGGCCGGACGATACAAAAATAAAAGTTATTACTTATACTGGTCGTACAATGTCGAAACAAAATGAATGAAATTTATTAAAGTAGACAAATTTAAAAGTTTCCAAATTAAATCATTTAATTTTAAATTAATCAATACATTTTATATTTGACTTAATATTTTCCGCAAATGCACTTTTATAAAATATGCATGCAAGAGTATATAAATAAAAAGCTTTTAAAAATAACATTTCATAATTGTTGTTCGGTTATATGAACAGTTTTTAATAAATTTTGTTTAATTTTATTTTTATTTGATAAAGTTTCATAGAATCAGTCACGTCTTTGAATCCCAGCAAAACATTTGAAAGACATTGAAATTTATTTAAAGCTCCTAAAGATATGCTGCGAAAGTTTGGAAATCTGGTTAATTGATACATTACTTTACAGTAGTTACACCAGTGATATGCTGGTAAACAAACTAGGCATTTATTAGGGTGATCGATTATTCGACTTTTATCAAAACCCGGTTTTCGAATATTTCGAATAGTAGTAATTTTAAATAAAACTGGTTTTTGATTAATAACTAGATAAATAACCGGTTAAGCCGGTATTATTTTGGGTTCTTTCAAATTTATAAAACATTAACAAACTGTTCCAAAACCTACAGCTTGTTTGTATGAAGTTGTCTTTCGTATATTCGAAAACTAATTCTATCAGCTCACCTATTTCATGTATATGGCAACAACAGTTACGATACGTACGAATATGCAACATATGTTTGACGTTAATATACAATCGATTAATTAAGATAAAATAACCGCTTTATTCTATATGCGAAAAATTTTTATTATAAAAACCCGGTCGAATAACAACGTCTCGATCTCTCTTGTATTTATTTTTTAAGTGGCATAGCAGTAGTGTCCCGGCTTGTCCTTTGTATTGAACGTTACTCTCTCTTAACTGCTTTTCAAATACATAAAACACAAGAATAGTTTCAATTTGTAATAATAAATTTCTATTAAATGTTGTAACCGACCATATATGTATGTATATTATGATGAAAGGGATTGCAGTTTACATACCCAAAATAAATTCACTGAACGTTACCCAACGTAACGTATATTATATGGAAATGTTTTTTATCCATCTTAATATTTCTTAATTAATTAACACTTTGGTCACAAATTGAAAAATTTCTTAATTTCATTTATTGGGTGTGGTTGGATAATATGTGTATGAAGTTAATACAAATATGTATGTCTTGAACGTTACTTTGGCAAAAAATTTATACATATTTTTTTTTTTCTTTTGCATGATCTAAAAAAGTAGGTTTTTTTTAACAAGAAGGCACAATAGCTATGAAAAACTATTTTAAAAGCTTGTCATAATATAAATTAAACAGCGCTGTGATTCATGAATCTGAATAATTTAGATCTACGTTAAATTTATACGGCAAAAAAAGCATCAATGGATGATAATGTATGAAGAAAAGCGATTGATTGTATTGCGTAACGTTCAATACACAAAACTAATTTCGATACTTTAAAACAATCAAAATTAGTTAACACAATGAAATATATATAACTTTACAACCACCACGATATTTCTTCTAGCTCATCCTATTTATGTTATTTTTATATACGAAAATTTCAAGTCATGGAAGTATATTTGGAAAATTTTTAACCAAAAATTATGAGTTTGTAAAATAAGTAATATAACTCAGTTGTTTGTTGGAATATTTGTGATATATACATCATTAGTGCATGTTTTCAAAACAGCCTTGGCCAAGAAGAGAGTCAAAGAGAATCTACATATAAGAACCGAATCATGTTCGACACAAATGTGTCAATTTGGCCTTCACGGCTTCAAATACAACAAAATGTATGCATATGTACGTTTGTTTGGATGTGTTTGCTTAAATCAAAACCCAGCGGCGGAAAGAAGCACTAAGCAGGCCTTCTAGAAGGCCAAATAAGGCCTCTTACGTGGCCTCTTGCCCCATTCCATACTCATACATTTTTTACACACGATGTCCTAGCCAGCCAAGGCCTTCTAAATTACCTTCATACACAGGCCTGACAGAAGGCCTTATTCAGTCACAAATTTATTTTTAAATTACCTTTAGAAATGCAAAAACGAAGTAAAAACCCATGAAATTGCCAAAATATCAACTCTACAAAATAGTGATTATAGTATTGTGTTAACTATTTATTTATTTATTGTTGTATACATACTAGGCTTTTGCACTAAGTACATTTAAATTCAAAAACATTTGCTTTTTTTAAAAATTCTCAGAGTAATTCCAAGTACAAAAGGGGATCAAAGCAAGTAAATACAAAACAAAAAAAAAAAAAAAAAAAACAAACAAAACATTTATTCTCTTTATACGCTCAGAGTATTTGTATTTACTCATTCTTATTCACTATAAGTAGAAGTAAACATTTTTGTTTTGCTAATATTCTGTAAGTATTTTGCGAGGTTCTTATTTTACCATGCATTTTCTTGGTTTTTATTTTTAGCATTAATTTAGCAGTTAATTTTATGGAATATACATATGTATTTTCATACCTATCTAAGGATATACAGCTATTGATATGTTGATAATTTGATCTTAACATCAAATTAAATAAAACCGAAATTTCATAAAAACCAAATAAAACTTAGAAAAATACTTAAGTATTTTAGTAAATAGTTTAAGTAGTGCTTGTCTTTACTTAATGTGCTTGGTTCTTATCATGATTAGTTCTTACATGCTTTAATAATTGTTGTATTTATTTCGTACAGAAACAGTATTTATTGTGTTTTTTTCTTGTAATAGAGAACAGAAGAGGGTATAGTAAAGAGAGGGTTTAATAAAACAAATACACGAGAAAAAGGGAATGTATTTAAGTATTTGTTTTTTGTACTTTTGCAAAAGCCTAATACATACCCATATTAAACACAACATTTTTAGAAGGGAGTTGGTAGGCCTTCTATAATGCCTTGGTGAGAAGGCAAGCGCGCATGAGTACAAAAATCTAAAAGAAGCTCTAGGAAGGCCTTACGGAGGGCCTTATACATGAAGGCCTCCCAAATTCCGCCACTGGGAAGTATTATAAACTTTTCATGCCAAACACATACATAAGTATGTGTTGAAAGCTTTAAATCTTAGTTGACATTCATGAATATGCTTGTGAAGCAGCACGTCTAACAAAGGATACACTAAACTAAATTTGTGAGTTTTGAATTTGGCTACAACTAAATAGTACAATGGATTTAAAATCCCAGAGCCAATCTTATTTCTCGAAGCTCTAAAGCTTTATCGAAAAGTAAGCGTCTTCTAAAGTTTTTTTTTTCTTTTTTTTTCAATACATGATTACTTTACGATCATTTCTAATTTCTGTACAAGCAGCCTTCACTTTAACTAACACTTTTTCCTAAGTGTAAATGCATTTTGTGGATATATTTTGTAAACTTGATATTACTAATGAACTTAATCCCATTTACGACATTAATAAATCAATAAAAACAGGGCGCTGAAAGTATTAGAATAAAATTTATTTTAAATTTATTTTTATATTTTTGCAAATGAAATTTGTGCAATAAAAGTGCAAAAAAGTAGACAAAAAATACGTCAGTTTGTAAATTTGAAACAAAAATAAGAAACAGCTGCTCTACATACTCGAACATAAATACTCCCTCCTCTCATACTCCCAATTGCAATAAAAAGTTTAAATTAGAAAAGATTTCTTGCTGCAAGTCCAAAATATTTTTCAACTATTTAAATGGGTATTAAATTCGTTTTAGAGCTGCCTACACTGGTATAATTTTTTTTTTTTAAATTAAAATAATAATACACCTGTTCAGGCAAGTCACACATTACGATCGGAATATTGTTTAATTTCTGAATTGTACTACGATCATCGTTTTTTATTTAATGTCTGCAAATTTCGTTTATTTTGTATTTGGGTTTTACAGTGATGAAGTTTTTTTTATCCATAGGCGTTTTTTATAAATGGTTTTTACTAGCAAAGCTCACATTAAGCTTAGTCATTTTTGGGCAAGGCTTATGTTACTAATCCTCCTAAAAGTATGCATGCTTTTTTTAATTGTTGACTTCAAATGAAGTTAGTAGAAAAATTCAGTGTCGATTACATTTCGACATTTGTTTCCGTTTTCTAAAGCCTCAAATTTCGGAATTGACGCCACTTTCGATCGAAATTTAGTGCCTGTTCGCCGATATCGAAGAAGTTCTTTCTTTCGAGCAATTACACTTGAAACAAAAACAAATTCAAAAATTTTGTTTTTGTTACAAATGTAATTGTTCGAAAGAAAGAACTTCTTCGATATCGGCGAACAGACAGTGAGTTTTGTGACATGGCTGATTAATTAAGAACGTTTTAAGAAGCACACGTTTTGAGAGTTCAATCTAGACTGTTGTTTTATTGAATTCCTGTTCATATTCATGTACTAAAACTAACATGGTTGTATTTTATGGCATTAGGTACTAAACTAAATTATTTTACATAAATAATAGTTACATAGATTATATTTACAGAGTTGATATTTACAAAGATGATATTGAAATTTGATTAATATGTTTATATGTATATATATATCTATATAACAATTTTTATAAAACAATATATAACATTTTACTCCAGCAAATACTCAAGAATCTATATTTTCAAAAAAATTATTATTTGTTATGGGTTAGCTGATCTATATGCATTTCGTTGGTAGCTAAATACCAACTCATCAGTTGATCTTTACTATTCATGTTTAAAAATTTCCAAAACTTAATTTAAGTAGGAGTACAACATGAACTAGCAAATAGTATTTGCGAATTAGAAAAAGCACAATATAGCTTTTAAAAACTTTAAAAACGTCGTAACAATTCATTTTTTCATTCGATATAAAATCAATTGAAATACTTTAGAAGATTAAAAAGCAAATTAAACGAAAACACTTGGATATATTCAATTAAAAAATTAATTGAAATAGATATCTATATTTAAAGATCCAATTAAAAATTAATTAAAATAATTTTAAACTTAATATAAAACTAAATTAGCATATTTAAAAAAAAAATAGAAAATCAATTAAGACATTAACCGAATTATTTGTAAAGATTACAAATCATACAGACAATATTGTTGCAAAAAATAATTTTGAATTAACCATAGTTTAATCATGTGATCAGTGGCATATTTTTGTAATAATTAAAAGAAAAACTCATTGATCTAAGTGATTGTTTAACCGACGTCAAAAAAAAATAACTTCATCAATTCCAGGGGTATATACTTTTTTAATGTTTGAACCTCCATATCTCACTCGTTTAAGAAGATATTTTTAAAATTCTGTTTTCCAGTCATTAAATTTCAGATTAAATCTATTAACGTAGTTTAACAAATTTTTTAATTGATGTTATAAGCATGTCTTAATTAAGAAAATAAGTTGAGGAAAAGATACATTATAGAAAGTCTACGAATACAACAAAACATAAACAGAACCATGAACCTGAAAGAAGACACAAATAACATACATAAATACAAGCTACATTTTTGCAATCAGCAAAACAAACAACGGAAAAAATCCAATTTGACAATTTTTTTAAAAATAATTTTAATTTTTATTTTTTTTAAAAAAACCTAATTTACAGGCTCCATGAAAAATGGCCCCAATGAAAAATGGCCCCAAACCAAAAATGAAAAATGGCCCCAAACTTTTGTATTGAAAACAACAACACGAAATTTGGGGCCATTTTTCCTATTTTTTGGGGCCATTTTTCATTTTTTATTTTTAAGTTTGGGGCCATTTTTCCTAAAGTTTGGGGCCATTTTTCATTTTTCGTTAATTGAAAAATGGCCCCAAACTTTAGGAAAAATGGCCCCAAACTTAAAAATAAAATATGAAAAATGGCCCCAAAAAATAGGAAAAATGGCCCCAAAGTTTGTGTAGTTGTTTTTAATACAAAAGTTTGGGGCGATTTTTCATTTTTGGCTTGGGGCCATTTTTCATTTTTGGTTTGGGGCCATTTTTCATTTCACGAAAAATGAAAAATGGCCCCAAACCAAAAATGAAAAATGGCCCCAAAATAGTGTGAATGATATAAATACCACAAAAAACTCTTTAACATCAAATAATGCGTTTTCAAAACATGTATTATTATTAAACGGCGACGTTGCTCGAAATTATATGGAGTAGAGTTACCTTGAGCCCCGCCGAGGAGCCTAGAATGCAAAAAGCCGTTAGTAAGCTGTGGGCATTGTGAGCCAACATGGCCTCCGGCCGGGCTTAGGGGTTTTCTCCACCATGGTATTTCCCGACACGGCGATATTTAGTAAAGATTGTCTGCATTGCATTACATACGTAAGTAATTTTATTTTCACGTAGCACCCCAATGCACTGCAGCAAATCTGGGGACTTAAATTATTTGGGCTATTGTTGGGCGCAGCCACTTTTTTCTTCATGTTGGCTCACAGCGGCAGTAGCTTACTAACGGGTTTTTGCATTCTAGGCCCCTCGACGGGGCTCAAGGTAGCTCTACTCCATAGAATTTCGAGCAACGTCGCCGTTTAATAATAATACATGTTTTTAAAATGCATTATTTGATGTAATGAGTTTTTTGTGGTATTTATATCATTTACATTATTTTGGGGCCATTTTTCATTTTTTTTTAGGAAAAATCACCCCAAATTCGAAAAATAAATATGAAAAATGGCCCCAAAAATAGGAAAAATGGCCCCAAACTTTTTACATTGAAAACAACAATAATTATTTTTGGGACCATTTTTCCTATTTTTGGGGCCATTTTTCTTTTTTGGTTTGGGGCCATTTTTCATTTTTCAGTTTGGGGCCATTTTTCATTTTTTAGATTGGGGCCATTTTTCATTGGGGCCATTTTTCATTGAGCCTAATTTACATGTATGTAGAGTGATTAACTTACATCATTTTGTAAGTAAAATGAAAATTTTGGTGCAATTATTTATAATAATATTAAGTTTTAATTTTTTCAAATAGACGAAACCCTTGAAAAAGTCAACATAAAATTGGCGAAACGTTGGGTAAATATAAAATAAAAAGTTTTTTTATTGTCATAAACTGCGTTAGGCCTTAATAGCTGAATATTAATAATCAACAACACGCCTTAATTAATTTTTTAATTAATATTTAGAATAAAATACGATTTCTACTACGAAAAAATGCAGCTTCAATTAAATTCGTTGTTGAAATTCAATGTACGACTTGACAAACTAATCGCAGACAATCTAATCGCTTCCTAGGAGTTATGGTATATATATATTTTGGAGCGGAGACAATATTCCCCGAATTTTTTTTTTTTTTTTTTTAATTAGTTGGGATGCAACACAGGAGGAATTTCAAAAATCGGTTCATAATTAGAGGCGTTATTCTATAATCATCTTGTAGAAATGATTTATGTATGTCGGTTTTAAAGCTTAAGCATGTTTCTTCGCTTTTATTCGATCTGTTCGAAATCGAGTTTTTTTTGCGTGAATTATTTCTGTATATATTACATGACAATGTCTGACATAAATTCTATTATTTTACGAGTAATATTTGGTAAACAAAAAAAGACCTATCAAAGCATCACAGGAATTTTCTATTAATATTTAAAAACTGTACACAGTTTCGTTAAAGTAGTATGTCTCTTTATGACTAAAATTTAATAGAGATCATTTCATAATCACGTGAAAGTTTAAGTTGGCGTTAAAAAAAGTGTCTACAAAAAACCAAACACGAAAATAAACATTTTTTAATTAAATTAACAAAATTTGTATATAAATAAATTAATTGATTGTGTCCAAATGATTGCCAGTAAGCACGGTGTTGAAACGCAATTTATTTATTAAACTTTTAAATATTTTTATTATCTAATCAAAAGTGTACTCAATAGAAATAAAGAATTAAGAGATTTTATATACATATGTAAGTGAAAATATGCTTGTAAGTATTTTTATAAAAAATTAAAAAAAAAAAATTTGGCAAATTTATATTTTTCCAGATAAAGTTGGCGAAAAATTCTGTAATAATTCCGGAAATGACGAAAATTTGTAAAAACGCCAAGGACTAAAGGTAAAATAATTTAACATGTCCATGTTTGTATATTTGGATATTTGTTTCAGATGCATATATAGAATAGTTTTTAACGGGTAAAAACGGGACAAATTAGTACTTTTGCCACTTTTTATTTATTTAATTAATTTGTTCATACATTAATACATATACGAGTGTAGTACACTTTCGGATAGAATTTGGAAAAGCTGGTACTTTTTGCTTTTAGTACTTTTTGCATTTGGTACTTTTTATTTTTTCCGATGAATTTAGTATACCGACATTTTATGCCCCCTTTAAGATTTAGCGGCAATATATACATATGTGTGTATACATATGCATGTATGACATATGACGCACACAAGACTACAAATTTACTCTTACTATCACGCTTGGTTGCCAAATGTCTCTTTTATTTATTGAAGTTGTTACTCACTAGTCGCGTAAATAATTTAAATATGTATTTAAAAAAAATCAAACAAATTTGATACACATCAAACTTGTAGATTCATGCATACAAGTATTTTACAAATATTTGTTTAAAAAAACATCAAATGATTGTGCTGATATGATATTTCAATTGAATTTCCCTTTAAATGTGTTTAGACTTCAAAAACACAAATATATATTTTAGCATTGAAAACGTGTTAAGTTTAATAGCTTACAACTTATATGACGTAAAATTAATAGAAAAAAATAATTTATAGATTTTTTACTGGTTTTTCCATTCAAACTTAACACGAATTAGTTAAGAGCAGATCTAAGAGAGAAAATAACAGCTTAAAAAGCTTTTGCAAAACGTAACTACAATAAATTAAATTTTTTTTTACTAAAATGCCTCTTAAAAAAGTAATTTTCGAATTACTTTAGTAAAAATTCCTTGAAAGAGATTATTTTAAAAAGTAACCATTTACTTTAAGAATAAAAATTTCTTTTATTATTGGTACTTTTTAGAATTAAGCACCTTTTAGGAAAAAAAATACCTTTACAAATGTACCCAATATAAAAGTACCAAATAAAGTCTCAAAATAAATACCTTTCAAAACAAATATTTTTGGAAAAGAGTATTTTTAAAAATGTGTATCTTACAAAGTTCATTAGAAAAAATTACATTTTTTACATTAAAATTTTTTTATATATTACTTTTTAAAAACGTACTTTTTCAGATATTACCTTTAGGAAAATATCATTTGAACAAGTACCACTTAGAAATTAAAATTTTAAAAAGGTAGCCTTTCAAAATAAAGCTATGAAATAGTACTTCTTAATAAAAGACCCTCTAAAAGTATCACTTAAAAGACATATCTTATAAAAAGTACCTTTTAAATTAAGCGAATTTTCAAACAATCCTTTAAAAAATGATACATTTTAATATATAAAATTTAAAAAAATTATATTTCATCAAAAGAATCTTTATAAATAAGACCTTTTAAAAACTATATTTCAAAACAAGTACCTTTTATGGCAAACATGTATTAGAAAGCTGAATGAAAAAAAACAAAATTACCTTTTAAAGTAAAAACTAAACTTCTTAAAATGAACGAATATTTAAAAAAAATTATCCTTTATAAATCTGGTATTAAAAACTTAACTTTCAAAAACGTACTTTAAAAAAATTTCTTTTGAAAATTTATAATCAAACAAAAATAGAATAAAAATGAATTATATAAATTCTCGTATTCTATTTCATTTGAAAACTTGGTTAAATAGTTGATATTCTTTCCCAATTAGTATCCACTTTACTAAAATTGTAAAAATGGACATAAGGGCTTTTCAACAAAACGGCTTTTAGCAAAAGGGAGTTTTCGCAAAACAACCTTTTCAAAAAGTGTGCTTTTAACTAAAGGGCTTAATCAGCAAAAGGGCGTAATAAAAAGGGCTTTTCAATAAAACAGCCTCTTTTTAATACAAACATTTTAACAAAATTATCTTTTAACAAAATTACTTTTAAGCAAAATTACTTTTTTATAAAAGAACTTTGTATTAAATAAAAGAGGCCTTTTCACTAAAGAACTTTTTATTAAAACTGCCTTTTCACAAAAGAGCCTTATAAAAGAAGAGCTTTCAAGTAAAGGGCCTTTCAACAAGAGGGCGTTATAAAAAGGGCTTTTTAATAAAACAGCCTGTTTTTAATAAAAACATTTTAACAAAATTATCTTTTAATAAAATTACTTTTAAGTAAACTTACTTTTTAATAAAATACTTTGTAATTAAAGGGCCTTTTCACAAAAAAGCCTTTCATTACAACTACCTTTTCACAAAACAACCTTTTAAAAAAGTGTGCTTTTAACTAAAGGGCCTTTCAACAAGAGGGCGTTATAAAAAGTTCCTGTTAATAAAACAGCCTTTTAATAAAAACATTTTAACAAAATTATCTTTTACCAAAATTACTTTGTAATAAACGAACTTTGTTATCAATAAAAAGGCCTTTTCACTAAAGATCCTTTTAACAAAAGACTCTTTCTATGAAACGGCCTTTTAATAAAAAACATTTTCACAAAAGGGCTTTGTGACAAAAGTACTATCCAAAAAAAGTACTTCTCGGTTATCTTTTTTCATTAAATTTTATAAAAGTACCATAAAAAATGTACCTGTTGCAATAATTAAAAATGTCTTCAGCTACAAACGTAAACATTTTACAAAACGGTAATATTTCACTGAAAACAAATGGTATTTTGGAGATTTCTTGCACATATTTGTAATCATTTGATGATGGAATGTGGGCGAAAACCTGTACTTAAGCAAATCATCTCATACGGAGAGAGAAAAAATGTCATAATATTTAAACAAAACAATTTTAAATAAACATTTAATGACACACCGCAACATTCAGACAATACAAAAAACGCTCAAAACAAGCAGAAGCTGTTGTCCGTGCATTTTTATTTTGAATTGTTTGTTTTTATTTTTTTTTTTATTAGGCAAAACGAAAATCAAACATAATAAAAACTTAATAGAGTAGTGATAAAATATATTAGTAAAACCAAAAATTGTACTCATTTATTTATGTACTCATACGTAAGTACGTATGTACGTTTGTATGTACATCTGCAAAATATTAAAAGTTCATTTTTCAACTCATTATTGTTTTAGCGCTAAAACGCAGATCGTTATTGCCGATACAAAATAACCTTAAAACACATTTTCAGATCAAATTAAAATATTTGGCATTAAAATTTTTTAATGAATCTGTAGCAAAAAAAAAAAAAGAATATACAGAAAAATACAATATTTACTCTCTAGAGTCTAGACACAAAACGATCGATCACATCTGAAAAAGATTTTACTGTGAGTGTAATAAAGCTTAATGCTGTTTATAAACAATTTATTAATTATGTTAATTAAACATGACATTCGAGTGAATTTGTTTTTAATTTTGTATATTTAATGATATGATGTATGTATGTATGTATGTAGGTGTGTTTGTAATTTGTTTTGTCATGTCATTGTTGCTTGTTTTTCATATGATTTTCATAGATATTCGTACCTTTTTTGTTTTCATTTCAGATGTATTTTTATAAGTTTAAAAGAATATTTAATTCAATTTAATATTTAATTTTATTTATATTTAATTAATTTTACTTATTTAAAGCAAAAAAGAAAATATTTAACACTAAGGGATTTTAAAATACCATACAAGACAAAAACACTTTATTAATGCCAGTTTAAAAAGACGACTAAACAAATATTTTACCGAACGATACAAGAGAAGCTTCTTGTTGTTTGACTGTAAGAACATAAATGCTGCCTGGCAGCACTCTTCAAACGGGAATACGCGAAATTGTTGTTGACGCAGCTTGTTAAAGGCATTGTTGCCAAGTTCCCTTGTTATAGAAAATACATACTTTTATATGGTATATGAAGTTTCTTTTTAACAAAGAACTTTTATTTAAAAGTTTATAATTTTAAATTCTCTTTTTTTAAGAGGCATAATTTCATATGTGACTTTGTGCAAAAAAAGGCCTAGAAGTCTATCTTTCAATGAAAACCATTTAGAAAAAGTATTTCTAGCAAAAGAACACCTTTAAAAAGTCTTAAAAAATAGAAACGAACGGGAACCGACCTGGCTAGTGCAAAATAGTACCGGTAAATAACAAAACATTCAGATAAAGGTACCGATTTAAAAAGTACTTTTTAAAATATGGCTTTTAAAAAGTACCATGTAACAATATAACTTATAAGAATATATAATTTTTTGAATTAACTTTTTTAAAAATATATTTTTTTAAAGGTACATTTTATTACAAGTGACTTTTAGAGAGCGCCTTTTTAATAAATACTTTGACTACAAAATAACTTTTCAAAAAGTACCTTTTTTTTAAAACATAGTAACTTTTATAAAAAGTACTTTGTTAAAACAGTACCATTTTTTTAAAATAATATTTAGAAAAATTTAATTTAGCGTTTAACTTTTCAAAAAATTTAGCTCTCTCAAAAAATAAATGTTTTAAAATAAACCTTTTTTTGTTGTAACTTTTTCAATTGTGGTTTTTCGAAAATAATCTTTTTTTAACGTAGCGTTTTAATTAAGTACTTTATTTCAAAAAATTATCTTTTTATAAAAAGTACCTTTTTTAGAAAAACAGCTTCTTAATTTAGTACCTTTTTATTATGTCTTTTTCAAAATATACTTTCTTTATCTACTACATACCTTTTTAAAAGGTACCTTTTCTAAAAAGAACCTTAAAAATTTATTTTTTTTCGAAAACTCCTTCATTAAAAATGTAGTTTCGTAAATAATAGTACCTGGTTTTACACATGTAACATTCAAAAAAGTTTTTCAAGAAAAATGTGAATTTGAAATTAGGTACTTTAGAAAGCAAGTGTTGAAAAAAATATCTGTTTAAAGAGAAGTAGATTTTAAAAAACAAGTGTCTTTGAAAAAGTGAATTTTTTTAATAAAGAATTTTTTACACATATAAATTTAAAAAAAGGGCTTTGATAAAAGTTCCAGTTGGAGAAAGTAATTTAAAAAATGTATTAAAAATAAGGTACATTTTACAAAACAAATAAATTTGCAAAAATTATATTTCAAAATAACTGTTATTGAATACAAGTACTTTTTAAAATGGGAATTTCAAAGTAAAGGGCTTTTAAATGACATAGATTTTAAAAAAGTGCAATTTAAATAAAAGAAAGTACTTTTTAAGATAGTCTACATATCGTAGCCGCTAAACTATTGAAATTGATTCAATACGCCCGCCCCGCTAAAATGATCATTTTAGATTTTTTTGCTTTTTAGTTTGGTACAAAAGCAATCATTTTGTTGGCAACATTGGCTGTCCCATTGTAATCTCGTATTTGCGATGTATGAATGAATAACTATTAATATTTTATTGTGTTAAAATTCCGGAATATAAGAGAACAAAAAAATATTGATACTGCATGCTATTCTAAGCAATAAAGGCTTAATTAATATTTTTTTTTTTTTTTTTTTTTTTTTTTGATAAATTTTATTATTTATTGAATCTTCAATTTTAAATTAAATTATCAATAAGTTTTTCAAATCTTAAATCTAAAAAATATTACATATAAGTTTAGCCAATGCTAAACAAAATTTTTAATTTCAACGGTTAATTTTTGTTGATTTACATCTCTCGTGTACGGCTGAGAAAAAGAGTATCCCTCCTTTTCAGCCGGGTGTGGCCTCTATAATTTAAAATATTGCGCGCAAGTACATTTGGGTGCACCTCAAGTTTTTTTATATATTTTTTTGCGTTTATTGAAAATACTGTCTTCACCAACGGAACATCTAGATCTTTATGAATCCGATGATTTCTGACATACCAGGGAGCTGCTGTAATTGTACGTAGAATTTTATTTTGTCGCCTTTGAATTTTTTCGACATTTGATGCTGAGGCAGTGCCCCATAACTGGATTCCATAGAACCATATTGGTTTCAGGATCGCGTTGTATAATAGTAGTTTACAGTCTAGGCTTAGTATAGAATTTCTTCCAATAAGCCAATTCATTTGGGCTGCTTTTAATTTCATTTGTATTAACTTTGCGTCTATATGCGATTTCCATGTTAAACGACGATCAAGATGAACGCCTAGATATTTGACAACAGTGTGTTGCGGTATGGTCTCGGTGTTAATTTTTATAGGCGGGCATGTTTCCTTGCGCAACGTAAAAGTTACGTGCACACATTTCTGCTCGTTAACTTTAATACGCCATTGTTTGAGCCAATTTTGCAATTTGGATATATACCCTTGTAAATTGCGGGAAGCTTCCACAGGATTTTCGTGAACGCTTAGAAAAGCTGTATCATCGGCAAATGTTGATGTATGAATGTTACTGCTTAACGGTAAGTCAGAGGCATATATTAAATAAAGTAATGGACCGAAGATACTCCCTTGGGGAACTCCGGCTTCGATCGACTGCGGTGGGCTTAAAAAATTGCCTTCCCTAACTACAAATTTTCGTTCAATTAAATAGCTTATTAAAAGCCTAACAATGTTTGCGGGTAGATTTTGTGTTAATTTATGTGTAAGACCTTCGTGCCATACTTTATCGAAAGCTTGAGAAACATCTATAAAGAGCGCAGAGCAATATTTCTTCTTTTCGAAAGTGTCTCTGATAACATTCACAAGTCTGTGAGTTTGTTCAATTGTGCTGTGTTGTCTGCGAAAACCGAATTGATGGTCTGGAATGCATCCACTTCTAGTCACTATAGGCATCAGCTTGCTCATATACAGCTTTTCAAATAGTTTTGAAATGTTGGGCAATAGACTAATAGGCCGATAGGATTCAACCTTCGTATGATCCTTGCCGGACTTTGGTATCATAATAATCATCGAAACCTTCCATTCTGCAGGATAGTATTGCAGCCGTAGAATACTATTAAAAATGAATAGTATAATTCTTTTTGCAATATAAGGCAGTTGTTGAAGCATTTTGTTGCTTATTTTGTCGACACCTGGGGCTTTTTTGGTGTTAAGACTAGTGATGGCCTTTTCAATCTCCACAATGTTAAATCTTAACGGTATTTCTGGTAAAGAGATGACTGGTGGCAGTTCAACAATATCAGCAGAAATATTCGGTGTAAATACATTTTCTAAGTGTTTAACAAAAAGAGCACCTTTTTCAGCATCAGTTCTTGCCCAGTCACCATTCGAATCTCGTAACGGAGGTTTGCAAATCACTGGCCTTTTAAGTCCTCTGGCTGCACGCCACAGTGAATAATCTGTTTGTGGTGTTGCATCTAGCTCTTGAAGGAATTTTTGAAGGGAAGCTGTTTTTTGAGCTTGCAAAACTTTCCTAAGCTGCTTGGTACACTCCTTAAGCCTTAACTTTAGCTGGGGGGATCTGTAACGTTGCCATTCTCGTCGCGCTCTTCGTTTTTCAGTCAATAGCCTTTCTATATCTACAGAAGAAATGTTGTTGAATCTTACTTGTTGATTTGGTTGATTTGAAGAAGCATTAAGAGCAGCTTGATTAACATGTGCTTCAAACAACCTAATAGAATTTTCTATGTCAGTAGGTGTTCTCAACAGCATATTTTCCGTGCAATGAGCACTCAAATATTTTTTGTATTTCAGCCAGTTAATACGTGCAGATGTCACCGGTAAATCACATGTTGATGTTGCAGTTGTGTGTGAGTAAATAGTGATAATAGTAGGCGAGTGATCTGAAGATAAATCCAATGATGCTTCAACTTCAATCATTTTGCTGGGCACACCTTTCATAACTCCAAAGTCGATAATATCAGGAATTTTTTGTCGATCCGTTGGCCAATATGTTGGCTGACCACTTGAAACTACATTAAAGCCCATTTTTGAAATTGTGTCAAACAAAACACGACCCTTGGTACTGATTAAACGTGAACCCCAAAATGTGTGTTTAGCATTGTAGTCGCCAGCTGCTAGAAAACGGGACCCCAGTGTTGAATAAAATGCGGTATATTGACTCTCTGAAATTGAAAACCTGGGAGGAGAATAAACAGATGATAACACAAGTTTTTGATAAAAATTTTCAATGCAGATGTTTGTTGCTTGAAGGTAATCTTCACAAAATTCATTTAACAGGTAGTGTTTTATTCGCGTTTTTATTAGAATTCCCGAGCCACCACAAGCTCTACCTCGAGGATCCTTGGTGTCGTAGAAATTATATCCACTAATTCTAAAATAGCTTCGAGACGTCAAATGAGTTTCTGAGATAAGCATAACATCGATTTGTTTATCCAGAAGAAAATATTCTATTTCATTTTTATGTTGGCAGATGCCGTTTGCGTTCCAAAAACATATTTTCAAGTTCATGGTTTGCTTAATACAGCCTGCAACAAAGTAGACTGCATTTTCAACATTTCCTGCATCATACAGGACATGTTGAGAGTAAAAGTATTTACTGTTTGTATTAAGCTCTCAATTGAGGCTTCAATACGGCTAAAATTAGACCCTGGAGCTTCGCTTACTGGTACCGGTTTTTGCGCTGTATTGTGGTTACTTTTTAAAATGTTAGCGTATGAAAATTTATTATTAGGTTGTTGCTGAGCAATAGTCGCGTTTGATTTCAATACGTTTGAATATTGTTGCTGACTGGTAGACGGTTGAGGTAACTGAGGGTAGCTTAAAAGTGTGATAGGCTGAGCGGGAATAATATTTTCTTTTTGTGCGAGGAGCGTTTAAAAAACGAGTAAAGAGGGCAGCCTCTATAGTTGGCAGTGTGATTTCCGCCGCAATTGCCACATTTTTTCGCCTTGGGATCACCTTTTGTTTTGTCACAGTTAGCGGTACTGTGTAGCTCACCACATACAACGCAGACTGTAGGCAACTTGCAATAAGTTTTCGTGTGCCCAAATTCTTGGCAGTTCAGGCATTGGATAGTTAATAGATAATTAATATACCACGAATATATTTTATTTTGAAATAAAACAATTTTAATGTTAATATTTTCTTTGCTATTCAGCGTTTGTTGGTGACACTCTTTTACATTTTTAATAAAAAAAAAAAAAAAACATATTAAGAGAAACTTTTTAAATAAACGTTTTACTCAACTTTTTTCATTTCAATTACTGTTGACATTGAGTGATCTTCACTGCCGATTATAGCGTATTTTGCTATGAGACTTTATATTATTGTATAAACTGAAATAGTCGTTTGCATATTCATTATCGCTGCAGTCGTAGACATTGTGCATTGACACAAGAGAATTTACGGCCGTTCGAAACCCTCAATGGACTTGTGTTTAGTTGCTTTAAAACAACAAAGAGAAACCGCATTCAATTGAAACTTTCTCTTAGTTTATTAAAAATTATAAAACTAAGTTAATGTGAGTATGCATGAATCTGTATTATACATAAGAGCTGTTAAGAGTTCGGCAAAAGTTAATAATAAATCTATTTAGTTAATATATTATATAATGCATATATGCAAATTTGATTTAAAAATAAATAATTTCTATACTATACTAAACATAAAAGTTTTTCCCCTTTGGTACATCTTTATGCCCTTACATAAAGAAATTTAATTAAAATTATATTATATTTTACAAAGTAAAAATCACATTAGTAACATATTTTATACACCACAAAACTTTTCGAAAAGTACTAAAAATTTTATTAATTTTTAATATTCGAATTTCCTAAAATCCCAAAACATTTGCGAAATATTTATAAAAAGAGAGAAGAATAGAAAAACTTACCAAAAGTACCAAAAAGGGGTGAAGTTTTCATTTATTTATACTTAAATTCCTAAAATTACGAAAATATATTAAAGAACTTTTTTAAGAAGAGAAAAATTTCACTAGAATAGAAAAATGTATGATAAGTACTAAAATTATTAGAATAGAAAGATTTACCATAAGTACCAAAAAGGGGTAAAGTTTTTGCCTTTTGTGTGTTTGAATTTTCTAAAACTAAGGAAAGATATTTGAAAACTTCTTAAAATGAGAAAAATAGCATAAAACAGAAATATGTACGAAAAGTACCAAAATGGCGTATTTTTTTCCATTAGTATGTTTAAATTTCCTAAAAGTACAAAATTACCCAAAGTACAATAAAGTGGTAAAGAATGGTATAGAAAAATTTTGCAAAATACCAAAAAGAGCTAAATTTTGTACCTTTGTATGTTTGGATATTTGAAATATGTACCGGAAGGACAGAAAAAGGGTAACTTTTTTATCTTTCTTTTGTGGTAATTTCCTAAAAGTACCAAAAGGCTAGAAATAGAAAAGAGAAATGTGCGGAAGTATCAAAAGGGGTTAAGTTTTTTTACCTTTTCGTAAGTTTGAATTTCCTAAAAGTACCAAAATGCATTTGAAATTCCTTAAAAAGAGGGACAATATTCAAAAATACGTATTTTTTTATGATTAATTTTCCTAAAAGTGCAAATATTAATAGAGAAACTAAATTACAATAAAATTATATATAGAAAAGTATAGAAACATTTAACGAAAGTACCAAAAAGGAGTAAATTTTGTACCTTTTGTGTGTTTTAATTTCTGAAACATGTACCGAAAGTACTAAAAAATGGTAAATTTTGTATCTTTGGTATGTGTAAATTTGCTAAAAGAACCAAACTGCATTTGAAAACTTCTTGATAAGTGACAAATAGAATAGAGAAATGTACAGAAGTACCAAAAGGGCAAAAAGTTTGTTGCCTTTTGTATGTTTGAACTTCTTAAAGAGAGAACATTTTATATCTAAGTTTAAAAGTTTGACGCAACCAAAAAGTACAACAAATTATGTGTTTTACCCTTACGGAGCTTAAAAAATGTACCACAAAGTTATTCTCTTATTTTTTTTGCAATAATTATATTGAACATAAATGAATTTTAAGTTAATATCAAATTTAATGAAATAACACAAAATTTCCTCTTTAAAGTCACCAAGGAAAATTTGTGTGAAGAAGTAACAAATGACAAGATGACATGTCATTGTTCACCACTAAAAATCTCATATTCTCACTTGGATAAGCAGTCAATAAGCAGAGTCATTCATTCATTCGTTCCTTCATTCACTTTCCAAGTTATTTAGCTTAAAATTATGCTGATTACTTGCGTATTCAGAAACTAATATTAGGAGAGCTTTATTTTTTGCGAAATAATTAAAACTGATCCGCACAAAAACATAAATGTGAAAATAAGGCCAAGTTCCTATCCAAAATATTTCGGCCGTAAAAAGTACTGAGATCAAAATAAAGATAGGTAGGTACAATTCCATCTCATTTCTAGGTAACCTGTAAGCTTGGCAAAATTTTTCCAAGAATTCTTTCCCATATTATAAAGGCAAAAAAATCTTGCGAAGCTTACAGGTTACCTAGAAATGAGATGGAATTGTACCTACCTATCCTTATTTTGATCTCAGTACTTTTTACGGCCGAAATTTTTTGGATAGGAACTTGGCCTTATTTTCACATTTATGTTTTTGTGTGGATCTCACTTCTTTTTCCTAAGTTGTTTTTGTGTAAATATTTATATGTATGTATTGCTAATCTGGGCCTACCTGTGTAGAAAATTTCAGCTTTCTAGTTATACTAGAAGTGCCCCATACAAAGAAGGGGCACCATAGTCGCACCAGATGAAAAGTGCCGGTTTAAAAATAATTTTCGGTAATTTCTTATCAGGACCTACCTGTGTACGAAATTGAAGCTTTCTAGCTCAACTAGAAGTGTCCCATACAAAGAAGGGGCATGATTGTCCCCCCAGATGAAAAGTGCCTGTTTAAAAATCATTTTCGGTAATTTCTCATCACTACCTGCCTGTGTACGAAATTGAAGCTTTCTAGCTCAACTAGAAGTGCCCCATACAAAGACGGGCATGATTGTCCCCCCAGATGAAAAGTGCCCATTAAAAAATCATTTTCGGTAATTTCTCATCACTACCTGCCTGTGTACCGAATTTCAGCTTTCTAGCTATACTGGAAGTGCCCCACACAAAGAAGGGGAACCGTAGTCCCCCCCGGGTGGAAAGTGCCCGTTTTCAGATTTTTCTGGTTATTTTCTCACCAAGACCTACCTGTGTACCAAGTTTCAGCTCTCTAGCTTTACTTGAGATGCCCAATAATATTGATGAGTCAGTGAGTCAGTGAATATGTACTAAAATATGGACTTTTCACACCTTCATATCTCGGTAAGCTTTTATGGTAGAACTTTCAAATTTAACCTGTGAGGTCACCTCTGTGGGGAGACCTTATGTTTCATTATATTATGATCAAGAGGAGCAAAGTTATGAGGGGGGTAAAAACAGCTCGAATGGTTTCGTGTAAATATACACACTGTGTGGCCGAACTTGGCCTGGCGCACTACCGGGCGCTTAAGCTGGAGTTACATACCATGCGTCCTACGCGTCACGCGTTCTACGCTTTTTACGCGTTGTACGCGTTGTACACTTTTTTGAAATTCAAGTTACATGCAACGCGTTCTATGCGCCAAACTGTTCGTATTGATCAGCTGTTGTTCAAGTAAAGTGAACTTGTTTACTTATACATACATACCAGTTAAATAAAGTAAATTGTTTTGGCAAAAATGGACAGTGAAATCGATGTTTTAAAAGAATTAATAGAATTTATTAATTGCTCTTCCATTTCGCACACAATAGTTTACACTTGTTTTTAATAAACATGCAATGGAGATGATACAAACAACTTAAAAGTTATCGATAATGAAATGCAAATTTTGTTGATTACATAATTGTAGTAAAATGTGCATTAAAATGCATTTTATTATTGTGTTCAATATTTACAAGCTTAATTACAACAGATTTTTGTATATTCAGCACTTTTTATGAAAAAAAAATTAAACAATTTATCCACGACACAAAAATATTTATCGATAACATTGGAAATTGAATATTATTTACCATCCATGACTAACAAATACAGCTGTGTTTATTTATATGACGCGTCTGACGCGTACAAAAGTAGAAAGTAGATCTACTTTTCGCGTCGCATGCGTCGCGTGCGTTCTACGCGTCGTGCTGTGTAACTTATCACATGCAAATGCACTGATTCTACTTTTCTGACAGACGCATGAAACGCGTCGACGCGTATAACGCGTGGTATGTAACTCCAGCTTTAGATAGTGTTGACAAAAAGAACGTAAGTTTACATAAGCTGCTAATGATTCAAAAAAACTAAATAATATTTAAGTTTATCTTTTAAATAAAAATTTTATGCAGTGAATATTATAACTTTAAAAATATTTTTAGAATAAGGGGCTGTGCACATATTACGTAACACTGTTTTCAGAAAATTTAACCCCCCCCCCCCCACTCCGTAACGCCTTTTAATAATTTTTCAGTGCATAATTTCCAATCCGTAACAAATCTTTAACCCCCCCACCCCACTGGAGCGTTACGTAATATGTGCACAGCCCCTAATGCATAAAAATTTTCTGCCACAAAATGTTCACATACGTAAAGGCGCTACTTTAAAATTATTTCAGAACACAAATCTTACGAAAAATATATATTTTTGTTACTCCAAAAAGTATGCAATTTTTTATGTTACCTTTTTTTAACAATTTCGTTATATAACATTTTCACTATTCCATTTCGAGTCTTTATATTTTTTAATTAATGTACATATGAAAAGTAATATTATCAGGCTCACGTTCAGTTTTATTGAATTAATGAAAATTCAAAATTACTTAGAGTTTTTTTATGTTGAAAAATATTATTATGTACGTAGAATCTCGAAAAAGTTAACCAAAATGTCCGAGGGCTGTTAACTTGTTCGAACTATTAACTTTAATAAGCGTTTTTTAAATTTAAAGAGTAAGTAACTAAAACAATAAACATATTTTTTCTTTGATATAATATCTTATATTTTTATTTATTGACTTAGTTTTCATCAACAAAAAAAAAAAATATGTTTAAATGTACTTTTTGATATTTTCGTGCGCCAAAGATATTAGTGTTAATGTAGTGGGTTAAAGAAGCAGTCAATGCTTGTTTGTTTTTTTTTCCTTTGTGTAATACGTCTTCAACATTTTCGTTCGCATATTGACAAGTTCTACCACTTGATTTGCATCATTATTGTTTTCAAACCATTCTATTGAACCACTATCAAACCACTGTATTGATGCTTTCAACTGCTTTCGAAACAGTCACTTTAGATTGTTGAGCATGTTCCTCGATAATTGGCCCGTCATTTTCACTTTCGGACACTTCAAAATCATCATTATCTTCTGAAATTTGTTCCAATTCCCAATTTCAACAGTGCTGATGTTAACATTATCCCCCACCTTTGACACCAACAATTGAACTTCTCGAAGTGTATCGATACGATAATCCAATAAACAAATTTAAAGCTTAGCTTTGCCAACGAGAATATTTAAAAAGGGACCAGACTGCCACAATTGTTACTGAAAAAGCCGCTGTTTTAAAAATAAATTATACGCTCGGAAAAGTTAACTGAAAGGATAAGTTTTTAGAGCGGCACGTTGATGCTAAAGCACTGTTAACTTATCCGAGCGTTTAACTTTTTCGCGAGTTAACTTTTTCGAGATTCTACTGTATTTATATCCAATCAGTTTTTAGCAGAACGTATCAGTACTGATATCAAGGCCGGTACACCTCTCATCAGCGTTCAATTGTCCATCTTTACAATTTTCGTAAAGTGGATACTAATTGAGAAGAATATCAACTATTTAACCAGTTTTCAACAGAAATAGAATACGAGAATTAATTTTGTAGCGGCCTTTAAATCAGTACTGATACGTTCTGCTAAAAACTGATTGGATATAAATAATAATATTTTCCAACATAAAAAAAAACTCTTAGTAATTTTGAATTTTCATTAATTCAATAAAACTGAACTTGAGCCTGATAATATTACTTTTCATATGTACATCAATAATAATTACGAATCGAATAATAATTACGTTTATTCGAAATAATAATAATATAAAAATATTTTTTAATTAATAACAAAATACTCATACGATTCTTAGAAGAAGAGAAATTGTGAACTTTCATTTTTGCTCCCTACTAATACGAGTGGATGGATATTAATACATATACGAGTATACTTATTTGTCAGTTTGTTTACTTGCAATGAAGCAAATAATTTATGCAACATAAAAGCTAAAGATGACGATGATGAAAACTAACACTTTAATGTTGCTTTCATCAGTCATGATGCAAATCATGCTAAATGTGCATAAATGCGTATTTACATACGAATATGTATGTATGTATATTCTTATATTAAAGTGATGGTGTATATGTGAGTTTATAATGAATTTTAATATGTGGAAAATATTAATAATAAGCACATAAACAGTAATAACAATAAGACATAAACATGCGAGCAGGTATTCAAATATATATGCAAATATTTACAGTAAGCCTTCGATATAAGAATCGCATGAAACACATGACCACAGTACGTTTTATTATGTTTAAAAATATTAGAAATATACAATCAAACATTTATTTAATTAAAATTTACTTCTCTAAATTTTAAAATAAACTGTTAAATTCTTAAAAAGTTTATTTTAATGAAAAGATCTGATAATAAGGCACAAACCTATGTATTGCTCAACGAAATGCAAAACAACAGGCCGATTACCTACAGATTAGTGAAGCTTTAATTTGTGGGATTTTTTTCGTTTTGTTGGGTTTCCAAAAAGTAGCTAAATTATTTTACCACATAAAAGTTAGAATGCAATAAACAAACGGAACAACCAAACTAAAGCTCTAACACTGAATATCAAGCTTTGATTTTTTAAGTTTTCTTTAAAATAAATATGTCCGTGTATATTTTTGAACAAAAAGTTCTATGATTTCTTATTTTTTAATATTCTTTTCTTTTTTACATCCACTGAAAACTGATAGCGTGATACCATTTTTCACTTCCAGGGGAATAAAAATTTCACGGGAACAAAAATTCCACTTTCTGTACACGATAGGGGTTATTGTCTCTGGTTTAATTCCTTCAGACTAAAATGCTACGAAAATTGTCAAAATTTTAATCCCTTTCAGATAAAAACAAATAAAGTTCTTAAACCTACACTGGCCTGCAGAAAATATTACTTTTAATAAAAAAAATGTTAAATATACATATATGTATTGTTTAAAAATTCTATCCATTGCAATTTTTTCTATGGATATATTTAATATAAATCCAGAAATAGAGCGATTTTACTAATGGGCCTTACTACGGTTCTCGAATCGACTTCGACTGTTGTAATAGATTAAAGGAACACACAACATTTTTCTTTAATCTATTACAGCAGTCGAAGTCGAATCGAGAACCGTAATAAACCCCAATATATTTTATTACATTTCGAAAAAGGACTGCCAGATCTACATAAATAATAGAGAAAAAAGATTATTCCATATACACTCTGTATGGTCAGGTGGAAAAATTTATATTTTTAAATACGATTATTTCGAAAAGTAAGAAACGGTGCGGAGGGAGGGTGGCGCCGTTGGAATAATCGATTGTGCGGATTTGTCAGTTACGATGTCGCAGTGGTCGAGTGAGCATCGCGCGTTCGCTGTGAAGACATTTTTTAAGAGTAATGATTCTTACGTAATTTCTCGTCGACAATTTTGTTCAAAGTTCGGTTTTGGAGCGACGAGGCTCATTTTCACTTAAACGGCCACGTCAACAAGCAAATCTGCCGTTACTGATCTCCAAGAACCCACAACCCTCGATTGAAACATCAAAAACCATTGCTTTGCCCCAGGGTAACTTTTTGGTGTGCCTTATCCACGCATGAGATAATTGGACCAAGTTTATTGCAGCGTGTGGCGTAGAACACAAGGCTCAGTTTTGAACGCTGTGTTCACCTCGACGGAAGACATCTGGATGACATACTCTTTAAAAAATAAAATTCCATTCTATCGTTCAATGCTTTTAATAAAACTTTATGTCAATTATTACGTTTTTTATTTAAGTTTGAAAATATAAATTTGCCACCAGATCAGTGATGTTATTTATATGCAGGGAAAAATCCCTACTCGTAGGGATTTTCTTCCAGAAAAATGACCGTAGGGAATAAATTACAGATTTGTGGAAATCATTAAAATGTAGGGACTTTTCAATAATATGGCAAAATATATATTAATTTGGTAACCTTCTTCGATTTGTGACAACATACTGGAGTGAAGTTACCAAAATGAAAAATTTTAATGATAATTTTATTTTCCCCCTTTTGTCTAAATTAGTTACCTTTGCCTTATCACTGCCACATGGATATTCGCACTAAGAAACGAAATAATCTAATCATAAATTTTTAACTTCATTTTGCATTGTCCCCTCATTTTTACAAGACGAATGTAAAAATTGTTATACCTTCCAATATACCGAAACTCATGTAAAGAAATGGTATCCTTAAACATGAACGATTGTAAGGAAAACACCAGTCAAAACTAACACGGGCAAACTTTATTTCTTAGTATCCTAACTAATTTCAAAAGTGCAAAGTAGATATTTTTTATATTTCGCTTTTTTGACCAATGAACTAATTGTGATTTAAATGAATTTATATCACATTTTTAAATTTTTTTTATTTTTGTTTATTTAGTTTTTAATTTATAAAAAAAAGACTAATTTATAAATTCATTTGTACATGATATGCATATAATAATTTAAAAGTTGTAGTGATTTTTGTAGAGACAATTTTTTGAGCGCGTAGGGAAAAATAGGGATTTTTTAAGTGCTGCGTAAAAATTTCTCAAAAGAGTATATAACATCACTGCACCAGATACCCTGTACATATACATATTCTTTTTTATTTTGTAACTGTTTCGGAGTCATTCGGAAATTAGGGGCGGAAAATGTTCAATAAAATTAAACCGTTTTTATTCGTGCATAAATATGTGATTCACTGAATATAATACAGGCTTTTCTTTCTCTTATAAATAAAGCATTTCAAACAATATAAAAAGTAAGTTTAAACTGCATACTTGACCGCCCTTTCATATTTTCTTCAGTGCTATATACAAACATATGTACAATAAATACAGACTGTTTAAAATAATTTACAATTTTCCATCCATCAGTTAACAAAAAGGGGGTTTGTACGAAAAAATACATAAAGTTATTATGAACTTAATATACACACGACATTAACAAGCTTCAGTAGCACGATGTTTCGTGGGTTGAATTATAATCGTAAGATTCCATATTCAACTCTGCTGAGGCACCTCATGTATTTATAAATTTATTTCTGAAAAGGTTATATATCTTCATTTATTTGTATATATAAAATTTTTTTATTAGTTCACGTTTTTCCGGCGAACAATGCTTTCCGCGACCCATAACTATACAATTTTTATAAAATTATTACACGATTTTATAGAAATTATATATAGAAAATATATATATTAAAAAATTTTTACTACCTTCCGTTTTCACTTTTGTTTTACAAAATTTTGCAACACAAATTTAAAAAAGCCTACTGCTATTTTAATAACTTCACGAACTGATAAGTGTTTTATAACTGATTAACAGTTACGAAATTTGACAACACTCTGAGATAGCATAAAAAATTTAACTATTTTTTAAACTCAAAAAAATAATATAATCAATAGGTGAAATTTTTACATCTTTCGAATCAGAATATTGCAACTTGTGCTATTATACTGACCAGCACTGTATGTTTCAATATCAGAACCGATATTTTATTTTCGCTGATTTTCAATACGAATGATCTTAAGAAAAATCCTAACATTTCAGTCCAACACACAAGTCTCTAGCTCTTCCAGTGTCGATTCTAGTGAGAATCTAGCATATGGTTCTGCCCATCATAAGAAAAGTATTCAATTTGAAATTTAATATGTTAAAAGGCAAATTTAGCCGTTATTCCATATTAAATAATTAGTTGGAAAAAAATTGTAGCCCCGTGTTATAAAAGTTCAGCGATGGAAAATTTGATAAAATCGTACAATTTAGTTTTTTGTTTTTGTTTGTATAGCTTTATTATTTATTATTTTAATCTGAAACATCAATTTAAATAAATTTAATTTATTTTTATAAAGAAAAAAAATTCACTTTCCATCCCTGGATAATATTTTTAAGAGTATAATTAATCGAGGTCGCACAGTACCACTTATATGTATGTAAGTAAATGTGTACATATATATGTAGTTATCTATTTCTGCATACCTATCAAATATTGTTGCATATTTTTAGGATTAACTAACAGCAATTGAGCCAAACATCTGTCTTTTATTTTCATCCGTAACAGCAGACATTTTCATTTATGAACCTGATAACTTTAAGTGTTTTACCATTGTGTGTGTGTGTGTGTGGTTTTGCAAGTTTAATTGTGTATGTGTGTTCGTGTTTGCCTATGTATTCTATTAATTTAACTAAAAGTCACGCTTTCAAACACAATATTAGTATCATTAATGTTCAATGTTGTATTCTATAGATTTTATCAAATTGATCGATTTTAAATTAAAAAACCTTCTTCTAGCTAAACATTGGCATTGTTGTACAATTTATACTTTACAATTTAATTAATCGCTTGTCTAAAGTAAAGTTAATTACATTAAATTGTAAATAAATTTTAATTCTAATTGAAACATAGAGAACTTATTTTTTAGGAATTTTCGAATACATAGTATGTAAGTGGTATATGGCAAAAGAATCTCTGAAATTAAATAAAATCTGTTAAACCTGTTTGTAATAAATCTCTGCCAATAAGGAAAAAGTGCTTTAAGTGCTTTTATAGTTATCTA
Source organism: Lypha dubia (assembly GCA_947311025.1). NCBI lineage: Eukaryota > Metazoa > Arthropoda > Insecta > Diptera > Tachinidae > Lypha > Lypha dubia. The sequence continues at coordinate 57,348,463 of OX371263.1, forward strand.
GAAAAGCAGTTTTAAATGTTTTTGTGGTTTGATAAAATATGTAATCGCTTTGTACTAAAAGTTGATCAATCGTTTTTCCATTCTTTTGATTTTTTAATACATGGTTCTGTCCAGTATATCATATATATTCAATTTGAAATTTAATATGTTATAAGATAAAATTAGATGTTATTCCATATGGGATAATTAGTTAGAAAAAGAAAAGCAGCAAGTAATTGTGCCAGAACTTCGTTAAAAATCGTTCAATATAAATAAAACTTTGCCCAGAGATACTTTTGAGTATAGAGAATACGATGGTGATATTAACTTAAAATCAGCTTATCTCGACTTAAGCACTTTCTTCTTTTGGCCACAGAAATATGTTTGTATTGAATACACGATATGCCGAAATAAGCAAAAATATGCGGTAAAGAGAAAAATATGCACTAGGAGTAAGTTCCCTACAATAAATTAAAGCCTATTAAAGTTGTAAATTAAGTAGAAATAAATCAAAGAAATTTAAAAAAGTTTTTAGATAAATGTTTTACTTTTGAAAAATTACTGAAAAAATTTGAATTAACTTGCATCGAAAAATTGATTAGTTTGGTCCCTTTTTGTATGTACAAATAGATATTAGTATTTAAAAAAAAATAAATTATATGAAAGAAAAAAAGCAAATATCACACAAAAACTCTATAAAAAGCTCTTAATAAGAGGTTTAGTTAGAAATATGCAAAACTATGCTGTAGAGAGTGAAATATTCAAAAATATACACTAAAAAAAGATCCTTAAAATATTTTTTTTTTTAATCTAGAAATAAATTCGGAATAAATCAATGAAAGTTTGAAAAATAAAATTTTGATAAAATTAATTACAGTACATTTAAAATCGTTTACAATGAGTTTTTCTCTAAATTTTGAATAATTTCTGATCACAAAATATATATATATATTTGTATTCTGTTTTGCAAAAGTAAATAATGCAGTCAAAAACAATCAAATATGCTAACAAAGATCAAAAATATATTCTGTATATACGGTGTGGTCGAAAATATGCAAAAATATGCTGTAAAGACTAAAATATGCAAAAATATAAACTAAAAAATATCCTTAAAATGAACTAAAACTTATTCAAGCTATAACTAAACGTGGCCAGTTTTTAGAAAAATATTAAAATTTTAAAAAATTATTAAAAAAATGTCAAGATTATTTTATCGAAAAAGTGATTTCTTTGGTTCAAAAAAAAAAAAAAATTATATGCAAGAAAAGAGCAGATATGTCAGAATAATTACAAAAAACGCCCTTAATATGCCTTTTAGTGGAAAATATGCAAAAATATGCTCTGAATAGTAAAATATGTTAAAAGAAAAAACTACGGGAAGCACTCCGGGAGTGCCGACAGAAGTGAAAACGTTTTGTGATTACAACAATACACGTGCTATTGCCAAAAAAATTATGCGTAGATATAAACAATTATATAAATACATGCAACAAATTTAACCACTTATTAAGGCGTATGCAACAGGTGAGCTTACTAGCACAGCTGACTGAGCTCGCTTTGTAGCAAATTTTCATACAAACTGATATAGTTTGAAGAGAGTACACACAAAATGGTTACAGTTTGATACTCATACGTATTAAAATGCTTTTAATTTGTTTGTGTGTTTTGATATGAAGCGAGTGCTTTATACCAACAAAATACATGTTGTTTTTGGATTGTTGTACTTGTTGTTGCAAAACTGCTAGTTTTGCCATGCCACTTATTGCAAACGCAAATGCAACTGCGCCCGAGAAGTTAAAAACCAAAATTTTTTTCGGTCAAAATGAAGAGAGCGCCATTTTTGCGTACTCTTCTTAATCAGTTTCTCTCAAATTGACGAGTGCACCAAAAAGTGAGTGTTTTTCTCAGATATGGCAACATCACGCTCGCTTCATTTTGAGCGAAAAAATTTAGGTGTTGGGCCTTACTACGGTTCTCGCTCGATTCGACTTTGACTGCTGTAATAGATTAAAGAAAAATGTTGTGTGTTCCTTTAATCTATTACAACAGTCGAAGTCGATTCGAGAACCGTAGTAAGGCCCAACACCTAAATTTTTTCGCTCAAAATGAAGCGAGCGTGATGTCAAAAACTATGACGGTGTCGCGAATTCAGAGATTTTAGCCCACCCAAAACCTCCGTACTGCGCCAATAGAAGTTTTCACTTCAATATCGCTCGTTTATTTCAACGTAGTCATATCTCAAAAAATCTCAAACGTGGCAAAATGTATTTAAAGTTTTCAAAACGTAATCATTTATATCGACGGCTTGAGCATGTAAGTGGTTATAACTTGGATTTACAAATAAAGAATGTATCGAAAAACTCTTTTTCGTCAGTAACTGAAAATTTTTGTTTTGTTATAAAATGATGCAAAAACTCGTACAAAGTTCTGATATTTATAAATATTTTATTTTGATATACTTTTACTCCACAGGACAAAAAAACATGCACTCAAATATTTGGGGTTTCACTGTTCGAACACACACACACAAACAAACCGGCTTTACTATGCGAAAATTCGCTAATTAAATCCACACTTTAATACTCATTTCTGAATAAAACACTTAAACTATAAGCAAAATTCTATGTGTTTATGTGTGTTGTTGTTTTCACAGAAGTTTCCAAATATTTATTCAATTAGTAAATGTATTATTTCAATTCCAATACATCAAAGTAAAGAAGGAATACAAAAATATAAAAATAAAAATATATTACCACAATAATTTTATTGTTTGCAAATATTATTATTTGCCACAAATATTTATTGAGAGTTGAGACTGAAGAGCTAAATAAATATGCAACAACTTTAAATCGAAAAACTTTTTGCATTTTAACAATTAAAAAAAAATATATTGTGCACATTTTACTAATTAAATTGAAAATATTATTATGATTTCGGTGGTGCAGGGTGGGTTCCTGTTTAAGTCAAACAGTTCTCCTTTCTTTAACTTTATTACAAGTTTAGGTTTTCTTCAAAAAAATTAAAAATATGAAAAGACTTTAGTCTGCCAGCCAAACAAGTTGGTCAACCAAAATATAAATTTTACTGGTAGACCAAAAAAAAAAAAAAACTTTATGTGAAAAAAAAGAGAAAATGAAAGACTTAAAAACTTCTCGAAAAAATTATTAAATTGAATTATTTGAACACATCTCAAAAAAAAAAAAAACAGCACAATAAAACTTAAGACGGAAAAAGAGCAAGCAAACAAGCTCTTAGATTTTTATGTTGAAAATTATTACTGAAAACTTTGTAAACAAATTATAAGTTATTTTTACAAATGTAATGCAAAGTGTAGTTTAAACTTTTATTTTCCTATAGTATGGTCATTTATTACAAAAAAAATTTAGAAAATTAAAATATGTAATTGAAAAGAAATAAAATTGTAGTTGGGAAATCCCAAATTTTATTTTGTGCATTGTGCATTTTTTGTTTATTCTTTTTTTTTAACCCTCCGAACAAACCACGATCCATTTTCATCGGTAGCACTACTATATATCGTTTACCATCTGTATACCATATATGTATATCATTTGGTATGCAAAAAACTATCTATTTACCATCTATCCCGTTCCCTAGTTATGGCACCATGTATTGCATACTTACAGGTCATTATCCACGAAGTGCTGCTTTCTAAAACAGAAACTGTTCTAGGACTTGAGTCGTCAATAATTACAATGAGACCTAAAACCAGGTTAATTTTGTTTAGAAAACAAAACTAGAAAACTTTCAAATTACGAAAACAAATTTGAAGCATACTTTAAGGATGTTTATCATATTGCTTTTCGCATCCAGAATACCAAAAACGGCTACGGTCGTACTCTATTCTAGTCTTGATAATTTTTTTCCTCTAATAACAATTAAGAAAAAAATTTCTATTATAAATATAAAATTTTACTAAAATAAACTAAAATTCCAACTCAAATAAATTTTGCAATTACGAATAATCCTCAATGTTTTCTTCAATTTAAATATTAATTTAACAATCATTTATAATTTTCAATTGAAAAACTAGAACAAACAAAACCAGTTGACACAAGCACGAGTATTTTGCAACTTTGTAAACTTGTAGAGAAGAAGGAATAAATTCTAAATTTGCACAAGTTTTATTGCCAAAAGCCACATACAGTTTGCCAAAGTGGAAAACAATGACAACATTAGTATCTTCTGTATTGTCGGTTTGTTTTGCCAAATGTAGCAGCAGTGACAATAGCAGCAGCTGTAAATTTTACCGGAAACTTGATTCGTTTCCTTAGAAAATGAACTAAAAGGGAAATTTCACTAGCAGCAATTGCTTGGTTGGTTGCTTGTCGAAGGCTAAACGTTTCTACAAAGATTGTTGCTGTTTTATTCAATTTTATTTCTCAGAAAAATATTTCCATTTTTTTCTTTTTGTATTTTTACTTTAATCAGTAACATGTAAACTTTGTAAAATTACTGCATTAGAGGTTTAATATTCAACAGATATTGTTGCTTTTTTTTTTTCTTCGTCACATATAATGGAAACAATAGTTCATTTGCATTGAAAACATAGAGAAGTATTAAGTTTTAAAAATAGGCAAAAAATGGGCAATAGTTGTGACAGCTATACTATGGTTGCTGTAATTAAATTATACTTAGCATAGATAAGATATTGTTGCATTAATTTATATTAAAAATATAATGGCATATATTCATTTTAAAGATATGGTTTATCAATAGTTATGACAGCTATACTATGGTTGCAGTATATACAAAATGGTTACCACGAACAAAATTTTTTTGCATTAATTTACTTTAAATCTATAATGAGAAATATTAATATTTAAAAACTAAAAAGCCAAGCATACGCATTTTTTATGGTTTGTCTATAGTTATGGCAACTATAATATGGTTTTAGTTAATAACATATATTTACTTGGCACGTATAAAATATTGCTTGAGTAAATAATTAAATAATGATGCTTAGCATAGGGATAAGGATTGGCTCTGCTTTAATTGTGACAACTTTGTAATGGTGAAAAATGGCCCCAATACAAAAATGAAAAATGGCCCCAAAATAAGAAAAAATTGCCCCAAACAATTTTGTTTTCAATGTGAAAAAATTTGGCCCCAATATAAAAAATGGCCCCAAAATTTAATATAAAAAGTAAAAAATGGCCCCAAAAAATAGGAAAAATGGCCCCAAAGTTCGTGTTGTTGTTTTCAATACAAACGTTTGGGGCCATTTTTCATTTTTTGTTTGGGGACATTTTTCATGGAGACGTTGTAGTAATTAAAAAATGGTTACCACGCACAAAATATGTTTGCATTAATTTACATTAAATATATAAAAAGAAATTTTAATTTTCAAAAACTAAAAAGCTAAGCATACGCATTAGGCATGGCTTATCTTTAGTTATGGTTGCAGCTGGTAACATATAATTGTCTCGAAGAGCATATTAACAATATAATGGAAAAAATTAATTTTAAAAACGCACAACTTTTCACAAAAGGGATAAGACAGGAAATTTTTATGGTAATGCAACCATATTATGGTTAAATAATTTAATATATTGTTTGCCACGAACGAAAAATATATGTATCAAATTACATTTAATTTTAATTTAATAAAATAAATAAATCTAAGCATAGGAATAATTCATGACTTTTTTCTAGTTGTGGCAACCATATTATGTTTCTAGTTAGCAGATATTATTTTATCAATTAAAAAAAATAACCTATGCCTATACTATACCTAAAGCAACTATACTAAGGTTGCATAATGCAATATATAATTGTAACAAGCAAAATTTTGTTAATTTTTAACGTTTTGAATATTTCAAATTGATAGTTTTTGCATGAGACTGCTGCGGTTCTTTAGACCGCAAAGCAATTACATCGTATAACTTATTATAAATCTCGCCATTTCGTTGCTTAACTGAGGTTAAGCTATTTTGTGTTTAACCCGCCAATGGTGACGCAAATTTGACTTTGATTAATGGTGACGCCGCTCTCATGCACCGGGGTTTTCAACTGAAGATTTTTCGAAATGTGTTACTAATAGTTCATGTTTTTTTTTTTTTATTTATGCACTTTGACGATAAAACAAAGATATTTAATCAATTTAAGCTCTTTTATTTCAATATTAAAATTAACAAAATGTTTTTAATTAGAGCATTAAAAATAACAATGTTTTACCAATACATTTTTAAGAATTAAAAAATATATAAAAAAATCAGATATTCATTAAGGAAAATAACGTTAATTAGTCTTTCGCCAATTGGAACTTTTAACAAAAAAATATACATCTCAAAAACTCTATTTCTTCCGGTAAACAACTGCTGCAAGACACAAATATTGTTTGCATTTTTGGCAGAGTACTTGGTTTTTCTGTATTTTTTCCAGCCACACTCATAGCACCGACTAATTCTTGAAGGACCCGATGTCCGAGGTACATCATTTATATGCAACATCCTTAATTATTTTACTTACTTATATGGCCTCACACACCTGGTTAGTAAAAATAGTACAGAAATTGTGCTCACTAAGCAGCTTCGTCGTGAACCGATGGTGGGGGACGTGCAATGCGGCAGCTACTCGAAATCGCAATAAAAAAGAATAACGGAGAATTAATTTATACGAATTTTTTAACACAACCGGTCTCACAGACCAATAGGTCACCATTTGCGGGTCAAAAAAGATGTTAAGTTCTTTGCAAATTTTTGATCATGCAATAATTTTTATTAATTGTAAGTTTTTTTTTTTTGTTACCAGAAATCAAAAAAGGTTATTTGGATTTAAAGGATGTAATTCTACTTTACAATATTTCATTTTCATTAATTTAACCATTATAACTCAATCATATCATATTGACTCTTATATCACCATTTAAAAAATTCGCAATAACATTTATCGGACTATTTAATTTTTGCAATTTAATTATATGCTCAAAAAAATGTCCTTTATTTGTCCTTGTCATCATATTTGAAAATATTTAATTATGTTGATTTTGTTAACTCGTACATAGTTGTATTGTTTTTGTTTTTTTTAATCTCTGTTGTAATTTTGTGACTACACAAGGCTGTTACTTACAACATCCAATTAATTCCGAACAAATACTTTATGTTTGCAATAATTTATATAGTAAATGAGCTTGTGCTCATACTTTTGCAATAGAAATGTTCAACAGAATACCACTTCCCCCAAAGACGACCAGAACAACAAGTGTGTGCTGTGCGACACAGTTTTTGGGTTTCATAAACATTGTACTGACATTATAATGGACTGTCACGTTCTAATGCCAAAACCGCGTAAACTGCACTCACAAACATCTCACAAACATGCATGTGCATGTTTGATAAAACCAACATATATCTCGATACCAATGCAAATCGACGTTGCAAAATTTTGGAGAGTACAAATATTAATTCATTTAGTCAACAGACGCTACACAAAATTATTGGCACGCAACCAAAATTGCTAAAGATACTTTTATAAGGTTTTCCAATAAGAGTGATATGATTTCTTAAAAAAAAAAAACACACTAATTGTTAAGGAAATTCAAAAGTTCAAAAGCAGAACGAATTCGATGAACCCAAATTTTGAGTACATTTTCCACTAAATCAAGTCGTATGTCATGAATGGCACGTTCAATATTGACTTGTAAAGCTTGAAGAGAGTCTGGTTTATTTCGAAAGACCAATGACTTCAAATAACCCAACAAGAAATAGTCTAATGGTGTTAAATCACAACTTCTTGGAGGCCATTCAATATCACAATTTCTTGAAATAATCGAATCTCCAATCTTCCGTCTTGTTGGAACCACATGTTTTCAAGATCAACTTGTTCCAATTTCGGCCATAAAAAGTTGGTTATTATCGATCTATATCGATCTCTATTGACAGCAACGGTGTTACCAGCTTCATTTCGAAAGCAGTACGGACCAATGATTCCACCAGACCAAAAACCACACCAAACTGTCAATTTAGGTGAATATAATAGTTTTTCATTAATAATTTGTGGATTTTCTTTGCACCAGAATCGACAGTTTTGTTTATTTACCGCACCACCCAGATGAAAGTGAGCCTCATCGGAGAAGATGATTTTCTTAAAAAAACGTTATCGTTTTTAAGTTGTTCCAAGGCAAAATCAGCAACGTTGTTCTTGCGTATATCTCTCCATGATGAACATGTAAACACTACTGAATACAATGAAAAACAAACGTCAGATCATGACATGTTACAAATGGCCGAAACGCCACTTCAAAATCATATCATTCCTATTGGAACACCTTATATAGAACAGTGAAAATAAAAACTTGCCAAGAAGTAACAGCTAAAGAAGAAGAAAGCGGAATGATTAAATTAACTATTTGGATGTTTTTACACAAATTCAACAGCAGATTAAATTAATTAAATTGTGGAGGTACAACCTACGAAAATCTTTGTTTACATATTAGTATTGTTTTAATTACTAAATTAATTAAGAAATAATTTTTTCGCTGTATAGTTCGCATATTTATATCCTTTTTTGTACCTGAAAAAGCATTAAATATTCATAACAAATATATTTTTCTATTTTTTGCACTTAATAAGTCCTGTTGAAAAAGATGTGTATGAAGATAAATATGCCGAGTTAAATAAGTTTTAACTCGGCAGTTAAATATGTTTAGTTGGAACATTGCTAAAATGTCTGGATGGAAGTTTTTGGTTTACAACTTTGCTAATTGATTTAAATGTACCTTTGCTAACATCATTTTGTATGATCTACGGGAATTTGGCTATTTATGGGCTTATTTGTGTTTGTCACTCATTTGGACCCACTGCAAATTAAAGCCAAAGATCCGTACGTTTTGACGATGTAAGTTCTACTTCTCAATTGAATTTGTTAATTTTTCTATAAAATTTTGAAAATTGAACTAATTTAAATTTTGGATGATCTCTGAGATATTTTGACCAATCGTGCTCAAATGAAGAGTTGCTATGCCACCTTATACGAAATAATTATGAGCCTATTCTAAAATACGCACAAGACTTTTAATCGCTTAATTGCTGTTTGTGAAACATTTTAAACGTAATTTTAATTTATAGATCATTTAAATTTTACTTTACTTATGCCTTAGATGTCTGAGAGATTTTGGCCAATTGTGGTCAAATGAAGAGTTGGCATGAAAAAATATGTGAGCAAATAATTATTATCCCGTTTCTGTGTATTGTCTATTTTATTGTTTTTTAATACGCCTGTATTTCTGTGGCTGTGGGTTTGTGCGACATTATAACAGTCAATTATGGTAATGTAATGGACGTACATATATCACACCCACTACAATCAAACAATGACAACAATAGAAACAATAATATTCAGTAAAATCACCAACAACATTGTAAGGGGCAACATTTGAAAGTTATGTAAAATACTTCAAAACAGTGCAGAATGAGAAGCCAACAAAACATTTAGTAGAAGTTGAAATATGAATAAATTATAAATAATAGAGGAAAAAATGATATAAAAAGCCTAAAAACATGCCACATAAATTTACGAAAAACTGTTTCCAATTGAATGCAACACCGAAAGAAAGTGAGAGCAAATATGTATGTGTATATGTATTCGTGTATAAATAGAATAGTGGTAGTGAGTTCGAGCCAAAATCAAAAACAAACCAAAATAAAAAATATCGGCAAAACTAAAAAAATCGGAACGGCGAAAATCTTCAACGCAGAAAACCGAAATAGTCAAAAAAAAAACATCACGAAAAAGGAAATATATATATATTATCAATAACGCAATAAAAAACCTAAAAAAACGAAATATATCATCCAAACAGAAAAGGTCGCCAAGATAAAAAATATAACTGAAAAAATCGCCTAACGATATATACTACAAAAACGTCCAAATCAACGCAATCAAAAGAAAATCATCAAATTAGAAAAAGTCGCCAAAGCAAAATATTATTTTGCTACCAGAAAAAAATCACTAACATAAAAAAAATCAAAAATGACAAATCAACGAAAGCGAAAAAAAATCATCAAAACAGTAACGAACATATCACCGAAATCGGAAGAAATCACTGAAACAGAAATGGTCGCCAAGGCGAAAAAAATTGATTGAAAAAAAATCACAGAAACGAAAAAAATCAGAAAAACAAAAAAAATTTTACACCAAGACAAAAAAATTTATTGTTAATTGAAAAACTTGCCAAAATGAAAAAAAAAAAATGCATAAAAGAACACATCAAATAATCGAAAAAAAAATCATCAAAACAATAACGAACATATCACCGAAATCGAAGGAAGATCATGAATTCTCGAGCGCAAAAATAAATTTTTGCTAACTAAAAAAGCACTAAAATTAAAAAAATCAGCGAAATAAAAAAAAAAATATCATTAAAACAAAAAATTCGCCAAGGCAAGCAAATTAATTAACTGAAAAAAAGCGATAAGATGAAAGAAAATTACAGATACGAAAAAATCTACAAAATCGACAAAAAACATCATCAAATAGAAAAAACCGCAACAATAAAATATACATTTTTGCTAACTAAAAAAGCACTAAAATTAAAAAAAATCAGCGAAATCGAAAAAAAAATCATTAAAACAAAAAATTCGCCGAAGAAATAATATTAATTAGCTGAAAAAAGCGCTAAGATGAAAAAAAATCACAAATACGAAAAAATCTACAAAATCGACAAAAAAAAAACAGAAAAAACTGCAATAATAAAAAAAAAATCTCGCTATCTGGAATAATCGGCCCCAACGAATAAAATAACAAAATCTGTAAGGAAGCTTTCGAATTCATTTCAAACTCCCACTTTAAAAAAAAGTATCAAATTCAGGCACAATTTATTCTTTTTTTGTTGAAAAGCAGTACAACATGCCGACTTCATATAAGATATCGGTAAAAAAAAATACCGCAAATCATATGATTTGTGTCTGTAAAAGTGAAAAAAAAATATCTCGTAAAAAAGCTGACAGATTTCCAATGTGAATGCAGAAAAATTTTTTGTGGAACTTTTAACGAAATTTGCCACATGTCGGAGAAAATATTAGAAGGTGTTATAATTTTTGTGATACTTTTTTTATAATTACAAATTTTACAGAAAAATATTCGACACTTATAAAACATCTGTTATTTTTGTAATATTTTAATTGTTGTAGGTTTAGTTTTAAGCTGTTTATTGCTTATGTACTCGTATACATTAACATTCAGAACACGTTCCTGTTACAGGTGTTTTTGCGAACAACAAACTGCCTCAACAGCAATTGTTTTCAGGCAAGAAATACGAATTTAAACCAGTGAAATACTACGATATAAATCAGCAATATATGTGTGTAAATGAAGAGTAATTATTTAAATGAGGGTTTGTTGCAAGCTCATTACAACAGTAACAGAAGACCAGCAGTTGCAGTGTAAAATTATTTCAAAACAATGTGAAATCATTTTCAGTTTGTAAATAAAATGAATGATTATTTCAAGGAATAAATTGTAATTAAATATTGAAATGTGTGTGAGTGTGTATTTGCACTTGAAGTATAATTTACACACTAACTGTAAATGAATATTAATGTGAATAACTTTCATGTGCAATATCTCTTTTCTTAAAATTTTTAATTAAATTTTATTCAATTCAATTAAAATATTTTGTTTTTTTGTTCTTTTTATTTACTTACCAACTTTCTATAGGTCCTTAAATAACTTCATTGCCAAATTTAGGGTGGGCAAAAGTTTTCAGAAGAGTTTAATTACACTAAACCCTTAAAGTATGCTAAATTTAATATATTAAATACCCCCTAATGATTTGTTGAAAAAAAAACCTTAACACAAGCTTTCATAATCTTGTGTAACATTTTCTTAATAGAGTTCTTTTTTTTTATAACAAAAAAAAAAAAAAAGGAAATAGAAAAAAAAGAACCTAAACAATTTTAAATAAACTTTTACCACAAGCTGTTTTAAGTCAATGATGCGTCTGTCTGTCTCTGTCTGTGTATCATCGAGTGCCACTCTATTTGTATCTATTTATGTTCGAGGAAATTGAAAACTGTTAACATGTTGAACAGTTTTCATTTCAATACTTTTCCTTTTTGCTTGTCATATTGTGTTGTTTATTTTAAAAGCCATGTGTAAGAAAAATACAAAAACTTACTAAAAAGTTAAGGCAAAAAAAGAAGATTGTAATTTTTTTTTTCTCAAACTCTTTGAAATCAAAAGTATCAAACTTTTTAAAGAACACCAAATTTTTTATCTTTCGTACAAGGAAAACTTTCTTTTTGCAATATTTTTCAATTTTGTTTGATAAATTCTTCTGTTAATGCATCCCTTTAGGTATATTAGAAGTGATGTAAAATAAAGTTTGTCGCAAAGTAAACCACAGGTATGATGAATAAGATTTACGTTTGATTTACTTATAAAATCTATGATTTTTTTGTAGTTTTGGACATTAAATCAAGTGGGTTACTTTTTAAATTCATCTGTATGATCCTTTGGACATCTTGTCATCATGGTCAATGATATGACAAATCTGTCATCTTTCAACATACCCAAAGTTAACCTAAATATAGTTTTTTTTTTTAATATTAATACCTTATCAACACAGATGATGACAAACTGTCATCAATACCATGAACAGGTAGCGTAATACTGTTCAGCAAAGTAATTTGTTTATGCTTGTAGAATTCACTTCCAAAGTTTCCATCATAATGATGATGAACAACAATAAGCTGCTGTTTTTCAACTTTTTGACAACTCGCTTTAAAGTAGAAATCATAAATTTGGAAAAATATACATACAAAATTCTATGATGACGTCTTATCTTTATTGATGAAATTTGTCGACATTGATTAGAAAATACGTGGCCTTTTCATAAACCAAACCAAACCCAATCGTGGACTGAGCAGGTTTAACTCACAGTCTTGTGATCACAGTCTAGTCATATTGAAAGCTTTTTTTACCTTTAGTCTGTTTTCAATTGCTGAATTCACAACAATTTGTATCGTCTATCTTGTATGAAATACAAGTTTGTTTATAAGTTTGTGAACACCTAGTGTATATTGTATCCATAGCTGCCAGATTTGACGATTTATCGTCATTTTGACGATTTTGGGTCCTAAAAATTACATAGTGACGATGGGACGATTTATACCTTAATTTTGACGATTTTAAATAATTCAAGTTTGCAACATTTATTTGTACTATTAAAGCAACTGAACTGCTGAAAATTTTAATGAGCAACTTTTTAAAAACTAGTTTGCTTAAAACTGTAAACTTTTATTTAATCTATATATACATATATATAGAATTGTTGCAAGTGTGTTGTGACTTTATAACTCACGAACGGTCAAACCGAATTCGATTAAATTTTAAGGATTTGTTCGTATGGTAGTGTAGATGGTTTATCGAAATCGGTCGACGCGTTTGTGAGTTATGACTTTTGTGAAAGTCGTGATGTGCTTTGATTAGGTAAATCGAAATTTATAAAAGTATATAGCTTCCGTGCGAAGCCGGGCGCTCAGCTAGTTGATTATAAAAACAAAAACAATTTTTTGAATTTTGAAGACATTTATTTAGGAATATTTGCCAGAGATGAAATTGAAGAAGCACAAATAAGTGCAAAAGAAAAATAACAATTGTGATAATTTTTATATAGAGCTTTGTGATTGATTTTGAAAATAAATATATAAAGCTCTTGGCCAAATTAATCCATTTAATATTATTAATGTAGAAAAAATTTGGTTTTCTGAAATTATAACAGAATTTTCCTATTTTGTTGAAGAAAGTGAAAGCCAAGAGCTAGAAACTGAGCTCAGATAATTATAATTATTGCAGTGATATAAACTATAACTATTGGATTTTTGGAAAAAAATATCAGAGATGCAAACGAGGGATTCTAGTCTTTTGTTTCCGGTTTTGACTAAATTTATTACAAAAAACCTAGTTTTACCACTATCCCCAGCAAATGATGAAATAATAATATATGTAAAATATGTATGTATATGTATACAAGTCTTTTTTCTTTCACAATTATATTTTTATTGTATAAATTATATTTTAGTTTTTATACATTTTTAGAAAATGTGTTTCCGAAAATGAACTTTAAAACCATATTTTACAAAATTGAAGTAAAAATAACTAAAGGATTTGGATTTTTTTATTTTTGCCATACAATACTTGTTCCATGCATGTTTTCAAAGTATTGAAATGTTTTTCTATTTACATGTGATTTTATCGTGAATTCTAATTGAAGTATCTGATCTCTGTATTCAAAAGAATGCTGTTTTATTAATCAGATTTGTTTATTTAAGAGTTTTGTTACGTTTTGCCTCTAATAACATACGTTTTGTTCGAAAAAAATCGGTTTGTTTCATTTGACGTTTTTATGACGATTTCACTAAGCTATATTGACGATAATGACGATTTTTGCCCAAAAATATGACGATATTACCTAAAAAAATCTGGCAGCTATGATTGTATCGGCTTGAATCTTGTATTGATGGACAAAAGAAGAACAAGCACCATACAAATACTCTCTGAGAGTATATACATATACTCTCTGAGTATTGTATGAAATACGATTTTTGAAAAACATATGAAAGAAAAGTGTAATTGTGTATTTCCTTTTTATATGAAAATCACCAACAACAAATTTTACACTATTGTATATGATACTATAATACACTCGATACAATGATACAAGAGGTTTTGTGAATTCAGCAAATTATTTATGAAAAAATAGTATAATTATAGTCTAGTCATATTTTAGACATATTCTAGTCCTTTTTTAGTCATAGTCTAGCCATATTTTACTTTTAGTCTAGTGAAAGTCCAGATACAGTATAGTCAGTGTGTGTACATGGTCTAGTCATAGTCTATTCACATTTGAAACATGGGTTAGTTTTAGTCTAGTTATAGTAAAATCCAAGTCATATTTTAGACATATTCTAATAATAGTATGGTGTAGTCATAGTCTAGTCATATTTTATTTATAGGCAAGATAAAGTCCAGATACAGATGCATTCATAATCTATTCATAATCTAATTATAATCTACCCATTTTCTAATCATTGCGTAGTTATTGTCTAGTCATACTCGAAACTTGGGTTAATTTTAGTCAAGTTACACTAATTTTCAAGTCATAGTTAAGTCATAATCTAGTCGTAGCATGTTCATAATCTAGTCGTATTTTACTTATAGTCTGGTCAAAGTACAGATCATATTATATTCATAGTCTTTTTATAGTCTAGTCATATTTCAATCATAGGCTGGGCACAGCGTATTCACAAGATAGTCAGAATCTAAATATAGCGTAGTCCATAGTCAGTACAGAGTCTAGTCATCAACCTATCATAATCTTAGACCTGCACGCAACTGATACATATGCACTTTCTAAATTATTTAGTCACTCATGCATCTAATCACTCAATTGAGAATTTCTCTTTATGTACATACACACATACATAGTTTTACGTATAATAATTTTTAATGTCAAATTATTTGCACATATTTCCCCTTCATACTTTCAAACATTTCTCAACATTTCTTTAAGCCATTAAATTCTGGAGAGCAAAAATAAACATGAAAAATATTTAAATTTTAAATGATTCTATGAAGTGTATGTCGTAAAAACTTTAAAGGATTTTTCACATTTGTCAGTTTAGTGTCGTCGATGCACAATACAGTTGCTATTTTATGGTTGCTTTCACACTCCAAATGTGAATCCAGTATTTTGCAAAATGTTTGGTTTTTCTTCTTACTTGTAACCATGAAAAGTAAAGAAAATATATTTGTGTGTGTTTTTGTGTTTGTATGTTTATAGTTTGAATTGCATACGACATGCTCATGTGGCATAAAGTTTTTTTGAAGAAGAAAAAAAACAGAATTTGTTTGGCGTAAAGTAATGTGAGTTTTTTTTTCTTTTCTGTAAATATACTCGTAGTTACAAATGACTGATATTACAGAGAATTTTTTTAAATCTTTCTTACTTTAGAAACTTAAACGAGAATATTTGTAGTTTAATGTAGATTTATACAAAAGCGTATACATATATTTCATTTATAATATTTTGTTTTTGTTAATTAACTTAGGATTAGGGAGATCAATTGTTCGACTTTATCCAAAAATCGCATTTCGAACCGCTCGAAAAGTATTAATTTAAGAAAAAATAAACCCGGTTTATGGTTAAAAAACCTGTTAACCGGATATTTTATTAATATATATGTGTAATATCATGAGTTAATATTCATCATTGCGAGTTCTATGTCTTAAAATACTTGATATATAAAAAATCTATTAGACATACAATTTATAGAATATTGTATATAAATAATTTCAATACTCTAAGAACAATATTTTCGGAAAATTTCATTACTTTAGGAACAATATCTGACTCGTTTTCTTAAAACGAAATATTGGACAAAAATTATTGCAAATTGTTTGTTTTGAGTAAAGTCATCATAATTGTCGTATTTAAAAAAAAAAATTTGTGTAAATGAAAGATGTCAATATCTTATGACACTCGTCTAAATAAGAAATAAAAAACTTTAAAAAAATTTACTGTACGATTTAATAAAAAAAAAATTGGAAAAATATTTGAATTACGGTCACATTTGCAATAAAAATAAGAAAAACGTAAAAAATTATATATATTTAATATAGTGTATATACATACGTTAAAATAACCGGCTAATTGTGCTATAATAACTATAATACGTACGTTAAAATAACCGGTTAATTGTGCTATAATAACCGGTTCATTATGTTATAATTACAGGTTAATTGCGTTAAAATAGCCGAATAATTGTGTTAAATTAACCGGTTAAATGTGTAATAATAACCGTTTAATTGTGTGATAATAACAGGTTAATTGTGTTATAATAACCGGGTAATTTTTTTATAATAGCCGGTTAATTGTATTACAATAACCGGTTAGTTGTGTTACAATAACCGGTTTATTGTGTTTTAATAACCGGTTGTGTTACAATAACCGGTAAATTGTATTGAAACAACCAGTTAATTGTGTTATAATAACCGGTCAATTTTATTATAATAACCGGTTAATTGTGTTTTAATAATCGGTTAATTGTATTATAATAACCGTTTAATTGTGTTATAATAACCGTTTAATTGTGTTACAATAACCGGTTAATTGTGTTGTAAATAATCGGTTAATTGTGTTATATTAACCGATTAATGGTGTTATAATAACCAGTAAATTGTTTTAAAATAACCGGTTAATTGTGTTATAATAACCGGTAAATTTTATTATAATAACCGGTTAATTGTGTTATAATAACCGGTTAATTGTGTTATAATAACCGGTTAATTGTGTTATAATAAACGGTTAATTGTGTTAAAATAACCATTTAATTGTGTTATAATAACCGGTTTATTGTGTTATAATAACCGGTTGTGTTATAATAACCAGTAAATTGTATTAAAATAACCGGTTAATTGTGTTATAATAACCGGTTATTTGTGTATAGCCGCTTTATTCAATATTCTTAAATCTTATATATTAACAAGCCGTTTAAGACCGCTCGAATAATAACCGTCTCCCTACTTAGAATATATAACATTTTGTGCGAATTTTTTAATAGCCGCAAAAACTTATGCAATAAAAATTTAATTTAATTTAATCCTAAAAGTATGCCAAAAAGGTGTCCGCTTTCTATATGATTTATATGGTTATGAGAAAATATTTAATATAATATGAAATACATTTCTTGATGAAGTTTTAATTATGTTTTACTTTTAATTATAAAAATATCGATATCATTTTATGTCTTTGTCTGTGAAGTACAGAAAATTACCAGGCATTCTGTTGTTGTTATTTCCAAAATTTAATTTATTACTTTAATACGCTATTGTTTTGTTTATTGAAACTTCTTGTGCAAATTACAATTGTTTATGGACCAGATAACATGTAAAATTTAACTTTTAATATAATTATGTAAATATTAGATGATTTAATAACGAACTAATTTAATAATAATTTTGCATTCAAACACGCACAGTAGGGGTGTTAACTTAAAGTTGTGACATTTTCTTCTTGTGCAAATAATCGATAGCATGTGTATTCAATACTCCCTTAGCATAAAACGACTTGCTGTGAATCAGGTATGGAAAATCTACTTTTTTATTTTCCAGCAATTATACAATTTCTATATAGATTAGATTAGATTAGATTAGGTTAGATTAGATTAGATTAGATTAGATTAGATTAGATTAGATTAGATTAGATTAGATTAGATTAGATTAGATTAGATTAGATTAGATTAGATTAGATTAGATTAGATTAGATTAGATTAGATTAGATTAGATTAGATTAGATTAGATTAGATTAGATTAGATTAGATTAGATTAGATTAGATTAGATTAGATTAGATTAGATTAGATTAGATTAGATTAGATTAGATTAGATTAGATTAGATTAGATTAGATTAGATTAGATTAGATTAGATTAGATTAGATTAGATTAGATTAGATTAGATTAGATTAGATTAGATTAGATTAGATTAGATTAGATTAGATTAGATTAGATTAGATTAGATTAGATTAGATTAGATTAGATTAGATTAGATTAGATTAGATTAGATTAGATTAGATTAGATTAGATTAGATTAGATTAGATTAGATTAGATTAGATTAGATTAGATTAGATTAGATTAGATTAGATTAGATTAGATTAGATTAGATTAGATTAGATTAGATTAGATTAGATTAGATTAGATTAGATTAGATTAGATTAGATTAGATTAGATTAGATTAGATTAGATTAGATTAGATTAGATTAGATTAGATTAGATTAGATTAGATTAGATTAGATTAGATTAGATTAGATTAGATTAGATTAGATTAGATTAGATTAGATTAGATTAGATTAGATTAGATTAGATTAGATTAGATTAGATTAGATTAGATTAGATTAGATTAGATTAGATTAGATTAGATTAGATTAGATTAGATTAGATTAGATTAGATTAGATTAGATTAGATTAGATTAGATTAGATTAGATTAGATTAGATTAGATTAGATTAGATTAGATTAGATTAGATTAGATTAGATTAGATTAGATTAGATTAGATTAGATTAGATTACTATATAATAAAAATAGGCTTATCAAAATTAAAAGTACGGGAATAACACTATGAAACTTTTCGTGTACGATTTAATTGTATAAATTTTTTGGCTCCATTATAAAAGGTCCCAAACCAAAAGTTTAAAATGTTTTGTATTGAAAACGACACGAACTTTTAGACGATTTTTCCTAAATTTTTAGGACAATTTTTAATTTTAAATTTTATGAAAAATTATCCCAATCTGGAAATTAGCCCAAAAATAGGAACAATAATAAACAAAATAAAATAAAACAAAAATAACAAAGAAAAAACTTAAAAATGCTTTTTTTTTTTGTTTTCAAAAGGAAATATGTCGGCCCAAAACTGAAGACTGAAATATTGCCGCAAAAGTTTTACAAAAAAAAAAACCAATATATTTTTGGGGCTATTTTTTACATTTGATTTTTAATTTTTGAGCCATTTTTTAGTTTTAATTTTATGAAAAAATATACGTCTGGAAATTAAAAAAAAAATTCCCTAAAAAAGTTGTTGTTTTTCTTTCTAACAACAAATCCTGTTGTACTTTTGAAAGAAAATGTTTTGGCCGCAAATTGAAAAATAAAATATGGTCGCAAAATTTTTACATTGAAAGAAAACACAACAAATATGTTATGGGGTATTTTTTCTATTTTAAGCGCCTTTTTTCATATTTAAATATGTCTTTAAAGTGTAATAAAAGTACATACCGACCTATTGAAAATTTTAAAACTTTAAGTGAATGCCCTAATGTCAAATAATATTAGTATGGTATGGATGTTGTGCGGTATGCATTTAATCAATAATAATGAATTAATATACAAATTTAATATTAAATAACAATTAATATACATAAATGGTTAGACACAAACATTCATATATTTTTTGCACACATACAAACATATACATAATATTTTTACAAACAGTGTGTGTGCAGTTGATTGTCTGAAAAATCTGTATATTTCAGCTCAAGTAAAACTAGTGTTACCAACGGCCGACACAATTGACTGTATTCAAGATGTTAGTAATTTTAATTTAATATTCACGGAGACATTCACCAAACGTCATGAAAATATCTTAAAAAAGTCATAGAACAACCACAAGTACAACTATTTAATTGATTTGTTCGAATACAGCAACAAGTTTGAGTTGCTGTTAGATTCAACAAAAGAAGCTACGATATTTTTCATTTTCACTTTCGAAAGTTCATTTGTACTAAACGATGAATAGTACCGCCAATAATAAAATTATTTTATAACTCATAGACGTTTTTTTAAATTGTTTTTACTTACAAAGATCACAATAAGCTTATTTTAATGACGCTCCTAAAAATATGCATGTTTTTTATTTTTAATTACAGATAAAGTTAGTATAAGGTTTTCCAATAGGGATGATATGATTTTTAATGTTTCGGCCATTTGTAATATGTCATGATCTGTCAATTGTTTTCCATTGTATTCAGTCGTGTTTACAATTTCATCATGGAGAGAATAACGCAAGAACAACGTTTACAAATTATTCAGTGTTATTATCAAAATAATCCTTCTCCAATTGCAACTTTTCGTGCGCTTTTGCGCGTGGTCCTAATAATCGTCCAAGTGTGCTCGCTATTCGAAAAAAAAACATTACATTCACCTAAATTGACAGTTTGGTGTGGTTTTTGGTCTGGTGGAATCATCGGTCCGTACTTCTCCCGAAATGAAGCTGATAACACCGTCTCTGTCAATGGCCGAAATTGGAAGAAGTTGATCTTGACAACATTTGGTTTGGGGCTACGTGCCACACAGCAAATGCAACAATTGAATCATTGCGAGTAAAGTTTGGAGATTCGATTACTGGAAGAAATTGTGATATTGAATGGCCTCCAAGAAGTTGTGATTTAACACCATTAGACTATTTCTTGTGGGGTTATTTGAAGTTATTGGTCTTTCGAAATAAACCAGACTCTCTTCTAGCTTTACAGGTCAATATTGAACGTGCCATTCATGACATACGACTTGATTTAGTGGAAAAAGTGCTCAAAAATTGGGTTCATTAAATTCTTTCCTGCAGAAGAAGTCGTGGAGGCCATTTGAATGACGTTTTACTTAGAACTTAATTGTATCGATTGTACTTCACATTAAATAAAAAACTTTTTAATTTCCTTCACAATAAGTATGTTTTTTTGTAAAGAAATCATATCACTTTTATAGGAAAACCTTTTATAAAAATTTATTGTAAATTCCATTTTGTTATGCAAAATAAACAGCTGCGATATTTTGCATTTGCTCTTTTGCAAGACAATTTGCACAAGCTTGTGAGAACCATATTGGAACCATATAATGGATCAAATGTAAGACTGTCGTTTAAAACTTACACACGTAAGCACACATAAGCTCTATGTGTGGTTTTTACTGTTGATTATATGGATGTGTATCAAATAACCAAAAAAAAAAAAATTTAAAACGCATTGATATGTAAATCTCTGGTTTATCGTTAAATGCAAACTAATTACAAAATATATGTCTATTTTGTATTTGTGTTTGTAAAATTTTCATGTTCGTAAACCTGTTATTGCAAATAGATGCACAAATATACAGATAAGTTGTCAATATTTATTTCTGTGTATAAATGTAATGCTTGATAAAACTGCTAATTACGAATAATTATTAAATTCTTTATTTATATATAATTTTTTTATTTTGCTAAATGTTTTTTTCCACATGAAATGATTTGATTATTTATTGTTTTATTTCAAATAAATCTGCATAATTTGGGCAAAATAATTTTTGAACAGCTGCTCGCTTAAACATTCTGCTAATTTACGGAAATTAAATATGCAATTTAAGTTGCAAATATTTCGTAAAAAATCATAGCTAGGATGGAATAATTTTTAAATACTTTTATAAAGAAGTAATAAGACTTTATTTGATTGCCATCTTAAATTATATAAATACTTCTGAGAATCTGTTGTGCAGCGTAATTCAAAAACAGTAACTAATACATTGCTGCCAGACTTAATTATGTTTATTTTTTGTATTTTTTTTAATAAAATAAAATTAATTCAAGGCTGCTTTTAAGCAAGAAAAAAAGTATACTTTTTCATTATATTGAATATCGCAATTCTCAAAATGTAAAAAAAATCCGACTTATTATAGGGACAAATGACTAATTCGATCAATAAGTCCTTCAGAAAATCCAAATGTGATACACGCTTCTGATCTTTCTATTCAACCAGTTAATCTGTAGCCTGATTTATTTGTAACCGGTTTTCTAACCGGCTTATTTGGGCAAAAAAATTTATTGTGCATATCTAGAGAACAATACCTTTTAAACCATATACAGTCAAATCCCGATAATTCGTAATGGCAAGGGACCGGCCATTTCTTACGAATTAGGGGGGTTTTCGATTTAGCGGGATTTCGATTTAACGGGGTTAAAATAAAATAAATACGAATTAACGGGGTTTTACTAAAACGATAAAAAAAAACATAAAAACAATTGTTTTTGAAGGATTGAAGTAAGAGTGGATGGAGCAATTTCAAATCGCTCAGCAACGTCTATTTTTTTCTCTCCATTGTCAGTGGCTGCAAAAATTTGTTGTTTTTGTAACACCGACAGAGTTTTATGCGTGCGCTTTGACATTTTTCTTTATTATTCATGTAACCAACTGATCTTAAGAGAATAAACACACACTCAAGCAAAAGCAAAAACCCTCGCAAAAAAAAAAAACAAATAGGGGTAAACAAAAAATCATTTTTTCCATGTTTCTGTTGTTTTTATTAGGAATTATAAGTGGTAGTTAGCACACAATTACGATTTATAAGAGGTAAAGAAGATTTTATTTAAAAAAAAAATTACGAATTACCGAGGGGACCAAAACGTATGGAAATTTTACGAATTAACGAGATATTTTCAAGGGACCGACAGTTTATTACGAATTATCGGGAATTACGATTTATCGGGGTACGAATTATCGGGATTTGACTGTATGTTGGATTAATAATGCTGAACAATAACATACTTAAAAATATACCACAAAAAATCGTGTGGCCATTAATACGAGTATATGTTACATAAATACATATATGTAGATACATTGTACTGAATAAAATAACTAAAAATATTGGCATTTTTTACAGTTTATTACCACAGTTTCAAGGCTGAATGAAAAGCAAAAAAAAAATGAAAGCACTTGTAACAATATTTAAACTTTAATCTCTTTACAAATGGCCACTGATTGCTCTAATAAATTTTTCTAATTTTAATAACAATAATTTTTGTTGTATTTAATTATTAATTGCAATAATAACAATAATTTAATTTCTTTTTTTTTTATTTTTTTTTTTTTTGCTGTGCATAACAAATTTTATTGATAATAATTATTGGAGCTCATAAAGTTTTACAAATAAGGAATTTAATAGAGGTACTCACAAAAGTAGGCAACTATTTTCTGTTCATAAAAGGCTCTATAGGAAATACAAGTAAAATCCATAACACTTATTCTCTTCTCAATGAGTTTTGAAAAACATCCACTTCCGATGTCAAAATATGTATCGAACAATGTGTTAACAAAGCATTTGACAAAGCAACTGGACCACATATAAAAGAAGTGAAACAAGGTGAAAATAATCCCCCGGCTTATCGAGAGTATCTGTTATGAATTTTTATAAAAGAAAGAGAGCTAAAATATACAAATAAGAGCAGTAACATCAACTAAGAATCGAAAATTAATCAGAAATTGAACAACATCAGAAGCTCTCAATGTCCAAAAGCCCATTCGATGAGAATTGTTTCACATTTACAGTTAGTGGGTGAGTGATACAGATGCCTATGAAAACATGATAACCTAAAAAATAAAAAATAATTTTAGCAAAACAAAACAGCTTTAATAAATAGAGACAATCGAAGAGATTACAAAACCGAACCAAAAAAAAAAATTAAACCGATTTAATCCATTTCTTATTCATATTTTACTATCTTAATGAAAAAAGCTATTTCACTAAATACTTGCCTTTCCGATATTTGAAAATATATTTAAAATGGTATCAACAAGACTTTTTTAAACAAAAGATGACTTTGACAATCACATTGCTACAACATACCGTGTCTTTTCTTCTACAGAGTTATAATTTCTTCCTTTTTAGAAGTCGGTCGAAAATAGTTTAAATTATTAATTAAATTGTCAAACAGATTTTTAAACATAAATTTTTACATCAAATTAAAGCCAAGAATATCATCTAAACGCTAATAAAAATATGATTGAGGGCACCATTATATGATTATTTTTATATGATTAGAGATAATTCATAAAAATATGGAAATATATCAGTTTTATAGACATTTCCTTTGTCCCAATTTAACAATAATGCGATTTCATAAAACCTTATACTCGTATGTATACAAAAATAAGTTTTTATGAAAAATGGCCTCAACAAAAAAGGGCACCAAAGTTTTGTTCTAAAAACAACAATACGAAGTTTAAGCCCATTTCTTCTATTTGTTTGTGACCAAACACCCAATAAAATGCAGAAAATCTTTATTAAAAATTGCCTCAAGTAAAAATAATAAAAGTGAAAAATGTCCCCAAATGAAAAAATAAAAGTGAAAAAAAGCACCAAAATAAGAAAAAATTAGCTCGAATTCAACAATAAAAACTGACCATAAAGCAGTAAAATGGCATTAAAAACAGCTTTTTGTTATTTAAAATAGAACAAAATTTTGGGGCCATTATTCCATTGAAAACAACAAAAAAAAATTATTTTTGGTACCATTTTTAATTTTACTTTTCATTTTTGATTTGTCGCCATTTTTCACGAAGTCGAAAAATAGTATGGTTGTAGATAACTATGTACACATTTATATGATGTCATCTTAAGCATATTTTGTTAAACAAAAAATTTTACTGCAGTTTAAAAATTATATTTTTGAGTTAAAATTTTAATTTATATTTTTTTTTAATGGCCCGATCGTTAAAGTAGAAATAAACCGTAAAAGTTTTCATTCCACTTCTTATTTTCTCATATTTGTGGAAACATAGTATTATTGATAGTTATTAGTTTTTACCATTTCTCGACTGTTCCTTTTGCACGAGTATGTTTCTAAAGCAAAAGCACATAAGCAAACAACTTACAAATACAAAAGCAAACTGACAGGATATCTTACTAGCAAGGATGTGCGACAAACAAGCTTATTTAAAAGCACACAGCCATATGCTTGCTATAACCTTATTTTGATGGTAAATAGTTATGTTGGAAAATAGTATGGTTGATTTAGTATATTTTATTACTTTAAAATCATAGTATTATAATCGAATTTGAAAGTAATTAACCATCATTATGGTCACAAATTATTTATTTTAATAATATAAATTGTTAAAAGCGATCATGTTGCAAATTTTTATGAGTTATAGGAAAAAATTAATTTGCTAATAGAAAAATTATTAAAATGCACAAAATTTTTAATTTATAAATGGTTTGTTTAAGACCAACACAAACTTTTTACGTGAACATAAAATTGTTGACACAATCATGCAACAATCATGGCATAACCGACTTTACTAATAAACATTTCAATATCAGAGAAAGTCAAAACGAAACAATACTGTTGTAATTACGAAATTCAAATGTGAATTATTTTCCAACTGCAACAATGAGTGTCACGTATTAAAAGAAGAGCAGATACTCGTAGAAGAGGCGGGAAAACATTTAAAAATCCAAAAAGTTTTTTTGATGTTCGAAGAATTTTCTTTATTTCAAAGTCTTTCAAAATTATTAGAGGTCATGGAATTCGGAAGACAACAGATTGGAATTGAAAACAAAAAATCTGAATAAAGGATTTCCTGGTTTGAAAAATATGACTTCATTTACTCCAACTGTGATTAGCCTGATTTATTGAATAAACAATTTAAATGGCATTCATATTAAAATTATTATTAATCTTTGTTAATATTTAGCGTATGGCATTTAACGTTTTCATAAAAACAATTTTAAATACATAAAATGAATCTGTTTAAAAAAATCAGCTGCATATGTGCATGCTTGTGCATGCCTTAAAGTAAACAAAACATATTACCATAATTTTAAATTAATTAAATAAAATGCTGTATGCATGTTGAAAAGTCACATTCTTCAAATTAATGGAATGAAAATTTTATTAACGCAACAAAATGCGAATGCCTCTGAAGGAAGAAGATGTGTACTAAAAAATGCCTCTAATGTAGTCAATTGCTAATCGCTCGAATTGTAAATCTACTATTTCCTGCATCCACTATTTGCAGTTTCTCTATTTCTCTGCCATTCGAACTACAAAATCGAAACTAATATGAATTTGTTTTTTCTATTCATTTAAGGATATTTTCAGATGATTTCCTTTGCCAAAATGCACAAAATGGAAAATCTCATATTACGACATACGAGTAGATTGAAATAATAAAAGAAAATTCTTGCAAAAATCATATTGATTTTTGATCGACAAAAAAAGGACCCCCCAAAAAACATGTGCGCATAAAATTTACATAAAAAAAAGTAAAACTTGTTTTTACAGCCAATTTATATGCAAAATAATAGTTGGAAGTTGTAGAAAAAAATGCAATTTCCTGTAAAATAAAGAATATACTCGTAAATGCACGAATTTGTTAAAAGAAATGCAAAAATAAAAACTTAATAAATATGTATGTATTCATGTCCATATGCACGGCATGCAAAAAACAGCACATTTACGTTGAATATAAATTTAAAAAAATAAATTATTTCTTCAAAGAAATTCTTAATGTCACTTGTGCCGCTTACAATATACGTTGATACTATACAAGACAAAATACAATATATATGATTTTATCGACTGATTATGGTATAAAAATTAATCTAAAAAAATTGGGACTTTAGTAGAACAACAAAAAAAAAAAAAAACAAACAAACCAGAAAAATGGGCATTGTAAAAAATAACTCAACGGCAACGCTGGGATTTAAAACTTTAAATAGGGCAAGCACAAATAGGGAATTGCATGTTTTTTCCGTGCGATAGATAAATGTATAGTGAAATTAAATATTTATACAATTCAGAAGAGTTTAATATATTTGCCTTGAAATTTTTACAGCATATTTTTGCATATTTCCGCATACTACGCATATTTAGTGCAATATTTTTTTAGTTTTATTTTTTCTGCTAATTTTGAAATGTTACGTTCCTTAATTTCCACTTTTACAAAAAGAATCAAAATTTTTATCTTGGAGGCTGTTCACATATAAAGTAACGCATTTTTAAACGATTTTAGACCCCACTTTCCCGCAGTAGCAGATCGTAAATTTTGTATGTTACGTAACATTTGGATAAACAAATCGCATTCTCCCCCTTCACCACAACGTCACAACTAATTTTGTATTCCCTAACAGTATTGTGACGATGTTGATTATTTATCGAAACATATTTGAGTCAGCTGATATTTATTTAACTATTTTTGGTAAAAGTGTTTTTGAATAAATAAAATTTTTGTGCATACATTAAAATAAAAATAATTTTTCTTCTTGATTCGGACTCCAGTGATGAAGAAAATAAATAAATTGACAGTGGAAAGAAGACTGCTTAGACAGATGTCTTGTATTTTTAGCTTGCCCGATGAGAAGTAACTTACAAATTTTAAGCAATGATTTCCCAAGTAATGGATTTCTTATCCTTTTTAGGATTTGGAAGTTATTTTCGGTTAAATAAACCATATTTTAAACATATAATAGTAGGACCAATTCCTCTACGAAATCCTCTGGCTAGTGAATGGATTCATTTCAAGTTCTTGCACAAGCTTCTCGAATTGGCAATTATTTGTTATATAATATTTTTTCTATTAGTTTATTTAAACCAAAAATACAACACAATTATATAAAAATACCAAAAACGAAGAATGAAAGACAACTTTAACGTTAATTTTTGCAAAGTTTTAAAACACAACACAAAGCAACGCAAGTTAACACCAAAAATACCGACGACAAAATCAAAGGCAATTACAGACAACATCATCATCAATTTTGCTTACAAAACACCAAACATAAGTAAAAGTTATCGATAAATGGCAATATTGCCACCTAGAATACCGATTGGCTACAAAACGGTGTTGTCTTCTACAATTTAATAAAAATTTAATAAAAAAATTACATCAAATAAATATTCCTTAATGCAAGACAATTTCCAATAGTTCATAAAAATTTGTATACTTAAAAACGGAGAACGGTTGTGTCCAATTTAATTTCATAATTTTTTTTTTCTAGAATTGGAAAATTTTCCAATATAATAATAATTGTAGGTCATTGTGTTCTTAATATAAAAATTACTCAGACTGAAATACCTCAGTTCGAGTCCAAATCTTTGTGTTTTATTAAAAGGTTTTCAACATCCCTCATTCCAGACAATACATCACAACTGTATCTCCGGACATTCCACCGATCTGATGACATCTAAAGCTTCGTTGTAGCAGACTGACGGTTCAGAAGAAGGAAAAATACGGAAATGAGCAGTGCTTTGCAAGATCAACAGTTACACATGGCATGGAAATGAACCACTACACAGTTGCATGAAATCAATGTTCTTTGCCATGGTAGATGGAGTTCCATGTCGAAGTTTTTAATTATTTTTTAATAAACTCAGTGTTTAGAAGTTTTTAGTAAATATTTTATTATAATTATAAAAAATTTCGTGTGAAAGACGGCATTAGTATATCATCACATTTCCATTTCAGATGAGAGTTCAATGGAAACATTTCATTTCCATTTTCCTAGAAACTATATTTTTTCATGATTTTTAATGAAGGTATAATTTTAACTGATGTTTTTTTTTTGTGCCACACGTATTATCGTAAGTCTTCTAATTTCAATTTTATAGCGTAAAGGACATTAAGCAACAAAAGGAAATAAAATGAAAATTAATAATAAAAAAAGTTGAAATTGTGAATAATAAAGTCGAATTACGAAATAAAAAATAGTTTTATATTTCGACTACACATGCAAATTACAGAAATTATTTAATTCATACGAGAACATTTATTCATTATTTCTTTAATTCTTTGAGTGGGTTAAACAGCGTGAATTTAGATTAATTAAAATGAGTGAGTGAGATCGTTAGTGAGTGAATGAATGTGTGTAAGTGTCTCAGTTTAGTTTTGTATGTAAAACACCCATTCAGAACATGAAAAGGTTTTTATTTGGTTTTTTTTTTTATAAAAGTCGTGTATGCATTTAAGAATGTATTTAAGTGTATATGTCGGTATGTGTGTGTATACTCATTTACCAAAACATTTAGCGTGTCAAAGTTCAGTTCAACAGAAGTTTTTTTTTATTTATAAAAAAAAACACGCATTTCAGAATCGTTTTTTTTTCTATCATTCATTGCAAAATTATTATAGCTATGGTGGTATTCAGTGTTTGATGCAAATGGTCTTGCAAAAGAGCAAATAGAAATTCCAACAGCAAAATACTCGGAGTTTGCCGTAAAATTGCATAAAAAAATAAAGCTGCAATATTTTCCATTTGAACCAAACACCGCATACCGCCAGCCAGTGTGTGTTGCAAATTTTCTGGCAAAAGAGCAAATGCAAAATTTCGTAGTTATTCCAAGAACAAAATACTCGATGTTTTGCGTTAGATTTCATTAAAAAATAAAGTTGAAATATTTTTAATTTGCTCTTTTGCAAGACCATTTGCTCCAAACACTGCATGCCATCTTTATTTCATGACTAAATTTATTAATTGATGAAATTTATGTACACACGTACATGCAAACATATTTTTTTTTGTATTATTACTATATTTAATATTTAATTATAATATTTGCTTTTATTTATTTGATGTTTAAACAGCAGCAGAAAAAACCCCATTAAAAGTTAATTAGTTTTAATTTAAATATTATTGAAAATTTTATGTAAAAAAAATCAACATAATTTGTTTCAATAACAATGATAATTCTCGCAAGTGTGTTCTCTAAAATGTATGCAATAAAAATTGTTTTAAAAAAATTTATTTAAATTAGTTTTCTACCTCACTCTCTCATAAATGGGTTTCGTTACGTGACAAAATTAGCGGATATTTTTAATGACACTTTTTTAAGATTTTATCATAATGAGTTGTTGTGTTAAAGAACTTAATTATTGAAATTAAGTCATCATTTTTATTACACATTAATAACACTTTACAATACACACCCACAAACACATTATAAAATTGCAAAATCGTGCCAAGGGTTCAGGCAAAGGATAACAAAATTTATATGTGTAAATTTGCACCTCTTGTTTTTTATCTAAATGGATATAGATGACCTTAACCTTTTCGTTGCTATACTTTAAACCGAAGCAGTTAAGAAAAAAATAATTTGTCACAATAATTTTTTTCATAAAATAATAGAAATGTACAAATTTTCCCCAAACAATATTAAAATTCATAATCTCATATTAAAAAGACATTTATGAAAATATATTAAGGCTACAAATTTCCTTTGCAGACTTGTTTTCTTATCATCTACCAAAGAAATAGAAAAAAAGTTCTGAATTTATGAAAGAAATAAAATATTATTTTCACAACAAAGATTATATTAAGAAAAGTTTTAAAATGAATAACAAGCCTACAGCAAGGCTAAGAAAAACGTTGTATAAAAAAGAAAATTTTAAATTACAGATGATCTCCGATATTAAGTTGAAGGTTTTTAAATAATAATTTGCTTTACATTGCTCTCAAGCGCTAAGTACACATTAGGAAACAAATAATTTTCCATAATTTCAGTAATTTGAATTTCTTTGTTTGTTTGGAAAGAAGACAATTTTAATTCTATTTAATTTATGTTTGATTGCAGTCTCAGACGATGCCAATTTATAGTAGTGCTACCCACATTATTATTATTTAAACTTGGCTTAAACTGCATTTAATCTTTGGTTAATTCACATTAACCAGGGTTTACACTAAATTATTAATAACTTTTCTCTTTGTTTTATTGCATATAACGAGGTATTATTTAGAGGTCCTAAAAGTATGCACCTATTTTATGATTTTTTTTTCTTAAGTATACAAATAAGGAATTAAAATTAATCTGAGAACGGCGGCAAGGATTTTGCTCAGGCTTACGGAAGCGGGTTTTGTAAGGCCAGGATTTACAGGTCATACATCACTCTTATCAATGATTAGGTTTAGCAGAGGGGAGACCATATCCCCGGACTCCAAGGTTATTGAGACTAATTTTATTAGAACGCCATCACTAGTCATTGGATCAAATCTGATAGACTGTACGAGGGCTGTGCGGTCTTCACAGATGGATCGAAAATGGAAATAGGCACGGGTGCTGGCGTCTATTTTTAGGAACGGACATTCTTAGGTCTTTTAGGCTGCCGAACGAATGTAGCGTATTTCAGGCTGAGATCCTAGCGATCCTCAGGGCCACGGAACTAGTGGCAGAACACGTAATTGAAGGCAAGGAGGTAACATTCTACGTTGACAGTCAGGCGGCGCTTAAATCTTTGAAGAGGCATAGCGTCAAATCGAAGCTGTTCAGCAAGTGTAGGGGATCTCTCAACTTGCTTATGGAGAAATTTAGCGTTAGGCTATGTTTGGTACCAGGACATTGCAATATTGAGGAAAACGAAAACTCTGATGAGCTGGCAAAAATAGGGTCAGCATTAGATGTGGCAGTTAGTGACTGGTCGGTTAAACCTCCAATCGATTACTACTACAGGGACCTCAGTAATTGGGTAATTAGCAGAACTAATCATTCCTGAAGGAATAGCGAAGATTGTAGTCTCGAGGTCCAGAGAACTATACTCAGGTAAATCTGATATACTTTTGGGTATGAATAGAAAGGGTTCGATTGTCTTAGTAGGCGCGTTGACTGCCCGTTGCTCGATTAGAGCGAGGACCAGCATATGGAAAAATGGCACTCCGGATTTCTGTATGATATGTGGGGATGAAGAGGATCAAGAAACTATAGAGCATATTATCCGTAATTGCCCAAGGATGCAACGCCATAAGCAAATATGACTGAGCAGACATTTCCATGAGGGCTTTACTGATATCGCGAAGTGCAAACGAGGATATCAGGGGCTTTATCATGGGAATTAAGTGGCTGAATGATGGATGATAAGGGCTCTTTTGGGCAGTAAGGAGAATAATTTGTCAATAAATTAAAAATGAATGGAATCACAATGGATCCAATTGGGTCTCCGAGTGGATGTGTATTTCACACTACCCTTCATAACCTAACCTAACCTATAGAGATTCTTGACGATGTCTATTATACGATAATAGTACTTCAAAGTAATCTGGCAACTATGCAGTCAATTAGTTGTAAACTCTACAAGTCATAAAGTATAAAAAAGGCGAACATCTCTTATGACTTTTTACTTTTAGAGGGTTCCCTTTTTCTTAAATATTTCATATTCGAGTCATAATTTACGTAAAATTTTTAAACATTTTCTGGTTTTTTCCCCTGCTTTTAAACAAATTATGTTTGTGCTATTTATTTATTATAAAGGTATCGCACATAATTTCTGATAAAATAAAAAAAATAAAACAACAACGAATAGACTGTAAACAAAAAAAGAAAAAAAATTTGCTGTAATAATTATAATTTTTGTTGTTTGTTGCTGTTGCTGTTGTTGTTGTTGTTGTTGTTGTTGTTGTTATCTTTATTTCTGGCAGAATAATAAGATAAGTTTTCTGCCACAAGAGGAAGGAGACATTAAATGGAATACATTATGGATGGATAAATGATATTTATGGATGGATTTTCTTTGTTTTTTTCTTTAATACTAAATAAGCAAATGACT
Organism: Lypha dubia; assembly: GCA_947311025.1. NCBI lineage: Eukaryota > Metazoa > Arthropoda > Insecta > Diptera > Tachinidae > Lypha > Lypha dubia. The sequence continues at coordinate 57,381,293 of OX371263.1, forward strand.
TTTAATAGAAGTCGAAAATCTCATTATTTTCTAGTTGCTGTTGCTGTTGTCTTTATTTATGATTATTTAGATTCATGTTAAACTAACTAAACATTATAAGTAGGTAGTTTCTTATAATAAGAAAAAATCCAGATTTATTAAAGAAAGTTATATGTATGTTTCTGTAGCTTTAATTGTAGTCAACTTTTAATCTTTTGCCAGTTTGACCTTTTTTTTAAGAAAATAAGCGAATTAGGTTTGAACACTGTAAGAAAAAACAAATTAAATTATTTACTTTCAAGGTCCAAGTTTTTTTTCTAAATACTGTAGCCAGTGTTTTCAAACATCTTAAGTTTTATAAAGATTATCAACAATAAATTCAAAAAAGTTAAAGATTTAAACCAACTAAATAGCAAATATGCAATTGCATGTTTTTTCCGGTGCGATAAATGTAGATCTAAATAATATATTTTTACGTTTTACAACATTTTTAGAATTTTTACATCATCTTTTTAGTGCATATTTTTTCATATATGAATATTTATAGCATAATTTTGCATATTTTCGACTACACCGATTATTAAGAGCATTTTTTTAGGTTTTGTGATAAATTCGAATGTTTTCCTTCATATTTTGTTTGATTTATTTTTTTAATTTAACAAGCTGAGCAATTTTAATAAATTTATTACAAAATTTTTTTAAAATTGTTTATATTTTTTTTATTTATTTTGACATTATTTAGAGAATTAAAACATTACAATATATTTTATGGAATCACCTTTAGTGCATATATTTTACATATTTTATTCTTTACAGCATAATACAAATACAAATACAAATCCATCTTTTTAAATATAAGAAAATAATCGATTTTAGTGAGAGACTATCAACAATAAAATAAAAAATAATAATTAAATTTAATTTGAATTTAAAATGTTGATATTCGTTAAAATATTTTTTACTTTTCAGAACTTTTTAAAAATTTCGTCATCATCTTTTTAGTGCATATTTTTACATATTTGACTCTTTATAGCATAATTTTGCATATTTTCGACTACAGCGCATGTTAAGAGAATTTTTTTTTTAATTTTTGTAGCATATTGGCTTTATTTTCCTTTTTATTTTGACTTTTTTTACAAAACAGAATAAAAAAAATAATTTTTTGTGATCCAGAACTTATCTTAACCTAAACAAACGCCCATGTTCTGACACTCGCATGAATATGAAATCGCATGCGTTTTGAAAATCGCCAAACTTATTTCTGCATGTTCTGTCGTTTTGCTATTTTTTTTTTCACATCAAGTAAAACAGCTGTTTAAATCAAATCGCCAGTACTGAAGAAAACAATTGGCACAGAAAAATTATGAAAACAAAAGAAACATTTCAAAGTTGATATTTTTAACTTAAATAGTTTGAAAATATCCTTAAACGATTTTAATTAGTTCAGCTTGAGGTCATTAAAAATACAATAATTTTAGTTGATTATTGTTTATTTATTTCCCAATATTTCGATAAACATCGTTGATCATCATCAGGAGATACGAGTATATGGTATTTAATTTTAAACAATTTAAAATATATTGTAATTTAATAATGTTTCACTTTTACTCAGACTGTTTAGTGGTTAATAAATGGTTGTTTCCTTATTTGTTTACAGAACATGCTTGTAAAATAAATATCTTATAGTATTTTAAAAGCCGGTTTCAATGAGTCATTAATATTGTGTGTCACAGTCAGCGGTACCAAATGTGCAGATTTATCTGTTTTTTGCAGTTTTTCGCAGCATTGTGCAGTTTTGAATTTGGTCTCTTTGTACGTGAAGCGGTTTTTTTATTTATAATAAAAATTAAATAAACGATACATTCTTTGGTTTATGTTCTATAAGCAGTTTTTTCACTTGGAAATCAGGTTTTTTTTCTAGACTTGCAGCTTATTTAAAAAAAAATTATGGCAGCATTGGTCACAGTTAAATTCTAAATTTAATATGTACTGCTGATATCATTACAAGCAAAGAATTTCTGCTCTTTTTCAAATGACTTAAGGCAATGTCATTTTAGTATACGTAAACTAGTATAACCATCGGCCGACACAATCGACCGTATTCTACATGAAATCAATTTTTTTCTTATTTTCAAAGAGAAATTATCATAACAAATCTTTACAAAAAGAAAAAAAAAACTACGGGTAGCACTCCGGGAGTGCCGACAGAAGTGAAAACGTTTTGTGATTACAACAATATACGTGCTATTGCCAAAAAAAATTATGCGTAGATATAAACAATTATACAAATACATGTAACAAATTTAACCACTTATCAAGGCGTATGCAACAGGTGAGCTTACTAGCACAGCTGACTGAACTCGCTTTATAGTAAATTTTCATACAAACTGATATAGTTTGAAGAGAGTACATAAAAAAACTGCGCATACCTGCTAGTTTTGCCATGCCACTTATTGTAAACGCAAATGCAACTGCGCCCGAGAAGTTAACAACCTAAATTTTTTTCGCTCATAATGAAGAGAGTGCCATCTTTGTGTAGTCTTATTGAAGAGTGCGCCCTCTTTGGTGCACCAAAAAAGTGAGTGTTTTTCTCATATGTGGCAACATCACCCACAAGAGGGCGCTCTCTTCATTTTGAGCGAAAAAAATTTAGAGTTATCTGTAGGTTGTTAATTTCACTAACATCTGTAGGCTGTTAACTATACTACGAGTACAAGTGTCAAAAAGCGTGACGATGTCGCGAGCTCTGAGATTTTAGCCCTCCCAAAACCTCCGTACCGCGCCAATAGAAGTTTTCACTTAAAAAAAAGACAGTCATACAACAATCACAACTACAATTATTTAATGGTACATGCAAAAACAAAATACCTTTCAAAGAATTCTTTGCGAAACCAGTTGCAGGATAACTCATGCACGTTTTACTTGTTTCTTTTTTAACATAAGTAATACGCTTATAGCGCTTGAAATTCTGAAGCCACAATAACCCAAAGCATCTCGTTCACTTCTGCAAATAAATATTTTAAATTCTCTATAAGTTTTGTCAAAATCGGCTAAATAATTTGGCCAGAAAGTTTATCACATAATATTGGTTTTGCCTTTTAATCATATAGATATGCAATGAAAACTCCCCAAGGTATGGTTTAAAATTGTCCCAAACAAATTATAATGGTAAAAATGCATTCTTGATTATTTGGTTGCAATAGTTTGCGTTACACTATAGATGAAAAAAAAATAAAAGCACAAACGCATTTGAACATGCAATCTGGTCACATACTACAGTTTCTTTTAGATTTACCGCAACTCACAACATCGTTTTTATTTTATCTGTTGTTACATATTCTTAAAATAAACAAAATCCTTTTGTTGTAGAAAACTTCAATATTTTTTAAAGTACCACTTTGCAACTTTAAACATGTTACATCCGAAATGCAAAAAACTCAATCAACACACACATAGAATATTCTATTTTTGGTTTTTTAATTTTAGAAATTTTATTATTGTGTTACTTTGAAACAAAAAGCTTTTCAGAAAGAGTTTCTTTTTGAAACTGTTATATTTTTTTATACATACTTATTAAGATACATACACAGTGTTAAGGATGCATGCAATATAAGAAAGCATGTAGCAGGCCACAAAGTATTGAGAGATTAAAAACAAAAAAAGATTTAGAACAAGAACACTCTTCACGTAGTTAGCGAAAAAGTATGCAACAAGAAATAACTTGTACTTAAACATGATGCCACAATGTGGCAGCAACAAAATCTACTTTACGCATTTTATATACATATATACATACTCGTACACGGTACTGCTCGAGAAGATTTACTTAAAAATGCCAGTTATTTAGTTGTTTTCCACACTTTTTCTTATTGTCTTATTGTTTTATGGTTTTTCTTTTTGTTTTTGTTTTTCTTTACAAGATAAACTTAACAAAACATTTTGGAAAAACAAGAAAAAGAATTTGTTGTTGTTTCTCATGCTTAATCTATGCAACATCGTACATATAAACAGCCATGGTTGCATTTAGTTTGATAAACTAAAGAAGAAAGACCTAAAAGTATGCTTTAGTTTTTGTGTATGAACGATTTGTACAACCTCATACACACACACACACACACACCAATACATACTCAAGTGTATTATTATAGACGTTTGTTTTGTAGCAAGAGTTAAGAGTTTTATTGCTACTTAAAAGTTAACATGAGTATAAATAACGAAACAGCTGTTATTGTTTCTGCGACTACTGCTGCTGCTTCAAAAATATACTTCTATATTCTAAGGAATTTGGCTTAGTTATTTATTTATTTTTCGGGGTTTTTTTTTTCTTTGCTAGGATTTTGTTTACAAAACAACTCTAGCAAAATAAGGAAATCTTTAAAAAATACGACTTATTTGTTTTCTTTTTTTTTTGTTTTTTTTTCGGTTTCTTTGCAAAATGTACTAACACAGCAGATATTTTTATAAATCCTAAAAGTATGCTTGTTTATTTGGAAATGGATAAGCTAAACCTTAAAATTCAATTGAATTTTTGGTATATTGTTAGATGAGTGCACAAGATTGTGCACAAGTTTTGTAGTGCTTCGAAATTAATATTGCAAGTTGATGTTTTAAATTAAAATTGTAAAGATTTACAAATAGGAGAGCAAGTTTTCTTTAAAATCTTATCTGAGAATTTTATAAAAAGTGTGAGCACAACCAGTTCGAATATGGTTTCTTTCGCAATTCCGCCACTATCTTAATCGAAATGATTTTAGTTCGAACATTTTTGCTTTATATTCTTCTGTTTTATTTTGTATTTTAATTTTACACTATTAAGTTTTCGGCACTCCTAAAAGTATGCACATTGAAGGTGTACTATTAAATTCTGCGAATTGACTGTAAACATTTTATACCCCTCATCATAACGCTTTTTATTAATTTTTTAGTGCAAAATTCCCAATCCGCCCCCCCTGGAGCGTTACATAAAATGTGCACAACCCCTAATGAAAATATTGGCATTATTTATTACAAATTTATTTTATCTTATAAATGACATTATTTCATTATTTTATTGATTTTAAATGCAATTTTGTCATTATCGTCTGGACAAATGTTAAAACAAATTAATATTTTTTTGCAGTCATAGCAAAGTTGACTATTAAAATGTGACAAAATTCTATGATGAAATTTGTCATCAAGTTGGTGTCTGTGTTTTTACTATTGATGACATGCGTCATAGTAGTGATTTAAAAATTCTGGGAGTCAATCCGAAGATATATTTTTATAGGTTTGTGTAGAGCATTAATTTGTTTTACTTTTCTTTACACCAGACATTTATGGTACATCGCCTTTGAGTCAAAAAATAATTTATACCAAGGTTTGTATTCGCAAGCTCGTGAATGATCTACATAATTTCGGAGATTTTATTGCAGAAGTTGGCGATATTTCTGGGATAACAAATTATGTAAAGAATATCCTCCCGAGCGCAGAGTACTCGAACACGAAATAAATTCTCAAATTGTGCTCGATCAATCATCTATCCCTAAGTGAGGCAGGCTGAAGCATTCATATCTTCTCCTCTTACGATATATAGTTTTCCATCGCCCAAGGTCTCAACTTCAAGCCAGTCACTTACTAGCCAGGAAGGAATCTCCTTTCAGTTTGCACTAAGAACTTCATATTGATATTTTTGTCAACAATTAAAAAAGGACACCATCAGTCATCTATATGTAAAAAAACTAAAAAAAAAATATGTAGACGGCTGCTCAACAGGTTGCAACAAATCTCGCACGATCATCAAAGGTTTTGGTAAAAAAAAACAACATCAAAACACAGAGTGAAATTAAAATTAAGAAACCAGCACAACTTAAGGCCGTGCTTCACTATCCTACACAATCGTACGATTCATTCACAGGAAAATCTTGCAAAAATCTGACCGACTTTAAAAAATCGTTTCAAAATGGGGTTGTAGGTGCCACACTATCATACAAATCTGATGCAAAAACATCTGGTTGACAATAAATACTCCTCTGATCGCATGAAAACTAGCATTTTATGAAAGTTTTCATAAAATTTTTTAAATCGCACGACTTGCCAAAAAATCTGTCACACAGTTGCATTTTTAGTCCACACTACCATATATTTTTAGCAAACATGTCATATTTGGCGTATCGCGCGACTGTGTAGGATAGTGCGGTACGGCCTTTAACAGTTACATGATTCGCTTTTTCATAATTTTTAGTAAACTTTCAATTATTTAGTACACTTTAAAATTTCGAGAAAGCAGAAAGGTACAAAAAAATTTTATTTCTATAAAAAATATTTAATGAAGAAAAATGTTTATTCATATTTAAATTGATTTTTTGAGTTTTAATGTTTTTTTTTATACAAAAATATTATTCAACACATTTTATATTATTACTACGAATAAACGTAATTATTATTTGAACTGCAATAATGTATAAATGAGAAATTATTATTAAGCTTAAGATCAGTTTTATTGAATTAATGAAAATTCAAAATTACTAAGAGTTTTTATTTTTGAAAAATATTAGCATGTGCAATCAAATTAGCAGAACGTATCAGTATACCGATTTCAAGGCCGCTACACCTCTCATCAGCGTTCATTTGTCCATTTTTTACAATTTTCGTGAAGTAGATACTAATTGGGAAAGAATATCAACTATTGAATTTTCATTAATTCAATAAGCTTAATAATAATAATTTCTAATTATTCAACATATTTAGCACGAAATTTCTCACAGTGTTCTTTAAATACACTCAGCTCGACATACACATATCTAAGGTACTCTCTTTGTGAAGAGCATTGATCTAAATGCTCAAATCAAAAAAGTCAAGTCGCATAGACACAAACAACATGATAATTTTCTATGCTCAGCATTTCGACCGCTTGTGGACACGATAAAATGCCTCTGCAATATTATTTTAAGAAAATTACTAAACAATTTACTGAGACTTCTTTTTATTTAAATTTGCTATTCTTTAATAGCAAACATATTCATCATCATGGGCTCTCAATCGCTTACAGAAATCATAAATTTCAGCAAATTTCTTATTAAAAGCAAAAATCCAGTAAAAATCTTCTTATCATTCAAAATACATTAAAATGAAATAAATTACTTCCAACAAAAAAAAAAAAAAAAAAAAAAAAAAACACGTAAAATCATCAAGTAGTTTCATTTAATAGTTTTTCCCTCGCTTACTGCTTCTTTTGGCTTAAATCCAAGTTTAAAGTACTGCAAGGCAAAAAAAATATAAAATAAAAATAAAACTATTTCCACAGTCAGCACTATTTCGAAAAGTAACATGGAAAAATTGGGCATGACACAGGATGAAAAGTACAACAAAAACGAAAAAAAAGGAGTAGGATAAGTAAGTGTCTACTTTTTTCTTTTCTCTTTTTTTTTCTCTTTGCAGCATTGACCGTGTGATGTCTTGGCGCTTTAAGTTTTTAAATAGTATTGCATATTTTTATGGGCTTGTTTTAGTAGATATTTTACATCAAGATTATGTCATTTTTATACACTCATTGTGAAAAAATGAATTATTATTATTATTATTATTTCAGTTAAGACAATAGCTGGCAAAAGAAGATTTAATCATTTTTGAATAAGATTTTTTTGTCAGTTTGCTCTTCAGCAGCAGTTTACATAACAAGAAAGAATTAGAGTGAAAAGTAGGAAGGACATCAATAGTTGACAAACGACCTTAGAACAGATTTAAAACGGAATGATTGAAATAATGAATTCGCATTGAAATAAAAATCTAATATAATGGAAACCTCGAAAGGAAACAAGAATGACTTATTTCTTACTTCCAGAATATCTTTCGAATTTATGTATGTATGTATGTATATCAACACCACGTACCTAAAAAAAATACATGTAGTAAATTTAAGTGAAAACTTTCCTGCAAAATGGTTTAAAGAAATTTCTAAATTTAATCACACATTCCGATCGCAATGAATTTAACTCCGTAATTGTATTCCGGTCGTTTTTCCGTTTATTTTGTATATCGATTTAACAGCGATGGTTTTATTTTATCCATAGGCGTTTGTGTAAATTGCTTTTACCAGCATATCTCACATTAGGCTTAATTTACTGACGTTCCTAAAAGTATGCAGGTTTTTTTTTATTGATTAGTACAAATGAAAAATTCATAGTATATTTCACTTTGAATTTTAAAAGTGGTTTGATAATAAACTAATTTTTTTTTTTATTTTTTTTCCGTTTTATAAAGACTTAACTTTAGGAATTGAAACTTCATTCGATCAAAATTGATTTGTTTGACATAGCTGATAAATTTATTAATATTTACTGCTTGTTCGCCGATAACGAAGGAGTTTTATCTTTCGAGCAATTATATATAAATAAACAACATTTTAGAAATTGGTTTTGTTTCAAATGTAATTTTTCGAAAGAAAGAACTTCTTCGATATCGGCAAACAGGTAGTTAGAAAAATTGCTTAAATCCAAAAAAATTTCCTTAATACTCTTATAAGAAAAAATAAAAAAATTCGTGTTTTTGAAAATAATTCGTAACGTAAAATCTTACTATTTTTTAAAAGTAAGAATTTTTTTTAATAATTTGAAGGACATTTTGTCATCCAAATGAACTTATTTTGTTTTCGCTTTAAAAAGTTTATTTAGAAAACGATTTACTCCTGAAACACGGTTTTCCTCAAGTTAACTTCGTTAATTTTTTTCTTAAATTAAAAAATTTTCATTTAATTAAAGAAAAAAACAATCCAAAATAATTTTTACTTAATGACTTACAGGATTCAAAAAATTTAGTTTGCTATTGTAAGAAATTGTGAAATTTGTATTTAAGTGAACTGTTTAATAAGAGATGATAAGGTAGATTAGTGTGCGGGTTAGAGTGCTAGTCTACTAGACCAAAGTACCTTACTTCAAATCCCAATAGACTTCGCCTTTTTAATTAAAAGTTTTCAAACCCCTTTATTCCAGACAATACTTCTAAATTTGAACAAGCAGCTGCCCGGACATTCCAGCTCTCTTCTTACATCGAAATGGTCGACGGCAGTAATATAGACTGCTAAGAAAGCGCCTGCTACAAGAAAAAACAAGTAAGTTAAAAGCGCTTAGCAATATCAAGAACCAATTAGCAAGGCAATTAACCACTATTTAACTACATGAAAACATTGTTACTAGCCACGGCAGAAGGCGCGCCAAGTAGAAATTTTTACTAATTTTTGGATAAAAACGGAACTAGTTTTTAAAAAAATATTTTCTTATAAATCTGAAAAATTTCTTGTAAAACATGAAATTTGCATTGAAAAAATGTTTAAATATTTTTTTGTGTACACAAAAGTTTTTGAAATTTCTTGCTGTAGATATTCCTTCCCTAATTGTTTTTGTTTTTCTTTAAGACACAACTTACAACACATTCAATAAAATAAAAATGATTGTCTTAATAAAATTTACTCAAGTTAAAAATCGTATTCCCTTTAGTAAGAAAATAAGAATTAACGAACTCCATTAACAGACACTAGACATGAAACACCATTCAGAAAATCGCAAGCGAACAAAGAACATGATTTAGTAAATAATTTACTTAATAATTTTTAATGGCAAAAGAATAGAAATATAATAAAACCGAAATGTGAAAAATAACACCAGGCAACAAAAATACTAGATATTAAAAAATTTTATTAAAATTTTTTCCATTTCTTTATAAAATTTTCCGATAACAAAAATTTAAAAATAAAATATATAAAAATATATATGTATATTGGAATTTTTGTCACCTCTAAGCTGCTATCTATCATCTCATTAAGATTTTTTAAATTGAGACATGCTTAAACCAAAAGCCTTTGAAGCTTTTGAAATATATGATTAAATTCCACTGATGATTTACTATAAGCTGGAAAAGTTTTTTAAGCAAAATTTTACATTTCCGCCACTTTTATATACAAAAAACATACATACCTAATAAAATTACGAAAAGCCATTTTATTTTTGTTGCCTGGTGTAACTTTAACTAGCAGCTAACACAAATATGTTGAATAATGAATAATTATTTTAATTTTTAATAATATTGTTCTTAAATATTTTACCTAGTTTTGCCTCTTTTGTTAAATCGCACCTACACACACACTTTAATGAAATAAAAATAAAACTAATTTAAAATTTCCTCCTGTAAGAGGATACACAAAGTCGACCAAAAATAATTACTTTGCACGTACTAACTAACTACACAATAATGGCAACAAAAAGGACGAATAGAATTATAATGGGAGTAATAATACAATAGAAATTAATTATGCACGCTCACACACCTTTATATATTAAATTATGAATGAATAAAAAAGAGAATGAAAAGGAAAAAGAAAAGGAAAAAGAAAAAGAAAAAAAAAGCGAAACAATTTTACAGGACTATTACAAGTTATGGAGTGCAATAGTAGTGGCAGGTAGTAGTGTTAAGACCAAAGAAAAATACCTTGAAATAAGTTTTGTATAGTGAGAAAAGAAACACAAACATCATAGAGAAGAGGGTCTGGTAATTAACATTTATTAAAGTGATTTTAAGGGTTTTCTTTCTGGTATAAATTTTAACAACAACTGCTGCTGCTTTCAAGTTCTAAATGCACGTTTTAGAGATTTTTTTTAATGCTACAGCAGAGCAAAGAGGTGAAAAAAATTATGTTAGAAATTTAATAGGAGTTAAATTTAAGTCTGGCCTAAAAGTATGCTGCACTTTATTCATAAATTGCCATTAAAGTTCTTAAGGCAAAAGCAGCAGAGTTGCTCTAGATTCTCGTTTTCTTACTCGTACCGCAAAGTATATATATATAAATGGTTTTCCAATAAGAGTGATATTATTTCTTTCAGAAATAAACACACTTATTGTTAAGGAAATTCAAAATGAGAAATTATTATTATTGGGCTTAAGTTCAGTTTTATTGAATTAATGAAAATTCAAAATTACTATTGAATATTAGTAGTAAACCATCAGACATGGGGAATTTCGTACTAACCAAAATTGATTCAATATGTAAAAATAGAATAAAATGAATTAAATTAATTCTCGTATTCTATTTCTGTTGAAAACTTGGTTAAATAGTTGATATTCTTCCCAATTAGTATCCATTTTACGAAAATTGTAAAGATGGACAATTGAACGCTGATGAGAGGTGTAGCGGCCTTGAAATCGGTATACTGATACGTTCTGCTAATCTGATTGCACATCCTAATGTTTTTCAAAAATAAAAAACTCATAGTAATTTTGAATTTTCAATGACTTTTCATTTTTTATTTAATGTGAAGTACAATCGATACAATTAAGTTCTAAGTAAAACGTCATTCAAATGGCCTCCACAACTTCTTCTGCAGGAACGAATTCGATGAACCCAATTTACGAGCACTTTTTCCACTAAATCAAATCGTTCAAATTTGACTTGTTCAATATTGACTTGTAAACCTTGAAGAGAGTATGGTTTATTTCGAAAGACCAATGACTTCAAATAACCCCACAAGAAATAGTCTAATGGTGTTAAATCACAACTTCTTGGAGGCCATTCAATATCATAATTTCTTGAAATAATCGAATCTCCAAACTTTCCTCTTAATAATTCAATTGTTGCATTTGCTGTGTTACACGTAGCCCCTTCTTTTTGAAACCAAATGTTCTTAAATTTAACTTCTTCCAATTTCGGCCATAAAAAGTTGGTTATCATCTATCTATACCGCTCTCCATTGACAGTAACGGTGTTACCAGCTTCTTTTCGAAAGAAGTACGGACCGCTGATTCCAGCAGACCAAAAACCACACCAAACTGTCAATTTAGTTGAATGTAATGGTTTTTTTTTTCGAATAGCGAGCACACTTGGACGATTATTAGGACCATAAAATGGCAAAGCGCACGAAAAGTTGCAAGTGTAGAACGATCATTTTGATAATAAAACTGAATAATTTGTAAACGTTGTTCTTGCGTATATCTCTCCATGATGAAATTGTAAACACTTCTGAATACAATGAAAACCAAATGACAGATCATGACATATTACAAATGGCCGAAACGTCACTTCAAAATCATATCATCCCTATTGGAAAACCTTTTATATCATCGGTCCATATTTCTTTGAGAACGACGTTAACCAGGCTACCACTTTCAACGGCGCGCACTATGGGTTGATGATTACCAACTTATTTTGGTCTGAATTGGATGATCTGAACAACAACGAGATGTGGTTTCAACAGGACGGCACTACGAGCGACACAGCTCATGCCACATTGGATATTCTGCACGAGCGATTTGAGGGCATTCTCATCTCAAGTAAAAGTGATGTGAACTGGCCAACATAACAACCCAAGCCATCGGTCAAATTTAGTCTGATTTATCTGTTAGAAACATATAAAATTGTACATTTCGGATGCGTACCACCCAGAGAAGCCATGTCGGACATTGCAACGATGATTTTATATTCCACACATACTGGCATCAGTATATCTTTCAAACGAATCAAAAATGTCGATGATATATCACACACACTCTGGAGCGATTAATGAAAGACCCTTTAGATCCTACAGAAAAAAATTTTTGCAGTGAAAAGACGGGGGAATTTTTACCCCTCCCTACAAACAAATTATTAATATTCAAATATCTGCACTACTAAAATATTGCAGGACTTGAAATTTAACCTGGGTTGCACGTACAATACAACTTACAACGAAAATTTTTAGTAAAAGAACAGGGGAAAGTGGTACCCCTCGAAAGAAAGAAGTTATTGATATTAAAATGCCTTGAAATTATCTATGGCTTGCTCTTCTAGCAAATAAAACAACTTATAGAAAAATCTTGGCGGTTCCTATTCAAATATTTGAAACTCCATTTAGAATGAAATTAATTTTTTTTGTGAAACGTTTGCCCCAACCAAAGAAATATTCATCATCGCACAGCGACATTATAAATTTTTTTTGCACAATTATGAGTTCTTTACAGAAAATTACTAAGGATCCATATTAAAAAAATATTTTATATCTACATATTTTGAATTTTAAAAAACTCGAATCATGTATGCCACTTATTGAATGAAAATATTACTAAAAATTATTTATGTTTCTGGCAATCTTCTTGATTTTAATATCAAATTCACCTTCCTGTCCCACTGTTTACCATTCAAAGAAATCTTTGTTTCATACTTTTCAAGTTTTCCTCACACACATACTGCTGCAAACACTTACCTTTATGTTGATACACTTTTAATTAGCCTATAATTTAAGCATTGCACGTCACATACTTTAGTACTTGCGCACACACACATACACAAACACTTACGCATGAACACAATTAAACGCCAACACTATGGCACATTCACTAACTCAGCTAAAAGTCTATTTCCTGAAAACAAAAAAAAAACGCATGCACACACTCGCACAAATAAAAGTCCAACTGCAATAATAAAAACTAAGAAAAAGAGTTTATATAAGAGGCAGAACAAGAGCAGGAGAGAACAGTTACAATTCCTTGCGCACATACAAGTGCAGTCACTCGCATACAACGGCGAGCAACAACAATTAAAATGAAAGTTACACCAAGCCACATAACAGTCATACAAACAAACAAACCCACTCACACACAGTTACGGAAATTTTTCAAAAGTGGTCAAAAAGAAGCCAAACAGCATTTAGTTTTTTGTTTTTCTTTTTACGATGTTGCTATTATTGCTGCTAGATGACACCATAACAAACAGCAGCAACGAACAATAAAAAGCTACAATCTTTACAATGGTTCAGGAATGGTACACAACGGTGGTTCGTTCCCATCGCTGAGTGCTAAAAATTTCCAAAAGTAGTTGAAAAATTAGAAACAAAATGCAGTTAAATAGAAGGATTAAAAAACAAGTGTAAATCCTGCATTCAACCGAAAATTGAAACACAGGATAATTTTAGTAAACACTACAACAACACAAAACAAAACAAACCAAAACAAACAAACCGGAATTAATGCGGCCAACCGATTAAAATTCTGTGCTAAAGTCTTCGGCGTGTTTTATTTAAAAATTGTATTTCTTTTTTAGCCGACTTAAAAAAAAAGGATGTTATCAATTCAAGATAATTTTTTTTTAAATGTTCCAACCTCTATAACTTTATTATTTGTGAAGCAATTTTAAAAAAATTCTTTGTTCTCGTTGGTGTCATATTTTTTTTTTTTTTTTTTTTTTTAATTGGGGGCAAGTTGTTCTTTTAAAATATGAATTATCAACTAAAAATTCCATTTATAGGTCGAGTTTTCCGAGCAGTTTGGTCCCATTAACCTCGAGGGAAAATATATTGCCTCCCTCCCCATCTTCAACCGACTACATTATTGATTATCGTATAACTCTTTCATTGATGGACCTATTTTTAATTGTTGTTTGAGCAGGTTTTCTTGCAGTTTGGTCCCTTTAATATTTTATGAAAATCTTATAATATTTTTATGGCAAACCGGAGCCCAAGTAGCTACCCTAAAATTTATTGAACCTGGAATTTTTAAATCATCTCACCAGAAAGGTTTTTACTATTGATCACACTTGCAAGTTTCGGCGGTTTATACGGTTGGTCATTTAAAAAAGACTACTCAGGCATCACCACTACCATCCTTCCCCTTGCTGGCCAGCTAAACAACCTGCAATAATTGCAGTCAGTCAGTACTCTACTCAATGCAGTAGAATAAAACCCCAAAAATTAACATTCATTAAGAGCTTTTTGCAATTTCAATGTGAACTGTTTTCCTTTGCATTTAAAATTTTACTTTTTTTTTTTTGTTTTTTTGTTGCTTTCGAAAAAAAATGGTTAATTGTATGAAACACTACAACAGTAGTCAACCTTTTAAATGCCGGAAGTGAGAATACAGAGAAAATGTGTTTCCATTTTTATTTGCAATAAAATGCTAAAATGTTTTTATTGTTTTGTTTATTTGGAAATCTAAAAACGTTTTTGATCGTGTTACATTATAATCAAGGTTCCTGCCACAGGAGGTCAGCTTCCATGTGAAAATAATGGGAATGTTCATGTTATTTTTTTTTTTTTTCATTATTTAGAATCTCTAGTTGTTGGCCAAAATCTATGTGAGAGAAATTTGGCAAAGACAAAAATAGAAGAAAAAACTTAAAATTTCAAATATTAAAATTCAAAAGCGCAAAACTATTAAATGAGTTTTAATAGTTAAAGTGTTTGGTTTTAAGAATTAATTGCCTTAATTGTTGTACATATCCTTTATTCAAAAACAAAAAATAAAAAATAAATATCCTTTATTGTTATTTATTGCAATAACATTTATTGAAAGCTCAACTCAAAGTTGCACATAACAGAAATATTTAACCAACCATTAAGCAACTCACTCAAATGGAAGCAAATGTAAAATGTATGAACGTGTATGTAAAAGTACAGTGGAGCGCAAAAGTATCTAATGAATTCTTGATTTGATTTTTTGTATTTTCAATGGATAGGTTTTTTATGAAGCCAAGAATTTATATGTATTTTTTTATATTTGTTAATTTATTATTCATCCATTTTGTTAATCCATGTGGATTGAACTCCTCCGTTAAAAAATTCCGTGATTGGAGAGTGAGCCGTATCACGCCCACGGTTATTGAGAGTCCATTTGACTTGCACTTCTCTGCTAATGCAATTAAAAGACTTTGGAAAACAGCACAACATGCAAAGTGATTTCGTTTGGCTGCAGGATCGTTGACGGCAATTAAAGCCACGCCCTCCGGACTGATAGGATAACATTGGTAGCGTCCATACAAAGTTAATGACTTATTCACTTATTTCACTTCTATGTTTAAATCGTATACTACATCGCACATACCTGGAGTTTTACCGTCAATAAAATTTCTTGATAAGAAAGTGTGAAATGCCACGCCCATTAAAGAAAATATTTTTTCAACACTTAAGATTTTAGATGATACAAAAAATTGGACAATGCCACGCCTATTATATACATTTGTACATTAGTTGTTATCGTGTTTTATTTAGCTGATTCGTGTGAAGTTATTCAAACATATCATTTGACAATTACATATTGTGAGCAAAATAAGTGGGCAGAGCCACTCCCTTGCAAAAAAAATGCTATTTTAAAAATAGTTGTAGTAAATTAATTCCTAATAAATTTTACGCCCACTTAGATAGTGTTAATGTAAAACTAAATTTAATATTAGGAAAAGTAGGCAGTGCCACACCCACACAAAATGTACCTCTTTCTACTACTGATACTTAGTCGATTCAAAAGCTTCTAAAAATATAGTTTTTTTTATTAGAAAAATGGTCAGTGCCACGTATAACGTAGGCAGTGACACGCCCCTTTAAAATATTTGTATACTTTCAACATTTTCAACTCAGACGGTTTTTTTGACGTTTTGCCGCGCCTATTTTACGTAAATGTTCGCAGCGGCATTAAATACTTCTGGCAAATTAATTTTTGTTAGTTAAAGTGGGCAGTGCCACGCCCGTACAAAGTAAATATTATTTTTTCATCTACTTCCCACTAAACGGTTAATATAAAACTTTGCACACACATTGAGTTTCGTGTACAACTAAATTTTTTGAACAAAAAGTAGTCAGAGCCACGCTCTAGCAAACACTACATACATATCGCTCCTTTATTGCAACGTAGTGATATCTCAAAAAAAAAAAAACTTAAACGTGGCAAAATGCATTTAAACTTTGCAAAACGTAACCATTTAAATGGACGGCTTGAGCATATAACTGTTTATAACATCGGTTTAGATAGAGATATGTTTATGAACAATTTTTGACAAATAAAGAAGGTATTGAGAAACTGTTTTTCGTCAGTAACTGAAAAATTTTGTTTTTTGAGATATGACTACGTTCCAGTAAAGGAGCGATATGGCTTAGTGTATTTCAACTATATTTACAATAAATTAGTTTTTATGACGAGGAAATTGCGACACCTTATGACGCCTCCCATATAATATTTTATTAACAAAATAATTTTAAAATGTATACTGCAGCGAAAAAGTAAAGCTGTGTAGAGATATTTTTACAAATATGGGGGTAGATTCTGGTTCTGCGATAACGTGCAATGTAAAAAAAATGTTTCATTTTCGTTTTCATTACAACTTTACGTAACATCTTTTCGCAGTTGCACAAAATGCGATTCCCGTTTATATTATGAAAAAGTGTTTCATTCCATCTGTTGCAGTGTAACTTTATATCCATGTTATTCAACTTGAAATGTCACACACAGAGAACGAAGTTGAACTACTTCGATGCGGTGCAAGGCCGCATGCAATTATATATGTATTTGCTTTTGCGGCTTTTACAACATGCATATATTCTTCATTGAAATTTTGAAGTTGATTTTTCAACACATATTACATAATATATGTACATAGCTTATGTTATAGAAAATTGAATAAAAATTAGAAAATATTAAATAAACAAATTAGCGGTGGTGAAGAAATTGTATGAATTACATAAGTAGGCAATTTTATTAATAGTCTATCATTATAGATACTGAGTTAATCCTACAACTTGAATAAGGAAAAAAAATATATATATATTTGTATATATAATCGGAGATATTATTTAATGGGTTATTGACAAAAAAATATAATCGAAAAATAGTGTATAATCACACTTTTATACTATAATTTCAAATGGTAAAAACTCTGAAAATAAAAGTCGGTAGTTTAAAAATATCGAAAATATAGATATATCTATATACATATGTACCTATAGGTATAAATATCGGTATCGATAATATTTAAAATACAGTTTTGAACCGGTTTAATTCTATTTATTTACTTTTTATTTTTTTTTTAATAAAATGATATGTTTTCAAATTACATACTCGTATGTATGCATGTTGCGAAGCAACAAATTTTTAAACGGGATTAGTTCTAGATGTTTTAAAAATGTTTTATCTAAACTTTCTCTTGTACCCTCTGGAGACGATAAAAAACACATCAACGTTCTAAGTGTGTGCGTGCAGTGGTGATTTTTCGGGTACACGTATACGTTGTCGGCTCTGATTGATGAAAATCATAATCTTGTGATATATTACTTTGATGGTCTCCAATTGTGATTGACAAAGAAAATGTAAGTTGTTTTGTATCGAAGTGTAATGAGTAAAAAGATGGCAGCACACGCATACTTGTTAATTTTATGCTCTGGTATTTTTGTGTATAAACAGTGTCAAAGGCATTTTTTTTTGTTTTTTGACAAAATTGCACAAGACCCGCGGTTGCAGGTAGTAATTTAAATAAAGTAATAACAACAAATTGCCTGAATAGTTATAATTAGGTAAAATTTTCCTACTTAAGTACAAACATTCAATCGATAGTTAAATCGGAAATATCAATAGCAGAAAAAATAGCACTAAGTCGAATACAATTTTTTTTTAATTATTTCTATTTATTGATACATTTTCCATAACATATGCTAATTGCTTTCTAGTTTTGGCCTGAGTTTATTTAAATGTGTTAGATATTCAATTTTATGCGTTTCCGAGATTTACTGCAAAATAAGTTTTTCTTAATTTTCCATTTTCTATCGCCTTATGTATTTGTTAAGCAGCCGGCTCCAAAATAAGTTTAAGCCGCCTCTTAGTTTATTTTTTTTTTAAGCCGACACCAACTTTCTCTCTGCTTGGGTCTGTACAATTGTCAAACAACAAAAATTAATTACGTTGTACATTGGGATAAATGTATAAAAGTTGAAAATGTATGCATTATTTTTTTTTTAAATGCAGTAACAAATCTGTAAATACATATAAATACATATGTATATATGTATGTATGTATGTACATACGCATGTATACATAAATTAATTATTCAAATGATTTTTTTTATTTTTGAACTCTATACATACATATGTATGTATGTACATACTTACATACTTATCGTTTGCAATATCGACATTTATGTTCTAAAAATTAATAATAATTCTTTTTGATTTATGCTTGTGCGCATGCCTTTTGCTCCTTTTCCATTTTCGCTGACAAATTTTAAGTGAAAAAAAAACGCGTCATATGAAAATGTTTTGACATTTGTTTTCGCAGTTACATAAAACGAGAATCAGTTTTGCTGTGAAACTAAGAAAAAAATTGTTTCATTCCATTTGTTTCTCCCATTGTGAAAAGATTTTAATTTGTTTTAATTTCTTCACAGGACGGGAATCAGAAACAAAATGTAAACGAGAAAAATGTTTACATTTCACGTTATCGCAGAACCAGAATCTACCCCATGTATTGTTTACTTCACTCACCCATATTTATTGCACTGTAATCCTGAAAGTAGACAATAGAAAAAATATTTAATTAGTTTAAAATATACTTGTTTTTCTCCGGTATATACGAGTATGTATATATTTGTCTTACATAAACTAAAAAAATACTTATTTATAAAAAAAATTGCAATTCTTAAATAACAAATAACAAAATAATATAACAAAAAAAAACACATTGTGTGCTTTTTTATATTTTGTGACTTTATGTGTCTGGTTTACCACACGCTTGACCATTAATATGTAAATATTTTCTCTGCCTGCGCCAAGACCATTTAACAAGGTCGAAATGCCAGAATACAATATTTTACCTGACCATTTGTTTGCTTTCCATAATTGATTGGTCTCTGCTGGTTAAATAGTGGTAACGATGTTATTCAACACAGTAGAAACAAAACAAAAATATTTTTGTCATGTCAATGAAAACAACAACATATTTGAGTTTACTCATTGGCATACAATACAGCAGGATGCTAGAGAAAATATTGTAAAATTTATTTGTTTGTTTGTGATATTCATATATTTTATTGAAATATCGACTCTCAAGAAAATATTGCTACAAAGCTTAAATTGAATTTAGTTGGAGACAAAAATTTAATCAAAACATCGCCTTTGCGTCATTGAAATGTCTATTGAATGCATTAAAAATTTACCAGCAAATTATTTTTTTTTTAAGAAAATATTTTCTCATTGAAATCGTAAAAGATATTCAGAAGAAAAAAAAAAGCTTCAAAACAATCAGAAACGAAACAATCTGTATGCATCGTTAGAATTAGAACGCAAATCATAATTGTTGTGCGGCAGCAAAGAAATGTTCGAGTTAAAACAAAAAGAATATGGAAACTGCAGAAAAACAAGAATAATAATGATGATTAAAAATTTAAATTGAACATCAACAAAAAAAAAAAAAGAACAAGAACAAAAATATCCAGAAACTTGCCAAAATATTCGTTAGGAAAAAAAATATTTAAAGAAATATTAAAATAAAAATTATGGAAAGTATTTAGAGGGTCCTAAATTTAATGCAAATAATAAATATCTAACTATACTATGATTAGAAACTGTTATGGAACAATAAAAAAAACTTTGATATGATAATAATCTGAATAAATTTAAAATTTTTTAAGAAAAAGTATTTTTAAAAATTCTGGAATTGTATCTTCTGAATTATGAAAAAGCTTTTAATAATTGCAATAATTAAAGAAAAGAATCACTCAGTACCAAACTATCTTAAGCGACAAAACTTTAATATATCAGAAAGAGGAATTTTTTTTTTTTTAACTTTTACAGGCATGTTCTGAAAATTACAAGATTTCAAATCATTTGTGATTTTAAAATCACAATTATGATTTGCTGCTGTTCTGAAAACCGCAAAAGTTTTATCTTTCCGGTGTGATTTTAAATTTTCGAAAGCACAAGAAAACAAGAAATTAGGACCCAAGTGGGCTGGTATCTATTTCCCCTTTCCCCAGCAACCTTCCCCTAGGATAAGCACGTATTAAAAGCGCTGTTTGAGAGTTTTAACATACCCAATGGATATGTTTGAAGCATTTTTAATAGATAACAATTAAAACAATGAAGTTTGCCGACAGTGAAGAACAAACGTGAAATCACGAAACAAATATATTTTTTAAAAGTAGAAAAAGTGTCTCTTAGTGTTTATGTTTTTTTAATAAAACAGTTATTTGTTCAAGAAAACTAATAAAGAACACAATGATTAATTTATATATGTAATATTTTATAACTTTTGCAAAAATAACTAAGTAATCTAAAAATTTTTGAGCTTTAGCTGAATATTTTGAAATCACAAAATTATGTGCACAGAACACCTTTATTGTGATTTCAAATCAATTTCACAAAAAGTGATTTTCATAACATGCCTGTTTACTTGCTTTTATCCTTGACTTCGTTCACAATAAAAAACTTTTATATACACACAAGGGCCAGGATATCCCATTTTAGCCACCAGAAAGTATATCGTTTGTTAATGCAACATGTATCGAACTGAAAACATAATTTTGTACTTTTTCTTGTTGCCTGAGGCCTGAGGGTATCGGTGAAGAACTACTAACTAACACCCAATTCACACCATGAAATAAAACTCACGATTTTTCTTTAGTTCTCTTCAAAAGTTGCATCTAAAAACTTTACAGATTCATACGATGATTTTTTTCCATGATTTAAATGTTGATTTTTTTCTCCGTAATCGGTTATTCTTCTTTACTTTATTATTTGTATAAAAACAGTCTGACATGTGTATGTATGTATGTATGTACATCAATTTGTTATTTCCGTACAAACTTCGTGCAAACGAATATGCGTATTGCCACATGAAAATGAAATATGAAATAAAGCAAAATAACAAAAAACGAATATTTGTAAAGAAAAATATAAGAAAAACTCACGGAGAACTGAAAATGTGAATTTTTTGTTACCCCTTTTGCTTCTCTACCCCGTTCGCCAACAAACACAAAATATCGTGAAATAAAATTCATGTAAAATTTCATGGTGTGAATTGGGCGTAAGTCATTGCTTCTAAAGCAAATGATAAGTTTGAAATAAGCTTGAATTGGATATTCTGCACAAAAATTGTATCAACAATATGAAAATATTTCATAAAAAAATTATAGAACAACTACTTTCATTAAAATAAGGAAATAATTTCATTAAAAAAACTATAATTGTTTTTTATTTAATCAATTATTTCTTAAAATTAATTAAATAGTTTTATTAAAAATATATGTTTTTGTTGACATTGATATCATGAATAAATTCATTTAAATAATGAAATAATTTATTTAAAAAAATTTTTATTGCTTTATGAAATAGTCTTAGTAAAATAATGAAAATTTGTATTAAAATAATGACATAATTTTATTAAACAAGTTCTGCTAAAATAATGAATAATTTCATTAAAACAATGAAACACCTTCGCGATATATACATACATACGTAATTGTTTTGCGTTATAATTCTGTTATAACAATTTAATAATTTCGTTGGTATGGTAGCTAATTTCGTAATAGTTATGAAAAAATTTTCTTAAATGAACGAAAGAATTTCGTTAAAATAACAAAATCGTAACATTTGTCTAGTGAAGTTTTCAGTTTAAATAAATTAATTAGTTCAAAAATGACCTAAAATTTTCATTCGAAAAATTTTAACGAGGTTTGTTTTTCATTAATCCAACGAAAAGTGTTGCCAGTTAAAGTCTAATTTCGTGTTTCATTAGAATGATGTTGAAATTTACAACATTTATGAAAAATTTTCCCTCAGTGAATAATGCCAGCAATTTTGTCACTAAAAAATGTCGAAAGAAATTTTTTTCCAATTTGTATTTTAATGACTGCGTAAATAATAAAAGCAAGTTCTGAAAATAATGTCGCTTGCCAGAATTTGATACCAAGAAGATGCAATTCACAGATTGCGTAAAACTATTTTCATGGTTTTCCCCCCTCAAGACGTTTTTCAAAATCTTGTAGTAAGAATTCTTTAAACAGAAACATAATGGCAAACACCCCTGAAACAGCTCTGGAGGGGTCGATATATAAAAAGTTTCATTTAAGACAGTTTAATTATTATTAGCTTTTTTTCGATAGAAAGGAAGAACTCAAAAGGCCTCTTTGAAAATCATTCAACCAATACATTTACACTGAACTGAACACATTAAATCCTGACATCCTTTTTTTCCAATCTGTTTGCCTATTTGACTTAATGCTACTCCTGCTACCAACCCAACTACACACACAAACACACACTAAACCCCCTAATCTTGGCAGTAGAGAATGGGAAAAATTGAACAATTTTACAAAAATAAGTAATTTTACTTTTGCAAAAAAAAAACAAAATAAACAGTAGAAAAATACAAAAAAAAAATAGAAATCATAAAATCAACATAGCTGGGTCTAAAGACTTAATACAAAATGTAAAAAAACAAACTACTTCATCATCTTCTTGTTTTAGTTGCTGTGCTAATGTGTGTGTGTATGTGTGAGTGCAAAAGTGTTGAAAATTACATGCATCACGAGCAAAAAAAAAAAAAGAGAGCGAAAAATTGCATGCAAATTGTTTTTAAAGGAGTAGAAAATCAGCTGCAGAAAAAACCTCCGAATTGTGAAATGTGAAAAATGCACTTTATGCTTAACGAGGCATAATGTGAACATAATATGGTAAGTAAACACACATACAAAAACACACACACACATACATATTTTGTAGTAATGATGGACTGTTTCGCGTTTATATTTTAGTGAGAAACTGTGAGTTATAAAAAAGTATTCTGTCGTATTCTATAAAAAACTATTGGGGTGTTCACACTGTTGTCATATCAGTCATATTGTCATAATGTCTTATTATTTTACAATAGTTTAAAAAAATTGTTGTTGTGCTTCAAGCAAAAAAGTCATATAATAATAAGACATTTTGAGGTATGTTTATGGTTTGTCATAAAATAACAGTAGAAATCTTAGTCGAGCAGCTGCAACTCCTTATTCGAGCCGGCGATAATTTTTACAAACCGCCGCTACTTTTATATAACACAAGAATGAAAACAAGGCAAATTCAAATGCACGACCAAGGCGAATTAATTATAAGGTTAAGGCAGTGGCGAATTCACTCGAAACGCTTTTTACAAATTTTTCAGTGCAAAATTTCCAATCCGTAACAAATCTTTAACCCCCCTCCCCCTGAAGCATTACGTAATATGTGCACAGCCTTGGGCAGTGTGAATAAAATGGTAGTTTGTACTACATAGTACTAAATACTAGCACTAGCTTTAACTTTTCAGTACTAGCTATGTTGAAAAGTATAAACTACAAAAAGTGTAAATAAATCTTTGCTAGTACTACGTAGCTAGTACTGAAAAGTGATAGCTAGTACTGGAAAATTAAAAGATATGCACTGAAAAATCAGCTGATAGAAACTGTTTGGGAGTTGCCCCTGTTTAAAAAAAAGCTTTTTTTCTTATAAGTTCTAAGCAAAACTGGTGGTAAAACATTTTGGCAACAGTATAAGTTTGTTTTGATTATTTATTAGCGCGAAATTTTTTGATATGCTCCAAAAGCATAAAATTATATTTAAAAATTTCGCAAGTGCCGTCAGTGAGAGTGGCAAAAAATAGTGGCTTGTTTTCACTCCATGAAGAGTATTTGGAACAGTTTGGCCAGGAAATTACTATTGGTCAATTAAGAAAACAACTTCAAAACATGAGGAATAATCATAATTCATAAATGCAGTCATTATATTTAAAAAAAACAACCAAACGACAATGCGGTTTTTTGACGAATAAACCAACAATAAACTTATTTTCAGCACCTCAAGGACATGTTTACAAAAATTCAAGTTAAAACTAGTAATTTTAAGTACTTACTAGTTTTAATTTACACATATTTTCAGCAAACGCTGGAAAAACTAGCTTGTGCTAAACTGCAAAAATCATTTTAATGTAATTTTCATGCAAAAGGCAAATTCATTACCACTACAATAATTCAACAACAAAGCAAACAACAGGCATTTTGTTTGCGTAAACGGCGAATTCATTACCTACGCTGTCATAATTCTCCATGCATAAAATATTACATTAAAATGGCCCGGGAAAATATGTAAAAAATTTTACAGGTAATGTATAAATTTGTGTGAATTCGCCACTGCATCCAATTAATTCGCCTTGAATGAAAATATGTGTAACTGATCTGCCTGGCAGCTTGTGAACGTTTTTCCACTTGCCGCCGTTCAAAAAAGTAGTTCAGCTCATGTTACCGGCAACAGCTGCTTTTGATTATATATATTTCGTATAGATTAAAAAAGTTTTTAAATTTTAATTGATATTGGAAATTTTAGAAAATTTACAGGAAATTTATTGTTTTCTTTATTAACAATTAAAAAGCATTTACATTTAAGCCAAAATGCAAACGTATTCGCAATAATCCGACTAAAAATGGAGTGTTGTTAAATGTTTATCAGCAGGCACAATTATGACATAGCACACTTATTTATAACGGGGTGTTCACACTTGTCATATTTTGGTGTGCTCTTATTTTATGACATATGACTTATGACTACAGTGTGAATACCCCATATATATGTCTCAAAAGTTTCGTTTCGGCTCAAAACCGCTTATGTCGACACAAATGAAATTTACCAATCAAAAAAAAATTTGCAAAAAATTAATACATATAGATACATACATATTGAATTTTTTTTTAGAGATAATCACAATGTGTCTCTCATGAGCCGCGCTTACACTGAACCAGGAATTCCAATTCTTTTAACGAATTTTTTATTGAGTTTAATCGCAAGTTCAAGTACCTAAAATCAATGCAATGGTTTATTAATCTAGATAAAGAGGGAATGTTTTAAATGAATTGTTTTTCATTTAACTTCAGTGAATACTTTCATTGAAATATTTTATTTGTACATGAAATCAACGTATTTTTATAAAAAAAAAAAACATACATAAATTATTAATTTTGGATAACGAATGTCATTCATTGAAATCAGGTTAAAAAATCTTTTTCATCGTTATTATTTACTAAAAAGTTTACGGAACCAATTTAGAAGTTAGTTTGTTTCGCACAAAACTTAAGAACGAGACTGCACTCAAAAAAAACATGTACTAATTTTTATTAAAAAATTTTCTTGAAAATAGTTAAAAAACTTTTATATTTAAGTATAATTTGTTTAATCAATAGTTAGAATCTTATGTTTTTTATTGTACAGTGTTGCACTGAATTTCGCAAAATTGTGTTCAAGGCGAATTTATAGCAGGTAGTCTTATTATTACAACAATAACATTCGCTGCTAAATTTTCCTTAAACTGTCAAAGCAATTGCAACAATGTTCTTATAGAAATATATAAAGAAAACTAACCCAACATCTCAACATACAAATTTTTTTACAGTCCAGGATTGCACAGCTGATGTTGAATTCGCCTTGATTGTATTCGGTTCTTTTTATTTGAATATTTTTTTAAGAGTTAATGGAAATACCACCATATGTTATTCATACAAATTATCAAAAAGAAAAAAATCACAGTATTTAATAATGTTTTGATTCTGTGTAAATGATTCTAAGAAATTACGGTGCCATCAACACATCAAACGTGTTCTTTTTTTCGCATGTAGAAACCTTTTAAAAAATTAAATCATTCTATTGAAAAAACCAGAAGGAAAACCCCCATAAATAATGGATTCAACAACCACCTACTTATGAATTTCCGTCATTTTTAATCTTTTACTTTGAATAAACATTATTCAACATTTACAATAGTCACAAAAAAAAATTTTAAAGACAAACAAAATAATAAACATAAAAAACTTTTTCAAAAATATAAAAAAGAATCGCAAAGTCATCAATGCCAGAGTTAAGAAAAAAAAACAGCAACAACGATTTTGAGATTCAGTCTAAATGACACAACAAACTTTGAACAGGAAGACCCACTTTTTAGGAGGGAAAAAGTATACACGCAAAAACACTAAAATGATGAAAACAAATAGAAGTGCTGTAAAGAAATGTGACAGATGAAGGTTAAGTCAGTCATTAAATCGCATGGTGATGATGATGATGATGTTAAAAAAGACGATGAATATTTAATGGATGAATTATTAATTAAGCAAAGTAAGAGCAGTGGCATGCAAGTGAGAAAATTTTCGAAAGATGTTTTCTAAAGCAGCTCAAAAAATACTTCATTTCATACTTCTGTTTCCCTTTTTCAATGTGATAAAATATAAAAAAGAGAGTATCAACTTTGAATTTTAACAAAATAGAAAAAAGACAACATGTTTTGTCAAAACTTAAAGTGTCAAGAAGAGAAAGAATTTAAAAATGTTTGGGGCTTTTTTATTAAATCAAGTCATTTGATTAGTTGAAACCCATAAATTCCAGCAGGAAGCTGACAAAATTTATACATTTTTATACCCTTCACCGCACAGTATAATGTTTGTTTTCGTTAAGTAGCAAAAAATTATTACAAAACTAAATTAGGCATGATCAATATTTCAGTAAACATTGGAAATATTGAATGGTAATTTACTTTTCAACGTACACAACAGAACACAACAACGTTGCGTACAGAATTGGCGAAAAAAGATTCTAAAATTAAATCAAGTAGCGATAAAAAACCATCGCTAAAAATTCAAACAACGAAAGAACAAAATTACCAAGCGGTACGAAAAAGTCCATCAAAATTAAAAATCACTAAAATGAAAAACCCCTTTAAACAAAAAAAATTACAAAATAAAAAAAAAACCGGCTAAATGAAAAAAACACCAATTCGAAAAATATTGCTAAACTAAAATCGCCAAATTAAATTAAAACTACTATAATAAAGAAAAAATCGTTTAAACGTAAAAAAGTCAACAAAACGTAAAAATTGCAAAAACAGAAACAGAAAAAACCGTAAAAATTAAAAAATTGTACCTAAACGAAAAAAAAAAAACTAAAACAAAATTAAAACCATTGAAATAAGATGCGCTTAAACGAAAAAAAATCACAAGACAAGAAAATTCGACAGACTTGAAAAGTAATAAAGCCATAAATATTGCAATAATAATTGTGGCCAAAACTAAAAAAGAGCTCTGAAATGGAAAAAGTCTATAAAATTAAAGATGCTAACAATAAAGAAAAAATCGTTTACACGCAGAAAAGTTAGCTAAACGGAAAAAAGTACTAAAACCTAACAACCACATCACCATAATGAAAAAAGCGCTAAAACGGAAAAAATCGTTTAGCAATAAAAGCGCTAAAATAAAAATATTCAATTAACTGGAAAAATATGTCAGAACGAATAATTAGTAAGTACATACTGAGCATGCATATAGTACCCTTTAGTCCCAGCAAAAAAGCGCTTTGCTGAATTTATTAACGCTACCCCCGCTCGTTATAAAATAAAATTAAAAGTATTTATGTATCCTATGTGAAAATTTAATGACGATCGGTCCAGTAGTTAAGACTTTATCACGGTTTTTAATTTTCCTAAAAAGGGGCGTGGTCCCACCCACTTTTTTCCTGGTAGGTATTCCAAATTATGCCAATACCATATGTACCAAATATCATCGACGTAGGTAAAAAAATGCCCAAAATATTGCGATTTAAATTGTTGGGTTATATGGGCGGTGCCACGCCTCTTTGTCCAATCAAAACTTCATATAGCCTATTATTCCTTCCAGAGTCTTAATTAAGATTAACAATAAACAAATAAAAAAAAATTATAGGTTTAAACAAACTTCTTGTAGTTGTTAAAAGAAGTTATGCATTTGTTGTCAAAAAAAAACAAACAATAACTCCATCTGAAGGAAGTAAAAGTTTCTTTCATTTTAATTAAAGCTTTAGGACATCATCAACCGGTCATATGCAGATGTCCATAGAACAGAGAAAACACAAACTTTTTTTGATAAAAATTCCTAGTGATTTCTGAACCAGGTGAAAGGGGTATATTTTTCTATGTTCGTCTTTATGCCACATCAAAATAGACAAACAAAAAAATGTTCTAAAGCAATACTAGAGATTTAATTTCTTTTCTCCAACATAACTCTCACAGCAAATTGATGTTTGTTTTTAATGGAAACAACATGTGTCCTTGAAACTCACTCATAAACTTATATAGATGGAAAAAATACGCACACACACATACCTACATACGTCCATAACTACAGGGAAAGATGTCATATAAATGAATATAAATACATGCAACATATTCATTTCCACTGAAGTTTCTTATAGCTTTGTTTTCATTTTTTCTTTAATTAAAATTTAATTTTCTAAAAAACAAAATAAATGGGAAAAACTTTGCTTTATAACATGTTATGACTTTAGTGAATAGAAATAATAAAACAATAGTAAATAACAGAAGCATATTATTTTAAACGAGTCTACAGAATATTTATTAAGACACAAAGAACGAAATAAACGTTTGTATTTTCTTCATACCTGGATAAATTAAATGTTACCTGTATAAATTTGTCAAATGATTAAGTGATTTCTAGATAATATACATTTTAACAAATAATATTAAGTAATTTTTGTGTATTGAACGTTACTCTTTAATACTATGCTTCATTACTCATTTTAGGAATAAATTTAGATTTATATCGATCAGTATCTCAAACCATGAGTTATCGGACAGCAAGAAAATATATAATTAATCAAATTCTTTAATTAAATTTCCATGAATTGTAATAAGCGTTATTAGCTTTTTTTTAGCATTCTTTCAATAGATATTGCAAAATTTATATGTGAAGTTCAATACATGTTTCAAGAAACACAAAAAACTTAATTTATACATAATTAAGATCAGCTAAAAGAGATAAATAATCTTCGATGAATTTTTATAAGAATTGATTAATTTTTAAACTAAGTTTGTATAAGTATAACAATTTGTGGGTAACGTTCATTACATATTTAAAAATACACCACAAAATTTAATTGAAAATAGCTAATTTGAATAATCGTTTATGAATAAAGAGTCTATTAATACTGAAATTTATGGGTAACGTTCAATACATTTTTCAAAATACACCTAAAGTTTATTTTATTTAATTATTATTATTCAAATTCCTTATAAACATATTATTTATTTTAGTTGATTCCAATTAAATTTGCACTGTATTTATCAAATATGTATTGAACGTTACCCATAGTTTATACTTTTTGTAAAAAACTTTGTTAAACAATGAACTAGTCATAGTTAAAACCTATTGAATTGTATACATTTTAGCTATTTTCATTAAAATTTTTGGTGTATTTTGAAAAATGTATTGAACGTTACCCATAAATTTTAGTAGTAATAGACTCTTTGTCCATATAACCATAGAAGATTATTCAATTTAGCTATTTTTCAATTAAATTTGAGGTGTATTTTTAAACATGTATTGAACGTTACCCACAAATTGTTATACTTATACAAACTTAGTTTAAAAATTAAAAAATTCTTATAGAAATTCATCGAAGAGTATCCCTGTTAGCTGATCTTAATTGTATATAAATTATTTTTTATTGTGTTTCTTTAAACATGTATTGAACGTTACCTATAAATTTTGCAATATCTATTGAAAGTTTGCTAAAAAAAAACTAATAACGCTTATAACAATTCATGGAAAATTATAAATCTTAACTGGTTTCAACACAATTTGTATTGTTTTGTAGCAACACGTATTGATTGTTACCCCCAAATTGTTATATATGTATATAAAAGCTTTGTCTAATAATGCAATATATTTTTTATTTTTTTTTATTTTTTAAACAAACACAACCCCGCAAAGCGATTAGCTTGTCTGCAGAAAACACCCAGGATCTCTGGCCGGAATCGAACCGACACCTCCGGTGTTTTTTCATGCAAACGTGAATTGAACGTTACCCATAAATTTGCTATATTAGAAAAAACCATTGTTTAATAATTATTGATTATTATAATTAACTAATTTTTATTAAAATTCATCGAGGGTTTTTTATTTTACTTGTTTTTTCCAAAATAATTTGAAGTGTGTTTGAAAACATGTTACCCATAAATTGTAATATTTATAGAAACTCTATTTAATAATGAAAAATATATTTTTAAAGTTCATCAAAGATTAAGAATTTTATGTATTTTCACTTTAATTTCAAATCGGAATTTTGTTTCTTCGGCTATAAACAGCAAACAAAATTTTCTAATCAGTTTTATTCTAAAAGAAAAAATTGTGTTCTACAAATCTAATCAAGAAATAAATTTTATGAAAAATTAACAACAAAACTTTTAGTAGAAACTATGTGCTTCACTTTCATGTACCATCAAAGGCAATACAATTTTTTAAGCTATAATCCTTTATTTTCTTTGATTAAGAATTTTTCTAATGACAAAATAACTTTCAATAAAGTTTTTTTTCTTTTTTTTTAAACTTTTTAATTTCCAACAGCATTTCAAAACAATAATTTTAACTTTTGCATAAAAATATTTAATACGAGCACGTATTTTACTTTTAATCTGTTTAAAATTTCTTAAGAATTTATTTACCATAAACAAAATACAAACTCGTTAAAGTAAATATTTAGAAACTAATAACGATTCGTATTAAAAGTCTTAAAACAGATTTGGAAGGTAAATCAAAAAGGAGAAGGCTTGAGAATGTGTGTATTTGAATTTATGTGTGCCTGTGTGTGTATGTTTGTATACATATATTCTTGTTTATTGGAAAACAACTTAAGTTTATTAAATATTTATGCCAAATATGTTTGTAAATGAAATCATAAAATTTAAAAAAAAAACAATGATTATTATTTACCACATGCTTGTTTTTTCACCTTTTGCTGTTTGCTACTGATGTTGTTAAATGAAAAATTGTATTTAAAATGCAATAAACAAATTTACAATATTTATAAAAAGAAAAATGTGTGAAAGCAACAGAAACGCAAAAAGACATTAAAATGTAATTTTCGTACAAACAAAGTAACAAACACATTTTCATTACTTACAAAACACTTTTTAATATCCGTTTTTTGTAATATTTCTCATCTTAAACATTAAGAGAAATTGAAAATAATAAAAGACCGGTTCAATTTGTTTCTTTATACGCTACACCAACACAATTGTTGAAGGTCAAATGGTTAACTTTTATATGTAATCTTTGAACATCAGCCGTTCGAGTGCATCCGATGCTGCACTTTGGGACGATTTCTGCGAATCCGAAATTCCTACAAACTTTTGAAACTCTTGGAGTATTATTATGGCATTCTCAAAAACGTTGTATAGAAAGCGTCTTTATTACAGAAATTTTTATTAAATTTGTCAGAGAATTCAATTAAAGTGTGCCAAAAAAAAAAACTTTATAAAATAAACTCTTTTAAACAAGAAGGGCATCATCATCATATGAACCAAATTGCTCTTACAAGGTCATAATATATTATCTTTGTTATACGAGTTTCTGATATAACCAAAGTGATGATGTTAATAAAATTTTTACATTTTAAATATGAAATTTAAAAGCATGGAATAAATAAAATTATTTATTAGAGTTTGTTTATGGTATTTAAGCTAATGAGGCCTAAAATTTCTTATGTTAATAAAAATGCGTATTTTTTATTACATATTTTCCTGACGTTTCGTGAATTTTTTTGTTTACTTCTTCAAGGGATTCGTCTATTTTTATTAAAAAGAAAAAAGATTTACAACACAATTAATTTAACAATAATTAACAGTTTTAATATATGTATATATATGTATGTAATATATCTATCCTACATTGCGTTTTTACACTACGTTAAAACAGTTTTTATTTAAATTTTATAGTCTTAAAAAACACACAAACTTGGTATGGTAAAAAATATCACAGTAAATTTCAATGTTTATAATATTGCTAATCTATAGTTAGCGCTTAAATTGTCAGCGTCTTCTTTTATATTCATTGTTTTATTAACTTTTTTTTGTATTCTCAAGCTTTCTGTTGTATATCTCTTTCTTACATTGCTCACTTTGTCTAATATTTTTATGTTGTCAAAATCTGGTGTGTGGTTTGTTTTTAATATGTATGTGTTGTGACAGTGCGGTACTTTCTTTATTTCTGTTTATGTCAGCTTTATGTTCGTGTACTCTTATCTCTAAATTTCTCTCGGTTGTATCGATATCAGCGTTGCCATTTTGGTGCGTTTCGGGTGTGCTGATCTGTTACCAGCGAATCAAAAACACTTGTTGCATCTGTCATGGATGTAGGCCAACTCGCCAAGTTTATTTTAGTTTTCTTACATCTACTTGTTCTTACAATGTGTTATACTTAAAGTGTTACCTTAGTGTTAATAAAAGTAGTAACAAAGTTGTATTGCTTAAGTGTACTAAATCGTTTATGGCCAATGTTGCCATTACACGGGTATTTTTTGGTGCTTTTTTACTTAAGCAATACCCGAAATTTTGTTAAATACCCGTTTTTGAAAAGCGGGTATTTATAGTGCTTTTAACAATTTCTCACAGTGCTATTCGGTGCGTATTAAATAATCAACATTTTAGGCATTGAACCATTTTCCTACTATTCTTTAAACACACCTAATACTTTATTAACCAACTGCGTATTATTTGCATCTGTATTTTGATTAGTACTAGCAAACTGTTAAGAATTTGAATTCTGGAATTTCTCAAGCATCTTTTTTTTTTAAATTCGTGCAGAAATATTTATGATTTATTTGTTTAGCAGTGATCTTTTAATATTAGTACATATCCTTTGATTTGTTTGTTGTGAAAATTTAAGCAAGAAAGTGCCTTGGTTATTATCAAGCTGAACATTATTAAAAGTAAGTTCTTCATTGATGCTAAAGTTCATATGTGTTAGATTCATCATCTAACAATGGCTTATCTTAAGATCGAAAAACAAATATATAGAAAAGTTGGGGAAAATGATCCAGCTTTTAAAAGGTGGCTTAGATAAGCAAAAGATGAACTAAAAGCATATTTTATATTTTGTAATTGTGAAATAAATGCACGATAAAGCGATTTACTCCGACAAAGTCACACAAAAAGCCATGAAAAAGCAATAGATCTGTCTTTTGATCCACCAGACCCAAAACAAAATTAGGTTAGTGCTTTTGTACCCGAAATTTGTTTCATTTTTACCCTTTTTTACCCTATTTCCATTGGCTCACAGTGCTTTTGATGTTGCAAGAGTTGGCATCACTGATCGATATAAACAAGATCACAGTTACTGTTCTCATTCCCTTTACATTTTATTTCATATACAACGTTGATTTGTTGTAATTTAGCTATAGGTGTTTTTGTGTTTGTAAATATTGCACTAAGTGTTTTGTTGGAACTGCCCTACAAAAAATGAGACTAGTCCATACATGCGTGTATGGACTACTCCACAATGGAGTAAGACTACTCCAAAACTAATCCAAATGTATGGGAAAAACATGGTCCAATTTTCATTGCGATGTCCTAGGGCTGGACCACGTAACCCAAAAACTACTCCATGTTACTAATCCAAGGAGTACCCACAGGGACTAGTTTGGAAACTACTCTATTTTGCTATTCCATGGAGTACCCGGTAAATATGTATACATATATGTATGTATCTATTTCACTAATATAATTGAATGATATTTTAAGTATATACAAATGTGTAAATTCACCCCTTCCATTACATTTATATAAAAATACAAAATAAAATTCAGAAATTGAAAAAACACGAGCTAACTTGTGTTTCTTTCAGCTTCCATGAATTTGTTTTAATTTTAACAGGGGAGCTGCCACATTTTCAATAAAACTCCAAACATTTTTAGTGTTGCCAAATGGTATTTAACTACAAATGTGTGTAGTCCAAAAACTACTCCTTTTATATAAAATGGACCATGTACTCCAATAATTTTTGTAGGGTGTAAGCAAAGTTTATGTAAGTCCAGAAATAAATTATACACTGCAAAACCGTTTATCTTCTTTATCAGTGTTGCCTCGTTGGTTGTTTTTTTGATAATTTGTATTGTGTGATTAGGAATCTTAAGAGTTGTAAAGGGAAGCTGTTGTTCGTTAAAATTTTTGTTATTTTTTGTATATTTTGTGAGTGAAATTGTTGGTCACTTATCTCTAGTACTCTATTTATAAAGTTTTTGGCCGTGTTAATAATTTGTGACTTTGGTTGCGTAGAATTAAAATTGATTATTCGTCCTGAAGATGTGTCTTTAGCGTACCAATCAAAAATTATTTTATCTTCCCCTCTGAATAATTGGGTGTCAAGATATGATATTTTCCTGTTCTTTTCCACTTCTATGGTAAATTGAATTTTGTGGTGATACCCGTTTAATGTTTTCATTATTTCATTCTTATCATTTATGTACATATGTATATTTATTATTGCTATTATGTCATCTACGTTATCATCTACGTATTTTGCTACGTATTTAATTTGAATATTTTTATTCGATAATTCGGACAGAGCCGATGAAATAATTATTATCATATAAACAAAATTTTAATATTTCACTGAATTTGATGCGGGGGATTTTGTTCTTAAGTTCTAATTGGTCCCATTTGCTGATTATGTTCTTAATAGCTGTATTAATGGGAATGTTGGTAAAAAGAGATACGACGTCGAATGATACTAAGCAGTCATTATTGTCTAGTTGTATGTGTTTTAGTTGTTCCTTTAAATTTAGGGCATTTTTTACATTATATTTTGGGGATATTATGTTCTTTAGTATTTTCCCCACATATTTACTTAATTCATAGCACGGAACTTGTATAGATGAGACAATAGGTCGTTAAGGCATACCTTCTTTGTGGATTTTCGGTAATCCGTAAATTATAGTTGCTATAGCTGCGGAACACGTCAGAATGCGCTTTTTATCGTTGTCTATTAGTTGTTTTTTGTATAATTCCGTGAGGATTTTATTGTTAGTTTTTATTAATTGGCTAGTGGGGTCGTTTTTCAGTATACATACCGTATTTTTGTCTTCCAGTAATGCCTCCATTTTATTATCGTATTCATGTTTGTAAATAACAACCATTTTATTACCTTTGTCCGATTGTGTTATAATAATGTTATTGTGTCTTCTTAAGAAGTTTTTTGTTTTTTCAAAAAAAGTGTTTCAGCATTATATTAAAAAAATTTAAGTCGATGAGTAT
Source organism: Lypha dubia (assembly GCA_947311025.1). Taxonomy (NCBI): domain Eukaryota; kingdom Metazoa; phylum Arthropoda; class Insecta; order Diptera; family Tachinidae; genus Lypha; species Lypha dubia. Next base: position 57,417,096 of record OX371263.1, read on the forward strand.
TCGTGTTCCATGTTGCAGTAATAAAAGTAGTTGCGACGACTATATTATGGTTTTGGCAAACAACGTGTAATTATATAAAACAAAGTATGTGTTGTTATTTTTTTAAATGCTAATCAAATCGTTTTGCCAAAATCTTGAAGAAGTAAAACTTTAAGCTGATGAGTGTTCGTGTTCATGTTGAAATAGTCACGAATGCACAAAGCTGTAACATAGGTGCGACAACTATATTATGATTTTCGCAAACAATGTATGATTCTATTATACAAAGTTTTGTTATTTTGAAAAATGTTAAGTATACCTTTTTTGGCAACATTCAAGCCGTATTGCAAGGTTTGAACACGTGCTACACACATATGTATTTTACTTTTAATACAAACTAAATGCTTTGTATACCTTTTAAGAACGTATTTTTTTTTTAATATTGGTATCATATTTCCACATATTTGCTGCATATTTACTTAGCATAAAGCGCAGTTTTAGGGGCATATTTCCGGTTTCCCTGGTTATAACTGTGAAATTAATTGCTGGGACTAGGAAAATATTTAAATTTCATATTTGCAAGATTTGGACTTTTTTGAGCTTCTGAAGCTGTCACAATAAAGAAAAGCTTTTTCATATAATTTTTCTTTATAAAATTTAAAATTTCTAAAAAAAATGCAACTTCAGCCTTAAATCTCAGTGTACTTTATTATACTTTCCGTAGTTTATTATACTTTTACTACAAGTAAAAAAAAAAAAAACTCATGAGAAAAGTAACAATAATATTTGCTTTGTAATCAAGTCCAAGAAGTTTAAACTATTGTAGTTTAGATGCTTTAATACCTGTCAATTTTTATAAATGATGATGAGATTAGAAAAGAATGAAAAAATTCTATACAATATACGACATACTCGTATACAAGGATGTGTGTGTGTATGAGTGCATCCTTTGGAAAGGATGTAAGAGCAAACATTGCAAAACATATTTTTTATGTTTTCTTTGTCAAGATACTGTCATTTTCATTATTATCATGTGCAACATTTGCCATTGAGGTGCATTTTAACAACTTCATATTATATTTCTGTTAAATCTTTGACATGTTGTTCTTATTTAGTGTTGGTCAGTGTGTTCGCATCTTATTTAAGTTTATTATATTTTCAAGACCTTAAACATACATTTTCTTGTTCTGAAAATGTGACAACAATTTAAGTAATTTCTCTTTAAAACATGACAACGCAAACTGAAAATCAAACAATCTTGTGTTATAAATTATAGATGAAATGTGATTTTCTTTTTTCTTCATCAGGAAACAATATAAAAATATTAGGCTGTTCACACATTTACGCATATACCATCTAGGGTATTCACTCGACTAATATTTGTACGATTAATTTAAATATTTAATTTCGGGCAATTATTTACTCGAATAATTTAGTTGGATCAGTCGAATAACTTTAGCAAAAAAAAAAAAAAATTAGCTCAAATTTCGTTTTTCCAACATAATTATTTTTTGTATATAATTTATAGGCAGGACTATTTTTTGTGATGAACCTTATTACCACATTGTTCAGACGATTTTAACAAAACTTATACCAAATTAAAAGTAATTATTCACAGAAATGAACAACAAGCGTTAAAAAAATATATGCACACGTATAACTCATGCAGATACGACAAGTAAAAAAAGAAACAAACCTAATATGCATGTGTTTTCTCCAACTGACTTTACCATGAAAGTTTATTTGGTTTATTTGGAAAGACAAATGACTTCAAATAACCCCACAAGAAATAGTTTAATGGTGTTAAATCACACCTCAAAATCCGCCAGGTTTTGGTTTGAGAAAGTCCCAATTTTATTGAGAACGTCTTGGAACGACAAATTGCGGTCTTCAGAAACACTTGCCTGAACGGCAGCAATATTTTCATTACTTCGAGCGGTTCTTTGTCTTATTGGCACTTGAACATTATGTAAAGAAAATGTAACCTGAAAATTTTCAACAATTTAACGAATAGCGAGAAGCACACTTGGACGATTATTACGACCATAAAATGGCAAAAGCGCACGAAAAGTTGCAATTGGAGAACGATTATTTTGATAATGAAACTGAATAATATTAAACGTTGTTCTTGCGTATATTTCTCCATGATGAAATTGTAAACTCTACTGAATACAATGAAACATGACATAATATAAATGGCCGAAACGTCACTTCAAAATCATATCCTCTCTATTGGAAAACATTTTAGCTTCCAAAGCATGAAATACTACTGGTAATTTTTTTATCAGGTAAATATTTCTACAGTTTTCATCTAAAATTATTAAATATTTGTCTTTTTGCTTGTTGCATTACAATACTTGAAATATTTTAGTGCGTAATGAAAAACTACTATCTTAACTACGCTGTATACGAGTATTTTTGTTAACACCTTTAAAATAAAACAAAAGTTTATTAGCAATCTTAAATTTAAAGCAGCTGAACATATTATTTACTTGAATAAACAAATTTAATCAGTTGTTTTGTGGTGTGTGGTCTAAATGGTTTTATTTTCATTATCCAAATTCAGAATTACAAAATGTTACATTTATATCTTTATGCTGCCGCATACAATTTTCATAGAGCATTTTCTCATTTGTCTATTGTCTTTGGAAGTTTATCTGCAACAAAGTGGAAAATTGTAAAATTACACTGCAATTTTGTGTCATCTTTTTCGTGTCCATTTTCCATTATTACTGAATTGTGTTCTTTGTTTAGCAACATTATCTTAGTTCTCACATACCATCTTATTATTATTATCGCTGCAAACCATGTAGTTTGAACTATGCCATTGCACAATGGAGTCAAACGCAAAAAAAAACACGTTTTGCAGCAAACGATTTTAAAATTTTGAATTTACTAACGACTGAGTTGAGTGTACAAAATAATGTGGATTTGTGTGAAATTTTTCACATATATAAAAAAGGAAATGACAATTACTTCTGCATTATTGATTTAAAAATCATGACTTTTGAGTTATACCTCTATGCTGCACAGGGTCGCTTTTTCACAAAATGGTTAATAGTATGCAATGTCCGTCCCACTGAATTATGCCCTTTTGAAAATGTATTACAATTTTCCAAGCTTTTAGTATAGACTTCATATAGAATGATGCATTAGTTGTCATAGTGTGGTCAAACCCTGTAGTTCTGAAGGCTACGTATAAGAGATGAATATGGAACTTTACCAAATAAATTTTGTTATCTCTTAATATAATAATTATGACGTATATATCTATTGACGCTAAATTTTATACGACAAAATTTATTTCCAAGTCAATAATATGATCAAAGTGTTGTTAAGTCGTCTTTTATCCGCGGGGGAATTTAACTTTAATTTTGTATCAATAACTCTAGTCGTTGGATACAATCTGTGATACATTTATTATATTGTGTTTATTTTAATACACTTTGTTTTGTGTATTCTTGAACATAATCTCTCACTTAAAATCACTTGTTGTAAAAACTATGAAAAATTATGTGTTTGTGTCATGCAGTAAGCTGCACCGGCTTTAGTTGGTCACATTGCAGTGACAACAGGAGCAACAACAGCAACAGCACGATGACTTGCAAGTCTTAAGAAGATTATTTTATATTGACAAACAATGACCAGTATGAATTGCTACAAACACATGGACACAATCACTATCTGATAAAAGAACAAGAATATTGCACACAAACTTAAATTTAGAACGATAATTGTTGTAGTTGTTGTTGTTGGTGTTTGTGTTTGCAAACAGGAAACCTTTTGCTTTTCTTAGGGTCACAACCACAAAATAGAAAATAGTTTGAGAAATATAGCAATTTAAGGCTACTTTACTTTATGCTATCGATACTCGTACAGACACCTTGGCAGTTTTCTGCACGTTCCTTAAGATGCACCGTGGGACAGTAGCAAATTATTTTTGAAAATAAAGCAACTGGATGTCATTTACTTTCGGAACGGAAACTTAATAGAAAAAATGGGTTTATTTGCGTCAATACAGACTCCAACAAGTGTCTTTGTTCTTGATATCATGACACTTGTCATCATTACAATATTAATCATTATATTAAGCTGTCATTTTGTCATTATTAGCAATGATGTCATTTCTGTCATCAATTGAATAATTAAAACAATTCAATTTCTGCTTGTTTTGATATTACTTGAATTTCGAAAAATTTCCAAAAGTTTAAAATTAAAGGGTGTACGAAAGCGAGCATCGTATCATGTTGGAATATATTTCATACATTTTGAACCACAATATATAGAAACTTGGTAGTTTCACCTTTAATGTATTATTAAAATTCATATGTAGTACATACTGCCACTTAAACCAAATTAAAGGGTATTCTATCAGATAATGTAATTTTGACGATACACTGTGATGTTATATTGATACTGAGTTGTATCTAGGAAACAGAATGATTCAACCTTTACTATTGAAGAATTTTCATGGCTAAAATAACAAATATTACAAAACAGCCAAAATAAAATTTTAAAGGGTATTCTAAGCGGTAATGTAATTTTCAAATTGAACTTATTGTTGAGAATAACACTACTGAAATTTTTCCAATTACTGTATTGTTACAGAAACAATAACAATAATAATAGGGTTTATTCTTGCAAAACAAAAAACAATCGTCAAAACGAAAATATCAACAAACTTTTAAGAGAACTCCAAACAAAAAAATCGCCAAAATTAATAGACCATAAAACTAAAAAAAATTGCTAAAATAAACAAGTCGGCAAAGCGAAAAATATGTTCAGTACTAAAAATATATCCAAAAGTAAAAAAAGGTAAAAAAATATATTAAGACGCCGAAACAAAAAAACTTAAAAAGAAAGTCAAAACGAAAAAAAATCTACATCCAAAATTAATCGGTAAAATTTTCAAACAGCCAACAAACTCAAACTCTCAAAGAAAAAAGATAGGTAAAAATAAAAAAAAAGCCAAAATGAAAAAAAATCGTCAAAACCAAAACAAATAGATAAACCCAAAAATTCGTTAAACCAAAAATAGAAAAATCAAGTCTCGTCACATATTTTTTTTTTTTATTATTAGGACCAGCACTCAGGGGATGACCCCTACGTAAGCAGTGCATTGTGCCGGACTCAGGGAGACGAACAGGGTAGAGAAGATGGATGTTGAAAATTTAGAAGGTTTAACTCTTTTCCAACTCTGCTTTACTCGTTATGTCATTTTTTATATCAATTTTGAGGTGACTCCGGTGTTAAGTAGACGCATTAACTTTGTTAAGATGTATTACCAGGCATTTTATTAATTGTTTTACTTCGCCGATGTTTCTGCTAAACGACGAAGGAGGGCGATGTTGTGTACATTTGCTTGGGGCATCATCAATCGGTCGAAGTCTTTCATTTAAATTAATTATTATTAAAATATTCCTTAATTATTCCAAAAACTCGAAATTTTTATAGGTTTAGCAAATATTTTAATCATCATGTTAGAAAATATGTAAAAGTCGTTTCCTTATTAAAGAAAAATCTCGCAAGCAAACAATGAGAATTACGCAAATAAAAGCGAAACCAGCCTTAAAAACTTATCAACAAAAAACAAAATTTAAATGTTCGATTGATTGTAACCAAGTCATATTTCATGCAACCTTCATACTATGCCCACCTTTGGGTTGAGAATAAATGTGATTACGAAATTTCTACTCATTACCATGCCTGAGCAGGTGTAAATAAATAAAATTATATTCGTAAACGTTCGTGAACATGAAAATTTCAGAATGTGCATGAAAGTGTGTGATAAAAAATACTTATTTCGTGCTGACACTCTCCTGCATTTCTAGTTTCAAGTTTAAATCGTTTTTACGTTATACAAAATATATGTTGACTTATTATTTATTAACATGTTTGGCAATATTACAGTCAATACAATAAATCTTTTGATTAAAATGTCCACTATTTAACGATACGATTAAACTTAGGAAGTAATTTGGTTAGTTTTAAACATCCGATAAATATTTTAACAACCGAATCATAATTGTTATGCGCACAATAAAACATTTTGTTTGTATACGAGTATATCGTTATCAAGATGTAGAAAGGCCCTAAATCTAATTTTTTTTTAAATCGCGTAGTTATCATGTTTCGATAGGTAACCCTCTTTGTTATCGATATAAGATAAAATTGCAATTTGAAAAAAAGTTGGTTTGGGGCATTTCTATCATAAGGTAACGATATTTACCTTTTAATTACACACAAAAAAAAACTGTTACTAAATTTATGTAAGTATAAAGTAATCCTTTAAATACGAGTTCTGTTTGAATATTTTAATCCGAAATTTACTTGAATCAAACCCCAAGAGGAATTAAGCACTTTTTAATCTGCCTCTGTTCAATACCAAAAGAGAACAAAAATAAAATAATTCTGTTTGTTGATTTTAATATTTTAAGGTGACTGAGTTGTCGCAAGCTACGTTCACATTTATCAAATATTTGTGCAAAAATCATAACCACTAGTTTTGCTTCGGGATAGTGTCACTTAACTTGGTTTTTATATTACAAAAAATAAAACTAATCATTCTACAAAAAAGTATTTTTATACAGCGAAGTATTTTTATAATGCGAACCATAATTAAAAATATATTGGAATTAAAGGAAATAAATTATTAATTTCTTTCTTGGTTACGTTTTTTTCGACAAATATTTGATACTTGTGAACGTAGCTTAAGGCGTTGTGTTTCAAACATGTTCAATACCAACAATGAACCAAAATAACGTTGAAATTGCAAAGAATAATTAAACTATTTAAAATATTAATTCAATTATGGCCCAGGATACATATGAGCCTAACTAATCCCGATTAAGGATTGATTCAGGTATTCGGCACGATTGATTTTAGTTAAAAGAAATTTGTAGGGCTTTCATATTGGATGCATGATGATGTGCGACATGGATTCATGCATTCAATCTAATTTCCTTAATTTTCGTTTAATCCTCGTTTTATTGTGGGACCATCACTCGGGGTATGACTCCTTCTTATGCAATGCATTGTGCTAGAACTAGATAGGAAGAAACAAGGTAGAGATATTAGATGTTGAAAATTTTGAAAACGTATAAATTCTTTTACAACTCTGCTATAGGGCTTTTTTTACGTAATTTTTAGAGCAGCACCTCTCGTGTTAAGTAGACACATTAATCATGTATGACAAAGGAGGGCGCTGTGATGTACATGAACTGGAAACAGCACCAACTGCTATCGTAAGCAGTTCAACACCAATTAATAAAAGGTTTTCCATTTTATGGTCGTAATAATCGTCCCAAGTGTGCTCGCTATTCGTCGTATTGTTGAAAATTTTGAGCTTTTTTCTTTACATAATGTTGTAGTGCCAAGGAGAAAACCGCTCGAAGTAATGCAAACATTGCTGTCATTCAGGCAAGTGTTGCTGAATACCGCAATTTGTCGATTCCAAGACGTTCTCAACAATTGGGACAGTCTCAAACCACAACCTGACGGATTTTGAGAAAGGATTTGGGTCTGCATCCGTATAAAATTGTTCTCACTCAAGAACTGAAGCCATCGGACCACCGAAAACGTCGTTAATTTGCTGACAGCAAATGCAACAATTGAATTATTGCAAGAAAAGTTTGGAGATTCGATTATTTGAAGAAATTGAGATATTGAATGGCCTCCCAGAAGTTGTGATTTAACACCATTAGACTATTTCTTGTGGGGTTATTTGAAGTCACTGGTCTTTCGAAATAAGACAGACTCTCTTAAAGCTTTGAATTTTCTTAACAATAAGTGTGTGTGTGTTTTTTTTTAAGAAATCATATCACTCTTATTGGAAAACCTTTTATAATGCCACACTAACGAACATTAGAAAAACTTGTAATGTTGATTGACTTAACCTGACCAGAGATCGAACCCAAGTCATAAGTCATTGTTTACTTAGTAGTCAACGCGCCAACCACTTAAGCCAACATCACTGTCGTTTGTTTTTTTTTTTTTTTTTTTTTTGTTTGCATAAGTTTGTGTTGTATTTGTTGCATGTTTAGTAATTTTCGTGTGTTGTAGTTATTCCCTTGTAGTGAATGAAAATTTCTGGTAAACAATTTCTTACGCAGTTTTGAGTTTAAACTGAAAAATATGCATGAAGTGACACCGATTGAAGTGGAAGAGTTTAAAAATTTATGTCGCACAATATCTGAACGTCCTCAAAGTTTAAACTTTAAAAAAGAGACTATGAAATATATAAGTCCAGGCGTTAACCACTATTTTTATTTTCTGTGTACTTAATTTGTATTTATTGTTGTTTTATTTCCAATATATTTAAATTCATTTTTATTTTTACACTTATCAAACTCTGCCCCGCAATAATTATGTTTATGCTTTTGTTTTATAAATTATATACGAACACTTTTAATTTGCATTCTTGCATAAAATCCATACAAAATATTTATTCTATTTTAATAAAAATGCAATTGAAAATAACTCTATATTCATCGCCACATTATGTTTTATATGAGAAATTATTTTTGCCAGACTGCAAATTATTTCCATTATAAAAACATTTACTTTTGTTTTGCAATAATTCTATTATAATTCAATCTGTGTAATAATAAATTAAATTTTACCATAAATTTAACAACAACTTTTATAGTGGAGGGGGAAAATATATACATAATAATTTTTTTTAAATAACTTGCAACGATAACAGGCTTCAGCAGCAGAAACAACAACGATAATAGTAACATGTGCCAGACTTTAATGCAATTAAGCAAAAATTTTCATATAAAAAAGAACTAGACAATAAGGAGCATTAACGACTTTAATGTACGCTTCATTTTAATAAGACCTTTTATAATTAAAGTACACCATCAAACCGATGTTTCTATAAAAAAATTGTATATTTAATTACTCGTATATTAAATCGTTTATACATAAGAAGTGTTCAATATTTCAGAGCATTAAATATTCCATTAAATATTTTATTAAAATTGTTGAACGAAAATATTTATTTGGAAAGCCTTCAGATAACTCTACAATTCAAAGGATTGACGACAAACTTTTATTGGTTTTTTACAATTTTTTTTATTGGTATCTTTGAACAGATTTACACCAATTTATCGTACTAATATTGTTGTAGTAAACATTGTTAAATCGATTCTTAAGAGTTTTTTATTCGGCAATTATGTTTCCATATAGATACACGATAAAAAAAACGTTTAAAAAGTTGTCTCAATGCATTTGAGGTCTTTGGTAGGCATGTGAAACAAAGATTTTTTTTTTTTCAATTTGTGACCTGTGAATTTAAAATAAAACCTCTTGTAAAAAAACTCATGTACAAAAACAGGTGTCAATGGGCTTCTACTTATTTACGCAGGTGTATATTTACATGTACATTTTAGTTACATATTTATGTGCAACAATATCCTCTTTTTATGCATATATAAAATTTTCAACATATGAATGTGTTTGTGAAAATGTTTGCATTTCTTGTGCGAATATCCTGCACTCGTTTAACAACAACTGATGCTGGCCGTTGCTCGAGAGTCTTGATTTTTTTTTTTGCACATCTTTGTAAGTGAAAAATAAATGGACCCATTAAAAATGTACATGAGAGGGAGAGAAAGGAAGGTAGTGTGAATATTAAATAAACTGACATATGTTGACCGACCATAATTAACATAAATGCTGGAGTGTTTTTATGACCCAATAAAGTCAACTACTAAAGAAAAGTTAAAAAAAAATATTATTAAAAATTATAGTTAATAGTTATTTTACTTAAATATTTCATAGTCTCCTTTTTAAAGCTTAACTTCGAGAACGTTCAGATATATTGTGCAACATAAATATTTCGACATTTTTCTTTTCAACTTCAATCGGTGTCACTTTTTACAGATATTTCAGTTTAAACTCTAAACTCCATACGAAATTGTTTACCAGAAATTTTTATTCACTACAAGAGAATGACTACAAAACACGAAAATTACTAATACGAGTACATTCAAAAAATACAATACAAAACAACAAACGAGATTGACGTTGGCGTGTTGACTACTAATTAAACAATGACTTATGACCTAGGTTCGATCTCTGGTCAGGTTACGTCAATGATCATCTCGAGTTTCTCTAATATTCGTTAGTGTGGCATTATATTAATTGGTCATGCACTGCTTAAGTGCTGAAGGCACAGCACTGGCCACTACAACCTGTGCCGATAACAGTTGATGCTGTTCCGAGCTGATTTACAACACAGCGCTCTCCTTCGTCGGTTAGCAGAACTGTTGGCCAAGTTAAACATTCAATGAAATGACTGCTCATACAGCTTAAGAAAGTTAATGAATCTACTTAAGACCAGACGAGCACTGTCCTAAAATATGCCAAAAAAAAAAGCGCAATAGCAGAAATGTAAAAGAATTCAGTCTTCTACATTTTCAACATCTATCTTCTCTACGCAATCCCTTTCCATGTTCTTGCAAAACTCATTCATGGGATAAGTAGGTATTAAACCCTGAGTACTACAAAAAATAGGGTTTTCTTTAGCTTTCAACCGTATTTAAAAGATATTGGCTGACTTCTTAAACGTCAATTGATTTGTGTTTGAACAAAGCATCACTTTTCATAAATACAGTTAATGCAAAAAAAAATCAATAATGTCCTTATAAGTCCTTTTTTAGACGAAATATTACTTTTATTGATAATTAAATCTAGTTTTTTTGCCTACTGCCAGCTCTTGGTGGACTAGTGTGTAAAGCTTGCGCCCACAAAATACGACATCTATGTAACAGTCATGCAACGTACAGCTTTAATGACATTTGTCTGTATTTAATGCTTTTCACAAGCTCTGCACGTTAAACAAAAAAGAGGTCACTTGTTGTTTTTGTAAAATTCTATTAATAGAAATAATTAAATTATACAAAAGGCTTTTTTAAAAAATATTTAATACACAAAGTTGTATAGTGATTTTTGTATAGTGCTTTTTTGGTTTTTTTTTCTTTTCTCCAATAGCAAAATAGCAACCAAACCATTTCCGCCCTAAAAAGAAAAATTATTCAGATGAAATATAAAAATTCTATTTTCTAGTGTGTGACTTAATAAAAACATTAAAATTTAAAAATGTTAAAAAATTTAATTACTGTTTTTACTGAAAATGCCAAACATGAACAGCTTTAAATTAAATGAAACACGCAGACACACAAACACACATTTATTTGACATTTTTTTTTTTAATTTAATTTAACTTAAAAGACTTGGAAAGATAAAATTGTAAAGCCATAAAGTTTTTCTTTTTTCCCTATGAAATTCTTAATTGTTACAAAGTGTTTTTAAGAGAGATAAAAATAAAATAGACGAAAAAAAATATATTAATGACAAAAATCAATTGAATCTAAAAAGTAACGGAAAGCAAAATTGTTGTTGTTCTTTTTTTCTTTTTACGTAGAAAATTTCTTAAGTGCTGAAAAGGTATTTAAGAAATTCTGTGCGTTTTTTGCTTCATACTCTCATCAGCATTTTAGTCAACATTTTTATGCCCATCCCATCACCAAATATGATAAGGAAATTTATAGGTTTGTCATGCTGTATGGCACCGATAAAGTATGTATAAATATGTATATATAATGGATCCTTAAAGATAGAAAAATTTAATGAAGGGCGTCCGTCTGTCAATCTGTCTGTATGATAAATCGGTTTTCGGAAGCCACCAGAAGAGTTGTAGAATTGGGTCTGAAACTAATGTATGTATAAGAATTTGTCTTAAGACGATTCGTATTGAAAATCAGAAATATTAAAATATCGGTACCGAAAATGAAAAAACTCTTTATATATGTTTACTTTTCAAATATCTTTTGGGCATGCAAAATAAAATTAATAGGCAAGACAATTTTTGACACATTATACAACCGATTTCAATCAAAATAACAAAATTATTTTTGAATGTACTTTTTCAACTAGTAACTTTTTTCAAAAGGTATATTTTTTGGGGACATTTTAAAAAATACTTTTTTAATAAATACCTTTTTAAAAGAAAATTCTTTTAAGCATCGGTTTTTAAATTGTACTTTCTTAAAAAGAAACTTTTTTTACAGTTTTTAAGGTACTCTTTTTTATTCGTTTCTTTTGTTAAAAGATATTTTTTAAATACATGTTTAAAATCTACTTTTTTACGGAATATATTTTTCAACAGCATTTTTTTAAATAGTACTTTTCTTAAAGATACCTTATTTAAGATACTTTTTTTAAAAGGTACCTATTTTTAAGGTACATTATTTTACTATATTTTAAACTGCTTTTTTTTTCAAGAGGTACTTTTGTTGCACCAGTACTACTTTTTTAAAAGAAAATATGAATGTTTAAAATATAATTTTTTTTTTGAAGAATATTTTTTTAAACAGATTTTTTTAAATGTACTTTTTTTAAAGGTACATTTTTTAAAAGTTACATATATTTAAGGTACATTTTTAAATATTTTTTTTAGCTGCTGTTTTTTAAACGATAACTTTATTGCAAACGTACTACTTTTTTAAAAAAGACAACATTTTTAAAACGTAATTTTTTTAACAGATACTTTTTTAAATTGTGCAATCTTCAAAAGGTACTTCTATTATAAAGAAGTTTTGTTAAAGATTACGATTTTCAAAAGGTGTTTTTTTTCAAAACTTTTTTAGTTACATACTTTTTTTTTTAAAGTACTTTTGATATTTATAATTTTTTTTTTTTTTTTGGAAACGTACTAAAAGGTACTTTTTTTTAAAGAATAGGGTTTTTAAAGAGTATTCTTGTCCACATATCATTTGCAGTGCAACTAGATAACATTTTATTAACAGGTACTTTTTTAAGAGTACCTTTTCAAAAAGTAAGTAGTTTAAGAAGTTCTTTTAGAATTTTTCAAAAAGCACGTTTTTTAAAAACACTTTTTCAAAAGACCCCTTTTCAAATGGTACTCTTTTAAAAGGTATTTTTTTTTCAAAGGGTATGTTTCCCCAAAAAGCATATAAAATACTTTAAAAAACAAAAATCTTATAAAAATAAACAGTTTTATTAAATAAAGAGAAAACCTTCAATTAAACAATTTAAGAAATTAATTCTTAGAAATTTCTAAGATATCAGAAATATATGTGTAACAAAACAGCTGTGAGCTAAAAATCCATTAAGGAAAGCAAGAAGACGATAGAAGGTCAGATAAGCAGAGTGGAAAACTGTAAAATGATGTCATGTGTTTTATATACAATTTTTTATTTTATTGCTTCTTTCTTCGTTTGTTTTTTCTTGTATAGTCTCTAACCTCTTTTTTCAATCTGTATGCTCTCATGTGTAAAGACAAATCAACTTAAAACGTTTTGGTTAAACGTTGCCAGCCAAAGTAACAAAAAAAGAAAAAACACTGAAACGGAGCACACGTAAGTAGTAAAGAAAATAATTTGTTAAAAAAAAGAAAAAAATGCATTTTCGTTCCATTTATTCCTCTATATATAGTTTTTCAAAGTCCTTTCCAACATCAACTTTAATAGAATTTGAACGAAATAAGAATAAGAATTTTTTAACGATATACTTGCTTGCCACTCTTATACTCATACTCCATCCAGAACATATAGAAAGATACATTGAAAACATTCTGGTAAAGTGTCAAGTGAAAATTTCACATGAACATATTTGTCGTTGTACTTTTTCAAATTCTCCGTTTTCGTTGCCACTTTTCTTTTTGTTAAGCTTGCAAAAGCCAAATCAAAATGTTTTAGCTGCATGTAGTCTTACTTAACATACGACTCTCAACATCAGCATCATCTACAACGTCTTAGTTAGTTTGCAGTTATCATCATGATCTGGTAAAATATATTATTTTTTTCTTTATCCCAACATCTCCTAAGTAGTTTTGCAAGACAATTTTCTATTTTCGTGTTTTTTTTTCATCTTTCTAATTCTATCTCATGCATAAAAGAAAAACGTAAATTCTTTCAAGAATCTATTTACAACCATGATTAAATTTTAAATATTAAACGAATATTATTTAGCTAAGGATACCATGTATGGCATGGTATGGCATGGTATGGCATGTATGGTGGACGTAGAAAACAACAAACGTATACGTAATATTGCTGTGCATGTTTTCTGTTTGTTTATTGCTCATACGTCTTGTTTATGTTTTTGAGCGATTGAGTTGGCTTGAAATGAAAATTAGATTAAAGTTAACGTTTAATGCAAAAATATAATATTTATCTTGCATTAGCTAAAGAAAATAAACTATAATAGAACAACAACAAAAAAGTGAATGATAATTCAACATAGGGGGTTAAAATTTTTTTTTTTTTTTTTTTGATAATTTATTATTTATTGAATCTTCAATTATAAATTGAAACATCAATACGTTGTTCAAATCTTAAATCGAAAAATGTTAAATATATGTTTACCCACTGCTAAACAAAATTTTTAATTCCAACGGTTTATTTTTGTTGTTTTAAATCTCTCGTGTACGACTGAGAAAAATGGTATGCCTCCTTCTCAACCGGGTGTGGCCTCTACAATTTAGAATATTGCGCGCAAGTGGATTTGCGTACAATTCAAGTTTTTTAATATATTTTTTCGTGTGTTTTGAAAATACTGACTTCACCAATGTTACATTTAGACCTCTATGAATTCGTTTGAATTTCTGCTACATTCGAAGCTGAGGCAGTGCCGCATAACTGGATTCTATAGGACCATATTGGTTAAAGGATCTCATTGTATAAAAGAAGTTTACAGTCTTAGCTTAGTATAGAATTTCTTCCAATAAGCCAATTTATTTGGGCTGCTTTTAATTTCATTTGGATCAACTTTGCGTTTATTTGGGATTTCCTTGTTAAAAGAAGATGAACATGAACGCCTAGATATTTCACTTCAGAGTGTTGCGGTATAGTCTCGGTGTATATTTGTATAGGCGGTCATGTTTCCCTGCGCAACGTTAAAGTGACGTGTACACATTTCTGCTCGTTATATATTTATATTTTATTCGTCTATATACCAAAATATCCTTACAGGCTAATTAATAAGTCTTAATTTACAAATAGTACATTTAATAGCTCCTTATTTTCAAACAACATCCAAAAATCATTTTCAGACAACATTCGCCATTACATTAGCCATTTTTAGAATATGGATATACGCTTTAGGAAAAAACGCTACATACACATGTTTTTAAGATATTCGTAAGGCAAATTAATAAAGCGTTTGCACTAATATTTAAAGTACCAAAAACAATGTTTATTTACCAAACAAAAAACTAATTCAAAAACATAACAATAACAGAAATAACAAAAACAATAAAAATTCATGAGAAAAAAGTCAACATACAGTCTTAAAAATCCAATAAAATATTTAATTTCTTTTAAATAAATAAAAGAAAAAGTATATTTATTATTTTGTAGGACCATCTTGGGCTTCAATAACCGCCTGAAGACGACCAAATTCTCCGTCACACTGGGCGCAATTTCCGACCACGCCCAAGTTAGGGCAGTGTTCAGGCTTTCACGATTTCTGATATCATATTCGCGCGCAGATTTTTTCAAATATGCTCAATTGGATTGAGGTCTGGTGACTGGGGAGGTGTATTGAGCTGTCTTGGTGTATGATAAAGAAGCCAGTCTCGAAAAATATGCGCAGTATGCTTGGGATCGTTGTCTTGTTGGAAAATCCATTGGTTTCCCAGGCCCAAGCTGTCCACAGATGGCTTCAGATTTTGTTCCAAAATTGTCTTATAGAGATATTTGACCATAACGCCTTCAACAAAAACCAATCGACCAACTCCAGATGCTGCCATAGCTTCCCATATTATATTATATTATGTTTTATTATA
This sequence comes from Lypha dubia, assembly GCA_947311025.1. Lineage (NCBI taxonomy): Eukaryota > Metazoa > Arthropoda > Insecta > Diptera > Tachinidae > Lypha > Lypha dubia. Next base: position 57,432,892 of record OX371263.1, read on the forward strand.
CGTACTGTGAAACATGGTGGAGGCAGTGTTACCCTTGTAAGTTGCGGAAAGCTTCTACTGGATTGTCATGAACGCTTAGAAAAGCTGTTTCATCAGCAAATGTTGATGTGTGAATGTTATTGCTTAACGAAGATGCTGCCTTGAGGAACTCCGGTTTCAATAACTATAAATTTTCGTTCCTTTAAATAGTTTTTTAAAAGCCTGACGATGTTTGCGGGTAGATTTAGCGTTAATTTGTGTATAAGAACTTTGTGCCATACTTTATCGAAAGCTTGTGAGACATCAATAAAGAGCGCAGAGCAATATTTTTTTTTTTTTTTCAAAAGTCTCTCTAACAACTTTCACAAGTCTGTGAGTTTATTCAACAGTGTTATGCTGTCTGCGAAAACCGAATTGATGATCTGGAATGCATCCATTATTAGTCACTATAGGCATCAGCTTCCTCATGTGCAGCTTTTAAAATAGTTTTGAAATGTTGGGCAATAAACTAATACGCCTATACGATTCGACCTTTGTATGATCCTTGCCGGGCTTTGCTATCATATTAATCATCGAAACTTTCCCTTTTCTTTGAAACTGCATATTAATTAAATATATTAAAATGTTTTTTTATCAGGCGCTTCGAGCGTGCCAATTCCTATGCCATGACATAATTTCACCAACGTTGTATGTTCAAATTTAGCAGTTCCACACGTGGATGCTAATGAGTAGAAACACGAACTAATTGTCCGGTTTTCTTGCATAGCAGCGTAAGTCAACTTACGTTGGTTTTGAGTTTACACGGCTTTCGGAACGTTATGTATCTGTCTGGATCGTTTCTTTTTTTGCACAACAGCCCAACTTCTTTATTGATTAAATTAATTTTTACGACACCAAGGATCCCCGTGGCAGAGCTTGTGGTGGTTCGGGAATCCTAATAAAAACGCGAATAAAACACCACCTGTTGAATGATTTTTGTGAAGATTATCTTCAAGCAACGAACATCTGCATCGAAACTTACTATCAAAAACTTGTAATATCATCTGTCTAATCGCCCCCCAGATTCTCAATTACCGAGAGTCAATATACGGCTTTTTATAAATCACTGGGCCTCCGTTTTCTTGCAGCTGGCGACTACAATGCTAAACACACATTTTGGGGTTCACGTTTAATCACACCTAAGGGACGAATTTTATTCGACACAATATCTAAAATGGGTTTGAATGTAGTTTCAAGTGGACAGCCAACATATTGGCCAACAGATCGACAAAAAATTTCTGATGTTATCGACTTTGGAATTGTGAAAGGCGTGCCCAGCGAGATGGTTGAAGTTGAAGCATCTTTGGACTTATCTTCAGACCATTCGCCTACAATTGTCACTATTTACTCACACACAACATGTGATTTAGCGACGACATATGCACGTATTAACTGGCTGAAATACAGAAAATATCTGAGTGCTCATTGCTCGGAAAAAATGCCGCTGAGAACACCTTCAGACATAGACGATTCTCTCAGGTTGTTTGAAGCGCATGTTAAACAAGCGGATTTTAATGCTACTTCAAATGAAATAAACCAACCAGTGAGATTTAACAATATTTTTTCTGTAGATATAGAAAGGCTATTGACTGAAAAACGGAGAGCTCGACGAGAATGGCAGCGCTACAGATCGCCCCAGCTAAAATTAAGGCTTAAGGAGTGCACCAAGCAGCTTAGGAAAGTTTTGCAAACTCAAAAAACAGCTTCCCTTCAAAAATTCCTTCAAGAGCTAGATGCAACACCACAAACAGATTATTCACTGTGGCGTGCAGCCAGAGGACTAAAAAGGCCAGTGATATGCAAACCCCCATTACGAGCGCCAAATGGTGACTGGGCAAAAACTGATGCTGAAAAATGTGCACTTTTTGTTAAACACTTAGAAAAAGTCTTCACTCCGAATATTTCTGCTGATATTGTTGAACTGCCACCAGTCGTCTCTTTACAAGAAATACCGATGAGATTTAACATGACGGAGATTGAAAATACTATTACTAGTCTTAACACCAGAAAAGCCCCAGGTGTCGACAAAATAAGCAACAAAATGCTTCAAGAATTGCCTTACACTGCAAATAGAATAATACTATTCATTTTTAACAGTATTCTACGCCTGGAACACTATCCTAAAGAATGGAAGGTTTCGCTAATTACTATGATACCAAAGCCCGGCAAGGATCATACAAAAGTTGAATCCTATCGGCCTATTAGTTTACTGTCTAACATTTCAAAACTATTTGAAAAGCTGTATATGAGCAAGCTGATGCCTATAGTGACTAGTAATGGATGTATTCCAGATCATCAATTCGGTTTTCGCAGACAACATAACACAATTGAACAAACTCACAGACTTGTGAATGTCGTTAGAGACACTTTTGAAAAAAAGAAATACTGCTCTGCGCTCTTTATTGATGTCTCACAAGCTTTCGATAAAGTATGGCACGAAGGTCTTTTCAACAAATTAACACAAAATCTACCAGAAAACATCGTAAAGCTTTTAAAAAGCTATTTAATGGAACGTAAACTTGTAGTAAGGGAAGGCAATTTTTTAAGCCCTCCGCAGTCGATTGAAGCCGGAGTCCCTCAAGGCAGTATCTTCGGACCCTTACTTTATTTAATATATGCCTCTGACTTACCGTTAAGCAGTAACATTCATACATCAACATTTGCGGATGATACAGCCTTTCTAAGCGTTCACGAAAATCCTGTAGAAGCTTCCCGCAACTTACAAGAATATATATCCAAACTGGAAAAATGGCTTAAACAATGGCGTATAAAAGTTAACGAGCAGAAATGTGCACACGTCACTTTTACGTTGCGCAGGGAAACATGCCCGCCTATAAAAATTAACACCGAGACTATACCACAACACACTGTAGTCAAATATCTAGGCGTTCATCTTGATCGTCGTTTAACATGGAAATGGCATATAGACGCAAAGTTAACACAAATGAAACTAAAAGCAGCCCAAATGAATTGGCTTATTGGCAGAAACTCTATACTAAGCCTTGACTGTAAACTTCTCTTATACAACGCGATCCTGAAACCAATATGGTCCTATGGAATCCAGTTATGTGGCACTGCCTCAGCATCGAATGTCGAAAGAATTCAAAGGCGACAGAATAAAATCCTACGTACAATAACAGCAGCCCCCTGGTATGTCAGAAACCATCGAATTCATAAAGACCTAGACGTTCCGTTGGTGAAGACAGTATTTTCAAAACACGCGAAAAAATATATAAAAAAACTTGAGTTGCACCCAAATCCACTTGCGCGCAATATTCTTCATTATAGAGGCCACACCCGGCTGAAAAGAAGGGATACTCTTTCTCTCAGCCGTTCACGAGGGATGTAAAACAACAAAAATCAACCGTTGAAATTAAAAATTTTGTTTAGCATTGGCTAAACTTATATTTAATATTTTTTAGATTTAAGATTTGAAAAACTTATTGATATTTTAAATAATTAAAGATAAAATAAATAATAAAATTATCAAAAAAAAAAAAAAAAAAAAAAAAAAAGTTTAAAAGGAACGTTTTATAAAAATACGTCCTAAGAAATTTACCTTTTGGAAACAAGTTCTCTTGAAAATAGGCACTCCTGAAAAATGTACCTGTTAAAAAGTACATGCTAAAAATGTTTATTTGAAAATAAATATATCTTATACTAATAGCACGTTTCCAAAAAAAATCCCTTTTTAAATAAAGTGCCACCTAAAAAATACTTTTTCCAAAAAGTATGTTTTAAAAAAATAATCTTTACAAAAAAAAAAAAAATTATGTTTACAACGAAAGAACCCTTTTGAAAAAACATACTTGCTGAATTCACAACAATTTGTATCGTCTATCTTGTATGAAATAAACTTTTGTTTATATGTTTGTGAACACCTAGTGTATACATAGCTGCCAGATTTGACGATTTATCGTCATTTTGATGATTTTGGGTCCTAAAAATGACATAGTGACGATGGGACGATTTATACCCTAATTTTGACGGTTTTAAATAATTCAAGTTTGCAACATATATTTGCACTATTAGAGCAACCTTGAACTGCTGAAATTGTAATGAGAAACTTTTTTAAAAACTAGTTTGCTTACAACCGAAAACTTTTATTTAACTGATTATAAAAACAAAAACTATTTTTTAAATTTTTAAGACATTTATTTAGGAATATTTGCCAAAGACGTATTGGAAGAATCACAAATAAATGCAAAAGAAAAATATGACAGTAGTAATAATTGTGTTAATTTTTATATAGAGCTTTGTGATCAGATCAAGCTTTGATTTTGAAAATATATATAAAGCTCTTGGCCAAATTAATCCATTTAATATTATAAATGAAGAAAAAAAAGTTGGTTTTCTGAAATTATAAAATAATTTTCCTATTTTGTTGAAGAAAGTAAAAACCAAAAGCTAGAAACAGAGTTCAGACAATTGAAATTATTGTCCTGATAAAAACATAAAACTATTGGATTTTTGGAAAAAACTATCAGAGATGCAAACGAGGGATTCTAGTCTTTTGTTTCTTTTTGTTTCTTTTGTTTGTTTATTACAAAAATCCTAGTTTTACCACATTATTCAGCAAATATGAAAAGAATATTTAGTCAGGTAAACGTAATATTATATTCAAAAGATTATTTAAAGCTAAACAAATGTACCTGCTCTGATCTGACAGTTGTACCTGAATTAATCAATATGGTTAATTGCAATTTGTAAAAAATTATAGTTTTATTGTATAAATTTTATTGTAGCTTTTATACATTTTTAGAAAAAGTGTTTCCAAAAATGAAATTTAAAATGCATATTTTACTAAATTGAAAAAAATAACTAAAGGATTTGAATATTTTTATTTTTTTCCATACAATGTATAAATATATTTCAAAGTATTGAAAAACATGCAATCTATTTACATGTGATTTTATTGTGAATTCTAAGTGAAGTATTTGATCTCTGTATTTTAAATAATGCTGTTTTTATTAAGATTTGTTGATTTAAGAGTTTTGTTATGTTTTGCCTCTAACAAAAATATGTTTTGTTAGTAAAAAAAGCGGTTTTTTCATTTGACGTTTTTATGACGATTTCAATGAGCTATATTGACGATAATGACGATTTTTGCCCAAAAATATGACGATATTACCTAAAAAAATCTGGCAGCTATGAGTGTATATTGTATCGGCTTGAATCCATAGCTGCCAGATTTTTTGAGGTAATATCGTCATATTTTTGGGCAAAAATCGTCATTATCGTCAATATAGCTTATTGAAATCGTCATTAAAACGTCAAATGAAAAAAACCGCTTTTTTACCAACAAAACATATTTTATTAGAGGCAAAACATAACAAAACTATTAAGCTGAATTCACCCATTGTTTCCGAACAAAATTTTTGTCCGGACAAAATTTTTTGTTCTGAAACAATTTTGCAACACGATTCACTCATTTCGAACAATTTGTCTGGAAAATCAAAGTTACCGTATGAAATACATGTGTTTTATTAATTTTGCAAGGTGGCAGTACAGTGACAGATGAACTTAATTTGGTGTTTTTTTTTGTCAAACGCGCTTATTTTTTATTGTTTAATAAGAAAATTACATGTTAAAAAAAAATTAATAAAAGTCAGTTAGTTTTTTTACTAGCAATTGAGCTTTACTTTATTTTTATTTTACTGGATATAAGTTACTATGTGCTTTTATTACACATACTTATAACATTATGTGGCAGCTCGCTTCAACTTTGGCTGAGAAAATAAAATAGGTGGCAGCTTATTTCAACTTTGTCCGGACAAATTTTAAAATTAAACCAATTCAACCAAAAAATGTTCCGAACAAATTTTGTTCTCTTTTTCTCTCTCTCTCAAAAAGAGAAACCTCAAACTTCATATAAAAAAAATTTTGTCCGGACAAAAATTTTGTTCCGAAACAATGGGTGAATCCAGCTTTAAATAAACAAATCTGATTAATAAAATCACATGTAAATAGATTGCATGTTTTTTAATACTTTGAAAACATGCATGGAAAAAGATTTGTATGGAAAAAAATCAAAATCCTTTAGTTATTTTTACTTACTGCCGATTTCACGATGTCGAAAGAAGTTTGAATTTTATTTTCATTCGTACAAATACATTTGATACAAAAACAAAATTTTAGAATTTGTTTTTGCTTCAAATGTAATTATACGAATGAAAACATATGGAAATTTTCTTTCGACATAGTGAAATAGGCAGTTAAATTTAGTAAAATATGCATTTTAAATTTCATTTTTGGAAACACATTTTCTAAAAATGTATAAAAACTAAAATATAATTTATACAAAAAAAATCTAATTGTTAAAGAAAATAGACTTGTATACATATACATACATATGTAAATGTATAATATATTTTACAAATATATATTGAAATTAAACATTGATTAATTCAGGTGTAACTGCTAGATCATAAAAGGTACATTTGTTTAGCTTTAAATAATCTTTTGTGCATAACACTGGTTCCAAAGACGACTTTTTCAATGAATTTCTTACTTTATTCTTATTTATGTATGTTTACCTGACTAAATATTCTTTCAACATTTGCTGAATAATGTGGTAAAAGTAGGATTTTTGTAATAAATTTAGTCAAAACCGGAAACAAAAGACTAGAATTGCTCATTTGCATCTCTGATATTTTTTTTCCAAAAATCCAATAGTTATATGTTTTTATCAGGACAATAATTTTAATTTTCTGAACACAGTTTCTAGCTCTTGACTTCCACTTTCTTCAACAAAATAGGAAAATTCTGTTGCATTTCAGAAAACCAACTTTTTTCTACATTAATAATATTAAATGGATTAATTTGGCCAAGAGCTTTATATTTATTTTTAAAATCAAATCTGGATAATATCTGATCACAAAGCTCTATATAAAAATTAACACAATTATTATTTTTCTTTTGCACTTATTTGTGCTTCTTCAAATTCATCTCTGGCAAATATTCCTAAATAAATGTCTACAAATTTAAAAAATTGTTTTTGTTTTTATAATCAAATAGCTGAGCGCCCGGCTTCGCACGGAAGCTATTTATTTTTATAAATTTCGATTTACCTAATCAAAGCACATCGCGACTTTCACGAAAAGTCATAACTCACGAACGCGTCGACCGATTTCGATAAATCATCTACACGACCATACGAACAAACCCTAAAAATTTAATCGAATTCGGTTTTACCGTCACAACACTTGCAACAATTTTTTATATATATAAATTAAACTAGCTGATCCCGGTGTACTTCGCTACCCCCTCGTTATAAAATAAAATTAAAAGTATTTTTATATCCTATTGTGACGATCGGTCCAGTAGTTAAGACTATATTACGATTTTTAATTTTAATAAAAAGGAGCGTGGTCCCATCCACTTTTCTCCCGGTACGTATTCCAAATTATGGCAATACCATATGTACCAAATATCATCGACGTAGGTCAAAAAATGCCCAAAATATGGCGATTTAAATTTTTGGGTTATATGGGTGGTGCCACGCCCCTTTGCTCAATCAATACTTCATATAGCCTATTATTCATTTCAGAGTCACAGTAATATGCTGTGAAAATTTAATGACCATCGGTCCAATAGTTAAGACTATATTAAGATTTTTTATTTTCCTATAAAGGGGCGTGGTCCCACTCACTTTTCTCCTAGTACGTATTCCTAATTATGGCAATACCATATGTACCAAATATCATCGACGTAGGTCAAAAAATGCCCAAAATATGGCGATTTCAATTTTTGGGTTATATGGGAGCTGCCACGCCCACTTGTCCGATAACGCCCATTTTTGTCCTGATTACTCACATTAGTAACATATGAACTATTGCAATGTTTCAAAACTCTTGCTATCACAATAGTCAAGATATATGATGTTATTCAATTTATGTGGGAGGGGCTACGCCCACTTGAAATATTAAAAGCCTAAAACCATCCTCTATAAATTCCCTTTTGAATGACACCAGTTTGGGTCAAATCGGTTGGATAGTTTCCGAGTCTATAGCGAACATGGGTACAAACATTTTTTGTATTTTATATATATAGATTTTGCCACGCCCTCCGCCCACCGACCAAAATATTTTTTCTTCCTAAACCTTCGCGTAACAATTACGAACAAACCCGCAGAAGGAAGTATCCAATTTGGTCCAGTCGTTTTCAAGTTTTAAGATAACGAACAAACCAAGATTTTTGATTTACCTCAAATTTATTACACTTTTTTTGCATTAGCAAATTGGTGCAAATGTGCCTGATATTAAGATGGCTTTGCACAGGCATCGGCGAATTCAAGCGAATTGTATTTCAAAGCGAATTCTGCGATCACAATATACTGACATAAAATATATGTACATACGGTAGCTATTATCTTTCTAAGTGCCAATGCGCAGGGGCGCATTTCTCAGAAAATACCTTCAAAACTATAATAAGTTTTAAATGTATTTTAGTTGTGGCTTGGAAAATTTTAGTTCTTGCAGAATAACCGCAACTATTTGACAACCCAACGTTTAACAGATCGGGGCAACACGGCAAAAAAAATCCAATGTGTTCTCAGTACGACAGGGGTTGACTTATTTATTTTTTTTATTTAAAAGATACACACACTGAGACAAAAACAGCTCCACTGGTGAAGTTTACGATAAGAAATAATAGAAATGTGAAAATGGAATTAAAATCGAAATTCTTTGCTATTATGGTTCACTTTTAGCAATTTTCGGCTATAAATGATGCCGTCTACGTTCGATTAAAGTTTAATCATTAAACAAGTGCATTTGTACGTACGTATGTGTCATCGGAGGTGTAGAAGACACCTGGTACGAATTCGCCTTGGCATATGTTTTTTGATAGTAATTCAAGGCATATTTAAACCAGATATACACGCCTCTTAGGAAATATATTTTTTTATCAAAAAATGTATAAAAAATATGCAAAAAAGACATTTGACATTTGAAGTAGATGAAAAATACAAGCCGCGAAAATAGCCAAAACTAATGACTGAGTCTGTCGAGGCCACCTGGTATGAGTTCGTCTTTAAAGTAAGTGATACCTTACTAATCCGCCTTGCTGTAAATGTTATCATAGGAAGATTTTTCTTTTATAAATTTATATATTTATATGTATGTATGTATCTTTGTTATTAATATCTTTAAATTTTATTACTTTTGTTGTTATAAATAGAAATTTTAGTTCGATGAGTTAGAATTTTCTTTTAAATGATGAAATGTAGTTATATGTTTTTTTCTGTGTAAAATTGGACTATAAATGTTGCAAACTTGAATTATGTAAAATCGTCAAAATTAGGGTATAAATCGTCCCATCGTCACTATGTCATTTTTAGGACCCAAAATCGTCAAAATGACGATAAATCGTCAAATCTGGCAGCTATGCTTGAATCTTGTATTGATGGACGAAAGAAGAACAAGCACCATACAAATACTCTCTGAGAGTATATACATTTACTCTCTGAGTATTGTATGAAATACGATTTTTTCAAAACATATGAAATAAAAGTGTAATGGTGTATTTCCTTTTTATATAAAAATTACCAACAACAAATTTTACACTATTGTATATGATACTATAATACACTCGATACAAAGATACAAGAGGTTTTGTGAATTCAGCAACTATTTAAAAAAAATATCGGTTGAAAAATATGTTAATCGTACAAAATTTTCAATTTAAAAGAAGTACCCTCAAAACTACCCTTTGTAAAAAAGCTCTCATTAAAAGAAGTATCTGCCCTTTAGAAATATGTAGTGCATTTCCAAAAGAAATTAATTTTTGAAAAAGTACTATTTAAGACAAGGGCTCTTTAAAAAAGTGCATTTTAGAAGAAGTACCTTTTAAAAACACTACTCTTAAAAAAAGGACCCGTTAAAAAAGTACATTTAAAATATGTTTTAGTTTAAAAGCTACTTTTTGAAAAATTCTCTAATTAAAAAAATATTTGCAGGCTCAAGTTCAGTTTTATTGAATTAATGAAAATTCAAATTACTAAGAGTTTTTTTGTGTTTCATTGTAGAATAAAAATTGAATTAAAAATTAACTCTCATATTCTATTTCTGTTGAAAACTGGTTAAATAGTTGATATCCTTCTCAATTAGTATCCACTTTACGAAAATTGTAAAGATGGACAATTGAACGCTGATGAGAGCTGTAGCGGTCCTTGAAATCAGTACTGATACGTTCTGCTAAAAAACTGATTGGATATAAATAATAATATTTTCCAACACAAAAAAACTCTTAGTAATTTTGAATTTTCATTAATTCAATAAAACTGAACTTGAGCCTGATAATATTACTTTTCATATGTAAATCAATATAAGTTCAAATAATAATTACGTTTATTCGTAATAATAATAATATAAAATAAAAATATTTGCCATAAAAATATCTTATAAAAATTGTATGTTTGATAAAATAATACAATTTTTAAAGAGAAGTGGTTTAAAAAGTACGATTTAAAAAAAAAAATTTTCACTACAGTACGTTAAAAAATCAGGTTTTGAGAAAAGGTACCATTTAAAAAAAGTACTCTAAACAAAAAGAGTACTTTTCGAAAAAGTACCTGTGAAAAAAGTATATTGTATAAATGTATGTAATTCTTAATAACTGTAGCATTCAAAAGAAGTTTGTTTATTTGATAATGGGAATCTTTTAAGAAAAGGAGTCTTTTGAAACACTGATTGCATGTAAAAAATCTAGCTTGCGTTCCACCAATAACCGATTTTATTTAACTTATTAATTGTTTACTGGAAAAAAAGCTCAACAAATAAATAAAAAGGATTGTTTGAAGGTCACAAATCGTTTGTTTTTCGTTTAAAATTTCAGCATTATCGATCGGTCGACATCGTGAGCCAGGGAGTGAATCTTTAAAAATTAAATTTTTAAACAGGGTACTATTTGAAAATTAACTTTTTAAAACAGAAAGCATTTGAAGAACAGGAATATTTAAAACAAAACTATACTTTTGATTTATACAGCACAGAATTAGATGTATAAAATGCAGCTCTAACTTTCGCTAAAATAAAGTCCGGAAATAAGCTTCGATATACGTACACTTTTTTCCGACTTCTTAGCTATAATTAGTCGTGAGATTTTTTTTATTATTTTGTTGTGTAGTGTAATCTATCAAATGAATTGATTTTTAGTTCACTGTAAATTTTTTATTACGTTTTTTTTTTTTGTAAACTCATTAAAACTTCCCATTTTTTTAATGGTGGACTTTAGAGAACATAAAAGTATTCGTTTTGGTTCAATTTATTGTCTTTATTTTCTTTTTTTATAATTTACGGTAATCATAAAAACAAGCCTTGGAAATATCAATTTCAAAATAAAAAGATTAAAATGGACGACCATAAACTGACGATTAATAACAATTTTAAATGAGCTGCCATTTTATCTAATGAATGGCATGAAAAAAAATACATTTTAAATAACAAAAATATTCAAATATTTCTCTGAATTACAAGCAAATATTTATTCGTCCTCATACTTTAAAAATGTCTTAATGTCGCCTAATTCTTGACTGTTTTATTCATTAAGAAATTTTCCTTGTTAAGAAGATCTTTACTTTTTTTTTATTATTTTTTTTTGCTATTCCTCGTTGAGCAATTTGTATAAATTGTCGAAATATAAGTAAATATTATGAAAATTAACAAGCTCATAATTAAAAGAAGAGAGAGAAAGAGAGAGAGAGAAAAAATATGCATGAATAATTCATGGTATTTAAGAAACTCTTAAAATAACAGCATTTTTACAGCGGATACAACTAGAACGGATGTATGAGTTTCGGTGTGTGAGTGTGTGTGATTTTAGTTAGTTAATATAAATGATGAAGGTATTTATTTTTTTTTTTTTTTTTTTTTTTTGCTGTTTTTCATTATTTATTTACAACAATATTGTATCAGATATATGAACATAATTAGTATTTACCAGCTACAAGTTTTAAGCAAATAAAACAATATATTCTACAACTCTTAGAAATAAATTAACCCTCTGGGGTATGGGCTTAATTTTTTACGATTTGAAGAATATTTCCCGCTAACTTGGGCTCATGTAATTCTGAAAAATGTTTTTGAAAGTAATTTAAAACCAATATTTTTTTTTTAATTTTATATCAGCATATTATGTAAAAAAACGTGGAAACGGAATTTTAATTCCTCATAAAAAAAATCCTAAATGTACAGTTTTAAAGCTCCCAAAATTGTATTTTTGTATACCCTTTAACAGCATCATTTAACTTAAAGAAAAAAAGGACTGATTTTGTTACACAACACTACCAGTGATGTTAACTGTACGGTAATTACCGTATTGTAAGGTAATTTCAATATTTGTACGGTAATTTTATAAAGCTTCAATTTTTAATCAAATCATAAAACGCACGGTTTCCTAAAACATTATAACAATGCCAATTGTGGCTAAATGCTAAAAATTTTTCCTATGGAATATTTATACAGAAACTCGCATGTTGTTTTTATTTTCTTGGGTGACAAACTACAAACAAATAGGCCGGCCTGCTATGTCGAACGATATCAATCGGTGGTTTTCTAGATGCAAAAAAATTAACTTGCATATCTCCAGTAACCGATTTTATTTAACTTATTATTTATTTACTGCCACAAAAGCTAAATATGTAAATAATAATAAATTGGTGATTAGAAGGTCGCAAACCGGTTGTATTTCGTTTACAATTTCAGCATTATCGATCGATCGAGATCGCGGGGTGGGCCGTAAATATATAAAATCATTGATTAATCTACGAATAACATTTTTATTCTCAGCTTTAAATATAAAATAATTTATATACTTATCTATGTATACACAGCTATATACACATATGTGTGGACATACGCAGCACTCAGGGGATCAGCCGAGAACTTAGGGAAAGAGATAGAAAAGAAAGATGTTGAAAATGTCGATGGCTTAATTCTTTTAAGACTCTGCTATTGCACATTTTTTTAATCTTCAGAGCAGATTTGTTACAAATTAATGTGGGAGCCTGCCTTTCGGCTTAAGCCCACAATGTTCTTAAGACCATGTAAATATATGTGTTCACAAGCTCCCCCAAATTCACCCCGATCGCACACAAGTGAGACCTCGAGGTTCACATTGTGCGGCAAATTCATATGCATGTACCACCCCCAATGCGTGAAGAGGCTTTAATTTGGTAGACTGAAGACCAGCCAGTCACTAGCACTAGTCGAGCATCAGTCCTTAAACCAATACCATTAACAGCTTTTGTTAGCAACCACAGACACCAGATGAACTCCCGAAGGAGACCTCACCAAAAACCGGTCACGGAATCATGCCAACATGTCCATCTACAAGAGGACAGACTATGCATTAGAGTTGTCAACCGATTAAGAATAATTCGATTAATCGATCAAACAGAACGAAACTCTTGTTCGAATAATTTTTAAATGCCGATTTTCGAATAACGAATAAATCGATTAATTAATGTCAATTAATCGCAGAAATTTTTTTCAGTTTGAAATGCGTACGTAAAAATTTTTTAAATTTGTTATTTTGGATGTTTGTTGTTGTCGAACTGCGCATACCTAGTAGTCGTGGTATGTTTTGAATGAAATGTTAAAAAATTTTCAAGAATGGGGTTTTTTCACACTCAGGTGAATAAGTTAGAAATACACTAAAGCCAAAAAATTGAGCTGGGTTTGGAAGATTTTACCAAGAACACAAATAAAAAAAAAAAAACAAAAAACAAAGTCACATGTAACAAGTGTCCTAAAGTATACAAAATTGTTGGATCAACAACAAAAAAATTAATAATTCTTTTTCAACAGATTTACGAAAACGTATTAAAATAAGAATAAAAGAGAGACGTATAAAATTTTGAAATACATTAATAATATTTTTTAAATTCTGGAAATTTTCCGAGCAATGAAAGCTTTTTAAAATATTCTTCAAAAAGTGAAACTAAAGAATATCCAATTGAATTATACTCCAGATTATTTTATGTTGAAAGTAACCACAATAATTCAAATGAAAGTAATGATATAGAAGATGTTACTAGTAATGAAAATAACAATCTTTTATGCGAATTAAATAATTATATTAAAAGTATTAAAAATTCAAAATATAAAAAAGACTTCAGCGATATATTAGACGATAAGGTATATTTTGATAAATTTAAAAAAAGAACTGAAAAAATAGATAAACTATTATATGCTCTTCTCACAATATCACCTACCTCGACAATTAGCGAAAGAGTTTTTTCAAAATTTAATTTAATAAAAACCAAAACTAAAAATCGTTTGAAAGCTAAAAAATTGAGTCAACTTTTATTTGTAAAAGATTATTTCTTAAGAACAACCCAAATTGTCTGATTTAAAAAAAAAATCATTTGATATTCTTTGGCTGAATGAAGCATGTTTATTTGAATTAATAGTTTTATGTATTTTATTTTTTTTTTGTTGTATGAAATGTTTATTTTTCGTTAATAAATTTTTTAAATCATTTTTTATTCGTTGTTTTCATCGATTAATCGAACAATTTTTCAGCTTTAATCGTTTGATCGAAAGAACAAAAATAATTATTTGAAATATTCGAACAAAGTTGAAAGGCGAATAATTGACAACTTTACTATGCATCACGCAATATCACATCGCAATGTGAATCGAATACAGGATAGACACTCCTACGTGGGGCTCCCATGATACCAGTTTCAGTTACTGGTCAAGCCTCAAAAGAGAACCCCTAAGTATTAACTTTCTATTCTCTGTACAATAATTATTTATTAATTAAAAAAAACTGATTTTGTAGTACAGTGTCATCCACATATTTTTAATATTGCAAGAGTATGTACTTCTTTGGATGTTATGAAAATGTAGTCCTTAATGGTTTAATTATTTCGCTACAAATCATGCTCGCAACATCATCTTTAATAAGAAGCAAAAAGTGCAAGAAACACAAACAATCAAATATTCTCGAAAATAACACTGTGCTCGTATTGGAAACCTAGCTGACGATGTATTGTATTTTTTTTTTTTCAAACACATAAATTTTCTTTTATGATGAACCAAAAATTCAACGAAAAAAAGTTCATTGATTCAAGGAATTGCGCAATGAATATATTTATCAAATCAACGAATATTTTCATAAAATTAATGAATGTTATTCATTGAAATTATCCAAAACATTTTTTTTCTGTGCATTCAATGTCTTCTGTAAAAAGATAGAATAGACTGTTAATGAAAATGAATAGGAGATACATATATAAGTTCGGATATGTGTCACTAATTATGTGGTCATTTGACGAAAGCAATTAAGTCGACTTAAGACAACAAATATTTATATTTTTAAATGCGGAATTTAAAAAGCGCATCCTTTGAACAGGACATTTGTGCAATTTTTAAATGCTAAAATATTAAAGGTATTAAACATTTTTCTTACATCTATTTTTTATTTTCTTTGCCCCACAAACAAAGCACTACTTGCACAGTGTAATAATTCTAATTATTTTCATCTAAAAGTATCTTTATAAGCACACAAATGCACACACACACATACACACATTCGTACGTCTGTAGTCATGTAATATATATCAACATTAACTTTTTATTTGTTTTGAAATTATGAAATTTAGATTGTTAAAATTTTATATACAAACTTGCAGTGCAAACTTGCACAAAAAAATGTTAGGGATGTGTTTGTTTTTTGTGTACTCGTTCTGAATGAACATGAACATGAATTTTATGTGTTAATTTTTAAATAAAATTTTATATTTGTTTTAGCTTTTAGCTATTTGCCTTCAATATAGAAAGTTATGAACACAAATTTAATGTTAAAATAAAATATTAATTCGTGTTAAAAAAAAAATTAAATGATTATTTTGACTATTTATTTTAAGCAGAGAAAAAACAGTCAGTTAAATTAGTAAAAGCCAAACAAAATGGCGGATTGGGGAACAAACATGAGTTAATATAATCAAAAATTGCAACAAAAAAAAAGCAAACAAATTGTGGCCACACAAATTAGGTTCTTTTTTTTAAATAGTTTTTTTCCACGAACAATCAATTGCAACGAATTTTTATTAGTTTAATATATTTCCGACAGCATGCTGAACATTTTAGTTGTAAAAAAACTTAGTTGAAAAAAAAACACAGACTTACACTCAAAATAATCTATGCAACACATTACGAAAAAAAGGATTCAGTAAATTTTTAGCTCTTCTAAAATCAATAGAAAGAGTCCCAGTGGATACGAGTGCAGAAGAACATTAGTTCGTAGCCGGGTTTGGGGCCAACCCTTTCTTTTTTCTCAGTGCATTTACATCCGTATGTAAAAGTTCAACGTTATTAAAAGTGTACAAGTAAATCTTTAATATATAATTTTAAACGTTTTACAAATATGCGAGATAATTAAAAATGTATGTATGAATTAAATAGCCCCGTAAGGACTCAAATTAAATTAACTAGTTACAAAAGATTACATATCATTGTATTTCAAATCAAAGTGTTTAAAATAATTTTATTACTTTTGTTGAAGAAGTAACAATTTCAAATTTACATAAACAATTTCTTAAATTTGTATTTAAGTTAATGGGGCATCGAAAAACTGAAGTCTACAAATAGTCGAACATAGATATTAGTGCACAAAAGTTAAGATAAAAACGATGGAGAAAAAGAGGAGAGAGAGAAAAGCTTAAATTTTATATTTGCAACCAGAAGTAAAATTCCCTGATTAATTTCTTATGACATGGAAATCTTAGGATCTTCATAAATTCAGCAAACTGTGACATTGAAACATAAATATTTTAAAAGTATCGTTTAAAAAAGTACCTTTTTGAAAATATAGTTTTAAAAATGCTTTTCAAAGAACCTTTCAATGAACGAGTAACTTCCTTTACGGAAGAGCACTCTATAAAAAAATATTCCTTTTAAAAATTCGAGTTTAAAGGTGTTTTCTTTGAATAGATGAATTTTTAAAAGAGATACTGTTTTGGAAAAAGTACTCTAAAAAGTACTCTTTCAAAAAAAGTACCTTTTATACATAGTACGTATAATTCTTATTGGAAATTTTTTATGTTTTAGTAATTTGTTTCTTTTTTTTCAGCGTTAAAATTTTCCTTCTAGAGACATTTTTTGTTTTAACGGTTTTATTCCGTTTTTTTTTTTTTTAATTAGCGTTTTTTTATATTTTATGTCTTTTTTTACCGCAACTAATTGCACATATTTTATCTTGGCGACTTTTTTGAGTTTAGGATATTTTTGGTGTTTCTTTATTCTGGAGAATAATGAAAACATTTCTTTCATTATAGCGGAATTTTTGAAAGTTTGCCGTTTTTTTTTTCTTTGTTTCTACACTTTTTTTTTGTTTGCCAATTTTTTCCTTTCCATTTTTGGTGTCTGATTTTTTTTTTGCATTCACGTTTTCTTTTTAAAAATTTTAGTGCTTATAAAAATAAACCCAGGGAGATTTGCGTTTTTTATGTTTTGCTGACTTTTTTCGTTTTGGCGAGTTTTATTCGTATTTGGGATATTTATCATCTTTGCAATTTTTTTCTATGATTAAATGCAACTTTTTCGATTTTTTTTCAATTCAACGATTTTTTTCCGTTTTAGGTTTTTTTTCCATTTTATATATTCGTTTTGCATTATTTTAAAATTTATTTTGTTTGATGTCATAGTTGATATAATAATACACTAATTTCGAAAATTTCAAGTAATTCGTTATTACGATTCATAAGAAAAAGCTAAAATTCAAAATTACATTATCAAATAGAACACCCTTTAAGTAATATTTGCTTTGTTTTTTAATATTTACCAACAGTCTTTAAAATGCTGTTTTGCTGTAAATGTTGTTTAGAGATATAGATCATTATAAAAATTAATTTAACTAATAGAATACCCTTTAAATTTATAATTTAGGCTTAATAAAGTCTCTGATACTGTTACAGTTCGTACAATTATATGTAAAGCTTTGAAATTTCCAAGTATCTATATATCACGAGACAGAAAATACATTAAAATTTCTACATGTTGGTCGCTTTAGCACACCCCTTTAATTGTATAATTTTGCTAAGTCGTTGTAGCGCTCTTCGAAACCTGTGAAATATGAACAGACGGACAGATAGCGGAGCGAAAACAATAAGATATCTTTTACTTTTGGTATTCGGAGAGACCTACGAAAATTTAACATTTTCTTGAAATCGAAAATATAATTCTCGTATTCTTTTCTCGTAAATTGTTTTTACACAAGACTGAAAATTACATAAATGTAACCATCAGCATCTAAAGAGATACACATGCGGAAGAAGTGTGTGTTTTAAGACCGAAATAATTTCACTGACATGATAGCTGCTGTATGATTTATATTATGTTACACTCTTAATATATACGGACATACATATGTGACCGTAAACTAAATAGTTTTGAGTCTTTAAGCCTCTGGGCTAAGAAATTGTACAAAATTTAATTGGAACATTTTACAATACCGAAACATTGAAGATAAATGTACGTGAATAAATATAATATTCCCACATTCATATATATTTCGACAGACATACTACACAGAAATGGACATATGGGATATTCCATGCTGAACGGTGAAGAAAATAAGTTGAAGTAGAATAGAATTAAAAAATAAATATATAATAGGTGGGTCATTAATTGTGGATTAACTTTTTCATTTTATTAACTTGACACACCACGGAGTTCAAACTTTTTTCGAAATATGGATATCATTTATAGTAAAATAGAATTGTTTAAAATTGTGTTGTTCAGCGGTGATATTTTCACAGCATACATATATACGAATGCTAAAAATAAAAAGGTGTGGGCACAAAGAGAGCAAAGAAATATGCAGCCCAAAAAAATTATTCACATGGAATGCACCATATGTAACATGCAGAGCTTTGTAAAATAACACTTGTGTCTGCTTGTATGTTGTGTGCTTGGGGGGGAGAGTTAATGAAATAGTAGTTTTTAAAATAATTGAGTTTCCAGGCTTAAATGAAAATAGAAAATTTCCAAAATGAGAAATTTCTAAAGAACTAAAATAAGTATTTCAATTTTCAAAGGCAGACATCAATGTTTTAATAACAATTAATCTAGATTTTCCAATTTAAATTTATAACTTGCATTCATATCTGTATGTATTTCCTTACTCTACTCCCTCTCTTTCCATATTTTTTTCAACTGTTATTTCGAAAGGATGAGGCACTTGAATTGAAAATAGAATATAATTATGAAACACTTACCTCAACAAATGTTGGCAAACATTTTAGATGCTTTTCTTATATACAGATACGAGTAAGTATGTTTGAAAATTTTAAATCCTTGCTTAAGCTAGAGGTTTATGTTGTAAAAGGGCCCGTGGACAAAATGTCCCGAAAAATTAAATTGCTACTGATACTTTTCGTAGACAAACAATTGTTTAAAATAAAGAATACACGTATTTTAAACTTTAAAATCTCCAAAAATATTTTGTATGTAATTTTATTACTTTAAAAGATTAATGGGGCACCAAAAAAGTACCCAAGTAATCTTTTCACTCATTGTCAATCCCTAAATGTGACAATATCAATAAAGTAGCAGGCAATTGTCAGTTTAATTTAATATTTTTTTATCTTATATAAATTTTGTTACAAATTTTATTACTTTAGCATATAAAAGAGGTACTAAAAAGTACCAAAATAATATTTACATTCGTTTTCATTCCCTAAGTTTATAAATATCAATAAAGTACCAAACAAATATTAGCACAATTTGTTATTAATTAATGTTACATGCAATTTTTATTTAATTTTATTACTTTGCAATTAATATGGGAAACCAAAAAAGTACTAAAATAATGTTGTAATCCATTTTTCACTTCTAAAATATGGTAATATCAATAAAGTACTAAACATTTATCTGCTTTATTTACGTTATATTAATGTAAAATATAATTTTGGTTTCTAAGTTTATTATTTAAAAATATTAATTTGGCACCAAAAAAGTACCAAAATAATATATTCATTCAATTTCGCTCTGTAAATGTGCAAATAATATGCTTAAATTGGAAATCATTCATGTAATAAATAGTTTTTTTTCCAAATTTATTACTTTAGTATATAAAAGAGGTACTAAAAGTACCAAAATAATGTTTTCATCCGTTTTCATTCCCTCAGTGTGTAAATATCAATAAAGTACCAAACATCTATCTGCAAAATTTGCTATTTATTAATATTATATGAAATTTTTATTTAATTTTATTACTTAGCAATATAAATGGGTACTAAAGTATTAAAATAAAGTTATAATTCATTTTTCACTCCCTAAATATGCCAATATCAAAAAGTACCAAACTGCTATATTTGCGTTTTATTTATGGAACGTATGAATTTCGTTTCGCAGATTACATATTATTTTTGAATAGAAATGGGGTACAAAAAAAGAAAGTACCAAAGTAATGTTCTCATCCGTTTTAATTCCCCAAAATAAATAAATATTAAAAAAAATACTAAATATTTCTACACATAATTTTCTTATTTATTAAATTATTATAAATTTTTTGCCTCAGTTTTTTAATTAATTTTATTACTTTAGAATTGAAATGGGTTGCGAAAAAAAGTACTAAAATAGTGATTTCAAACTATTTTCAGTTCCTACTTGCTGAAATCATGAAACATTTAACATGTCTGTGTGCGCTTGATTTCCAGCCGCACACAAATAATGAATATATAAAACATCGAGAAGGACTAGTTGTGCAGGTGCATCTCTTTTTCGTGCCCAAACTAGTTTCTTTAATTTATTTTTATATATACTTTTACTAATATTTTTCCATCAAATCCTTGCAACAGCTTTTGTATAATATCTTAAAGAAGAGAGTGTTTATAGGAGCAGCCAGAAGAACTTTTTTGAGAGAACCGCTTTAAAAAGAGTCCGTACTAGGCCTTTAAAATATATAAATGCCATTTGTGTTTTACTCGTACCGCATTATTTTAAGTACTCAACTATAGTACGAGTATTTATCTAACTGGCAGTACACATTTGTAGCAGTAGTCTCATCATGTGAGTGGTTAACCACATGGATCTGCTTACTTAATATTACAAGCAAACAAAAACTGAAAGGACTAAACTAAAACACACATACCAATAGCAGAAGTACACACACAGCCATACATGCGAATGTTGGTAAAGTATTAAATATTTCCATATTAAAACCTTTTACTATGTATGAGTGGGAACAGCTCCATGTCCTCTGTAAACTGGGATAGAACTATTTTAAAGTTTCCTGAATGTATTGTCTAGTAGCTTAAAGCGAAAACTATATTTATTTCATGATTGATTTAAAAACTACTTTTGGCCTTAAGTAAGACGAAGTGTCCATATGCCTGTTCAATTGCACTAAGAGTAGTTGGGCCAACCTAATACATACATATATGTAAGTATATATATATATATACGAGGTGTAGTAATAACTCTCACTTCTGTGTGCTCAAACCAATGTGATGTTGCTGTTCTTGTTGCCTTTAACATTTCAAAATAGATTAGAAAATTTAATGAACCTTAACATGAGATGGTTTTAGGCATTATAATATTTAAACTGGCAGCACATGCACACACGCACACTTTTGTATATTTCAGACATTTTGGAAGTCAAAGTATAAGTTTTTTAGTGTTAGTTGAACTGAATAAAGTGTGTGAGATGTTCATGTGTCATATAAGTTGATGGCTTTAGGTTTTTTTTGTTTTTCTTCGTAGTTTGCTGTCTGACATAAAGATAGCAAAACCGTTGCAACCTCAAATTATCATCCTTCAATCAAATGTGTATATATTTTGCCACACATCACATACCGTATAGAGATGACTTCTCTTCGCAAGATTTTGTGTTTGACCCTTAACCCCACAACAACATCAATAACTAAAACAATACTGTTAACCAACATGACACTACTTTTTGGTTTCAGTTTGATTTACATGTCTGTTCGTTAGAGCACAACATTACACATTAATTTTAATACATGAGAGTAAAATGAATGTAAATAGAATCTAATTTTATATTTAAGTTGATATATATGTACGTAAATGTATGAGTGTTTGGTCATCACTTTTCCCCGATGAATGGCAAAAAGTTAACAAACAAATAACCACTCGACTAGAATTACAATTTTCCTATTTTGACTTAAAAGCTTAAATAGTTTCTAACATAGTTTGAATAATTCTAATAATTCTGTGGTTTGGGGTTTATTTAATTTTTTTTTCCAACTAAATCAAATATATCCACACAAGTCAACAAAAATTATTGAAAGACCCCATAAAGTCTTGTTATACCCTTCACCAAAAATGGCAAGGGTATTTATAGGTTTGCAATTACGTGTGTAATTTCCACAATATTTATATGAGGTCTATATAGTATATATATTCTGAATCCTTATAGATAGGGGAGTTGAATGAGCCATGTCCGTCTGTCCGTCTATCCGTCTGGCCGTCTGTCTGAACGTGAAATTGATTTTCCGAAGACACTAGAAGAGCTAGAGACTTGTGTTTTGAACTGCAATGTAAGGATTTTTCTTAAGATGCTTCGTATTGAAAATCAGCTAAAATAAAATATCGCTTCTGATATTGAATTATATACATACGAGTATATACAAATAAATGAAGATACATATACATATATACATATAACCCTTTCAGAAATAAATTTATAAATACATGAGGTGCCTCAGCAGAGTTGAATATGGAATCTTACGATTATAATTCAACCAACGTGCTACTGAGGCTTGTTAATGTTGTGTGTATATTAACTTCATAATAACTTTATGTATTTTTTCGTACAAACCCTCTTTTTTTGTTCACTGATGGATGGAAAATTGTAAAATATTTTAAACAGTCTGTATTTTTTGTACATATGTATGTATATAGCACTGCAGAAAATATGAAAGTGTGTTCAAGTATGCAGTTTAAACTTACTTTTTATATTGTTTGAAATGTTATATTTATATGAGAAAGGAAAGCCTGTATTATATTCAGTGAATCACATATTTATGCATTGGTGAAGGGTATATAAGATTCGGCATAGCCGAATATAGCACCCTTACTTGTTTTTATATTAGAACAACTCAAAATATGTTTCATATAAAAAAAAACCTCACAAACATGTTCTTTAAAATGTGTTGACCACAATTAAGCAACACTGTGCAACACATAAAGAAATGGAAAAATTCACACAACGGACTCCGCTAAAATCCACAGAAAAAATATGTTCACGCGTCAGTGTTTTGGAAGTTCTGAGGTTCGTAAGAAGATGCAAAAAATATTATCTTTAAAGGGCATACACATACAAATCAAAAAGGAAAAATTGCGAAAAAAAATTGATATAGAAATGTAAATTCAGTAAACTGAAATAAAAATTGTTAAAGTTGTGTAATAAGCAAATTATGCTGTAAAGAGTAAAATATGCACTAAAATCTGGATAATTGAAATAGATTAACAATTTTTCAATTTATACATAAACCAGACATTTATCAAAAGTATATAGAAAATTAATTACAATAAAACTAAAAACAAATTTTATATATATATATATTTAAAAAAAAACTACTGATCACAAAATATACGGGCCAGACACACATTCCGAGCGGAATAGTTGCAATTCTATAATTGTATTCTGGTGAGTTTTTTTAATTACAAATTTCCATTGTATTTCGATATTACAGTGATTAAATTGTGCTTAAATTGTTTTTACCAGCAGCAAAGCTCACAATAAGATTTTTTTTATTAACAGGCAAAGCATATTTTACTAACGCTGCTAAAAGTATGCAAGTTTTGTATTGTTTACTACAAATGAAATTAGAAGAAAAAATCTTTGTCAATCGAATTTTAAAATTGGTTCTAAAGACTCACTCACGAAATTAAAACCACTTTCATTCAGAATTCTCCTTAACTTGAAAAATAAAATTTTAATAAAATCAAAACATGAAAGAAAAAGAAAAACCATAAACACTAAAAATATATTTTCCTAAACGTGCGGTTTAGTCCAAAATATGCAAAATTATGTGAAAAATATTATTAATTTAAAATTTTTCTTAAAAAATATGTCTATATACAGAAAGTTTTTAAAAATTTTATTTATTTGTTTTGGGTTAACAATATGTAAATGCATTTCGTTGGTTGCTATACGAACGGTTGTCTAAATGTGTATAGGTTTGTAGAAAAATAAACACATTCATAATGAATGAAGAAAATTGTTTGTTGTGACGTTTGTAAAGTTTTTTGAAAATCTATTTTGATCGTGCTTTGTAATTCGCAAATTGTGTTTACGAGTTTAAGTATGAGTAAATGAGTTTTGGAACTTTTCAAACATAAATGGTAAAGATCTAATGATGAGTAGGTATAGCAACCAACGAAATGCAGTTAGATATTGCTAACCACAACAAATAAATAAATTTTTGAAAAACATAGTCTTTAGTATTTGCTCGAATAAATGTCAAATTTTAAAGAAAGGTTGCTGAGAATTTCAAAAATTTTCTGATTCTTGATCCTTTTTTGTAAATCAGCAAATATATCATCGAAAATATGCAATATATGCACTAAAATTAATGAAAAGTTAATAAAGCTGTAAATTAACTCGGAATAAATTAAAGAAATTTAGGCAATCTTTAAAAAATATTACAAATTTTAAAGAAAAAAATTACTAAAATACTTGAAAATACTTTAAACGAAAGATATGTTTTTCGTTTTGTAAAAATGGCTATTAACAGTTAAAAACGTGTAAATATGCAGGAAAAACAAGCCAATATGTCACAAAAACTAAAAAAAGAAAAATCTCAAAAGTATCAGGTGTAGTGCAAAAATGTGCAAAATTATGCTTTAAAGAGTAAAATATGCAAAATTATGCACTAAATAATTTATGACATAATTGTTAAAATGTTCTGAAACGTATAAATATTTCATCTGGGTCTACATTTACTGCACAGGAAAAAACATACAATGGCATATTTGCGGTTTTCCTGCAAAACATTTCGTTTTTTGCCACTTTTAAAGAAAGGTACAAAAAGATACATAGACCTAGATAAGTGATAGAGGGATAAAATATTTTAGAAAAAGTTTCTTTGTAGAGTTTTACATAAAAATCCTGAGCAAATGTTAGACGTAAAATGCAAAAACTAAAAGATATTCTACGCCGCTACACCATAATAAATTTGTAAAATATTGAGAAGAACTTGGACCCCCTTCAAATTAAAGTCAGAACCGTCTATTTTCTTTATGTGATTTCTACCAGAATTAGTCTTTAGAAATTTTTTAATTTTAAAAGAAAATATGTAATTTGTTGTACAGTGTAACTATTTTGAGTGGCGAGCACTAATAGAAAAATATACAAAAGCAGTTGATATTAGTGTAGGAATTCTTGCTTCTCTAAATTTTGAAATTTTCAACAAATTACCACTTTTTTGCACACCCCACATCACTCCTTCTCCAAAGATGTGACATACTTAATATTTATAATTAGAAGTAAAATGTTTTCCAATAAGAGTGATATGATTTCTTAAAAAAAAAGGTAATTCAAAAATGAAAAGTAATATGTAAAAAGTAATATTATTTAGACTCAAGTTCAGTTTTTATTGATAATGAAAATTCAAAATTACTAAGAGTTTTTTTTATGTTGAAAACATTATTACATCCAATTAGTTTTTTAGCAGAACGTATCTTTACAATTTTTCGTAAAGTGGATACTAATTGGGAAGAATATCAACTATTTAACCAGTTTTCAACAGAAATAGAATACGAGAGTTAATTTAATTCATTTTATTTTATTTTCACCCATCACTGGTTGGAAATTACTAATAATTAACACAAACTCGTAGTCCGTTATCTTCAAAGTATTCTACTTTGTAATTTAACTTTTTGTTATTTTTACTCTATATTAGGGAAATTCACATATTACTGTGACCCTTGTTATTAGGGTATGTAGCTCGTGCCCAAGCTGAATTAATATTTTTTTCATTAATTCAATAAAACTGAACTTGAGCCTAAATAATATTACTTTTCATAGGTAAATCAATATTAGTTCGAATAATAATTACGTTTATTCGTAGTAATGGAAATTCAAAAGTTTTTTATTTAATGTGAAGTACAACCGATACAATTAAGTTCTAAATAAAACGTCATTCCACGACTTCTTCTGCAGGAACGAATTCGATGAACCCAATTTTCGAGCACTTTTTCCAGAGAATCAAGTTGTATGTCATGAATGCCACGTTCGATATTGACTTGTAAAGCTTTTTTTTTTTTTGTGATTAGGACCAGCTCTGAGGGGATGGATTACCCCTACGTATGCAGACCATTGTGCCGGAACTCAGAGAGAGGGATAGAGTAGAGAAGATAGATGTTGAAAATGTAGAAGGCGTACCTCTTTTACAACTGTGCTTTCCGCGTTATGTTAATTTTTATAGCAGTGTTGAGGCAGTGTTAGGTAGACGAATTAACTTTGTTAAGCTGTATATGCAGGCATTTTATTAATCGTTTTACTTCGCCGATGTTTCTGCTAACCGACGAAGGAGGGCGATGTTGTGTACATTAGCTTGGAACAGCATCAATCGCTGTCGGAACAGTTTTTTAGTGATCAGTGCTATGCCTTCATCATATAAATAGTTCGACAACAATTAATACAATGTCTCACTAATATACATCAGAGAAATTAATGATGTTGATTGACTTGCTCTGGTCAGGGTTTGAACCCAGGCCCCACGTCATTATTTGCTTAGTAGTCAACGCGCTAACCACTTCAGCCAACACCACCCTCGTATTATGACGTTGAAATTGGCTTTTCTACTTTTTTAAGAAATATTCTTAACATATATAAGATGGTATTCATATTAAAGTATATTTTGCCACAATTATTGGAGATGTGGCCAACCCTTTCAGCTATGAGTAACTACACCGCTTGAAGAGAGTCTGGTTTATTTCGAAAGAACAATGACATGACATGACAATGACAACTTCTTGGAGGCCATTCAATATCACAATATCTTGAAATAATCGAATCTCCAAACTTTTCAAGTTGTTCCAAGGCAAAATCAGCAAATCCACGACATTTACGGTGGCTTCAGTTCTTGAGTGAGAACAATTTCATACGGATGCAAAACCAAATCCTTTTTCAAAATCCTCCATGTTGTGGTTTGAGAATCGACAAATTGCGGTCTTCAGCAACACTTGCCTGAATGACAGCAATGTTTGCATTACTTCGAGCGGTTCTTTGTCTGATTGGCACTTGAACATTATTTAGAGAAAATGGAAGCTCAAAATTTTCAACAATTCGACGAATAGCGAGCACACTTGGGACGATTATTACGACCATGAAATGGCAAAAGCGCACGAAAAGTTGCAATTGGAGAACGATTATTTTGATAATGAAACTGAATAATTTGTAAACGTTGTTCTTGCGTATATTTCTCCATGATGAAATTGTAAACTCTACTGAATACAATGAAACACAAATGGCCGAAACGTCATTTCAAAATCATATCATCCCTATTGGAAAACCTTATAGATAATTTTATATCAAATATATAATTAATATTACAGATAAGATATTATTTGATTATGTGGATGTTTTATTTTGCCGTCAAATTAAATTGCTAGGAAAGTTAAAAACGCTGCATGACACAAATTCGAAAATAAATTAAAAAATTATTGCAATTTAATTGAAACTGAAAATTGCACTGCACTCTCTTTGCGCTATCCGCTTTCCCCAGGCATTAAAATATGAATTTTCAAATACTTTTATAGAATAGATTTTACAAGTTATTAAAAAAAGTAAAGTCACCAGACACAAATACCAACACTCGTCATTTTATTTGTTACTTTAACACG
Source organism: Lypha dubia (assembly GCA_947311025.1). Taxonomy (NCBI): domain Eukaryota; kingdom Metazoa; phylum Arthropoda; class Insecta; order Diptera; family Tachinidae; genus Lypha; species Lypha dubia. The sequence goes on from OX371263.1 coordinate 57,460,734, forward strand.
CATAACCAACATCTGTATCCGCTTACATTTTATCCTTTTTTTGTATTTGTTATTTTGGCACACAAAAATGTATGTACATACATACGTATGTATGTATGTATGCATGTAAATAGTGCCTTAGGAATAATTTCCCACTTTATTATTAAGTGGTAAACAAAGAGGTAAACAATGAAGACAAAAAGTAAAAATAAAACAAACAATAGCAAAGAACAACAATTGAAAATAACATGACGTTAACACTTCCAAGCCAGCAACGACATGCACGCGCCAGCTTAAGACAAATACATACTCGTAGAAACAACAATGCAGACAACATGCATGAAAGATATTAAATTGTGAGAGTGTGTGTGAGTTTGTATGTGAGGATACAAAAAAAAAAAAAAAAAAACAAAGGAAGTAAAAGAACTCTGAATAAATAAAATTGTATTACAGGTGAAAAGAAGTCAAACATGAATTTTACTGCACGGTGCTTTTCAGTTGATTCTGTTAAAAATTAAAAATAAAGCTTAATTCGGTTAAATTATTTCAACTAAAATTAGAGGCTACGCACACAACATAGACGTAAACATAAATGGAGAGCCGCTTATGAGGTCTTGTTTCATAAAAAATTGAAAATTTTGTTTTTAGTTTTATCGTTGAATTTTCAAAATAGTTTCAGGAGATATTTTGCCAATTTTGTATCATCCTTTTTTTAAATGCCTCAAAAACTTATCTTTTAGCGGTGACGTAGGAGGCTGCAAAGTCCTCGAAAAATATTTGCCATCAAAGTTGCCACTAAAAGTCTTCAAAGTCACTCAAGCCCGAAAAATCTACTTGAATGTCAGAAATCCTTTATTGCTTTAAATGCGTTGAAGGATTTATTTTGTACTTGTGTCACATTAATAGATACTAAAATAGTCCATAAAACTGGACTTTATGAGAGTAGTTTTGACTAAATATGCATACAGATATTTAAGTACTAATTATATTTTAGTACCAATTATATTTTAGAACTAAATACTATTTTAGTACAAAATTTACTTTATTGCTGAAAATATTTTAGTACAAATTATATTTTAGAACTAAATGCTATTTTAGTACATACAAACTTTACTTTATTATTAATTATATTTTAGTACATACTGTATATGAAATCTAATTATATTTTACTACTAATTATATTTTAGTACATACATACTATTTTAGAATAAGTAAACAATTATTATGTTTAGTATTGAATGATGTCTGGCATTCTAGTTGAGTTTAGAAGCTTCAAATCTCAGAAGGGTCATAATAGAATTTAATAGCGAAGTATTTATGAAGATACTTTATTATATTTTAGTACGAATTATGTTTTCTTACCAATTACATTTTAATACTAACTATATTTAAGTACTAATTCTATACTGCTATGTACTAACAATATTTTATTACTAATTATATTTTAGTACTAAGTAGAAAATTATCTGTTAAGCACATCGCAAATCCAGTTGAGTTTATCTCTGAAAGCTTCTAATAAAATTTAATAGCAGACTATTTTTTAATAATATTTCATTACGCTTAAGCTCAGTTGAAACGGAGTTTTTCACTCTTATTTTTAGTGCGTAAAATTGTAGCAGAAAAAAACTTCTCCATGCGTTTTATATACAAGGGATGAACACAAATCAGGAGTACACGACTTTCTATGCTTCTGCATTATTATAATAAACATTTTCAATCTAATCCAATCGGCTGCCACCTTAGACTATTAGTCCGGATGTTATCGGTTCGATTCCGCCCAAAGACCCTGAGTGTTTTCTGCAGAAAATCAAATCGCTCGCAACAAATAAAAAGAATCCGGATGGTACCAGGGCCAGAGGTTGCCCACTCATAACGCGGTGCATGACAGTGAAAGCAGAATTGTTTGCAAAATGGTTTAGTATGGCCCTGAAGAGTACTTCTCGAACAAAAAAAAAATCATTGTAAACAAAATAAATGCGGATTTTTTTGTTTTGCCTATTTTTCCCCGTTTTTGTTTGTGATTTTCTTTTACTTTTTCCGTTTTTTTTTTTAGTTTGTCGCTTTTTTTTAATTTAATGGTTTTTTCCGTTATAAATTCCTTCTTTTTTTGTTCTTTTGACCACTGTTTAGGGACAAAGCCAAAAAATGCTTATAAAAAGTGAACTAGCCCCATCCTAGACTATATCCACGTAAAAGTGAATTGTTGGGGATCAATCACGTGTCTTGCTTTTCTTTTTTCTCAGTTCCAATAGGGTAACTTTGTGCACACCGTGGATACTACATTGTTGCAGTGCTTGCTAACTTAATCAATAAAAATCTTTTAAATTAAGTAAAAACAAACAATATTTTAACATTCAAACTAAATAGTTTCGAAAGTAAAAACGAAGCAATTTCATAATACAATTGATTATCTGAAGTTAAATTATCGAATAAGTAGTCACATGCAACACTTTTTCTTTCCTTTTAATTTTTTTTTTTTTTGTTTGCAAAATTCAAATTATCGCTTAACTGATTGTTGTTCAATGTAAGGAAGACACCAGCAAACATCCACTATGTGATGCTGCTGCATCAACACACACACACACAAATTCAAATTAATACAATTTTAAAGAAATGCAACGAAATCCTTAAAATTCAAAAGGATGTAAAGAAAAAAACAGACAGTTTCTTCACTTTTTCCTTGTGTTATAAACTAGTCAGGGGGGAATTGAAGGCGAAATAAATGAACAAAGAATGAAAATGAAAAGCAAATCAGACAACCAACAAAGCAGCAGACATCAACTGAATGAATGAATGCATGCATGTACTCACTTAACACACTTCCACAGAACTGCATTAGGAAGGAGTGTTAACGAACGAGTTCGCAAGTTGTTCTCTACAAGAAGAGCAACAGCAGCCGTCCGGGCCACATCAGTGAAGAAGAGCAGCAGCAAGAAAGAAAAAAACCAACTAAAAAAGATAAACACGTTTGGGGAAATCATCAAAAGTTTAAGAACTTTAAGAGAAAAAGCCACATCAGTTGATTTTTCATCTTGTTTTCGTAAAAAATAGGGAAACCAACCAACGAACAAACAAACAAACAAAACAACCGATAAAAAAAGCGAAAATTTCTGCAAGAAGAATATTGAAACAACAAATCGTGCATAACTAATTGGTAAAACAGCAAAGGCCATTGAGAAGGGAAATGGTTCAATAAACGAAAGAAAAACAGAAAACAATACCCAGAGGCAGACTATTAAAGAACACAGAACAAAATGATATTTAATGGGAGCCTTTGTAATTCGCTTAATTAAATCTGTGATTCATTTAATTTTCAATATTGAAAATAATAAAAAAAAAATCATTTTAATTATTAATTAATTTAATCAGCGAAAATTTTAAGCAAGTTTTTTAAATATTTAACATATTTGCAGATATTCCAAAACTTTACCTTATTACCTTTCTAATGATATGTAATATGTAGCACTCTGCATTTAATGTAGAATTTTCATTAGTGCCTACTACGCAATTCTCATAATTATATATAATCTATAATTTTTAACAGAACTTTGTGTTGTGTGTAGTTAGTGCGCGCCATCCGCGTGTGTGTGTGTGTTAAGTTGTAACTTTTACATATATGTGAGCGGTGCACACTTACGTGATCACTGAAATAAGCAAATTTAATTTTAATCATTTCGATCGACAAATTTTGTCAAACTCATATTGTGGGACGGCTTATAAATTCATTTTATGCAATCTAATTTGTAAAAGTTCTGGAATACTCCCACTATTTGTTAAAAAAAGAAAATAGAAATAATCATAGATAGAAGAAGATAGAAGAAGAAAAACAAGCAACTAAAAGATTGGAAATGTATACCCTCTTGACCCATTCACCAATGAATAAAAGTGTGTAACTACTCTTGTGTGCTGGTTGAATAAATGACAGCGGCATTGCTGGACGAGCAAAAATTTAACTTTTGTAAGATAATCAAAAAGTAAACAGTATTTTTTCTTTTCTTCTAATCCTTTTTACTTTTACATCTTGTGGAATCAATTATTTTTGGTTTTACTGCTGCTCCTGCAGCTGCAGCATTTCTTTCGGGAGTACAGCAAACATTTTCATGTTAAAACATTTCAATGTTATGTTTAGTGGCCATGAATTATATACGAGTATCTATAGAGTTACAAGTTTTACATTTTACATAACACTCTACAGGAAACTGTTTGAGAATATTATCAATATATTAATTAAAAAACTTAATTGAATTTGCTCTAGTAAGCAAATGCTTTGTATCAATTAAGTTTTTGTATCCCATTTAAATGAAATGAGTTTTTGACTAAATATTATTATGGAATAACAATTAAAAGTTTAATTAAAATTATTTTCAAATATTCTTTTAAATGTTTAGTCACAATAATGTAACTGATAAGCAATTTTTCTTTGATTCATACAGAAAAATCAATTACGAAAACTGCAGATTCAATTAATTTCGTTGTTAAAGTTCAACGTATGACAAAAATTGTACATTCAATCACTAAAATTCAAATTTTCAAATGATCCAAATTTGTTAAAATATATTAGAAAAGTTTGCATTTGATCACGCGATTAATTGATTCAGTTACGGAATTAATTGATTCAGTTAAGGAATTAATTTAACTATGCAGTGTTAAATGTTGTAGGATTCGATCTGGGCTAGTTTAGCTTTGAGGATTGACACTCTAACCACTAGACTATGCCACCTGATTGATACCTACCACCTGCCACTTTACACAAGAAATAAAAATTTCATAACTACAGTCATTAACAAAAGTAATTTCTTGAAACTTTTACATCATTAATTAAAAATAATTTAAACATTATTTTACTTGTATTTTTTGGTGATTTGCAATTCAGACTTGGGAGTGTGTGTTTGAAAAGGTTTCAAGCATGATGGTAAAGATCTGCTGATGAGTTGGATTAGCAACAAGGAAATACAGCATATATAGGACGTTTTTATAGAGTCTCAAAACTTTGAGTTGGCATCACTGCTTTATTTGAGCACCCATTTAACAGCTGATAGTTGTTTTTTGTTTAGTTTGCTTTGACATTTCATTATGAATCGACTTACACCACAGCAACGCATGCAATTTGTTGAAATTTTAAATCAAACTAATTGTTCTGTTCGTCAAACTCATCGTGCAGCGGGCGCTAAAATTGATTTACTCAAAGAAACTTTTGATGAAAAAATAATTTCACATAATGGACTAATTAATTGGCCACCAAGATCGTGAAATTTAACACCATTATAATATTTTCTTTGGGGTTATGTTAAGTCACTTGTCTACGTCGATAATCACCTGGAAATCAACATTCGAAGAGTTATCGGCGAAATACTGCCGCAAATGCTGCGAAAAGTTGTTGAAAATCGTTATTCCAGATTGCACCTTCTACGCGCCAGCCGTGGCGGTCCCAAGGCAGAAATCATATTTAAATATGAAGTTCATAAAATTTTCTTTCCAATAAAGCCCGTTTCATTGATATTAAAAACATATTTCCTTGTTTTATTATGATTTAAACTTGTGTCACTCTCTAAAAAACACCATTTACACTAGATTAGCTAAGCCGTAACAAATAAATTAAATTTTGAAAACAAAAATTCCTGAGTAGTTAAAATGTTATAAATATTTTTAAAAATCTTGGATGTATTTGAATTAAAATTTAGAAAATCTTATTAATTATTTTGTAGGAAATATTTTTACTTCAACTTAGTACTCATCACTTTTTTCTTCAGTGTATTTTTAAAAATACTGATTTGCCCGCTTTGATGCTGAAAATATTTTTTTTTCTTTTTTTTTGCAAATTCAATAATTTTTTTTGCGCGACCGTTGCCATGTTTGGCTCCATGAAAAATATCCCAAATGAAAAATGGCCCCAAAGTTTTTTATTGAAAACAACAACTCGAACTTTGGTGCAATTTTTTTATTCTTGATTTTTAATTCTGGGTCCAGTTTTTCTTAAATTTTTGGAAAATTTTTCATTTTTAAGTTTGGGCCGCTTTTTATTTTTCATAAAATGCAATATGTTCTTTTGAATGGAAATGTTTTTTTTTTCCTGAAGGACAAAACTGATAAATTGTTTCAAAATTTTTCTAATGAAAACAACAACAAAAATATTTTTGGGATCATTTTTCATATTTTAGTTTGTGTCAATTTTTTATTGGGGCCATTTTCCTTTAAGTCATGATATTTTACTATATTACATTTGTACTCCCACCGGAGATTGTTAAGCTCTATTCAATATTTGTAAAGGATACCAAAAATAAAATGTCCTGCCTTTTTTTCAGTTTAAGTTTTTGTTTAAAAAAATCTTTAGACCGTCTACTGCGTGATATTCTTAAGTTGATGTTGTTAATTTTCAAACAGATGCCACGGCACGAATCTTTAACTTTATTTCAAATTAAATTTTTTAGCAAAATATTTTTCTTTATATTTTACTGCTGGTCGTATCGAACGATGATTATCGTCTCGTGTGTATCGTTGTATACAAATGTTTTCTGGCTCATTTCGGTCCCAACAGACATGCTGAGATGTTTTTGCCATGTTTTGTAGTTACCACGTGCGTACACTGAATAAGCAAAACTGCTTGCCGGAATTCATGGCTTAACGATTGCCTCGTGTGTACTTAATTTTAAAGACACGCTTGAGTAGAGACCACAGTGCATATCAATTCTCTGTGGTCAATTGTTGACTTTAAATGATTTTAAAGAAAAAACCCTACAAACAAAAACCAAAACACAAATTAAAAAGGTTAAGGTCATTGATGAAAATATAAAATTAACCAAAAAAAAAAATAAATGTGGAATTAGAAGAAATGAAAATTTCTTTAAGGTCGCCAAGAAATAAAATTTACAACTAACTGCTGGATTAAAGTTAAATGCCACCGATTAGTTTAAATTCAAGTCATTTGTGATAAATCTTTGAAGTCTTTAAGTTACTTTTAAGTAATCAGCAACTTGTTATTTGTTATTTCACATTCGCGAGTTTTCAGCAAAGTTTTTCGATAAAAAACAAAGAATGTCTTTCACATCGAACGTATCGGTTTACAATAATTTCTCTGTGTCGAACATTTGGCCATTTTTATATGAAAATTTAGCAGATCCGCGAACGAAGGACTGGCTTTTGGTTTCATCCTTTCAACCCATATTGGCCTGGGTGTCTTTCTATCTTTTAATTGTATTTTTTGTTCCAAGATTTATAAAAAGGTAATTGGAGCGATTTAAAAGAAAATTATTTTCCGTTTATGGAAAGTTTTGTACATATTTTATTTGTTTTAGATGTTTTTTTTTTTTATTTTGAAATTTTTTCCGTTTTGTCATGTCATATTTTGAGTGGTTTTCTTTTTCGTTTTTTTTCTGTTTCTGGATTTGTTTCAGTTGGTCTCAATTTTTCCGTTTTGGCGATTTTTCAAGCTGATCAGGTTTTTTGCCAAATTTTGTTTGTTTTGTCGATATTTTCTGTTTGCGGATTTTTTTTTTTAATTAAGTTTTACCGATTTATTAAAAAGTTTGTATTACTTTTTTAATTTTGGCTTTTTTCAGTTGGTCTCAATTTCTTTTTTCTTTGGCAACTTTTTTCCGTTTTGGCGAATTTTTTCAAGTTGATCACAATTTGCTTTTTTGTCGACTTCCTTTTTTCAACATTTTCTGTTTGACGAGATTTTTTCCAGTTTTTTACAATTTTTTTTTGTGTTAGCAAAGCTTTTCCCTTTTGCCGATTTATTTAAAAGTTTTGATTACTTTTTTTAGTTTTAGCGTTTTTTCAATTGGTTTCAATTTTGTTTTGCCTCTGCGTCTTTTTTTGTTTGTGGCGTATTTTGTTCTGTTTGTCTTTTTTCGTTTCGGCAATTTTTTCTATTTAGGTATTTTTAAAAATTTTGCTGTTTTGACAAATTTTTTGTTGTTTTTTGCAATTTTAGCACTTTTAGTCATTTTTAGTGTTGGATTTTTCGTTTTAGTTTGTCATAATTTTTCTAAGTCTTCGCGATGTTTATTTTATTTCGACGTTTTTCTTTTTGTAGAAGTTTTAGTTTTATTAGTTAGGCACGTTTTGAAGATGTTGCTTCGTTTCCGTGTGCTTTTAGCGAATTTTTCGTTTTTTGGCGATTTCTTTGTTTTTGGCGACTTGGTGCATTTTTTAGTTTGATGGCTTTTTTAGGTTTTTTTTATTTTCGCATTTTTTAGTTCTGTGATTTTTTTTTTTTTTTTTTTTTTTGGTTTAGGGATTTTGTTTCAAGCTTAGCGATTCTTTTCGTTTAAACGATTCTTATTCATTTAGATAATTTTCTTTTTGTGTTGATAAATTGTTTTATTTTTTATAAGTTTTTTTTTTTCGAAAAAATATGTCGAGTTTAATACAAAACACTTCATCGGATTCACTCGTTTTGCTTTTTGGTATTCTTCAAATGTATTAATGAATTTATTTATTGATTAGATCAAGATTAATGAACCAATTCATTGAAACAGTGAATTTTTTTCCTGAATTTATTTGATTATTTGTTGTGCTTTTAAAATATAAAATTTATTTTAAAGAACTCTTTTTTTTTATTTCAGCTTTAGACCGCTAAAACTACAATCACTTGTTGTTGTCTACAATTTAACGATGGTTTTACTGAATTTTTACATCCTAAAAGAGATTCTCATAAATTCCTGGTACTTAAATTATAATTACTTGTGTCAACCTTATCGCATAATTTATTCAGAACATGAAATGAACGTAAGTGGCGGTAGTAAATTTTAGTCTAACAAAGTTTTTACATAAAATTTTTACTTTCGCTTTCAGTTGGCCGCTGCTGTATGGTGGTTCTTTTTCTCAAAACTTTTAGAATTTTTCGATACTTTAATTTTTATTTTACGACAAAAATGGAATCAATTGACTCTGCTGCATATTTATCATCATGGTACAATGTTTCCTTTATGGTGGATCGCCATCAAATGGGTGCCAACTGGATCAAGTAAGTAAAAGCTAAAAGTTTCTCTTTAAAAATATACAAAATTACAAGAGAGAATCGTTAATATCGCTACCATTTCCTGGTTCATTTCAGCCTTTTTTCCAGCTTTAATAAATTCCCTGGTCCATGTCATTATGTACACTTATTATGGTTTAAGTGCCAGTGGGCCAGTTGTAAGAAAATATTTATGGTGGAAAAAATATTTAACAGTTCTACAATTGGTATGATTTTTTCCCCGAATTTCCTTTTAAATATTTACTTAAATTTTTACTTATGTTGTTGTTTAATATTAATTTGTTTTTTTTTTTTTTTTTTTTGTAGCTTCAATTCACCACAGGCTTACTGTGGGCTCTACAAGCAATTGCCACACAATGTGATTTTCCACTATGGATCAATTGTGCAACCATTTTTTACATGATAACATTTTTAATACTTTTTGGACGTTTTTATAAACAAGAATATGCCATAATGAAACACAAACAACAACAGCAACAAACAAAATCAAAGTTATATCATAATTAAGTTATAAAAGCTTTAATTTGTTTCAAGGAAATTAGTTTTTATTTTGTTTGTTTTTTAAATGCAAAATAAAACGAAAAAAAAACTTGCCTAAAACAAACAGGCAGTTGGTGGAACGTGTTGTTTTATTTATAGAATTTTTATGCAGTTTATTTTTTTAACAAGAAATCATAATGGCCATTTGAGAAATAAAAAGAGAATTGTTCAGAAAAAATAAAGAATCTAATTAAGCGTCAACCAATAAAATATTTTATGTAACGTTCTATTTACCCTCTGCAAAAATAGAAAATAAAGAAAATAAAATTTGATATCTATAATATTATGATGATTGTGCTACAAATAAATTAAACATTCAACAAATAGTGGGGAGGGGGCAAACGATACTCGTTATTTCCGTTCCTTAAGATACAATTTTAAAAATTTATTACAATTTTTTCAGCATGGTGTGAAATATTTTAGAGAAATAAGAGTAAATGTTTTCACAATATTCTTCAGGGCAATTTAAATTTTAGGGGCTGTGCACATATTACGGAACGCTGTTTTGAGAGATTTTATACCCTCCCCCCACCCCCTTCGTAACGCTTTTTACTAATTTTTTAGTGCAAAATTCCCAATCCGTAACAAATCTTTAACCGCCCCCCCCCCTCCTCCCTGGAGTGTTACATAATATGTGCACAGCCCCTTAGTACGCAATTTTGTAGTTAGTAAAAGCTTCAATTGAAGAAAATAAAAACAAATGAAATTTTTAAAATAACGACAAATTAAATAAAGCAGCAAATAAAGTTGAGAATTTCCCCGGTTCTACATATATACCAAACAGCAATTTCTGAAGAATATTTTTCCCTAAAATTCCAGAAACAACTCCATGTTCAGAAAATTATGGCTGACTTCCAAAACGTCAATTGCTTTGTGTTTGAACAAAGCATCACATTTCATAACGCCGCAGTACAATAATTATACAATGTATACCATTTCAAAACGCCGCCCCCAAGTATTTTTAACGCAGTAAGAAAGCAAATAAGGGCTGACTTCCAAAACGTCAATTGCTTTGTGTTTCAACAAAGCATCACATTTCATAACGCCGCAGTACAATAATTATACAATGTATACCATTTCAAAACGCCGCCGCCAAGTATTTTTAACGCAGTAAGAAAGCAAACAAGGCATCGGTTTTATAGTTGTTGCATTGTTTGGGAACTTTGCATATGTATGTGACTTAAATACAGTAGCAATACTGTATACAAACTTTGTATACGAACATTTTGGAAGTCAGCCAAGGCATCGGTTTTATAGTTGTTGCATTGTTTCGGAACTTTGCATATGTATGTGATTTAAATACACCCAGCGGGAAAAAGAAGGACGGACTACGAAGGCCTCTGCACCCCTTCTTTTGGATGTGCAAGGCCTTCACGCTCCATTCCATACTCATATATTTTTTACACACGATGTCATTGCGGGGAAGCCCTTCCGCATTCCTTAATTTCGGGGGTGATTCTGAAAGGCCTTATAATTAATGGCTTTGAGGAGGCCTACCTGTGAAGGCCATCTGAAAGGGCTTGTAATAAAGGCTTGTTAAAAGGCGTTTAGCTGAAGGTATGCAGAAAGGCCTGCAGATAACTCCCTGCTAATAGAAGTAATAAAATTTTAGTGTTTTAATATTAAAAAGTTTTTTATTTATTTGTTCAAATTATTTACATAAGTACATATACATATATGTACGTTCGTGCTATATGTACATATTCATATTAATATTAAAAAACAGTATTTTTGAACAAAATATATAACACTTCAATACGATATTATTATCAAACAGTTTTTACTTCTTCCATATTTTCCATGTTAAATTTTGACAAACATTTATCTTATTCTATTTTAATTAAACGCTTTAAACTTCTTTTATTCATTTTTCTTACTTTTTCACTTTTTAGCACTTGTTCTTAAAAAAAGATACTCTTTTTGACTTCCAAAACTCAACTATGTAAAATGATTTCTTTCTTCTGTATTTGGATGTTTTTAATGTATCTTGTATGTACATATGTATATATTTATGTATGTTTGTAATGTTATTTTTATAACGTCATTCCGAATCCTTTCTTTTACTTTGGAATATGTAGGTATAACCAGTGATGCCAACTCTTGCAACATCAAAAAAAATTCGGGTACAAAAGCACCAACCTAATTTTGTTTTGGGTCTGGTGGATCAAAAGACAGATCTATTGCTTTTTCATGGCTTTTTGTCTGACTTTGTCGGAGTAAATCGCTTTATCGAACTTTTATTTCACAATTACAACAAATAAAATATGCTTTTAGTTCATCTTTTGCTGTTCTAAGCCACGTTTTAAAAGTTGGATCATTTTCCCAAGCTTTTCTATATAAGTATTTGTTTTTCGATCTAAGGGAAAGCCATTGTTAGATGATGAACTTTCACACATATGAACTTTAACATCACTTATTACTTTTAATAACTGTGCAGCTTGATAATAACCAAGGCACTTTCTTGCTTAAATTTGCACAACAAACAAATCCAAGAATATGTACTAATACTGAAAGTAAAATCACTGCTAAACAAATAAGTCATAAAAATTTCTGAACGAATTTAAAAAAAAAAGATGCTTGAGAAATTCTAGAATTCAAACTCTTAACAGTTCGCGAGTACTAATCAAAATAAAGATGCAAATTATACGCAGTTGGTTAAAAAAGCATTAGGTGTGTTTAAAGAATAGTAGGAAAATGGTTTAGTGCCAAAAATGTTGATTATATAAAACGCACCTAAAAGCACTGTGAGAAATTCTTAAAAGCACTATAAATACCCGCTTTTCAAAAACGGGTATTTAACAAAATTTCGGGTATTGCTTAAGTAAAAAAGCACCAAAAAATACCCGAAAAGCACCAAAATGGCAACGCTGGGTATAACACAAAAAAATTTTACTCTCTCTTCCTTTATTCTCCCTTCTCAGAGAAGCGAATTTGAAATGTGTGTTAATATTATTAATAGGGCGAGTCGAGGCCTTCTATGAAGCCTTCTTTAGCAGTTAGAAAACAAAAGGAAATTGATTCAAAAACATTCCTAAGAAGGCGTTTATTAAGGCCTGAAGTTAGAAGGTCGTCTGAGTTTTCCTGCTGGGCAGTAGCAATACTGTTTACAAACTTTGTATACGAACGTTTTTGTTCGTTTTTGCCCTACTGCCCAATAGCATTGGTTGCACAAAATACTTGTGGTTTGATATAACATCATAAACACTAGAGTTGTCAACCGATTAAGAATAATTCGATTAATTGATCAAACAAAACTAAATTCTTGTTCGAATAATTTTAATGTATAATTAATTTTTAATGTATTTTGATTATATACTTATGCATTTTTGTGTTAATGACAAACATTTATTTTTTTTTTCAATAAATTATTTTTAAGCATTTTTTTATTCGTTGTTCTCATCGATTAATCGAATAAATTTTCAGCTTTAATCGTTTGATCGAACGAACAAAAACTATTATTTAAATTATTCGAACAAAGTTGAAAGGCGAATAATTGACAACTCTAATACTCACACAGAGTAAGACAAGACAGACTGAAACGAACCTCGTTGCACATACCCAGCAAACACGAAGTCAAACCTTTGAAATAAGATGGCTCTATCATTTGATATCAAGCACAATTCTCAAATGTTTTTCAAAGGTTTGTGTTTATCACTTGAATTCAAGTTGATAATGATTTCAGTATAAAAATTTGACAATCAGTGTTTTATCAATTTGTTATCAAGTTGAGGTCAAGTGGCATTTTCAAATTATAAATACACGTGGCAATTGAGGCATATTTATGAATTCGCCTTGTGAAAACACTACTTAAAGCACAAAATAAATTTTAAACATTTTAAAAATATGGCGATCAAAGTTTTAAGAGTGAAGAAAAAAGTATATATATATTGATTGTGAGTAAAATATTAATTATGAGTAAGAACGCAAATAAGAAAAAGATAAAACGGGAAAGTGAAGAAATAATATGTTTGTTTTATGATCGAGGTGCTACTGAAAGCATGAACAATCTTGAAAATGAAGAGGAGCCAAGGTGAGGACTTAAATAGGCAATATATTTAGTTAATAAAAAGCATAAATTCATATGTACATGGTTTCCAGGTAGAAGAAGTATCTTTAATCATATCACAGTCCCCAGAAACATTTTTAAAATTTGCTTGGCGTAAAATTTTTACCGACGAAGTTGCTCAAAACCTGTGCTGGAAAGGTACAACGACAAAAATGACGGTTAGAGCTTTGAGTGTTACAACTACTGTAAAAAGTATTATAATTTAGCTTATTTAAAGAAATAACTTAATAATTTTGAACACCTCTAGGTTCATTATCCTCTAATTTCCTTCTGCAACAGATGCCTTATTTCCAAAAAATTTCAATTAGTTTCTTCCAACATGCTATGACGCGCCATCAAAAGAAAGTGGAATAAATGAATAAGAAATTACATCGAAATGATTAAAAACTTCAATTAATTAAGATATTGTTATTTTATTTATATGCAATACTATTTTCTTATAAGTTTTCACATACAAGTACATAAATATGTCAGTCAATAATGAATTCCATGAATTTATATATTAAACATGAACTTACAAAGCAAAAATTGTATTTTATTTATCTTCCACATTATATTGCAATCCACATTTGAGAATAACGTTTGAAAGTAAATTGAGAATAAATAAATTTCTCAATTTGAGAATAATTTCCCCTTTTCGTTAAGAATGCTATGTTTTTCAAGTTATTTTCAAATCATTTTCAAACGGTTGTTTTTTATTTAATGTGAAGTACAATCGATACAATTAAGTTCTAAATAAAAACGTCATTCAAATGGCCTTCACGACTTCTTCTGCAGGAACGAATTCGATGAACCCAATTTTCGATAACATTTTCCACTAAATCAAGTCGTATGTCATGAATGGCACGTTCAATATTGACTTGTAAAGCTTGAAGGGAGTCTGGTTTATTTCGAAAGACCAATGACTTCAAATAACCCCACAAGAAGTAGTCTAATGGTGTTAAATCACAACTTCTTGGAGGCCATTCAATATCACAATTTCTTGAAATAATCGAATCTCCAAACTTTTCTCGCAATAATTCAACTGTTGCATTTGCTATGTGGCACGTGGCTACGGCTTGTTGGAACCGAATGTTGTCAAGATCAACTTCTCCACTTGTTGAGAACGTCTTGGAATCGACAAATTGGGATTCAGCAACACTTGCCTGAACGGCAGCAATATTTGCATTACTTCGAGCGGTTCTTTGTCTGATTGGCACTTTAACATTATGGAAAGAAAATGTAAGCTCAAAATTTTCAACAATTTAACGAATAGCGAGCACACTTGGGCCATACGACCATAAAATGGCAAAAGCGCACGAAAAGTATCAATTGGAGAACGATTATTTTGATAATAAAACTGAATAATTTATAAACGTTGTTCTTGCGTGTATCTCTCCATGATGAGATTGTAAACACTACTGAATACAATGAAACATGACATATTACAAATGGCCGAAACGTCACTTCAAAATCATATCATCCTTATATTTGTGCAAAAAAAAATTAACCAGTAGTTTTTCTTAGTGTTAGTGTCATTTAACTTGGTTTTTATATTACAAAATAAAATTAATTATTCTACAAAAAAGTATTTTTATAGATTTAAAAAAATGCGAAACAAAATTTAAAAAAAAAATATTGGAATTAAGAGAAATAAATTATTAGTTTTTTCTTGGTTACGTTTTTTTTTTTCGACAAATATTTGATATATGTATGTACATATGTACATATCGCTCCTTTATTGCAACATAGTCATATCTTCATATGATATATCGTATGAGACATGACTATGTTGCAATGTGAACGTAGCTTAATACTTTTTGGTATGATTTATCATCAAACAAGTGTCTTTGACTTAAAAGACAAAAACGTTTTTTTTTTCGGTAGGCCATTTCAAAAAAATATTTTTTTTTTTTTTGCGAATTTTCCAAATATTTTTGTCAGACTATTTTTTTGGTTGGCATTCACTATAACGACACAGAAATTCTCTTCGACACATTGAAACAGTTGTAGGAAAGTGATCAGCTTTTAATGGCAACATTTAATTTCGTAATCAATTTCAAAACTTATGGCTGAACTCTTCTGGGCGTTATAGCCTTTTAAAGAATACCATTTTCTAACAAAAACATGTAACTTTGGAAAGTTTCATTAATAACTCCGCCATTTTTTAAGATAATGAAATAAATATTTCGTGTTGTGAACTAATATTTTCTGTAGTAACATCGATTCGCATAACAAAATATTCAGATAATAGAGGGTGGTGTTGGCTGAAGTGGTTAGCGCGTTGACTACTAAGCAAACAATGACTTGGGGCCTGGGTTGAAACCCTGGCCAGAGCAAGTCAATCAACATCATTAATTTCTCTAACGTACATTAGTGAGACGTTGTGTTAATGGTTGTCGGACTATTTAAGTGATGAAAGCTTAGCACTGGTCACTAAAAATCTATTTCGACAGCGATTGATGCTGTTCACATCTAATCTAATGTACACAACATCGCCCTCCTTCGTCGGTTAGCAGAAACATCGGCGAAGTAAAACAATTACTAAAATGCCTGCCAATACAGCTTAACAATGTTAATTCGTCTACATAACACCGGAGGCGCCTCAAAACTGTTATAAAAATTAACATAACGCGCAAAGCAGAGTTCTAAAAGAATTAAGCCTTCTAAATCTTTAATATGTATCTATCTTTTCTACCCTATACCTCTTACTGAGTTCCGGCACAATGCACTGCATACGTAGGGGTCATCCCTGGTGGTCAGTGCTGGTCCTAATTTAAAAAAAAAAAATAATAATTTTTTGCCTTAAAATTTAACAAGGCTATTATAGTCTTATGAAAAATGCCAAAATTGGTAAAAATTCATATTTTATAAAAACACAGAAATATTCTCAAAAAGTGTATTAAAATCAGCCTTTGGCGTCTCCGCCGTTGGCTGCGCATTCTTCTTTTTTATATATAAAAATAATAATTTTACACCAACTTCCTTCCACTTCCGTTACGATTTCATCAATGCAAGGAAATACATTTCTTCTTTTGTACAAAATCTTTTTTTTTTTGTTCGGAATATAACTGCCACTACATATTAGGATTAAAATTAAAGCATACTCTAAGGAAACATTTAAAGAAATTGACGATGATGAACAATAATAAAATAGACGTTTGATTGTTAAGTTAAGCCGGCAACGTCTAGCTTGGATAAATTTAAAAATTTCAATAAAAAAATTGCAATACAGTGGACGGTTATAATATACGTTTTCGATGTAATACATAATCATTTACTTTTACAAAATTTTACATTTATTTGAGCATGTACTCAAGAATTTATGTTTTTAAATTTTATTTATTATTAGAAAAGTAAACATATTTTTATATTATTTTAGCAGAACGTATCATTCATTCATTGTAGAATAAAAATTGAACTAAAAATTAATTCTCATATTCTATTTCTCTTGAAAACTGGTTAAATAGTTGATATTCTTCTCAATTAGTATCCACTTTACGAAAATTGTAAAGATGGACAATTAAACGCTGATGAGAGGTGTAGCGGCCTTGAAATCAGTACTGATACGTTCTGCTAAAAACTGATTGGATATAAATAATATTTTCCAACATAAAAAAAAATCTTAGTAATTTTGAATTTTCATTAATTCAATAAAACTGAACTTGAGCCTGATAATATTACTTTTCAAAAGTAAACATATTCATAATAAAAAATTATTTGTTGTTTATGTTTGAAAAGTTTTGTTGAAAGGCTATTTTTATGCTTTGTAATTCGCAAATCTGTTTTTGAGTTTATGAATAAATAGATGAGCTTTAGAACTTTTTATACATAAATGATAAACATCTACTGATGAGTAGGTATGGCAACCAACGAAATATATATTTAGATATTGCTAACCGCAAACAAATAAATAAAATTTAAAAACATTTACTTTTACTTAATAAAATTTATTTGCTTTAATTCATAAATACTCTTTACAAAACTATTTAATAACGTCTGAATTGTTTCTTAAATTTATCATAATGATAATCATCTGTAGCTCGTTTAACACCATTTGGACCCACTTGATGATGGGGATTCTGTGGCCGTTCACCTTCGGCAGCATTTGCTTGAGCTGGTTTACGTTGCTGCTGGAATCTGCGTTTGGGGTCGTTATTTTCCTCAATATTAACTGTTAAAAAATAAAATAGTATTAAAGAATATACAATAATGCACAGTGCATATATCTTTATACAACTTACATCTGTTGTGTTGCATAAAATTAACAGCCATATTCGTGGGTACAAATTGTGAAGGGCCATCTTTTTTATTCTTTTGATCTTGTAACAATTTTTGTTTCGCTTCCTCCGTGGCTTCTATGTTCTTAATTTTAGCATCAATACCTAAGTCAACTTCAGGAATGCCATTCAACATTTGATTGGATAACATTTCCTCTGAACGATTTGAAGAAGATTGTCTTAAATGTTCTGGTAAAGCGAAAAGTGCTGCTTCTTCGGGTGTTAAGTACTTTTGAGGATCAGGGCCTGCTTCATTATCTATATTGGACTTTGCTGAGCCTTTACGTTTTTGTAATTCTTGGTCAATATATTTCATCATTTCCTCATCTTCGTCACGTTTATTAGTTTCGGCAGAGAACTGTGTACCAATACCAACATCGTAGGCATCATCTGTCTCCTTGACATTACCCGTCTTTAGGGATTGCATATTAACCAGACCACCAATTTTTACATTAAAAGGATCTTTCAGTGAAGTCTCTTCCTCGGGAGTTAGTTTCTTACCCAAAGCTAAGCCCACTATACTAACACCATGTGGTCTTTCGCGCAACTTCTGTCTTTCCTTTATTTCTTCCAAGGATAATCTTATAAGATAAACAGAGTTGAAAGCAACTTAGTAAAATATAAATTTATGTAGAAGCTGAAACTTACGGCTCTTCATTTGGTTCCTCATTGGAATTTCTCCTCTGCCTGAGATTTCTTCCAAGTTTTTTCTTGAAAGTTATTTTTTCTTCGCTGCAAGCTTCAACATTTACCTTCTCAACATCTGACATATTTTAAATATCTTTCTTTTTGTTTTTAATTAATTAATAAAATCTTTATAGACTTGTTTATTTTTGTAAGTTTATAAATTATTGTTGACGTTTTTTTTTTTTTTGGAAACAGCTGCAACGGTTTAATTAGTTTATGAACCACCTTGTTTTTGTACAGTCAAAAATAGCTAACTTGGCACCACTCTGTGTTTGTTACGTAATTTTGAAACTTGACATCACTTCGATGCTAAAGTTGTCAAAAATTGGTCACATAACCGCAAATTTTTGGTAAATTTTTATAAAATTTTCAATCATATTTGTTTTAAAACAAAAATCACATTTAACAAATCAATTATTTATTAGGCTTTTGAAAGAAATACACTAAAATGTTGGCTCCACGTTTATTAGCAAGGCAGTTATGTCGATTGGCTAACCGTCGCATGTTTTCTGAGGCTGCTCCAGCCAGCGAAGCCGCTAAACTAACCCCTCCTCCTCCAGAAGGAATTGAAAAACCTATCAATCCTAAATTAGAAGGTATTGCCAATAATATAGCTGCCCTAAATATTTTGGAAGTGTCTGAGCTGAGCGCGCTGTTAAAAAAGAAACTTAATCTTCCTGAAACTGCTTTCGTGCCACAAATGGCTGCTGGGCCGGCTAGAGCTGTCGCAGATGAAGAGGAAGAAGTTGCTCCCAAGAAAGTTCAAACTGCCTTCAAAGTAAAACTTGTTAAATTTGAAGAGAAACAAAAGGTTACGTTGATTAAAGAAATCAAGAATTTAATGGAAGGCATGAATTTGGTGTCGGCCAAGAAATTCGTTGAAAGTGCTCCTGCAATAGTAAAGGAAGATTTACCCAAAGAGGAGGCTGAGAAATTAAAAGAAGCTCTTACTAAAGCCGGTGGTATTATTGAAATTGAATAAAGCTATTATAAGTTTTTGTTATCTACATTTAAGATTTTAGTTTACTCACTGCTTCTACTTTTTAAAACATTTTTAACCACACAAAAGTTGACTTGTTTTGGTTGTAATTAAAATATAAAATGTAAAAGTTTTCTTTAATTGTTTGTGTGTATGCCTGCATTTCATTGGTGCTTATGCCAAATCATCATTAGACTTTAGCAACCGAATTTTTGAATACTTACAAATTCTCTTGGCTTCGCAAGAATAATTAAAACATTATTTCTACATTACAGATGAAACCAGTGTGTATTTTTTTAATTAAGGTGATACAAAATATACAATAACAATAATATCAAAGTTAAATCAAGAAAAATTTGCAAGTGCGTACACGACCTTTGTGCGTTTAATTTACATCTAAAAAAAATCGTGATGTAGGTGTAAAATTTTGAAGTTGTAAGAAAGCAGATGAATTTAATTTGTTTTTTGCTTTAAATTAGACCAATCTTAATAATGTTTGTGACTCGAGAATCATACAACCACACACATGTAAAATAATGTATGCATTAGTACTTACGGGTGAAATCATAATCACGCTTATCGTGATTAAAATTGTGCGGAATGATCGCTTTTCTTATCTGAAACTAATATTTTTTTTAATATTTTATTAACTATAGTTTTTTTTTTTTTAATATTTTAACATTTATTAACTTTTTATACACTTTCTTCATGGAAAAAAATTCAAATTACTTGCCATAACAGTAATTTATTAGTTCATACATATTCGATATATTAGATGATTTTTCTTTCTTTTATCTAAAATTTAAACTGGTATTTATTTATAGGTATATAATTAAGATCAATCTGTGTCATAAATTTACGATCACTTAAAATAACTCTGGAATAAAAAAAATTATCACTTTCATTCACTCAGTTAATTGACTTCATGTGTGCACATTTTTCACTCAAGCATAATTGATTATCTTAAGTAGAATAATTTTGTTTTTTAAACGAAATCATTGATATTATCCAACAATCTAAATATTTGTTTAAGAAAATGTGCACGGTACTTTTTAACTTTCTATTTTTCTTTAAAAGAAAAAAGGCAAATACAGATCTCTTGCTTATGAAAATAAATAATAAAATCTGGTATAAAATTAGATCAATGCGGATCAATTTGACTTATTGCAGCAACAAATACTAAAATTTTACGATTAAAAAAATGAGTACAGACATGAATTTATCTCATAATTATTGGAATTCACTAAAGAACCTTTAGATAAAACTTTTTTAAAACTTTATGGTCTTGTAATTAGAAATATGAAGTGCTACGAGTATCATGTGGATAGTAGTTCAGCAAAATATCATACATACAAACATACATATTGATTTCTTAAAAAGTTTGTTATTTGTTGTATGGCAATAATGCATTTCATTACAAATAAGAACTCCTTTACCATAAAATAGGGAAAAATATATCAAGCAATAAATTTGTTAAACGCTATTTTGGTTTTTTATATTAAAATAATTTACAAGGGTATATGCATAAACTATTGACTCGATTATAGATGCACAAATTTTTCGAAACTTCGGAAACTATGTACGTATGTCGGCATTCTTCACGACAAAAACTATGCTTTAAAATAAACAGCAATTTAAAAAGTTTCTATTGGATATCACTAGTACTCTTAGTTTCATGGTTTAATTAATAAAAGAGAGTAAGTTCGTATGTATGTATGTACTATACTTATTACTGCATGCTTTACATCAATTAGCACCTTTGCGTCCAGTATAATAACTGAAGACAAAATTCATATACGAATATTTTTTAAGATGCCCAGTTTAGTTATAGATGAGTCTTAAAAGAATACGGTTGAATAAAAAAAAATAGATCGCAACAGGTGTAGAATTCAAAAATCGGCCAAACAAAATAAAATATTAAATAACGCATGAGAAATTAATATTTAAAATGCATTACTTCGGTTATACTGTTGTATGTTTTATTATATTTATCGGATATTCGTCATGTAAGGAGAGACATTTGTACGATCAACTCCAACAAATTAGCGTTTTAGAAAGTAAATCATTAACGCCACATGCCAGAACAAAACGTTGTGAGTATTGAGAATTCCGCGAAATAAAATTGTGGTACAGAAATAATTTTTTTTAAAGGTGAACAAATGTGTGTCACGAATTCATGTAAAATTTTTAAAACATGTTAAGAAAAATTTATTCTGAATTTTAAACTGCCAATGTCAAGAAAACATTTACAGCAGTTACAAATTAAAGACGCACGATTTGACTCAGAATTGAAAAATTTTAACAACAACAAAGAAAATAATTGCTAACCTACTTTTAAAAATTTGTGTCTAATGTCGCAGTGAAAGTTATACGAACATTAAAAATAAGTTGGTTAAGAACAGTGATTGTGAATATCATTTAGGTGCTAATCACATATTTCGTAACGGAATTTTCGGAGATTTTAATCCACCCAACCAGTAACGCTTTTACAAAATTTCTATACCATAATTAATTTTTAAATCGGTAACACTTGTTCGTTACGTAATATGTGAGTGATCACTGATCAGACGCTTCTATTAAAAGGGTTGTACTTACAGGTCAATTTAAGTTTAAAGCTTAGGAATATATTTCACGCAAGCTATTTTTTACAATACCAGGCAGATGCATTGGTCACCAATTTTCAATTTTAGCTAAAATCACGAAATTTATACACTCACAAAACATTTGGAGCTCCGCTAATTTATTTTTTTGTCGTATACATTTTTTATTAAACTGACACCATGTAAAATTCCAAATGGATTTATTTTAATCCATTTTCTTTTCCACATATTTTCCAGGATATACTTACATATCTAATTAAATTTAATTTAATTCAATTTTCCTTATTTATAACGATTCTTATGAAAAATATAACCTTGCGGCTCTAGAAGCACCTGTTGTTTTATGATAAATCACTAAAATTTACACATTTTGTAAGATTTCACTTTCTGAATTTAAAAATAGAAACTTTTTCACTTTACTAAAATAGTTATATACATTTTTTTATAAATATGATGCATTAAACATTTGAAAAGAAAGATAATTTTATTTTTAATTTCGGAATGCATCCTTTTTAATTTGCACAAGTAGAAAACAGTGATGACAAATAAGAAGAGTATAAGACACATGGCTGCCTCATTTTGCCATATATCATTATTTTGACTGTTTTTTGCAACAGCAGAAGGTTATTAAATACAGTAAAACTTGGCTATAACGAACTCCGTGGTAACGTAATATTTTGTTCGTTATAAAAAAAGTTTGTAATAAGCGTAGTATCATACATAATGAACACATTTTTTTTATATATATATGCCCGTTTTTACATACATATGCACGCATGTAAATACCCTCTGAATCAGATGATTAGAACCACATAAATTTTTTTTTTATTGCTCCATGTCTATTTAAATTTCAGTACCATCGGAAGATTACATAAGTAATAATAAGAAAATTTAAATTGAACGCAACAGTAGTTAATGGTCCCCTCAGGGGATGACCCCTACGTATGCAAACTTTTTGTCAAAAATATCAAAAAATTTTAATTTTCAATAAAAATTATTGAATTTTATTTTGCAAAAAAATCAGTACTGATACGTTCTGCTAAAAACTGATGGGATATAAATAATAATATTTTCCAACATAAAAAAACTCTTAGTAATTTTGAATTTTCATTAATTCAATAAAACTGAACTTGAGCCTGATAATATTACTTTTCACATATACATCAATATAAGTTCAAATAATAATTACGTTTATTCGTAATAATAATAATAATATAAAAATTATAATATTTATTTGAGAATTTATTTTATTTTATTTATTTATTTATTTCATCATCACAAATACATTGGAAGCCTTTAAGGCCAATAATAAATGTATTATAGTTAAAAAAAGGTATTTCTTATTCATATAAGTATGTACATATATACAAAAAGGGGTATTTTTTTTTATAAGGTTATGCAATATTTACAATATCTAATTAATAAAGGAGTATAATTAGTATAATGATACAATGGTATTATTCAAATTCAAAAAAATTTTTTTTTTTTTTTCATCATATTTTTATACTTAATATCTATAAAGCTTTCCGAGAATTTAAAAGAATTAAAGTTTAAAAATATATTATAAAATTTGATTAAAAAGTCAAACTGAACTGAAATATCGTAATTTGATAAAATATATCAAACATTTTCTTAACTACCAAAAATAGTGATCGCTCACTCAACATGTTCGCTCATCGTTCAGTAATAAAAGCGTTCAGCAGATTGTTGAGCAACAGTTGTGTAGCAAATTGCGTCTACCGAACGCGCCCATTGTTTCCTTAGTAGTCAACGCACTAACTACTTCAGCCAAGACCATTATGTATGTATGTAGTTAAAAGTTGTTTTCTTTTTGCGTGTCACTATGCTTATAACGAACTCATTTTTCTGGTCCCTTGAAGTTCGCTATAACTGAGTTTTACTGTATAAACAATAGCTCTCAAAGCTCTATTGATGGCTTATGTGGACAGGTGGCGGTATCACATATTATATTTTTTGGCATTATCTTTAAAAATAGCCGCGTTCGAATAACCGGAAGATTTTGCTATTTTTTACTCATGGTTATAGCATTTTACAAAATTGCGTTCTTTTACACAAAACAAAGTATGCATATGAGACGAAAAATGTAGTGTAAATTATGTTGAAGAGAGTGTGTTTTGCTATCAATGAATTTAATTTATGGCGGATATGAAAAGCAAAATATTTGGCGGTAAATCACAAAAGAGGAAGCAACAGCAAAAGCGATTCTGTTTAGTTTTCATGTAGGGTTGCCACTGCCAAAATCAGACTGAAATGGCTGGATTTTGGTAGTTTAAATATATTATTTACAGACGTAAACAGATAGATATGTGATACACATTAATAAAAATATTTGGTGGTGGCGCAATTGTTCTTCAAAGAAGTAACAAAATAGAAAGAAAGAAAAAAATAATAAAAAAATTTTTCATCACTTGATTAATGGATTCAATTACGAAATTAATTGAACATAGTTTTCAATTTAGATTAAGAGTTTTGACTGTTTTTATTGCAAAAAGCCTTAAATAAATATAAATGTGCGTAGTTTTTTGATTACCAAAGAAAGACGAATATGGACGAATTAATTTCACTTCGCTAATTCCATTTTTGTAATTGAGAACCGTTATTTCTTTAATTTTCAGGGTTTCCGTTTTATACGATCGGTCGATTTGCTAATGAGGTGTGTACGGGTAGAAATAACTTGCAAGGCACGTGTATGGTTCGAGGAGAATGTACCGATAATGGAGGAGTTTCGGCTGGCAGCTGCTCTACAATAACCAATCAAGCTGTTTGTTGTATTTGTAAGTAAATGCAAAGTAGTATTAAGTCTAAAAATGCTGGGAATTATTTTTAAAACTTTATTTTTATAGATCAAAAAACTTGCGGCGGCACAACACAATATAATAATACGTATTTCTACAATTCTGGCTATCCTGGGACATATAGTGGGGGCGGCAGATGTACCATTGTTGTCCAGCCGTGTGACGCCAGCATTTGTCAACTCAGGATTGACTTTCTGTCGCTACAATTGGCGCCACCAAACGGTGATGGCTTTTGTTTAACCGATTCTCTGCAAATAACTGGCGGATCATCTCGGGTGCCAGCCATATGTGGCGATAATTCAGGACAGCATGTTTACGTCGATTTTAATGGAGTATCACCGATAACCATTTCTGTTGCCACTTCGGCTAGTTATACATTCAATCGTCAGTGGCAATTTCAATTATCGCAGTTGGCATGTGCATCTCCAACGCAAGCACCTTCGGGTTGCCTGCAATATTATACGGAAAATACTGGTACGGTACAAAGTTTCAATTATGGCTCTGCACCAAATTCGTTACCCAACTCAATCGGTTTACCCGGCACTCGGCAAATTGCAAATCATCGTTATGGCATATGCATACGTATGGGAGCAAATAGATGTTCTATTACCTGGAGTCAAGTTGCCTCAGATGCATATTCGTTTACGATTACCAACGACGTGGGCGCCATAGATCCTTCGCTATTGGCTACACAGGCCGTACAGAGCCAACAATGCTCTACAGATTTTATTGTTATACCAAATCCTACACAAAACGGCAACACATTGCCCAGCGATCGGTTTTGTGGTTTGGGTTTGGTGCCGACAACAAGCGAAACCAAACCATTTGTTTTGTATGTCAATACGGATGGTAATGAAAATTTCGATATATCAAATCGAGGATTTTATCTTTCATATACACAAAACGGCTGCCCGATTATATAAATGACACCGATGTGTTGAATACAAGAAAACCCATTGATTTTTATTTAATTACTGTGGAATTTATAGGTTGAGAGATTTAAGATAATTTATACAAAAATAATGGTCATACATACATACATACATACATACATACATACATACTTATGTATGTAAAAAGAATGAAGGGCGACCCAATATTTAAAATAATCAGTTCACTTACCACTCTGATCTACAGGGTATCGAATTAATCCAACATCTTTTTAGAACTGGTTTATTTATAAAAATAGGGAATGGTTTTAATAAATTTTAGTGGTTTTAAGGTGCATACTTATTTCTTATATAAATGATAATTCCAAGTTACTTATTGATTATTTGATTTTGACAAATTTATTTGCTAAAACCGTTATTATGGGTCCTCAAAATAATAAATAAAACAGTAGCAAAATAGAGTGCAGTAGTATTGAATTCGACTCCACGAAAAAAAGCCTTAAACTAAAAAATTAAAATTACCCCACCTTAACGGAAAACCTTAGAAGGCAGTGCAAATATTAATTTTTGGCTGAGGACCACTTTTAATAGTTCAGTTTGAGCCCATTTTTCAGTTTTAAATTTTTTAATAATTTTTCATTTTAGAATTTATAAAGTAAAAAAAGGCCCACCAGCTCGTGTTGTTGTTTTCAATACAAAAACTTGGAGCCATTTTTCATTTCAGGGTGGGATCATTTCTCACGGAGCCATTGAATTCGCTTTAGTCCCAGCGAATGGATATTCTTAAATTAAGCAACTAGTTTTTATATTTAAATATTTTATAGTTTTTATTATTATTTTTTTTTTAATTTAAGTCAATTCACATAATAAATAATTACTAGTTTTAGTCATATATACACTAATCGTCTATTTAAGTTGTTCAAAAATTAACTTGCAATAGATCTAATCTGTTTGATTTCGAGCACCAATTGCTGGATCTGTAACAAATTAAAAAAATATGACAAATTTTATAAATTAAGTTATTAAAATATGTATGTGTATGTATATGAAAGCACGCCTCCAGTTTTTATCGTTAATAAATTTTAACCACTTACATAATGTAAAAGTAACATACAATGTTAATAAAATATTTCTGTTATTAAAAAATACTGGTTACTATTGTGAATGAGGTTTCATAGAACTTGTCATACACACTAGCGTTATGTAGTTAGTAGCATACATACAAATCTATGTAGTAAATTTTAAATATGAAACAGTTGTTTAAAATAAATATTTGAGAAATTAAGCAACAGTAATTAATAACAGTAGCAGTTGGCAAAGAAATATCAGTGAACTCTCTGCATTTATTAGAATGTACAAAATATACCAATAAGACTTAGCTTCAGAATATACTTATACTACATACATACTTACAGTTTTATTACTTTACGCTGTCTTGAATTGCTTACCTTAAGTGTATGCTTTTCTTGCACTTCTGCACTTGCAGACTTCTGAAAGCCTTCATTTTCCATACGCATTTGATAACGCTTTAATTCAGCTTCCAATTTATGTAACTTCTGTTCATTTATGTTATTCGCTAAAGCTGATTTTTCAGCTTTCGATTTATACAAATCATTTGTTGAAATTCCTATTCAAATCAAAATTTACCACCAACACTGTTAGAAATACATATGTATATTCATGAAAAACTTACCAAAACTGCATAAATGGCCAGCAGTAGAGAATAATTTCAAGTCTTTATTCGTTTTAGAATTATCGCTTATCATTTCAAGTTTAATATCTCGTACTAAAGTTAAAGCTTGTATTTCCGATACATGGTTGTTTAACAACTGTAAGGCTTCTGTGCTATGCGCAAACAGTCTCAAATGTGGATCATATTTTTTCGCTATATTATATTGGCTCTTAAGCTGTCTAACATTTTGGCATATGTTCAAAATACTATTGATTTCATGCTCTAATTGGGAATTGTAGAAACTATTTAAATTAAGATTAATGTTTTGAGGTAAATACTTTAGCAACTCTTCGCTTAGAAATGGAGTAAATGGACTCATTGCCTGAAGAGACCAACTTAAGGCCGTAGCTAAAGTGGCACAGTGTATATAGCCCTCCGCTTTTTGTAAATTAATATTCTTCTTACAAGTTTCCTTAATTAAAAATGTTAAATGTTGTGTAATATGTTAAAGCAAAGATGAATGAACAAACTCACCACATACACATCACATAAATTGTTGTATAAAAATTGTTTTAAGGCTTGCGTGCTTGTATGGAAATTATAACTTTCAAAACCATCATGGCAAATTTTTAATGTTTCCGCCAAACGACTCAAAATCCACAAATCCCATTTCGATAAAGACACATGATTTATTGATTCCACCTCATTTAAAGGCATTTTTAAACGATCTGCTGCCCCCAGCGTAAATCTCGTAGCTTGCCATATTTTGTTAAAGAATAATTTGTTGGTGTAGCATTCACTGACATCGAAGTTAATAAAATGACTTTTAATATTGTGACTGCTCATGGTAAATCGTAAAGCATCCGTACCACATTCTTGTATACCTTGGGGAAACATGCGCTGCAGGCCTTTTAGTGATTTTTGAAGCTCCTTAGCACTTAAAACGCCGACTTCATGGGCAGATTTTATACCATCTTGCAAGGACTAAAATAAAAGTAAACTTTTTCAATACATATTTAGACGGCATTACAAAATAGCATCATAAATTACTCTCAGAAAAAGAGGCATTTTAGTGAAAATGCAACATCTAACAGAACAATTTCTAATGAAATGGAAGAAAAACTTGCCTCTAAAGATGCTCCTTGAACAACTTGCTGTGGCATTACCACATTGCCCAAACTCTTGGACATTTTACGCCCATGTGCATCACAGACTATACCATTTAGAAGGACTTTCTTAAATGGAGCAGAACCGGTAAGTTTTAAGCCTAACATTACCATTCTGGCCACCCAGAAGAATAATATATCATTACCAGTTTCCATAACATCCAATGGATAATCTTTTTTATAATCATCTGAAGGCCAATACGAAGCAGAGAATGGCAGTAGAGCTGAAGAAAACCAAGTATCCAAAACATCTGTGTCTTGTATTACAGTTATGGATGATGTATTAAGTACATTTTCAGCTTTTGTTATGGCTTCTTCAGCGGAGTGAGCAGCTACCCATGTAGTTTTATTAGTTTTTGTATCCACAGCTTTATATGCAGGAATTTGATGACCCCACCATAATTGTCGTGACACGCACCAATCTTGACAATTTTCCAACCATTTCTTCCAATCAATTTCAAAGTTTACTGGCACAATTTGCAATCGGCCGCTAAGTACTTCACCCAAAGCTTCATCAGCCATGGTTTGACAGTGCAAAAACCATTGTTTTCTCAGCATGTATTCAATGACGTCCTTAGATCGAGAACAAATTGGTAATTGCATTACATGATCACGCACGGACTTCAAAAGTTGCATATCCGCAAGTATTTCTAACATTTTCTCTCGAGCTTCAAAACGCTTCAAGTGTGAAAACTGTTTATACTCTTCGCTTATAAGGCCCGTAGGACTGAATACTTGTTTGGCTTTAAGTAAATGCCGGGAAGCCAATTCAAAATCATTCCTATCATGTGCTGGAGTAATTTTGACTGCACCTGTCCCAAACTCAGGATCCACAGTTACATCAAATACCAAAGGTATAGGTTCTTCGCGAAAAGGATGCCATAATAAAACCTCTGGCTTATCACGATACCTTTTATAACGTTCATCGTTTGGATTGACAGCTACAGCGACATCACCTAACAAAGTTTCAGGTCTGGTGGTAGAAACAGTTATCCATTCGTTGTCGCTACCAAATATTTCATAACTGATGTCGTAAATACGGCCAAATGTTATATTTTTGTCATAACCAGGTACAACAATTTCAGTGGCGCCTTTTATTTCCAACGTTTCTACTTCAATGTCAGAAATAGTTGATTCCAATGTGCAAGACCAATTGACTAGACTCTCTTTGCGTGTCATAAGGCCCTCCTCGAAGAGGCGTATAAATGCTTCTCTGACAGCATGAGATTGACGCTATTAGAAATTTATATATAAAATAAAAAATTTGAATGAAATTCAGTTTATGTCGCTCTTACCTCATCCATGGTGAAGTATTCCCTATCCCACGTCAAAGTGCAGCCCAACTTACGTAAATCTTCTGCAATGGCTTCACTTTTTTCTTGTTTCCATTTCCAAACTTCATTTAAAAATTCTGTGCGCCCAATTTGATGCCTAGAAACCCCTCTCTCTTTCAACAACTTATTTTCCACCACCACCTGTGTGGCTATGCCTGCATGATCAGTGCCCGGTATCCATAATATTTCGTAACCCATTTGTCTTTTTTGGCGACAAATCACATCTTGCACTGTAGCCATCAGTGCGTGACCCAAATGCAGATTGCCCGTTACGTTAGGAGGTGGCAGCAGCATACGAAATGTTCCTCGTTTAGATTTACCATCATGCTTAAGTGATTTTATAACTTCCTGTTTTTCCTTATCACTTTCCACTAATTTGGGTTGATAGCGCGATGCTAAAGTGGCTATATAACATGTATGTAGATACATACGTATATGGTTATTACGGCGATTGTTAAAGAAAATATTTATCAATGAAGTTGTATGTGTCATTACCTAAGTTTGATGTTCGCCGATAGCGAGAATGATAATTCATAATATTTTTTGGTGTTACATATTTTTGTGCTTTTAATATTCCAGATATTTGCAAGAACTTGAACATCTTCTTTTAAATTTTGGAATTGGACAGAAATTTCATCAGCTGTAACGGCCTCATAACATCTGTTGTTTACATTGTGTACGTCATTTTTATGCTTACCAGATAGTTTTTTTACGTGAATATTTTCGGTGTTGGCATTTACTACTTTAATATCTAAAGTACTGTATTATTTATATAAATCACATAGAAAAATATATGAACCTGAATTTATCAACATGATAAATGGCTGTCCGTAATAGTTCACTTTTGCAGCTCAACTTTTAAATTTGTTTTAAAGAGAGCACAGTGGAATGGAAAAGTGTACAAAGTTTCATGTAGACGTCATTTTTTTTAAAGTGAGAAGAAGAAGGAACAATATATACTAAAATAATAATAATACTAAAATAGCTGCAAATAAAACTTTCATTGTGAGGACACGAATGCAACTTGAAAAGAAATTAAATATATATGCATAAACAAAAGCTGACTCGAATGGACGTAGACTAGGTGTGAACAAAATTAAAATTTTTTCCAAACTTATATTATGGTTCTAGGTTAATGCTCTGGTAATCCAACTATTATTATACGCATAGTAATAATAACCAGTTAACAAATATAATTATTAATATTATTCAAATTATTTTGCTAATTCTAATGCTAGTTCTAAATATTGATATGTATAAGTTTTTGTTTCTAAGTCATTTGACAACTACTTGCTTACGATGACATGGCTGTGTTAAAGTAATTTGTTACAATGCCAAAGCAGAAGTAGTGAAGGGTATGTTATTAGCAATTTTTCTCATTACTTTGCATTCGAAATTTTTGCTGGGTATTTTATATGGTATTAAATCAAGGCAAATTCATAACAGGTAGTGTTAATACTACAACAAGTACAACATTACAACAACATTTGACATATGAGCCCCTATGCTTGCATGTACATATTTTGACATGCGAGCCTCGATTATGCAAGAAAAACGTAGCTCAGCTGTGTTTTCAGCTTCACCTGTTATGGATTCGCCTTGGTATTAAATTGTACTTATACCAAATTCCATCACATTACAAATAGCTCCTTTTTTGTACAACTGTGACCATAAATTTGTTGTTGTTCTTTCTTTTCTTATTGTTTAAAAAATACACAAAAATAAGAAGACGTAACAGGAAATTTTGTCCGGGTATTTTTTCATAAATAAATTAGATAAAATTCGTTAAAAAATATATAAATAAATGCATAGAACTTTTCCAAATTTAATAAAACTTACGATATACATATTGAAATAGACAAGACTCTGCTTTTGCTCTAGCAAACACCTGCAAAATAAGCACGAAAGGTAATTTAAAAATAATAATAAAAGTAGGTGGATTTTAAGGTTTTGCATATAATTTCGATTTTGAACAAACAAGCATAAAATGGATTTTTAACTAAAAATAAAGTTTTGTTCAAATTATTTTTTAATTAGCATACTTTCTGCAAGAAAAAAAAAATGGTGTTACAAAACAAAATGTCAAATTAGAAAAAAATAATCAGACTGAAAAGCGCAGGTGCGAATAAAAGGGTCAAAAGAGAAACAACGAAAAGATTGATTTTTCCCTACAGAAATTTGAATTAGTTGGTTGAAAATTTTTACAGCATTTGCATCGTAAACGCGCTTATTTTTCCTCACAAAAAGTATTGTCTATTTAAAGAGAAGAAAACCTGTAAAAATTTCAGAATTAATTTTAATTCAACCGCGCTTTAAAACTACTGGATATTTTAATAAAATAATAAATAAAACAAGAGTGCGTGTGATAATAATTTCATAATTGAAATTAAAAACAAAACACTAAATTTCCACATTTTTTATAACAAGCGATGAAAAACACAATTTTTTACTTAATTAAAAATTCTTGCTATTGTTTCAATTAAAAAGATGAAAATTTTCTGAAATTGATTTGGAAAATTATGTAAAAAACTGGGGTTTTATAAAAATTTCATTTCTCTATTTTATGAGAAGAGAAAAAAATCTTCATGGAAGTGTAAAAAGTGTAAAAACAAGAGAAATCACCTGAATTTGTTTCATTACAAAAAGTAAAACAAAAAATACCTATAAGCAAATGCAAGAAATAGTTTCAAATAACAATAAATAGAAACCCCCATTGGAAACTAAATAAGAAAAGAAAAAAACGGAACTTAACCTAAAAACAAACGAAGAGAGTTTAAGTGAGTAAAGCAAAAACAACTAAAAACAACCCCATTCTCCCATTTAGTTTAATGTTTTTTTTTTGTTTGCATTTTATTGTGTGTTATTTAATGTTTACATTAAAAAAGTTTTGCCAATAAAAGTTTTAATAATGAACGTAAATTAAAAAAAAACAGTTCACTAAAATCAAAGACTATTATTGTGCTGAGGTATCTTACATTTCAGCTGTTGTAATCTGTTTACATACATAAATATATAAATACATACATACATACGTGCATTATTTTGTGTAATATTATTTAAAATGTATTTTTCGTGTTTGCTTTTCTGAAACTATGTATGTACTGTACATACATACATATGTATGTGCATATATATACATAATAGTGATCATATGTAATTGGTATAATTTGCATCTAAAAAAAAATGATTGAATTCAACAAATGATACCCATCATATTAGAGTTCATGGTTCCGCCACATCTACATAATTTAGTTATGTACATATTAGAGTTGTCAGCCGATTAAGAATAATTCGATTAATCGATCAAACAGAACGAAACTCTTGTTCGAATAATTATAAAATGCCGATTTTCGAATAACGAATAAATCGATTAATTAATGTCAATTAATCGAACAAATTTTTTTCAGTTTGAAATGCATACGTACAAATTTTTTAAATTTATTATTTTGGATGTAGTTGTTGTCGAACTGCGCATACCTAGTAGTCGTGCTATGTTTTGAATGAAACTTTAAAAAATTTTCAAGAATGGGATTTTTTCACTCTCAGGTGAATAAGTTAGAAATACACTAAAGCCAAAAAATTGAGCTCGGTTTGGAAGTATTTTACCAATACCAAAAATTAAAAAAAAAAAAAAATAAAGTCACATGTAACAAGTGTGTAGTATACAAAATTGTTGGATCAACAACAAAAAAAATTAATAATTCTTTTGCAACAGATTTAGGAAAACGTATTAAAATAAGAATAAATGAGTGACGTATAAAAATTTTAAATACGTTAATAATATTTTTTAAATTCTGGAAATTTTCCGAGCAATGAAAGTTTTTTAAAATATTCTGCAAAAAGTGAAAATAAAGAATTCCAAATGAATTATACTCCAGATTATTTTATGTTGAAAGTAACCACAATAATTCAGATGAAAGTAATGATATAGAAGTAGTTACTAGTAATGAAAATAACAAACTTTTATACGAATTAAATAATTATATTAAAAGTATTAAAAATTCAAAATATAAAAAAAGACTTCAACGATATATTAGACGAAATGGTATATTAGGAAAAATCTAAAAAAACAACAGAAAAATAAGATAAACTATTTTATGCTCTTCTCATAATATCACCTACCTCGACAATTAGCGAAAGAGTTTTTTCGAAATTAAATTTAATAAAAATCAAAACCAAAAATCGTTTGAAAGCTAAAAAATTGAGTCCACTTTTATTTGTAAAAGTTTATTTCTTAAGAACAACCCAAATTGTCTGATTTAACAAAAAAAATCTATTGATATTTTTTGACTGAATGAAGCATGTTTATTTGAATTAATAGTTTTATGTATTTTTTTTTTTTTGTTAATAAAAATATTAACTATTTTATTTTTAAGTTTTTTGTATGAAACGTTTATTTTTTTGTTAATAAATTTTTGAAATCATTTTTTATTCGTTGTTCTCATCGATTAATCGAATAATTTTTCAACTTTAATCGTTTGATCGAACGAATAAAAACAATTATTTGAAATATTCGAACAAATTTGAAAGGCGAATAATTGACAACTCTAGTACATATGCATTCAATTCTCCGTTCAATATGTTCGATATACACATGTACATTAGGGATATAACTTTTTAACAATTTTTTAAAATATCAAAATTGCATAGCACAGTCCAATAGTGCATAAAAAAGTATAAGGGAACGTACGCATGTATATATAACGTACGTGTATATAACGTATATTTATTTCTTCGCTATGGTCAAAAGAGTTCACACACCAACCGCGATGAAGTTTTGAAAATTTTTAATTTTCTTTTTGGATAAGAAAATAATATGTTTATTTAAAACAAAAAATAGCTCAAGTATGAAATTTCATTAATATTTAAGCTTTAGGCTGCACCCACACCAACGAAACACATTGTTGTCAATTAAGTCAATGATCTAGTATCTGATGGTAACCCACAAAAAAAAAAAATCAAATTTTTGTCTTAAAAGACCGGTAAAATTAAAAATTGTCTAAAACTGAAAATTGAAAAATACCCTTAAAATACTTAAGTAAAAAAGTAGAACAATTTATGGTGCAATTTTTCTTGTTTTGAAGATATTCTCCTGTTTGTTAATTTGGGTTAATTTCTCCCATTGTGGCGCCACTTTTAATTTTATGAATCTTTGGTAATAAAAGTAAAACATTCTAAAAGGTTTGATAAAAAATTTGACATTTAGGCTTAAATCTAGTTTAGTGACGCAGCTCCAAATGAAAAAAAAATTACATAGGGCGATAGAAAATCGAAAAATAAGACGAAAATTTAATGTGGTAACTTTCTCGGAAACGCATAGTTTTCGAGTTATTGGCCTCTGAAGTTTGTATATATATGTGCGATTTCCCTTTGCATTTCTCAACGTATAAGGCCAATTTTGGTATCATTTGAAAGCTTTTGACTAGATCTATATGAATTTATTAAAATACAGAAGATTTTAGTGATATTTAAAAAAAAATTATTGTTTTTCGACCCAAGTGGGCTAGAATCTAATTTCCAGCAACCTGCTAACCTATATTAAAATAAATTAGTGTGGATAATATCTGTCAAACACTTCCTCCAGCGTACAATCTGATGTCATAAATATTATATTTTCTATATCATTGTGTTGGTGTACAAGGTGGAGAAAATCATTAGGCCCGGCCAAAGGCCGGCTATAAAGAACATCTATTCTATATACCACCGTGTCGGGAAATACCATGGTGGAGAAAATTATTAAGCCTGGCCGAAGGCCGGCTATGCAGAAAATATATTCTATATACCGCCGTGTCGGGATATACCATGGTGGAGAAAATCACTAAGCCCGGCCGAAGGCCGGCTATGCAGAAAATCTATTCTATATACCGCCGTGTCGGGATATACCATGGTGGAGAAAAGCACTAAGCCCGGCCGAAGGCCGGCTATGCAGAAAAACTATTCTATATACCGCCGTGTCGGGATATACCATGGTGGAGAAAATCATTAAGCCCGGCCGAAGGCCGGCTATGCAGAAAAACTATTCTATATACCGCCGTGTCGGGATATACCATGGTGGAGAAAATCATTAAGCCCGGCCAAAGGCCGGCGATGCAGACAATGTAAAAAACTGCTTTGACACCTAAAGATTTTAAAATTTAAATAGAAAATTTGCAAATTCATATAGTCATGTATTTTGAATGGGTTTGATCATTGGTTTGTGTAAAAAACGAGCGTTTGAATGTGTTTTACACAGCTCTAATATAGAATGGCCAACCTCATGATGCTCAGCTATATGTTCGGGCATTGATGTCAGAGAATAGACAAAACATGGACATGAGCCGTCTACTTTAGCCATATGCGATGTCTGACATGATGATCATACCAAGTTCATGGCTAATGGAGACGCCTGATAATCAATGAGATGTTTATGAACGTATAATCGTATATAGAAATACTGTTAAGTTTAATTCAATTCAGTAACTTAGTACCTACATCTTTTTGACATCGTAGGATGGTCTTTTTTTGGGTTGTATTGCTGCGAGTATACCTTGTAAAAATATGCCTTGGTTTAATCTTTTGCTAATTAAATAATATATTGTCATTTATCTTGCAGTACATTTAGTTTGTTAAATAATGAATGACATCAAACTAGTATTTCTATTGATGCCATATTCTAGTAAACGAAAAGTCTGTAGTCGATACTCTTTTCACGTCATAAATCTTCAAAAATAAAAAAAAGTTAAAAAAAATTACAATACGAAATTAACACAAATTTCTTTGCTCAAACATTTCAATTGTAACAACACGAATTGATGCTACTAATCACTCATTTGAATAGATTCAAACTTGTTGTATGTATGAACTGCAAACAACAACATGCACGTAGCACTTGTATTCGTTATTAAATTTTTTGCATCACTACATAATTGATGACATTATTTTTAGTTTTTTTTTTTTGTATGAGATACATTTTTACGATAATAAATAGCTAATGTTGATTTTTTGAAAGCGATTATCTAGCGGTATGTTGTTTTAAATTTCCATAATTTCTTTTATTTCTTCGTAATCGCTACAGATAACAGTAGATTTTTACATACACACGTATAAATTCAAATAAAAAGAAAAATATAGATTTAAAATACATAGAAAAAAGCTAAAAATCAAAATAAAAGTACATAATATCATAATTTAAAAATGTATGTAGTAATCAAGGCGAATTCACTGGTAGTAATTTTTTAAAAATTATTCATTTGTGAAAAAAATAAGGTAGTGAGTGATTAATATAAGGCAAATTAATCAGGTACATAATTATTGCGGCTATTCTCCCGATTTCACCCTTTGAATGAGTTTCCTCAACTTCTTCCACCCCTGTTAATTGTTTAACAGCACTCTGTTAACAGCAGAATTGATTCGACTAAAATTTTTGGTTTGTATTTGTGGTATTTAAAATTAATTTGAAAACTTTAAACGCAGTTTAATAGTCATATTTATTAAGTTTTTTCTCTGCCCGCTTTGGTTCCTCTAGGTCGACGGGTTCGGTGTCTGTAATGACATTTGTAGAAAATTTTTATGCATTGCTTAAAATACACGTAGGAAAAATTTCGCATGGGATATTTTTAAAAAACGTATAATAAAAATAGGAATATACTGTCATGCCAGCTGACCATTGATGGAAAATTGAAATTTTGATTTGGCTCTGAGTATCAACCAAGAAAGTTTTTTTAAACAAAATGGTATTTTTTCATTAGTATTTAGTAGGATTTCTATAAATTTTTACCACAAACATTAAAAACAAAGTCAGCGATCGAGTGGCAAATTAGAGGCAAATTCATAACAGGTACACTCGCCTCAATTCGCTTTGCAAAATAGATATATCCGATGCACCGATGTCAAAAAATGTACCGAACAATGTGTCAACAATGCATTTGTGATTATAACTGGATAACAAACATAATAGCCTTTTTCCACTACGCAACATCTAACATCAACCATCAATTTGAGAAGATGTTAACATCTTCCCATAAGAAATACACAGTACTAAAAGTCAACATCTTTCTACATCTTCAAAAGATGTTCCTAAATCATTTTGTCCCAATCAACATATTCCGATAATTTTAATGTCATCTCTAGCAAAATGACAGATACATACATGTATGTATACATAATTGTGTAAGAAAAAATAAAGAAAAATATATCAAAATGAGTGGCACACGTAAGTTTTTACTTTTTTTTAACTTTATTTTATATGTTGTACATATTTAAATATAATAATTTATTTTTGGTTTTAGTAAAGAAAAGCACTGCTCGTCGCATAGTATGGAACCAGGATTTGGAAAACATGTTGCTGGACTTATGGGATGACAAAATAGAAGATTGAGAGGCACAAGAAAGAACTCTCATGTCTTTCAGGAAATCGCTTTTTTTGCTATGCATATAAAAACTTTAAATAAATAAAAAACCAAAGAATTCATATAAGAAGTTCGTGTTAATGCTTTTTTCTGAACACTGCATTAACAATTCTGTTTGTTCTTGTAAATTATGAACGAGTCCAATTATTAATGCTTCTTCAAAATCCATTTTAATTTTATTTTAATTTTTTCCACAATAAATTATGCTGTAAGTATTTTTATATTTTTGACAGCTGAGAAGATGGTAGATATTAGATGTTGCCAATGGAAATGCAATTTGACATTTTCAACATATTCCATTCATTCCTCTAAAATGTATGCTAGTGGAAAAAGGCTATAAGAGGCGAAAAAAAAACGAAAATAATCACCTGAGCGGTCGAGACTACCTGTTATGAATATGCCTCAGGTTACATCAGACATTTTTGGTTGGCTTACATGTTCCCAATGTTGCTAACATATAAAAGCTGAAAAGCGCAAATAATAAAAAAACTTATAAAAAATAAGTACTAGAACTGACATGGGGTACTGAGGTATTTTAAAAATGAAATAGTACTGAAAAATGTATTAAAGTAGTAGTTTATTTTTCTAAACTGCTGTAGACGTGTATGTATTTTTTTTTTCATAAATGTCAAATTGGAAATCTAAGCAAAATAATTTGTTTTTATATAAAAAATAAAAAATATCTGCTGCATAGAAAAATTGTACATCAAAAAACTGAAAGCAAACAATGCATTTTTAACAACTGAACCATGGTCTAATAATCAGGTCTGCGCAAGAAGGAATATGGTTTTTTGTAGGGTTGTGTTTTAACCGTTAAATAATCTGCAAAAATATGGTAAGTTAATTCGGTCTTGTCAAAAGTTGTTTACATTTTTGGCCGCCATCATGAATATTTTTGTTTACGTTATGCTTTTTGTTTTTGCATAACCAAGAAATACATACAAAACAACTTTTGTTTTGTTTTGTATACAGCTTTGTTTTGACAATTTTAAATGAATTTTACACAAACAAAATGCATGTCGTTTTTTGTTGTTGCGTTGATACGCGCACCTTATTATTCCACCATGAACTGAACTATCTTTAAAAACATTAACTAACCGTTGTGTTTGGTAGCGACGGTAATGTCCGACTTCAAATCGATCTGCTTGTGTCTCTGTTTTTGACAGACATGAAACATTTTACACTAACAAAATGCCTTTTGTTTTTGTGATGTTTTATTTATTGTAGGGACAGGACAGTACTACCATGATTATACCATGATTACTAGACGTATGTTTCTTCACACACATTTTTTACAATATTGTAGAATGGAATTTCTTTATTTTGAATAGGACATTCCGATAGTATAGTCTTTATTTTGAATTTATTGTATTTGTACTGCGATTTGCCACTGGTGTATGTTTTTCGGCTCTTCTGGGTATTATAAATTTTAAACTGTTTCATCCATAAGGGGCTTTGCAATATTTTGTTGCGGGTAGGGCTAAATATTTGTTATGAAGTGGACTTTGCGCTAACAACTTTGTTAAACGCCTTCCGTTTGGTGGGTGAGGGGGAAGTATAATATCACCGAAAACAATGGGCGCGTTCAGCAGAAAAACCTGCTACTAAACAGTTTAAGTGTAGCAGCTTTTGATTTGTTTGATTTTTCTGAACGAATTGCTCCCTTTTTTGTCAACAATATCAACAAATTTGACTTTTCAATTAAAATTATTGAATTTCATTTTGTAAAATGATTTCAGAATATTTTTTTTTAAATTTAAATGAATTAAAATTTAAAAATATACATACATACATATGTATTGTGAAATTTGATTCAAAAGTCAAATTGAACTGAAATAGCGTAATTCGATGAAATGTATCGTACTTTTTCTTTGCTACCCAAAACAGTGAGCGCTCACTCAACATGTTCGCTCATCGCTCAGTAATCAAATCGTTCAGCAGATTGTTGAGCACCAGCTGTGTAGCAAATTGTGTCTGCTGAACGCACCCAATGTAACGTCCAACATCATTGAGCTACTGAAGTTAAGATCCGAAAAAAAATCGAAATTATAAAATATAATATTGTTAGCTGTTAAAAAATACTATAGATAGTACATATCGTTAGCTAAAATGTAAAACCACTCATCATAATCACCTCGAAATTAAAAACGAAAGCAAAAAGAATTTTACTTTAACCACTTGAAGAATTTTATTTAGCTTTTTCCCTTTCCAACTGAATTTCAAAAAGTGTAGTTATGTGATTTTACATTTCATTTGACGATATAAGTATGTATACAGATTCGCCTAAATGTGAGCATTATATTAGAGATGTGCAAATGTCGTGAATTTTTCGTGTCACGCGTGACTCACGCGTGATCGTAAGTGATTTTTTAATACAATTTTCACGCACTCAAAACAGTTCTCTATGTTAAAATCTCCGTTACAAATGCAGACATTCATCTACATACATACATATGCATGTACGTACGTACATAATGAAAGTCCATTTTGTTTTCTGTATGTAAACAGATAATGCAAATATGTAATGTGATATTTTATTTCATTGGTGTTATAAAATGAATGTATGTACAATGTACATATTAATAAACCACCATATACATAAGTAATAAATTTAAATAACCTGCCTTGGCAGACATTGCTAGATTTTTTATATTGGGGGCTATTCTGCGTTTCGATTCGAATCGAAATTTTCTCCGTCTGGCAGCTGTGGTATTCTGTGTTTCGATTCCGCTCAGTTTCTTTCGATTGTATGTATTCTGCATTACGATCGGAGCTCCGTTTTTCTCAGTTGTTTTTTTGTTAACGGAGGGGTTTTCTTTATCTGTGTTTTTTAGTTAAAAAGTTTAAAATTGTAAGTAGAAAATGAGATAAAATGTTCAGAAACGATTAAAAAAACACTTAAAATTATTTTTAATTAATTTATTTAATTAAATTAATTTTTTTTTTTCTTTTAAATTGTTAATTTTTGTACCCGACACACATAATGATACCTGGAAATCCAGCATTTGAGTAGAAATCTCACTTTGCCTCAATCTTTTCCTCCTCACTATGGTCACCGGTGAAGAAGAAGTCAGAGAATTTAGTTGCACCTCATGAGCAAAAATGTCTAAAACATATTTGAACGCTTCTTTGTTTAAACGAAAGTTCTTTTTAAATCTGTAAAAGTAAATTATTTTACAACATTTACATATTTCTTTCACAATAAAAATTAAAATTGACAAACTTATTTCAAATGGATTGTACCTGTCTCTAATTCTTAACTTTTCAACCCTTGCCTCTTTATTTCTCATCAACAATAATGCAGCTGTTATAGACTCCATTCCTACTTGAAATTAAAAAAATTAATTGCAAACACACTGAATTAATCCTCTACAATTTTTATTAAAGTTTTGGTTTCATCACAACACTATTAATTTTTTCTAATTATGTACCTTTATCTTCACAAGATTCTTTGCACTGTAATATGTTTATGAACAACTAATTTTTAGTTTGTTTTTATATATTTTTATTTTATTTAACAATTTTTTTATTAAACTTTATGAAGAACTTATTTTTAATTATGTATAAATACATACAACTTTTTGTATTAAATTTGACATTTGTTTATGAAAATAATAACAAACTTGCTTATTTTGCTATTTCATTTCCACATTCCACAGTGATGCTATTAATTTTGTAAACATTGTTGTCTTCTTCTTTTTCTTTCGATTCCGTTTTTCTTCAGAATACCAATTTTCGATCGCAACGGAGCTGAATGCGGAGACTTAATCGAAACGCAGAATAGGGGTGATTAAGTTTATCCTTTGTATGCTAATTTTTCGAGCTTTTCCTGAATTTTTTTTTTTATTTAATTGACGATCTTGAAGTAAATAAAGAAATTAATTACAAAATAAAATTTTTTAGCTATGCTAAATCTTTTATTGAAAAATTTGTATTTCACCGTGAGCATGCGTGCAAAATTATTCCCGTTGTGCGTGAAGGTATCTACGTGATTAAAAATATTGCGCTCGTGAGCGTGCGTGATCGTGAAAGTTTTAAATCATGCCGTGCGTGAGCGTGTGTGAAAAATATTTATGCTTCGTGATCGTGAGCATAATTTTACTCACGCGCACATCTCTACATTATATTACTCTTTGCAACAATAAACATTGAAAAATAACTTGCATGCAACTGACAATGATAAAATTAAAAATCATGAGGTTGTGAGTGAATGGATGAAATAGACAGCGATGATGATGATATTATTATTCAAACGTAATTGTTGAGGTAAACAAAGAAAATATCTATATGTATGTATGTACATATGTATGTAGCATGTACGAATAGATCACCAACCATTAGAACGCGCATGGCCCATTTTTCAAATGCAGCAAAACAAAATTTAATTCTGCTGTGCATTTTAAATGTTGTAATGACAAAAAATTATGACTTAATAATATATTGGTTATTACATTTTTTTTTTGAATTCTGCAATGCAAGTTTCATATTATTTTCCAAAAAAAAAAAATGTACGATATTTCAACAATTTTCAACGTGTCAAAGAAATTTTGTATTTCATTTCTGTGCAAAGTTTTATAAAATTCCTAGTGCTTCTCAACAATGTGTTCCTATTCAATTTCTTTTTTTTTTTTTTTGCAATAGTTCTGACTGCATCTAGTGCAGGCTGGCAGGCAGGAAAACGCGTTATTTTTGAGATGAGAGAAAATTGTTGAAAATGCTGAAATTGCAAAATTATTTTAGGTTAGTTGGTTTTTGTGCTCTGCGATGCGTATTATTGAGAATTTTTCGAAATGTCGGTTGTATGGGTGGCATGGTCGTGTCAAAAAGTAACAGTAATATACATATGTAGATACATACACATGTACATAAGTATGTACATATTTAAACCCAATTCTACACAAGTACTTTTGTATATTTATCCCAGTTATTGGGTCGTTTGTTTGGTTTCTTTTGCCATTCATGTGATACCATGTGATTCTCTTTTGTTTTGCTTATAATTTTTTTGTTTTTCTTTTTTTGGTTATTTGTTTTTTCTGGTCTCACTATACATACATATGTACATACATACATATGTATGTATGTTCATACTTTAGTTTTAGTTAAAAAGAGCAAACAAAGTCTTTTCATGTATTGTAATTAGGTTAAATTTTGTTAGCTTTTTTCGTTATATGTACATACTTATGTAGGTATTTTGTCATTATTTACTATTAATAGAAAATACTACATATATACCAGTACATGTGTACATACATACATACATATCGCTCCTTTATTGCAACGTAGTCAATCTCAAAAAAACTCAAACGTGGCAAAATGCATTTAAAGTTTTCAAAGCGTAAGCATTTACATATACATACATACATACATATGGACGGCCCCTACAATCATTTTATGAAAAAATTGATCATATTCGAGTCATTTATGACTCCTCTGGGCGATTAAAATAAGCATATGTATGTATATGAGCTCATTTTCTGATCATAAATGTTTGTTTCCTCGGGAGAAAATGGTACCCTACCCGCGACTCTTCTTGGGAGGTTTTTTTTTTACCCGCTTTTCTGATCAGTTTCGAGTCATTTATGACTCATATTTTTAATGATTTGCGAGTCTTTTTCGAGTCATTTTTTAGTCGTATTTCTGATTGTTTGCGGGTCTTTTTCGAGTCCTTTTTAGTCGTATTTCTAATTATTTTCGAGTCTTTTTCGACTCATTTTTCAATCCTATTTCTAATCATTTGCGAATCATTTACGAGTATTTTTTTTAGTCGTATTTCTGATCGTTTGCGAGTTTTTTTATTTGTAATCGATTACGAAAAGAAATATTTTTCGATTTAAATTATTAATTACTTCAGTTTATTAAAATTATATAAATTAAATTATTATTAAATTATATAATAAATAATAATATAAAAATGTTTAGTAAAAAAAAAAAATATAACAGTACGAAAAGGAATTGAATTTATAAAAAAAGTAATAATAATAGTGGGATTCACAATTCGTCGTAAATTTTGTATAGTGTGTAATTATAACACAATATTGTTAGAAAAAAAGTTTTCACACCCGGTAAGCTTATTTTACAATTTGTTTTGTATTTTCAATTCTTTTGTTTGAGAAACAAACCGTCAAGTGTTCGTCTTCGTTGGTTCGAAAATTGACGTTGAGTTATGTGACCATGTTTTGCACTCCCTGTTATCAAAAAACAATTCAGTTATTTTAAAATAAAAACAATTATTTTTATTAAATTCTGCAAACCTGATGGTGCTTTTGGGAAATTCTGTTGCATAGAATATTTTTTAATTTTTTTCAACTTTTAAGAAAATAACAA
Source organism: Lypha dubia (assembly GCA_947311025.1). Taxonomy (NCBI): domain Eukaryota; kingdom Metazoa; phylum Arthropoda; class Insecta; order Diptera; family Tachinidae; genus Lypha; species Lypha dubia. Next base: position 57,505,413 of record OX371263.1, read on the forward strand.
AAATAAATATGAAGTATGTATGTATGTATACCTTTTTTGAAATTATCTCTGCTTTAGGACTCTTAGGTTCTTTATTGTATTTAAAAGGAATTCGTATTAGGTCATTTGTTAACACTAAAATACCCAGATTTTGGCCAACTTCTAAAGCATTTCGAATGTTCTGTTCAATATTTTGATAACGCTCTTTAGGATTTTCTGATGACAAAATATATTTGATTTGTTCACTAACATTGTCATTTAGTATCACCTGAGTTTTAAAATACGAGTAATTTACATGAGTATGTATGTAAATATGTACATATGAAAAAGTTCTTACACAATTCTGGCTTTTGGTTAAGAGTCTCCAATATGTATGGAAATAGTAAAGAGCCCATGGTATCCTTTCTTAAATTTGTCATTTTAAAATATCTTACAAAAAATTTTAATTAATTCTTACAAGAAATTTAAAAATAAAATTTTATCGGTCTGAAGCAAAATTAAATTTAAAATTAATTAAATTAAATTAATTAATATAAATTAAAATTTTAGCTAGTTTTTGCACTTTCATAAATTTCGCGAATTTTTACGAAAGCGAACAATTTTAGCATATTATAATCAGTTTTAGAACTTGCATTGAATATGTGGGTTCTTGTGATTTTTTTTTTAATTTTAGCGATAGGCTCGATTTTCTGCAATGCAAAAATATTTCAAGGCAAGATTTTTTCTTGCATATCAAAGATACAAATCAATTTTTTTTTCAATTTGAGTTTTATATTGAACAAAACAATGGATTAATCGAAGAAAATCTTTACTCAGCGAAGCGGCTATTCCAGTGGGTTAGTGAATTAACTAAAAAGTTTAGGAAATCACTAACCATCTTCTCAAAAGCTTTTAAATGATACCAATATTGACCACATTATATGAAACATACACCATATATGTATTTACAATTTTGTACTGGAACTCCAGATACCCATACCGGAAACTAAGCATGGCCGAAAAATTTTTTATTTATTTTTTCCTATTTGTTGATTCTCCATCGGATAAGATATTTTTTTTAATAACGCAGCCAAACTACATTTGTTCCCACATTATTTTAAAAATTTGTTTGAAACAAAACAAAATTGAAATCGTCGAAAAAACAAAATTTCATTACTTTTCTAGAACACAGTGAAATTGTAAATGTGAAATTCAAAAGTTTTTCACTTTCATTTTGTAGTGAAACACAGGCGTAAAATTGAATTAAAAAAAACTTTAGCTAATAATTCAAAACCCAGCAAGGGTTTTTCTTCTACCATCATAAGCTTTCAGATTTTGGGGTCTCAATTGGTTCAAGATTTTTAAGTTGAAAAATGTGCTACTGTGTAATCGAACTACCAAACTAGATTAATTACGTAAAAGAATCAATTATCCATTGTGATCTCCAATTAAGTAATGAATTTTAGTCGATGTGAATTATGTTTTATTCACAGAAATTTAATTTTTCAACCAAATGGAATGAAAAAATAATTTGATACGACGATAGTAATCGAACGTATATTCTTCTAGTCTACGTACGTTCATTTATCAAAATAAAGTGTTACAGTTAAATGAAATTTCTTATATTAATTGACAAGTTAAATAAATTTTGATTCATACGAAATTCTTCATACCTGATGATTTTTTATTCTGAACTCGAAATGTTGTTTTATAAGTTCATCTGTTCTATACCTGTCATAGCTGATTAGTTTTTAAAAAAGTGACCACCAAAAATAGGGTAACCATGTTTCGGTATGTATTTGTTTCAGTTTGAAAGTAACCCTAGATCGGATTTGTCAAAATATTTAACAAAATAAATATTAAAAATACAAACATGCTATTTATTAGCAACTTATTCTACTTTAATAACAGCGTAATAATCTAATTCCATTTCATAATAAATTTATTTATTTGTTTTTCCTTTGCTCTCTTTTCATAACAATTTATAACATTCATTGTTTTTCCCTTGGATATGGATGACACCACCTGAATGAAATACTTTCTATAACTAATATTTATTGCTGCTGATGATGATGATGATGATGATGTGCTGCTTCTGCTTTAAAATATTTTGATTTATTTGATTTTATTTTTTTCGGTGATGAATTTTCGACGAGATTTATATTTTGCTAAAACAACCAAAACAAATAATAAATTATCACTTGTGGTGCTACTTTGGCTGGTGCGAACAACTACTACTCGGGCGATTGGGACATACTCATAACAACAACAATAAAACAAACAAACAACAAAAAATATCAAAATGTGACGTTCTAAAATTAGGGCAACTGAATACAATAAAGTTAAAGCAAGAAGTCAACAGCAGCAACAATTGCAACAACCACAACAACACAGTAATACACTAATAGCAAATCAAGAAAAATAAATTGTCTGCAATAGAAACTGTGGCAAAACAATAGAAGAAGAAGGCTGTGGTGTGGTGGTGGCGTTGGCAGTTTGTTGACGCTTCGTTTGCTTATTTTTAATAATAGCCCGAAAAAGAATTTCGAAAAAAACAGATAAATAAAAAACAAACAGTTGTTACTTGCTCCGTAATACATCAAATAAGAACTGAAGAGTGAACATAAAGCTATTCAGAAAATTCCCTTTTTATACATTCAATAACAATCGTCAATATTTTATAGAAATGGATTCTTTAAAAATATCCAAAAGTAAGAGAAATACATATTATATAAAATATATATGCACATATATTGTTTTGTTTTTTATCTTATTTAATTAAGTCAGTGTAAAGTCAAGGTCACCCTTGGAAAACATTTGCGTAAAAAAGCGTAACCACTAAACCCCTTTTGATTCAGACACGTGATAACTTATAGAAAATGTTATAGAATCCAATATTATTGGAAATTGTGTAACTTAATAAATATGTACGTCCATAATGCTGGGAACACAATTGGGACGAACGCCGAATTTCGTCTAGCACGACGAATTCGTTGGCAAAAGTTCGTTGCGTAAATTCGTCGTGTGGCGCACAACTGGGACGAAGAAACAACCACTGTCATAATAATCCAAAAAATTGTGTGTATTTTTTATTACAAATTTGTTTTTGTATACATGCAAACATACCAACGATAGTGTTACCGTATAAGGAAAATAATTCCTTTATAAAATTAAACATTAAAAAAAACTATTAAAAACAAATTTCATCATTAATAATTATGTATATTTAACTAAAATGCTCTATATCACAAAAAGAAGAACTTATTAAAGTAAAAATTAACATTATTTACTAATATATTATAAAACTAAAAAAACATGGTAACGCTGTACTGATTTCTTCGTCGTTCGTCGGCGTATGAAATAGAAATAAATCTATCAGAGAATTCGTCACGTACGACGAATTTCGTCGACGTCGGTGCTGTGTTCACTTTCATATGTGTTCTATTTTTGACGACGAATATTCGCAACGAAAAATTCGTCGTTCGTCCCAATTATGTTCCCAGCATAAGTCTAAAAGTATTTTATTGGTTGCGCTTTTTTTTCACATAATTGCCAAATGTGACCGTACCATTATTTAACATGTTTAATGTAAACGTTTTCAAAACAGAAACTTTCATTGAAAAAGGGATATTTCTTAAAAAAGTACCTATTTGTTTTGAAAAATTATTTTTACATTAAAAACACATTTTATATACTAATAAATATTTTAATGTAAAAATAATTTTTCAAAACAAATACTTTTTTAAGAAATATCCCATTTGGCAATTATGTATATGAAAAAAGTAAAGCTAAGTAAATTTTTAAGAAAGTACCTTTGTTAAAAATTATTTTTCTTAAAAGTACATACATATATTAAATTTATTATAAAAGGACTTTTTTAAAAAATATATTTCCCAAAGAGCTTTTCTTAAAAAGTATTTGCTCCTTAAAAGCACATTTTCTTAAAAGGTACTTTCGCTTAAAAAACACAATTTCTTTAAACCTACTTTCTTGGAAAGTATCTAAAGTGCTAAAAAGTATGTATCTATTTTTGAAAGTACCCGTTTTAAAATGTAATTTTTTTTAAATGCTTTCTTTAAAATTACGTTTTATGGAATTTGTTGTATTGGTTTTATTTACAGTTAAAAAGCTCAAAATTAAATAAATAAAAAATAAAATAAACTTTGACATTAAAAAATAAATTTTCTATAATTGCAGATTCTTCAAGTTCATCGACTAATAACGCCTCATCGCCCAGCACAAATAAGCCTGCAACAGGACAAATGTCCTCAACGCAAACTACGGTGCCCATAACTGTACGTTTTAATGCTGGCGATGAATGTATCGATGACATATTTCAGTCATTTCATACGACAAATACCACTAATACGTCGGCCACAAATACGGGAAGTGGTGGTGGCGGTGGCGGCGGAGGTAATTCAGCTACAGGCACTACTAACACAAATAATACTAACGTAATAGGCGCTATTGGTGGTGGTGGTGGGGCAGGAGATTCCCTATCAAGCAGCCCTTCTCAACATCATCAACATCCTATAAATAATGTGAGTTCGAACTTTTACACATCATTGTTTATTATTATTATACATTTAACTTTGGTTATCGTCAGCGATTTTTATTGTTTGAAATTTTACTGAGAGGAGACTTTTTTTCAATTTGTCATAATTTTCAAGTTTTCTCATAGTCTTACAACAAATTGTTCGGTCATTAGTTTCCAATTTGTTTTGATAATTTTTAGTTGCGTTTAAATATTTGTTCCAGTGGCATGTCTTTATCGCGGCAACTATATCATTTGTATCGTTTTTGATTTTTTGTTCTTGTATGTATGTCTGCTTATCAAAACGTGTTGAATTTCGCAAATTTTATTGTTGAAAAGATTAAAGAGAAAAACTTTTTTAAAGTGTGGTAAGTCACTTTATTTTTTGTACGTGGAAGTGAAATATAATCAATTTTATTAAATTATTTGAAAAGAATGAAAGACATGTTTATTTTTTGTTGCCAGAAAATTAGTTATAAATTAAGTTTTTTATAAAGTGCTTTGAATTTAAGGGAGAAAATAATCTATTGTAAGTTAGAAATAGTTTTGTGAAAATTACAGTATAGCTTGATTGAGAAATTTCGGCTAAAGTTCATACTTGAATTAATTCAAATTCAAATCCATACATGGGAGTAATTAAATAAATTGACTAATTAATTGTCGATTTCATTGGCATTGACTTATAAACAATGCCAATTAAATTTTTAGCATTATCAATTTTTCGAACAATGCTAATGCTTTTCAATGAAATAATTTAATTATTAGTTAGTTTATTAGTTAGTTAAAAAGTAAAAGCATTACAAATAACCAATGCTAAAGTTTTTCAAAAGCATTATCAGTATTAAACGTCAATATTATTTCACATATTTATTGACGTATATATGTATGTATGTGTATGTATTAAAAAATGTACATAGCTTGGCTTGTATTTTAATTTATAATTTTATTTTTTCAAAGCCTTCATTGTTTTTCCATTATAAATAGTAGAAAAATTATATTTAAAGAAAAAGCAATGGCATTTATTGGTGCTGATTTGTTTTTTTTCATTGTAAATGTTTAAAATAATGCCAATGAAAATTCAATGCCAATGAAAAAGTCCCATGTATGTTCAAATCCTGTTAATTTTTTAAATGTGATGGTTTGTATGTTTGAATGTTTGTTCAACTATAACGCGGAAACCGCTCAATGGATTTGGATGTACAGATATCATGTGGTCATATCATGTGACACAGATTAAAATGGGTGGGCCTTTTTAAGGATGGTATTCCACCACTAGTCTTGAAACAGTGCTTTTCTACGAAAAAAAAGGTGGGGGGGGGGGGGTCAATAACCCTGAAAATTACCGCCCAATTGGAATTTGTTCTGCGCTTTCAAAAGTGACGGAATGTATGTTGAAATATTTAGAGTTCAACCGTTTACTTAGTGATCGGCAGGCAGTATGGGTTTCGTAGAGGCCGCTCTACGGGGGACTTACTGGCTTTCCTGTCAGAAAAGTGGTGGCACACCATTCATCACTTTGGCGACAGTAAATTTGTGACATTTGATAGATTGTGGCATGGATCACTTTTGTCGAAACTATTTACTTTTGGTGTCGGTGATGTCGTCGTTGGATTTGTATTGCGCTTTCTCAGAGATATCACTATACGAATTATTGTAGATGGGATATCATCAAAAGAGTTCCAGATAAATTCAGGGGTACCGCAAGGCTCCGTTCTTTCCTCTACGCTTTTTCTAAAATTTCTTAATGTCCTTCTATATCAACCTTACAACCCAATCTATTCTTGAAGACGATAGCACCATCGTCCATTCATTCATTAGGCCAAAGTTGTTGGCGATTTGGGGGGGCTTTGGCAATTCCGCAAAACATGAAATATATACTTAATCGCGATCTCCTAATAATTTAAAATTTGGGTCATGCTAATACAGTCGATTTTAATGTATGGAAGACCCAATGTGATATGCTTACGGGCAGACGTATGATTGGACATGCTGCTCCATCTGTAATTATGGAGGGTATAAATATTGAGGAATCAGAAACTCTACATACATATTTGTGGTATTAAAATTCATTCTGATGTTCGATGGAATGATCTCATTTTTCATGTCTCAAATAAGAAGAATTCAAGTATGTCGGTTTTTTAAGGCGGTCTAAGACATACGCTGACTTCCTAAATGTATATTTACAATGTATCAATACAGAATTAATATCAAGTTGATACATTGTGTAGTTACTTTTTTAAAACGTTGCACACTAATACTTTGCAACCCTGAAATTGTTTAAGAACATATATTTGCAATGTATCATTCATAATAAATCAAACAATGGCGGAAGAGTATATTTTATGGAAAAATTTTTGTGATTTGTGCGAACAAGGAAACTCCAGCTCCCATACTGCTTTAAACATTATTAAAAGAAAACATAAACGACTTGTTGTCTTGTGCTGCGTGTTGTATTTATTTTGCATTTAAATCTATTTGGATACCTTTCTTGCTTTTTCTTGCGTATTAACTACAACAGTGTTTCAAATGGGAACAAAATACTTTGCTAAAATTTTCTCGTTTGCATTTAGGAAGTCAGCCATACTTTACTCCATCGGATGTTCTTAATATTTATACCACCTATATCCGACCAAAAATGGAATATAACTCCCATTTATGGGCCGGTGCTTTATAATCTATTTTGAAGTTACTCGATCGCGTTTAAGATTATCATATCCCAACAGTTTTTGTCAAATTGTTCTTTTCTTAATGCCACTGTAGTTTGTTTTACTATAGTTTTTTGTATTCAATCGCGGAAATATTTTATGTTTAATTTTTATTATTTATTATTCTATTCTATATCTAATTTATGTGAGTTTTTCTTTCTTGTTGTCTATTTTTAGCCTGATGAAATAAATACCCGTAATAATTTTCTGCAAGGCAACTTCTTTCATCGCAAAAGGTAAGTGTATATTAGTTTTTATTTCAAGTATAGTTTCAATAAGTCGTATATGAATTAGTAAATGTGTGCATACTATTTTCGATAAATTTATGATTTCGCAGTAGATTTGATTCAACCAACTACGAAACAGATCATACCCTTGACTAGATACAAATTATATGGGAAGTTTTTCTTAAGTAAATTGTTTAATTAATTCTGCTTCGACACTAGCCCTTGCTTTGTAACTGAGTCACAGTCAATAAAATTGACGTGAACCAACCTACTATAAGATGAAACAACAATACGTTAAATTATAAAGTAGACTAGTTTCAAAATAACGGATTATGAGTGTTTGTTTGGAGTATTAGTAACGACCAATCAGAAGTGGAGACAATTTAGATCAAGCAAAAATTGTTTCAACATGTAAAAATGTAATAAAATTCTATTTCTGTTGAAAAATTGGTTAAATATTTGATATGCGTTTCCTTCATGAGTGGCAAAAACGAACAAACGAACGTTGATGAGAGGTGTAACGGCCTTGAAATCGGTATACTGATACGTTCTAATGTCCCTAAAACTCTGACACAACAAGCTTTTGTAACAAGCTTTTTTCACTGGCACTCCTAAAAGTATGTAAGCATTTTATTGTTTACTACAAATAAAGTTGATAGTTGATTTGAGTGTTCGAACATCCTATTTTATATTTGCCAAATGAACTATGTCAGTTTTTAGTTCAAACGCTCTTTGTTTTTAATTGAACTATGAATGAAAGGTGAACTTTGTCTGCACTGTGGGAGCATAAGGGAAACAAATACTGCAATGCAATAAAAACTTCAATTTTCGTATACAGAAAAGTAGTAAAAATCACCCTCACTAATGGTGGAAGGCATTGCACTTTATGCCCCGTGTAAATCGACAGTGTTGATAGTGCCTTGTAAAACAGATGACAAAGCCGTTAAAAACAGCGCATTCAACTTTTTCATAAATTGTGTGAAATGACAAGCATAGCTGTCAGATTTTTTTAGAGGTAATATCGTCATATATTTGGGAAAAAATCGTCATTATCGTCAATATAGCTTATTAAAATCGTCATAAAAACTTCAAATGAAAAAAACCGTTTTTTACCAACAAAAGAAGTAAAGCTCTTAAATCAAGAAATCTTATTAATAAAACAGCATTCTTTTAAATACAGAGTTCGGATACTTCAGTTACAATTCACAATAAAATCACATGTAAATAGATTGTATGTTTTTCAATACTTTGAAATATTTTTTTTATTTTAAATAATATTAGCCTTATATAAATATAAAACTAATAAAGAAATAAAGCACTAGCTACTTGGGCTATCGGCTCACTTTGAAATATATATATGTACATTGTAGGGAAAAAATAAAAAATTCAATCCTTAAGTTATTTTTTTCCATTTTAGTTAAATATGTATTTTAAATTTAATTTTTGGAAACACATTTTCTAAAAATGTATCAAAACTACAATAAAATTTATACAATAAAATATATTTTTTTAAGAAAATAGACTTATATACATATACATATGTATATGTTTAATATATTTTACAAATATATATTGCAATTAACCATATTGATTAAATAAGGTACATCTGCTAGATCATAGCAGCTACATAGATATGTTTAATCTTTTGTGTATAATATTGCTTCCAAAGACGACTTTTTCAATGAATTTCTTACTTTACTTTAGTCTTAGTTATGTTTACCTGACTAAATATTATTTCCACATTTGCTGAAGAATGTGGTTAAACTAAGATTTTTGTAATAAATTTGGTGAAAACCTGAAACAAAAGACTAGAATCCCTAGTTTGTATCTCTGATATATTTTTTTCCAAAAATCCAATAGTTATATGTTTTTATCAGGACAATAATTTTAATTGTCTGAACTCAGTTTCTAGCTCTTGACTTTCACTTTCTTCAACAAATTAGGGAAATTCTTCTATAATTTCAGAAAACAAATTTTTTTTCTACATTAATAATATTAAATGGATTAAATTGGTCAAGAGCTTTATATTTATTTTAAAAATCATATCATGATAATATCTGATCACAAAGCTTTATATAAAAAACAATTATTAATATTAGCATATATTTTTTTTGCATTTATTTGTGGTTCTACCAATACGTCTCTGGCAAATATTCCTAAATAAATGTCTTCAAAATTTAAAAAATTGTTTTTGTGTTAATAATCAATTAATAAAAGTTTTCATTTTTAAACAAACTAGTTTTTAAAAACTTTCTCATTACAATTTTCAGCAGTTCAAGGTTGCTTTACTCGTAATATTACAAATAAAAGTTGCAAACTTGAATTATTTAAAATCGTCAAAATTAGGGTATAAATCGTCCCATAGTGACTCACCCCTATCGTGAATAATTTTCCACGTGAAATTTTTTCACTTTTCACGTATTTGCAATCGTGAACAACTCGCATGAACAAATTTTATTCAGTCCAGAATAACAACGTGAAAAATGTTCACTGAAAAAAATTCCCCTTATCGTGAATAAATATTTCCCTCAGAATTTTTTCACTTCTCACATTGATATTTTCACTTTATTTTTGATGGGGAACAGAACAGAAATTATATGTATTTCTTCTTATAATTCGAATATTAAAGCTTAAAAAGTTTATTTTAATGAAAAGTTCTGATAATAAGGCACAAACTGATGTATTCCTCAACAAAATGCAAAAAACAGGTCGATTGCCTGCAGATTTGTGAAACTTTAATTTGTTGGCATTTTTTCATTTTGTTGGCTTTCCAAAAAGTAGCCGAATTATTTTACCACATAAAAGTTAGAATGCAATAAACAAACGGAGCAACCAAACTAAAGCTCCAAAACTGAATATTTAACTTTGATTTTTGAAGTTTTCTTTAAAATAAATATGTCCGTGTATATTTTTGAACAAAAAGTTGTATGATTTTTTATTTTTTTAATCTTCTTCCCTTTTTTACATTCACTAACAACTGATAGCGGGAATAATTTTTCACGGGAGATTCACGATACCATTTTTCCCTTCGAGTAGAATTAAAAGTTCACGTGAACAAAAATTTCACTTCTTATTGACGATAGGGGTGTATATCATTTTTAGGACCCAAAATCGTCAAAATCGTCAGGCTTGGCAAGACATTTAATACATGTACCTTTCAACAAGGTGCCATTTTATGTGTAGAAAAGAAAACACCATTAGTACTTGATTGCAAATTTCGTACTTTAAACAATGAAATTGTAAAACCATTTAAAAAATTCTGCAAAAAAAAAGAATTAAATAAACAAATTCTGTCTACAAAAATCAAAATTAATGTCACAACAGTTCATGTTCAGTCATAATTTATTCAAATGAATAACTTTTTATTAGAGATATTTTCTATTTTAATTGTGAAAAAATGCAACAAAAAATACGACTTTAAAACAAAAAAACACGACTTTAAAACAAAAAACCTACATAAAACTTATTTGAAAAGATTTCAACGAGCACAATCTCGGCTCACTACTCTATCATTTTGTCATCAAAATAGAAGGTGGGCGACGATATGTATGTATGTAAATATCAAGGGTTGTTGGTAGACAGATAGCTTTGTTAATAAACAAAAAAAAAAAAAAAAAAACGTACATTTAGAAAAAAGCGTAAAAGTTTAATATAGAAAAAAATGTATGTATAATCATGAAATGCACTTTAAATGCAATAACGTTGAAGCAAAGAAGAGTGGTGAAATGTTATTTATATTCCTTCTTTTCAATTTCTTTATTTTTTGTTTGTTCTATTTACATATTGTTGTTGTCAACATTAAAGTCATTATCATGTCGCTACTTTAACGCAAAATAGTCATATCTCAAAACCACATAAATTTCAAAATTCATACTGGAGAAAATGTGTTCCTTAAATTGATAGCGATATTTTCAGACACGTGTATTTAAATCTAAACAGAAATTATTGCAACTAAGGATAAATAAATCAGTGTAAGATGTTCTCCATTTGTGGTCTAAAATTTGTTTAACCCTCTACTGCATGCATTATGATCCAGCTAAAAAATATTTTTTTTTGTTTGTTTTTTTTTTTTAAATGGAATAATTAAGATATCCAAATAAAATTTTTTTAAAAAAGTAGGTCAGTTTTCTGGAAAAAAAAATTTGCCATATATGGCTTCATATGCACTCCTATCTTTATTACCCTAAAAATTTATTGACATATATGGCGTTTCATGCAACAAAGATAATTAAAATTTTTTATTTATTTTCATATATTATATATTTTATTTGAGCAATTAAAAGTAATTAAAAATAATATAAGGAACATTAGTAAAAAAAAAAACTCAAAAGAGCTTCACCCCATTTATGTGGTTTTTTGGGATTATATTGTTTAAGTTCATGGCGACATTTTGTGGAGATGGTTTGCTCATCCACTGCAAGAAATTCTTCTCTTGGTACTAGAAGTAGTTGACCTCTGATCTTTTCCGAAAATGGCCTTATTTTGAAAAGCTTGTCATGTCCAGGCAAACCATGTTTGACAAATTTGTCATTATCTGCAAAATGAAGAAAGCGCTTTATGTCTTCCCATCTGTTACAGGTCATTGTATCATAAATGAAAGGCTGACCGAGTTGAGAATTCCAATAACGTCTAGCAGAAGGCAACTTCAATAATGACATGAACATACATATACCAAAGAATTGTTCCATTTCGCCTCGCGTAATATAGGCTGGTTTGTTGATATTGTCGTGTAAGGCTTTTCTGTTGGATTCTTCTACATCGGGGAAAAGAAACTGAAAAAAATGAGCTGGGGTTTCCAATTTAGACATCACCTCTGGCAATTCCTTGGATCCCAAAAAAGGTAAATCGTCTTCCTTGTATGTACCAAATTTAGTGTCCTTCCAGCTTATTTTCTGCTCCTTCTTCTGACCTTTTTTCTTTTTCGAAAGTAAGCTGACCAGCGGTTCCTCATCCCCAGAAGAAAATTCGCTATTTTCATCCGTTTCAGGTATCACCAGTGAATCTTCCAAAGACTGATTTGCTACTGATTCATTGTCTGACTCAGGTATTTCTGCATCACTTTCTAACTCATCAAAAGGAATCGAATAAAATCGTTTTGTAGTCATTGCTGATGTCATGGAAGGAGTTCCTATTATGAAAGAAATGAAAACACAAATACCGTAATTTTATCCGTAAATGCATGAGAAGCCAAATATGGCGCACCAAAATTGGAAGCATGTTTCTGTGAATGCATAAGAAGCCATACATATATGGCTGTTCTAAAAAATGCGTGATTTCATGAATTTTACATGCACAATTGAAAAATAATCACATAAACACTGTTCGCAAAGCTATATATTCCATAAAAAAAATATGAAAGCATACCAACTTACATGTAACTTTCAAAAATATGTGTTTTATTTTCAGTATTTTCAACCGACGAACTGACCACGTGCACTTATAAACATGACTGAGGTTTTCTATGCACTATAGAGAGAAAAGAGAAAACAACATTCATGTCATATTCACAAAAGCCTACTTATGCTTTTCAAAAACAATTTTTTTTTGTACGTAGTTTCAAACTAAGTTTATTTTATGATTATAAATTTAATCGTGTTTGCTGTTTTTAAGCTTAAACCGTACAGAATGGCCATACTGAAGACTAAAAAATGGCAGCACTATGCATCAAATGGCAATGTTTTTTTTGCCCAAGCAACACTGTATTTTATGAAAAAGAAATTCCGCACTTTTGAATTTTATACATGTTGTTGTGTTACCATATTTTAAGTAAGTTAAACATACCAACATTGACCGCTTAAACTTTAAAATGAATGTAGATAATTGACATCCTAAAAACAGTTAATCCAGATTAAAGTTGTTTTAATCTCTGATCGGCCACATAAAAACTCACTCTAAAATAATATGAGATAATCGGCTATTGAGAAACTGCATTCAAAGATTGGATTTAGATTTAATCGCCAATCTTTATGATAAAACCTCGCTCTAAAACTCTTTACTATTACCGTGCTTAATAAAGTTTCACATATCTTAGATATGACTATGTTGCAATAAACAAGCGATGTAACAATATGACTTCAAGCCGTCAACAAGCAACATTTTAGTCATCGCCATCATGATGATAATCATTGTGTGTTAAAATGCATTGCTTGGTTGCTAGGCAAAATAATTAAAAGTGTAATTTCCTCAAGGATAGAGAGAGAGACAGAAAAAGAGAATAATTTTAAGTAAGATACATACATACATCAAAAAAAAATCGTTATGAACATACATAAAATATCAAATGTTTACGGTAAACTTGTAATTATTATACCTTTTCAATTTCTCGCTAGAAAAAATCGGAAGTTATTAATTTCACCCAAATGTTTTAAAATCAAATTTTCATCAGATCTCGATGTTTTGAGGCCATGACAATCTATTCTGACTATTTAAACGCTAAATTTGCAACATACTAAAGAAGTTGATTCAAGTTGGATGCCCTTGAGATAATGAACCGATTCGGTTCGATAGATTTCGAAAACTTTCGAAAATAAAGTTTTCGCAAAAATATATTTTTTATATAAATTCAAAGCTATTGGACAAATTAAATCCAAAATCAACAAAATAGTTTTGATTTGGTCGATTCGTTCCGACAGATATTGTCGAAATTTTTTAAAAAAATTGCTTTATATTTATAACTTCAAAAGATCTCTAATCGATTTTCAAAATTCATTTATGTTTTTAACTTGACAAACTTCTTCAAATGCTGTAAATTTGATAAAAATCGGCAGATTTACTTAAGTGATAATGGTGTCGAAAAATTTCGGAAAGAAATTGAAAACTTTGTGGTGAAATTGATTTTCAAGATTCTGCTGCTCTTTTCGAACTGAAAAGTGCATGAGTCAGATGCCGCGGTAAGTTCCATAAAAAAGGATTGTAACTCGCTTATGGATGCTAGTATTCACGATGTTGTAGCCACAAATAAACCAATAGTGTTGAAAAGACTCGAGTTCCTTATTTGTTCTGAAAAGTCGGATAATGCTAAAAAAAAATGTGTTTTGGCACCAATGTTGCCAGAAATTCTGCTTTTTTTAAGAAATGTAAATATAAGTCAAATGTTTTTTATAAAAATGAAATGGTATTTTAGGTGGCACGAAATAAGCCCCAATGAAATAAGCCCCAATGAAATAAGCCCCAAATCGAAAAATGAAATAAGCCCCAAAAAATTTTCAAATTTTTTGTTTGGGGTTAATTTAATTTTTTTTTGGGGCTTATTTCATTTTTTAAAAATTTGGGGCTTATTTCATAAAATTTTTTGGGGCTTATTTCATTTTATTTGGGGCTTATTTCATATCCGTAAAATAGATCTAAAATTCTTGCGCCCTGCCGTAGGCCGGTTATGCAGAGAATACTTTGAACGCAAAGCCGGTGTTCGATATACCATAGAGGATAAATTCCTTGCGCCCGGCCGTAGGCCGGTTATGCAGAAACTACTTTGAACGCGAAGCCTGTGTTCGATATACCATAGAGGATAAATTCCTTGCGCCCGGCCATAGGCCGGTTATGCAGAGAATCCTTGGAACGCGAAGCCGGTGTTCGATATACCATAGAGGATAAATTCCTTGCGCACGGCCGTAGGCCGGTTATGCAGAAAATACTTTCAACGCAAAGCCGGTGTTCTATATACCATAGAGGATAAATTCCTTGCGCCCGGCCGTAGGCCGGTTATGCAGAAAATACTTTGAACGCGAAGCCTGTGTTCGATATACCATAGAGGATAAATTCCTTGCGCCCGGCCGTAGGCCGGTTATGCAGAGAATACTTAGAACGCGACGCCGGTGTTCGATATACCATAGAGGATAAATTCCTTGCGCCCGGCCGTAGGCCGGTTATGCAGAAAATACTTTGAACGCGAAGCCTGTGTTCGATATACCATAGAGGATAAATTCCTTGCGCCCGGCCGTAGGCCGGTTATGCAGAGAATGCTTGGAACGCGAAGCCGGTGTTCGATATAATTTAGAGGATAAAATTCTTTTATGATTTCTTCTTAAGCTTACATCATAAAGTTAACAAATTTGGGGCTTATTTAATTTTTTTTGGGGTTTATTTCATTTTTTAAAAATTTGGGGCTTATTTCATAAAATTTTTTGGGGCTTATTTCATTTTATTTGGGGCTTATTTCGTAAATTTTGTTTGGGGCTTATTTCATTTTTTTGGGGGTTTATTTCATAAAATTTTTTGGGGCTTATTTCATTTTTCGATTTGGGGCTTATTTCATTGGGGCTTATTTCGGGGTGCCGTATTTTACCGATAAAAAAAATTGTTTTATTAGAACTTGACCCTGTGCCTCGTTTCTGTAACGAATGCGAGAGTTTCTCGCATCGAAAAGTTTATTATCATTTTGTAAAAAACAGGATGATTGAGAAGAAAAATGAAAATGTTCGTATTTTTATTAGTTTTTCAGGGGTGGCTCCTATAAAAATCTTACTAATATTACATATATGAGTCGTCCTACAAACGATTGGGTGACAAATATGTTCTCACATTTTTTTTGATTTAGAACTTTTCACAAATTACAGAAACGAAGCACTGATTTCATATTTATGTTTTTGTGCGGATCCCAACTGTTTGATGTTTCGAATCTACATTTAATAAACATTATTTACTCTTTCAAAAATATTCAAAGAATTCATTATATCAAAGTTCTGTGCCAATGAAAGAGTTATTATATATTTTGATTTTCAAATTTACTCCAGTTGAAGACAGCAGTAAAAAAAAGAACGTGTAAAAAGTGCAGTAACATCATATATTTTTTTTTCTTTCTATATGAAAATAATCTGACTGGCTGTAAGCATTATGTGTCTAGCCAGACAGGGTAGAAAAAAAAAGTATCAGGTTGAATTGACTTGACAGACAGGCTTCTTTTATTTCGTACACATATTGCATTTTTTTTTTTACTTCATTCATAATTTATTTTTTGACAAAGTTGTTGTAGAATACAACAAAAGCAAAAACAAAAAAATAAAAAGGAGTCATAGGTACAAAGAATGCAGCTAAAACAAAATAAAATTCTAAATAATAAAACTGTGAAGTTTTTGTTTTTGAATCAACCATAAATCTATGAGTTGGCAAGTTTCTTCTTAACGAAAGCATTTTTAACAATAAAAACGAACGAAAAACGAGTCATAGTCATTCAGTTAGTTCGTTTAAACAGCAATTTCTAAGCCATATAAATTGTGTATAGAAAAAATAACAACAGCAATTATTCAGAAATTTTGTAACGCAATGCAAGTAACAGTAAAAAATGACTTCTTTTAACACGGAGTTGCAGACATAAAGTACCGATCAAACTAATAGCAGCAGCAGTTATTAGAGACGTTTATTTATTTGTTGTTCTTTTAAAAAATTATAATTCCTTATCTAGTACTGATTATGTTTAGTAAAAAAGTCAGAAGTGGTTTCAATTCCGTCAGTTAGGTTAGGTTAGGAAGGGTAGTGTGAAGCACACATCCACTCAGAGACCCATTTTGATCCATTGTGATTTTCTCCATTTTAATTTATTGACTAATTAGTCTCTTTACTGCCCAGGGAGAAACAAAGAGCCCTTATTATCCATCATTCAGCCCCTTGATTCCCATGATAAAGCTCCTGATATCCTCAAGTTTGCACTTCGCGATATCACTAATGCCCTCATGGAAACGTCTGCTCAGCCATCTTTTCCTATGGCGTTTCAGCCTTGGACAATTACAGATGGTATGCTCTATAGTTTCTTGATCCTCTTCATCCCCACACATCATACAGAAATCCGGAGTGCCATTTTCCCATATGCTGGTCCTCGCTCTAACCGAGCAACGGTCAGTCAACGCGCCTACTAAGACAATCGAACCCTTTCTATTCATACCCAGAAGTATATCAGATTTACCTGAGTCTAGTTCTTTCCATACCTCTGGACCTCGAGACTACAATCTTCTCTATTCCTCCAGGAATGATTGATTCTACTAATCACCCAATTACTGAATTCCCTGTAGTAGTAACCGATGTCACTAACCGCCACATCTAATGCTGACCCTATTCTTGCCATCATCATAATTTGTCCACAAGCAAGTTAAGAGATCGTCTACACTTGCTGACCAGCTTCGATTTGATGCTATGCCCCTTCAAAGTTTTGAGCGCCGCCTGACTGTCAACGTAAAATGTTACCTCCACGCCTTCAGTTACGTGTTCTGCCAGTAGTTCCGTGGCCCTGAGGATAGCTAGGATTTCAGCCTGAAATACACTACATTCATTCGGTAGCCTAAAAGACCTCCGAATGTCTGTTCCTAAAAAATAAACGCCAGCACCCCTGCCTATTTCCTTTTTCGATCCATCTGTAAAGACCACGCAGCCCTCGTGCAGTCTATCAGATTTGACCCAAAGATCCTTATCCGTAATGACTAGTAATACCACAACGTCGACGTAGGCGACTATCATCTGACCGTTCCTCTAAAAACTCCTGAGAACTTACAGCTAACAGTCAGTTGCTTCTTCAGAAAATAAAAATCTAAAATTTTCAAATCACTTTAAAATTACAAAATTAATTGAATAACGAAAAACAATTAATTGTTTTGATTTATTTGTTTAGCTTTTGTGCCAGCAAAGAAATAATAAGTTAAATACATTCGGTTATTATTGAAACAACAGTTTTTTTGCGCCTAGAAATCCAGCGAACGATATCCTTCGTTGGTCTGACTGTAAATAGTTTTTCTACTAATAATTTCATTCGCAGTAAAGAGAAAAAAATGGCATACTTTTTGGAGCGTTAAATAAATATTTTCCCACAAACTCCTAATTATTTAATTGATCTGCAGTCTTCAAATTCCATTTATTTTACTTTTCAAGGTTACAGTAATGCTACCCTTTTTATCAAACGACGTTGAAAGTTATTTTTAGAAGCAAAGCTTTTTATTAACACGCTGGGGACGACAAAATAAAAAATTTCGATTGTAATGTGTGACATGTGCGGATGATAGTAAATTTTTTTAGAAATCACTCCGTATTCGTTTTTTTTAGCTAGACCTAAAACATTTAGAGCGACAAAAAAAAGTCCTGAAGAGGTGTGTTGCAATAAAACTTTTATCGCTTTCTATAGTTATTTTAAAAATTATTTGCTTTGAAATTTTGTTATTAACTGCCTGTTCGCCGATATCGAATAAGTTATTTCTTTCGAACAATTACATTTGATACAAAAACAAAATTTTTGAATTTGTTTTTGTTTCAAATGTAATTGCTCGAAAGAAAGAACTTCGTCGATATCGGCGAACGGGCACTAACGGGCCGCCCCACGATGTCGATCGATCAATAATGCTGAAATTGTAGACGAAAAGCAACTGATTTACGACTAGTGATGTTACGAATATCAATTTTTAGTATTCGCGAATACGAATACGAATATTTAAAACAGTATTCGCCGAATACGAATACGAATATTTCTTTTTAGGTTTATATTTCAAATTTAATTGGAAAAAATCTCTGCCTTTGCGTTAGTAACTATAAATGAAAAAAAAATTAGTGATTTAACATTATTGTTGCATTAAGATGCCGAATTTGAAAACCTCTACAGAAATTTTTTTAAATATTTTACTTACATACTTTCAGATTTCGTTTTTCTTACTCTGCGTGAAATACAATGGGTTTTTTTAATAAAAATTAATATATTTTTTTACATTTTATGTACTTTTTTAAACTTTTGTATGATTTTTTTTTGGAAAATGTTTGGGAAAATTATTCGAAAAATATTCGCTTGAATTTGGCGAATACGAATACGAATATCTTAAAACAGGCGAATAGTCGAATAGTCTAATACGAATACGAGTATTAGTAACATCACTATTTACGACATTCTAAACACGCATTTTATTTATTTGTTTAGGTCATGTGCCTCTAAACAAATAATAAGTTAAATAAAATCCGTTATTAATGAAACGCAAGTTGGTTTTTTTACGTCTAGAAATCCAGCGATCGACATCGTTCGATATCGTGGGCCAGGACGTAAATTTTCATACAGTGAACTCTCACAAACGTAAACTATTTTATCGCGATAAAACATTTATCAATTAAATTTTTTTTTATAAATTCCTGCCACATTTTAATGCACATACAAATGTGATTATCTACCTTCACCTAACTAATTTTTTTTAAATCGATTTTTTTCTTATATCGACAAATTTGGGGGTACCTTTCGAAATATAATAAATACTTGATGTTCACGATTCTGCGAGATCACTGTATGTGTGTCAAGTTTTTCTTCGGGGTAAAATGATGTTGTTTGAGATCTGTTTTTTGTAAAAAGTTTTAGAAGCAGCTTTAAAATTTGTTGGTGTAGGGGGGTGTGATTAGATAGTGGCTAAAACTTGGTAAAAAGCGTTAACTAAGATGTGAACAATCTTTGTCAATATATCTATTAATTTTTAATTGATTTCCATTCTGTTAAAGCAGCCTTAATAATACACACCCTGTAAGAATTGAACCTTAAATGGCTTGCAAGATCACTGTTTGTCAGAAGTGCAGAAAATATGCACAAAAATATATGTATGTATGTATGTTCATATAAAATTTAGGCATATAAAAAATTTCATTAGAATTTGATCACTTATTACATAAAATTATTGGAAATTTTTTAACCCTTGTGTTTCGTCGGTACCTCGAAATAAGACAAATGTACACTATGAATATCTTTATTTAGGTTTTTATTTATTTATACGCTAATGATGTAATTTATTGAAAATGGTATGCACATATGTATATTAGATAATAATCGTATTAAAATTAAAATTACTTACTATTTATTATATTAACCTTTTTCCGCTCTACGGTTTGTGTGTCTGTTGTATATGTACGAGTATTTAGTAAAAAAGTATAATTTAAAAACTATAATTTAACAAAACTTTTCTCAAAAATGTTGTAAATAGATAATCATAATATAAAAACATTTCGAAATAAATTTATTATTAAAATTGGTCTTAAAACAAGCGAAGGATTGTTACCAAAAACTAAACAAAAAAAGAAAGGAAACATTTTCTTATTAAATGCAAGTCTGTATATATTTGTTATTCTGGGCCGTTTACTTAATACGTAATATGTATCTTATCAACTAATCTTTTTTTACAGTTCTTAAATTAATATTAATTACTAATATTTTCTTTAGAAAATATATATGTACTTATTAAAAAGTAATACACATAATCCATTATAACTTTTTTATATTAATATATTCGACATGCAAACATAAATGCGTAGTTTTTTAACAAAACTAAATAAGTAAATGTGTAATAAGATATTTTTATAAATCGTTTAAATAAAATCAATATAGGCGTAATTACACTTACAACGTTAAACTGCAAAGCCACATATGTAGATGTTAATCTAGTCGATGTATTGATGAAACTTTCTGTTATACCAAGAATATCCAGCAAAAAATCGATGAAAAATAATTTAAAAAAATATGAGCCACAACTAATGATACGCTGATTATAAAACATGCTTTAGCTTTGTATGTTAAATGTTAAATAAACGCTTTTCCTCTTTTACTCCACACATCATATTGAAACAATGTACATATGTATGTATGTGTGTACATAAATATTAGTTGCCCAAAAATAGTTTGTAAATATTTCTCAAACGCCAGTACTTCTGAACACATGATTTTCATACATACATTTCACATATGGAAATAAATTTTTCATAGTTGAAAACTACTTAATATTTTCCTAAGCATATAAAACGGAAATATCTGCATAATAATCGGGAAGCAGAGATCTGCAACAATACATAATACTCGCGAGCGCACTCGCTGTTTACTATATAATTTTTAGTCTCGAATACTTTTAAGCACTCGCTTTCGCTGAATTGTTATATTTTTGGCTCGTTTTTCAAATGCAGCGAGCCTTATGCATGAAAATATACTCACTAATTTTTTAACTTATACATATGGTGATTACAGACCGAAGTAAGACCGTAGAAAAAAGTAACAGCAATATCACAACCTCTCAGAGCACAGTTTTGTGTATTTTTCATTTTCTTACTGAGCAACTTTTTTGTATTAAACTAACACGAGTGTGGTGTCACGAGAAAGTTGCAACAACAACACTCGCAGCATATTCATTTGGTAAATATTGTGTATATACTATTTAACATTCAATGAATCCGTGGCTGCCAGATTTGATAATTTATCGTAGGTTTGACGATTTAAAGGCGTTATTATGATTTAGTTTAGGGGCTGTGCACATATTACGTAACGCTGTTTTCAGAGATTTTATACCCCCAACAAGCTGAAAATCAGTAAAATTGTTCAAAACATAATTATAAATAAAATTTTAAAACTCCCCTCTATTCCGGTGTATGGAAAATATTTTATTCAAGGTCAAAGGTCAAAAAAAGGTTTTTTTTGCGATTTTCAGCAAAAATCATCTACAAAAAACGTATTAATACTTTTCTTCATACGAGCCACCTTTTCTAAGAAATTAAGATCAAAAAAGCATTAACATTTATGCATGTACTGAGTGCATGTACGCAGTGCGTGTATGCATGTACAAAGGTCAAAAAAACGACATATGCATACACGCACTGCGTGCATGTACATGCATAAATGTTAATGCCTTTTTTAGAATTTAATTTTTTAGAAATTAAGTTTATTTATTTAGAGATCAAAACTTATGATATACTTGTCACAAATTTAAACTGAAAAAATTTTTTCAAGCTTAGGAAAAAACAAAATTTAATTCAACCTTACTTTTTTATAAAATAGCATACATATGTATATGATTTTAGGTAATATTTTGTGGAAAATTTCTTAAAAATGAATTTAAAAACAACAAACTGTCCAATGACTTCGGCCCTAATCTGCTTCGCTTTTCAGTTAGAATATTACCCGCTAATGAAAAGGTACGTTCCGATGCAGCACTGCTTGCCGGTATTGAGTGTACTTGCTGAGCGAATTTGTATAAGCGAGGATAATATTTTTCATTTTTGCGCCACCACTGCATTAAATCAAAGTCATCAGTCATATTTACTGCTTCTCTGCTATATTTTTCTACTTCATCATTTATAGATTCTCTTAATGCATTTGAAGATGTTTTTATCCAGTTGGAAAAAAAGAATTGATTGTCGTTGTTATTGGAAGACATTGGCGTAGTGACTGAAGTATTTGGATCACATAAAAAGAGTTGACTGTTTGGCGAAGATATTTGTGTTTCTGGAACTCTGAGATAAGAAGTAGTGGGTGAGTCATTACTTACGAATGAAGTTGATTGCGAAGTTGAGGCCGAAAGACAATCACCAAAATGAGTAATTTGGGAAATACAAAATTCTTTTATATCACTGACATCATTTGGCTGTTTGTTTACAGCTGGTGGAAATAAAAAGAACGCTACTCGATGCCAAATCGATAAATTACGTACCCAAATTACATCAGTATATTTAATTATTTTTTCTTTCAAAGCTGAAATAGCAGCAATATCATTTTCACTGGGGGCACACAAACATTTAATTTTGTAAATTGAAGGTAAAACGAGATATAATGACGGAGAGCTGCAAACCTGCAATTTTTTAAAAATTGTCTCGAAATCCTTGCAAAGTTCAACTAAGGCTGTCAAAGTTAATATATTTAATTGGAAAAGTCGTTTAATCTCTCCAGTTTCTACAAGAATTTTATTTATGTCATCCCAGTTGTCAGTTATTGATTTAAGCATTGTGTAATTTGAATTCCAACGTGTTGGGCATGGATTTTTTACAGAAGTTGACAATTTATGCTGCAAGCTTGCTTTCTTAAAGTATTTCACAATTTTTTTACATGTTTGCAATGTTTCCGTTAGCTCGATCGTCTCCTCAAATGACTTATCTAAAAGATTTGCTAACAAATGACTGCTACAGCTTAGGCGTGTTTTATTTTCCAACGCCTTTACAATATTCGCGCCGCGGTCAGTAACAAACTTCACATTATTAATATTATCAACACCAAACTGATTAAATAAAGTTTTTAATTTAAGCAAAATATTTTCAGCGGTTGACTTTTCAAAATCCATAGATTTAAGTCCCAGTGTAATATCAAACATTTCCAAGTTTTGTTGAAAGTGTAAAGTTGCTCCTAAAAAGTTTCTATTTACATACCGATCAGACCACATATCAATCGTGACCGATGCTCCTCCACTTTTCACAATCTCCTTAAATTTGTCACTAAAAGAATCTCTCTTTTCATCCGCTACTTTTTGTACTTTGCGAGAAATTGTTGTTGCGTCGGGTAGCAAGTCAATAACATCAACATTTTCTCCATAATGTGCGCCGATCTTTATGAAAAACTTTGCAAGCTTGACAAAGCCTGTTCCACTAACAGCCGAAAATGGACGACAATCTTCAATAATCCATTCT
Source organism: Lypha dubia (assembly GCA_947311025.1). Taxonomy (NCBI): domain Eukaryota; kingdom Metazoa; phylum Arthropoda; class Insecta; order Diptera; family Tachinidae; genus Lypha; species Lypha dubia. The sequence continues at coordinate 57,529,214 of OX371263.1, forward strand.
GCGCAGGCATCAATAGCTAGCTGACGGTCATTAGCTGTAACTGTTTTCATTATTTGCGTGATTTTTAAATTTTGGCAGCACTTGTGGCGGACTAAGTTTGATGTTTGATTACTGAAATATTTAAGCACCTTATGACAAGTGCGACAATGGATCCAACCTTCCAACAAGGTACCGTCTTCCTTTAGTATTTCCGCCAAAATGCTCCAAACGAAACTTTTTCCCTTATGTTTTGAAGAAAGGGTGTAAGTTCCACTCGCAATTTTTTGTGCAACCAATTCATTGTTTGTCGCCATGATATATAAATTGAACCAACTGCTGTCATGAAAACTGATGAAATGAATATATGTATGTCTACAGCACACAATTAAATAACGGACTGCGCAGCGTTGCCATTGGTCGATATTTTTGTAAAAATATTTACACGTAAATGAAATTGACGTATAAAAAAATTTTAATTTTAAAGTTACATAAAAATCTGCCCCTGTTAAATTCGTAAACCTTTCGCATTCGTAATATATTTTAATTAAAATTTTCTATGAAAATTTTTCTTATAATACCTTTTAAATACATTTTATTTCGTTATGAATTTAGCTCCAAATATTTAATTAAATATACGATCACTGATTTTTTTCCAAACCTTCTGGCAACGCTGCTTTAATTATTATTAAGATTGACGAATGCTGAAAGTAAATACTTATGAACTCTGAGAACTACAACTCTTACTAATACGCTCGTGTATGTCTGCAAGCTCTTACACAAATATTTTTTGTATTGTTTATCAGCAGTGCGAGTACAATCGCCGAATGTTGAAAAGAATATTTAGGGAACAATACTAAACAAACAACGTGTATAAATTTCATTGTGCTCGTTACAGGCTCGTATATTACATGCACAAATTCTTGCGAGTATTGCGAGCAGTTACAAAAAATATATGCTGTATTAACTACACCGCAACTCGTTTTTAGGCAAGAGTCATAAATCATAAAAACGGGTGCTCGTTGCAGTTCTCTGTCGGGAAGATCAAATTTTCCGATCGGAATGCTTTCGTAATTCTATTCCGATCGTTTTTAATTTAAAGTCTTCATTCCGATTTCGTTTATTTTCTATTTTAAGTTTTTTATACCCATTGCCGTTTGTTTAAAATGCTGGCAAAGATTAGTTTTCTGACACCCTTAAAGGTAGATAGGTATTTATTTTTCATTAAAAGAAATTTGTAGAAGAATTCATTGTCAATTTAATTTTGAATATTAGTAGTGGTTTGACTACAAGCAACATTTTCGTTTTGTTAATATTCAAGTTTTAGAATTGAAAGCACTTTTGATCAGAATTAAGTTGCTAAATATTTTTTATTGCAAACGAAATAAATACATTTTTTGTAATATATTCCGCAGTAAGAAATTTTGCTATTTTCCAATTTAAAGTGTGGTAATTTTCTTGTAATTGAAAAATATTTAACCACACAAAGGTAAGAAATTAAATAAATAAAATATTAATAACTATAAATACTTAAAAAATTCTGCAAAATATGGCGAACTAAAAATTCATATCTTTCATATTTCTGTGGTTAAATATTTTGCAATTTCAAAAAAATAGCCAAACTAATAATTGTGAAAATATCAAGAATATTATGTATTTATTATGATAATATTTCTAATTTGTATTCTGCGGAAAATAGTAACTAGTTCGCAAGCATAAAATATTTATTTCACATGTTTATGTTATACGAGTATGTAAGAGGCATATCACTATCAAAAATGAAAACGGCTAGTATATTTTGTGTAAAATAATAAACTAATTCTTAAACCCGAATTCTAAAATTATTTCTCTGTATTATCTGCACTTGTATGAAAGAAACAATTCATTCGTCATCTGCTGTTTAGAAAGCATCCATTTGATATGGAAGAACAGAATTTGCAGTCAATATTATTTCCGCTATTATTGATTCTCAACCAGTTTTGTTGTAAATCATAAAATACGAGTAATAATTTATTGAAGAAACTCCATAATAACAATTGGACAACTGCAACTCAACTATCAGTTTAGTTGTGAATCATATTAATACATATCTACTGCCATACCGTGTCGTTAAATTTGGAATATTTATAAAAATATAAATCAATAAAATTTAATTATCAGTGGTTTTGTAATCTGATAGATATTGTAGTTTTGAATTGATTTCAGAAAAAAAAAATATTTCTCTTAATCGATCGGTGGAAACTTTTGTGCAAAAATTTTAAGTGTTAAATGAAAATATAAAATACTAGTGTAAAAGAAAAGTTTAAATTTACATAAAATGCAGCTTCATTGTACATCACCTTCATCACCACTGCTACTACCACAATTACCACCAACCCTAACATCAGCAACAATAACAGCAACATAAAAAAAACGTAACAACACTTCTTTCAACGTTTTATGGAAATTTTCAAATCCAACAACCAAACAAGTATCTATGTATGTACATATGTATCTAGCCATCCGTCTATAACTTGCATTCGTCTGTCACTTGTATCAATTCAGCGTCAGCGAGGTACTTCTAAATATATTAACTATGATCCAATGTTACTTACTACTACCACTCACTACCAACCAAACAACCAACCAACAGCAGCAAAATTATTTAAATTTTAATTGAATTTTTATTTTGAATTGAATTTTGTATGTGTGTGTTTCTGTTTCATCAGTAATATTTTTCTACACTAATTTCATTAAAAAAAAAAAAAAAAAAAACTAAGTAATAAAAATCAAATGGAAGAAATACGAAAAATTGTCAAGGCTTAAATCAGATCAAAACTTTCTGTGCATCATAACACATATTTTGACATCTGTAAAATACTTTATTTGTCTGTTTACATCTTCCTCTATCTTTCCATACATTAATTTTTGTACTCCAGCAACACATACTAAAAATTAGAATATGGAATATTGGAAACGACTGCAACATCCACTAACGTCAACGTTTAACCGGAAAGCCAGATAATTGATTTTAAATTAGAATTTAATTTTCTTTTTTTTTATAACTTTCGAACTTCTTTCTCACTCTCTATTTGTCTACAAATTCTAATGTAATTTTCATTTAAAAATTTTAATAAACGTGTTCATATCTGTCTGCTTTCTGTCGTCTCGTGTAAATTATCTTATAAATTTCATGTTTTTTTTTCAACAGCTTTATACATACACATATACATAAATCAGATGTATGAAGTGTGTTCGCGTCGAAGAAGATTGTAAATTTGCAGTTAAATAAATTTTAAAAGGATACAAGAAAAAAAAACGATATTGTTAAAATGAGGATATGATAAAAAATTATGTGTCGATGTATGCATTTTATAAAAAGTTGTAGTAACAAAATAAAATGAAAATAAAAAAAAACACATGCAGAAATATTAGATATCTTTTAGCTTTTAAGACCTACGAATACGAGGTCTGCTCAAAAAATATTTATTTATTCTCTCATGTTCTATTTTATGCCCTTCAAAGTAGTCTCCCTCAGGTTTTTTTTTCAATCCTTGAATCAGTTCGGATATACACTTTTTGGTATACCCATGAGCTCTTTCGGCGATTCGGTTTTTATCTCCACAATCGTCGCAAAACGCGGTTCTTCTACGGGTCTCATCAATATTGGGCTGAGGCATGATTATGGTATTGTTTTGGCAAAAAAAATCGGATTGTTTTTTTTAATTTACCAATTTTGCAACGAACTTCGCTGCCACACTCATTATGCCCAACAATTTCTAAAAATGTTGCATAGCATCAGCGAATCAATATGCCGACATCCTTAGTAACTTCTCCAACAGTAATTCGACGATTCTGCATAACAATTTTCTTCACTTTCGTACCATTTTCATCGATTGTTGATATACTGGGGCATCAAAGGCCCATCTTCTCTACCTTCTGTAAAAAGCTTGTTTGTACCACTTGTAAACATTTTCTGAGAAGAATCACTGTATGCCACTGTGAACATTTCAAATATTTTTAATCATTTAATTCCTATTTTTACACAAAATTTTATGGAAATTCTGATTTATTTTTTGGCGATAGAAAATTGTCAAACACTCAAAAAACTTTTGACTTGTCACTTCAACAAACTAAACATGATAAAGAGAAGACTCTGTGAAAATATGTTCGCTAATCGTATATACATACGTAGCCCGAGAAATTTGAAAATTCGCTTTATTTTTTGAACAGACCTCGTGCATACATATTTTGAGCCTTGATATCTTCAAGATTATCTAAAAAGATTATCTAAAAGATATTCGTTATCTACATTGACATAATGTATTTCTGTATTTATTAAATTATAAAAAAAGGTATGTTGATCAGAATTAAGTAACAATTGTTTGTTAAACGCCCAGTGTAACACATATGTAATGCTGCTCAAATACAAATTTTATTTTTAGCACAATTTTTTTTTTTAAATTACAATAAAAAATATTAATATTTTCGCTTGTAAACTGTTTGGTTTTTTTCCAATATTTTCGATGCATTTTGAACAATCATAATAACTAAAGACACCTCTCCATCGTTGCATATTTGTAACGCTGGGCGGAAACGGGTTAATATACCAAATTTATAAATTATGTATAGAAATTGTATGTATTTAATTAAATTTATTTATCTAGATATTTTTTGCTTACATTTAAAATTAAAGACAAACTTAACATTGTAAAAAAATATATTTTTTTTTTGGAAATTTTAAAGTGGGAAATTTTGCAACAAATTCTTAAAGTCCACTTTAAATATTGAAAATATTTGGATGGTATTGCTTGAATCAAATTAGATTACGGCAATGATCCTTTCTATTTTGCGCGTCACATATTTTAAAGATAGACAACATTTTCATTATGCAACTTTGTTGCATGCAATTTTTATTTTAAGTGAGACTGTTGAAATCGAAATGTGTAAATTTTATATTAATTCTCAGTCTTTTTCACTGAAAAAAAAGAGTTGCATGCAACAAAGCTGTATAATGTAAATGCCGTCTAAGTCCGAATATCACCACAATTACGTAATTTTACATTTAAAATTTAAAAATTTAGACCGGAAATATTCGAATGTATTATATACCGATTTCAATACTTGTTGCTGCAAATTTTTCTAGTATCAAAATTAAAAACATTATTTTCACTTTCATATTGTATATTTTTTTTTCAATGTTAAAATCGAAACGATGATTAGTTTAAGGAAAAAAGTAAATACAATACATTATAGACAAAAAGTACTTTTTTTATAAAATGTGCGCATTACAATTATATTTCAAAAAAGTTCCTAAATATTAAAATATATTTTATTTAAAAAGTGCCTTATTAATGGTACTTATTAAAAAATGTACTCTATTTAAAAGATAATCTTTAAAAATGCACTTTCCTAAAATGTACAATACTTTATTCAAGGTACTTTTTATGCAAGCTACTGTTGTGTTTTTGTAGAAATGTTATTTTTTAAAGGTGCTTTTTAAAAATAGTGCCTTTTTAAGAAATCCTTTAAAAAAATTAATTTTTTTAAAAAAGTACCTAGTTAAAAAAGTACCTTGTTGCAAAAGTACCTTTTAGAAAAAATACCTTAAAAAGAAAAAAAAAATATTCATTGAGAAAAGGATGTTTTGAAAAACTACACTTTTCAAACTATTAATTAACATCCATAAAAATACGGTTTTAATGTGTACTTTTGTTAAAGGTACTTTTTAAAAAAATATTTTTTAAGTAACTTACTATCTTTAGAATGAACTTTTTGCAAAAAGATTCTTTAATAGTAACGTTGAAAAAAAGTACATTTTAAACAGAGTATCTTTTAGAAATTTATCAAGTTAAAAGAATTAAAGAATCACTTTTGAAAAAATTATCCATTTTACTAAAGTAAATATGTATGTATTAAAAATTGTAGCTTTGAAAAAAAGCACCATTTAAAAAGAGTAGGATACATACTGACGAAAAAAAGTTTTTTTGTTTAAAGTACGCGTCAAAAAGATTTCACCTTTCAGCAAATTCTAATTTAAGGAAATATTTACAAACAAAATATATGTAATAAAGAATTCATCTCTACTCCCTAATCTCTGTAGCGGATTACCTGGCAAACAACAACAACTTTCACCAAATCACCCGTGTTCACCACAACAATTAGAACCTGGTGCTGGTGGTGGTCATCATAGTCCCTCATCGCCCATACCACCTCATGGTGTGGGTGGTGGCAATTCGCCTTACAATGGTTCACAAGCTGGTGGTAGTAGCGGTGGTATTTCGCCTAATTCAAATCCTGGCATTTCACCCAACAAATATAGACGCAGTATATCTTTCCCAGTCAAAGGAGGCACTTCTCCCACACCTGGTTATACACTCGACATTAATGCTGCCCAGGCTGCAGGAGTTCCCACACTATCAATTGGAAATGGTAGCATAAGCGCAGGTGCAACTGGCGGTGGTGATGCACCACAATTTTTGGGAGCTGGTCCTTATATGCCAAATGGTTTGGATATGCGACCATTGGATCATTGTCTTAATGATTTGGTACGCGGCATGGGCGCCGTAGGGCCGGGAGGTGACAATAATGTTACCGCGGCGGCCATAATGGCGGAACGTATGCGCAGCCAAAAGATGAGTGAACACCATTTGGGGGAAATAGATGCTGTAGCTATTGCAGCAGGTAATGGTGCTACCGCATATTTAGATCCCAATATGAAATTAAATTCACCATCACGTTCTTCACCGCATTCACAAGGTTCCGATCATACTGCACGCTTCTCACGCAAAGTTTTTGTGGGCGGCTTACCACCGGATATAGATGAAGATGAAATTACCAGTTCTTTTCGACGTTTTGGACCCCTGGTAGTGGATTGGCCACACAAAGCCGAGTCCAAATCGTATTTTCCACCAAAAGGTTATGCTTTTCTACTCTTCCAGGATGAAAATAGTGTACAGCAATTGATAGATTCTTGCATTACGGACGATGACAAATTATATTTGTGCGTATCATCGCCCACCATAAAAGACAAACCGGTACAGATACGCCCCTGGCGTTTGGCAGATGCTGATTATGTTTTGGATGCCACCATGTCGCTGGATCCACGCAAAACTGTTTTTGTGGGTGGCGTTCCACGTCCTTTAAAGGCCTACGAATTGGCCATGATTATGAATCGTTTATATGGTGGTGTTTGCTATGCAGGCATCGATACAGATCCCGAATTGAAATATCCCAAAGGTGCCGGTCGTGTGGCATTCTCCAATCAACAGAGTTACATAGCAGCCATATCGGCACGTTTTGTGCAATTGCAACATGGCGACATTGACAAACGTGTTGAGGTGAAACCGTACGTTTTGGATGACCAAATGTGCGATGAATGCGAAGGCCAAAGATGTGGCAGTAAATTTGCCCCATTCTTTTGTGCTAATGTCACTTGTTTACAATACTATTGTGAACACTGTTGGTCATCTATACATTCACGTCAAGGACGTGAATATCATAAGCCGCTGGTAAAGGAGGGAGCTGATCGGCCACGTGCTGTGCCTTTTCGTTGGTGTTAACGGCGGCGTTGGTAGGTTGTTAAAACCTCAACGTAAATACAAATTTGCAAATGCAAGCATGCAATAAAAATAGCAAAAAATATTTACCGTAACTAAAAAAAGCTTTCAATTTTTAAAAACATTTCACCTTTGTCCTTACAAACATACATACATACATCCTTGCTACTTACCCTACTACTTACTACTGCTCTTTCAAACTGTTTCTCTTGACTACTGTTTGTGTTTCTATATCCTTTTTCTTTCTATTGTTTTTTTCCAGTAAGGTAATTGTAGTATTTAGTGGTTACTCTCTTTTTTTACTTTTCTACTTTTAAAATATTAATAATACAATATACTTATAATGTTAATGTTCTTTGTTTTTAAAAAGGACATGAAATATTTTTTACTCTTAATACCTTGAAAATTAAATTAGGAAAATACAATTTCTTTTGAACCAAAAAAAAACTATATAAATAAAATAGCTAACAATAATATTCAAATTGTAATATTTATGATTTATAACATGAATTTTATAAAATCAGGCTTATTTCTCTTCCCCGATCCTACTCTCAATCTGTACTGTATTCTTTTGTTAAATATTTATTTGTAAATGTAGTATGTAGTTGTATTTATTTTATTGTTTATTATTTGTTAAAAAAAAAAATATTAATTATTTCTATATTTACAACTTTTTCTAGGTGTTGTAGGTCATATAAATTTTTGCAACTTTCACTACCACATGTTTCTAGACAAATGTTTATTAAAAATTGACAACAACATTAGAGCAACATACAGTTCATAATAGATTAGTTTTAAGAATTGGGCAAATATTTTATTTGTAAATTTGTCCCATTCACAATCTGTTGTATTTGTTGCTGCTAATTTTTACATAAACATTTGCTTAGATACATGTTTACTTGATCTGCAACACTTGTAACAGGCTGTAATTTGAAATATTGTATCGTTCGTTCATTGTTTAAGTTTTTATATTAACTTATTTAAAAATTTTTTGACGTTAAATTTTTTAAAAATGTTCAACATTTAAAATGTAGCTCTTTGTTTTTTTTTTTGTTAGAAATTAAAAAAAAAACGAAAGTATATATAAATATGGATTCAAAATTAACATATCGCTCATGTGCTACAAAGTCGTTTAAACTGAGAACATTCAAAACTTTTATTTGATTCGAAAAGAATTCGTAACAGTAATTCTCCTGTTCGTTCTTTTAGTCCATGAGTGGATGTTTTGTTATTTAAAATTAATTTTTTAATTCATCTTTTTATACTCTTTCAATACTTTTTTTGTAATGTTTCTGTGTATGAATGTTTTACAATTGTTTTTTATTTTACCAAAACTATAATTTTTTTTTCTGCTTTTGATAAATGAATCTGATTTTTATTTTAAATTTTGTAATATTTTCACTGTGCAGTATTTTTTTATACAAATTTTTTTTTTGTTATTTTAAATCTAGTTTTTAGTAACATTTTGTTTCTGTTTTTAGTCCTCGCAATTTTAAATAAAATAATTCGAAAGGTATATTCTTAAATTTAATATTCAAACTTTAAACTAATTTTCGCAAGTTTTTCGTATAAAAATTTGTCTAGATCAATGTTTTCTGCTGTCAAATTAAAGATTGGATAAAATAATAATATTGCAGAAGTAGTGCTCTTGATCAATTTGTGGAACACAAAGTCGTCGCGTAAAGCCATTATAATCCTAAATTACAATTACTGCCAATAAGCAAAAGACAGAAAAAGAGAGAAAATCTTGAATTTAGGGATTTTCAAAAGTAATTTTTAATAATAAAAAAAAGATACCAAAGCTTTTCTTTAACATATGTACGAAGTTCATATGGGACTGCCATTCATTAGTTTAGCTCGCAATACGAAAAAGCAAATTTAAAAAAAAATGATCGCTATTTTCGAGTACGGAATTTTGAAATGTGACATCTTTCATTCTATTTTCTTACTTATTTACATATTTCTTTTAATTTAAAATCATGAAATAGAATATACCTTTGAATTGCCTAGTAGTCATTTCTACCATAAATAATTTTACTTTTCTACCAAATAGCAAAAATTACTTGCACTTTTATGTATCAATATTAAAAAAATAATTTTTAATATCGTTCCTAGTTTTAAATCAATTTTGTATGTTTTAAAATTATTTTAATATGTTCATTTTAAGTTATTTCTTTTATATATTTAATTTATAAACATAAATTTAAAAGATATCTTAATAAGTGGCAATATTTTAAGTCGCCTTAAAACGCAAATAGTCATTCGTATCGTGAAAAAATGCAAACTGTGTTTCACTTGAATCGATTTCTCATGTATAGAAAATCACAACAGCAATAAAATGTTAGCGATCACAATTTTAGCGAAAAGCAATAAATATAATGTGATTTTTAATTCACCTTAAGAGTGAATATTTTCGAAACGTAGCTCTTTACTTCAAGTGGGAATCGCGCATAAGCTTTTCTAAGGAGAACTTTTTATTGAAACATAAATAGAAATTAGTGAAATTAAATTCGACATGAAATCTTAACTAAATTAAATATTTTAGTTTACCGCAAATGTTTTGTTATATATAATAAAGAACTTTTTCTTACGTTACGTGACGTTGTGAAATTTCTCAATAGCAGGGGGTAATATATTTCAAAATCTAACTAAAAACTTTAATGCTTTATTTTCATGTTATTTAGTCTAGGTTTGGAAAAAAAAGGTAAAACTTTTTTTCTAATGAAGCACAATATTACGTTAAGTGACGTAATGAAATTTCTCAATAACTGGAGTTAATAAATATTAAATTCGTAACTAAACAATTAAATATTTTCTACGTAGAAACTGGTAATGTTTTATTCGTCATAATGTTACGTGACGGTTTAAAAATTGTCACTAGTTGGAGTTAACTTCTTTAAAAGTCTTATTTAAACAAATATTGGATTTTATTGTCGTTCTTTCTGGGTTTCTAGAAATATTTGTTTATTTAGTTTCTACACTTCATTATACTGTATTACGTTACGTTATGAGCTTAGAGCTCTCAGTAACTGCAGCTAATGTCTTTCAAAACAATTTAGAAGTGTGTACAGTAGGGCTATAATGTAAAACATTATCTTCGATCATTTTGCAATAAAAACTTCACGCACCAAATTCATTTCCTAAAGCAATGCAAAAAATTTTTTTAGCAAGTTATTCCTTATCATAAAAATCTTTCATAGAGCATTAAATCTTCCAATTATTATCTTTTGACTTTGAATTTTGTTCAATTGGTCTAATTGGATCTCTATATAAAAATAAATTCCTGCAATGAGATGGCATTGCATACAAAATACAAATTTGAAAATTCATCGCTGACGGTGCGTGAACTTTTTTGACGCCAACGAAAAACTAAAAGCCTATTTTTTCATAGTTTTCAATATCCTATTCGACTATAGTATGCCATGTTTATGTTTATATCTTCGAAAAATGTTAAAAAGTTATATGCCTAATGTACATACATATACAGTTTTTTTGTTATTCATTACCGGTGTTGAGAAACCGTAACTCTTTTACTTTCTTCTTATATTGTGTTACGTAACGTTATGGAATTTTTTCAGTAGTAAATAGCAAAATTAAAAAAAAAATATTTAGTAATTTGTATGCTTCTTTTGAGACGTTGAAAAATATGTTAATAGAATAACATTATCAACATACAATTAGGGATCGTATTGTGATAATTGCTCCAAAAATTGGTGAAAAATTTGCCCAAATTTCTATTGTTATTTTCGGTAAATTTTGGTGAATTTTCATTTTTGATTTGGGGTAATTTTTCATGAAGCACTTTGCATGTGTATGTGTACGAAAAACAATTTGCCAACTTATTTATAATATAATTTAAATTTTTGTTTCGCAACATGATTTGTTCTCATGAAATTTTCCTAAAAAATCATTAAACTTTTTGGATTCATGTTTTTATATGAAAAAAAACACAAAACTACTTTAATAAGCTTTAAAACTTTGAATTGCAAATCAAATATCAAACTTTAATGTGCAATAATTTGTTAATCAATTTTGTTAATTTTTATTTGTTTTTAGTAATTAAATTGTTAAAAAAAATCGATTTTGCGTTGATTTTTTACATTTGTTTTAATACCTTTATACTAGTGTACTTTTGTTTTTATCTAAAACCTAAAACAGAAATGTTCTTTAAATACTTTGTGTTCAGTATTAGACATTTTTATATTGGTTTTCTATTGAAATTTAATTGATTTCAGTTTAATTTAATTAAACGTTAAATTTTTAACAAAAACATTGTAATTTAGTTTTTAAACAACTTTTTTATAAAGATTTTTTGTAAACATTTTTATATATTCAATAAAAAATAACAACAATTAAATTAATAACAGAAAAATGTGCAATACAAACTAATTTATATCGTAAAAAATAAAATATTTAATGCTTAAAAATTTTTAACAAACATTATAATAATGAAAAAGTAAAAAAAAAATCGATAAACCAAGAAATTTATTTATGTAATTACGTACAGTGAAAGGCAATGATTTTGAATTATTAAGTATGAATTTATTTCACGCACTGTATTTTGGTTCAAGTGCGAAAGTACTTTCGTTGAGTTGGGATTCTTTGTGGAGAAGTTCCAATTACACGCTTTAAGTAAAGTTTTATGGAGTGACTTTTGTAAAGAGGTTGGAAAAAATTGGGATTTTGTGTGCTTAGCACTTCGTTGTGAAACATTTTAACCATCTCAAGAAAATCTGTAAAGTGTGGGAGTTTTTTGTCTCATTTAAAAAAAAAAGTGTATATTTTAAAATATTGCTTTTATTTCAAATGTATTTGTATGAAATAAAGAATTCTTCAAGCTTAAAATTCAATATGAATACTAGAAATAATCCAAACCTAAACATATGTTCAAGGGATTCTAAAATTAAAATTTTTCCCATAATACAGTTCAACAGAAAACAAATGTGGGGGTTCCGATGATTGATAACGATGAAAGATAACTTTGGAATTTTATTTTAGAGGCGGTTATAGTTTTCTAGCTCTGGCCTGTCTTGTAGCATATATGTATAAAAAACTAGAAAATGTTATGGCAAATATAATTTTGTAGAACATATTAACCCTTCGTATAATGGCATTTTGTGGCTTTATTCTAAAAAATCTTAAAAAAAAGTTTTTTTGTCCGGGCAAATTTTTTGTATATGTAGTTTGACGCCTCTTTTCTTGGGAAAGAGAGAGAAAATATATTTTTACAAACAACTTTCAGCGTGAATTAGTTATATTTTAAATTTTCAGCACCGTGCTGCAGAAAATTCTCTGTACAAATAATTTTGTCCGGACTATTGTTTTGTGCGGACAAAATGAGTGACTACACCTTAAGTAATTGGAAATATTTTTGTGAAATATTTTCTTCTTTGCTGAAACGTCTTTCACTGTAAAAAATTGTAGGCAGTTAAACTAAAATATAACGAATAAAAAAAAATTATTAATAAAACTTAACATATTATACATGTTTTTAAACTCAATTTTTTTATATAAATAATTCTTAAACAAAAATGTAAATAATGAATATTAAACTTATCATTAAAGAAATATTAAAAGAAAATATTAGCAAAGACATTTTTGAAACTTTTTAGACTTCTTTATATAAAAAAATTAAATATATATACTTACATATAATAGTAAAATGTTTTTTTTAATGTTAATTTAAACAAGAATAACAACATTAACAACAAAAAGATTGCTTCAAACACAAAAATTGGCAATAAATTGAAAAAAAAATATATATATTTTTAACAAGACAAAAAAAAAAAAAAAAACAAAAACAATTAAAAAAAATTAGTAAAATTTTTCTAGAATTTTTATTAAATTAATATTAATAAAAACAAAATTAGACAAAATCTCAATAATGAAACAAAAAAGAAGAAAATACTTTAAATAGTGTGTTTAAAAATCAAAGAAAGTATTAGCAAAAAAAAAAATATATATAAAGTTTAAAGACCTTGAATTTGTTTACAGTATTTTTGTAATACATATCGTTTAAAAACAAAAACAACAACAACATTTCTATCAAAAAAGGTCTTTTTTATATAACTTAAAAGAAATACAAAACAAAACAAACCAGATATATATATATATTTTTAAAACAATAAAATTAAAAGGAAAAACAAAGAAAAAAAATTAAAACTAATTTTGACATACTGTATTAAAAATAAATCATTTTAATTAAAAAAAAAAACAAAATAAAGAAAAAAGAATTTCAACAAAATTAGAAGAAAACTTTTACCGAGTAGTAAAATTCATTATAATCATTTTTTTTTATAATAAATAACAATTTTTATACTTTTTTATATAATTTTTTTCTACATGTATGATAATAAAACAAAACAAATTAAAAACAATTTATAAAAAAAAACTACATAAAATGAGCGATAAAAATTAAATGATAAAATTGCTTAAATTTTAACAATTTATGTCGAATGCAAGTTTTATGAATGTTGTACGAGAAACCGTTAGTCAGAAACTCAAATAGTTTTCTTATCTGAACATGTGTTTTTCATCATCAGATCAGATAATATAAGCGATTTAGGCAGAAATGTCACATTTAAGAGGTATTTGCTGCCAGATGTGACCAATTTACTATTTTCAAAGATATAGACTTTTAAAATTGCTACTAAATGCAAGCACACAACATGCACATGTCTGCATTAACCTAACGCTCAACAGACTTCAACGAAACACAAACGGTGTTTGCGTTTATGTCAGACACTTGTTTAAAGCTAATACACTCCAAAAAAAACGTCTTATCAATCACTAAATTTTTGTGTTAAAAGCCACCCGGTCATCAAACAGTAATGCTACAATTTTTTTTCTATTGTTTCGGTTTTTGACATGTCTTAATTGGTTACATATCATGCAATTATGTATGTGCAACGAGGTTCGTTTAAGCCTGTTTTGTGTTACTCTGTATGGTTATATTGTATTAAATAGCAAGTATGTTGTGCAACCAATGTTATGTATGACTCATTAAGTCAAACAGACAGTTTTGCGTTTTTTTTTTGGTTCGATGTGGCTTGTCACAAGAATTGTTGTCGAATTGGTAAGAAAAACTGTTTTGTCTTACGCCCATGTAGGTTCACCCTAAAGCAAAGGAAAATAAACCGTTGTTTTGCAATATTTCCCCTTAACAGCGTCTTGTTATTTGCTAGAGACTTAGAGTATAGTAAAATGCTATCGACGTCGCTGATTGTTTCTTTTTTTTTTTGTAGGAACAGCACTCAGGGGAGATTACCCATTCGAATGCAATTATTCATTGTGCCAGAACTTAGCAAGAAAGCGATAAGGTAGAGATGTTAAATGGTGAATATGTAGAAGAAAACTTTTAATTCTTTTTATAATTGTGCTATTGCGCGAATTTTGTAAATTTTTAGAGCAGTATTGCAGCGCCTCTGGTGTTAAGTAGAAGCATTAAATTTGTTAAGCTGTTTGAGCAGACATTTTTTATTAATTGTTTTAATTTGCCGACGATTCTGATAACCCATGAAGGAGGGAGGGCGCTGTATTGTATTTATGCTGGGAACAGTATCAATCGCTGTCGGAACAGTTTTTAGTGAGCAGTGCCATGCCGTCATGACTTCAACAATCCGACAACAATTAATTCAATACCACAGTAATATGTGCACATTAGAGAAAATTTTAGGATATTGATTGGCTTGCACTGACCAAGGATTGAACCCAGTTCAAAAGAAAGGGTGAAGTTTGAATTTTTTTGAAAAGTATTTAAAGTATTCATCAAGATCCATTTTGTACCCTTCGAAGTAATCCCTCTCAGATATAATGCACTTATGACAGCGCTTCTTCCAATCCTCGAAGCACTTCTGAAATGCGCGGTATGGCCATCCGCTCGTTCTTCCATTCTGACTCTATCTCATCAATTGTGACAGAACACTTTCCTCTCATGGGGTCTCTTCAGTTTTGGGAATAGGAAAAAGTCGCAGCGAGCCAAATCTGG
The DNA here is from genome assembly GCA_947311025.1 of Lypha dubia. NCBI lineage: Eukaryota > Metazoa > Arthropoda > Insecta > Diptera > Tachinidae > Lypha > Lypha dubia. Next base: position 57,544,715 of record OX371263.1, read on the forward strand.
TGAATAAGGTGGTTGAGGCATGATTAGGGTGTTGTTTTTTTGGCCAAAAAAATCACGAACAAGCATTGATGTGTGAGCTGGTGCATTATCATGATGCAGAATCCATGATTTTGTTTTCTCCACAATTCCGATCGTTTGATCCGTATTGTTTCACGCAAACGGTGCATAACTTCCTTGTAGTATTCCTTATTAAGCGTACGACCTTTTGGCAAGAACTCATGCTGCACCACGCCATTGTAATCGAAGAAAACAGTGAGCAAAACCTTAACATTTGATCGAACTTGGCGTACTTTTTCGGTCTTGGCCAGATGAGCCGCTTCCATTGGGATGATTGGGCCATGGTTTCGACGTCATAACCATATACCCACGTTTTGTCACCAGTTATGACCCTTTTAAACAAACCTGGAGCAATACTAATGCGACGTTGCTTTTGCTCATAATTTATCAATTTTAGTCAAAAATCGAAGAACACACAGAAACCTGAAGCTTTTTAGTTGTCAACAACAAACTAATAATCCAAAAGGGCTGACAATGCCAACATATGACACATGTGTACCAACATATCAAAAAAAAATTTCGATAATCGAATGTAGACAGCTCGCGAAAATTCAAAATTCACCTTGTCTTTTGAATAAACCTCATATATGTATGTATGTATATTCTGGATGAATATAAATACAAAATTTGAATGATTCATGACCTTCTGTCCGTTTGTCTGAACGTGAAATCGATTTTCTGAAGCCACCAGAAGAATGGAAGGCTTGGTCGTTGGACTGAAGTGTAAGGTTTTGTTTTAGGACGCTTCGTATTATATATTGTATTATATACATTTATACATAAATGAAGGTATATTTACATTTCATGAAAGTTTCCCCTAAGCACAACCCTTATGAGGCATCTTTAAGTTCAAAAATAGTAGCCGAATCTTTAAAATCAATTTCACAAAAAGTTTTACAAAAATTTTAAAAAAATTTCTATACTGATATCTCTTAAAGCGCTTCAGAGATGTTAACAAATTTTCAGCATTTGAAGCAGTTATTTGAACTCGAAAAAAGCTTTCCAAAATCGATTTGAGTACAGCAATAAAGCACTTTTTTCAAAAATTTTCGACAACGGATTTGAACGAATAGATCGTTTTTAATCAAACTTTTTGCATTCGTAATTATTTTTGGGTTTAAAAGTTGATTATATTTTCCATTAGATCGGTCCAGTGTTAAATTTGTTAAAATAAAAATATATATATTTTCGAAAACTTTATTTTAGAAAATTATCAAAATTTGATTTGAGTGCTATCGTTTTGCTCTGTAATGTCAAGTTGGATGTACATACATATACATTTTTTTTCATTAAGAAAGAGTCAGTGTTCTTAGAGAACCTTATCAGCTGTTTGTTTTCATTCTAGCTAGCAGTGTTGCCAGTTTGTGTAATATTCTTGCTTTTTTGAGTAAAATGTTTTCGGTAACGATTTCGACGTACAATACTCCTAAACATTCGGTCATAAAGAGAACAAAAATCAAGTTTCTTTTTTAATTGTAACCAGCGCCTTTTATGCATTATTATATTACACATAATCGTAAAGAAAATCCCCTATAAATCTTCAAACACAACTAATCGAAAATAAATTATAATAATCTAGCAAATAAATAAAAAAAACAAGCAACTTACATTTATGTTTAAGCTGATGCTTGCTTGAAATTATAAATATTATAAATTTTCACCCAAAAAAAAAAAAAAGAAAGAAAAGAAAAAAAGTGTCATGTGTTCTTCAACATTTCGAGTTAGTTTTATGAGAAAAATATAAACTTCCTATTTTTATAAAATAGAGCAAAAAAAAACAATCCCTTTTTAATGTTATGATTTTTTTTTTTTGGAAATTTTTGTATTTTTACTATATTGAAAATTTTTTTTCATATTTAAAGTTAAATTTGTGTTTTTGTTAATATTTCTATAATAAATCTTTGAATATTTTTTTAGAATTGTTGTTTTCATTATAATTTGTAATTTTTTATAAAAAACAAAACAAAAATTATATGTTTATTTTTATTATTAAAATAAAAAAAAATGGTTTTATTTCAAATTTTGCCACAAATATTTTAAGGTTATAATTTGTGGTTTGTGGTCCTGGGAAAAAATGGGGCTTGAAATTACACTGTGGAACAAATTCTGGTTAGCAGTTTTTTAAATCTGTAAAAGCCAAATTATTGCTAGAGACCTGTGCAACAATTAAAATTTAAAAAAAAATTGATTTAGAAAATTTTTGTGGTGCTTATGAAACAAAATGTTGGAAAAATTATTTATTAAATGCTTATAAATGTACCATAGCGTAAAAAAAACTCGAACTTACATAAACAAACGCCGCGATACGGGTCTCCTAATTTTTCTAATTTTTCACCCTCACTCTCAAAATCGACCTAACTTTTGCTAACCTGAATTTGTTCCACAGTGTTATTTGATTTTGAGAACTTGTTTTGATTATAAATGTTTCAAGTTGAATTGAATTGTGGTTTCTTTGCGATTCGAATCGGTTGAAAATGTATTCAAAAAATTCAAACAGTTTTGCTTTCAAATCGTATTATAGGACATACTTTGAAACGCTTTCTTAATGTTTAAACAAAAGATTTATAAAATTTAATCTGTTGTCGATTATTTGGTGTGTGCTAGGACTATGACTCCCATAATTCCATTGTCGAAGCTTTTGTAAAATTTTGTCGAAAATTCTCGTATATTTTGTTAAATGTTTTCCAGAACTACACATGTTCTACAATCAAATTTTTTAGATATTTTGAGGGAAGGTTATTAGAATGATGTCCAACTGTCAATATTTTTGCAGATTGTGCGAAATGGCTTCCTAAATGATGCCATTTTCGCAGCTTTTGTAAATGCTTTTCGAAAATATGCCCTATCGTCAAGATTTTCGGCACAAAGACATTTACTTTGTAATTTCAATGGTTACCTGAGCTTGAAACCCACCAACATAACTTAATTTGTAGTTCAATTCTAAAATGAAAATTAAGTATTGATATTTACGTTATCATAGATTCAGTTCACGTACTTAGTGTTTGTACGGAACGTGTTTTCGTCTGTGAATTAGATGCAAAGATCGCTCCAGCTCTTCGATGTGGAAGTAAAAACCTGTTGTTTTCTCTTTCTGAAGAGTCATGTGTATAGCAGCAAGTTTTTATGGCTATCTAATCAACGAATTCTATTTGAACTACAGTTTATGTCAGCGCAGTCTTATAGGAAACCATGACAAAGACTTTAGAGCAATTTCTTGTTTTTTTTTTTTTTTTTTTTTTTTTTTTTTAATTAGGACCAGCACTCAGGGGATGACCCCTACGTATGCAGTGCATTGTGCCGGAACTCAGAGAGAGGGATAGAGTGGAGAAGATAGATGTTGAAAATGTAGAAGGCTTAACTCTTTTACAACTCTGCTTTGCGCGTTATGTTATTTTTTATAGCAGTGTTGAGGCGTCTCCGGTGTTAGGTAGACGCATTAACTTTGTTAAGCTGTATTGGCAGACATTTTATTAATTGTTTTACTTCGCCGATGTTTCTGCTAACCGACGAAGGAGGGCGATGTTGTGTATATTAGCTTAGAACATCATCAATCGCTGTCGGAACAGTTTTTAGTGACCAGTGCTATGCCTTCATCACTTAAATAGTCCGACAACAATTAATACAATGTCTCACTAATGTACATTACATAAATTAATGATGTTGATTGACTTGCTCTGGCCTGGGTTTGAACCCAGGCCCCACGTCATTGTTTGCTTAGTAGTCAACGCGCTAACCACTTCAGCCAACACCACTCGAAAATTTTCTTGATGCAAATGCTATTGAAAAAGTGAGTAATTTTATTCTTAATTTTAATTAAAACTTTGGGATATTTTAAATTTACAATTTTGCAAGACGGTTTGCACTGATCTCCGCTAATATAATTTAATATAATTATGTATTAAAAAAAAGCTTTGATGACCAAATAATCTGATGATCGCGCGATTTAATTATTATTATGTTAAGTTACTTGTCTCCTTGCGTTAAATTATTACAATTTGAAGTTGCGAAGCTTGTGGAAAACATCCTTCTAAATTTTAAAAATTTTGTAAAGCTTTTACTTTACTTTACTTTTTGCACACTACAGCTTTCATAATGTAAATTATTCGAACTGCACTTGTACAAAATTAAAGATGCGAATAGAATCCAATATTTTATGTACTTTGTTGTATTGGCCAGAATATGGGAGTATGGAGTGGTGAATGGTGGCAAAAGACACGAAGCTTGTTTACTGTTAGATATACATTAGTGATGTTACGAATATCAATTTTTAGTATTCGCGAATACGAATACGAATATTACTTTTAAGGTTTAGAGCTACTTAATATTTCAAATTTAATTAGAAAAAATCCCTCTCTTTGCGGCAGTAACAATAAATTGAAAAAAAAACTGTCACACTACTTTAGGTATTTATTATTATTATGACATTTAGATGCCGAACTTGAAGACCTCTACTGAACAGTTTTAAATTATTTTACTTACATACTTTGACATTTCGTTTTTCTTACTCTGCTTGTGCTTTTAATTAGTAATTCAGTGTTGTTTGGGAGAACACATTTTCGCAGATTGCTCAGCCACATGTCTCGGTGGACTTTCACATATTAAATTTTAGTTCTTCCAATTTTTAAGTCCAACATTCCTCCACTGAGAAATGATTGTTAACTTAACATGATATGAATTTACATATAAGACTTTAACTTTTAAATGATAGTTACGAAAATAATTTTCGTTTGTTTTTTAAGAAGATTATTATGGTGAATTAAAGATAAAGGGATTTCTTTCTTTAAATAAAAATTATTATAAATTATTTTTGTACATTTTATGTACTTTTTTTAAACTTTTTAATGATTTTTTTTTTGGAAAATGTATGTGAAAATTATTCAAGCAATATTCGCTTGAGTTTGGCGAATAGTCGAATAATCGAATACGAACACGAGTATTCGTAACATCACTAACATACATATGTAAATCATTTTCGTGATAAGTTCTCTGAATGCTCAATTAATTTAATGGGAGTTCAATATTAAATAAATTCGATAAGCCTGCATCTGGACTTTCTTCTGTGAGCTAATGCACACCAGGTGGCGATGTAGGCGCTAAACAAATATTTCAACGTTGACTGGCTGGTGTTTTATAAAAACTAAAATTTTAAAAGTTGCTCCGAAGGATATATGTATGTCTTGCGAACAAAATAAGCTATTGGGCAAATCACACCTTCCCATCGGAATCTTTTCTTCAATTCCTTAATTGTATTCCGATCGTTTTAGATTTACTGATGAATTCACAAACATCTGTATCGTGTATGTTGTATCACATACGCCTTCTGGTTATTAGTTTTTGAACAATATTGTATTTTGTTAGACGATACAATGATACAAAGTCTTTGTGAATTAAGTACTCGATAAAGTTTTTTTAAGTGCATAGACGTTTGTTCAAATTGTTTTTAGTACTAGCGAAGCTCACATTAAGCTTTTATTATTAACCTGCAAAGCTTATTTTAAACACGTTTCTAAAAGTATACATGATTTTAATTGTTTACTACAAGTGCAGCTAGTAGAACAGTGCATTGTGAATTGCTTTTTGAATTTTAAACGTGGTTTGAGTTCTGTGACATCGCTGTTATACATCATTGCCATTGACTGTACAAAGTGGTGCGATAGAACTCGGAATGATGATTGTTAAAAAACTGCGTTTATTATATTCCCTGCATTACGTATAGATTTCATTGCCGGTGATTCTATCCGGAAGTGCTTAAGAATTTTTTCCTAAAAATATGTCAGCACTTTCTGATGTATTTTAGGGGCTGCTACAGCGAATAAAAGCTTTCAATTCAAAAAATTACTGAATTCGCTACTGCAGTTTATATTTTCCACTGCTTCTTCCAGGCAGCATTTTTGTATGCCAGATATTTTACGTTAGACCGCATAGTAAAAACTGGAAAATTTCTATTATTTTTCAATATAGTCTTGTAAATTTTTTATATTTTTCACAATTTAACAAATTTAAAGGCCGCTGCCTGGCGAAAAAAAAAATTTTAAATATTTTTAAAACTGATTTGAAACATTTCTTTTATGTTTTTCAAATAATTATTTTAAACTTTTTTTCTTCTCTTGTTCTTAAAATAAAGTTTGTACTCTAATCTCCTCTTTTATTATTTTTGCAATAAAGCTTAAAACTTTTCAATAATAATACGAAAAACAATCTGTAACTTAATTAAAAAAGCAAAAACAAGACTTAAATTAATAATAATTAATTAAACCGTAACAGTTGTATAAAGATTTAAACAAAAATATACGAATTAAATGAAAAAAATGTAGTACAATTAATAGTTTTTTTTTTTAAATTAACGAAAAAAAACAATATGAAAAATACCTTTAATCCAAAGCTTAAAAGTTTTTTAATTAAAAACAAAAAACACATATAAAACGCCTTGAATACACTTAATAAAATGTAATGACAAAACTTTACTTCAAACTAAATTCTAAGAAACATGAAATAATTATAACCAAAAAAAAAAAATATATGTAAAATAAGATTGGCTTTTCTAATTACAATTGAAATAAATGGGAAATCTGAAAGAAAAACACGTACTACTTATTTACCTAAAAACTAAGATTAAATTTCCCCAAAAAAAGAAGCAGAAAAAAATTCGTGAAAAAATAACTAAATAAAATCATGAGTTTTAAAAAGCATTTAAAAAGGAAAAAACGAAAAAAGTGTGGAAAATAAAAATACAATTATTTTTTGAAACTTTTCATAGCACAATTTTTGTAACAACTTTAATTAAACATATTAATTGAAGCAAGTGAATGTTTAATTGAAATATTTGTAGCTAGATAACCTGTTTTAATTAGTGAAATTAATTGGATGATAACTGATATAAAATTTGGTACCTATTGCAAAAAAAAAATGTTTTAATTAAAATATAGAATTTATAAAAAAGAAAACATAATGGAATAATCAGTATAAAACAGATTCAAAATATTTTTTTTTGTATTCTATGCTTAGAAATGAGAACAATCGGTTGTTTTTAATCTGTGACAACTATTTACAACATCAAATGGATTATAGTCGTATGTCTCAAGATTATTCAAGATTCAATACTGGGGCACCGGCCATATAAACGCTATTTCTTTAATAAATAAAACAAAGTGTGTGTGGGATATCATCGAAATTTTTCATTCGTTTGAAAGACCGATTGATGCCATTCTGTGTGGAATATTACATCATCGTTCAAATGTCTGCCATGGCTTCTCTGGGTAGACCGCATCCGAAATGTCCAATTTTCTACATTTCTAACGCATAAATCGGGATGAATTTGATCGATGGCATGAGTTGGTATGTTGGCTTTTAGAACCGCTTTGGTTTGTGGCCTATTCGCATTCAACTGCGACTTAAGAAAACCTAACAAGAAAAATTCTAACGTAGCCAAATCGCACGATCTCGGTGACCAGTTGAAATCGCCGTTGGAAAATATTCAATGTGGCATGAGCTGTGTGGCACGTTACGCCGTCCATTTAAAACCACATGTCGTTTGTGTCCAAATCATCCAATTCATGCCAGAAGAAGTGGATTATTATCGTTCTATAGTGAAAAAAAAATATGGACCAACAACGCGTCCAGACCAAAATCCACACCAAACATCGACTTTTTCGCGACGCATTCGACAATTTTATTTGTTCATCCAGAAATGGACTTCACAGATGAAAATGATGAAGAGCGCGGGTATGTTGCCCAAACACAACAAACATTTTGATAAAACAATTTTCAGTCTGCTTTTCAGTCCAATAATTTCGACACTTTTTCAACGAATCTCTTTTTTCTTCGTTTACATTTCTCAGCATAAAATACAAAATGGTTTCTAAAAGGGCAAATATTTTTTTAAATTCAAAAAAAAAAAAAAAAACTAAACCCAAAGAGCAACAA